>JAVGWX010000011.1:68552461-69825182 GCA_036924085.1 Ariolimax columbianus
AACATGCTGGTGGTGATGATTTCAGGGACTGACACTAGAACAGCAAACATGCTGGTAGTGATGATTTCAGGGACTGACACTAGAACAGCAAACATGCTGGTAGTGATGATTTCAGGGACTGACACTAGAATAGCAAACATTCTGGTAGTGATGATTTCAGGGACTGACACTAGAACAGCAAACATGCTGGTAGTGATGATTTCAGGGACTGACACTAGAACAGCAAACATGCTGGTAGTGATGATTTCAGGGACTGACACTAGAACAGCAAACATGCTGGTAGAGAAGATCTCTGGGATGAACACACAAACAGAGAATACAATATGGACACTTCGCCATACAGAGCATGCTGCAGAAGTCGGCTTTGAAAGGTTGTGATTTGGTGATAGCAAACGTCAGCGTGTACAATAAATCGCAACAAAATACACAATGACAGAACTGACAATACGCTTTGGTGCAAACTTCTTTCAAGGCGCTGTTTTTCATAGTTAAGTGTGTTCCAAGGAGAAGTAGAATCATGTTTTCTGAGTGAATCTATGGGAGTTCTACTTGAGAGGTGTGCATGGGACTAGCAACCAAATCAGAATGGCGGCAGAAACCATCAATGAAAGAACATTCAGTGTAGTTTTGTCTCAGGCATCATGTTAGGGGCCATTAGCAGACGTGGCCTATGTTTTTTGTAGTAGTGGATTATGTTTTTTGTAGTAGTGGCTTATGTTTTTTGTAGTAGTGGATTATGTTTTTTGTAGTAGTGGCTTATGTTTTTTGTAGTAGTGGATTATGTTTTTTGTAGTAGGGGCTTATGTTTTTTGTAGTAATGGATTATGTTTTTTGTAGTAGTGGCTTATGTTTTTTGTAGTAGTGGCTTATGTTTTTTGTAGTAGTGGCTTATGTTTTTTGTAGTAGTGGCTTATGTTTTTTGTAGTAGTGGATTATGTTTTTTGTAGTAGTGGATTATGTTTTTTGTAGTAGTGGCTTATGTTTTTTGTAGTAGTGGATTATGTTTTTTGTAGTAGTGGCTTATGTTTTTTGTAGTAGTGGATTATGTTTTTTGTAGTAGTGGATTATGTTTTTTGTAGTAGTGGCTTATGTTTTTTGTAGTAGTGGCTTATGTTTTTTGTAGTAGTGGCTTATGTTTTTTGTAGTAGTGGCTTATGTTTTTTGTAGTAGTGGATTATGTTTTTTGTAGTAGTGGCTTATGTTTTTTGTAGTAGTGGCTTATGTTTTTTGTAGTAGTGGCTTATGTTTTTTGTAGTAGTGGCTTATGTTTTTTGTAGAAGTGGCTTATGTTTTTTTGTAGTGGTAGCCTATGTTTTGGAAAAAGCGAAATGAAGTTGAACAATAAAAGGAATAAAACAAAATTTGTATTGGTTTGGTTATCTGGCTAAGCATGACTATCTACTTTACTAGTACCCATGTACACTAACTACCTTACTAAGTAATCGCCACGTAGACTGACTATCTGACTAAGTAACAGTCACTTACACTAACTACCTGACTAAGTACAGTCACGTACTTAACCGAGTGGTCTCGAGGGAAGACGTCGGGCTCGAGTGCTAGAGGTCGCGGTTTCAAATGACGGTGGAGATCGGTATTTGTTCACGTGGACTTTCTGGTATTCCCACGCATCTCTGTGTAGTGGAGATCGGACTCGCGTGTACAGTGTAGCGTTACATTAAAAATCAGTCGGAAGTTAGAAATCGAATATAGTAGGCTTAATAGCTTTTGCCCGTGCAAATTCAAAATTGTATTAAAACTCTACCCAATCTATTACGGGATCCTCGCCGGTGCTACGGAGGTCGTGCATTGTGCTGGGATTCTCCAAAACTGTGGAGAAGATCAGAGCACGTATGGGAAGATCAGAGCAGCTAGCTATTTGGCTAAGTACAGTCACGTATACTAACTAAGTACAGCCTTGTACACTAACTATTTAAGTACAGCCATGTACACTAAGTACAGACTTGTACACTAACTATCTAAGTACAGTACACTATCTAAGTGCCTCCTTATACACTACCTAAGTGATAGCCACATACACTAACTGTCTAAGTACAACCATGTACACTAACTATCTAAGTACAGCCATGTACACTAAATATTTAAGTACAGCCATGTACACTAACTATTTAAGTAGTCATATACACTAACTATCTAAGTACAGCAACATACACTAACTATCTAAGTACAGCCTTGTACACTAACTATCTAAGTACAGCCATGTACACTATTTAAGTACAGCCATGTACACTATCTAAGTACAGCCATGTACACTATCTAAGTACAGCCACGCACACTAACTATCTAAAAACAGCCATGTACGCTAACTATTTAAGTACAACCTTTTACACTAACTACCTAAGTACATCCATGTACACTAACTATCTAAGTACATCCATGTACGCTAACTATCTAAGTACAGCCTTGTATACTAAGTACAGCTTTTACACTAACTATCTAAGTACAGCCTTGTACACTAACTATCTAAGTACAACCATGAACACTAACCAAATACATCCATATACACTGTCTGACTAAATGTAACTAGTAAACTAAAACCAACTATAACAATAAATGAAAATACATCTTCTTCTTCGTTCATCTTCAGACTTCGACTTCGACTTCAATGACTCTAACAAGGTAGCAATCACCAAGACGCCCTATTTATTTCATGGAAAGGCATGGTTGTTCCCAAGAAGTACTCATGTCACTAGTGTATGATGGGCAGGACTGCAACAGATGATCTGCTGTCATGAGAGCTGTGTCACAGGTACAAAGGTCCGTAGTGCCAATCTTGAATTTATTATAAAGATGTCATATGTCTGTTGTGTCCTGTGCCCAAGCGGAAATGATCACCCGATCTCGTCTGGAGAGTTGGTGGTAGCCTTCATTTTCTATATGGCCAGGGCCGTCTCTCTTCCGTTCGATAATAATGTCGATATCGACCACTCGGTTCATCATGAATAAGCTATGTGGTTCTCTTGCCTGTTTGGCAGAATTGCTGTTCAGAATTCCGATACAGCGGAGGCTATGAAACATTAGGCAAATTCGCAAAGAAAAGAAAAACACAGACGGATGGCTCCGTTTTCATGTGTATCGATCAAGCTTGTCGTGGCCGCACAGACCAAAAGTGTAGAATGTAGAGCATTTCTGTATGATGGAACGTTATAGCCCCCGCTCCTCTCCCGCGCTTTCTCCGGTAATAACCCAAAGCTGATATTTATGACGACACGCGAAGATGCACTTCTGCCTTTGAACACGACTGTGTCCAAATTTGGTTTTGGGAAGTGAAATATGGATCTAGTTTGAGGATATGATGACTGGTGGATGGGAAAATTCGAATCTAGGTCCTGGTTGTGCAACGGGAACAAATATCTCCATGTTTTTTTTTAAAACGATCATTTCTGTGTAACAAGGACAATGTCCTCATGTATTCCTTTATAAACGATCATTTCATTGTACACGAACAATGTCCTCATGTATTCCTTTATAAACTATCATTTCAGTGTACACGAACAATGTCCTCATGTATTCCTTTATAAACGATCATTTCAGTGTACACGAACAATGTCCTCATGTATTTCTTTATAAACTGACATTTCTGTGTAACACGGACACCAGTCTCGTGTATTCCTTTATAAACTATCATTTCAGTGTACACGAACAATGTCATCATGTATTTCTTTATAAACTGACATTTCTGTGTAACACGGACAACAGTCCCATGTATTTCTTTATAAACTGACATTTCTGTGTAACAAGGACCAGCTGATCTATCGCTGTACCGTGTGCAGACCAGCTGATTTTTTCATCCCTGATGGAAGAAAGATAAGCTCTTTCCTGGATTCGAACCAATGCATCTGACTAAACCAGCGATAGACTAAGCGTTCGGCCACCCGCGTGCCATGTCTATCCAGAGAATAACTAGGCATTGTTAAACTATGTTAATATATGTTAATGGCTGAGTTGTTAAAGTATGCGCTGTATTTGTTGTACGGTACTCCGATATTATGTTACCACCGAGTTAACGCAGGGAAAGAAACGTTTTCAATGTGTTAAAAATATACTGGTCGTTGTGATAGTTCTCTCTGCTCATAATCTGTACTAACAGTACTACACTAAGAGACTACACATACATCACGACACACACTCTGGTAATGCATGGTGAATCATACCGAGTCTTCGAATATTCCAGTACAACGGCACCAGAAAGGACATATAAAAAGAGGCTACACATACATCACGACACACACTCTGGTAATGCATGGTGAATCATCACGAGTCTTCGAATATTCCAGTACAACGGCACGAGAAAGGACATATAAAAAGATTCCATCGATCTAACGTCGTCCGGTGTTTCTCCCTAATTTCCTTATTCTGTTTTTCAGTCTCCATGGAGACGTGAATTAGGGCTTCACAAGTTAGTTTCCGTATGCCCATAACCCTACTCTGCAACTGAGCTCCGAAGTGAAGAAATAATCCGTTTACATTGGAGCCTTCCACATATTTCGAATATTAGTCCAGCCATGACGTGCTTGCCTGCATAACATCCAAAGATGATTGGTCAGAAACTGACTTTGAACAGATGATATGGATGGGAACTACGTGCGTGGCGTAGTCGAGTGTTGGGGTTCAAATCGAGCGTAGAGATGTAAAACGAGTGCAGGGATATAAATCGAGTGTAGGGGGTATAAATCGAGTGTAGGGGTGTAAATTGAGTGCAGGGATGTAAATCGAGTGCAGGGTGTAAATCGAGTGTAGGAGTTTAAATCGAGTGTAGGAGTGTAAATCGAGAGCAGGGATGTAAATCGAGTGTAGGAGTGTAAATCGAGTGTAGGGGTGTAAATCGAGTGTAGGAGTGTAAATCGAGTGTAGGAGTGTAAATTGAGTGCAAGATTGGTTTGCGATCGCAACAGACCGGGTTCGAAATTATTTTGTGTTCAGTTTGACTTAGGCATGTCTGGGATTTGTCTCGGTTTGACCACTTCTCTATGCACAGACAGGATTGACAAAACTACTGTGCCGGGAAACTGCCGTAGTGGAAGATATTACAAACATATACGCACACGCATCCATACAGTGGCCAGTAGGTCCACATTGTAAAAAATACACACATGTCACCATAAACTGGCCAATACGGGATTACATCGACCAAAAGAACTACTGTGTGAGCAGGAAAGAGACGGACCTAGAATCCAGAATGACAAACCTCCATGCAAACAAACAAAAACGAAGTAAATTCTTGGAATAAAGATGAAGTCATTACATCCTAATCCAGAAACGATTGGACAAATCATTATAGTTGAATATCTGTAGGAAAACACTTTTTATTTATCTGGTGTTTATTTCCGATATGTGCTGCCTAAAAATAATGACTGAAAAAGATTTCCATTTGTGCCTAACGCGTTTTCAAACTTCACCTGTCCGGTACGACCTCCATCCGTTGAATTTGCCAATAGAGAGGCGTTCAGCATAAGTATTTTTGTGCGCTCAAATTGTTATATGACGTAAACACATTACATTTTCTCTTTGCTGGAATTTTTTCAGCCGTACGTCTATACTTCTTCTTCTTCTTCTGCGTACACAGTCAGACAGTTACCATTATTTTTTCGAAAAAAGCGGCGGTCATCCTGAGGCTGTCGCCACTGCCATAGAGCTTGTCTTGCAGTTCCACTGGTAATGGCCACATCTGCTCTCTCTAATCCTCGTTTGTCGGGCAGTTCTGCAGCAAATGTTCAGCGGTCATTTTACCAGTACCGCACGGGCATTCGTCGGTACACCCTATCTTCAATTTGTTGAATAGGTGGTACCTCAGTCTGTTGTGGCCAGTGCGAAGTCTGAAGACAACGACCTGCTCTCTTCGGTTCAACTGATAATAGGCATCGTTTTTGGTGTAACCAGTATGTTCGGTTTCCCATTTGGTCATGTATCTGGCTTTGATAAGCCGTTTTGACTCTTCGTACGTCATACTGGTATCTGTTTGTGGTAGTCTTGCACCTTCTTTTGCCAGTCTGTCTGCCTCCTCGTTGCCTTGGATGTTGCAGTGTGACGGAACCCACTGTACCACTACCCTTTTTGGTGCGGACTGCTGGCACAGTTTGCAGAGTGCTGCTCTTAAGTCATTAAGCTCAGTGTTTTTCTGGCTTTTTAGCGCTGTGGCTACGAGCAGGACTATATGGCTCTCATTTTCACTGTGTGTCACCATTTCTTCCACTGCCGCCCTCAGTGCCTCTGCCTCCGCTCTGAAATTGCTTGTGTACTTACCAGTAGCGAATGACAGTGTTATTTTTCTGCCATTTGGTAGGTTCAGGAATGCTCCTGCCCCTCCGTTCTGTGTTGTGTTTGTTACAGAACCGTCGGTGTATGCATGGGTCCAGTCCATGCTTGGGTAGCTTTTCATTATGAAGCTTAGGGTAGTATCTCTCCTTTCTTTTTCAGTCTGGCAGTTTTTTGTTTGCAATACCTGGTATATTTTCTACCACCTCTGGAAATATATCCTGCCTCCAGGTAGGTTTTCGTACAGTAGTGATGGGTTTTGGTGTTGTTAGTGCGTTTATGGGATCTTCGTGCATCTTTGCTTTGGCTTTTTCTGCAAAGTTTCTCCGCTTTAGTTTCCCATTTCCCAAATTGTTTAGTCTCTGGTGCATTGGAAGCCATACGTCTATACAAAAGTTATAACTTTGTTTTCAAATTATATTTGTCAGTATCTTCTTTTTCAAAAATGTTTGCTGTTTCTTGGTCTTCCTCTATCTTAACGACTTTGGGGGATCTTGAAAAGAAGCAGAACACGTTCACATAATTGTGCAACATACTGTGATACTTCAACATCATCATCATTGTTAGTCTGGAGACTGGTGTTGAAGTCTTCTGATCATGTCACGCCACTGTCCTCTGTTAGTCAGTCCGGAGACTGGTGTTGAAGTCTTCTGATCATGTCACCGCCACAGCCCTCTGTTAGTCAGTCAGGAGACTGGCGTTGAAGTCTTCTGATCATGTCATGCCACTGTCCTCTGTTAGTCAGTCCGGAGACTGGTGTTGAAGTCTTCTGATCATGTCACCGCCACTGCCCTCTGTTAGTCAGTCCGGAGACTGGTGTTGAAGTCTTCTTATCATGTCACGCCACTGCCCTCTGTTCCAAGCCTATAAAAGAATATCCCCTATCACACGATACACACAGACAAGAACACCTCCTATCCTAAGCTACACACAGACAAGAACACCTCCTATCCTAAGCTACACACAGACAAGAACACCTCCTATCCTAAGCTATACACAGACAAGAATACCCCCTATCCTAAGCTATACACAGACAAGAACACCCCCTATCCTAAGCTATACACAGACAAGAACACCCCCTATCCTAAGCTATACACAGACAAGAACACCCCCTATCCTAAGCTATACACAGACAAGAACACCCCCTATCCTAAGCTACACACAGACAAGAACACCCCCTATCCTAAGCTACACACAGACAAGAACATCCCCTATCTCACGATTCATACAGACACGAACATCCCATATCCTATATTCACACAGGCAAAGACATCCCCTATCCTACCATACACACATACAAGAAAGCTCTAGAAATAGCGAGTAGTCTTCTGCGTTTTAAAGAAGATACACAAACATTGCCATTCACAAAATACGCTGGCTCGTTCATCTCATAAGAATACACCCACATCAACGTTCACTGTTGACTTACAACGCCGGTAGATCTGGCTACACGGCAAGGGAGCAGCCACAAGGCAGGTGGATAGATGCCATTATAGTGATTGTGTAGCGACACGGGCTGACATTGACCGACTCAACGCACTTGGCGCAGAACAGACGACTTAAGCTCACCACGCCTCTAAACGCCTCTATACGTGGAAAGAAAACTAACTAACTTGGAATCTTGGTATTTACACAGGCATGTTAATGTCTGCTGCTAGGTAGCCGAAGACTACTAGGCCTGGAGGATGGTACAACTAATTTGGGTAGATTTTGTAACTAGAATTTTTAAATTTCGTCCAGTCAGTGGCCGTTAAGTCAATCCTTTTCGATTTCTGCCAAGAGATTTTTAACGTGCTTGACACTGAACATGGTCCTCGTAGTGGTAAGTGACAAGCGAATGAAGCCAATCATAGCACATCCGCCTGGAGGACCCATGTCCACCTTCATCAGCACACTCGTGATATGAGGAAAGCTACTGCAACGCCCCCCCCCCCCACACACACTTAACGCCCTTTACATGGCGCACAAAAGAGTAAACCTAATACCTACCCATTCTGGCCATTCGAAACAACAACTGAACACGGGAGTCCGATTTCTCTATCCAGAGATCAGGTGAATTTTTACCAGAGCTTCCACGTGAAAAAAATCCCGGTTTCCACCGTGATTCGAACCCGCTACCTCCGGTACCACAGGCGGACACCTTACCTCGAGACCACTGAGGCCCGCCCCGCCCCCCCCCCCCCCACCCGAGACGGACACCTTACCTCGAGACCACTGAGGCCCGCCCCGCCCCCCCCCCCCCCCCCACCCGAGACGGACACCTTACCTCGAGACCACTAAGCCCCTAACTAACAGAAACAAAACTTTGTAATTGAGAAATGAATAAAAACAAGCTTTCTTTAGATCAGAAGAAGAAGAAGTAAGAATAAATCAACGTTAAAAAAAGAAACGTTAACATGTTTTGTGATAACTGACAAAAGATGTTGGTAAATACCAATAAGGACACCGATTTCTGGTATTGATTTGTGAATCACCAAGGCAAGGCGGCCATTTATGAACATTGATTAACAACACTGGGGCAATCATTTACAAAGAAGCATGGTGGGCAATGAGAGTGGGATGGGTTTTTGACTAAATAACAAGGTTCATTCTGCGATCGGCAATGCTTAAGTTGTTCATGTGATCAACTGGGATTATATGTGGGTGTGCATGTGTGGTCATTGCATTTGGGCGTACATTTCTTGACAGCCAAACATTTGTGGCTAGAGCAAATAGTGATTTCAGAACATCGTCTACAAACGTGTTTGTAGATTCAAACTGAGACGGATTTTCTCACGTCTGCAAATGCATGACGTGTGATGTCCTTGAAAGTGTGGGAATGTTGGACAGACCAAAGGCGGGGGTTTAAGAGCCGGTCTTCTTGCGATGACATTGGTGTAATCAAGACGGTTCAAGGACGTACAAGTGTTGGTTCAACAATCTGGATGTCCTGTACATTCTTCTTTCTTACACAATCCCTCCAGCTATCGAAGCGCATGATGGACATTATTGAAGCGCATGTTGGACATCATTGAAGCGCATGTTGGACATTATTGAAGCACATGTTGGACATTATTGAAGCGTTTGCTGGACATTACATTTGGTCCATTACACAATTACCCCAGCTATTGAAGCGCCATGTTCGACACTACAATGGGCTCCTTACCCAATCACACAATCGATAAAGTCAACAGAGGTAAATTATAAGAGATCCTGGCAGATTATGGACTAAAAGGTTCTCTCCTTAGTAACATCAGTGGGACTCAGTGGTCTCCAGGTAAGTTGTCCGCCTAAGGTGCAAGAAGTCGTGGGTTCGAATCACGTTAAAGATTGGGATTTTCTTCGCGTGGATCTTCTGGTAAAAATTCTCCTAATCTCTGGGTAGTGAGATCGGACTCCCGTGGCCAGTGTTGAGAACGTTAACAATTCCTTGACAGTTGTTAACGGCCGCTGTCCGGAAAACAAACTCAAGTAAACAATTTATCCAAATTATTTGTACCTTTCCCCTGTGGTTTGTTAAGAGCAGCTATAGATGGCGCCTAACTGCCTACTGTCTACTTAGCTATAGTGTTTGAATCTATTAAGATGAACTCGCACATCGGTTAAACCACCATCCAAGAAACTCGTTGTATACATACTCTGCGTAGTCTTCTAAACCAGTATAGATACGTTAAGTAAAGTCATATTTGACTTACTCTACTTAAACTGTAAAACGGTAATCAAGATGATAAGCAGTATATGAGCTGCGACCCAAAGCTGACTGCTAGTGCTAGGGCCAGCGACCCTAGAGCTGCCAAGACCCGTTTTCACCTTCACGTGGTGTTCCTGGATAACATACTGCAATAGAGTAGACTGGCTAAGGAGAAGAGATCGAAAAGGGAAGGCTAAGTCTGCTGAAGTCGGATGTGTCGGATCGAAAGGTGCAAATATCGCAGTCAAGCTGTAAACTGCGACACAACGCATTCCGCTTACCAGATTACATCCTGCTACTTACAAAGCCCTTTTCATGGCGTGGTACCGGGCGATTGAGAACGAATTAAAGACGAAGAAGGAACTGTAAAACGTACGACATTAATATCAACACATCCAAAACAGATACAATGAATATAGGTAGAAAGCACATCACTTGATATTCATGTAAATGAGAAGTATTTAGATATTTAGGAAATATTTTTACTGAAGACGGCAAACTCGGTAGAGAGATAGAGACGAGAGTGCAAAGTGCAAACGCTATCACCTACAAGCTGTCTCCACGACTAAGACACCCCAGGATTTCCCTCCAAGCAAAAACACTGATGATAAATAGTATCATACCCTGTACTACCAACGCCATTCATCGGCATTGAATATGACTCAGGAACGAAAGTTAGCCAGCTGCGAAATGCGGCGCCTAAAGGTCACTAACAACACCAGAAGAGACAGAAACACAAATATGAATATTCGAGAGAAGGTTGGAACAATTCCCGGTGTAGGTTAAGGTTTCTACACAATAGGGTAATCAGCCCCATGCCCAAACCTTCTTAGTCGCCTCTTACAAGATGTCTACAGGTTGCGGTAGAAATATTATTTTCTTCCCGACCGGACCCCGATAACACTCGGGGGAGTCATCCCTCAACAGATCCGCATTATTCATTTGTCTTCCCACGAGAGATCATTAATACGTTGCCCCATCTCTGTGGCGTCCACTGATCTTTCTGCCTGCTTATTGTTCGTGTTTTTCTCAATCTCTTTCCATGTCTGTGGGCCGTCTTAATTTCAATGCCCATGTTTCCCACTGCATCCCCTATTCTCTCCATTATCCTCTTAGCCTGTGACAATCATGTAAGTGCCCACCGATTTAATCAATCTTTATCATCATCATCATCGATTTTGTCCATCTCTGTCTCCTGTATTTCGACACTGTCTGCTATGACTGTAAAAGCCGATCCACGAGTGAGAGTCCCTGCCATAGATCGTACAGCCATGCTGAGTAGGCTGGCTTGCCGTGGGGTCGTCCGATCTCTTCAGTCGTTCTCTTTTCCTTGTAATCAAAATGTCTCTATGAGCGACGACAGCAACTATGCCCATTTCAAATGACTGTCTCCAAACAGCTCGATCCGGAGCAATCGGGTTGTGCGTGGAGCAAGCAATTACATCTGGTAAAATTAATGTCTACGGTTATGAGGAAACAACACATCTACAGGGTCTGGAAAAGAGGGAGAATTCGATGTAACTTAATACAGGTTTATAAGATAATCAAAAAAATAGATAAATTAAACTTGAACAAGTTTTTTTCTTCAAAATACAATCCCCTACAAGGTCATAGCTACAAATTAACTAAAGAAAGGTCCAGATTAGATATTAGGAAATATTTTTTTAGTCAGAGAGTGGTGAATGCTTGGAATGCATTGGAGGCAGGGACAGTTAATGCTTTAAGAATAGATGGATGCGCATACTTTTTAGAGCAAGGTAATGTAAATGAAACTGGTTGTATACAGACTTTGCAGAGTCTTCTAAACCAGTATAAAGATGTTAAGTTAAAAAACGATCCCTAAAAGAGCGCAAGGAAATCCTCCCATAAGGCTTCATGTAAATGGGTAAGATGAAGTGATTGCCCTTCGCTTTATATGAAGTGGATGTCTTCGCTTCATATGAAGTGGGTGTCTGCGCTTCAAATGAAGCGCAAAGATTTAAGAAGAAGAAGAAAAAGAAGAAAATATCATGTTAGTTACGTCATCTCTGTATGTTTATTCCCTCTCTGTATGTTTATTCCCTCTCTGTATGTTTATTCCCTCTCTGTATGTTTATTCAATCTCTGTATGTTTATTCAATCTCAGTATGTTAATTCAATCTCTGTATGTTTATTCAATCTCTGTATGTTTATTCCCTCTCTGTATGTTTATTCAATCTCTGTATGTTTATTCAATCTCTGTATGTTTATTCAATCTCTGTATGTTTATTCCATCTCTGCTGCTCGTACAATGTGTAGCTTTTTTGTGTATGCTGTTTTACCGAAATCCTTTCACGGAAATCTCATTACAAAAAAATTGCACCCCGTTTGAAGAACGCGTGAACTTATTCTTACCTTTACTTTCATTGTTTATTTGTCAAACAGGAACACTTTTTTGGAGAATAATCTGTTCTTCTTTTTGGAAGCCAGGTGGGTGTATTCAATAATGGCTAAACTATCTGGAATCTTTACTGGGTTAGTGAGTCACGTCTACCTAGGCACACGAGGCGCTAGAAATAGACTAGTGTTCCAACCTTCAGAAGCATGTAGTAATGTAACCGTATCAGTGACGCTTGCAAGCGTGCGAGCATTCTAAGTTATCAAGAATCTGCTATCTGAAAAAAGAATTTTGTTCTTTATCAACATGACCTAAATGCTGCTCATCTCAACAGTGATAGCGTAGTTGAAGATTCCGAAACAAGGAATCTTCAAGCGGTTTTTAATATTATCGTTTACCTTTTGCTTTGAGTTATACGTTCTAAATATAGATTTCTGCAGGTTTCTCCAGAAATAAAAACATTAAACTGCTCAACACAAATATGCGTGATCGACATTGCCAGCCAGAAGGGAACTTGAAATGTAATAATAGTAATCTCTTAATAGCTCACAAGGGATGAGTTTTGTATGTGCCCAACGTGGTTTGTTTTGGGTGTATGTGTCCCACCTGATAGCTCGAAACCGAGCGATTGGTTGCTGGTTTTTTTTGCGAATGCCCCCAATGAGTAATTTACTCTTTCGTGCGTCATGAAAAGGACGTTAAGTGGCAGGTTGAAGTAGATTTTCTCACATCCCGAGCGTGCTGATGAAGGTAGACCAGGGTCCTCCAGGTTGTTGTGCTATGCTTGGCTTCATCTGCGTGTCACTCACTACTACGGGGATCACGTCGATTCCTCACCTTGTTAGCCAGGCTGCCATGAAAACAGCCCGTTTCCAAGGAGGGCTACAAGGAAGCCCAGGTGAGGGACTTGGCCAGTATGTTTTGCCTGACCCTGACTAACATATCTGATCAGTATGTTTTGCCTGACCAGACGTTAGTCTTTCTCGCTGCGAGCGATGGGTAACATCAGAGTTATGTGAAACGCATATCAAGACCCCACTTCACTTTCTCGTAAGGTTCCTTGAAACAGGCCGTGACACAGCAATCTGAACAATGAGGTGGGGTTTGACACTGTCATCCCCATAGTTGTGAGCTCACCGAGGAGCCTTGTATTGCACTACAACCAGGAGTACTTTGTCCACCTTATCAAGTACACCTTGTGACGTAATGAGAGCATCTGAAATCACTTCTAAAGAAACCTCGTCGAGAGTTAACTCGGCAAGAGTAGGTTTGAACAACAACAACAACAACAAATACAACAACAACAACAACAGCAACAATATCAATATCAAACTAATTCGGGAACAGAAAGCAATGTCAGGTTATCAATAATATCTTATTCAAGAGGCGCGGACCTTCAACGTTTGCTTCCATGGCCTACCTAAAAACAAGCAGAAGAGATAGCAACAAATATGACACGCGGAAGATATCCGAGCAGCAACACTACGGCTTGGATTAAACATAGGGAGAGGGGAGAGAGCGAGAGGGAGAGAAGATGAGAATGACTGAGAGAGAGAGAGAGAGAGAGAGAGAGAGAGAGAGAGAGAGAGAAAGAGAGACAGACAGAGAAAGTGGTGAAAAAGGACATACCATCTTAAGACAAATTAGCCAAACATAGGGGAGCGGGTGCCCGTGGATTGTGAACTTGGTTTACACTCCCAAAGGACCAGACATTTTCTAACCGGACGTATCCTTGACTGGAATCCGCCGAGGAAGAGAAAAAATAGGGAGGCTCCTATTTAATTTTGAGAAGAACTATGTCCGAGGAAGCACAATCAATATGAGAGATTGTGAAGACGACAGGCGAAATAATACATTAATGCTGATCACCGAGTGAACATGTTTCTTTACCCAGTGGAACTAAGAGAATGAATACCAAAGGTATCTTTGAATAAGGTGGCTGACATGTTGGAGTCATGATAAGAGTGAAATTATATAGAAGCAACACAGCAGAGAGATACAAATCCGTGTCTGATATGATCAGATTATATCCTGCGTGGTAATTTCCTCCAGCACTTCTAAGAGAAAGTTACAATTTTCCTGGCTAGACAGAAATAGATCACTATGTTAAAGAGCCAAGACGGGAAGGAATGGGGAAATACAGCAAATCAGATGGCGAAGGCAGGTGGATGAAGAAACCGGGACACAAGAAGACAGCTGTTACAGTCGCCTTTTCGGAAGCAATCAAAAGATATACAAAGTATGAAGTAGCAGTAGATAAGTTCTTGATACGAGATTCAATATTAATAGTATAATTCCTATATTGTGTTACCAATGTCAATCTTAGTCCTTACTAGCATAGCAACGCATACGGGAAAGATCCAGAGCTGTGGGCGTCGCTGTGTGAGAAGTGCAGCCAGAAAGAAAATCCGTCACCGAATCCACAACATCACGCTGAGGCAGACAGTGGGGACAACCCAGTTGGTGTGTACATTGACTCTCAACAGGTGAAGTGGTTTGGTCATTTAGTTAGAATGCATTATGACCAGACAGCATTGAGAGCAGACCTCAAAGTCGATGGATCGAGGGTGTCTCCTACACTCTCAGGAAGTTATACATAACGACAGCACAAGCTTCCCACTTGGCGATAACAAGAAATCTACGCATCCAATCTCTCTGCGATGACGTATGGGAAGGACAGAAGAACAAAATAAGAAATGGAAGAAAAATAGTACATATTTTTAAATGTTGAAAAAAACAAAACTGCAACAAATGAATTCTATTTTTGACATAAAAGAAAAAAGATGTGATGTATTTGAATGGGTCCTAATTTAGTTGTCCTGGCCAGGTGATGTTCGAACGTGGACGGGTAAAACCTTGAAAGATACTGAGGTTATGGTGTTGGACATGCAGAAG
The DNA here is from genome assembly GCA_036924085.1 of Ariolimax columbianus. NCBI lineage: Eukaryota > Metazoa > Mollusca > Gastropoda > Stylommatophora > Arionidae > Ariolimax > Ariolimax columbianus. The sequence goes on from JAVGWX010000011.1 coordinate 68,567,656, forward strand.
TGGCGACAGATGATTCATGAAGCGGTAACGACATGTGATGCCCCTACCACTTCCTGGGGTCACGGAAAGACGAGACGATTCGATGACACGAAGATTAAACAAAAATACACACCGGCAAAAACAACTGGCAAGCAAATATTGTTGAGCCAAACATCATTAGCTTCCTCTAGTGCAGGACTAGAACTCCCGGATCGCGTGACAAATCTGGTGCACGACGCCACTTTCGGTGGGATTGATGTTTAAGCATCTTGGCTTGGCTTCGTTCGTTCTCAATCTCCCGCTACCAAACCTTAAAAGGGCTTAATGAGCAGAATGTAGTCCAGAGAACGGAATGTGTTGTGTCGTAGTTTACAGCTTGGCTGCGATATTTGCATCTTTGGGTCCAACACATCCGACTTCAGCAAACATTTTTTGAGTACCAGGTTAGCATTTCCTCTTCGATCCCTTCTCCATAGCCAGTCTGCCCTGCTGCAGCCTGTTATCCAGGATCACCGCGTGGAGGTGTAGAAGGGACTTGGCAGATCTGGTTCGCTGGCCATGGCGCTAGCAGTCAGCTATGGGTCGCTGACCACTGCAGCTCATCGTGTAAGCATCTGATAAGGGATAGTAGAGGCTAGACGTGGACATAGGGCCGAAGATGAATCAGCTGACAGTTGTCCACGTCGTATAGATGGCTGTTTGCATCGGGGTCAACGGGCCAGAGCTGACCAAGACCTTATTCCGTCTTAAGCGGCGGTCCTTGAAAACGGCTGCACTAGTTGGAGGTCAAACATAATACACCGGACAAGCCAGTTGAAACCGGATGTGTCGGGTCGAAAAACACAGATATCGCAGCCTTGCTGTAAACTGCAACACAATGTTCACAAAGTTGTTTTAAGGACGAACGCCAAATAAAGAAGAAGAAGTCAAGATCAGAGGGGTTTATTTCGTACTCTGACAGAGAAATCTGTATGATTCCAAGATTAGAGGGGTTTATTTCGTACTCTGACAGAGAAATCTGTATGATTCCAAGATTAGAGGTTTATTTCGTACTATGACCGAGAATCTGTATGATTCCAAGATTACAGGGGTTTATTTCGTACTATGCCAGAAATCTGTATGATTCCAAGTTTAGAGATGTATTTCGTACTATGCCAGAAATCTGTATGATTTCAAGTTTATAGGTTTATTTCGTACTATGACAGAAATCTGTATGATTTCAAGTTTATAGGTTTATTTCGTACTATGACAGAAATCTGTATGATTTCAAGTTTATAGGTTTATTTCGTACTATGACAGAAATCTGTATGATTTCAAGTTTATAGGTTTATTTCGTACTGTGACAGAAATCTGTATGATTCCAAGTTTAGAGATTTATTTCGTACTATGACAGAAATCTGTATGATTTCAAGTTTATAGGTTTATTTCGTACTGTGACAGAAATCTGTATGATTCCAAGTTTAGGGGTTTATTTCGTACTATGACAGAAATCTGTATGATTCCAAGATTAGAGGTTTATTTCGTACTATGACAGATTACCCATAAACCTAGATTTAACCAACAAACTCATTGACAAGCGCCAAACTTGGACAGGTTTATCCTTGATTCGTACAAGTGCGAGTTTATGTGGCGTCGACGTATCAAAGTAAGTAGTTTGGACGTTTTCAGCGCCATTCTATTATATTCTATTATTCTATTCTGGCCACCTCAATAATTAAAATGTCCTTGTACTCATTTTGTAGGGCCCTACATTCTTCCAGTAGATTGGTCGCAATATGAACTGAATGTATACCCATCTTTCCTACACATCCATCTTTTTGAAGTTTTTACTTATTTATTTAAAATAAAATGTAATCGACTCGTACTCCCCGTAACCCCGAAATGGAATGTCCCAGTCATCAGTATGATGGGAACCCAGGAAACTCTATTTGGGGGGAATTAAAGTAACACAATTCGTAGTCACGAACTGCATTTGTTCTGTTTCATGGTACTCCTTTTAAATACAGAGTTAGTACTGACCGGCATTTTCAATACAGAGCTAGTACTTACCGGCATTTTCAACACAGAGTTAGTACTGACCGGCATTTTCAACACAGAGTTAGTACTGACCGGCATTTTCAACACAGAGTTAGTACTGACCGGCATTTTCAACACAGAGTTAGTACTGACCGGCATTTTCAACACAGAGTTAGTACTGACCGGCATTTTCAACACAGAGTTAGTACTGACCGGCATTTTCAACACAGAGTTAGTACTGACTGGCATTTTAAACATAGCTTAGACTTACTTTAGAAAAATGGCGTTCATGACACTTTGATGAAAAAACTTTTTTTTGAAAATCTGAACTCGCCGTGTCGGTATTGTCTATTGTCACACACAGGCATATTAACTTTTTGATTCGTATCATCAATTACCGCACACGGACATTTAATCTCACTGGTTCTAATCTTGTCAATCATCATACATGAACATTTTAATTCATCCGATTCTAGTCTTGTCTATTATCACTCAACGATGTTTAGCAGGAGCATTTTAAATACCTGACTTTAGCCTTGTAAATCATCACAACTGGATAATTTAATTACCTGACATTAGTCTTGTCTATCATCACAACTGGACAATTTAACTACCTGACATTAGTCTTGTCTATCATCACAACTGGACAATTTAACTACCTGACATTAGTCTTGTCTATCATCACATCTGGACAATTTAACTACCTGACATTAGTCTTGTCTATCATCACAACTGGACAATTTAACTACCTGACATTATCTAACTATCAGTCATCACACAGCATCATCATTACTCCTTGGTTTTAGCCTAGTCAGGCTTACAATAAATAAACATTCAGAAAGAAAAATAATGATTAAAAAACGACTTCAGCAAAAACTGACACAGATAACACGAAGAGGCTGATGCAGAAGAAACATTCAACTCTTTTTTGCGCCAGTCGGTCCAGTGCATCCGACATCGGCATGTATTTTATGTAAGGGTTTGCTTCCTCCTGCATTTTCTAAGAGTTTGCTTCCCCGTGGTAACGGCCGGTGCTGTGATTTGGGAGCGAACCCAGCACCTTCGGGTTTTGAACCGTGTTACTTAACCACTAGCCCACCCCGTCTCCTGACAATATTCAAAAGGCAAACGGGCCACTGCAAACTAAAATATATTTTTAACAATAAAACATAAGAGACGCAGACATGTGTTCGCGTGGTAACAACAAGCTAACAAGTCTGACGACAGGAACAGAATGGTATCAATGTCTTCTCCAAACAAAATGAACAATAACACTGTTGGGTAACGAGAAAGGCTTGAGACATGTATACAGGGAAAATAAATATGTACCTGCGTCTTAATTGACCCCAAATAAAAGAAATCTATTTGTAGCACCGAATCTGAGATAGTGACGTCACAGAATAGTCCACTTTTTAACTGTTGGGGGTGTCAAACATTCTCCGAGAATACACGAACAGTTCTTCTTCCTCTTCTGCTTACTACTGCCATCGTAGCAATGCATTTCTTGGGTTAGAGTTAGGGCTAGGTTAGGGTTAGGTTGGGGTTAGTGTTAGGGTAGAGATAGGGCTAGATGCGGTTGTGGTTAGGGTTATGGTAGAGATAGGGCTAGATGCGGTTGTGGTTAGGGTTAGGGTAGAGATAGGGCTAGGTTGGGGTTAGGGTTAAGGCTAGGTTGTGGTTAGGGTAGAGTTAGGGCTAGTTTGGGTTGGGGTTATGGTCAGGGTTAGGGTAGAGTAAGGGCTAGGTTGGGGTTAGGGTTAGGGTACAGTTAGGGCTAGTTTGGGGTTAGGGTTAGGGTAGAGTTAGGGCTAGTTTGGGGTTAATGTTAGGGTTAGGGTAGAGTTAGGGCTAGGTTAGGGTTAGGGTAGAGTTAGGGCTAGTTTGGGGTTAATGTTAGGGTTAGGGTAGAGTTAGGGCTAGTTTGGGGTTAGTGTTAGGGTTAGGGTAGAGATAGGGCTAGGTTGGGGTTAAGGTTTTGGTAGAGTTGGAGTTAACATATTTTATACACTTCTATCTTTTTCAAAGCCTTTACTTGTTTATTTAAATTAAAATGATATCGACCTGCCCTCCCCTTAACCCGAAATGAAATGTCCCGTTACAGTAATCAGTTATCAAATACTTACAATGGGAACCCAGTGAACTCTGGTTGGGGTGAATTAAGACGCAAGTACCAATGTATAAATATACTTGGTTATTTGAGAACAAACGATGAAGAAACAAAGTAAAAGTAGACGAAGAAGGATAAAATGGTGAAGAAGAAGAATAAAAAGCACGAACTCTCTTGTCTCCAACCTTGCCATTTATGACAGACGTGGTACACACGTAGAACATTCCTTATCACGTGATCTCAGTCTGTGGTCTGCAGCAGTTCAGGTTTTCGTGACCTGTGTGCATCTCTGTAATCTTGACACAAGCTACGTCAGCCCGGAGTTACTTCCATTAGGGCAAAACAGATCAGTTCTGCATTCTAATACCCCGTTGCTGCTGGGGAACGCTAATGAATGAGTGAGAATAGCAAATGAGGGAGTTGGCAAATGTCTTGGGAGGACATTTGTGTCACGTGTATCAATATTTGCTCGAGCACTGAGGGAAACAATGCACGCAACAGTGGGGCTCTGTCAAGGAACTGGCTCCTTTGGCTCCTAGCATTGGCTAGTCGGAGCGTCGAACCAGCGAATGTGAAAAAGCCACATGTGTTAGACGATAACAAACTTGTCGATCGTAACAAAAACATGTGCAACTCAGTTCAGACACAAATACAAAACACGACAATATACAATATAGCGACAAGATCTTCGTCAGAGACAAACAACACAAATAAAAGGAAGAAAAATACTGAGAGGTCTCGAAATAAAACCTTAAATTGCAATATAAATTCGCTGTGTGATTTAAATAAAACGCCCCGAGACCTGCGCTGTAAAATGATGCTGATATGTGCTCCTTTTTCTTTATAAATTTTTCAGAATGGAACAATGTCAAGTTTTCATTTCAAACAGCATCCTACATTTAGTATAAACCGGGCCTTTCTCAACATTTGTATCGTGAAATAAATCTTGACCTAATGTTCAGGGTCCAGCATGAATATCATCATGTCTGCAGATCAATAGACTTTGAGGCGTCCAGCAATTTGTCAATATAATAATAATTGTCTGAGCTGTTCTGGATGATTTATTTTGAATTCTGTATTATACAATTTCTCAGTGGAAGACTGAAAAGATCAAGGAACACTTCCCCAAGACAGTCTCCTGAGCAAGGTTGTGCGACCTGTGGCTGGGACTGTGACTTGATGATAGGCTTTTACAGTTAGAGCAGACAGTGTCGAAATACAGGAAAACTCACAGAGCGCCACGCGCATTGTCTACATAGACTAATATGCATATGATAATGATGATTATACAGTTGAACAATTTATTGGCAATGTTGAATAGTAAATCTACTAAAAATTCGCAGGTCAAAGCACTAAGAAAATATAGGACATTTAAATGCACGGTGGATAGACAGATAGATAGATAGATAGATAGATAGATAGATAGATAGATAGATAGATAGATAGATAGACATATAGATAGATAGATAGATAGATAGATAGATAGATAGATAGATAGATAGATAGACAGACAGATAAATAGACAGATAGATAGATATATAAATAGATAGATAGATAGATAGATAGATAGATAGATAGATAGATATATATAAAGATAGATAGATAGATAGATAGATAGGTAGATAGACAGACAGACAGATAAATAGACAGATAGATAGATAGGCAGACAGACAGAAGGAGACAGACAGACAGACAGACAGATAGATAGATAGATAGATAGACAGACAGACAGACAGACAGACAGACAGACAGACAGATAGATAGATAAATAGATAGATAGATAGATAGATAGATAGATAGATAGATAGATAGATAGATAGATGGATGGATGGATGGATGGATGGATAGATAGATAGATAGATAGATAGATAGATAGATAGATAGATAGATAGATAGATAGATAGATAGATAGATAGATAGATAGATAGATAGATAGATAGATAGATAGATAGATAGATAGATAGATAGATAGATAGATAGATAGATATGTGTTTGTCGCAGAAGGCGGTGAATAATTGGGTCGATGTAGATGCACACAGGGTAGGACAGTCTCTGTCCAAAAACAGCCAGTTAATGTGTATACAATTTGATTTAATTCAATCATGATTTCTTCCGTAACCGATGGAAACATTCCACGGAATAGGGATACGTGGACCACGGCATGAGCTACACATGTGTTATATATTTCTACTATTGTGTACCAGGACACCGATATTCACACTTTCTCTCGTGGCTGCCGGTATTATGTTAGTTTTATACAGTCAAGTGGTGGCAGCTTTGTGTGGAATTTAAAGCATTATTATTTTGTGCGTGCATTATTTTATTGAAAATATGAGCATTTGACACATTTTTTGAAAACAGAGAAAAAAGTACATGCAGACTTCTATTTTACCAGGTCAGGTCATCTGGAAACTGGTGAGGCCGTTGGGGCACACACGAAGACACTCCCGCAACTCCACGCTACTTCTCTGGTCAGAGATTGGTCCATTCTTTAGTGTGCTCCTCCCACCGCTTTTTGGGCCGACCTCTTCGTCGTCCGCCTTGCATCCTATCGTGCAGGATCGTATTTGCAAGTCAATTTGATCTCGAGATAAAGATCGTACCAAGCGAATTTCCGTCTATTAACCGAAGCCAAGTGGTCTTCAAAGAGCCCTATTACTGTTGTAATTTTTTCACGTATTTTCTCATTTGTAACATGGTCTTTGTATGTGACATTTAGGAGTCTTCAGATAAATCTCATTTCCAAGTCCTGTATCCTTCGCTGCAGATCAGCTGTAATTGTCCATGCCTTAAAAGCATAGATGAATATTGACAGGACCGATGTACGCATTAATCTGACCTTTATGAATATGGTTAACCGTCTGTCTTGCCAGATTGTGTTAATCCGTGCAAGCGCAGCTATTGTCTATACTATTCTAGACAAAAAGGCAAAGGCCGCCGTTCATCATAGACGATGATGTCATAATTTATTTTGCTAGTGCTATTTTTAGTAAGGATTAACTCGCTACTTTTTATCCTCGCTCTCTCGTCTCGAGCCGCCCGACCCCAGTGGCAAGTCAAGGACTTGGGGCAACTACGAGTGGCAGGGGACTCTGCATCAAGCACCTGCGAAAAAGACGGCGGAGTCCAGAGTCGAACTCACACCACCTGATCACGAGTCCGACGGCTTAACCACTTCGCCACAGAATCCTCAATTTATTCTGGCCAGCACCTCACATTTTGATCCTTCATCACTTCAATTAAGCGCAGATATTTAAAACGGTCTCCAATGCCGGTATCCTCTTTACCCATTTTATTCATACTGGTTTTCATTTAATTCTTCGCACGTCACAGCCCGGCAACAAACATCTGAGTAGCACTGAACGGCTACACATAGTTTATAGTTAAGACAAGAAACAGTTGGTAAACTACATAAACAAGGGTGACTCATGTACTGCGCAGAAACAGAGGCAAAACATAACCTGCTCTTCGACCATATGGCTTTCATCAGGGACAACGAACTACACAGACCATGAGTATACACACTACACGAATAATGATCTGGTGGCCATTTGTAAAAGAGGATGCAAAAGTGGCCAGGTAGTAGTAAGAAAATAATAGTCACATCATACACGCTAAGATTGAATTATGAGGAAAGACTCAGAAAAACCATCCTACGGTGTCTAGAAGAGAGAAGAGTTCGTGGTGACTTAATACAGGTTTATAAGATGATCAGAGGAATGAATAAATTAGACTATAACAAGTTTTTAAAAATACAGCCACCCACAATAACACGAGGGCATAGCTACAAGTTGACTAAAGAGAGATCCATATTAGATATTAGGAAATATTTTTTTAGTCAGAGAGTGGTGAATGCGTGGAATGCATTGCCAGGGGAGGTAGTGGAGGCAGGGACAGTTAATGCATTTAAGAATAAATTGGATGCGCATAGCTTTTAGAGCAAGGTGATGAAAATGAAACTGGTTGTATACAGACTCTGTGGGGTCTTCTAAACCAGTATAAAGACGTTAAGTTAAGTTAAGAGTAGGCTAAACAAGAGCTGACCAATAAGATCACACAAAAAAACATGCATTCCAGGACACATATAAGAGGGTGAGTCGGTAGGTAGTCTGTTTCATTTGACTGTCCTACAGTCACACTCTTCCACAACTTTGAGACCCTTCCATTGCACTTTGGTTGGGCTGGCTTCTGAGAGCGCACAAATCTAGCATAGGTACATACAGACGCACACATACATCCAAGCACTGGCTTATGCGTCTTAATATCGCCCAGTTGAATACGGTCTGTGGTGGAATAGGCGCGCCTCCGCCAATAGAAACTAGTGAGGCAAACATATAACATTTTTTTAAAAAGGCCACGCATTGATATGGGATAGTTGAACTTTGTAGTTTCTAAAAGCGAATTGGTCACAACAATATCCAGCTTGTGATTACTGTATGCATCCAAAAATAGATGTCGTATGCACATGCGCAGTTAAGATAACATAATGGCGTCTGTGCTCACAGAGTATACAATCGAAGAACAGCGTGCTGTTGTACCTTTTTTGTTTTGTGTTGTTGTTGCACAAAAGGACTATCACCGAGGGATAGTCATAAGAAAATGTTTCTTATTTACGAGGATAACTGCTTGTCGCGTAAAACAGTGTTTAATTCGGTCGATAAATATTCGAAACGAGGCTCAAATATTGCTGATGGGGCTCAACCTGGTCGTCCTGTTCAGATTGCCGTAGAAGCATATGTGCATCTATCTATCTATCTATCTATCTATCTATTTATCTACCTATCTATCTATCTATCTATCTATCTATCTATCTATCTATCTATCTATCTATCTATCTATCTATCTATCTATCTATCTATCTATCTATCTATCTATCTATCTATCTGTCTGTCTGTCTGTCTGTCTGTCTATCAGTCTATCTATCTATCTATCTATCTATCTATCTATCTATCTATCTATCTATCTATCTATCTATCTATCTATCTATCTATCTATCTATCTATCTATCTATCTATCTATCTATCTATCTATCCATCCATCCTTCCATCCATCCATCTATCCATACATCCACCTATCTATGTCTCTATATATATATCCATCCATCTCCGTCTGTATGTATGTATGTATGTATGTATGTATGTATGTATGTATGTATGTATGTATGCATGTGTGTAGGTATGTATGTATGTATGTTTGTATGTATGAATGTATGTATGTATGTATGTATGTATGTATGTAAATTGATTGTTCGTCTATGCAGACGTTTTAAGCAGGTACAAAGTATCAATTGTGAACTCTTGGCTGATTTTGCAGATTTTAGACCGGCACACTTTACCACAGTAAATGCTGGTCTTGGATGGGGATACATGTTAGACAGGTACACTTTACCACAGTAAGTGCTGGTTTTGAATATGGATACATCTACTTTTTCGCTTATGTCGCTAGCTTTCCATTGTGTTTTTAGCGTTTCATTGAAAGCCTCTACACCTCTACATAATGTTGCTTTTGATGCAGCTGTATCTTCAACTATCTTCTCCCACTTTTGAAAGTTTATGTAAAGGTCGTTCATCTAGGTCTTACACATATCTGTATCTTAACACTGAGCTGCTTACTGGTCTTCTTAACTCCGAAAATTCCCCCAAAAGCCCTCTGTTTTTGGGTATGCGGTTGTTTTCCATTCTTGTCACATTTCCCTGCCACCTAAGTCTTCTACTACCGAGTGTCCCCATGATGGATTGCAGCTTGACTCGACGCAGCACCTCCGTTTAGGTCATTTTGTCCTGCCACTTGATTTTCATATTTTGCGTAGATCAAGCGGTCAACGCTTAGTAAAGGAGTTAACCACGCACGCTCGATATATCATCAGTCTACGTTTGCATCGTGAATTTTTGATATTGCCATTTTGTTTGGAATAATCTGCCAAATGTAGTAGCTGGATTTCCTCGCGTGTATTGATTTCTTCGTCAAGTCAGAAGGTGACAGTGACATGTGACCTCCACACAGCAGAAGTCTTGTGGTGTGTTAGTGCATTTTGGTTGTCGTTAACAAGTGGTACTTGTTGTGATGGTAGCTCCTTGACCTAGAGCTGGTCTTCGTAACACTTACAGTCACTATATATATTCAAAGATAGACCCCCCCCCCCCCCCCCCCATCTCGCCAGCATACATGGTCATAGGCGGATTTTCCTGTCTCTCTCCAGGTGTAATTATTTCATTCACATTCACTCATATTCACTCACATTCTCTTCTCCAGGTATTTTTTGGTTTGCCTCTTTATCTTTTCCCCTGATGATTCCATGTAAGAGCCTGTCTGGCTATTGTAACAGTTCCCGCCGGAGCAGAGAGTTTGGACAGGGATAATGTAGTTACTGATAACAAAGGTACATGAATGCGTGTCAAGGTCACAGACTGTCTCAACAAAGGAGAACAGAGTTGGGGCAAAGAATGTGGACAGGTAGGAGCTGACCACTGGCCTTCCGATTTGGGTAGGGAGAGAATGATTGACAGACGGATTGGCAGCGGAGCTTGCTGCGATAGATGAGTGACAGGTGTGCAAAGTATTTCGTTCCAATAAGACTGAATAGACCCATCCCCTGAGATCCATTGGTCAAGCTCTGACTTTGCTTGAGTGTATATAACTCGAGACAAAGTTTAGCTTAGGAGGGTGGAGGAGAGAGGCTGGATGGAGAGATGAGAGCGAGAGAGAGAGAGAGACTGAATTTAGATAGTCTGTTTATGAGCGATTGATAGACTGTTGCACGAATGTTAGTGATAGAACGGTTCGCTCAAATAGGTGTGTGAGTTTTGTATTAATAGATAATCTGAACATTGGTTCCTGTTTGTAAGCAAGGACACATTGTGAACGAGGTATGTCCAGATCGCCCGCCTGAGGGGATTTGAGTGAGGAAGAGTATTTGATAAGGTGTGTTGCGGACGCAGTTAAGGCGAGGTGTGTGTGATGTAATTGCAAGGCAATAGAACTGGGTTTAGATAGTTGGGAATTCCATCAATAGCTAATGCTTAAAATTTCCGCTTTAGTTTAATATGTATATTAACATATATATAATATATGAATATTTAGTTAAGATGCTATGTATTGTATTGTGTTTGTAATTTCACTACTCATTTTTCTGATATGAGTATTATGTAATAAATATGCCATCTGCTGTGTGCTATATTATTTGCAGTTTGTGGTCAGGAATGATGTGGATGAGTGTGATAATGTTCTAAGATTGAATAACGGCCAGGGCAAACAGTGGGGTCTCCTACATTATGTTAGACTGTGCTTTCCGCAGTGTATGTCCAGTCTAGCCACATTTTCTTTGCTTAATTTGTTGTATGAATGCTGTTGTTGGTTCCTTTACCACAAGTCTTCATTCCTCACATGTCCTGCCCCTTTATGCCAATTATCCTTCGCAGGCATCTGATATCGAAGGACTGGAATCTTTGTTGTATGACCTTGGTCGTTCTCCGTATCTTCGCTCCATGCAAAACACAGACCAGCTTTTGCTTTGTTGTGTATCTTCTCCGTAACAGAAGCAAACAAGTTATATATGATTCTGGAAAAGAAAGCTCTATGCAATACAGGAACAAGGAAGTTCTATGTGACATAGGAACAAGAAAGTTCTATGTTTCACAGGAATAACAATAGAATGAATCACTCGTTTTCTAGATGATCAGACGATGGCCTAGTCCAGTCGCCATGCAGTGTATAGGGTAGGTTTTTATTTTACTCCTGATAGAATCAAACCTATGCCTAACCAAAAGTTTGAACCCGTGTCCATGTGGTCAGATACTCGGTTTATAAGTCACTCAGCTACCTGCAACTCAAATTCCAACTCGGTATCACTTGCAGCTCTCGGCAATATTATATGCGCACCTTCTTGCTGCTCCTATATGTAGTAAAACTTTCTTTCAACAAACAGAGAAATGGCATGACAACTACAACTAACTCATATCTCAGTAACGTGCAACCTGGTCAGATCTATTCAATGTGGGACTCATGAATATTTATGAACAATCCTACCAGTAATTCCAGCGAAACTCTTCAAATCTGCAATATTTTCTCTGATTGGCTCATTCTTATTCAGAAAGGGTCGTTGGCTGTCGTTTCCTCTTGTGTATTCTCGAAGACGATCTACATTTTGGATTCAGACGATCTGCAAAAGCTAAAATTCAGCAAGTCTAACGTGTAAATGGTAATGTTTCTGCAAATTTTTCTTACACGCTTGTTTTATATTTGTCCCAAAATTTGCAAATTTGCAGTCAAGTGACAAGCCACGACAAAATTTATTGCAGTCTCGCATGTCTTTAGAACAACAAAAATAAAACAAAACACGAACAAAATAAGACACAAAGAGTCCCCCAGGAAGGAGCCCATCACCTTGTCGAGGGCAGTGGGGGGGGGGGGGGGTGCGTGCCTCAGTGACCCAGTGAGCTATGCCGGCGGGAACGTATGTTCCTGGTAGTGTCACCCACGCCGGACAGGTCATTGGGGAGGGGCCAGACTAAGAATGGTAGCAGCCTGGTGATGACCCAAGAGTCCAGGAAGACAGATCACCTAGGAGAGAAAACTCTACACAAGGTTCAGGCAGATGGAGCTCGCAGCCCAGGTTGGCATGGACAACCAAGGACTATCATCTAGTGAGCCCAAACAAGGAGAAAGTCAAAGGGAAAACCATTTCTAGACCTTAATGTCTGACCAAAAATGGCCACAGGCAACGGAAAGCCATTCCTAGACCTTAATGTCTGACCAAAAATGGCCACAGATAAAGGGAAAGCCATTCCTAGATCTTAATGTCTGACCAAAATTGGCCACAGGCAAAGGGAAAGACATTCCTAGACCTTAATGTCTGACCAAAAATGGCCACAGGCAAAGGGAACAATGGCCTCAAGCCCACTGTGTATCAACGCGCTATATGACTGAGTGGCTGTTGAGAGAGCAGTTATGAACGTGAGAGTCTGGTGGGCGAGAGGGGCGGCGTCAGGCTCATGGACTCCAAATAGGACATCCCTTGCCTCTTACCTGACAAGCGAAAACTGTCAGGGTGATCGTATAACTACCCCATCAAACCTTATATACACACGGTATTAAAAAATAACCTGCTGTCTTGCAGGTTTGGCCGTCAGGTTGCTTGGGGACAACCAAAGGCTAGGGATGCGAACCTGAAGAAAGTGTTTGCTGAAAACGGAAATGCAAACCACGACACTACGTATATCATCCAAGGATTATCAAGGACCCGGACTAAACAGAGAGACATGATAAGACAAAGACATGTTTCTCCCACCATGGACACACTGATACATCTGCCACTCAAACCCTGCTGGTGTTGTAATGGAACAAAAAGAAAGCGTTTACCAGAAGACTATTTGAGGAACAAATACACGTTGCTTACATCCAGGAAACACATCTTAATCCAAACCACAGATTTTGCATAAGAGGATATGAATCCCATAGGCTGGATAGGGATGAGCACGGGGGGGGGGGGGGACGGGTGTGCTTATCCTCTCCAAAATATCAATCCCATCAAAGATGATCTCAGCGGAAACAAATGGAGATACCGAAACAATCGGGGTGGACATAACCTTACCGAATCAGACAGTAAGAATTTATAATACCTATTGCCCACCTACAAAAAATATGGCCTCACAAGCCATGAATATTATGGACCAGACAACCATAGTGGTAGGAGACTTTAGCAGCCAGTCTGAGAGGTGGGTTTACGCACAGACAAACGCAAGGGGACACGAAATAGAGGAATGGGATATTGACAACAACCTCTATCTGACCGACCTCCCAGACGACCCTCCCACGTTCTGTTCAAAGCGATGGACATCAACATCATTCCCTGACCTTGCATTTACCACCTGCGACCTAAGCAAAAAATCTAAAAGAACAGTACTCGCACTTCTTGCAGAAAACGACCACAAACCTACTGGGAAACATTCCATCAAACTTACAATAAACCTGGGAAACATTCCATCAAACTTACAATAAACCTGGGAAACATTCCATCAAACTTACAATAAACCTGGGAAACATTCCATCAAACTTACAATAAACCTGGGAAACATTCCATCAAACTTACAATAAACCTGGGAAACATTCCATCAAACTTACAATAAACCTGGGAAACATTCCATCAAACTTACAATAAACCTGGGAAACATTCCATCAAACTTACAATAAACCTGGGAAACATTCCATCAAACTTACAATAAACCTGGGAAACATTCCATCAAACTTACAATAAACCTGGGAAACATTCCATCAAACTTACAATAAACCTGGGAAACATGCCATCAAACTTACAATAAACCTGGGAAACATTCCATCAAACTTACAATAAACCTGGGAAACATTCCATCAAACTTACAATAAACCTGGGAAACATTCCATCAAACTTACAATAAACCTGGGAAACATTCCATCAAACTTACAATAAACCTGGGAAACATTCCATCAAACTCACAATAAACCTGGGAAACATTCCATCAAACTTACAATAAACCTGGGAAACATTCCATCAGACCACAAGCCATTGCCCAGGTGGAACTATAAGAGAGCAGACTGGCAGAACTTTGCCACAAGTACAAATCTTTACTGTCAGTCCATCAACATCCACCACAAGAAAGTAGACAAGATGGTGGAAACATTCAACCAGTGTCTTCTAAAGGTAGCAATGGAGAACATCCCAAAAGGCGCCAGAAGAAATTACAAACCGTATTGGTCACCTGAAGTGCAACAAGATAGAACTTCAAATAAAAGTGGCATGGAGAAAGAGCGGAAATTGACCAAAATCAAGAAAGCAACATCGGACTCAAGGCAGCTGCTGCCTTCAGTGACGAAAGCAGCTACATGCAAACAATTGCGGTTGAAAATGAACTGGCAAAAAAGCAGCGGATATTCTAATTCAAAATTATGCAGAAACTAGTAGAAAATAAAATCCCAGCAGACATGAAAAGGTATATTATGAAAGAAATAAACCACACGGAGGACTCAATGCGATTACCCGAGGAACATCTGATATTAAATATCACCAAGACCGAATTGGAGTCAGCCATTAGTAAACTCAAGAAGAGAAAAGCCGCAGGAAAGGGTGGCATCACAAATGAAATGCTCTCTAACATGGGAGAAGTAGAAAAGAACAAACTGCTACACATCTTTAACACAAGCTGGAAACAAGGAACTGTCCCCACAGTGTGGAAGTAGGCAAGGACTATCCCCATCCTTAAACATGGGAAGTACAAAATGAAGCCAGTCCGTTACAGACCTATTAGTCTACTCAGTTGTGTGGGGAAACTAATGGAACGAATGGTTAACACTAGAATAACTTGGCATATGCAATCAAATAATTTACCTATCCCACAGCAAGCAGGTTTTCGTAGAAACATATCGACCGAAGATCAGGTGACAAATATCTCGCAGGAGATAGAAGATGCATTTCAAGAAAAAAAGAAAACACTGGCAGCCTGGATAGACATATGGAAGAGAGGGTTAAAACTCAAATTACTGCAAATGGGTGTAACCAACAACATGTACAAGTGGATCGGTGATTACCTAGATAACAGGACAGCAAGCTCCAATAACATTTCAGCAAAAAGATGAAAATGGAACAAGGCGTTCTTCAAGGTGGAATACTCTCACCCATGCTGTTCCTCATATATAATTGCTATAATCACAGACATCCCTAAAAGAGTACATAGTGCACTATATTCAGATGACCTGGCAATATGGACATCCGGAGAGTCTACACCTGTAGCTAGAAATCAAATGCAGGAAACCTTAAATAAAATAGAGACATGGACAAAAAAATGGCAAATCACTAAAAACGAAACCAAAACCACGTACACAATCCTCTCTCTGTCTCTCAAGACCCAAAAAGTGATTCTAAAAGTAAATAGCCAGACTCAACCCCTTGACGTAAGTTCAACTTATCTGGAAATACCAATGGACCCAAGGTTGACATGGAAAAACATGATAAAAAAAGCTACCAACAAAGCTAAATTAAGAGAAAGCGATAAAGAAAGGGAAAGAGAGAAAGAAAGAAAGAGGGATATATATTTATATTAAGAGAAAGCGATAGAGAAAGAAAGAGAGTGAGAGAGAGAGAGAGAGTCTGACAATATTATGCAAAAGCAACACTACTTTGTAGATGTTATTCATGAACAATGACTAAGCAGAGAGCAACAACACCGACAGCAACATAAATATGGATCCTGATAGAAATAATACAAGTTAGTTAGTTGTATATCGCAAGCGATGATGGTGAGTAATACTACATATACCTTAGGCAGTTGATGCAGAATAGAGACATTTTGTCAGAAAATTACATTCAAGAGATCGCTGATAACTGGAGTAAAATGTAGGTAGGTAAATAATTAATTGGACAGATTTTCAGAACAAAAGAAAATTGGAGGCGTCTGTCAATAACGGTGTGACGTCTGTGAAGGTCGTGAGTAGGAGAAGCAGGATACACAGGTGAAAGGTCGCGGATGGTATCACAGACTGGGCGAGGAAAACACAGAGCTTCTGAAGTGCTGAAATGCTCAAAGGACAGTTTATGGTCGAGTGGATTGATTGTCAGCCATACGATACATGAGGCATGATGGTAATGAGGATGGTTCTTACGATAATCATAGTAGCGGTGAACAGTGTGTCTGTTATTTCTTGCTCAGTAATGTCCCATGGATGCACGCAGAGGATGGTACAGCACAATCGCTCACTTTCTCTCTCTCTCTCTCTCCATCTCTCACTCTCTCCATCTCTCTCTCTCTTTCTCAGACACACGCATATTCTTTCAGACAGATACGCATATTCTCTCTCACGTGCACATATATTCTTTCTTTCACATACACACAGACACATACTGCCTCTCTCACATACACACATTCTCTCTCACAAAGACAGATATACACTCTCCCTCTCTCTCTCTCTCTATCTCTCTCACGCGCGTTCTCTAGCTATCCCTCTCGCATAGATATTGTCTCCCACACACGCACTATCTTCTTCTTCTTCTTCGTTCGTCCTAATACGGACGCCTTGTCGTAGTTTACAGCATACCTAAGATATGTGCGCCTCATGGCCCGACACATCCGGTTTCAGCTGGCTCTGTTGGGTGCCGGGTGTATCTGTCCACTGTGATCCCTATCCTCTAAGCTCATTATACTGCTTCAACCTATTTCCCTGGCCGCCGTGCGGTGACGGAATAGGGCCTTGGTCAGCACTGTCTCGCTACCCCTGATACAAACAGTCAGCTGGTGTGTGTCGCTGGCTGGTGCAGCTCATTCACTGTGTTGCATCTGTACTCTCTCTCTCTCTCTCTCTCTCTCACACACACACATATGCACATGTCCTCTCTCCTACACACATTCCCTCTGTCAGACAAAGTACTCTCCCCCCACAGATTCTCTCAGCCAGACACACGTACTCCCTTACACACATTCCCTCTGTCAGACAACCACAAGTACTCTCCCCCACAGATTCCCTCAGCCAGACACACGTACTCCCCTACACACATTCCCTTTGTCAGATACACGTACTCTCCCATACACGTCCTCTCTGTCAGCCAGACACACGTACTCCCCTACACACATTTCCTCTGTCAGACAGACACACGTACTCTATCACACAAACGTAAACCCACACATGCGTTCTCTGCCTCTAATTAATACACACACAGCCCCCCCCCCCCCCCCCGTAATATCTCTTTCTCTATATGTTTACCTTTAATGACGCTAATCTCCTGACTCACCATCTACCTGCAACCTTCTCTCTATCCACAAATGATGGCACGATAAGAAATCTAGTATTACAGAGGCTCTGTACAACAAACTTCCGAGGATATCATTGAAAGACAAAAATTTCTCACTGTTATCTTACACCGACAGATAAGACTGCAGTTGAAAGCCTTGCCTCGCCTACAGGGGCTTAAGGGGGCTAAAACTGCAGACAAGAAAACATTTCGAAGGTTGTCAGTTCTTTCAGTTGCACCAGGATTCTACTATGTCTACTTCTTCTTGTCGTACCAGGAAAAACACGTCATTCACTATTTTAGTCATGTACAATAAAGTGTTCAGACGGTCCGGGTTCGATTTCGAGCTGCGACGGTCGATCCATGATGTCAATTTTTTTCCGGATGGGTACCCATCTGCCGAGAGAGACCGAGCTAAAATGTGGAAAAAACCCGAGGCAATGAAGTCGAGCCCCCGCTTACAGTTTTTTTAAAACAGTATTTTGTTTCTACAGTTTAAACAAAACAATAACCCAGAGACCTGCTACACAATCAACAGGCTATTTGGGCGTGTAAATGGCGAGGCTGTGCAGTAATTTGGGTTGTGGAAGCTTCTGTTATATAGGAAATAAGCCGTTGCACCGTTAGTTGTCTCTTTAGATGCGATCTCAGTGTGGTAGTTGTCCTATCCTTGTTTATGTTACACGCATAAATTTGCCTGAGATTACTCCAAATGTATAACACATGTATATTCAACATCGGGTGGGTGAGGGAAGAGAGAGAAGAAAGAAGAGAGAGAGAGAGGGACTAAGAGAGAGAGAGTGAGAAAGAGAAATAAAGAGAGAGAGGGGTAGAGAGAAGTGTCAATAAAGTATGCAGAAGTCAGACTAGTCACACGAGTGTTAATTGCTCCAAGGGCAGTTAAACCCGATGAAGTCAGTAAGAGTAGTCGAACATAGAACACAGGTTAAAAATAATGAAAGCAACACAGAACTGTGCTAACACAGAATGCCGAATGTAAATACTATAGAAACAGGTGTGGGGCAGTTCAATGACCAGGTAAAACTGACTCATGCTTGCTATCATCAATTTTAATATTATTTGTTGTTGCTCTTGTTATTATTATTGCTAGTAATAAATAAATATAAGATATCCTGCCGATATCACTGACAGGCGAATACCAGGCCTAAGGTTATCCTAGAGAAATAAGAAGTTCAGAATATCACAAGCGTTCATTGTAACAGTTCAATTGTAAACAAGAAACACATATAGTCAACAAGAAATCAGGAGAAGATCCTACAGAGATTAATTAAAATACAAGAGCGTATGACAGAACACTAACACAATAACAACAATAACAATTCCAGGTAGTAATGTATGATTAGTCACCACAACGTTTAGGGAAGAGAATTAAATCCTTGGATATAAATGCTACATGACAGAACGATAAAAGAAGGTATGGTAGCTGGCAAAAGTAGAATAGGCCGAGAAGAAGATGGACAAGGGACATTACATGGGTTCTGGGTGGGGAATTGAGACACTGGTCTGGTCAGGCACAATATACTGACCAGGATGTCGTGTCAGGGTCAGGCACAACATACTGACCAGGATGTCGTGTCAGGGTCAGGCACAATATACTGACCAGGATGTCGTGTCAGGGTCAGGCACAATATACTGACTAGGATGTCGTGTCAGGGTCAGGCACAATATACTGACCAGGATGTCGTGTCAGGGTCAGGCACAATATACTGACCAGGATGTCGTGTCAGGGTCAGGCACAATATACTGACCAGGATGTCGTGTCAGGGTCAGGCACAATATACTGACCAGGATGTCGTGTCAGGGTCAGGCACAATATACTGACCAGGATGTCGTGTAAGGGTCAGGCACAACATACTGACCAGGATGTCGTATCAGGATCAGGCACAATATACTGACCAGGATGTCGTGTCATGGTCATGCACAATATACTGACCACGATCACAATATATCTTCCATATAGCGTTCCCTGGAAACAGGCTGTTTTAAAGGCAGTCTGGCAGGTGCACATAAGAGTAAACTTAGTCATTTTGGGCATTAAACAACAACAATAACAACAAAGGCTCTGGGTTTGATAGTGGCAGAGGTGGTAGAGCTGGCTAGTGATCCAGTCTCTTACAGATCGGCTGTCATACGAGCAATTTTCTGCAAAAAGAACATGCTAGATGATGATGATATATTCATCATCATCAGGTGCCCTGTCGGTTGGCCTTGACGATCATGGACCTCCAACCATTTATATCACGTATTTTGTTTACCAACTCTGTTGATTGTCGATGGTGCGATTCCCTCAGGATGTCCAGCATCTTTTTTCTCGGCCTTCCTCTGTCTCTCTTTCCTGAAATCTTTCCCATTGTCACGATGAGCTTCAAGCCGCTTCTTCTCATAACATGCCCAAAAAGAGGACTGCGTTGTTCTGTTCCTTGCAATAAGTTGTCTTCTTTCCTTCTCGAGTGCTGTATCATTGTATCATTAGTCTTTGTTGCAGTCCATGGGATCCGCAGCATTCTTCTGTAAAACCACATCTCCGTTGCTTTCAAAGATATAAGCTTTGCTTGCTAATTGTGAATGATTCACTGCTATATGTCAGTATTGGTTCCACGTAACATCCAAGGGCTCTCTTTCTCAGTTTCAGTGACAAGGTTTTGTTGCACAATATTCCTTTCATGATCTGGAAGACCGATTTTGCTTGGGCTATTCTGCATTTTACTTCGTGATTGCATCATCCATCTGATGTTATGTATGTGCCCAGGTATTTAAACGTGTTAACTTGATTATATATATATAAAACACGATACACATGCGAACGTACATAACAATCTACGTTATCACTCAGGTTAAAAACAGCTTATTGCGAACATATGATTCAAAATATCATTCCAAGTGTATTTATTATATATTTAATCCATCATTTGGGTTTTGTACTTCGTTGTTTTACGCCAATGCTGTTATTTTTCCGTTTACCCACATTAACTAAAAATGATATTTCATTAAAAAGCTTTATTGTTTTTTTTTCCCACATTAACTAAAAAGGATATTACATTTAAAAGATGTATTGTTCGGTTTATCCACTCTAACTGCAAAGGATATTACATTTAAAAAAAAAAAAAGTTTTAAAGTTGTTGTTTTTTGTTTCAAAATCATTTCCGGAGTAGCTGCATCTCATAAAAAAAGAAGTAGTCGAAGAAACCAAATTGATGGTCAACAAAGAGAATAATGAAGTCTACCATGAGTTGCTTATGTCTGGTTCCATATATCAACTATGGTCCATGCACCATGTAACGCAACTAACCACATACATGTGTACTCTGGAGACTAAAAGAAAATTCGCAGATTGGCTGTTTAAAGTAGGTGAAGCCGAACATGGAGATGTAGTTCAATTACACGACTGTCTCCACAATATAGAGTATTCAGTGCAGCCACCCCGTCAGCAGCCAAAACAAACGAAGTCTCACTTCAGTTAAATAATTTCGTGTTAGATCGTAGACCAGGACAAGAGAGACTTTATGATAGTGTGGGTACCATCGTAAGCTAAGATGAGAGAGACTTTATGAAAGTTTGGGTACCATCGTACGAGAAGATAAGAGAGACTTTATGAAAGTTTGTGTACCATCGTACGAGAAGATGAGAGAGACTTTATGACAGTTTGGGTACCATCGTACGAGAAGATGAGAGAGACTTTCTGAAAGTTTGGGTACCATCGTACGAGAAGATGAGAGAGACTTTATGAAAGTTTGGGTACCATCGTAAGCTAAGATGAGAGAGACTTTATGAAAGTTTGGGTACCATCGTACGAGAAGATGAGAGAGACTTTATGAAAGTTTGGGTACCATCGTAAGCTAAGATGAGAGAGAATTTATGAAAGTTTGGGTACCATCGTACGAGAAGATGAGAGAGACCAGCTGGCATATGCACAAGAATTCTCAAACAGGTTAACATCAACTAGAATTCTCTCGCACACACTTAGTTTAAAATTAGGTGTTGTAATTACGTTACTGAGGAATTTAGCACATTCAACAGGCAGTGAGACTCGAGAGACACACATTTACAGGAATATAAAATAACATAATTAAGGCAAGAGGTATCAATTTGAATAATTCAGAAGTTATTCTCATTCCTAAAATATATTTATGGTTTTTTTTCTGTCGAAGGTGAAATAAATATATGTTACCGTGTGCAGTTCGTGTTAATGTCGTGGTACACCTGAACAGCGACTGTAAACTTCTGTAACTAGAGTTTAAAAAAATAAATATTCATAACATTATTACGTGTTCTTATTTTTGGTCATAGTAGCACACGGCTCTATGTTAAGTCTGATGTTGATTATTTCAATAATGTCAAGATAGCACACAATCTATGTTAAGTCTGATATTGATTATTTCATTAATGTCAAGATAGTACACGGCTCTATGTTAAGTCTATTGTTTATTTGTTTCAATAATGTCAAGATAGCGCACGGCGCTATGTTAAGTCTATTGTTTGTTGTTACAATAATGTAAAGGTAGCACACGGCTCTATGTTATCTATTATTTATTGTTACAATAATGTAAAGGTAGCACACGGCTCTATCTAAGTATATTGTTGGTTATTACAATAATGGAAAGGTAGCACACGGCTCTATATAAGTATATTGTTGGTTATTACAATAATGTCAAGATAGCACACGGCTCTATATAAGTATATTGTTAGTTATTACAATAACGATTAGAAGCCCCCAGTGAGTACACATAATGAGAACACGGTGTGACAAACTTCCAGCTTATTATCGACTACCCTTACAACCATTAGTTAGATGCCCATCGCAAAGCAATGATGATGATATTACCAGACAGTTTTGTGTTGATGATGAAGCTTGGAATGTTTAGGATTTTAGTGAGGGGTATTGCGCTGGTCATCAGCCTCACTCTCTGGTCCTGAGCTAGCTTGGACCAGAGGCAAGACAAAAATCAAGACGACCGAAGGTAACTCAGAATGCTCAGTTAAGTCAAACATGGCAGCTTTTATATTTTATCGATACAAATACATTTCTAAAGAAAAGAGGAAATCATTTCTAAATTGATCTTTTGCAAAATAAATGATAGAATTTGAGCTAGCCATGAAATGAAACCAGTTAAAGTGTTGTTTTTTTATGGCTAGATTTTCGGCTGTCCACCAAAAAAACAAAAAAACACAAAATGGCAGAAGACGAAGCCTGTAATATTTCATGAACATACAACTTTAAAGGAATATACAACGAATCATACCCTATTGTAACAGTGATTTGATCAACATACTGTTTCCCCTAGTGGTACTAGATATGAAAGAATACAACAACTGTCACCTCCTTTTCATGTTTTAACAGACAACGACATAGGATTGTGTATGGGAATGTTAACCTCATTACGTAAAACTATTGCTTCAAAACTCACTGGAAATTATTAAATACAGACTTCGTTTGAAAGGATTATAATGTAAGGGGCCAAATGTAATGTCGGACCCATGATTAAACAACTGGGGTAAGAGGAAAAGATGTCAGGGGACAAATATTAACAATGTATACATTAATGGAGATGATTGTAGCAGCCTTCAGACCTCCACGGGGTGTGAACTCCCAACTCAGTACTTGATGTTCCGCTTGAGAATGGGACATAACAGAATGAATAGCCACTCACACCGGCTAAAATTGGCTCTATCGACAATGTATATGTGTGGGCGGGCAGCACAGATATCCTAACATATCCTGCAAGGCTCTTATATGTTTATCCAATTGCGGACTGATTACTGGTCCACGGAGACGAATCTTCACACAAAGCTGTTTGGAAACCCTGAAGAACTTTCCACTACAGCAACCTTTATCAAAAGGAAGACATTGCTTGCTAGTTGGTGTGATGATTCTAGTGTAATTTTGTAACCTTGACACTGTGGTGAATTCTTGGTAAACGGGAAATTATACATAGAACATGCTAGGGAGGGGACAGTGGTTGTATTCTTTCATACCTAGTACCACTAGGGGAACAGAACTTGACTTCGTGTAGACGTAACAAGAAAATTCATTGCAAACGAGAAAAAGAAGAAGAAGAAGAGAAAGAAGAAGAAAAGAAAAAGACAAGAAGCGGTTTAAGAATGTCGTCTAAAATGACTTGGCGTGACTTCAATTTCATTCAGCACTTGCAGAGAAAACATAAATATCCGCATCTGATCTGATTGTTCAACCAATGTCAGATTCGGTAACCTTCAGATTGTGTGTCCGGCTTACTATTGCTCAACCAATCAGATTCGGTGACCTTCAGATTGTGTCCGACTTACAATTGCTCAACCAATCAGATTCGGTGACCTTCAGGTTGTGTGTCCGGCTTACAATTGCTCAACCAATCAGATTCGGTGACCTTCAGGTTGTGTGTCCGGCTTACAATTGCTCAACCAATCAGATTCGGTGACTTTCAGGTTGTGTGACCGGCTTACAATTGCTCAACCAATCAGATTCGGTGACCTTCATGTTGTGTGTCCGGCTTTCAATCCCAACGTACCTGGTTCGAATCACGTCGTGCTCAGTAGTAGACCGGGTATATCAGTTTGTTTCTCGGGGTATGGTCACTTCTTTCAGTCGATCCAGCTGTAATGGGTGCCTGACAAAGTCGGGGAGAAATTTAGGAGTCGCCGCAGGAGCTACGGAGTGCATGCTTTGTCGGCACTTTCAGCAATGGCAGGGGATTGCGCACACATGATGGCGCCGAAGTGCAATGAAATCTGTTCTATGTATAATTTCCCGTTTTCCAACAATTCACCGCAGTGTCAAGGTTACAAAATTACAATAGAATCATCAAACCAACTAGCAAGCAATGTCTTCATTTTCATTATGGCCAAGATATGGGAAAACAACGACTCGTACTTTGTTGTTCAGCGCATAAAATGTAATTTTCTTGCGGGGAATGAGATATTCTTTTGTAAACATAAAAAAGGGAATTGTCAGTCTCGTAGCAACAACTGCCATCGGGGAAGAAGATCACTCTTAATGTACTAAGCCATAGCATATGTGAGGTGGGGTGGTCAGTTCCCTTCCATGATGTTTATATATTACCTAACTCATACGGCAGGTATTTCATTTATAGCTGGGTCGACTGGATAACGGACGTGCCGGGAACAAACCTCGACCGATTTTTTTTTTGGTGTCCGTCCGTGGTTTCGAACTCTGCCGCACTGTAATCCCAGTCTTAGCAAGTCAGCTCACTGTTAACTAGGCCATATGATTCGTTTGTACCGCATCGAACAGGATGGTACGCACAATTGTTCCGACAGAATGTATGCGGTCTAATATTTACTATTTGCTCCTCCAGCAGGCGACTATAATTAAAGACATGCAAGTAAACGCACACAAGTAGTGATTAGGTGCTTCAGTGTATGAACTGGAGAAGTATAGCTTCAGATTATCTGGAATATGTATACATAAATAGCTTCGGATTATCTGGAATATGTATACATAAATAGCTTCGGATTATCTGGAATATGTATACATAAATAGCTTCGGATTATCTGGAATATGTATACATAAATAGCTTCGGATTATCTGGAATATGTATACATAAATAGCTTCGGATTATCTGGAATATGTATACATAAATAGCTTCGGATTATCTGGAATATGTATACATAAATAGCTTCGGATTATCTGGAATATGTATACATAAATAGCTTCGGATTATCTGGAATATGTATACATAAATAGCTTCGGATTATCTGGAATATGTATACATAAATAGCTTCGGATTATCTGGAATATGTATACATAAATAGCTTCAGGAGCTATTACCGTTACTGGTGTAAACAGGAGAGCCCAAGGAGGGGAGATAACAAGACGCAGATATTAAGTGTATTCTCCCTGTCTCTGTTATCGGTGTCAGACTTTGGCCTGACCAAGGAACATAGAGGAAATATTGCGCGCGGCCGCACACACACACATACATTGACGTGATCCCCGTAGTGGTGAGCGTTACGCTGATGAAGTCAAGCATAGAACCGCCTGGAGGATCCTGTTCCAGTTTGAGCAGCACTCTCGGGGTGTGAAGGAGGCTACTACAATCCGACACGTAACGACCTTTTCAGGGCGTGCAAAAAGTAAACAACTTATTGTGGGTTATCCAAGATGGCGTTTAATAGCCCGCGCGACTTTTGTTGTTGTTTTGTTTTTGTTTAGTTATAAAGTGTTTATTCCTCTAACTAAATTTGCTCCAGGGGTTTTAGTGTCATTATGGAGGCTGTCTGGCCGTTGATTTGACTGGAAGTCACACTTATCGACAACTCACAACTATGCCTATGGAACCGGGTTGCCGTTTTCCATTTGGATTAGCTAATTCGTTCGTTATATGTGGTTTTCCACTTGGATTAGCTAATTCGTTCGTTATATGTGGTTTTCTATTTGGATTAGCTAATTCGTTCGTTATATGTGGTTTTCCATTTGGATTAGCTAATTCGTTCGTTATATGTGGTTTTCTATTTGGATTAGCTAATTCGTTCATTATATGTGGTTTTCCATTTGGATTAGCTAATTCGTTCGTTATATGTGGTTTTCCATTCGGATTGGTCTGGCATGGTCAGCGGCATCAACTGTTTGAACTAGCGCGGTGGACATTAAAAAGCAACAACAACATTATTTGGCCCAATGTGAATACGGGCCTTTAGCCATATAGGTGGTTACGTATACGATTGTGAATCGTGAGATAGGAGGGTTGAGGGGTGGGGAGTGGAGGTTGGTGGGGTGTGGAGGTTGGTGGGGTGTGGAGGTTGGTGGGGTGTGGAGGTTGGTGGGGTTGAGGAGTGGGGAGATGGGTGGGAAGTGGAGGTTGGTGGGGTTGAGGAGTGGAGAGATGGGTGGGAATTAGGATTTTGGGGTGGGGAGGTTGGTGGGGTTGAGGAGTGGGGTGATGGGTGGCGAGTAGGATTGTGAAGTGGGGAGTTTGGGGGAAGGTCATAGGCCAATGAGATGGGCAGAGGGATAAGGGCGTTGAAAGGAAGAGATTGAGGGTGAGAAAAGTTGGGCAGCGGAAAGGTTCGCTGAGGGAAGGATGATGGGTTCGCTGAGGGAAGGATGATGGGTTCGCTGAGGGAAGAGTGATGGGTTCGCTGATGGAAGGGGGATGGGTTCGCTGAGGGAAGGGGGATGGGTTCGCTGAGGGAAGGGGATGGGTTCGCTGAGGGAAGGGGGATGGGTTCGCTGATGGAAGAGTGATGGGTTCGCTGATGGAAGGGGGATGGGTTCGCTGATGGAAGAGTGATGGGTTCGCTGAGGGAAGGGGGATGGGTTCGCTGAGGGAAGGGGGATGGGTTCGCTGATGGAAGGGGGATGGGTTCGCTGAGGGAAGGGGGATGGGTTCGCTGAGGGAAGAGTGATGGGTTCGCTGAGGGAAGGGGGATGGGTTCGCTGATGGAAGGGGGATGGGTTCGCTGAAGGAAAGGTGGACATAGCTTGGAATATCATGTTAACTGTTACACTACAGGGGTTTGGGAAGAAGTCTAGAGGGAATGTCAGGAGGGATGGGGTGGAGGCCAGGAGACACTACAGGTTGAACACTTCCAGAACATTCCCGGACAACGTTGGGTACTACTGCTGGTTCTTGAGCAAACAGACCAGAAAGCCCATATGTCGCAAACCCCTGATCTTCTTTATGGAACTGACTGTTTTAGCCCATCAGCGCATTTCCCTTCTGCAGATACATCAAGAGACAGAAGATGCGTTAGTGAAATAACTGACAGCAGCCAGCGGCTCATTACTAGATGTTTACACCAGGGTCAGTGACCCATAACTAACTAAGACTCTATTCCTCTTCACAGTGACGGTCCTGGAAACAGACTGCGACCATGCAGTCTGGCTAACAGATTAGGGAACGAAGGCAAACCCAGTACCAAATATGTTGTGCTGACATCGGATGTATCGAACAGAAAGGCGCAGATATTGCAGCTTAGCTGTAAACTACGAACCAACCTCAGAAACGTCCTTTTCAGAACGAACGTCGAAGCAGAAGAAGATGATGAAGAAGAAGCCAAACATTGCCGACGCGCAAGGTTAGTATAGCAGCCAGGGTTTCAGAACAAGATGAGGACACAGAACATATATGAATTATCGGTGTGAATTAAAAAGCACAGAAGTATGGATTGACAATAACGGCCAAATTATATCACCTCCTAAGTGTTACTGGGGTCCGAATTGGAACAAAGAATAATAACACTGTGACCTGACAGGCCTAATGTAATTGGCGACTAAGGGGGTTTGGGCATCGGGCTGGCTACTCTGTTATAAACTGAGCCACAAAAATTGCAACATAGGCCAGTCACCACTTGATGACTTGGCCTGCATTTGTTTGAGACCTATGCCCCACAGGGAACCGAAACAGTTTTTATGATATTGAAATTATGTCCCACACAGACGAGTGTAAGTCCCGTGGGGTATCTAACGACATACGTGGACAAATGATACGATGATAATGCGAAACGACATTTATTATTGAATTGTACGCACAAAACATTCCCGAGTGCGTCCCAGGACAAATAGAATGGAGCCACCATTTTCTGTCTTTGATGGTCGCTAGGGGTGTCTAAAAAGGGTTGTGACTGGGGTTGGTAGCCGGTGTTACAACAATTGTAACTGAGACCACACTGCAAATAACTGGGAGCAGGCTTTCATTACTACCTTCTTTTCTTCTTGGTCCTTGCTGTTGTTGTTGTTGCTGTTGTTGTTGAATGCTCATAATGAGTAAGTGTACTCGTTTGTGAACCCTGAAAGGGCGTTAAATGGCGGATTGTAGTAGCTTTCCTTACATCCCGAGCGTGCTGATGAAGGTGGACCACGGTTCTCCAAGCGGTTGTGCTATGCTTGGCTTCATCTGCGTGACGTTTACTACTACGGGGATCACGTTGATCCTATCTTGTCAGCTAGACTGCCTTGAAAACAGCATGTTTCCAGGGAACGCAACATGGAAGAGATAGTGGTCTTGGTTAGTATGCTGTGCCTGACCCTGACGCGGCGTCATGGTTAGTATGTTGTGGCTGGCTCTGACGCGACATCCTGGTTAGTATATTGTGTCTGGCCATGACACGACTTCCTGGTTAGTATGATGTGCCTGACTAGTGTCCCAGTTTCCCATTCTTAGCACTTTGTTTTCTATTCTGGGGATGAAGAGTTCAATGTGTACTTCCAATAGAGTATGCAGACAAACAAGTGATTGACACTTTGCCTATTTCTATGATGGAGTAACACGCTCCTTTCGTATTTCACGAGGGACACTATTTGGTAGGAATTTTGTTACCTCTAGAAGTGTTGCCTGAACGACAGCCAACATCTTATTCTTTAGGATTTTCAACAGCCAATGACTCTTTTACTGGCACAACTTATACAGGGAGTCTTCGATAGGACTAGGGTTGATCTCACCTCATTTGAGATAAGGACACGCTTTAAATTTGTGGGATTTGACCATCTACCGTTTTGTACTTTCGTTTATTAATTTCTTGAGAAAAGAGCGCCTTGCTATACACACATACTTGTATATCGACCCAATTGAGAACTGAGCCCCTTACTTCCCACCTATAGCGACCCATTGAGAGATGAACCCCTTACTCCCCACTTATATCGACCCCATTGAGAGCTGAGCCCCTTACTTCCCACCTATGGCGACCCCATTGAGAGATGAACCCCTTACTCCCCACTTATATCGACCCCATTGAGAGCTGAGCCCCTTTCTTCCCACCTATAGCGACCCCTTGAGAGATGAACCCCTTACTCCCCACCTATAGCAACCCCATGAGAGATGAACCCCTTATCTCCCACCTATAGCAACCCCATGAGAGATGAACCCCTTACCTCCCACCTATAGCAATAGATGATCCCCTTACTTCCCACCTACAGAGAAACACTTTCAATTAAGCTTGTTAGGATCAACCAAATACAGATGTGGACCTATTTTCCACAAATAGGAGTGACAGACTAGTATTCCACCAGTAGATCGAATCATCGCTAAGACATATGTTGTTTTGTGGCGACAGCAGTATCGGAACGGCTTGTAGTACTCAGCCTTTAGAACCCCTGGACTAGCCCAGCAATGTGAATAAAGTCGTTTGACAGTAACAGTAAGCAGACAGATATTGCTATACAGGACAACATAGAATAGAAAACAATATGAAGTTAGGATAATGGGGTCAATCAGTGCATGCGTTGACCAGCGACTTATAGCTGGCTGTTTGTATAAGGGTCCGCGAACAATAGCTGACCAAGACCCTATTCAGCCTCCATGTGGCGGTCCTGTAAACAGGCCGCACTAGTCACTAGTGAGTGGCACGTTAGCGAGTTCAAAGCGAGCAAGTCGTTATTTTCTGTGGTAACAGCATGCCTCGGTTTAAACGCGTCTGGAGACGCCCCAGAGGGTATTTAAAACCCGATTATGGTCAAAGGTGAACCCCTGAAAAGTGTTACGCGGTTCAAACATCTAGGGGCGGAGGGGTCTAGAGCGGAGATTCAGCCAAGAACAGCGATGGCCATGGTCGTCCTGACCAGACTGAATAATCTGGAAAGACATAAACATTAGCTTTAAACCGAAGCTGACTTTAATGTATACAATTGTCACCTCGGTATACCTCTACAAGTGTGAGACTTGGACTCTGACAGCTGCCCTAGAACGTAACATTTGGGCAATGGAAATGAGATGCTTGCGAAGAATTCTTGGCATGGCGTTACAAACTAAAGTGTTCTTGAAATTGTTAGGAAGGAGTTGGGTCATTTTAAAAACTTTGACTTTAGAAAAATATTACAAAAATGACATGGTACGGACATATATCACGATCGGTGGGGCTGACCAAGACCGCCCTGCAAGGCACTGTGCCTGGGAAGCGTGGGAGAGGGAGACCATATGGAAGGACAATATAAAAGAGTGGACGGGAAGGTCTAAAGCTGAAACTAATACCCTGGTGAAAAATCGAGATGTATGGCGTGAGCTGGTTCGACAAACTGCAATAACGGTGCCTCAATGACCTTCAATGTTACGGGACTGATGATGATGTCAAGGGAACACAACCCGTTACATGGCTGATATGATTTTCAAGGAATCGACATGAGATTTCTGGTGTGGTAGTAGTTGTTGCTTACTGTTTCCTGTAAGAACCACGGAGAACAAAGAACATGGTTCTGCAACTATCAGGCAGGTTGTGAATGATGACTTTAGAGAGTTGTGTTTGGGGTTAGCAACGATATCATGTAAAACAAAATTGCTGCAAAAAACCTCCAATACAGTTGGTGCCTTAATTTCAAGCTTCCTGTGAGGGGATATCGACATACAGCAATTGGAGTGTGAAAATGATGGGGAGGGGTGCGAACACCCAGTGAACGAAATACCAGCAGTCAGTGACTCATAGTTGGTTGTTTGCGTCAGGGTCAGCAAACCAGAGCTGACCTAGACCGTAGTGGCGGCACTAGAAATAGGCTGCACCCGTGCAGTCTGGCTGAGAGAGGACTCGAAAGGGGAACGTTAACCCAGTCCTCCAAAAATACATTCTGTAAAAACAAAATATGTCGCTCCGAATCGGGTAGATAACGCTGCCTCGCTGTAGACTACGATACAAACGAACAAAACACCCCTTCCAGGATACACTAGTAATAATAATAAGAATGCAATAATGTTATACATCGGTTGAGAAGCAAAGGTGCAGTCGAGAGCATGATGAAGTTATTGTTCACATTTCAGACGAAGGAAAAACTGTGGCGATCTCTATTCAGTGATTCTTCAAATCACAGACTGCACACTTTGGGCACCTTCAGTATCTAACAGAAGTTACGGCAGAGGAGGCAAAGCGGAACATTTGTTCAGTAATTGCTGGGTAGGTTTCTGTTGTTGTTGTTGAATGCCCAGAATGAGTAAGTTGACTCTTTTATGCTGAAACGGTCGTTAAGTGGTGGGTTGTAGTAGCTTTCCTCACATCCCGAGCCTGCTGATGAAGGTGGATCAGTGTCCTCCAGGCGGTTGTAATATGCTTGGCTTCATATGTGTGTTGCTCACTAGCCAGACTGCCATAAAACAGCACGCCGTCAGGATGCACAGAAGTGAAGTGGGGTCTTGGTCAGTATGTATCCCCTAGAACTGACCAACATTGTTCCATCAGCATGTTTTGTCTATCCAGACGTTACTCGTCTCCCGTGGGGTAAGATCTGAAAGTCTGAGTGGCAGAGGAGTAGAGCTCTTGCTTCTCACGGTAAAGATATCGAGTACGATCAGTGTTATTAACACACGCCAGTCGACCCTGTCATAAACGAGTACAATGATTTATCTACGGGGCATAAAAGGCAGCAAGGAAGGGCACTAGCCTTCTCACCTCACCAAAATCAGAGTCCGAGTACAATAAAAGTCTCTAAGACTTCATCCCCTAGAGCAGTCTCTACTATGAGGCTGTCTTTCCGCGTAGGTGGTATTTCAGTGATGGAAGTGCTGATTAGAAATGGCGAGAGAGAGTTATCACAGGTGTGAAACAGGGAGGAGCTTCAGATCAAAGAGAAACAGAGGATACGTGAGTGATGAGGGCAAAAAGAGGAATGTTGGGATGGAGAGAGAGCGAGATAGAGGGAGAGATAGATAGAGAGAGAGAGTAAGAGATAGAGAAAGTTATAGACGTGTAAGTGCATGTGTGCGTGCATGAAATTGAGGCAATATCTAATAGAAAGACGCACACTCCTTCCCGTGTTTTAACCTTTTAGAAGTAAAGGAGCTTGCGTCATTAATCGGCCATGAGCTATGCCGGCGGTAGCAATGACAGCAGAGAATGTCCCAAGCTCCACCGGTAGAAGTATACGGCCCAGACACAGCGGATGACGCAACCCGGTTGTCTTTCAGGTACGCTGGGAAAGCCAAAAGTTAAAAAACAACCGTGGTAGAACCATGTAACGAAATAAGATACACTGCACCAAAGACTTAGCAAAATGGTGCAATACAATTTCGTTCCGTAAAGATGTCACGAATTAAAAGTTTGTAACGTATGAAAAGTATGAAACGTATGAGAAGTATGAAACGTATGAAAAGTATGAAAAGTATGAAATGTATGAAAAGTATGAAACGTATGGAAAGTATGAAAAGTGTGAAACGTATGAAAAGTATGAAAAGTATGAAACGTATGAAAAGTATGAAAAGTATGAAAAGTATGAAACGTATGAAAAGTATGAAACGTATGAAACGTATGAAACGTATGAAAAGTATGAAAAGTATGAAAAGTATGAAACGTATGAAAAGTATGAAAAGTATGAAATGTATGAAAAGTATGAAACGTATGGAAAGTATGAAAAGTGTGAAACGTATGAAAAGTATGAAAAGTATGAAACGTATGAAACGTATGAAACGTATGAAAAGTATGAAACGTATGAAACGTATGAAACGTATGAAAAGTATGAAAAGTATGAAAAGTATGAAACGTATGAAAAGTATGAAAAGTATGAAATGTATGAAAAGTATGAAACGTATGGAAAGTATGAAAAGTATGAAACGTATGAAAAGTATGAAAAGTATGAAACGTATGAAAAGTATGAAAAGTATGAAACGTATGAAAAGTATGAAACGTATGAAAAGTATGAAACGTATGAAAAGTATGAAAAGTATGAAACGTATGGAAAGTATGAAAAGTGTGAAACGTATGAAAAGTATGAAAAGTATGAAACGTATGGAAAGTATGAAAAGTGTGAAACGTATGAAAAGTATGAAAAGTATGAAACGTATGAAAAGTATGAAAAGTATGAAACGTATGGAAAGTATGAAAAGTGTGAAACGTATGAAAAGTATGAAACGTATAAAAAGTATGAAACGTATGGAAAGTATGAAAAGTGTGAAACGTATGAAAAGTATGAAACATATGAAAAGTATGAAACGTATGAAACGTATGAAAAGTATGAAACGTATGAAAAGTATGAAAAGTATGAAACGTATGAAACGTATGAACCAGCCAGCCACATCAAGCTGGTAACTTGTATCAGGGTCGGTGAACCACAACTGACCAAGACCATTTTTCGCCTCCCACTGGCGGCCCTAAACACAGGCTGCACTAGCGTAGTCTGGATACGAGACTAGGGATCGAGGAGGGAAGACAAAGCCGGCCCCCAAACAGGTACGCAGAAACTCGTTGTATTGGACCAAAAGGCGCAGATATCGCAGTTTAGCTGCTCAACGTCATAGTATCCGTTTCGAGACTAACGCCAACGAAGAAGTAGAAGAAATAAAAGAAGAAGAAGAAGAAGCAAAAGAATGTAGTGCGGATCTAATCCCGTAGAGTCCCACAAAAAGGGGAGAAAATCCTGCACCACTCCTTCCCCAGGGTGGACGATACGTGGAAATGCTAATATTCTCAGGTTGGTCATTGCTATCTGTAGATGCAATCAGCTAACATCTGAAACAGTACGAAGAAGATAAGGTAGCAAAACGTGCGATCTTAGCAATAAGAGAGGAAATGGAAATACATCAACTGGGAACGAGTTATAAAAGGTGAAGAAGGTGTCAGATATTAAAGGAACAAACTTAAAACTCAGCAAATAGACATGAAAGTGGGCCAGATATTTGGCAGGGAGTGAGGGTGTCGATTAATAACATTAAAAAATACATTTGGTCCAGATATCGCACCAGAACAGAACAGAAACGAAACGAAACCCACCATTAGCAAATGGTCATCAAATCAGTACTTGCACTTTCACGAGTGGGATTTGAACAGTTTTGCTTTGAGGAGATAATTTAATTAATGTACACGATTTACATATTAGCTATACATTTTCTTGGAATGTCTTTGGCAAAGGCAAAGGCCGCCGTCCATCGTAGTCGATGCTGGCATAATTTATTTTGCTAGCGCTATTTTTTAGCAAGGATTAACTACGCTACTTGTTATCCTCACTCTCTCGTCTCGTGCCGCTGGACCCCAGTGGCAAGTCAAGGACAAGACGACTAGGGGGCGACTACGAGATGCAGGGGACTCCGCATCAAGCACCCGCGAAAAAGACGGCGGAGTCCGGAGTTGAACCCACACCACCTGATCACGAGGCCGTCGGCTTAACCACTTCGCCACGGAATGTCGTTTAGGTGATGTGTTATTATTTGTTAACTTAGTCGCCATCTTGGTCCACACAAAAACGCCATTGTCGAACAAGTTGTTGCAGTTTGTCAAGGAAAAAATCAGACGTCTTCTCACGAGGCACCGTACACACCGCTGCTTGCATCTCCTCGTCGGCAGCGTAACGGTTTCCTTGACGTGTTACTTCAGGTTAGGGAATAGGAAGAAATGACAAGGTGCCGTCAAATGTCGTCAAACTTCAGACGTTTCAATCCAGCCACTGTTTGTAAATTCGTGTGTTCGCGAGCATTGTCGTGCTGAAGAATTACTTGGATTGTCGCATTTCACAGTCCATGCCCACCATCTGGCAGTAGTGACATCCACACAGGCGTCACGATTTACCGCATCATTCTTTGATGCATATCGGTGGGCACACAACCGTCCGCCGTTAGGAATTCAATCACGGCGCGTTGCTTCAACTATATTTTCATGCAGGCCGCCATTTTACTGTATACAGTGCGCATACTTCACGTTCAAGGCCCGTGCCACTACATGCCGCTATAGTCACTCCGTGCCACTACATGGTCCCTTCATGTCATTACATACCATTATATTTACTTCATGCCACTATATGGCCGTATAGTCACTTTATGTCATTGTGGGGGGGGGGGGGGGGGGTGTGTTTGAATAAACATTTTACCTTTGAAATTGTTGGAGCAAAGAATAACAATAATTTTGCTTTTGAAATCGACATGTTGTAACAGAGAGCAGACGTAATCTTACTTTTGAAATTGCTGTAAAATGTCATTCCCTCGCTAACTTAAAATGTAATATTTCCCTGACTGCCAATGGTGGCGAAAGTTCAGTGCAATTGCGCTTGCTGGCATACATTATGGGATATAATTCAATGTTTGGTTTATCCTAAATATAGATAATCATGTAGCTTAATTTGCTGGCTTAATTTATTTTGCTTCCGTTTGTACAGGTTCTGATAACAGCACGTAGAGATCGTACCGTCGGTACGCGACTACTGCTGTTATTATGTGGACTTGACTTTCAGACTTGCTTTTATTTCCACCCCACACTAGAATGTGTGTGGGCGTCAACAATAAGCTGAAATCCTTAAAATAAAGCCTGCTTATATTGCCACGGGCAACTGGGCCTTTTGCTCTGACGTTTAATTGGATTTAATGAACAGGTAGTTGCTGCACGCCTCAGCAGCACACCAAAATAAAACAATTTTAAAAAATAACATGAGATGACACTGAAAGGAATATACTTTAGAGGTAAACACAGACGCCGACATTATGAAAGTAAGGTAGTTTTAAAAATGGTGAACATATCTCAATGTGATTTTGAGTGTCAATATCGGATAGAATGACAATAATTTAAGTATATAAGAATCGATATCGCTTTACTAAATACATAAACATAGCTATACTATAAACGTATCGTGCACCTCTACAATACGGATAAATATACATCAGGGATGTCCAAATACAACAACAACTGAGGGCCATAAATGTGTTAGTGAGTCGGAAGGAGGACTACACACAGAAGAAGAAACAAAACACACACAACCATTTGACTAGTGCATAATATTTCTAGAATGTTCTTCAGATTGCTAATTGTTTTCTTAGTGCATACTTGAACAATTTATTTTTATTGGACACAGATACTATTTTTATAAACTAACAAACAATGGAACTTCCCGTTGTTATTCGTTTCAGCTTAACATTGTTCAAATATTCACCAAAGACCATATTTTCATATCGAATTTTATGTTTCATTTAAGGATGATTAATTTCATTACACAAGGTCAAACTGCCCAAAAAAACAAAAAAAAGTCACAGCCTCCGATTACTACTGGCAATACGGTGTGATGCAACTTATTGCATTGGATTAACTACCTTCATCAGATTAGAAGAACCGGTGAAAGGACAACACTCTGTGGATCATCCAAATGTAATTGCCGAATCATGTACGTTCAGTTCTATTTTTCATCCTTCGCAAATTTAGGAATGTTTGCATTCTTGCATGTTTATGTCGTAATCGTTCATTATCGTCATGGATATAGTTGTTATTTATTTGTGTGTTGGTGTATGTGTGTGTGTGTATGTGTGTGTGTGTTGGTGTTTGTGTGAATGTGTGTGTTTGCTTGAATTCTGATGCTCCGTTTAGGTACATCAGCCTCCAAGTTTATTTAAAGCGTATAGTGAAGTTCATTGTGTACATATCTTGATGTAAGGGTAGGACAAACTCGTTAGTCCAGGAAGACAGCTTTCCTAGGAGAGATTGCTCTGACGGCAAACAACTGCTGTCTTGTTAGACGGGGCAAAGATTAAAACGCTACTGTCGCTCGACCTTAGGACGCCTGCTGGACAGGAATGGCTCCAGACCCTACTCATTCACAGAGCCCACCTACCTATGATCCGTGGCGACAAGATACAGAGATCAAGGACAAACGCTACTGACCAAATCATCAAAACAGAAAATATGTGGATCTGTACACTTGTTGCCTAGAGTCCACGACAACCGTCTGCTTACTGACAATCTGCCCTCTAATCACAAGACAAAAGACAAGCTGTTGTCAACATTTGTGTTTTGTCACCTATTTGTTTGTATAGATTATTTTTTGCAGAAGTGGTTGGTGATGTTCTAGAATGTTCTTGATATGTCTTGATATATCAAGCAATGTTTTTGGTGCTCATATCTCCTTCTTTCATCTTCTTCTGATTACCAGAAACACTAGTGGTTTCCTCGTTGATTTCTGTATCTCTTTTGGAATAGTTTCAGGAACGACCGACCACTCGAGCCCAGAAAGTAACGCCACACTCAGCACGCTTTGGAATGTATGTGTCTGCAATGTCATGGGTTGGAAAGTCTTCTACTACATAGACTATAATCTTGTTAGTCTTTAACGGCATACTCTTAGGTAACAGGCGGACTGTTCTCTCTGTCTCCGCATAGTTTAAGAATTTCAGCATGGCTACTTGTTACATTAGTGTGGATACGGACTACACCAGTAGGGCTATGGGCTACCACCAGTGTGGTTATAGGTTATACCAAAGGCTATGGGCTACACCAGTAGGGTTATGCCTATACCAATAGAGATATGGCTACATCAGTAGAGATATAGACTACACCAGTAGGGTTATGCCTATACCAGTAGGGAAATGGATACATCAGTAGAGATATAGACTACACCAGTAAGGATATGGGCTACACCAGTTGGGTTATGGGCTACGCCACGAAGGTGGTGGGGTATTTTCATATCTAGAATGTATATCTTTGCTTCAGTGTCTGTATTTTCTATTAGTTTGTGTTTATTTCTCTTTCAGCGAAGCTGTGGAGTCTTTGATAAGCCACGCTTTCTGTGTTTACAGTAACAATGGCGAATTATCTGTTCCTTCTAACCCGGTTCGATTCTGTTATTGAATTTCATTCAATATAAAAGTACATCGATCTGGGTAGACAATTAAAGAGAGAAATGAAGACTTACATTTGACACTGCAGTCGTAGATGAAGTGTTTAATACTCTATTGCACTAGGTCGCATGTGTTTTTTAATCTCGTCCTAATGCAATCCTAACTGTAAGCCAAGTACCCATGTACAGTTGGGCAGACAAGCTTTATTGAGATCGGTACGCAATGTTCGTCCCTTTGTTTCAAGAAATTAGGACTCTAATAGCTCTGTCAGCTTTATTGAGATCGGTACGCAATGTTCGTCCCTTTGTTTCAAGAAATTAGGACTCTAATCGCTCTGTCACTCAGGCGCTCTTTGCTCAAACGGAAAAATTTAACTTGACACAATGTTGGTAGCCAGCAGTGTTTCTTCTGTAAAATGTGTATCGCTTATTTAGTGATCATGAACAGACATATATGTCAAGCACACAATATTATGGCGGCAACAAATATAGCAACACAAGCCTCATGTCATGGCTCTTATATATGTCAGGATCTATTCCACGAGGCTCAGAAGTGTCATTTGAGCGCACTGACGGAATCTCAGGACGTCTACTGTGACCCCAAATGTTTAACTTGTATCTGGATTCCCGCAATAGCATGGCTTCCACACACTTATAATATAGATCTAGAATGCTGAACATGATCCTTAAAACCAATCTTCACCTACCTGCGGTCGGAGCAGACCACTCTCTTTCACTGTTAGTATACAATATGGACCAAGTCCTAGAATGGATATTAGATGACAAATGGTCCTCAACAAAATGCTCGTGCATCATGCGACAATTTTTAGTATGATGACCTATAGCTTTTTCTAAATGACACAACGATCTTACATTACCTAAAATGTGTCCTTGTATTCCGAAGCCCTTAAATATTACCTGTAGCTCTGTTGAAGCATAGGTCTAACACTGCATTTGGCTACCTACCGCTAATGAGTTTTTCGAAAATCCTTATTCAAGTCATTTGTGGAATCGTATGTTAAACACTGAATTTGGCTTCTCTATAGCCTCCTTTTAGTAAAGCTTGACAGAAGGCATTTGTAGAAGCACAGACCCAACACTGAATTTGGCTTCTCTAGCCTCCTTTTAGTAAAGCATGACAGAAGGCATTTGTAGAAGCACAGACCCAACACTTAATTTGGCTTCTCTAGCCTCCTTTTAGTAAAGCATGACAGAAGGCATTTGTAGAAGCACAGACCCAACACTGAATTTGGCTTCTCTAGCCTCCTTTTAGTAAAGCATGACAGAAGGCATTTGTAGAAGCACAGACCCAACACTTAATTTGGCTTTCCTAAGCAGCTTTGTAGCCTGATTCCACTCATTTGTTAAAGTATATGTCCAACACAACATTTGTTGAAGTATATGTCCAACACAATATTTGTTGAAGTATATGTCCAACACAACATTTGTTAAAGCATATGTCAACACAACATTTGGCTCACCTAATGCCACAGAAGAGTGCTCAAAATTCCATTGATAGAGATAAAGAAAAATGCAGATATCCTAAAAGAACTGGATATCGAGGAAAATTGGTAAGTAAACAATATCTTGTCCAGAAAGCTAAAATATGTTGACCACACCAAACGTCATAATGGCCTGGGGAGAACGATACTGGAGGGTATGGTGCCTGAATGAGGGGCAGAGACAGACTATGGAAAAGATGGACACAAGACATCACGGAGATCCTGAAGATGAAAGCGACATAGACGGGAGTTCTGGATAGTGGTCGAGAATTTTATGATAGTTGTTGTGATAGCGACTTATAGCAAAGGATACGCTACATAATGATGAAGCTAGATGTTATTAAAACCTAACTCTAGTCATTTGTTTAAACACATACCCACCATTTAATTTGGCTTTTCTAAACAGTTTTAGTAATACTTGATACCACTCATTTGTAAAAGCATTGGTCCAACACTGAATTTGGCTTCTATAAACAGCTTTAGTCATTTGTAAAAGCATTGGTCCAACACTGAATTTGGCTTCTATAAACAGCTTTAGTCATTTGTAAAAGCATTGGTCCAACACTGAATTTGGCTTCTATAAACAGCTTTAGTCATTTGTAAAAGCATTGGTCCAACACTGAATTTGGCTTCTATAAACAGCTTTAGTCATTTGTAAAAGCATTGGTCCAACACTGAATTTGGCTTCTATAAACAGCTTTAGTCATTTGTAAAAGCATTGGTCCAACACTGAATTTGGCTTCTATAAAACAGCTTTAGTCATTTGTAAAAGCATTGGTCCAACACTGAATTTGGCTTCTATAAACAGCTTTAGTCATTTGTAAAAGCATTGGTCCAACACTGAATTTGGCTTCTATAAACAGCTTTAGTCATTTGTAAAAGCATTGGTCCAACACTGAATTTGGCTTCTATAAACAGCTTTAGTCATTTGTAAAAGCATTGGTCCAACACTGAATTTGGCTTCTATAAACAGCTTTAGT
The DNA here is from genome assembly GCA_036924085.1 of Ariolimax columbianus. Lineage (NCBI taxonomy): Eukaryota > Metazoa > Mollusca > Gastropoda > Stylommatophora > Arionidae > Ariolimax > Ariolimax columbianus. The sequence continues at coordinate 68,608,466 of JAVGWX010000011.1, forward strand.
CATTTGCAGTTCGGTTTTATACCAACGATTTTTACATAGTGAAGTTACCAACCCCATGCACGGCCCTCGTTAGTCACTTCTTACATGCAACAAAGAAACCAGTCACTCTATTCTGTTTGCCCTAGGAATCCTCAGCTGTCCGTAGCTCTTAAATAGTGCTTAATGTCCATTTTTGTCAATTCTCTTAATTGCTTTCCCTGATTTATAAATATTATTTTCGTGTGTTACCGGAGCCCAAATTGGAGCCAAGATTGTTTACACTGTAACCTGTCAGACATGTAGTAAGAAGGGAATAAAGAGGGTGGTTCACGGAATCGGCAGCAACACACTGTATTACACTCAAGATCACACGAAATTGATAAAAACAACACATCTACACTTTGCTGTAGATGAGTCACGATGATATAAGTAAGTATAAATTGTAGTTTCAAAATCTGAATATAGCATTTATACTTTCTTACTCATTTAGGACAAACATTTAACGAACAAAACATTTATACTGACTTGTTTAGCACAAGGATATAAACGTAACATTTATATTTACTTATTTTGGACAAGGATATAGACATAACATTTGTACTTACTTGTTTAGGACACTCTATAAACTTAACAGGTACGCTAACGTAGAGCATGCATTTAAAGTTCATGTCCTATATGAATAAGTATAAATATTATGTTTCTTAGATGTTTGTCCTAAATAAGTCAGCACACATGATGTGTGTAGTTTGTCCTAAATAAGTCAGCACACATGCTGTGTGTAGTTTATCCTAAATAAGTCAGTACACATGCTGTGTGTAGTTTGTCCTAAATAAGTCAGCACACATGCTGTGTGTAGTTTGTCCTAAATAAGTCAGCACACATGCTGTGTGTAGTTTATCCTAAATAAGTCAGTACACATGCTGTGTGTAGTTAGTCCTAAATAAGTCAGCACACATGCTGTGTGTAGTTTGTCCTAAATAATTTAGCACACATGATGTGTGTAGTTTGTCCCAAATAGGTCAGCACACATGTTATGTGTAGTTTGTCCTTTGTTGCTTAATTATTTCATGTTGAATTTCAATCAATAAAGTAAATGGTGTTCGCCACACTAACTGAAGCCTGATGTGTTCTCTCAGGTACAAACAAGTTGTGAACAAATGCACTAGAAGATCACATCTTTATCACGTGGGACTAATGGGACACACGAACTCATTCAGGTAAATCTGTCGACGAATATCATGTGTTACAGTTTGTCGATCTCACTCAGATAAATGTGCTGACCACTGTCGTGTGTTACAGTTTGTCGATCTCACTCAGGTAAATCTGCTGACGGGTGTCATGTGTTACAGTTATTCTTAGAATGTTCAGAATGTGTGCGACATAAAACTTTGTAGAGAGCACAAGTTGTACATGCCTTTGATCGTTGAATGCCCAGAATGAAGAAGATTACTTTTGTGCGCCCTGAAAAGAGCCTTAAGTGCTGTGTTGCAGTAGATCCAAGGTACTGATGAAGGTGGGCCAGCGTCCTCTAGGTGGTTGTGCTTGTGATATGTGTGGCTTTATATGCGCGTCGCTCACTAATACAGGTAAACGCATTAGTGTGTGTGTGTGTGTGTGTGTGTGTGTGTATGAGCGCGTGTGAGTATGTGATCGTGTATGTGTGCGAGAGATAGAGAGAACGAGAGAGAGAGTGAAAGAGAGAGAGAGAGACAGAGAGAACGAAGTTTGACTATTTAAAAACTTACATACGCATTCATGTTTCCAAATTTAAGAATGAGTACACGGTTCGTTTATATTATACTAATTTCAGAATTTGTTTACTATTTCGTACATTTTCGAGTTTCTCACTCATTCATTTCGGTACATTTCAGACTTGTTTCTAGAACTTTAATTCAAAAATAGAAGGCTTTTCCAAACTGTGGATAACTGGTTCTGTGAAGTCATGAGTTGGATGGCCTTCCACTTACGAGAGGTTTACATATATTTAAATGTTTGATAATCTTTGAGCAATTTCTGTTCTGTTTGTGTGGTTCGAAGTTACTTGTGCTGGTTGAATTAACTTAAATGGTGTTTCTTAAGAAGTGCGTAACAGTGGCTCTTCTTAAATACCGAGACGTCCTTGAGAAGCTGGGTTGAAGTTCTCCTGTCTGTAGTGCAATGCGAGGCTCTTTTGTAAGCTCATCACTATGAGGATTATTGTGTCGATCCCTAACATGTTGGCCAGAATGCCAACACAGCCTGTATCCATGAGCACTTGCGAAAACGTAAGGTGGGGTCTTGATCAATATATATGTTGATGTCGAATGATGAATCCTTACAATGAGTAGGATTACTATTTTTGTGCGGCCAGAAAATGACTTTTAGTGACTGGTTGTTGTAGCTTTCCTCACATTCCGAGCGTGCGGATCAAAGTAGACCGAGGTCTTTCAGGCGGTTGTGCTATGCTTGGTTTCATTTGCGTGTCGCTCACTACTTCGGGCATCAAATTGATCCCCACCTCGTTAGCCAGGCTGCCATGAAAACAGCCCGTTTCCAGGGAGTGCTGAAAGGAAATCGAGGTGAGGGTTTTAGCCAGTGCCTGACCCTGACTAACATGACTGATCAGTATGTTGTGCCTGGCCCTGACTAACATGTCTGATCAGTATGTTGTGCCTGACCCTGACTAACATGTCTGATCAGTATGTTGTGCCTGACCCTGACTAACATGTCTGATCAGTATGTTGTGCCTGACCCTGACTAACATGTATGATCAGTATGTTGTGCCTGACCCTGACTAACATGTATGATCAGTATGTTGTGCCTGACCCTGACTAACATGCATGATCAGTATGTTGTGCCTGACCACGACTAACATGTCAGATCAGTATGTTGTGCCTGACCCTGACTAACATGTATGATCAGTATGTTGTGCCTGACCCTGACTAACATGTCTGATCAGTATGTTGTGCCTGATCAGACGTTAGTCGTCCTCCCCGATCGATTTGTATAACTTGATCTTGACTAGTCATCGCTTAATTATTTCGACAAATGTCTCCATGTTACATCGATTTGTTTACGTTTTTGTTAAATATTGCACAAGTACATCTCTACATCTGCTTGTGCCATTGATGTTTATTGAGTCAAGGGTGGGGCAAAGTCCAAACACACACCTGATAATGGGAAGATGAAAGAGAGAAGCTGACTAATGCATGCAACGTGAACAAGACAACGATAACAAATCTGGGAGACTGGCACATGTAAACACAAGGGTTCCTGCACAATCTCTCACCAGTTTCCTGTACTGCAGCCTGCAACAAAAGGATAATTAGAACTCCGGAAGAGAATTGCTGGGAACCTGAATCGTTTATCCTGGTGTTATGGTAGAAGATTTCCAGGTATACTCTCGAGCAAATTAACATAAATATATCAGCCATTACAGAGAACCAGGGATAAAGGTATTTTGTCTAGAAGACTTATGTAATACAAAAGTGGTTGCTTTACTCGTTCAAGTTTTTCTTTGCAATTTCAATGTGTGATGCTTTCGGTAGATTGTTGTTGTTGTTGTTGTTGTTGTTATTGTTGTTGTTGTTGTTGTTGTTGTTGAATGCTCACAATGAGTAAGTTTACTTTTTGTGTGCGCTCTGAATTAGGGCATAGGCGGGTTGTAGTAGCTTTCCTTACATCAAGAACGTGCTGATGAAGGTGGACCGCGGTTCTCCAGACGGTTGTACTATGCTTGACTTCATCTGCGTGACGCACACTACTACGGGGATCACGTCGATCCACATCTCGTCAGCAATACTCTCTTGAAAACAGTCGGCCTGTTTCCAGGGAACGCTACGTGGAAGAGAGATTGTGTTCTTTGCTCAATATATTGTGCCTGACCCTGACTCGACGTCCTGATCAGTATGTTGTATCTGACCTTCATCCGACGTCCTGGTCAGTATATTGTGCCTGACCCTGACCCGACGTTCTGGTCAGTATATTGTGCCTGAACCTGACCCGACGTCCTGGTCAGTATATTGTGCCTGCCGTTGACCCGACGTTCTGGTCAGTATATTGTGCCTGACCCTGACCCGACGTCCTGGTCAGTATATTGTGCCAGACCCTGACCCGACTTTCTGGTCAGTATATTGTGCCTGACCCTAACCCGACTTCCTGGTCAGTATATTGTGCCTGGCCCTGACCCGACTTCCTGGTCAGTATATTGTGCCTGACCCTGAGCCGACTTCCTGGTCAGTATATTGTGCCTGACCCTGACCCGACTTCCTGGTCAGTATATTGTGCCTGACCCTAACTCGACTTCCTGGTCAGTATATTGTGCCTTACCCTGACCCGACGAAGGGCTGTTGTCGAGGATAACAGCCTGGCTAACAAGGTGAGGTTCGACGTGATCCCTGTAGTAGTGAAGGACATGCAAATGAAGCCAATCATAGCACAACCACCGGGGTGACCCCAGTCCACCTTCATCAGCACGCTCGGGGTGTGAGGGAATCTACGACAATCCCCCACTTTACGTCGTTATTAGGGCGCACAAAAGAGTAAACCAACTCATTGTGGGCTTTCAACAACATTAGAAAAACATAAATTTACTGAAAAAAAATTAAACTGAGATTGATTTCAACGTCAGCAATTCTGGGGAACAAAATAGGCAGCGTGTATATCCTACAGCGCTCGCCATACGTGGGAAAGAGTGCACAACTCGGCCGTGCAGGGCACAGGGAAGACATGGGATGAGTTGGCCAAGGATCAGAGAATTCGGAGAGTATTTCTTGAGCCACATGTGCTCCTTTTGTGAGTTACAGAATGAATGATTGATTGATTGATTGATATAACCTGAATAGAATGAAGGCATGCAAATAAGAATGAGAAGCCATTGTTCAAGGTACATAACCCGAATGGTCCGCCGGGAAATTTCAGGAAATTCAGGAAAAAAAAACATGGCGATACCATAATGATTAAAAACTGTATAAGTACTAAGAGACTTTTCAGAGGGAAGTGAAATAAGTGATGCGCGTCCTTCACAGAACGTGGCTTCTTACAACCGACAACTTATTTGGCTGTTATAAATTTCTTGGCAAGTGTGCAGTACGTTAGGTTGCCATTACTTTCCGTACTTAGAGGAGCGAAAAAACATATGTCTGCCATGCTGGACACAAGCATAATTCGAACCGGGTGCGTTGGGATTGTGAAATGGATGTTTCCTCCCTAGGCCACACAGCCTCCATTTAAGAAGAAAAGTCAAGGCATAAATGACATCATTTGCTGTTAGGCTGTCAGTGAATAATTACAATCGATTAACGAGCTTGCAAAAACCATAAAGATTCATATCTGGTTTAGGCATCAAGATGCTGAGCAGCACATGAGCTGCAGTTGTTAGCGACCCATAGCTGACTGCTAGCGTCAGGGCTAGCGAACCATAGCTGCTAAGACCCTTCTACACCTCCACGAGGTGATCCTGGATAACAGGCTGCAGCAGGGTGGACTGGTTAAGGAGAAGGGATCGAAGAGGGAATGCTAACCCGGTACTCAAAAAATTCTTGCTGAAGTCGGATGTGTTGGACCGAAAGGTGCAAATATCGCAGCCAAGCTGTAAACTACGACACAGCGCATTCTGTTCTCTAGACTACATTCTGCTACTTAAGCCCTTTCATGGTTTGGTAGTGGGAGATTGAGAATGAACGAAGAAGAAGAAGAAGAAGAAGAAGATATCTGGTTTATACAAGTATGTTATAATCTTTTACGTCTGGCTCAACTTGAAGCATAGGGTCACCCATGTAGATGCCTTCGCATAGGAAGCATGCGCGAAAACCCCATATGGTGTAATATTGTAGTGATGTGTTCTGTAGCAATTAGTTTGACATGATGAGGCTGCTAACCAAACGTACAACTATCTTTAGTCGTTTTGTACCAAATAGAACAGGGGAAGTAGAGTTGACCAATTCTTTCATAGGATCCACTCGAACAAGAGATGAATCCGATACCAATGGGCTCGACATGCGCCTCTCACAAGAAGAGACAAATGCGCCAACATTTCTAACATCAGCAGAAAACTGTGGCCAGCAACATGAAATAATCGTGTACAAAAATTAGTCAAGGTGAAATGGAATTTTACAGGTAGGCCGACTCGCTCTTGAAAAACCATTTACAAAAATTAAGGCAATTTGCGCAGAGGTGGGTGTGGCTGGAGAGATGAGCAATGAAAATACATTATCGAGGATGGAGCAGAAATTCTAGGGCAACATTACGTTAGAGAAATGGTCTAGAATATGGGTTACAATGTATGTGGATGATACGTTACATTGGAGAAATGGTTTAGAATATGGGTTACACTGTATTTGGATGGAACATTACGTTTGCCATATCTCCGCGACGAATGCTTAGTTTATTGATCTTATGTCTAGGTTCCAAGACTTATGTGTTACTTACATCTGATATTTTCTTCAAGAGGAACACTTTGCTATGAAATGTTGAAATGAATCTTTCTCTCTCTCTCTCTCTTTCTCTATCTCTCGTTCTATCTTGTCCTCGTACTGCCTACTCTGTCTTAATCTTTCTATCTCTTTCATTTTCTCTCCTCTTGTAGGCTAAATTTTGCTTCCACTGAAAGATATAGTAATCAGGGCCAGGTGAGACATACTGATCAAGGTGGGAGAGGAGAGTAATCAGTCAGGTGAGACATACTGATCAAGGTGGGAGAGGAGAGTAAACAGGGTCAGGTGAGACATACTGATCAAGGTGGGAGAGAACAGTAATCAGGGTCAGGTGAAACATACTGATCAAGGTGGGAGTGAACAGTAATCAGGGTCAGGTGAAACATACTGATCAAGGTGTGAGAAGAGAGTAATTAGGGTCAGGTGAAACATACTGATCAAGGTGGGAGAAGAGAGTAATTAGGGTCAGGTGAAACATACTGATCACGGTGGGAGTGAACAGTAATCAGGGTCAGGTGAAACATACTGATCAAGGTGGGAGAAGAGAGTAATTAGGGTCAGGTGAAACATACTGATCAAGGTAGGAGAAGAGAGTAATTAGGGTCAGGTGAAACATACTGATCAAGGTGGGAGAAGAGAGTAATCAGGGTCAGGTGAAACATACTTACTAAGGCTCTCATCTCACGTCCCGTTCATGTTTCTGGAAACAGCAATATAGTCAAAGAGGTGGGAAACAATACTGTGATCTCCACAATGGTAACTATACTGCTTATCCTCGCATGGCACTACATCCAGGAGGAGCCCTGCCCATCTTCTCAAGTACGCCTCGGAATGTAAGAAGAGCCACCGTAACCCGCTTACCAAAGAATCGTCACCAAGAGTTAACTCAGCGCGAGTAGTCTCCAACAAAAACATTTCAAATATGGAAGTACGACTAGCCGAGCTGCCCCGTGGATTTCAAACCCTGTAAAATCAAACGCTTTTTTTAAATATCGAGGGTCAAGAAATCCCTAACCTGCACACTCCGTAGCGACTGCAGTAGCCTCTTTCTTCTTGTTCTTCCTCTTGTTCTTCCTCTTCTCCTTGTTGCTGATGGTGTTGTCCCTTTTCTTTGTCTTCCTCGTCTTCTTCTACCACCCTGCTCCATGTGAAGCCTAAAACCGCCACTAAAGCTGGCATTCTCTATGGGGAGCCTGTATCCTAGCCATTTGCAGTGGCGATTTCATCAGCAACGTATTTACACGATGACGTTGTTAGCTCCATGCACAAGGCTCTTCAGTCGCCTTTTAAGGTTTTTTTGTAAGATTACAGCAGGCCTATTCTTTCAACCCTTGGTACCAGTCATGTGAACTGCAACAACAAGTGGCCTTTCATCCACAATTCTAGAAATTTTTCGAATCAGATTTCACCAATGGAAATAACGAACGTATTGGTAGTCGCATAAAACAAAAATTGTGTTTAACCTTCTCCAACTTGCTACCTCTTCTCACCCTCCACCAAAGCTCTTTGACCAATACTTTGGGTGAATAATATTAAATATAATATCCTTGCCCAGGTCTGAAGTCACGCACTTGCCTTCAGATTTAAGCGCATCTGATAAACGCATCACAATGACATATCAATAACACTCAATGATCTACACAGGTGAGACTTGGGGAATAATTATATCGTTCTGCGTCGGTCTGAGATCTGTCGTTTTCAGTGAATGAGAATCAGCCACTGTGCTTTTCATAAACAGCCAAGCGCCTGAGAGGAAGGACTGGTAGAGTGTTTATCTGTCACAACAAAGACAAGGGTCCACACCTCGGCTCGCACCGCTCCAGACAACTCAGTTGTAAATGTGTATAGGGAAGGCAGTCCCTGCTGCTGTTCAGAATGGAGAGTTACAGACTTCGTAATATTATCCCTCAGACTTTTCCTTTCTCAACAGTCGACTAGTACCAATTTACAGCTGGGTCGACTTTAGCATGTCGATAACGGTGGTCGAACACGGTACTTTGCTGTTAGAAGTAAGAGCTCTGCAACTATTTTGCAAATTGGTACCTGCTTTACGGTTTAATCTAATGAGTGAAGGACAGACAGAAAAGGGAACTGATACCTACATATATATCTTTCACAATAGTTAAGAATGCATTCAATAAAGTTGATAAGACTTCCTCTCCTATGCGATTACTTCAACCTTCAGCTGCGCCCTGCTCCAGCACAGGGATCGTAGCGGCCGTCCAGAGGGACTTGAATGAACAACCGAACATACTCGGAATATGCTCCTTCGCCCATGTTTCAGCTGGCGCGAAGAAACTTGAATGATACAGTGACCGCGGCTTCTTTTTCTGGTTCAACTCTGGTTTAACTAGCCAAACAAACCCAACTGGAACCGGATGTGTGGGAGCCGAAAGGAGCGGATATCGCAGCGTCGCTGTAAACTACTCCTTAATTTGTGTGATGCTCATGTCATCGTCACCGAAAGTCTATTGAATCTTCAGCAACGTATCAACGTGGGTATCGTCTAATTATTGACAAAATTGGATGCAACACCTGCTCAATTCTTTTTGTCATTTCGTGGGGAATGAAAACCCGACGGGTGCTCACTACACTCAAATCTATCAATGTCGTGCTTGACTCATTTTAGCAACGTGGTTCTTGAATCATTCTAGCAATGTGGTTCGTGAGTTATTCTAGCAACGTGGTACTTGACTCTTTCTAGCAACGTGGTACTTGACTCTTTCTATCAATGTGGTTCTTGAGTTATTCTAGCAACGTGGTACTTGACTCTTTCTAGCAACGTGGTACTTGACTCTTTCTATCAATGTCGTGCTTGACTCATTTTAGCAACGTGGTTCTTGAATCATTCTAGCAATGTGGTTCGTGAGTTATTCTAGCAATGTGGTACTTGACTCTTTCTAGCAATGTGGTTCTTGAATCATTCTAGCAACGTGATACTTGACTCTTTCTAGCAATGTGGTTCTTGATTTATTCTAGCAATGTGGTTCTTGAGTTATTCTAGCAACGTGGTACTTGACTCTTTCTAGCAACGTGGTACTTGACTCTTTCTATCAATGTGGTTCTTGAGTTATTCTAGCAACGTGGTACTTGACTCATTCTAGCAATGTGGTTCTTGAGTTATTCTAGCAACGTGGTACTTGACTCTTTCTATCAATGTGGTTCTTGAGTTATTCTAGCAACGTGGTACTTGACTCTTTCTAGCAACGTGGTACTTGACTCTTTCTATCAATGTGGTTCTTGAGTTATTCTAGCAACGTGGTACTTGACTCATTCTAGCAATGTGGTCCTTGAGTTATTCTAGCAACGTGGTACTTGACTCTTTCTAGCAATGTGGTCCTTGAGTTATTCTAGCAATGTGATACTTGACTCTTTCTAGCAATGTGGTTCTTGATTTATTCTAGCAATGTGGTTCTTGAGTTATTCTAGCAACGTGGTACTTGACTCTTTCTAGCAACGTGGTACTTGACTCTTTCTATCAATGTGGTTCTTGAGTTATTCTAGCAACGTGGTACTTGACTCTTTCTATCAATGTGGTTCTTGAGTTATTCTATCAATGTGGTTCTTGAGTTATTCTAGCAACGTGGTACTTGACTCATTCTAGCAATGTGGTTCTTGAGTTATTCTAGCAACGTGGTACTTGACTCATTCTAGGAAAAAAACATGAAAAAAAAAAAAAAAAAAAAAAAAAAAAAAAAAAAAAACTAGTAAAAGTTGATTAAGGTTGAGCTTAATCAAAATTTAAAAAATGGGTATGGTCAGATACCGCACCGAGACGAGAACACAAACAAAACCTACGTTACGACCAATAGGCCTTCATCAGGGACAACAACACTGAACTAACAAATCAACATATAAGAAAAAATGGTCAACTCATCTGTTTCAGGTGGGAGACGCTTTCTGTCTAAGTGACCTGTCGTGCCAAGTACTCGATAGAAACTGAAATAGGAGCGGTCAAACAAAAAGTGGCGGAATATGCCTGATAAGCCAAGCGTGGCCAAATAGTGGTCCAGATAGGAGAACAATGAGAAGGCAATATAAGCCGGGAGGGCGTGATATAGATATAAGAGAGGGGGGAAGAGAACTGATGGAAGAATGGGGGAGGCGGGGGGGGGGGGGGGAAAGAAGACAAATAGATGGGGGCCAGTGTGAGGGTTTAAGAAAAAGTATGGAAGATATTTATACCATGTGGTTGGAGACATCCCATACTAGAGATAAGTCTGTTCTCAAGGGCGAATCGATGACGATCGTCAGAGAAGCACGAAACTAGACCAGTGACACTGACGTCAGCCATACCCCGGTGCTCAGGACCATTGAAGTGGCTGGCAATTGGGGAACCAGTGCGGTTGCGGATGTCGTTGAGGTGTTGGCGGAAACGCTCCCGTAGTTCCATACCAGTTTCCCCAATGTAAGTCATACCACACTGGCGGCAGATGATGGAATAGATGAGGTTACGAGATTTGCATGTGAACCCCTCTTTGATGAAGAATTCAGCCTTAGGAAAGGTAATGGAGCGAGAAAGGATGACATGAGGGCAGGTAACACAGCCACGTGAATTTTTGCACGGCCTGGTGCCTGGGAGGCTATGAGGGCTGGTGTGTAGGCGACTACTGACCAGCAAGTCCCTCAGGTTCCTGTCACGCTTGTAGGCGACAAGGGGAGGATCAGGAAAAACTTCGCGAGTGGCAGGATCAGAGTGAAGGATAGGGAGATGGCGGAATAGGATATCCCGGACAGAGACGCTGTGAGGGTGATAGGTGAGGACGAGTTTCACACGGTCAGAGGGAGGACGGCGGGTGGGAGTGAGGGAGTCTTGGCAGGAGATAAGAAGAACCCGCTGAAGAGCAGAGGAGAGAGTGGTCTCAGGGTAGAGTCGCTTGCGGAAGAAGTCAAGCATCTCGTGGGCCCTGAGGAGGAAGTCGTCGTCATCCTGACATAGGCGTTGGAGGCGGAGGAGTTGGGAGAAAGGAAGCGAATCGCGGCAGGATAGGGGATGGGAGGAAGTGTAGAGGAGGTAGTTGTGAGCGTCAGTGGGTTTGTAGTAGACAGTGGTGGAGAGGCCTGAAGGGCAGATAGAGACAGTGATGTCCAGAAAGTGGACAGACGTGAGGGAAATGTCAGACGTGAACTTGATCGAGGGATGGAAGTCGTTGACAAAGTCGATAAAGTTGAGGAGATCCTTCTCCGACATGTCAGTCATACCAATCCCATCGTCGATGTATCGATAATACATCAAAGGAAAGGGGCCCTGGAATTGAAGCCAGATCAAGTGTTCCAGGTGACCCATGAACATTGACTCATTCTAGCAATGTGGTCCTTGAGTTATTCTAGCAACGTGGTACTTGACTCTTTCTAGCAATGTGGTTCTTGATTTATTCTAGCAATGTCGTACTTGACTCTTTCTAGCAATGTGGTCCTTGATTTATTCTAGCAATGTGGTTCTTGAGTTATTCTAGCAACGTGGTACTTGACTCATTCTAGCAATGTGGTTCTTGAGTTATTCTAGCAACGTGGTACTTGACTCATTCTAGCAATGTGGTTCTTGAGTTATTCTAGCAACGTGGTACTTGACTCATTCTAGCAATGTGGTTCTTGAGTTATTCTAGCAACGTGGTACTTGACTCATTCTAGCAATGTGGTTCTTGAGTTATTCTAGCAACGTGGTACTTGACTCATTCTAGCAATGTGGTCCTTGAGTTATTCTAGCAACGTGGTACTTGACTCTTTCTAGCAATGTGGTTCTTGATTCATTCTAGCAATGTCGTACTTGACTCTTTCTAGCAATGTGGTCCTTGATTTATTCTAGCAATGTGGTTCTTGAGTTATTCTAGCAACGTGGTACTTGACTAATTCTAGCAATGTGGTTCTTCAGTCCTTCTAGCAACATCATTTATTGGTTCATTCAAGCAATACCATTCAATGAGGAAATAGAGTTGTACTACGAAGGACATAACGAAGACCAAACTAGTGATACATGGCAGAAGAGTTCATGTCCCAACGAGCCAGGTTTACAGAACGGAACAGTTGGACAGAACGACTCAGGTAGACAGACGACCCAGGTGGACAGACGACCAAATGGACAGAACGACCCAGGTAGACAAAACGACCCAGGTGGACAGAACGACCCAGGTGGACAAAACGACCCAGGGAGACAGATGATAGAAGATGACATCTCCTAACGAGGTCTAACGACCCAGGTGAACAGATGACATAATATGACATGTCCCAATGAGGTCTAGCGACCCAGGTAGACAGATGACATAATATGACATGTTCTAATGAGGTCTAACTACCCAGGTAGACAGATGACATAATATGACATGTCCCAATGAGGTCTAACGACCCAGGTAGACAGATGACATAATATGACATGTCCCAATGAGGTCTAACGACCCAGGTAGACAGATGACATAATATGACATGTCCCAATGAGGTCTAACGACCCAGGTAGACAGATGACATAATATGACATGTCCTAATGAGGTCTAACGACCCAGGTAGACAGATGATACTGAATTGTTAAATAAATAAAGAATGACTGAGTATGTACTACACATACCTGACAACAGATGGCCACGACACATGACTTTCTAATGGCTATATAACTACAAGCATTACATTGCAACAGGATGCATTAAGCCAACACACAAGTGAAAGGTTTATGCAATCGCTTGCAACGCAACAACCAGAAATCAGGAGATATGTTGCGTCATAAGTCGAAAGGAAAAAGCAATCCTGTGATAAGAGACACCCTCTTTTTGGATCTAATTGAGAAGAGGAACTACTAAAATTGTTCCTTACCACTGTACATTACAGACCAACAACCTGGGCAAAAGCGCAGCAAATTGAAAATGGCGTCCACGATATGGTGATGGATGGATAGAGATGAGAGATAAACTTGCTACTATGTAGAGAGCCCTGCAGATATTACAAACGGGAGTGTTCGGGTGTAGGTAGAAACTGAAAAAAAGAGGATATGCAGACGACGATGTCTGCGAATGTGAGCCATCCAAGACCTAGAACACCTGTGTAACTGTCCAAGAACGTAAGAACAGCGAATGTGAGCCATCCAAGACCTAGAACACCTGTGTAACTGTCCAAGAACGCAAGAACAGCAAATGTGAGCCATCCAAGACCTAGAACACCTGTGTAACTGTCCAAGAACGTTAGAACAGCGAATGTGAGCCCTCAAAGACCTAGAACACCTGTGTAACTGTCCAAGAACGTAAGAACAGCGAATGTGAGCCATCAAAGACCTAGAACACCTGTGTAACTGTCCAAGAACGCAAGAACAGCGAATGTGAGCCATCCAAGACCTAGAACACCTGTGTAACTGCCCAAGAACGCAAGAACAGCGAATGTGAGCCATCCAAGACCTAGAACACCTGTGTAACTGTCCAAGAACGCAAGAACAGCGAATGTGAGCCATCCAAGACCTAGAACACCTGTGTAACTGCCCAAGAACGTAAGAACAGCGAATGTGAGCCATCCAAGACCTAGAACACCTGTGTAACTGTCCAAGAACGTAAGAACAGCGAATGTGAGCCATCAAAGACCTAGAACACCTGTGTAACTGTTCAAGAACGCAAGAACAGCGAATGTGAGCCATCCAAGACCTAGAACACCTGTGTAACTGCCCAAGAACGCAAGAACAGCGAATGTGAGCCATCCAAGACCTAGAACACCTGTGTAACTGTCCAAGAACGCAAGAACAGCGAATGTGAGCCATCCAAGACATAGAACACCCGTGTAACTGTCCAAGAACGCAAGAACAGCGAATGTGAGCCATCCAAGACCTAGAACACTTGTGTAACTGCCCAAGAACGTAAGAACAGCGAATGTGAGCCATCCAAGACCTAGAACACCTGTGTAACTGTCCAAGAACGTAAGAACAGCGAACGTGAGCCATCCAAGACCTAGAACACCTGTGTAACTGTCCAAGAACGCAAGAACAGCGAATGTGAGCCATCCAAGACATAGAACACCTGTGTAACTGCCCAAGAACGCAAGAACAGCGAATGTGAGCCATCCAAGACCTAGAACACCTGTGTAACTGTCCAAGAACGTAAGAACAGTGTACTATGGCGGAACTAATGACAGCAAATGAAAGGGTTTCCAGGACTGCTGATTTCTGGTCCAATACTTTGGGAGGTTGCCAGGTACGGAAAATAAGTAACTACTTTAAGATTCCCCCCTCACCCCCCCCCCCCCCCCCCAAAAAAAACACACACACAAAAAACAACAAAAAAACCCACCAAAAACAAATTCAGCACAACAATCAAAATAAAACAACAACAAAACCCAACAAAACTCGACTCCACACTAAGCAGCCGCATTATATTTGTGAATGACCGGGTATGCGAGTTATCTGTTGGAGAGTTTTCAACTCTAGAAGAGCTATTTCAATATATAATGAAAGAAAAATATAGATCATTTCGCAGTCATCACATCCGCTATTTCATGCAAGTGAAGCCAGCACGACCAGGGCAGTAAGCCCACTTACAGCCAAGGCAACGTGTTGAGTATAATGTATACATGCGATATACAAACACAAGTTTTTTCTGCAACTTACTTTCTGAAGCCTGATATTTACACGGACGTTGAGTGGGTTTGGGATCCTGCTGACCTCATTGGCTTCATGTTCTGAGTGCTCATTTTTATGTTGCACTGGGTGCCTTGCTTGAAGATTGTTTACTTCTGAGTTTGGTGCATTCTGGTAGCCTGCCCAATGTAGCTTGTTGTTGGTAATATATTCTGGATTCGTGTGAATGTAGTCCTGATTAAATAATGTTAAACAGTTGTGGCAGTAACACAACCTTCTTCTTGCCTCTCCCCAGACTACAGATATGTGATGTCCGCATTGCATTTTTGTTTCAGTGTGTACAATGTTCGTAGTGCACTTGGTCTCGCATGGGACACAATTCTAGCACCATACAAGAGTTGTCCTTATATTCTACGATGCTCTAAGAGCTGTTCAAATGTGTTTTGTCTGCAATGTCAAAGGTTATGTTTTGATCTTTATAAACTATACACTTTTTTCTTCTGCTACCTTAACATACACCATGTAATCTGTAATCGGGATACTCAATAAGCTAGCTGTCGTATCTGTTAAAGTAGTCAAAGTTGTTTAAATTCCTTCCAGTCTTTTGCCCTGGCGTACATGTTGGACCAAGTTAACCTTCTCTTCATCTGCTACCGAAAGTACGCTTGTAGTTGTAATGCCATAAGAAAGTCATTTTTCGTGGCCATCTGGTGTCAGGCATGCGTAGTACATGCTCAGTATATCTAGATTTCCTTAACAATTCAGTATCTATGACGCCACTGACTGAGGTTTGGCGCATGATTTATGTGTTGGAAATTTGATCCCTTAAAGAGACTATCAATGTTCTTCGTTCTATCGCTCTTTGAGTAACTCGTAGCTTCTGCGTCTGTTTTACTTCCATTCCATAACATTGTTTTAACAATTATTTATAATGGCACGTGTACTTTAATTGTACCTAAATATATCATGTCTGTGTGAATATTGGAAGTATTATTTTGTGGGGTGGGATGGGGGTGAGGGGTTTGAGAGAGAAAGAATAACAGTAACCTAATATGAATTGCATAAAAGGTGATGAGGGAGGGTTGTTGAGGTAAGTAGCAATCTCATGATGCGAAATAGACTGCTACAGAAACCACCAATAGAGGAGCACATACACAAAATGACAGAGGTGGCCTGCACAAATGCCAACTGCGGCCGTGGCATGTTGATTCATCAGGAGATGAAAGATAAACATCAACTATGCATCACATCGTTCCCTTGGTTGCCAGGAACAGAACTGCTGACCCAGACAGATTTGAAACTGCAAAGAAATTATGTTGACATGCTCTTGTTTACTGCTGATCTCATTGTTCATGACGTAATAATGCGGGAGAAACGGAATTACAAATATGTTCACAGGACTAGTGGTTGCCAACCTTTTCAAACTAATGGGCCCCAGTGATGTTAATTTTAAGCCGCTGCGGCTCCCCTCTTCCTTTTCCTCACACAAGGTGAAATTTAAAAATCTGCCCACTGAAACCTAATATAAAGATCTAGATTTGTTCAGCACACTTCTCTCAGTCCCCGACACAAGTCTCCCCGCGGACATCAGATGATAACCAATGCACTTGATTACAGGGTCCCATGATGCTCAGCGGCTTGCTGATTGTAGGTCTGACACTAAGTCTGTGCAACAACGCTTTTGTCTGAATAAAGGGCTCAATAAACAGTTGAAAGCATCAAGGCAAGAAACAAATGATGTTAGAGGCCTATTGAAGCCAACATCAACATCATCATCATCATCATAATACTGACTATGTGAAATCTGAGGGATAATGATGATTACTAGACGACCCATTCTTCAACGGCGGTTACACTGTTGCGGGTCCCAACTTCTCTTCCAACGCTCTCTATCTTGGGCCACACTGGATAACTAATGGCCCATCTGTGGCATCGTGACTGTTGTTGCGGGATGCAAGGAAGTCGGACCAACGTGTTGGGGTCGTCCCCGTGGTCGTTTCTTGTCTGTGGTATCAGATTGCTGTTGGTGGGCTCCATCGATTGTCCGTTCTTGTGCATGCGGTGTTTCATCTTGTCTACATAAATAACTGCATCTTCCACCAGGGACAAACGATGTATTTCCGAGTTGTGACTTTTTGTGCACTGGATATGAAGAGTGAGGCCGACAATGCGTCTATCGAGGAAGGCTTGGGTCAATCTTGAGTTTGGACTTCATCTCCTTCGTGAGTGTCCATGTTTCCGCCGCATAGCATATTACAGGTAGTACTGTGGAGTTGATGACCATTCGTTAGTAAGGATTAGTTCGTTATTGGTCCAGCGGCCTATGGGCTCCTATCCTTTGGCCCAATGCCATATAGTGGCACATATCTGCAAGTGTTTGTGAGCAGGTGTTTAATTCAGTACAAAGTTTTCAACTTGTCTGGCCACAGAGGAGGAAACTCTTTCCTGATACCGGCAAGCGCCGGAGGTTCAAACATATAATGTTCAACAGTTTCATAGCGATATGTGCACAGCCGGCACTCTAGAGTAAGTTCTAATTAGATTCTGTTCGGGATCAAGACGCTGAGCAGCGCATGAGCTGCAGTGGTCAGCGACACATAGCTGACTGCTAGCGTCAGGGCCAGCGAACCAGAGCTGCCAAAAACCCTTCTACACCTCCACGCGGTGATCCTGGATAACAGGCTGCAGCAGGGCCGACTGACTAAAGAGAAGGGATCGAAGAGGGAATGCTAACCCGGTACTCAAAAAATGCTTGCTGAAGTTGATGTGTTGGACCGAAAGGTGCAAATATCACAGTCAAGCTGTAAACTACGACACAAGACATTCCGTTCTCTGGACTACATTCTACTACTTAAGCCCTTTCAGGGTTTGGTAGCGGGAGATTGAGAACGAACGAAGAAGAAGAAGAAGAAGAAGAAGACGAAGAAGAAGAAGAAGAAGAAGAAGAAGAAGAAGAAGAAGAAGAAGAAGAAGAAGAAGATTCTGTTCAAGTGATTGTTAAGTGTTATATGTTGAGTGCGAAGTCTCTCCTGTTCGCGAGGTTGATGTTGTCTTTTGGAGGACCGTATGTTTGTAGATTTCTCTCCCAGTATTTCCCATTTGCCTATCTATTCAGCCATGTCTCGTTGTTGATGATATTATCTGTATTGCTCTTGACAAAACACAAAACCTCTTAAAAATTAGAAATGAGTAAAGCCTTCACCTATCTGCTTCGCCACTATGAATCTTTGGAATAAGCAAGCAAACTGCAGAGCATCATTTACAACACTTTCTCTCTATAGCCAGCTGAGGAAGACTCAGTGGCCAAATGACGCAACACCAAACTCGAAGTTGTACAGAGCGAAAGAGGAGTCCAAACAACGGTTGAGCTCATCATAGGAACTGGGTTCAGAGATGCAGCATTGAATGAGCTGACAGAATCCAGCGACTCGTAGCTGGCTCATTGCATCAGGTCCAATGAGCAGTAACTGAACAAGATCTTGTCTAACTCCAAGTGGTGGCCCTAGAATCAGATTGAAACCATGCCTTGCTGAAGTCGGATGTGTTGGACCGAAAGGTGCACATATCGCAGTCAAGCTGTAAACTACGACACAGCGCATTCCGTTCTCTGGAGTACATTCTGCTACTTAAGCACTTTTCAGGGTTTAGTAGCGGGAGATTGAGAACGAACGAAACCAAGCCAAACTATGCCAAGCCAAGCCAAACCAAACCAAACCAAACCAAATCAAATCAAGCCAAACCAAGCTAAGCCGAGCCAAACCAAGCTAAGCGAAACGAAACGAAACGAAACCAAACCAAACCAAACCAAGCCAAACCAAACCAAGCCAAGCCAAGCCAAACCAAACCAAGCATCCTGGCTAACAGATTAGCGATCGAAGATAAACCCGGTCCCCCCAAAATGCCGTGCTGAAATTATTTGTGTCGATTCAAAAGGCGCAGATATCGCAGTCTGACTGTAAATTACAATTCAACGTGAAAACGTCGTTTTAAGAATACATGCCGAAAAAAGAAGAAGAAGAAGAGAAGGAAGAAGAAGAAGAAGAAGAAGAAGAATAGCGGGAACCTGTGTGTAACAAGGCCAACAATCAATGAGCAAAAACAAGTAAAAGGCAGTATTGGTTTTTATTGAGAGTGGAGCCAGAAATATTCACATGTAGGAGGAAGCCATGCCTTGTGTGTACACTGCGAACATCGTATTTATTGTATGTCATGACATATTGTTGGTGTTCTCACGGGTGTGCTAACAGTTATCACTGAGACGGGCGCACAAACATAGGATTGTATGTGGGAGTGTGTTTGTGCATATTTGTCTCTGAGAGTGAAAGAATCAGCGTGAGCGTGTTTGTCTCTGTGTCAGAAAGGGAACGTGTGTTTGCCTGTGTGTGTGTGTGTGAGAGAGTTTGTGCATGTTTATTATTGTGTGTGTATGTTTGTTTGTGTGGGTGTATGCGTGTGTTTGTTTGTGTAAATCAGCTGTGTTCATACGCTGACTGAAAACACTAAAGGTTCAAATGCAGCTAGACTTAAATGAAGTAATAGCGAATGCCAACGTTTATCCCGCTACATTTGTTGATCTATGATTGGACACGACTACAACACAAAGAAGAAACTGCTTAATTAATCAAAATCACAAGGAAAGTGATATTCATGACAGAAGTGGTATCCACAGTTTTCAAGTCAAATCTCAGTTATTCACATCTGATACACATTTCTCTTTCTTGTACCAGTTTTAGAAGCTGTCTGTCTGACACATTTGGTATATATATATGACGTCACGAGGGTGGAGTTATCACGTGACACTTGATCACGTCTATGCCAGCAATCCCCGCTCCTGCCAGTTAGTCTTATACTGTGCGTTGCAATGATTCCGTCAACTCTTATAAATCAAAGTTGCTCTTTTCGCTGCACAGGCGTCTTGTTGGCAACATCTTGCCTTCATACACGGTCCTAGGCTGGTCGTACTGCCTCTCTCCAGGTGTAATCACTTTCTGCCTCTCTCCAGGTGTAATCACTTTCTGCCTCTCTCCAGGTGTAATCACTTTCTGCCTCTCTCCAGGTGTAATCACTTTCTGCCTCTCTCCAGGTGTAATCACTTTCTGCCTCTCTCCAGGTGTAATCACTTTCTGCCTCTCTCCAGGTGTAATCACTTTCTGCCTCTCTCCAGGTGTAATCACTTTCTGCCTCTCTCCAGGTGTAATCACTTTCTGCCTCTCTCCAGGTGTAATCACTTTCTGCCTCTCTCCAGGTGTAATCACTTTCTGCCTCTCTCCAGGTGTAATCACTTTCTGCCTCTCTCCAGGTGTAATCACTTTCTGCCTCTCTCCAGGTGTAATCACTTTCTGCCTCTCTCCAGGTGTAATCACTTTCTGCCTCTCTCCAGGTGTAATCACTTTCTGCCTCTCTCCAGGTGTAATCACTTTCTGCCTCTCTCCAGGTGTAATCACTTTCTGCCTCTCTCCAGGTGTAATCACTTTCTGCCTCTCTCCAGGTGTAATCACTTTCTGCCTCTCTCCAGGTGTAATCACTTTCTGCCTCTCTCCAGGTGTAATCACTTTCTGCCTCTCTCCAGGTGTAATCACTTTCTGCCTCTCTCCAGGTGTAATCACTTTCTGCCTCTCTCCAGGTGTAATCCCTTTCTGCCTCTCTCCAGGTGTAATCCCTTTCTGCCTCTCTCCAGGTGTAATCACTTTCTGCCTCTCTCCAGGTGTAATCACTTTCTGCCTCTCTCCAGGTGTAATCACTTTCTGCCTCTCTCCAGGTGTAATCACTTTCTGCCTCTCTCCAGGTGTAATCACTTTCTGCCTCTCTCCAGGTGTAATCACTTTCTGCCTCTCTCCAGGTGTAATCACTTTCTGCCTCTCTCCAGGTGTAATCACTTTCTGCCTCTCTCCAGGTGTAATCACTTTCTGCCTCTCTCCAGGTGTAATCACTTTCTGCCTCTCTCCAGTTGTAATCACTTTCTGCCTCTCTCCAGGTGTAATCACTTTCTGCCTCTCTCCAGGTGTAATCACTTTCTGCCTCTCTCCAGGTGTAATCACTTTCTGCCTCTCTCCAGGTGTAATCACTTTCTGCCTCTCTCCAGGTGTAATCACTTTCTGCCTCTCTCCAGGTGTAATCACTTTCTGCCTCTCTCCAGGTGTAATCACTTTCTGCCTCTCTCCAGGTGTAATCACTTTCTGCCTCTCTCCAGGTGTAATCACTTTCTGCCTCTCTCCAGGTGTAATCACTTTCTGCCTCTCTCCAGGTGTAATCACTTTCTGCCTCTCTCCAGGTGTAATCACTTTCTGCCTCTCTCCAGGTGTAATCACTTTCTGCCTCTCTCCAGGTGTAATCACTTTCTGCCTCTCTCCAGGTGTAATCACTTTCTGCCTCTCTCCAGGTTTAATCACTTTCTGCCTCTCTCCAGGTGTAATCACTTTCTGCCTCTCTCCAGGTGTAATCATTTTCTGCCTCTCTCCAGGTGTAATCACTTTCTGCCTCTCTCCAGGTGTAATCACTTTCTGCCTCTCTCCAGGTGTAATCACTTTCTGCCTCTCTCCAGGTGTAATCACTTTCTGCCTCTCTCCAGGTGTAATCACTTTCTGCCTCTCTCCAGGTGTAATCACTTTCTGCCTCTCTCCAGGTGTAATCACTTTCTGCCTCTCTCCAGGTGTAATCACTTTCTGCCTCTCTCCAGGTGTAATCACTTTCTGCCTCTCTCCAGGTGTAATCACTTTCTGCCTCTCTCCAGGTGTAATCACTTTCTGCCTCTCTCCAGGTGTAATCACTTTCTGCCTCTCTCCAGGTGTAATCACTTTCTGCCTCTCTCCAGGTGTAATCACTTTCTGCCTCTCTCCAGGTGTAATCACTTTCTGCCTCTCTCCAGGTGTAATCACTTTCTGCCTCTCTCCAGGTGTAATCACTTTCTGCCTCTCTCCAGGTGTAATCACTTTCTACCTCTCTCCAGGTGTAATCCCTTTCTGCCTCTCTCCAGGTGTAATCACTTACTGCCTCTCTCCAGGTGTAATCACTTACTGCCTCTCTCCAGGTGTAATCACTTACTGCCTCTCTCCAGGTGTAATCACTTTCTGCCTCTCTCTAGGTGTAATCCCTTTCTGCCTCTCTCCAGGTGTAATCACTTTCTGCCTCTCTCCAGGTGTAATCATTTAATTCTAGTTCCTTATCGCATTCTCTTCGTCTTCTATTGTTGTGTATACCTCTATTTCTCTTCTCCTGAGGATTCCAACTAACAGCCTGTCTGGCTATGTTGGACAGTGCCTTCTATAGCGTATGTCCTATCCAACCCCATTTTCTTGGCTTATTTGTTGTTTCAGTGGATGTTGTTGGCTCCTTTCCCATTGGTCTTCATGCTTCACCATGTCCTACCACGCTATGCCCATTTTCCTTCGCAGACGTCAGTCAAAAAAATTGGAGTCTTTGCTGTATGACCTTGGCTGTTCGCAATGTCTCCGCTCTATCTAGCAGCTCTGATTTCACACTGGAATTCAGTATTCTAACTTTGGTGTGAATCTTGATTTCTATGGATCTCTATGCCTTGTTTAGTGTCACAAATGTCATACTTATCTTCTCAGTTCTGGTCCTTACATCTGCATCTGTACCTTCAGTTGTGTCCATTGTGCTGCCCAAATAGGTAAAGCTATCCACTTCTTCCAGAGGGCCTCCCTCGAGCATGATTGTTTCTTTATTAATAGTGTTAAGTTTAAGGAGTCGTGAACTATATGTAGTATCTTTATTTCATCGTAAGATAACATTGTTGAATAGATCTTACATAAAGCCATATTAATTTGGGGGTAGTTTCCTCTATTACACTTTACTGTTTGGCCATATTTTTCTGTCCAATTGTGCTGCCATATGTCGTGGGGCGCTTAAGCTGTCTTTCTTGTGCAAAGTGTGTTGTTTCGGTTGTTGAAAGCCCGTGTTATGTCGTGTCATCTATCCATCAACCATGCTGTCTTCTTTGTGTGATATTGTCAAATGTTCTTGCTTTGTAAGTCTGCATTCGTAGTTGATCAGACCGAAGTCTCATTATTATTTGAAACTAGTGTTGAATTGATGTATTTAATTTCTTATTAATAACAAATGAGAAACTATATCCATACATCACCCTCTTCAGGTGCAAAATGGAAGCAAGACTTAGACGTGAGTAGCATACATTATCCAATCTACCAGTTCCACAGACAAGACCCAATCCACCAGTTCCACAGACACCAATAAACTACCAGCTCCACAGACACCGACAATCCACCAGTTCCACAGACACCAACAATCCACCAGCCCCACAGACACCAACAATCCACCAGCTCCACAGACACCAACAAACCACCAGCTCCATAGACACCAACAATCCACCAGCTCCACAAACAAACCACAGACACCAACAATCCACCACCTCCACAGACACCAACAAACCACAAGCTCCACAGACACTAACAAACCACCAGCTCCACAGACACTGACAATCCACCAGCCCCACAGACACCAACAAACCACAAGCTCCACAGACACCAACAATCCACCAGCCCCACGGACACCAGCAAACCACCAGCTGCACAGACACCAACAATCCACCAGCTCCACAGACACCAACAATCCACCAGCTCCACAGACACCAACAAACCACCATCTTTCGCATGAGAACAAGCCACAGCAGACTATTCAGTCCCCTACATCGGCTCAATTTATCACACACAAGTGACTGTCCATGTTGAACCGGAGTCCAGACCCATGAACACATCCTACAGGACTGCACAGTAAACAGAGACATACGATGTCAAACCTGGCCAGAGGGAGCCGAGGTGACGTAGAAGCTGTGGGACTGTCACCAGGACCTGGAGAGGACTGTGGACTTCGTCCTAGCAACGGGACTACAGATCTAGCATGACCAAAAATCCTGAACGCAGAAGCAGAAGAAGAGATGTGCTTATGGCTACTTGTGAAGCGGATTTCGATATAGAGAGAATATGTCACATAACAGGATATGACGTGCGCCATGTACCAACATCCGCGATTGGCTGTTTTTAATACAGTGATGACATTTGTCTACTTCTTGAAAGGTCATCTTCGCCAAAAGATGTTTTTGTTGAAAATCCGAAGAATAAAAAAAAATAGTGACATGCCATTGTCTGTTAATATATAAATGTTAAGGTGATTCCATTTTGCGTAAGCAATGTTTGTGTGAAGTAATACATGTGAATTGTAACAGATGTATACTGACGTTTCGATCTAAATAGGCTTTATCGGGGTCTCGACAATTGAAAACAATAGTTCAAAAGCTGCACGATATACGAATTGGAAGACAACAAATGGTATATATTATGATAAATTCAGGTGTGTAATCATGGCCCGAAATCGGAGCACAGAAAAGTAACACAGCAACGTCGTATACACTGAGACTTACGATGATTGTGCTTGGGGCTGGCCAGTCTAATTTTTAGAAACTATAAGCCACAACTTCAACATGTGGACAGATCAATTACCAAGACGTGAAGCAGACGTTGAAAAAGCTGGTATGGGTGGCCACGAAATAGGGGCACGTGTTTGCATTTGTTGAAGCCCTGTGTTCCACAATGAGGTAAAACGTTTTGTAGATGATGACTAATATAATGAACGTATGCGTATGTTCCCACCTTCATGCACAGTTACACTTTAGACATAACAGGGATAGCTATGAAATTTAATGGGGAATTGGTACAGGAAGACAATATTTCAAGTTCAGTGCTAACAAAAATGCAAGCAAGACAGACACAATTCATTGGCTACAAACCCGAAACGAAGAATGTGCAATACATCTTAGAAATAATTCTTGACACAAGAAACAGCAAAAGTTGGAAAATAAAATAAGTCTGCGTTCCGATGTTCTCTCGTTGCCTCATACCATTCTAATCAAGAGGAACGTCTGGCCGAGCCATTGGGAAGCTGGACTTCTAACCACGAGGACACACGTTCAAAACCTAATTAATGTATTTTATTTTTCTATCGGAGGTGAAATTAAACACCTACGCTGTACAGTGCGTGGCGCCTGCAAGGACAAGCAACCTATAATCCCGCATCCCTATAATCCCGCATCCCTATAATCCCGCATCCCTATAAATCCCGCATCCCTATAAATCCCACATCCCTATAATCCCGCATCCCTATAAATCCCGCATCCGTATAAATCCCGCATCCCTATAAATCCCGCATCCCTATAAATCACGCATCCCTATAAATCCCACATCCCTATAATCCCGCATTCCTATAAATCCCGCATCCCTATAAATCCCGCATCCCTATAATCCCGCATCCCTATAAATCCCGCATCCCTACAAATCCCGCATCCCTATAAATCCCGCATCCCTATAATCTTGCATCCCTATAAATCCCGCATCCCTATAAATCCCGCATCCCTATAAATCCCACATCCCTATAATCCCGCATCCCTATTAATCCCGCATCCCTATAAATCCCGAGCAACGGATATAAACACAGCAATGATAACTTATATTTTAGTTTGACAGAATATTCGATTCTCGCCATCACCAATTTCGTTTCACATCATAAATATCCTGTCAATTACAATCTACACCACGTCAGTATTGTAAGTACTCACTTTCCATCTTTTCTTTGAAAACGTATAAATTTCTGTGCTATCGTAGTCTTTACACTAAATAAATGCAATTAACATTTCCGTCATTCGTCCAAACGATTATTTATCGCTCAGGCATCGTTATTTATATATCTGTGAATTCCTTGTAATTTTTTTCGAACAGAACACAAAATACGATAATTGAATTACGAATTCTGTACTTGCATAGGTTTTTCAAAGTTAAGATAGCTTTTCTATTTTTGAACCACAAAAGTGTTGCTGCTCAATTGATCTCTTTGTGTCATGTTTGCTTTAAATTAAGCCTGCGCCTTTCATTCAAAAAAGACTTCCATTTGATTCAAATTGCATGTTTCATGTGACTATATTTCAATGCGTGTTACCTATTTCATTTTTACTTCAGCTTTGGGAAAACGCCTTTGCGTAAAGATAATTTTTTTACAATCTCAATTTAGGACACCGAAACCTGACACGGCATTTAATATGAGCATGCCAGCAGTTGAAAGACGTTAACAATGTACGAATGTAGGCCGAGTTGCATGCACTCAATGACATAAAGCAAGGGTATTGTAAGTATATATTATTTATGGACATAAGTAACTGTTAGTGAGTTTAGTTTAATTGTCCAGTTTGATCGTTATACTGTGGCTATATGCATTTCATTTTGTTATAAATAAATGTAGCAGAGATATGCACTTGTAATTATTGTGCAGTTTGTTGCAAAAATGTACAACTATAGTTCTTGTAAAATGTACTGTACATAGATATACAACTGTTGTACTTGCACAATATGGTATACGCACTTATAATTCTTGTGCAATGCATGGTATATACAAATGCAGCAGTTTAAAAAAAAAAATTTTTTATTTTTGAGGGGTAGAAAAATATGATTGAAGAGATTTGCAGTTACCGTTCTTTCGCAACATACATCTATGTTATCGAGATATGTTACTCAGTTGGTCTTGTGAAAGATGCAGTGCCTCTGCCAAGTGAAAATTATATTTCTTAATACATTTTCTAATACCCTCTGCATCGCTGTTTTCAAGGTGTTACTTTGTCCCGATGCCAGAAATTCTTCCTTGAAGGTTTGTGAGGTGAGCTGATTGGGCTATATTCCAAGTAGGTGTCCAAATATGTTATTATCTTGTCTCTATAGATAATGTTCTTAATGGTGCTGACGTAATCCCTAATTATACTTTCTTTCGTTCTATTCTGAACAAAAAGTCATTGTTGTAGTCGGATCTTTGTATTATGAATCTGCTAGAATATGTTTGTGAGTCAGTAGTGGTGGTTTCTGGGGTACGTTATTTTACTTGTTAAGGATGCTCACTCAACGCAAATTCATTCTAAGTCGCAACTTCATTCCGTGCTTCGCAGGACACAGAGAATTGATTTTTCACTCGCCAGTTACTTATCTATGAATCCAATCGATATAGACACTACCTTACTTATGTCATTTTCCATCTACCACTTTACCTCAATGACTTTTCACCTACCACTTTACCTGAAACACTTTCCATCTACCACTTTACATGAATCACCTTTCACCTACCACTTTACCTAATTCACCTTTCACCTACGACTTTCTAGAATTACTTTTCCCCTACCACTTTACCTAAATCCCCTTTCACCTACCACTTTACCTAATTCCCCTACTACTTCCTAGAATCACTTTTCCCCTACCACTTTACCTAAATCACATATCAATTATCACCTTACTTAATTATGCCAGTTTTGCATCATTCTTCTGATATGGAAGAAAGATAATTATGCCGTGTCACGGACAGAAACTTGACGTATTTCTTGTCGTTCTCATTGTAACAAAGAGGTGTAACTGTTGCGCTCCATAATTTCAATTTAGGTACCTCATTTTTTAGTTAATGGCTTACTCATCTTCTGTTCATCACAATGCATTCTTTGGCATCCCAAATCTATTTTCATTCGTACGTTCTAATACAATGCATGCCTGGTAATTATTTGATCAATTCCCTTCCTGATGGTGATGTATATATGTACTTACAATTTTGCTGTGTATGATCTTTTTCGTATTCTATGTCCCGGACTTGATCCTCAATAGTCGGCATGACTAATAGTACGAAACTAGCAACAGAACCAATAATAGCTTTAACACGAATGTAACCACATTTTATTCTATACAAATGACCATGTTTTATTAGCATTGACTTTAACGGGAAATAGTATTTCCTCTTGTTAGACAATCCTCATTAGTTATTTATATTTTTTGCGTTCGTGCTAAAGTATTCACTAGGTTCAAGAAAGACATTCTGCTGCGTAATCAAATTATTGTATGTGTTTCCTTTGCATTGAAGGATATCCATATTTAATTTTAAAAAACATTTATTTTTAACGTTATCAGCACAACGACTTCCGACTTGTAGATTTCTTGTTGATCAATCATTGTTACCGCAATATTCCCTTGTCATCTCTACTTCAGTTGGGGTCACTGTTGTTCATACGAGAGGCACTCGCCTGTCAAAGCGATGAACAGAAACGGTGGGCGATCAGTTTCTACTCAATACAACAATAACGAATGCACATAGCATTAATTTCTTTTGGGTTTTTTATTTTATTTTTATTTTTTTTGCGTTCGCCTTATTTCTCAATTCCCCAAGGCGGTGTGCGTTGCACTGTGGTTTTTATTTTGCGCCTGTCGACCCAATGCATCCGACTTCAGCATGCATTTTTTGTAAGGGTCTGCTTCCTCCTGCATTTTCTAAGGGTTTGCTTCCCCGGGGTAACGGCCGGTGCTGTGATGGGGATCGAACCCAGCACCTTTGGGTTGTGATCCGTGCCACTTAACCACTAGGCCA
This sequence comes from Ariolimax columbianus, assembly GCA_036924085.1. Classification (NCBI taxonomy): domain Eukaryota; kingdom Metazoa; phylum Mollusca; class Gastropoda; order Stylommatophora; family Arionidae; genus Ariolimax; species Ariolimax columbianus. Next base: position 68,636,813 of record JAVGWX010000011.1, read on the forward strand.
CGCCGTCCCCTACATAGCATTGAATAATTCTCATTTTTAAGTTAAGAGATATCTGCTTGGACATAAGTGTATGTCTCATGCTGTCGAATGGATGCTTTCTCATTGTAATTCTTTTCATGATGTTCCTTTTGCGTGTGCCATTCTCCGATATGGGCTGACCAAGGTATACATGGCTTGACACGTGTTCCAGAATTTCTGCATTCATGTGGATGTTGGCTTCTGGACGTTCTTTCCTTTTGGTGAACACCATAACTTTAGTCCGCTGCAGTTCTTCAACAAAATGGTACCAGAAAAATCTGGGAAAGTAAAAGCGGCCTTCGTGGTGCTGGTCAAATCACCCCTAATTTGTCGCTGGTAAAGAAAAATATGGACGCCATATTTCTGACATGCCACATTGGCGTGTTAACGGGATCTTCCCTTTTCTCTGCCACTACGGCATATAACGATGTATTTCTTCCTGGGTAAGAATTCTTCCTGTTGCTAATTTAGGAGAGATTATCTCGATCCCATATGGGTAAATATAACGGTGGCTTCACAGCAGGCAATTATATTAGGGATGGAGTGTTCTAAACTGTACTTGACCACATTGCCTATCTCCACCTCGTCGGCCAGGCTGCTATAAAACATCAATTTTTCAGAATTACGACGTTGAGGTGAGGTGGGACCTGGTTAGTATATTCTACCTCACCCTGGCGCTAGTTCTTGGCTGGCCATTCTTTTCTGAAACATTTTAACAATTCTTGTATTCACATTACCACTTTCTCTAGGCTTCTCCTGGATTTCTCAATCCTGTTCTGGCCGACATGAAATAAATAGTACCACCATAACCTACGAGGCATGTTCAAATGAAACCGGACCTAACTGCACCAAGTGAACATATGTAATATACGCATGATGAGGTCAATTCTGATGTAAACAGCACATACCAACCGTAAGGTTCTGCGATGAATGTCAACTGGTCGACATCCTTCAACTGTTAGAAACCGAATCACGGCTCGCTGATCAACTCTAGACGGATTCCGTATCACACCCACCATATTTTCAACGGTCTGTTGAGGAAACTATGAGTCAGAGGATAATGCAATTTTGCAAACTTGACTGTTGGTATATGCTGTTTACACCAGAATTGATGTCATAATGCGTATTGTGCGTATGTTTACTAGATGCAGTTAGGTCCCGTTTAATTTGAACACACCTCGTACTAAGCAGGTTGTAAAAGGCGACTAAAGAGAGTTGTGCTTGAGGCTGGCACTTTCATATCATGAAAAAATAAATGATATTATTATCAACCACTTCAATAGCTCAGGTACATAATTCCTGTCAGGGATAGTCTGCAGTTAACACTTATACTTCACTTTAAATGGACAAGATACATGATGGCTACTGTTATGCTTGGGTTCATGTTTCCTTTCAAATGTTAGCTTCAGGGGGTTGGAGGAGGAGGGGGCGTGGAAGGGAGGGGGGGGGGGAGTAATGCATTTGCTTCACCTTGTAGCAAAAAGGTGATTGGTCATTAACTTACTAGTTTTAATATTAGATAAAGAGACAATGAATTTTATACATGTTTTTCATATTTTTAAGCAGGGTTCCCAAAACTTGACACATAGTTTTCATATTTTTAAGCAGGGTTCCCAAAATTTGACACATAGTTTTCATATTTCTAAGCAGGGTTCCCAAAATTTGACACATAGTTTTCATATTTCTAAGCAGGGTTCCCAAAATTTGACACATAGTTTTCATATTTCTAAGCAGGGTTCCCAAAATTTGACACATAGTTTTCATATTTCTAAGCAGGGTTCCCAAAATTTGACACATAGTTTTCATATTTCTAAGCAGGGTTCCCAAAATTTGACACATAGTTTTCATATTTTTAAGCAGGGTTCCCAAAATTTGACACATAGTTTTCATATTTCTAAGCAGGGTTCCCAAAATTTGACACATAGTTTTCATATTTTTAAGCAGGGTTCCCAAAATTTTACACATAGTTTTCATATTTCTAAGCAGGGTTCCCAAAATTTGACACATAGTTTTCATATTTCTAAGCAGGGTTCCCAAAATTTGACACATAGTTTTCATATTTCTAAGCAGGGTTCCCAAAATTTGACACATAGTTTTCATATTTCTAAGCAGGGTTCCCAAAATTTGACACATAGTTTTCATATTTCTAAGCAGGGTTCCCAAAATTTGACACATAGTTTTCATATTTTTAAGCAGGGTTCCCAAAATTTGACACATAGTTTTCATATTTTTAAGCAGGGTTCCCAAAATTTGACACATAGTTTTCATATTTTTAAGCAGGGTTCCCAAAATTTGACACATAGTTTTCATATTTTTAAGCAGGGTTCCCAAAATTTGACACATAGTTTTCATATTTTTAAGCAGGGTTCCCAAAATTTGACACATAGTTTTCACATTTTTAAGCAGGGCTCCCAAAATGTGATACCTGTCTGGAATATTTTTAAACAGGGCGCCCAAAATTTGATGTATTTAAAAAAAATATTTTTAAGCAGGGCTCCCAAAATTTGATACATATATTTAATATTTTTAAGCAGGGTTTGCAAAATTAAAATCATACAGAATGTCGATAACACTAATATTATTTTTCCTCTTCTTCTTCATCTTCTTTTTCGTCTTCTTCTTCTTTTTCATCTTCGACGTTCGTTCTGAAAACGATGTTTGTGACACTGTATCGTAGTTTATAGCGAGACTGTAACATCTGCCCCTTTCGGCCCGACATTTCAGCATTTTATTTTTGGACAGGATTTTCCTTCAGCCTTCGATCCCTAATCTGTTAGCCAGACTGCATGGTTGTAGACTGTTTCCAGACTCGCCACTTAGAGACGGAATAAGTTCTTGGTCAGTTATGTGTCGCTGACTGCTGTCTATCTTCGGCGTAACATTAATAAACATTAATCAATCTTAATGTGACCAATAATAAGCCGGCAGTTGACGTGTTTTCTTGTCAGTCTTGTAAGCATTTATCGAAAGTTTGTTATTGTTTTTAAACATGTAGGGGAGGGGAGTAAAACGCTCTTGCATTCCCTGCTTAATGTATGGGGAGTGTTTAGAGTTTTCATTCACGCCTAGTTTGTTACTCCCCATCCTGCAAGGTGTGAGCCCCAAGTATTGGACATCCTTTTGTCCGGAACTAAAACGCCTTTATCCCGAGCAGACGCCAGGAAAAAGTCAGTGAATCTGATCACGAAATTTCATGTTAGTCAATGAGACGTGAACAGTTGTCCGCCCTTATCTACGTCAATATATCGCTAGATTCAGTGCAAACCTGTCCAAGATGAAATGTAAATTATTATTATTATTTTAAGGAAGTACAAATTGTTTGCGAGAAATCTTCCGATGACGATAGCAATCATACCAGACCTCCACCTTTTCAGAAGAGCCTTGGGCTAGAGTCATCTTGTCGATATTTAAGCGCTGGCAGAGATGAACCTCGCTGTGGCATCGATATTCGTTGTATTTGTTATAGTGATGAAATGTGGTCCAGGTCGAGAGATAAAACGTGGTAAATAAATGATGACGTTGTTCAGGCGTCAGCAATAAATGTATGTGATTTCAAGTAAAAGTGTATGGGGATTGGCGGTTTGTATGCGTATGTGTGTACTGTGATTTGAAATAGTGTATTATAGTGCGGCTGGCGACTTTATTAAGGTTTAAAAAAGAACATCGCTATTGAATAAGTTCGCATGCAGGTTTCTTGTAAATGGAGAAACTACGGTTTAGCGTATGATTCAAATTGGAGCGGAAGTGATGAACGAATTCTTGGAAGCAGACTTACTTCAGAAAAGGCAGCTGAAATAGGGGACTATGCGTTATAATTTAGCAAAAATGTGAATGATGATGATGAATATCTCCATCATCTGTACTTCTATTCCATTATCTATACGGGGCTGTGCATCAGCTGCAGCGGTCAGCAGCCGAATGTAGCTGCAGCGGTCAGCAACCCAAGGTAGCTGCAGCGGTCAGCAACCCAAGGTGGCTGCAGCGGTCAGCAACCCAAGGTGGCTGCAGCGGTCAGCAATCCAAGGTGACTGCAGTGGTCAGCAACCCAAGGTAGCTGCAGCGGTCAGCAACCCAAGGTAGTTGCAGCGGTCAGCAACCCAAGGTAGCTGCAGCGGTCAGCAACCCAAGGTGGCTGCAGCGGTCAGCAACCCAAGGTGGCTGCAGCAGTCAGCAACCCAAGGTAGCTGCAGCGGTCAGCAACCCAAGGTGGCTGCAGCGGTCAGCAACCCAAGGTGGCTGTAGCGGTCAGCAACCCAAGGTATCTGCAGCGGTCAGCAACCCAAGGTGGCTGCAGCGGTCAGCAACCCAAGGTGGCTGCAGCGGTCAGCAACCCAAGGTGGCTGAAGCGGTCAGCAATCCAAGGTGGCTGCAGAGGTCAGCAACCCAAGGTAGCTGCAGCGGTCAGCAACCCAAGGTAGCGTCAGAGCCAGCGAACCTGAGCTTACCAAGACCCTTCTACAACTCCACGCGGTGATCCTGGATAACAGGCTGCAACAGAGTAGACTGGCTATGGATAACGGATCGAAGAGGGAATGCTAGCCCGATACTAAAAAAATGATTGCTGGAGTCAGATTAGTTGGACCGAAAGGTGCAAATATCGCAGTCAAGCTGCAAACTACGACACAATGCATTCCGTTCTCTGGACTACATTCTACTACTTAAGCCCTTTTGAGGGTTTGGTAGCGAAGATTGAGAACGAACGAAGGCAAGCCATCTCTTTATATATGTTGTGAAGGTTTCCTACGTGTACTTATGTCTGTATAGAGGAGGTCAAGATATATATATATATATATATATATATATATATATATATATATATATATAGAGAGAGAGAGAGAGAGAGAGAGAGAGAGAGGGAAGGGAGGAAAAGATAGTGGAGAGAGAGAAAAAAAATGGAGAGAGAGAGAGAGATAGTGGAGAGGGATGAGAGGAACACTATTTATTCTGTAATGCTTACAAGTGTGATATTAAATTTGTCAAAGAATGTTTCAATTTAACTTGGTATAAACATATCACGTGATTAAGGTTGGTGGAGTGGTCTGATTTTTTATCTTCTCACCATGAGGGCATGCGTTCAAAATCTCGGTAAGGCCTATCATTATTTTCTATCAAAGGTAAAACCCAAACGTAGCCTGTACTGCAGGGTAAGCGACATTTATTCCTCAGCCCTATAAATCCTACAGATGAAGCTCACGTACATAAATAAACGGCCTAATGTTGGCTGGTCTTAAAAATATCATGACCACCTTCAATATAATGAAAAAGTATGAGCTATTCTCTGCCACTAAAAATAACAGTCGTTCTATTATAGTGTTTTCTATTTAAAGTTCATGTACCTAGGTCCTCAAACTTTTGGCCCGCCACGCCTCATTATGTGGCCCACACGATCAATGGCATTACAATTTGGGATTAGAGAACACACGTTTCTTCTTCTTCTTCTTCTGCGTACACAGTCAGACAGTAACCATTATTTTCTCGAAAAAAGCGGCGGTCATCCTGAGACTCTCGCCACTACCATACAGCTTGTCTTGCAGTTCCACTGGCAATGGCCACATCTGCTCTCTCTGATCCTCGTATGTCGGGCAGTTCTGCAGCAGATGTTCAGTGGTCATTTTACCAGTACCGCACGGAACACACGTTTGAAAAGCGGCTGTTGTGATATCAAGGACAAAAACACTTCACTTGTATTTGACACTTTCCATCCCCTTGTATTTGACACTTTCCATCCACTTGTATTTGACACTTTCCATCCCCTTGTATTTGACACTTTCCATCCCCTTGTATTTGACACTTTCCATCCACTTGTATTTGACATTTTCCATCCACTTGTATTTGACATTTTCCATCCCCTTGTATTTGACACTTTCCATCCCCTTGTATTTGACACTTTCCATCCACTTGTATTTGACACTTTCCATCCACTTGTATTTGACATTTTCCATCCACTTGTATTTGACATTTTCCATCCCCTTGTATTTGACATTTTCCATACACTTGTATTTGACATTTTCCATCCACTTGTATTTGACATTTTCCATCCACTTGTATTTGACATTTTCCATCCACTTGTATTTGACATTTTCCATCCACTTGTATTTGACATTTTCCATCCACTTGTATTTGACATTTTCCATTCAATTGTACTTAACATTTTCCATCCAATTGTACTTGACATTTTCCATCCAATTGTACTTGACATTTTCCATCCACTTGTACTTGACCCTTTCCATCGTCTTGTTCTTGATTTCATCCATCCACTTGGACATATTTATCCCATCCACTTGTACTTAACTTCTTCCATCCACTTGTACTTAACTTCTTCCATCCACTTGTACTTGACTGATCACATCCACTTGTACTGCCAAGCCTTATTAGGAGCGGAAGTCGCCTTTCCTTTTGGTCAGATATGTTGCGACGGTCGCTGTAAGCCAAAATTACTGTGTACTTTTTGTTAGGCCATCTATCTCTCTCCCAAAGAAGACTTCAGCGTGCCTTGTAATTAGATCACCTTTTGTTAAATGCATGAAGTGGTAGCTGGCTAAGTCGCCATTCTCATGTAATGATCGAACCAACTTAATTTGGCTTATTGTTATGAATTCAACTTTAGAACTAGTTCTATCAATATTCCAGTCATTATTTCCCCTTGTATCGATGACTTAACACTTGTGTTCACGGATACGTGGAGTTGTTTTCCGTCTGGACTTGTTATTTCGTTCTTTTTTTGTGATTTCTTCTATCCGTTTATCCTGGTCTGGACGCCGGCTGAATGGCGCTACGCTTAAACTAGTTATACCTGTGTCGTATCTCACGGGTTAGTTCTGCCGGTTCACCTTCACGAATATGGCGTGTGGGAATTTTAGATGCTACTATGATGAACTGAATACAGCTGGGAAGAGATGCCAGACTCACTCACACGCTGAGTGTTGTCCATACGACCTCTTGTGGTTATCGAAAAGGCACGACAAACTACGTTAGATGCCTTCCCATCTTTCTACCCTGCGGGTTACATGTTTACGGAAAGGCTTCGGTAGTAACCCTGAGGCAAAATCTGCATCATATGCTATCTCCAGTCGTCTCGATGAATGTCTTGCCACTGGCAAAAGGTAGCTTAGGCTCTGTGAGTGAGGTTGACAAAAGGCGCAGTTTCTTCCTCACTTTAATCCAAATAACCGCGCACGTCACCCATTTCAGCGGACACATCAAGAGATACGACTGTCCACACGGCTGAACAAAGAGAGTGGTCTTCATCACTTGTGATGGACAAACTATCAATCTTTCCTATATATATTAATGGCTATTCTCACACATTTCATTTCATAGGATGTCATTCTTCTCTGCTGGTCATTAGGACCAATACTGACACAAAACGTTCTGTAAATATACTATTTATCACTTATCGCTTTGTGACCTAGCCGATGTTCGAGTGTGTAAGTAATGATGCTAGTTGATAAGTAACTTCTGAAGCACCCTGGTACCTAGTGTCATTGTCATTATCAAACCATCCAGCATCTGTAAAAATGCTTTTCAGAAAATGAAACTAAAATTACATTCTTTGAAGAGAGAAGCAATATCGATTTTAAAAAAGCACCACAAAAAAAAAAAACACACAAAAAAACAACAACAAAGGCACGGATTAATTGTGGGATTAATGTAGAACAAAACGCCAAACAAAGGAACAATTCAAATGATGAATTATAGGTACATTTAAATCGTAAAACAGATTTACATTAAGAAATCATGCATTTCGATCAACATGTATTTATCAAGTACAAACGCGGTGTATTATGTTACAACCGTTGCGCTTCAGACATTGTTTTCACGTGGACTCTGGCTCCATTAAATTGACATCACGCGACCCTCGTGGTTTGAGTTTTAGAACCAAAATATCGGTAATCTGATACATACTCCATCCATTCTACACAGGCTTTCTTATACGGCAGAATTGTTCTTGCTTGTTCTGATCCTGTGATTGTTGTTTAGTCTGATCCTGTGATTGTTGTTTAGTCTGATCCTGTGATTGTTGTTTAGTCTGATCCTGTGATTGTTGTTTAGTCTGATCCTGTGATTGTTGTTTAGTCTGATCCTGTGATTGTTGTTTAGTCTGATCCTGTGATTGTTGTTTAGTCTGATCCTGTGATTGCTGTTTAGTCTGATCCTGTGATTGTTGTTTAGTCTGATCCTGTGATTGCTGTTTAGTCTGATCCTGTGATTGTTGTTTAGTCTGATCCTGTGATTGTTGTTTAGTCTGATCCTGTGATTGTTGTTTAGTCTGATCCTGTGATTGCTGTTTAGTCTGATCCTGTGATTGTTGTTTAGTCTGATCCTGTGATTGTTGTTTAGTCTGATCCTGTGATTGTTGTTTAGTCTGATCCTGTGATTGCTGTTTAGTCTGATCCTGTGATTGTTGTTTAGTCTGATCCTGTGATTGTTGTTTAGTCTGATCCTGTGATTGTTGTTTAGTCTGATCCTGTGATTGTTGTTTAGTCTGATCCTGTGATTGTTGTTTAGTCTGATCCTGTGATTGTTGTTTAGTCTGATCCTGTGATTGCTGTTTACTCTGATCCCGTGGTTTACGCCGTTAGCCAGAGAACAGCCATTCCTGTCAGGTTATTGAGATTGAAGGTCTGCGAATTAATTTCCGCAGCCAGGTAATGGCATTTATGACGGCTATTCGGGCCGGACCCAATTGGCAATATCAATAGAGTCGTCTGCTGTCCATAGAAACCAAATGAGCATGATAGCCTGAAAATGCAGATATGGCTAGGAATATCAGAACACAAAATGCAAGTAGACGGGCGTACATGTTAATTCAGAAATATAAATATAGAAAGGTAACGTCGGCGAAAATCGAACGATACATGAACATATTGATCAGCAGGACCCAGACAGAGGACAGACACACGAACGTAGAGAAGGATAGACCAAAGTTACAGGATTTGTAGTTATAATCTTAAAGCAATAGTTAGACAAACAAACATTGCAGTGCAGTGACAGATAGATGGGCATGCAGACAAATATCAAATAATGTCCCTATATCATGCAAGGTTTCATTCAAACAATGACATGGTTATAATATATTATTATTAAAGAAAAAGGCCAAGGTCGTTCGATAGCAGCTACTGTTGTAAGGGATAAAGTGTTAGAGACTTTATTGTGCTAGGTCTCAGCTGTTTATGAGGTCAGGTGGTCAATTCTCGCTGTCTTTCCTTAAAAAACACTGTCAAGAATCCAATTTTCAGCAAGGTCGACTAGAGTAGAGCATGCCGATAACGGCGATTGAACCCGGTACCTTTGTCATGCGAGGGCTGGGCTCTTCCACGCTGTTATGTCTATTATTAGGTAACGGTATGGATAGCAAGATAGCGCCAGAGTACATATTGGTGACGGAGGAAACTGGGGGGGGGGGGGGGGAGTTGTACGATATCGTTAGTTTGGGTGATGAGATCTCTTCTTCGAGGCATTGAGTTCCCTAACTCTAACACGGCCATGTACCCGACGAGGCGTTGACTTCCCTTACTCTAACACAGTCATGTACCCGACGAGGCGTTGAGTTTCCTAACTCTAACACAGTCATGTACCCGTCGAGGCGTTGACTCTAAGACGGCCATGTACCCGACGAGGCGTTGACTTCCCTGACTCTAACACGGCCATGTACCCGACGAGGCGTTGACTTCTCTAACTCTAACACGGCCATGTACCCGACATGGCGTGAGTTCCCTAACTCTAACACAGTCATGTACCCGACGAGGCGTTGAGTTCCCTAACACTAACACAGTCATGTACCCGACGAGGCGTTGACTTCCCTAACTCTAACACAGTCGTGTACCCGACGAGGCGTTGACTTCCTAAACTCTAACACAGTCATGTACCCGACGAGGCGTTGACTTCCCTAACTATAACACAGGCATGTACCTGACGAGGCGTTGACTTTAACACAGTCATGTACCCGACGAGGCGTTGACTCTAACACAGTCATGTACCTGACGAGGCGTTGACTTCCCTAACTCTAACACAGTCATGTACCCGACGAGGCGTTGAGTTCCCTAACTCTAACACAGTCATGTACCCGTCGAGGCGTTGACTCTAAGACGGCCATGTACCCGACGAGGCATTGACTTCCCTGACTCTAACACGGCCATGTACCCGACGAGGCGTTGACTTCTCTAACTCTAACACAGTCATGTACCCGACGAGGCGTTGAGTTCCCTAACTCTAACACAGTCATGTACCCGACGAGGCGTTGAGTTCCCTGACTCTAACACAGTCATTTACCCGACGAGGCGTTGAGTTCCCTAACTCTAACACAGTCATGTACCCGTCGAGGCGTTGACTCTAAGACGGCCATGTACCCGACGAGGCGTTGACTTCCCTGACTCTAACACGGCTATGTACCCGACGAGGCGTTGACTTCTCTAACTCTAACACGGCCATGTACCCGACATGGCGTTGAGTTCCCTAACTCTAACACAGTCATGTACCCGACGAGGCGTGAGTTCCCTAACTCTAACACAGTCATGTACCCGACGAGGCGTTGAGTTCCCTAACACTAACACAGTCATTTACCCGACGAGGCGTTGAGTTCTCTAACTCTAACACAGTCTTGTACCCGACGAGGCGTTGACTTCCCTAACTCTAACACAGTCGTGTACCCGACGAGGCGTTGACTTCCTTAACTCTAACACAGTCATGTACCCGACGAGGCGTTGACTTCCCTAACTCTAACACAGGCATGTACCTGACGAGGCGTTGACTTTAACACAGTCATGTACCCGACGAGGCGTTGACTCTAACACAGTCATGTACCTGACGAGGCGTTGACTTCCCTAACTCTAACACAGTCATGTACCCGACGAGGCGTTGAGTTCCCTAACTCTAACACAGTCATGTACCCGTCGAGGCGTTGACTCTAAGACGGCCATGTACCCGACGAGGCGTTGACTTCCCTGACTCTAACACGGCCATGTACCCGACGAGGCGTTGACTTCTCTAACTCTAACACAGTCATGTACCCGACGAGGCGTTGAGTTCCCTGACTCTAACACAGTCATGTACCCGACGAGGCGTGAGTTCTTTAACTCTAACACAGTCATGTACCCGACGAGGCGTTGAGTTCCCTAACTCTAACACAGTCATTTACCCGACGAGGCGTTGAGTTCCCTAACTCTAACACAGTCATGTACCCGTCGAGGCGTTGACTCTAAGACGGCCATGTACCCGACGAGGCGTTGACTTCCCTGACTCTAACACAGTCATGTACCCGTCGAGGCGTTGACTCTAAGACGGCCATGTACCCGACGAGGCGTTGACTTCCCTGACTCTAACACGGCCATGTACCCGACATGGCGTTGAGTTCCCTAACTCTAACACAGTCATGTACCCGACGAGGCGTTGAGTTCCCTAACTCTAACACAGTCATGTACCCGACGAGGCGTTGAGTTCCCTAACTCTAACACAGTCATGTACCCGACGAGGCGTGGACTTCCCTAACTCTAACACAGTCATGTACCCGACGAGGCGTTGATTCTAACACAGTCATGTGCCTGACGAGGCGTTGACTCTAACACAGTCATGTACCCGACGAGGCGCTGACTCCAACACAGTCATGTACTCGACGAGGCGCTGACTCTAACACAGTCATGTACCTGACGAGGCGTTGACTCTAACACAGTCATGTACCCGACGAGGCGTTGACTCTTAACACAGTTATGTACCCGACGAGACGTTGACTCGAACACAGTCATGTACCCGACTAGGCGTTGACTTGTCTAGCTCTAACACAGTCATGTACTCGACGAGGCGTTGACTCTAACACAGTCATGTACCCGACGATCCGTTGACTTCCATAACTCTAAAACAGTCATGTACCTGACGAGGCGTTGACTTCTCTAACTCTAACACAGTCATATACCCTTCTTCTTCTTCTTCTTCTTATTCATCTTCGTACGCTGTCAAATGTCAACATGTATTTTTTCGAAAAAAAGCAGAAATCCTGAGGCTGTCGACACTGCCATAGAGCTTGTCTAGTGTTGTCACTGGTGATGGCCACATGTGCTTTCTCTGGTCCTCGTATGTCGGGCAGTTTTGCAGCAGATGTTCAGCGGTCATTTTCCCGGTACCACAAGTGCATTCGTCAGTGCCACCTATCTTCAATTTATTGAATAGGTGGTATCTCAGTCTGTGCGGAGTCTGAAGACCACGACCTGTTCTCTTCTGTTAAACTGGTAATAAGCATCGTTTTTTGTGTAGCCAGTATGTTCTGTTTCCCAATTGGCCATGTATCTGGCTCTAATAAGCCTTTTGGACTCTTCGTAGGTCACACTAGAATCTGGTTGTGGTAGTCTTGGACCTTCTTTTGCCAGTCTGTCTGCCTCCTCATTGCCTTGGATGTTACAGTGGGATGGAACCCACTGTACCACTACTCTTTTTGGTGCGGACTGCTGGCATAGTTGACAGAGTACTGCTCTTAAATCATTAAGTTCAGTATTTTTCTGGCTTTTTAGTGCTGTGACTACGGCCAGGGCATCTGTAAACAGGACTATCTGGCTTTCATTTCTTTTGCCTGTCATCATTGCTTCTGCTGCAGCCCTCAGTGCCTCTGCCTCCGCTCTGAAATTGCTTGAGTATTTTCCAGTTACCACTGACAGTGTTATTTTGTTACGATTTGGTGGGCTCAGGAATACCCCTGCCCCTCCGTTCTGTGTTGTGTTTGTTACAGAATCGTCGGTGTATGCATGGGTCCAGTCCCTGCTTGGGTAGTTTTTCGTTATGTACCTCGGGGTTATGTCTCTTCTTTCTTTTTCAGTCCGGCTGTTCTTGTTTCCAATACCTGGTATATTTTCTACCACCTCCTGAATGATATGCTGCTTCCGGGTAGGTTTGCGTTTAGTAGGGATGGGCTTTGGTGTTAATGTGTTCATCGGGTCTTCGTTCATCTTTGCTTTGGCTATTTCTGCAATTTCTCCGCTTTAGTTTCCCATTTCCAAATCTATTTAGTCTCTGATGCATTGGGTGGTATGTCAGTCTGCTGAGTTTCTCTGCTTGCTGTTGGGGTCTGCAGTCTCTTCTGTCGGTCATGGATTGCAGATTTGTAATCTTTTCAAGTTCTACAATTGGCGTTGACTTCATGCCTGCTGTTATAACTCTTATGGCTTGATTTTTAAGTTTGCTAATTTTATGAAAGTTCGTCATCAGCCTTTGCTGCTGTTGTCCATGCCGCAATGCCATAGTCGAAAACTGGTCTCACTCTTCCAGTGTACAGTTTCTTTAGTATACTTTCGTCTGCTCCTCAACTTGTGCCAGCAAGTTTCCTCATGATTGCCATTCTTTGTCTGGCTCTCATTCGGTTTCAGTCGATCTGACTTTTCCATGTCATGCGCCGATCAAATGTGACTCCCATGTAGTTTGGATTGTCGTTTGGCCGCAGATATTTGCCGTTAAGACTTATTTTGGTGTTCTTTGGTTTGTTTGAAAGCGAGAATATCGTACATGTTGATTTTTCCTCATTTTATTTGACCAGCCATGAGTTCGCCCACTCTTCCAACGATGTTAGGGACTGCTGCATTCGATGTCTTGCTATGGTGAGATTTTTTTCAGAGGGCAACATAGCCAGATCGTCTGGAAACATTGAGCTGTGGACTCTTCTTGGTATATTCTCTGTGATGTTGTTTATATACACCCGGAAGAGTATGGGTGACAGTACTCCCCCTTGGGGTACTCCCTGCTCAAGTGTCACCTTTTTGCTCATCTGCCTTTGTACTTGGACTCTGGCTGTTCTGTTTTCGAGGTAGTGGCTGATCCATCTGTACATTTTCCCACAAACTTCAATTCTTCGTAGCTTGACTGTAAGTCCCTCTTTCCACACCTTGTCAAATGCCTTCTCTAAATCCACCCAAACCGCTACTGTGTGTTTTTTCTCCTGGTAAGCATCCTCTATTTCCTGGGCTATGAGAGGGATCTGGTCCTCAGTGGATCTGTGCTGTCTAAAGCCTGCTTGCTGAGGAATTAGTATGTGTTTTTCTTCCAGATGCCACATCAGTCTGGTGTTTATCATACGTTCCATCAGTTTTCCTACACAGCTCAGTAGACTGATAGGCCTGTATCCATTTGGATCTGTTCTATGTTTTTCTTTCTTTGATACTGGTATAAGTACAGCGTCTTTCCATGCCTGAGGTACAATTCCTCTTTTCCAGCTTTGGTTCAGGACTGATAGTAACTTCCTCTGTGCTGTTTTGCCCAACCCCATCAGCATTTCATTGGTTACCCCATCTTTTCCGGGCGATTTCTTTTTCTTTAAAGTTCTCATGGCCTCTTCCATTTCATGCATTGTTAGTTTTGCCATCATTTGCTCCTCTGGTGCCATATTGATATTGCCGTGGCTCTTTTGTTCTTCATTAATGTCTGTATGCCTATCTGTAGGGACATCAGTGTGGTTTGCTCTGGCATAATGTTCTATAAAGGCGTTTGCTGCTTTTTTTCCAGTAAGCATGTTGTCGCCCTGCTTTATGGTAATTTGTTTATTTGATGGTGTTTCGTCATTCATGGCTCTGACTAACTTCCATAGTTTGTTCCCTTCTGTATCTAAATTGAGGCTTTCTGTTTTGTTTTTCCAGCTGTCTCTTGTTATTTGGTTTAGTGTTCTTTTGTATTTCGCCGTGATGGCTTTGAGGGTGATATTTGCCTCCATAGATTGTTCTCTCTCTGCCATGTTCCTAGCATTTGAGACTTCGTCTTCCGCTTTCTGCAATTCATCATTCCAATATGGCTTATATTTTTTCCTTGCCCCTCTTTGGATGGTATCGGTGGCTGCTTGCATTATTGCTTTGATTAGGCTTTCCACCATAGTTTTCATATTATTATTCCGTGTGTTGATGGTTTCACACAGTCCATCTGTTAGAATTCCAAATCTGTCCCAGTCGTCTCGTTTATAGTTACAACGTGGGAGCGGTTTTATTTCCTGTGGGCCTACTTCCATATCAATTTCTAGCCTAATTGGTCTGTGGTCGCTACCTGCCAATTGGTTGAGCACCTGGCGGTCTATTTTGTGGTGAATATCCACCGTGGAAAAGGCCAAGTCTGGAGTAGAGGTGCTATGACATGTTCTACAAAAGAAAGTCATGTACCAGACGATGCGTTGACTTCCCTAACACTAACACAGTCATGTACCCGTCGAGGCGTTGACTCTAACACAGCCATGTACCCGACGAGGCGTTGACTTCTTTAACTCTAACACAGTCCTGTACCCGACGAGGCGTTGACTTCCCTAACTCTAACACAGTCATGTACCCGACGAGGCGTTGACTTCCCTAACTCTAACACAGTCATGTACCCGACGAGGCGTTGACTCTAACACAGTCATGTACCCGACGATGCGTTTACTTCTCTAACTCTAACACAGTCATGTACCCGACGAGGTGTTGACTTTAACACAGTCATGTACCCGACGAGGCGTTGACTTCCCCAACTCTAACACAGTCATGTACCCGGCGAGGCGTTGACTTCCCTAACTCTAACACAGTCATGTACCCGACGAGGCGTTGACTTCCCTAACTCTAACACAGTCATGTACCCGTCGAGACGTTGACTCTAACACAGTCATGTACCCGCCGATGCGTTTACTTCTCTAACTCTAACACAGTCATGTACCCGACGAGATGTTGACTCTAACACAGTCATGTACCCGACGAGGCGTTGACTTCTCTAACTCTAACACAGTCATGTACCCGACGAGGCGTTGACTCTAACACAGTCATGTACCCGACGAGGCGTTGATTCTAACACAGTCATGTACCCGACGAGGCGTTGGCTTCTCTAACACAGCCATGTACCCGTCGAGGCGTTGACTTTAACACAGGCATGTACCCGTCGAGGCGTTGACTTCTCTAACACAGCAATGTACCCGTCGAGGCGTTGACTTCTCTAACACAGCCATGTACCCGTCGAGGCGTTGACTCTAACACAGGCATGTACCCGACGAGGCGTTGACTTCTCTAACACAGCCATGTACCCGAGTGAGACGAGATTCAATAACGTTCACTAACATATATTCTCACCAATGTTGCATCTGTCGTCACCATAGCAAAGCAAAGGCCTCCGTCCATCGTAGACGATGATGGCATAATTAATTTTGCTAGCTTTATTTTTAGCAAGGATTAACTGCGTAACTTTTTATCTTCACTCTCTCGTCTTCAGCCGCCCGACCCCAGTGGTAAGTCAAGGACAAGACGACTAGGGGGCGACTACTAGATACAGGGGACTCCGCATCAAGGACCTGTGAAAAAGACGGCGGAGTCCGGAGTCGAATCCATAACACCTAATCACTAGACCGACGGCTTAACCACTTCGCCACCACTTGTATAGTAATTCTTTCTTCCACACATGTGGTGCTTTTCTAGCTTCTAGGAAAGCGACAAGAATTTCTTTAAGTTGTTCAGAACATCTTCCTTGTGTGGATCTTTTATGATTGAAAAAAAGATAAGTCCCCTGCTACTTTCCATGACATAAACGGCTACTGAGTTAGTTTTAAGTTGGATTTGCAATCTCATATTGTTAAACAGAGGACACCGTGAAGGATTCTAACTTATACATGACAACGTGAGTGATTAAGGTGCAGAAATTATATTGGGAGTCACATGTTTCATACTGACATATGGCAGTGCATAGATCTTTGGAAGCAACGGAGATGAGTAATGAAACAGTACTCAGGAGGCATTAACACAAAGACAACTTATTGCAAGGATCAGAACAAGGAAGTCACCCTTTTTCGGGCATGTTATGAGAAGAGGCGGCTTGGAGCACGTTGTGACAGCGAGAAACATAGCTGGAAAGGGAGGCAGAGAGACAAGATGCTGGACAGCGTGAGGGAATGGCACAGGCGACAATCAACAACAGAGTTTGTAAACAACACACGTGATAGAAATTGGTGGAGGTCCATGATCGCCATCGCCAATCGGAAGGGTCCCTAATGATGATGGTGATGGTGTTGATGATGGTGATGATGATGATGATGCTGATGGTGTTGATGATGGTGATGATGATGATGATGCTGATGGTGATGATGATGGTGATGGTGTTGATGATGGTGATGATGGTGATGATGATGGTGGTGATGATGGTGGTGATGATGATGATGGTGATGATGATGGTGATGGTGTTGATGATGGTGATGATGGTGATGGTGATGCTGATGGTGTTGATGATGGTGATGATGATGGTGATAATGATGGTGATAATGATGGTGGTGATGATGGTGGTGATGATGATGATGATGGTGATGATGATGGTGGTGATGGCGATGGTGTTGATGATGGTGATGATGATGGTGGTGATGATGGTGATGATGATGGTGATGATGATGGTGGTGATGATGGTGATGATGATGGTGATAATGATGGTGATAATGATGGTGGTGATGATGGTGGTGATGATGGTAATGATGGTGATGATGATGGCGATGGTGTTGATGATGGTGATGATGATGGTGGTGATGATGGTGGTGATGATGGTGATGATGATGGTGATAATGATGGTGATAATGATGGTGGTGATGATGGTGGTGATGATGGTGGTGATGATGGTGGTGATGATGGTGATGATGATGGTGATAATGATGGTGATAATGATGGTGGTGATGATGGTGGTGATGATGATGATGATGGTGATGATGATAGCGATGGTGTTGATGATGGTGATGATGATGGTGATGCTGATGGTTTGGATGATGGCGATGGTGATGATGATGTTGATGATGATGGTGATGATGATGGTGATAATGGTGGTGATGATGACGATGGTGTTGATGATGGTGTTGATGATGGTGATAATGATGGTGGTGATGATGGTGATGGTGTTGATGATGGTGATAATGATGGTGGTGATGATGGTGATGGTGTTGATGATGGTGATGATGATGATGGTGGTGATGATGGTGGTGATGATGGTGATGGTGTTGATGGTGGTGATGATGGTGATGGTGATGGTGACGATGATGGTGGTGATGATGGTGATAATGATGGTGGTGATGATGGTGATGGTGTTGATGATGGTGATGATGGTGATGGTGGTGATGATGGTGGTAGTGGTGATGATGATGATGATGATGGTGTTGATGGTGGTGATGATGGTGATGGTGATGGTGACGATGATGGTGGTGATGATGGTGATAATGATGGTGGTGATGGTGTTGATGATGGTGATGATGATGATGGTGGTGATGATGGTGGTAGTGGTGATGATGATGATGGTGGTGGTGATGGTGAGGATGATGATGATGGTGTTGATGATGGTGATGATGATGGTGATAATGTTTCCTACAACTAGCAGCCAAAACAGACGTCTGATGACGAAGGTGTTTAGACTTACCTGACCGGATGCAGTCGACCAGGGTTCCACCAAGACTTGTTTTCCTGTCTTTAATCTTGTCGAAGGTCGCCTGTGAAAGGTGTTTACGAAGCAACGAATGACAGTTCTCTGCAGACGTTAACGTTTTAAACAGTTCCTCTGCCTCTTTGACATGAGCTGGGACTTCAACCTCTACAGGCGCTGCAGTCTCTGCTGCAGGGGCGGCTTCTTCTGTAGCGGGAGCAGCGCCCTCGGCTGGTGTCGCATTTTGAGCTTCCTCTGTCTTCTCTCCTTCGTTCTCAACAACTGGTGTTCCGTTATCTGCCTCAGCCATTAAGACGCGTAATGATTCGACTGTTTCCTTTGTGAAAATGACGTGTCAAGTCAAGTAGCTTCTGTAATGAAATGGAAACAGTAATGGGATGAGATAACCTTTTATGATCAATAAGATATGATATGATGATTTGTTTTAAAGGGGTCTTTAAAAAATAAAATATGTATTTTACAGTTTTAGTAATTTTCTTCTCTTAGTTGCTCCTCTTTTACCCTTTGAGGTAGGGGTATTTTTTGCTTATACTTGCAATCGAGGGTGCAGGCAAACTGGCGAATGACCTCTAGTGTCTTTGCATGATGGAGGATGTTTGTGCAGACGACTATTAGTTGGAATTGTGTTACCTTCAGAACATAGGCCCAGACAGCGACTAACAGCTTGCTCTTCACGATTTCCAACTGCTACGGCTCTTTTAAATGCACTCGTTGTATACTGTATCTCATACGTTTATCGCCCGTCTCCGATATGACTTGGAGCCCGATCTCTCCTCCTTCGAGATCAGAGACCGGCTAAAATTTCCAGGATGTGAACATCCACTATTTTACGCTTGTTTTAATCTTCTGTTTCTTGCCGTTTCTGACTAAAGCCGGAATACAACAAGTCATCCTGGATGAAGTGGTAAGCGTAGTATGGAGCATCCATTACGGCAATGCTCTGGTCCAGGAATCGCACCTCACCCTGGTTGTTTTGCTGAATCACGGCATTGGGGAGGTTCGGCACTCCTTCTACTCTCCAAACATGGCTTCCTGTGACGTCTGTCTCTTTCCAAGACTCAGTGCCACTCAAAGAGCTCAGGAAACAGAAGAGATCAAGACAAAGTGCCACGGAAAGGGACGAGATCCCAGGACACAGAAGAAATCAAGACAAAGTGCTACTCAAAGAGGCGAAATCTGAGGACACAGAAGAAATTAAGACAAAGTGCCACTCAAAGGGGCGAAATCTGAGGACACAGAAGAAATTAAGACAAAGTGCCACTCAAAGGGGCGAAATCTGAGGACACAGAAGAAATTATGACAAAGTGCCACTCAAAGGGGCGAAATCTGAGGACACAGAAGAAATTAAGACAAAGTGCCACTCAAAGGGGCGAAATCTGAGGACACAGAAGAAATTAAGACAAAGTGCCACTCAAAGGGGCGAAATCTGAGGACACATAAGAAAGTAAGACAAAGTGCCACTCAAAGGGGCGAGATCTCGGGACACAGAAGAAATCAAGACAAAGTGCCACTCAAAGGGGCGAGATCTCGGGACACAGAAGAAATCAAGACAAGTGTGACCAAGCGCTACATCAGAACGTAACTTCCAGAAATACAATGGGATCACCTCTTGAAGAAGTGTATCAACCCAGTCGGGGCTGATGTCGACGGGAATTTGGTTCTGAACTAAATAGGTCAGTTAGTTGTTTATTCCCAGCCCAAAGTCGGATACTTGCTTATTATCTCCCGTATATCAACTGGCGATTTATAAGCTATCTTCTGCGGCACAACATGAGGACCTAAGCTGTGAATTCAGTAGATTTTGCTATTTAAAATTGTTGCAAAACATGGACGTTGTGTGCAGAATTATATGAAATAAATGAAACTTATTTGGTCACTTATTAATCTATTAATATACTTATAACTGACTGATCAATCTCAAATGTCGTGAGCTGCAGATATCCTCATTTGTGTACAGGCCTTTCATGAGCCCAGACGTTTATGTTTGAGGTTTGTCGAGGTTAGAAAGGATAAGAAATGATGCACTCGAATTTGAGGGTTAAAATGAATACAAGACAGTGCGCGGAGAAGAATAGAAGGCAAAAAAAAAGACAAAAGACAATGGTCATAAACATTTAACTGTGAGGGGTACCTGGCACGAAGATCGAGATCCATTGTGTCTTGGGTAGTTGTTCTAGATCTAAGTATACTGCAGCAGAGAGGTAAAAGGAGGAGGAGGCGGGGGGTGCTATAGCGGACAATGTAATGTGATCGCTTCTCTAAGGAGCGGGTGCATTACCATTAGCTCTTCCCGTCTTGTCTAATAGTTGTCCATCACAAGTGATGAAGAGCACTCTCTTTGTTCAGCCGTGTGGACAGTCGTAACTTTTGCTGTGTCCGCTGAAATGGGTGACTTGCGCGGTTATTTGGATTAAAGTGAGGAAGAAACTGCGCCTTTTTGTCAACCTCACTCACAGAGCCTAAGCTACCTTTTGCCAGTGGCAAGACATTCATCGAGACGACTGGAGATAGCATAGGATGCAGATTTTGCCTCAGGGTTACCACCGAAGTCTTTCCGTAAACATGTAACCCGCAGGGTAGAAATGTGGGATGGCATCTAACGCAGTTTGTCGTGCCTTTTCGATAACCACAAGAGGTCGTATGGACAACACTTAGCGTGTGAGTGGGTCTGCCATCTCTCCCCAGCTGTATTGAACTCATCATAGTAGCATCTAAAATTCCCACACGCCAAATTCGCGAAGGTGAACCGGCAGAACTAACCCGTGAAATACATCACAGGTATAAGCGTAGTGCCATTCAGTCGGCGTCCAGACCAGGATAAACGGATGGAAGAAATCACAAAAAAAGAACGAAATAACAAGTCCAGAAGATAGTAATTGTGCTTTGAAAAAAAGGTATGGATCTACAGTCCATGACGGTAACGAATGTGACTCGTGAGATCAGTGTAAGCAGAGAAGCGTCTTCCGCAGTGTGTACAAGGAAAGTAAGGACCGTTTGCGGCATGGCGTGTCTTCCCAAGAGTCTTTAGCCAATCAGCAATCAGTATCTCCTTTGTCTGTATTCGATGCTTAATCTGCCCTCCATGTAACACGATCCATGACATCATGTTCACATGATTCCAAATCGCTGCCCGTTGCATCATTCATTTCCCGCTTGCATACATCCTTGTACCGACATAGTGGCCAGCTCTGAGACCTTTCCCCCAACTGTAATTCCCCATAGAGAAGATATTTTGGTATTCTGCCATAATCCATCATCCGAGTGTGTCCCAGCCATCGGGGCCTTTGAAGACTAAGCATGGAAAAGATTGTGACAGTGCCTGTTCTGTCCAACACCTCTGCGTTGGTGATCTTGTCTTGCCACCCAACCCCCAGGATTCTGCACAGGCACCTCGTGTTATAGCTGTTTAGCCGCCTCTCCCGGTGCATGTAGGTAGACCATGTCTCACTGCCCTAAATAAAGGGTGCACTATAGCAGAGAGGTAATGCTCGTCTCTGAGGGGCAGAAGGGTGGGGAGGGAGGTATATCAGAGAGGCAAAGATGTGCTCGCTTCTCAAGGGGAGGGGGCGCTGTAACAAAACGGTAATGGGCTCGCCACTCCGGTTGGGGGGGGGGGGGGAGAGAACGCTATAGCAGATAAGTAATATGCTCGCCTTTCATGATGGGAGCTATAACAGAGAGCTAATGTGCTCATATCTCGGGGGATGGAGGGAGGGGGGGGGCGCACTATCCCATATAGCTAATGTGCTCACCTCTGGGGGTGGGGGACACTATAACATACCTAATGTGCTCGCCTCTCCGGACACGAACGAGCGACAGCATGAAACAGCGGATGTTCGAATCGTGCAAGTTTCAAGACCCCTACTCACAAAAGATGTGAGATTGTGTGACAAGTCATATCGAAGACGGATGATGAGCTCGGATGTCCCGTATGCATGTAAAAGAATCCTTGGCAGATGACAATCGTAAAAAGCAGACTGTTAACCGGTGCTTAGTGAATCCATTAGGAAATTAGTTAAATTCCTACCAAGTAAACATGGCCGGTATCTCTACCCTGATGATGGCTTCGTCGCTCTAAATGACCAAATCATTTATACAAAATATTTGCTCTTTGCAATTTTCAAAAATAATGGATTTTCTCTTCATTATTGTCAGCAGTAAATCTTGTATTAATTTAATTGTTTTTTTGTTTTTTTTTGTGCATTCGCCTTATTTCTTTATTCCCCAAGGCGGTGTGCGTTGCACTGCGGTTTTTATTTTGCGCCTGTCGGCCCAGTGCATCCGACTTCAGCATGCATTATTATGTAACGGTCTGCTTCCTCCTGCGTTTTCTAAGGGTTTGCTTCTCCGGTGTAACGGCCGGTACTGTGATGGGGATCAATTCCAGCACCTTTTAGTTATAAGCCGTGTCATTTACCCACTAGCCCATGCCGTCCCCTAATAATGTAAAATTAGTTAAGTAAAGATGAAGAAATGTATGTGTAATTTTATACTTTGATTCTGTGTTGTTGGGGAGGAGAGTAGTGGTCGTAGGTTTATTATTATGGACTTCATGGAATCGTCGATCCTGAACAAGCATAGTAGCTTATGTCTAAAGAGCTAGAACACGAAAGTGATCCGATTACCAGTGACACAGAATTGAAATGCTTTCACGAGTCGTAGACCTTCGCATTTTCAAAGTCATGCATGCAGAATTTGACAACGTGTGTCAATCCGGGAAATAAAAACACCGTTCTTTGACACATAAGCGTATAGTTCGCGTATATATTATTGGCACATATTAAAATAAACTAGAAATTGAATCTACAACTCAAAATAGACATCAGCAGAGGACATTCGTTGCAGCCATGTTTGTCAAGGCAAAACCAAAAGAGTTACGTCCAATCAGAAACTGATCCTAGATAGATATGAATACCTCTTTTAAGTCCCCCCTTTATTTGAATCATATAAAATTAGGTGCAATCTCCAGACATGAAATTTTTCATACAACATATGAGATCTGATGTCATCTCCATTCACGACGTCTTGGATACAACAAATCAGATTAGTTGTCATCTCCATTCATGAAGTCTTAGATACAAGATATCAGATCAGATACCATCTCCATTCATGAAGTCTTGGATACAAGATATCAGATCAGATACCATCTCCATTCATGAAGTCTTGGATACAAGATATCAGATCAGAGGTCATCTCCATTCATGAAGTCTTGGATGCAACATAACAGATCAGTTTCCATCTCTATACATCAAGTGTCGGTTGCAATGAATGTTCCATCTATGTGGTTCAGTGGGACAAGCGTTATCCTATCAATGTCTGGATTGTTATGCTTCAACTAAAAGCGTTGCCTTTTTCTTGCAAGATTGCCTTATATTTATTCATTCCAGTACGGCATCAAGCAGATTGTATGTCTTTTTATGGTAACAAAATTATTATAGATAAGTATCTGAAAAATATTGGAAGAAAAGTTATGATAATGCTATAGCATTAGCTCCGTAGCTAGCATATGTTGGAGTTTGGGATGAAGTGGTAGAGAATTCCTTTAACGAGATCTCAGCTTTTGCGAAGCGTGATGGTTAGTTCACCCCTTTGTTGTCCTAACTTCCATAACTATAGCTGAATTAAAAACGCATTTATAGCTGGGTGGACTGTATCGCTGTGGTTAGAGCGTGTACCATGTCACGTTTCTCCCATTCCTGGGGTGTACATAAGTGGAGGAGGGAAGGTTTTTTTTAGAGCTGGGATTGGCGTACAAATTAATTAAAACACACGACAGAGAGGAGGCCAGCAAAGCCAGACGTCGTACTGCAGACTGTACTGACACGTCATCAACAGAAGGGAAACGCCTAACTGGGCCTGGCAACAATTTAGAAATTGCTATCCTGAGGTTCAAGTTTGATTTTTTTCGGGAATTCATGAGGCGATTATGTGTCTTCCTGCCCTGCTGATTAGATTACAAAAATCTGTAGGGAGATAAACCAAGTGAAAACTAAATTCAATCTGGACAATGTTCTTGTCAGCACGTCTCACTCACATTCCTCATTAACGAATTTAGTGGCGACCCTCGGGCTTTGGTAGTTGTAATAGTGTGGTAGTTGTAATATTGTGGTATTTGTAATATTGTGGTAGTTGTAATAGTGTGGTAGTTGTAATAGTGTGGTAGTTGTAATATTGTGGTAGTTGTAATATTGTGGTAGTTGTAATAGTGTGGTAGTTGTAATAGTGTGGTAGTTGTAATATTGTGGTAGTTGTAATATTGTGGTAGTTGTAATAGTGTGGTAGTTGTAATAGTGTGGTAGTTGTAATATTGTGGTAGTTGTAATAGTGTGGTAGTTGTAATATTGTGGTAGTTGTAATATTGTGGTAGTTGTAATAGTGTGGTAGTTGTACTATTGTCGTAGTTGTAATATTGTGGTAGCTGTCAAAATGTGGTTGCCATATTGTTTCGTGATAGATGTAATATTGTTGTTGTTGTAATATTGTGGTACTTGTAATATTGTGGTACTTGTAATATTGTGTTCAATAGAGAACGTCTGATTAGCGTAGTAGCAAAGCGCTCTCACTTTACGTTCCTGGCTTATTGATTTGAAAGGAAAGCCAGTGAAGATCGGAACTGACCACATCATAACAATGACGATTCTAACACTTTATCCACGACAACACATTAAGAACATGCAGGTTCCACTGCAGCTGATGTCACTGCAGAAAGCCCGCACCAAAACAGTTATACATTGATTATGCGTTTAGCTATTGTCTTTCCTGTTTCCTAAGTTTGTTTCGTATATTCTATGTGTTTATAATCCACTCATTTTACACTGCGCTGTTTTCTCATTTAGTAACGGTTTCATTATGTTTTTCTTCCCTATTGCGTTACTCCACGAATCCAATATATCTTACAATCCAGCATGGGCAGATAACACCTCATGGAACACAATGTCACCTAGAACATCACAGAGAAAAGATCAGTTGGTTGGTGGTCGCGAATCGATCCAGAGACTTTTACTTCACAAATCTAGAACAGAGATTCCATTCTATGTCCTTGTTGTGTCACACTTGATTTAGGAGGACTCTTCTGTTGCACATTCTTCTTCTTCTTCTTCTTCTTCTTCTTCTTCTACTTCTTCTTCTTCTTCGTTCGTTCTCAATCTCCCGCTACCAAACCCTGAAAGGACTTAAGTAGCAGAATGTAGTCCAGAGAACGGAATACGTTGTGTCGTAGTTTACAGCTTTACTGCGATATTTGCACCTTTCGGTCCAACACATCCGACTTCAGCAAAAAAAATTTTAGTACAGGCTTAGCACTCCCTCTTCGATCCCTTCTCCTTAGCCAGTCTGCCCCGTTGCAGCCGATTATCCAGGATCACCGCGTAGAAGGGTCTTGGCAGCTATGGTTCGCTGGCCCTGACGCTAGCAGTCAGCTATGGGTCGCTGACCACTGCAGCTCGTGCGCTGCTCAGCATCTTGATCTCTGTTGCACATTCAATTTATATTGTGATTCCAGAACATCCTGGATTGATGACAAATGTGTGCTGTATTATAGTTGTAACGAATTCAAGCCTATGAATGGTCTTCATGCGTACCCTGCATTTCAGGTAGTGTGGTTATATTTTAAATAAATACGCCCCCTCAGCAATACCTTCTTTTTCTCAAAAAACTCTCCCACAAGCATAAGCCTCTGACACTTTTTCTCATTTTTCAAATTAGCCACTTAGATCACGAGTAAACCTCAGCTGATTTCAGGTATTTCCTGCTTCTATTTTTGTTTTCCTTGTATAAAGTTCTGTCACATGTTTTATGGAAGGGAGTATGTGCAAACTTCAAGGCAGTGTGTTTGTAAACAAATAATGTTTGTTCGTGACAACAAGCACAAGTATTTATCTGCACTCAGAAAACAGATATAACAAACAACACAAACGAAAGTGGAGTAACAGGCAGCCAGGAATTCAAACACTGGGCCTCCTGGTGATGGAAACGCTTTGTCTGGAGGTCCGGGGTTCGAATTCCGGACTTGTATTACTTCTCTTTCTTTTCTGCTGTTCGTTTTACTTTTTTCCGAGAACAAATAAATACTTGTCATTGTGATCGCTGCTATGAACAAACATCATTTGCCTGCTACATGTTTTGTAAGGGCCTTGCCATTTTTCTCATTTTCTTGAATCGCTTAAAGACTTCCAAAGATGGCTGCTATTGTGGTCTTTCAATATGTGCACAAATAGCCATCGTTATCTGCTTCCAAATCACAGAATTTAAACACACAACTACAAATAAAACTAAATGGGTCTGCTGTTATTTGATCATTAGTTAAAATAAATATTTAATCTGAGCATATTGTCGATTTTTTGAATGAAGTATTTAGTTTTGTGTGATGTTACATTCTTGAAATCATCATTCATTGTTAGTCTTTGCTTGAATTTCTTCATTTAATATAATTTATTTCCATGTTTGT
The DNA here is from genome assembly GCA_036924085.1 of Ariolimax columbianus. Classification (NCBI taxonomy): domain Eukaryota; kingdom Metazoa; phylum Mollusca; class Gastropoda; order Stylommatophora; family Arionidae; genus Ariolimax; species Ariolimax columbianus. The sequence continues at coordinate 68,663,658 of JAVGWX010000011.1, forward strand.
TTTTTAAAACACTTTATGTATTCTCACCCGAATGGCTCACTGCTTACACTTCATCAGATCTTGAATCGAGCAGAGTTAAATCCCTTTTTTCCCAATCCAACATTGTCTGTCAACGAGCTCCCAAATTGTCTTACTTTTACTTACTTGTTTTCCTGTGTCATTTAGTCTGTGTTCCTGTGCCACTTAATCTGCCTTTCTATCTTTGCATAGGACAACCATTTAGCTGTTTTGTTTTTACACGAATGGATGCCATTTTACTAAGGAAGAGAGGATAGGATTGAAGACCAGAAAAGTATCACATTTAGAGACAGACCAGAGAAGTATCACACAAATCTCGCTAAAGAAATACCAGAGAAGTATTCCACACGTTTTTCTAGAGAAAGACCAAAGAAGTATCACCCAAATTTCTTTAGAGAAAGACCAGAGAAGTACCACACAAATCTCGCTAGAGAAAGACCAGAAAAGTATCACACATATCATACTAGAGAAATACCAGAGAAGTACCCCACACATCTCGCTAGAGAAAGACCAGAGAAGTATCATACATATCATATTAAAGAAAGACCAGAGAAGTATTACACAAAGCTCGCTAGAGAAAAACAAGAGAAGTAGCACACATATCCAACTAGAGAAAGACCAGAGAAGTTTCACACATATCATACTAGAGAAATACCAAAAGTATCACACAAAGCTCGCTTGAGAAAGACCAGAGAAGCATCACATAAAGTTCGCCAGAGAAAAACCAGAGAAGTATCACATAAGTTCGCCAGAGAAAGACCAGAGAAGTATCACATAAAGTTCGTCAGAGAAAGACCAGAGAAGTAGCACATGAAATTTAGCATGTATCTCAAACCAAAAAATTAAGCAGACCTTTACATAAAAATGAATGCTGAAGTCGGATGCACTGGGCCGACAGGCGCAAAATAAAAACCATAGTGCAACGCACACCGCCTTGGGGATTAGAGAAATAAGACGAACGCAAAAAATTTTTTTTTTTAAATACACGAGCAGTGAACGTAGGCTATTGAGATCTGGCATGAGGTACTGTATAAAAGCGCTCAGCACTCGTCTGACCTGGTCATGACATAAAGATTAGCTGTCGTCTCTCGAGGCGGCATTCGATGACGGAGTGTAGACACGTTTGCAGAAACCTGGTTCCCGGAACGCAAGAACTGTGAATTCGAGCTCACAGAAATATGGAAAACCAAATTTGAGATAAGGAGCAAACACGTGACTCTATAGTAACGGTCAAGCGGGCAATGCCGCTCGGGAGGAAGTGTTGGAAGACAAAAATAAGGGTTTTCAATTCAAATGTGAAGCCAGTCCTGCTGTATGGAGCGGAAACCTGGAGGATGACCCAAAGCAAGGACAGCAGACTGCAGTATTTTGTTAACAGATGCCTGAGAAAGATTCTTGGTATAAAATGGTTTTACAAAGGACAGACTGTGGGAGAGAGCGGGACAAGGTAAATTGGAATAGGAAATCTTAGGAAGAAAGTATAGATGGATGGGTCATACATTAAGGAAGCCCCAGGCCAGTATCACTAGGCAATCCCTGTCATGGAACCCCCAGGGAAGGAAAGGCATAGGCAGACCAAGGAATATATTGACACGAGATCTGGTAGCGGAAGTCAACAAAACAGGAAAAAGCTGAAAGGAAGTGGAAAAGATTGCACAGGACAGATCTGCTTGCCGAGGATTGTTTGGCGGCCTATGCATCCATGGGTGATAGAAGACGAAAGAGTGAGAGAGAGATAACCTGTTGAGATCGGGGATTGAACCAGTAAATTGTCCATAACAAGCAAGCGTTATTTCCAATCTTAAACAGACACAATACTATAGGACTACCTTCACATTATCTATAGTGTAAAATACGTTCTAACTCATGGGTTTTGCGCAACCTAACAATCACACACCAAAATAATGTCAAGCTAGCTAAGTTTGAATGCACATCGGACGCAAACAGGTGCACTCCGTTGATTGGTGCATATCTGGGTCGATGTTCATTATCAGTTGTTGAGTGCTTGATAACCTAAGATAGATATGGACACACGTTTAGGAATGTAGTGAATTTTAGTATTACAAAACAGATCAACAATTACCACCATGTTCATCGAGTCGATATATTTGAACTAGCTAAACATTATAGACGTGTGTCGTTGCTTGTTATCTATCATTATTATCACCATCATCATATATCTTGTCTCCCTCTAACTAGGCATGGTGTCACAGCGGGCATAGGGGCACAAACCTTGCCACTAATAAGGATAATGATGGACTTTTTCACGGGAATATTTGCAGTTCTCTTAAGTTGTAATTCATTGTCTGCTTGGTAGGGGTCACTGATGCTCTCTATCTTGTGTGCGTATGTATGTATGTATGTAAGTGCGTATGGGCATGCGTGTCTGTCCACGAGTTTGTGCGTACATGTATGCGTGTATATACTCTGCTTGTTTTGTGTACGTAATTGAAAGAGAGAGAGAGAGAGAGAGAGAGAGAGAGAGAGGTGGAAAGAGAGTAGGGATAGAGATAGAACAGATACAGAAATACAAGCCCTTTTTCTTGGAATGTTAAAACTGAACAGATATTTCCCACGCACAGGTCAAGTTTATTTTTGCCATGGCGAAATTAATTGATGATTACCTGGGCGCCGAAGAATTGACATTAGAGGGCTAGAACAGAAACAGCTTAAAAAGAGTCCCTAATTTGGTTTATCATTGTCCATATATGCTAAATGGATCGTATCTCAATTGTAAAAATATCAAATGTAAACTGATAGAATACTGGATCATATAAAGATCTTCTGACAGTTGCAAAAACATGTCAGCCTCAATGGTGCAGCCTTCCGTCAAAATCAAATTGGCTGTCTGACACTCGACTCGACAGAGCCGTCATGGAGCCAAAAGAGAAAGATCTAAGGTGCGCTAGAGAGATAATATTCATAACTTGGCTGAGAAACCTGGATAAATACTGTACATAAACAATTATAACAGCTAATTCAGATTCTAAGCACGTGTTACATGTGCGAGAAAGGAGATTTAAAACACGAGTCGTGTTCAAATGAAACCGGACCTATTTACACCAAGTAAACATACGTACGATGTGCATGATGACGTCACTTCTGAAGTAAACTGCAGATACCAACCGTCAGGTTTGCAAAATTGTAGTATCCTCCGACTCATAGTTTCCCCAGAAGACCGTTGAAAACATGGCGGGTTTGAATACGGAATCTGTTCAGAGTTGATCACCGAGCGGTGATTCGGTTTCTAACAGGTGAAGGGCGTCGACCAGTTGACATTCATCGCAGAATGCAGTCAGTGTGTGGTGACAAAAGTGTGGCAAACGTAAACTCCGGCGACTGTCCGCCCGAAATGCTGCATTAATTTTGGCGATGGCAGCTTCTGAGCTAACTATATATGGTTGACGTGGTCTCGAAAAGTATTTTGTTAACTCATGTCTTTTTTTAATTAAAAGTCGTTGTCCAGTTCTTCACTGCTGTCTTCGACACACTTCTGTCCCTATACACTGCCTGTCTTGTATATGAATAGATACAAATATATGTTCGATTGAGCTCCAAACATTCAACCATCTTGTGCCAAGCGTTTTTGCACTAGCGATTAGACTAGTGTCAAGTTCTTTGACACCGTCAATGGGGAAGTGATCTGGCAAATCGTGGCAAAGATTAGTTGACCCGGCAAATTCGTTGCCGTTATCCTAGTTGTGGGACGGTATGTTGTTCTGTGTACTGCATGGCGGAGAATTGCTGGAACCATCCTAGTCACCAACGGTGTCATACAGGGCTGTGTGCTGGCACTGACACTGTTTTAGCCTGATCTTTGCAGCAATGGTCTCTGATGGTGTACACGGCGCTGCTTTTTGTATGCGCATCAGGTACACGACGCAAGGTCAATCTCAGACGCCTGAAGTCTTACAGCAAGGTGAGTAGGGCCAAAATCTGGGATCGCCTGTACGACGGAGATTGTGCCTTTAACATCTCATCAAAACATGATATGCAAACCACCATGACGGAGATTTCGACGGCATGTAGTAACTTTGGTCTTACGATCAACATTGGAAAAAAACTTCAGTTTCTCATTTAAATTACTCAAAACTATATTTTTGGAGTATTATTTCCACGTTTCTGAACAAATAAGGTTGACATCACCAAAATGTAAAAACTGCCATGTTTTACCGAACAGCACTTAATTAAAGCAATATGTCTTATTACCGAACAAAAATTGCCCATTTTTCGACCGGACGTCACAAACATCATAGCCGGATCATAGCTAATGTCCAAACAGAGGCTGCTAACTTGTTGTTTTTTTTTCGCACCAAATTCAAGACACTTTGCTTGTTTTTCCTACTTGGCGTCAGAAAATTTGTTTTACCCATTATTCCTTCTCGTCTATTAAAGAATGGGAGCAGGCCACTTGTTCGGAGTCAGACAATTCGTTTGAATTGTTTTTTCTAAACTTCTTACGAGAATAATCTGTTTCAGAAATATTCGTTTGATCTTTTCTTGCTTTTTAAACATGCCCAAATTGCTTCCACAATTGAAGAAAAAAAAGAAGTGAAATGCACTTTATAACAATTACAAAAAACATTTAAAAAATAATGTTGCGGTCTTCGTATTACGGTTGCCAACTTGGCTTTTGTATTCCACATTTCACAAACCTTGTTTGTATTCTCAGAAACGTCTTACGGGAATTTGTTGACGTGAGATTATCCGAGATCTATAACAATATTTTTTGAGAGTGATAAACACTCTACAGTGATTGAACCTGCTAGAAGGACAGTCTCTCATTTGAACCTGCTAGAAGGACAGTCTCTCATTTGAACCTGCTAGAAGGACAGTCTCTCATTTGAAAAACGACAATCTACTCAGCGACTCACGCGGAGACGAATTCGTCATATCACGAGCTAGATTTATTTGACATGCCACATCGATATAGCTATGGCTCGCGCACGCACGCACACGCTCACGCACACGCTCACACACAGCGCGCGCGCGCACACACACTAATAGCACACGAGGGACAGTCATTAAGTAACAGTAATGTTTTTAAAAGCATGTATACTGTGCGAAACACGCATTTTATATATATTAATTTTCGACAAATTACACGTGCCTGGCACGTGTGTGTGTGTGCCTGACACGTGGATGTCCAACACACTTTGTAACCCTGTCCACTAGTTTGTGGATGTCCAACACACTTTGTAACCCTGTCCACTAGTTTGTGGATGTCCAACACACTTTGTAACCCTGTCCACTAGTTTGTGGATGTCCAACACACTTTCTAACCCTGTCCACTAGTTTGTGGATGTCCAACACACTTTGTAACCCTGTCCACTAGTTTGTGGATGTCCAACACACTTTTTTCCCCTGTCCACTAGTTTGTGGATGTCCAACACATTTTGTTCCCCTGTCCAATAGTTTGTGGATGTCCAACACACTTTTTTCCCCTGTCCACTAGTTTGGGGATGTCCAACACATTTTGTTCCCCTGTCCAATAGTTTGTGGATGTCCAACACATTTTGTTCCCCTGTCCAATAGTTTGTGGATGTCCAACACATTGTGTTCCCCTGTCCAATAGTTTGTGGATGTCCAACACATTTTGTTCCCCTGTCCACTAGTTTTGAATACCCTCTAGAAAAAGTCTTTTGGTGTGACCTTTAACCACTTATGCATATTTCCATTATCTCTTGTAATTTGCATTAGAAGCAATCTGCTAAATATGTTCCTATAACCGAGGTGATCAAGTACAATTTTGTGCGCAGGACTGTGGCTGATTTTGTGACTCGCCTGATGCCACTGACTAGTCGTTCGATCTGCTGTTTCACTGCGTCAGTTGCCAACTTGCTGGTCTCCCACGCCGCGGTTCATCAACGAGTTTATCTTTCGTTTTGAAATCTTTCTATCCATCCATACACTCTCCTCTGACTCAAACAACTGTTTCATACCCACTGACTAGACAAACCGAATAAGGCCTTGTTGTCTTATCACAGCGCAGGTTGATAATGGTGCGTCCATGTTGTAGGCTATATTTCACACGCGCATTTTGCTCGACCGTAAAAATCCTTACACTGAGCATTGCTAACGGACCATTTGGTGTCCTGAAATAAGATTGTCCATTGTACATACTATTCCATGCACGTTATGATAAAATTTATGTTACTCAATTACTGTCCCTCACGTGGTTGTGTGTATGTGTATGTGTATGTGTATGTCTATGTGTGTGTGTGTGTGTATGTGTGTGTATAGACTCCGTGTTCAGTGTCGAGCACGTTAAAAATGCCTTCGCAGTTAGAAATCGAAAAGAGTAGCCTTAAAGGCCAATGCCCAGACAAAATTCAAAATTCTAATTAAAAATCTACCCAAATTATTTGTACGTTTCCCCAGGCCTAGTAAGCCGCCGGAAATTTAAAACACCTACTACGCATAGCCGAAGCCTTAGGCTACCTGGCAACAAACATTGACATGCCTGTTTGAATACCAGGATATGTATGTATGAATGTATGTATGTGCGTGCGTGCGTGCGTGTGTGCATGCGTGGTCGGTGTTCATGTGTTCACATTTGTGTATTGAGTGTTTGGTAACCTAATATTGGTATGGACAAGCGTGTGTGATTATAATGCTAATTGACTATAATAAAATAAAGAAACATCGTGCAATCAAGTTCACCGGATGTGGTGTCAGTATATTTGAAGAAGCTAAAAATTGATATGCCTATTTGCATGTTCTACCAATATCATCGTCAAATATAATATCGTATGAATCTAATGGAGCATGTTTGAACAAACACATTGTGTTGTGCACATTTGTTTGTTTTATATCTTACATTTTAGCTGCGGTAACCCAGTGGTTATGGCACTGGTTGCAAAGACAGGGGATCTAGATTCAATCCGCAAGTGGCTTGGGCTGTTTTGATCGTAAAAGTTTCCGGATCAACCAAGCCTGATCAAATTGGTAACATAATAGGTTTTGGATGTAAAGGCGATCGGCGTGGTGCTGACCCATATTGTGGCCGCTGGTCAGGTAAGTCTGGGCCTAATACCATATTGTGGCCGCTGGTCAGGTAAGTCTGGGCCTAAAACCATATTGTGACCGCTGGTCAGGTAAGTCTGGGCCTAAAACCATATTGTGACCACAGGTCAGGAAAGTCTGGGCCTCACACCATATTCTTGATATCCGCGACATGTGCACGGGTTTGTTTTACCGTTTGTGTAAAACTTGAATGTGGGTTTATTTTCAATTCCTCTGTAATCTGTTCTGATAAACGGGGTGTTTCTATGTCCGGGTTCTTCTTCTTCTTCTTCTTCTTCTTCTTCTTCTTCGTACGCAGTCAGACAGTAACCATTATTTTTTCGAAAAAAGCAGCCGCCATCCTGAGGCTGTCGACACTGCCATAGAGCTTGTCTAGTGTCGCCACTGGTGATGGCCACATCTGCTCTCTCTGATCCTCGTATGTCGGGCAGTTTTGCAGGAAATGCTCAGCGATCATTTTCCCGGTACAACACGGGCATTCGTCGGTGCCACCTATCTTCAATTTGTTGAATAGGTTGTACCTCAGTCTATTGTGGCCAGTGCGAAGTCTGAAGACCACGACCTGCGCTTTTCTGTCCAGCTGGTAATAGGCATCGTTTTTGGTGTAGCCAGTATGTTCGGTTTCCCATTTGGTCATGTATCTAGCTCTAATAAGCCATTTTGACTCTTCGTATGTCATACTAGTATCAGGCTGTGGTAGTTTTGCACCTTCTTTTGCCAGTCTGTCTGCCTCCTCGTTGCCTTGGATGTTGCAGTGAGATGGAACCCACTGCACCACTACTCTTTTTGGTGCGGCCTGCTGGCATAGTTGACAGAGTACTGCTCTTATTCATTCAGTTCAGTATTTTTCTGGCTTTTTAGTGCTGTGACTACGACCAGGGCATCTGTAAGCAGGACTATATGGCTTTCATTCCTTTTACCTGTCACCATTTCTTCCACTGCCGCCCTCAGTGCCTCTGCCTCCGCTCTGAAATTGCTCGTGTATTTTCCAGTAGCGAATGACAGTGTTATTTGTCTGCCATTTGGTAGGCTCAGGAATGTTCCTACCCCTCCGTTCTGTGTTGTATTTGTTACGGAACCGTCGGTGTATGCATGGGTCCAGTCCATGCTTGGGTAGTTTTCCGTAATGAAACTCAGGGTAGTATCTCTTATTTCTTTTTCAGACTGGCAGTTTTTGTTTCTAATACCTGGTACATTTTCTACCACCTCTGGAAATATATGCTGCCTCCAAGTAGGTTTTCGTACAGTAGGGATGGGTCTTCGTGCATCTTTGCTTTTGTCCGAGTTCGATTCCCACTTGTGTCCAGTTTGGCAGAAACTTAGTTTTTTTCTTGGGCATATGCTCCTTCACGTACGGAAGGTAATGACGACCTGCCGTACTGCACACTTGACAACCTGCCGTACTGCACACTTGACAACCTGCCGTACTGCACACTTGACAAGAAACTTATAACAGCCAAATAGGTGGCGGTTGTAAGACGCTACGTTCTGTAAAAGGACATGCGACTTACTTACTATGTCTGTACTCTACTCTGCTATGTGGGATGATGTTTCTATGTATGTACTCTATTCTGCTATGTGGGATGTTTCTATGTCTGTACTCTATTGTGATGTATGGGATGTTTCGCCTAACAATATTTAATTGTGTAGAAGAACACCTAACAACTACAAGAGAATACAAGAAACAGTAGACGACATAGCGGCATATACAGCGAAATGGATGGTGCAGATCAACGCTCGAAAATCTACAGCAACACTCTTCAAGCTCTCACGCAAAGAAAAAGCAGGACAAATACGGCTCGAAAATATATACAAGTTCAAACAGACTTACGAGACGGTATATCTGGCCAGCACCTAAGATAAGAAAATGAAATAGAGACAAAATACAACAAAATGATAGGCCAAGGAAAAAAAGAAAACCTGCACCGCTGAGGAAAACAGCTGGATCAAACCAAGGCTAGGACAAAACGCACAGAGCTGATAAAAACAGCTGGATCAAACCAAGGCTAGGACAAAACGCACAGAGCTGATAAAAACAGCTGGATCAAACCAAGGCTAGGACAAAACGCACAGATCTGATAAAAACAGCTGGATCAAACCAAGGCAAGGCGAAAACTCGCATCGCTGAGAAAAACAGCTGGATCAAATCAAGGCTAGGACAAAACGCGCAGAGCTGATAAAAACAGCTGGATCAAACCAAGGCTAGGACAAAACGCACAGAGCTGATAAAAACAGCTGGATCAAACCAAGGCTAGGACAAAACGCACAGAGCTGATAAAAACAGCTGGATCAAACCAAGGCTAGGACAAAACGCACAGAGCTGATAAAAACAACTGGATCAAATCAAGGCTAGGACAAAACGCACACAGCTGATAAAAACAGCTGGATCAAACCAAGGCTAGGACAAAACGCACAGAGCTGATAAAAAGAGCTGGATCAAACCAAGGCTAGGACAAAACGCACAGATCTGATAAAAAACAGCTGGATCAAACCAAGGCAAGTCGAAAACTCGCATCGCTGAGAAAAACAGCTGGATCAAATTGACGAGCAAACGAAATGACACTTAAAAGAAAATCTACAGTGGGGTAACAAGAATAAAATAGTGGGCGATGGATCAGCAGCAGGGTCAACAGCCGCTAAATCCTACATACACATCTTAGATAAGGTACACAATCAAGCGCTTCTGGTGATCACGGATGTCGGGAAGACCACTTCAATAAACGACAAGGATAAATCCTAGATATCACACCTCTATCCTATAGACGGGATAACAAGCCCATGGTGCTACCAGAAAATTATAAGATGGCAATGATGACCAGCACAATAGAGTAAGATATAATTATCACATTTTGCAGAATAGAGTAGATACTGAGAAGTATCACATATTACACAATAGTGTACTAAAAGAAAAGTATCACAAACAGCACAATAGATCATAAATATAATAGAGTTGTTATCACAAACTAGAAGTGAGCCATCACCGTTAGCTCTTTCGGGCATGAAGGAGTAATGTAAGTCTTTCTGACAGAATTATCTCCCTCGCTAACTCTCGAACATAAAAACTCACCTGCAAAACTTAACCTCAAAGGATAATATTCCGGTGCACTTAGACGATCAGACCAGGAGTGCAGTGTCTAATGGTTTTACCTGTATCTGACGTAAGCTGTCCAGTCAAGCTGCGTATAGCTTGCAAATTCTACTCGTTCCCACAGCAAGTCCTTGCCGTGAGATTCAAAGCCTCCTGACTACTCACTAGACCAGCGGATCTTAACCCATTTTACGCATTGGACACCTTTGGGTAGTTTAGTGAAATGTTGTTGTTGTTGTTATCCAATAGCTTCTGGGCAAGCCTGCTCTTGGCAGCCCAATGCCATTCTTTTATAGATACAGGTCTTCTTTAGTCGTTTCACTGCTCCGTACAGTGTGTTGGCAATTGTCGGCAGTGCTTGTAAGAATATTTTCATTATATCCGCGAGCGCCTTGCACTCAATGAGTAGGTGTCGAGCTGTTTCATCAAAATGAGAGAAATGTCTGCACAAGGGTAGGTGCTGGGGATTGATGCGGTTCAAGTGGCTATTGACTCTGGTATGTCCTGTTCGGAACTGAACGATGAGACTTTGATCTCTTCTATGTAGTTTATTTATGTCATCATTACTTTTTGGCTGTGACATTTCGCTAAACACACTGTAACCTGTTGTTCCCGTTGCCCACCTGTTCGTCCAGATTTCCCGATTATTATTCTTAAAAATTCGTTTTACTGTGGTTAACTGAGTCTATCAGTTTGCTGTTTCGAGGTTCCTGTTTTTGCCTATCAATGGGCCATCTCGTCCACTAGTAACCCCCTATGTCCAGGGATCCATTGCAAGGTGACACCTATCCCGTGGGCAGTGATGATGTGTTTAGTGAATTAGATTTGTCACATCACAAAATGTTGTTTTGTAACTTGCTTTCTTTGTCGATGTAGATATGCAGCTAAGCGTTTCGAGGAGCTGTAATAATTGTCCAAATAACGAAATGGTAATTGTAGTCCAGTGTTAACTTTCTAACGGCCAGTCCATAGCCCAGAGATAACTAGAGCTGGAGTGGGGTCAATTTCCCCAGATCATAGAAACCGTCTTGCTACGTAAACATTAATTAACATTTCTGAGGAGAAGTTCATGAAGGAGAAAGGTATCTCAGCAGGGTCTATGGCACCAGTCTGTTGGTCTCAAGACTTGGCGAGTAGAATGTGAGAACCATGTGGGAGACGGGAAAACAAACTCACAATGCAATAGAGATAGGAAAATACAGCATCAGCATGGTCACAAGCAAGATGGACACAAGCAGATTCAGTTCAGCTAACATGAGGCGAAACAATTATATATTCAGGTCACAGCGAAAAGAATGCCCCACAGAGTGTTAGGGTAGCACTTATGCTGGCACGAGAACGGGATCAATACGTGATCATATTGAGTGACCTGTAGCTAGATCAATCATTATCATATTGAGTGACGTGTAGCTGGATCAATCCTGATCATATTGAGTGACATGTAGCTAGATCAATCCTTATCATATTGAGTGACGTGTAGCTGGATCAATCCTGATCATATTGAGTGACTTGTAGCTGGATCAATCCTGATCATATCGAGTGACTTGAAGCTAGATCAATCCTGATCATGGCATGCATTAGGACCAGAAATATATAGATACAAGTAAACAGCATACAATGGTACTCTACAACTAACGAAAAACAAGAACCAATTAAAGAAATGGTTTGCAACAAGCTCTATTTGGTGAGATACCATCACGAGATATAAATGATTGTGATGGAAGATTTAATGCCCGGACAGTAGAGGATAATAGAGACTGCCACGAGATCCAGGACACCAGTGGTATCAGAGCAATGATTGACAATTGTGAGATATTTACATATTTTTTGGCAGGAAACCGACTTGCCATTTTAGGAGACATGTTCTCAAACATGAAAATTTGTAAGGGAACATGGATATCCCCCAGACCATTCAGAAGCAAAACATGTATATCCCCAGATGCTGTCAAACAAAATATTACATACCCAGATGCTTTCAAACAAAACATGGATATCCCCAGATCATGTCAAACAAAACATTACATACCCAGATGCTTTCAAACAAAACATGGATATCCCCAGATGCTGTCAAACAAAACATGGATATTTCCAGATGATGTCAAGCAAAACATGGATATCGCCAGATAATGTCAAACAAAATATGGATATCCCCAGATGCTTTCAAACAAAACATGGATATCCCCAGATCATGTCAAAGCGAATACAAAACATTGATAATCTCCGATCATGTCAAATCGAGCACAAAACATAGATAACCTCAGATCATGTCAAGGTGAACACAAAACATAGATAACCTCAGATCATGTCAAAGCGAACACAAAACATAGATAATCTCAGATCACGTCAAAACAAAAGGAAACTGACCACATATGAAACGTAGATGATCTTTGCAGGATGCCTTGTCCTACATAACAGCGGGTGCTGCTTCATGCCACAATCTAGTGATGGCCGAAGTTAAATCTAATCTACGACAAAAACAGAACAACAACAAGCACTGCTATAATGTAGGATATCTTAAAGGAGATGAGAAGAAAAAGAGTTCATTATCACACCAAGCAATCAATTTGAAGAGCCGGAACAACTAGACAAAGGGTTCACATTTATGATAAATATAAATCTCTGCAAAGGGTATGGAAAACAAAGTACCGGGAAGTTTTGTGTAAACAGCAACACTAGCACAAGAATGGATAGCGATTACAACGTGCAGATGGATTGAAGAGAGACAAGCAAAAGAGGTGGCTTAACTAAACATTCAAACTGAGTCACCAACGTTAAAGCACAGAAAGACTACACAGACAGACAGAAGGCGTCAAACAGATCAGTAAGGTAGAAAAGAGAAACGACAGTCTGGCTACATAGGCTGAAGAAGCTGCTACTAAAGGAATCAGGAATCTTGAAAGGTCGGCATTACACTACCAGAAAACAGTCAGGCAAATAACAACAACAAAATCGATCCAAAAAAGATAAAGTTGGAAAAAGGTTAACAAATCTTGAAAACAGAAGAAAAGTTGGACAGAATACTTTGTAGAGCTCTTAAATAGTCCAGTCTTCCTACGTACCATTTTACCTGCTGAAAAAGAAAACTTCAAAATTAACTAATTAAGAAAAGTTACGAAGAGATAAGGAAAGAAATTAGCTTACTAAAGAATGGAGAAGCTGCAGGATCAGATGGGATATACCAGCTGAAGATATTCATGCAAATATTAAAACATCCACCAATTTGCTTAACAGTTTTGTTGGGAAAATCTGGGATACAGAAAGTAATCCAAAAGAATAGAGAGAAAGCTATCTGGTTCAGTTGTCAAAGAAAGGCAATCTTCAGAAATGTAACCAAAACAAATAGAGGAATAATGTTCTTGCCAGTACATGGCAAGAGCTGGACTTAACAGACTAAGCATAAGTTGTAGAAATCAAGATAAGAGATGAGCAAGCAGGTTTCAGGCAAAATGAATCTTGTGCAGATCAAATAGCCACATTGCGAAAAATTGTAGAGCAGTCATTAGTATGGAAATGAAGTCTGCGTGATATGGCATAATTGTTTGTTAAGAGCGGCATCCTAACAGTTAGTTGTCCATCGCAAACCATCCACCTCCCGGTTACAACCAGCTCATACCAGAGCTGGGACCTGCACGGGGGCATCTGTCCCTGTAGAAGTACAGGTCCACTAAGATTAAGACATCAACTTTGTTGACAACGAAACGACCTTTGACAGCGTTGATAGTGATGTATGGAAACTACAAAAACACTACGGAATCCTGCCAAATCTCACCAACAATAATAATACAGACGTATTATAAATGAAGTGAAGAGTTTTGCACGATGGACAACTTACAGAATCATTTAACAATATATCTGGGATTCGAAAATGATGTCTTCTACACAAGTTTCTGCTCCTCCTGGCAGTTGATGGAATGATGAATGAGAGAACGAGAGAAATACAATCCAGTAGACCGTGTTTGAAACAGTTAAAAGAAATGGAAATTGCAGACGACATATCCCTCATATCTCACCGGCAACTCCAAAGAAGAAGGCACACTCATCATAATTGTCCAGCAAGTAGGTCTAAAGGTCCATACAGAAAAGACATCAATTGTAACAATTGAATGCGTCCGGCAACACAGCTCATGTTAAACTGAAGGGAACACTTTTGGATTACGCAGTGAGCTTTATACACACAGGGAACACAATAAACAAAACAGGTGGTGCAGGTGAGAATGTAAAACAACGGTTCCAAAGGCAAGAGTGACCTTTGCCTTGTTAATAACATTATTATAACATGACGATCAATCTTCTACCTTGGGGTGTAGCGTATTCTACCTTACTTACTTAATCACGCATTTTCTACCCTGAGGTGTAGAGGTTTGCCAGAAAGAGCGCTAGACCATTCTTCTTCTTCTACTTCTTCGTTCGTTCTCAATCTCCCACTACCAAACCCTGAAAGGGCTTAAGTAGCAGAATGTAGTCCAGAGAATGGAATGCGTCGTATCGTAGTTTACAGCTTGACTGCGATATTTGCACCTTTCGGTCCAACACATCCGACTTCAGCAAGCATTTTTTGAGGACCTCGTTAGCATTCCCTCTTCGATCCCTTCTCCTTAGCCAGTCTGCCCTTTTGCAGCCTATTATCCAGGATCACCGCGTGGAGGTGTAGAAGGGTCTTGGCAGCTAAGGGTCGCTGATCACTGCAGCTCATGGGCTGTTCAGCATCTTGATCCCGCTAAACCATTCAATACGCTGTCTTCCTATTGGTCTGGTTCCAGTCTAGTCCACGACCTCTCATAGACTGACTTTTGTTGATATCCAAGCGGATTTCGGGACGTCCTTGAGGCCTGTATCCTTGACCCTTTGCTTCCCATGACTACCGATTTTCTATCATTCTGCACGCATGTCCAAACAATCAAAGTTCAGATCACTCTGCTCGAGTCTTCAAGGACTAACTTCGTGATTGTGGGGACGGCGTATGCTAGTGGTTTAGTGACACGGCTCACAACCCAAAGCTGCTGGGTTCGATACCTATCCCAGCACCTGCCGTTACCCCGGAGAAGCAAACCCTTAGAAGATGCAGGAAGAAGCAGACCCTTACATAAAATTAATGCCGAAGTCGGATGCACTGGGCCGACAGGCGCAAAATAAAAACCGCAGTGCAACACACCCCCGCCTTGGGGAAAAGATAAATAAGGTGAATGCAAAAAAACAACAAAAATACATTTCTTTAAAAACTACCTCGATTCATTGGCTACAATTGTAAATGTTCAACAAATTCGATGTCGCTGCAGTATGGGGTGACTTATTGGTGCTTAGTCTCTTTCGCCATATGGCGAAGGATAATTACACACATAAATCTATCTACTGACCACCATAAATCTATCCAGAGACATACACACATCTATTCATAGACACCCAGAAATCTATCCACGGATACACACCGATTTATTGAACGGTCCTAATAAATATATTCACGTACACCCACACATTTATTGAATGGTCTCAAGAAATCTATCTACGGACACCCACAAATCTATTGACTGGTCCCAATAAATCTATCAACGGACACCCACAAATCTATTGACTGGTCCCACTAAATCTATCAACGGACACCCACAAATTTATTGACCGGTCCCAATAAATCTATCTACGGACACCCACAAATATATTGACTGGTCCCAATAAATATATCCACGTATACTCAAGAATTTATTGACCGGTCC
Organism: Ariolimax columbianus; assembly: GCA_036924085.1. Taxonomy (NCBI): domain Eukaryota; kingdom Metazoa; phylum Mollusca; class Gastropoda; order Stylommatophora; family Arionidae; genus Ariolimax; species Ariolimax columbianus. Next base: position 68,679,498 of record JAVGWX010000011.1, read on the forward strand.
CATTAAATCTATCAATGGACACCCACGAATTTATTGATCGGTCTCAATAAATCTATCCACGTACATCCACACATTTATTGACCGGTCCCAATAAATGTATCGACGGACACTCCCAAATTTATTGACCGGTTCCAATAAATTTATCCACGTACACTCAGAAATGTATCGGCGACTTATATAAGCCTACCCGATAAATATATCCACGATCCCAACAGCGACTTACAACAATCTATCATCGGATAACCAGAAATGTGCCCAAAATATCCAATCACGACCGCTAGACCTCTGTCACGAGGTCTCACAAACTTAATCATTCATCAACATAAATATATCCAGGGATCCTCAGAAACACCTCCACGATTCTCCCCCCCCCCCCTTCCCAGCAAAGTCTACCCACGGACTCCCATAAATATATTGACTGGCTCCCTCCAAGAAATATTTTTAGGTCCCCTAGAAATCTATCCACTTGCCATCTTAAATCAATCCACTGCTCACTCCCCACCCCCCCCACCCCCGCTTTCGAAATCTATCTTCTAGCCCCCCCGCCCCCCCCCCCCCCCCCATTGACTCCGTGTTACGACCCTCTGCGGCAGAACGACACACGCGCGATAACGGGCCGACATTAACTGTAGAAAAGAAATTGTAAAGAATTAGGAAGTGCTTTTCTATTTTTCTTCCTTCGTTACCATTTTCCCCTTCACCTGAGAATTGCGGTAACAACTCTTAGAGGAGAGGAGACCGGGTACTTCTGTATCTCTCCTCGCCCTCCACGTACAGGGTCTAGCAGTGTGGAAACTACGACAGGAGATAGAGAGAGAGAGATGAAGAGTAAGGAATGCCACATAGCACCCTCCTGGAATGATTTTTTATCTTTTTGAAGCAGGAGGAAAGAGACTGGTATTTCAGATGGGGATAAAAGTTGAAACACGCATGACAGCCAGGTACACGTCAGCATGCCCGATCTTGCTTATCTGTCCTGCAGGATAGAGCCAGGTATGTTTATGCTAAAGCTGCTCGCGTGTTTTACTTTGCCTTAACATTCCCGGATATTTTGAAGATCTCAATCTGCGAGGCAGCGAGGTTCGTTTCAAATTGCGAAATTTCTTCTTCTTGCTGAGTATCATTATTCTCACTGACCTTGACCTTCAAGAGCTAGCATCAGTTTTGTCGACTCAGACTTGTTAATTCACATTTGCTGTTATAATACAATCATATCTCCGTAGTTGTTTCAGCCGTAATAATGTATATTTGTTAGTTTATCAGATCATCGGCAAACGCCTGCTCCAATTTGTAAACTGATCCAATCTTTCAGTACACCACCAAATACATTTTGGTCTACTCCTAACAGACTTTGATAACATCATCCTATGGGTATTATGAAAAGAAATAGTGATATAATGTCGCCCTGCCATACGCCACTTGTGGTCTAGAACTCATCTGACGCTTGGTTTGATGTCATGATCTAGTTTCTGCAGGATCAATCAGTGCTGATGACTATAAATATTAGACGGGACGAGTCAGTGACACAGGTGATAAATATTAGACGGGACGAGTCAGTGACATGGGTATAATTTGCAATCCCAGCGTACCAGGTTCGATATTACTTCGTGTCAAGTTTTACTGGGCAGTTCGAGGATTTTTCTTGGTATGACCACTTCTTCGCGTGCAGAAAGAATTGGCAAAACTACTGTATTGAAAATTGTCATAATAGAACACATTACAAACTGATACACACACCCATACACATACTGGCCAACACGCCTACATTACAAACTGATACACACATCCATCCATACACTGACCAACACGCCTACATTACAAACTGATACACACATATATCCATACACTGACCAACACGCCTACATTACAAACTGATACACACATCCATCCATACACTGACCAACACGTCCACATTACAAACTGATACACACATATATCCATACACTGACCAACACGTCCACATTACAAACTGATACACACACGCGTCCATGCACTGGTCAATCTGTTCTGATATTGCTGAAGGGGCTACGGACTGAAATGGAAAAGGTGGTGCTTTCGCCAGCAGATTTCAGGACGGCAAATATTTAATCAAACAAAATACTGTGACAGAGGAAAATGGTGAACGAGTTGGCAGGCCTAGGAGAGTAAGGCGCAAATGTGCAGTTATGCCTCAACCTCGAAGGTTCGATGCGTGCTGTTGAGTGTCATTAATGACGGGAGGTTTGTTTGCACAGGCGACGATTAATATCTCGGGTTTTCTCAGGCGGTGCTGATCATCTCTTAAAGGACTCGCCTTGAAATACCAGTAGTTTCCAAGAGCAGCCATTGTTCCCTACCCGGATGGTAGTGGTGTGTGGGACTGGCAACCTCACTAGCTTCCAAAACAATTACCAATAGAATCGCAATTCGATCAAATGGACTTAGGGGAACTCTTTGGTCTCGAGATAAGGTGTCAATCACGGGTACCGGAGGTCGCGGGTTTGAATCACGGTGGAGACCGGGATATTTTCACATGGATCTTCTGGTAAAAATTCCCCTGATCTCTGGGTAGTGAGATCTCACTCCCGTGTACACTGTTGAGCACGTTAAAAATCCTTTGGCAGTTAGAAATCGAAAAGAGTAGACGTAACGACAGCTTCCCGGACAATATTCAAAAATCCTAGTTAAAAATCTACCCAAATTATTTGTACCTTACCCAGGCATAGTAAACCGCACAAAGTTTAAAATACCTACTACGAATTGCCTTCGGCTACCTGGCAACAGACAATAACAACATGTCTGTTTCAATATCAAGATTCCAAGTCCCAAGTAAGTATAAGGACTTAAGCTAACTGATAACAATGTTAGCATCAATCTAAATGTAATATTGAGCCTATATTCTGTCAATTCCTAATCATTACTATCTGTTGTCCTTTCTCACTCCATCCAGAGTATTGGACTACCACCACAATAGGTCTTCTTTAGGAAGCCTGTTTCATATCATTGTGCTTGCTTTTACAGTTATCATTTATGTATCAATTTGTTTGACATGAAGAGGTTTCGAGTCCAAGGAACAACTTTTCATAGTCGCCTTTCTGTTATAACATGCACAGACACAATCATGAACTCATTAAGCACTCATTTAAATTATATCTCTTTCATGCTCTCACACTCTGTCGCTTCCTCTATTCCATTCTTTCTCTCTTTCCCTTTATAGTTTTATATATATATACACATCAGTCCTTCACTCACATAGTTGTATGGCACAGAGAGCACCATATGTCTGGTTTATCAGGGTTAAATTCTTCATCTTCCTCTTTTTCGTTCGTTCTCAATCTCCCGCTACCAAGCAATGAAATGGACGTTGCATGTAGCAGGATGTTGTCCGGAGAACGGAGTGCGTTCTGTCGTTGTTTACAGCTTAACTGCGATATTTGCACCTTTCAGTCCGACACATCCGACTTCATCAGGCTTTTTTTGGGTGTCTGTTTAGCTTTCCTTATCGATCCATTCTTATTAGTCAATCTCCTCTGGTGCAAGCTGTTATCCGGGATCACCGGATAGAGATGGACAAGGGTCTTGGCAGCTCTGGTTCTCTGGCCCTAATGCTAGTAGTCAGCTTTGGGTCGCTGGCCGCTGCAGCTCATACGCTGCTCAGCTCTGGTTCTCTGGCCCTGACGCTAGTAGTCAGCTTTGGGTCGCTGGCCGCTGCTGCTCATGCGCTGCTCAACTCTGGTTCGCTGGCCCTGACGCTAATAGTCAGCTTTGGGTCGCTGGCCGCTGCAGCTCATGCGCTGCTCAGCTCTGGTTCTATGGCCCTGACGCTAGTAATCAGTTTTGGGTTGCTGGCCGCTGCAGCTCATGCGCTGCTCAGCTCTGGTTCTCTGGCCCTGACGCTAGTAGTCAACCTTTGGGTCGCTTGCCGCTGCAGCTCATGCGCTGCTCAGCATCTTGATACCAAGAGCACAGTTCAACATGTAGACCAGCCACATCTGACGTCATCTGTTAACTAAATTACAAATCGCGCCGACGCACAAACATGTACCAGTGTGGGGATGATATTCACATTGTGTTTTTCAAAGTCTGGCAACTCCGGGAGAGCAGCAGAGTGATTCATATGTAGCATAAAACTACATAGTTATGAGACCAGCTGCTAAGTGTATAAGAAAAATAGATGTGACGATTTGGAAGTGAACGGAGACAAGAAATAAGAAGTCAACTCACATTCCACCCATAGATTTACCCTTCCACACTAAGTCATTACACTTACATAGTAAGTATGCCTTCATTACACTTACATTATACATTACGTCATTATTAAACTTACATAATTAATTACGCCTTCATTACAGTTACATAATTCATTATTCCTTCATTACACTTACATAATTCATTACGCCTCCATTACACTTACATAATTATTTAAGCCTTCATTACACTCACATAATTCATTAAACCTTCCTTACACTTACATAATTAATTTAACCTTCATTACACTTACATAATTCATTAAGCCGTCATAACACTTACATAATTCATTAAGAATTCATTAGACTGACATTATTTCTTAATCAGTCATTACACTTATATAATTCATTAAGCCTTCTTTATACAAATTATTAGTCAGTCATTACACTTATACAGTTACTCAACCATTCATAAAAAAATGACATACTTACTGAGTCATTCGTCACCAACTACTTATCAATGTACGCACAAGTTTACCCAGCCACGAGGAGCAGGTGTCCGGGCTGATTAGATAACGGTCTCCTAACCACCTGATCAAAATCGCGGTTTTTGTACCAATGGATGAAATGAAAACCTTGTCTGAACACTGCTTGCGGATTTCACGGACAAACTGCCTTTATTCCATAGTCCTTCAAATCATCCTGTGAGGGGACGGCGTGGCCTAGTGGATAAGTGGCACGGCTCACAATCCGAAGGTGCTGGGTTCGATCCCCATCATAGCACCGGCCGTTACCCCGGGGAAGCAAACCCTTAGAAAATGCAGGAGGAAGCAGACCCTTACATAAAATGCATGCTGAAGTCGGATGCATTGGGCCGACAGGCGCAAAATAAAAACCACAGTGCAACGCACACCGCCTTGGGGATTAGAGAAATAAGGCGAACGCCAAAAAAAAAAAAAAATCATCCTGTGGACTTCAGGATAAGGCATAAAGGTCGCGCGATTATATTTTTTTAAAATATTTGACTATTTAGTTATTCCTTCACTTAATCACTTAAAAAGCTATCCAATAACTTGACTGAATTTTCAATGACTGTCTGTGGTAATAGCGCATTTCAGTCATGCCTGACTACGATTATGAGTGATAACTCTCTTGCAGAGCTGTCTTTCCACTTCTCCATGTCGCAAGAGCTTGTTTTCGCTAAGTCTGATACGGCTCGTCAGAGACTTACTTCCGCTTGGATAGATCTGCAGCTTCATCTTTTCAGAAAGTCACATTGGTGTCCTATGCCTGCATGTCCCGCTAACAGACGTCTTTAAACCTCAGCTGTGGTCATCGAGTGTTCTTGTTCCATCTGCCAACAGTCTATATATTTGGGGAATATATTTGGGGAATATTTTTGGGGATGCAATGATCGTCCGTATTACGAATGTGACGAGTGTGGCGAATGTGACTAGTGTGACAAATGTGGCGGGTGTGGCAAATGTGACGATTGTGACAAATGTGAAGCGTGTGACGGATGTGACAAATGTGACGGCTGTGACCAAGCCATCGTAGTCGTTGATGTTCAGTTCAGTTCAGTTCATCCCGTAACCCGTCAGGTCGTTGGGGCACACTTGACGACACTTCCACAATCCCACGCCATCTCTCTCTGTCCGCTGCCGCCAGTTGTACCTCACCGGGACGAAGGTTTGACCACTCAGTGATATTGTCTGCCCATCTCTTCCTTGAACGTCCCCGTCCTCTCTTTCCTGGTGTCTATATACCTGGGAGACCGGCGCGAGAATGCACCTGTGAGTTTGTCACTTAGTTTCTTCGTGAAATGTCAAGGATGGAACACATGGACCGTATGACCTAATGTTTTCTGAACAAAGATTTCTTCAACTTCGGGATCAAACGTCTGGTGCAACGTGACTTTCTCTTGACGACTATTTCTCTGATACACAATGAACGTAGAACATGTTCTCTTCTCCTCCTCCTTCTCTTCTCCTCCTCCTTCTTTTCTCCTCCTCCTTCTCTTCTCCTCCTCCTTCTCTTCTCCTCCTCTTTCTCTCCTCCTCCTTCTCTTCTCCTCCTCTTTCTCTCCTCCTCCTTCTCTTATCCTCCTCCTTCTCTTCTCCTCCTCCTTCTCTTCTTCTCCTCCTTCTCTTCTCCTCCTCCTTCTATTCTCCTCCTCCTTCTCTTCTCCTCCTCCTCTTCTCCTCCTCCTTCTCTTCTCCTCCTCCTTCTCTTCTCCTCCTCTTTCTCTCCTCCTCCTTCTCTTCTCCTCCTCCTTCTCTTCTCCTCCTCTTTCTCTCCTCCTCCTTCTCTTCTCCTCCTCCTTCTCTTCTTCTCCTCCTTCTCTTCTCCTCCTCCTTCTATTCTCCTCCTCCTTCTCTTCTCCTCCTCATCTTCTCCTCCTCCTTCTCTTCTCCTCCTCCTTCTCTTCTCCTCCTCCTTCTCTTCTCCTCCTCCTTATCTTCTCCTCCTCCTTCTCTTCTTCTCCTCCTTCTCTTCTCCTCCTCCTTCTCTTCTCCTCCTCATTCTCTCCTCCTCCTCCTCTTCTCCTCCTCCTTCTCTTCTCCTCCTCCGTATCTTCTCCTCCTCCTTCTCTTCTTCTCCTCCTCCTCTTCTCCTCCTCCTTCTCTTCTCCTCCTCCTTCTCCTTAATATACTTATCTTATTCTGGGGCCTAGACACGGTGAACGAGTGAACTGAGTCAGAGACTCATAGCTGGTCGCCTTCTTCAGAGTCAGCGACTCATAGCTGGTCGCTTTCTTGAGGGTCAGCGAACCAGGGCTGATAAAGACCCTGTTCTGCCTCCAAGTGGCAGCTCTGCAAACAGGGTCCGCCAGTTCAGTCTGGCTAATAAGAGAATATGGATAGGAGAGAGAATTCAAACCGTCCAAAAAATATACCGTACTACATAAATTGGATGTGTTGGGCAGAAAAGCGTAGAAATTGTATCCTCGCTGTAAACTACTACACAGCGTAATGAAATGTCCTTTTCAAGACGACCCCCAAAGAAAAAGAAGATCTACTATTCCTGTTTTCTCTGTGGACCGGAGTTCCATAACATGTGAATAAGGCATTGAGCCACTTCATTCTCATACATACTGCAACAATATTCCCATTCTTGTCTTTATTCTACTAAAGTAACTGTATCCCTTAATGAAGTCTACCCGTTGTCTGGGGATTCTCTTTAGCTCCGAACATCTTTAGTGTAGAGTTATTTTGGCAAGTGAGACTTCCTCAAATGGCATCCCTTCTCATAAGTTGACCTAAAAAAAACGAGGTTTGTTCTTTTATGACTTGGAAATCACGATCTGATCTGCCACACAGCTCATTGGTTTATTCTCTCTATTCTATTCTACAGAAATCGATCGAGAGAAAAAGGAGCATGACCCAAGGCACCCAATGTTTGGACATCAGGTGCAGGGCACAAGACTCAAATCCAGACATAGCTTCCTAAAAACAACAAACCCCATACAAACAAACCCTGAAAGTCGCCGTATCGAGAGGTATCACGAATTGGTGCAGGTCCCAGCGATGGAACTTCGAGAGGAACCTGCTCCTGGACATCATCTATCATACACAACATGGAAGTCGCTGAACAGACTCCGAATTAGTGTATCACGGTACAAAAGGAATTTGAAGCGATGGGGATACACATGTGATTGCGACGCAATACAGGACCCAGGCAACCTGATTACCTGCCCCCAACCTCCAGGAAACATGCAATAGGCGCGACATGCTTGAGACAAATGACAAGGCAATCCATGTCGCTGAATACTGGATGCAAGATATATAACGTGGTGCTTGGACACGGAAATTAAATAAATATCCTATTCTACTGCGTTGTCAATATCGACCATCTTTTGATATCAAGTTTACACTTGAGTTATCGCTCTGTTATCTTATTTATTTGCTGTTACGTAGATATGCATTGTGTTCGATACAGATCGAGAACATGGCCGACAGAAGATAACGACCTGTGGCGGTGCGAAATGCTAGCTGCACCAAGTCCACTTCAGACGACGTAATTCTCAAAGGATAGAAAATGTGAACGGAACTCTTCGACGAGACATGATCACACGTGACCAAATGGTGTGTCATATTGTAGTTGTACTACCATATGTTCAGCGAACTCGAATATGGGGACATTATAATCGGTAATAATAATTCGAAACAATATGTCTAGAAGTCACGCAGTTTTTAGAAAGTATGTTGATACTTAAGATAGGCTGAGAACCATTGTTGTGGTATTTTTCAGCGTAAATTCTTACATCTGACCTCGACCTCGCGATGAACTGTTAGCATTCTCACGTACCGTCAGATAACGCTTAAAGTGCGCAGGTACCTCCCTACTTTGTGATTCGACAGCTTTGTCGACTTTCAAATTGTAGCGAAGATTCGAATATATTCTATGGTACCGACCCTCTTTGCTTGATTGCCTGATTGATTGGTTGCCTGACTGATTGCCTGATTGATTCCTGCTGAATTACCTGATCTATTTTCTTATTGACTGTCTCGCTGATTGATTGTATGATTGATTCATTCATTCATATGCCCACCCTGTATGAAGCACAGTACCACAATTGCAGCTGGTCTCTTTACACGCGGCCGTTATCCGACCATTTACAGTGGCTGTTTCAATAGCAAGGGATCTTAACAATGAGGTTGCTAGCCTCACGAAGACCCATCTTTAGGGAGTGACAAATGTGTTTAGGATCTAGGCGCCAAAGCAAAACCAGTATGATCCGTGCATAGTGCTGGGTTGTGTAACATGCTTGAGCGTGCTTATGAATTGTTCTTGAACAAAAATAGATTCTTAATGTGCAAATTTTAGTTTATTTTTAAAGTAATACTAGGGGGCTTCAAATGAAAACCTTAAAAGGGGGGACGGCGTGGCCTAGTGGTTAAGTGGCACGGCTAACAACCCGAAGGTGCTGGGTTCGATCCCCATCACAGCACCGAAAGAAGGTCCAGTTCGGTTATGAAATCATTTCACTCCATCAAGTGTATGAGTGCAGTAGGAAGTTTCAAAACCTCTTGAGTTCTGTGACATACCTTTATCTACAGAATAAGGCACACCGAGTAGTGACCCCAGAGTCGACGGCAGTAGTTGACCGCCTCGTAAAGAAAAACCACCGATTGGCTGTGAGTGAGATCGCCGTAGTAAACCTTCATTCGCCAATTAATTTCTATAGGCTTCACCCAATTGCTGCTAAAAAAAAAAAAAAAAGGAAAACAGAACGCAGCTTCTCTTTGGTGCATGTCAATAGTAGGGTGGCCATCTTTTAATTGCAATTATGACGTCATGTTGCTCGTCTGCACCGCAATGGCACGTACATGACACTCTTAGCAACGATATTGACAAGTTACAATACAAAGGCATGGTTTTTCTAATTTATATCCCACTTTTGATCATTTTTATCTGAAGCCCCCTCGTACTTACCTATTTTTGCTTTTCCTTATTTGTGTTATAACTTCGCTGCTGCGTGAGATGACTGAGTAGTTTTACCTTGAAAGTCAACTGAAATAGTGAATATAACGATGACAAATACTATATTATGTATCGCTTAAAAATGTAATGCGAGATGAGAGAAATTATGTGAGTAAATTCGATACTGGTCCTGAAATGCTAGGCGCCACAGCAACATTTTATAGGCCCTGCAGCAACATTTTATAGGCTCCACGACGACCCGGTACCCGGAATGTATCGTGACCTAGGTTACAGTCGGCCTATTCTTCTCTACCCTGATCGCAAACAAGAGCTGGCTCCCGTTGGACACATCCAAATCAACAACTGAAACCCGTCGTCATATTTGCTCTTGGCTCGCTACATTCTTATTGTGTAACACGTGTATGAATGATGAACTATTACTTCACCTCGCCAGTGATGGAAGGTCTGGTGTGCGTGCTGAAACCCACTTCCCGTGTCCAATCACATTTTAAAGCAATCCAACAACGCACTATAAAAAATAGCTCTATTTTTAGTGTTGTGTATGAATGGAAAAAAAAAACCTTATAAAATCGCTACCAGAGTAAAATGGTAAAATACATGTGTCCTCAAACATGCATGGGACAATCAAAAGACTGCTTAAACATTTACAAAACAGTTCTACTATACCTACGAGGCGTCTTAAAATGAAACTGGACCAAACTGCAACAATCGAACATACGTACGATGTGCATGCTGACGTCAATTCTGGTGTAAACAGCACATACCAACCGTCAAGTTTGCAAAATTTCATTATCCTCCGACTCATAGTTTTCTCAGCCGATCGTTGAAAACATGGCGGGTGTAATACGGGATCCGTCCAGAGTTGATCAGCGAGCGGTGATTCGGTTTCTAACAGCTGAAGGATGTCAACCAGTTGACATTCATCGCGGGATACAGGCAGTGTATGGCGACAAAAGTGTGTCGAAGACGACAGTGAAGAACCGGACAACGATGTTTAAAGAAGGATGTTAACGAAAGATCTTCCGAGACCAGGTCAGGCACATATTGTTGCGTTAACTTCTTTAAATATCGTTGCGGGTCCTGCCGTCGGAGATGTCGTGTTGGTGAATTCATTGTACTAGAACTCAGCTTGTATAACTTAGGAGGGGGTTTTCAGGCGGACGGGAGTAAGATCTCTTCTTTGCTGACTTTCCTTTCATAACCATAGTCCAGGTACCTATTTCCAATTGATCGCTTTGACAGCTAGGTCGACTGGAGCGTGCTGGTAGTGGAAATTGAACCCCGTACCTTTTACAAGTAAAGCAAGTGCTCTAACACTACTTTAATCATACGACCAATGTAAAGTAAGCCGGAATAAAAATGTAAAAGTATGCTACAAGGGCTGAGTGGTACAGCGCGTGCTTCTCACTGCGAAGGTACTGAGTTCGATCCCCGTTGTCGACACGCTTCGGAAGACCCATCTGTAAAAGAGTACTTGACATACTGTTACGGAAGGAAAGACAAGTTGATACCTTGCACAATCAAGTCTCTAACACTTCATCCCTGACAGCAGCAGCTGCCTTTCACATTACCCTAAATGCAATAAATGTATTGAAATGCCAAGATTCTTCTACTTCTCCAGTGTTCTTCTGAAACTCCAAGATCCGTCTTCTCTAATGTTCTCCTGAAATGCCAAGATCCGTCTTCTCCAACATTCTCCTGAAATGCCAAGATCCGTCTCCTTCTCCAATGTTCTCCTGAAATGCCAAGATCCGTCTCCTTCTCCAATATTCTCCTGAAATGCCAAGATCCGTCTTCTCCAACATTCTCCTGAAATGCCAAGATCCGTCTCCTTCTCCAATGTTCTCCTGAAATGCCAAGATCCGTCTCTTTCTCCAATGTTCTCCTGAAATGCCAAGATCCGTCTCCTTCTCCAATGTTCTCCTGAAATGCCAAGATCCGTCTTCTCCAACATTCTCCTGAAATGCCAAGATCCGTCTCCTTCTCCAATGTTCTCCTGAAATGCCAAGATCCGTCTCCTTCTCCAATGTTCTCCTGAAATGCCAAGATCCGTCTCCTTCTCCAATGTTATCCTGAAATGCCAAGATCCGTCTCCTTCTCCAATGTTCTCTGGAAGGGCTAAGATTATCTTTCTCTCCAATGTCCTCCTGAAATGCCAAGATCCGTCTTCTCCAACATTCTCCTGAAATGCCAAGATTATCTTTCTCTCCAATGTTCTCCTGAAATGCCAAGATCCGTCTCCTTCTCTAATGTTCTCCTAAAATGCCAAGATTATCTTTCTCTCCAATGTTCTCCTAAAATGCCAAGATCCGTCTCCTTCTCCAATGTTCTCCTGAAGTGCCAAGATTATCTTTCTCTCCAATGTTCTCCTGAAATGCCAAGATCCGTCTCCTTCCCCAATGTTCTCCTGAAATGCCAAGATCCGTCTCCTTCTCCAATGTTCTCTGGAAGTGCCAAGAGTATCTTTCTCTCCAATGTTCTCCTGAAATGCCAAGATCCGTCTTCTCTAATGTTCTCCTGAAATTCCAAGATCCATCTCCTCCAATATTCTCCCGAAATGCCAAGATCCGTCTTCTCCAATATTCTCCTAAGATCCAATAATTCTCCTTCATCAAAGTTTTCCTTATCGAGCACTGTTGAAGGCCACTGAAAAATTTTCTTGCGTCAAAGTGATTTGTGTAGTCTTGTAGTGCTAGTTTCTATGGCAAGTTATTTAACATTATGGTGTTGCTAACCTCAGCTACAATGCTCTCGACATAAATAGAGATAGAGTGTACGATTCTTTCTTCGACAGTAAAGGCCTCCATGATCCACGCAAAATAATGCAAGAATTAAATAGGCCAAATAAATTAACTCTAGACATTTTGCTACTGGGCTAGCTCGCTGTCGTCTGCTGAGTCAAAACTCACAGTTGCCCATCGCAAGCAAAGATGAGTCAGAACGATATGATCTCATCAATCCACACCGAGGGCATAACACGGCTAGCTACATTGACCAGTAGCGAGTGAGGTTGGGGTAATCTATTCTAGTAAGCTATCAGAATAAAGTCAATTCTCAATGGGCCAAAAACGTGTGTACTGTTTGCCAGGAAAATACACATGGGAATTTTAAGTTAGTCAGCTACCGTATTTAGATATTCGAGTAGGCATGATTTTCATCTTCTGCTAATTTCTATTTCTAGGAAAACGAATTATTCATTCTGTCGTTCTGGCATATCTTTCTTCCTCCCTCCCCACCAACCACCTCTCTCTCTCTCTCTCTCTCTCTCTCTCTCTCTCTCTCTCTCTCTCTCTCACTCTCTCTTTCTCACACAGAATCAAACAAACACGAGGGCAAGTCAGTAGATAGGTCGCAAATGGTTATTTTCTTAAACGCTAAATGAGTTAGGAACTTGAAAACCATTCATTATTGTACTTACATTGTTCCATATTTCTCAACATGATTCCCAGCATTGCTACACTTATCCTATCGCTAAATCAATGCGCTAAAACCTGCAGCATATAAACACTTATCCTATCGCTAAATCAATGCGCTAAAACCTGCAGCTTATAAGTGTCTTGGTTTGATGTCTCAACCACACTTGCACTTCCCGCTTAACCTCCTCGTCTAACGCGAAACGTCTGACACCAAGGTGGGTTTCAGTGCACCGACCAGGTGAAAGTCGCTCGTGGTTAAGTCGGTGCTGTAAGATGAATGTTCAAGAAAATGCAACCCGAGCTGGTCAATTTTCTCCTAGGTTAATCTAGCCGTATGTAGTCTAGCATTGTTATTATGGAGTAGCACTGATCTAGTCAGAGGTAGTACTCCTCTGGTCAGCAGGTCTATACGTTTTCTACGAATTGCGTCACGAGTCATCAATAGAACCATACATCACTCACAATGTCCTCCTTCTAGAAATTGGTTAACAGTACTCAGGGATAATCCAAAAACACTTTAAGCCTAACCTTCCCTGCTGATGGGGTAACCTTGAATGTTTTGGATAGTAGTAGTAGCAGCCTCTTTCAGTCATGACTGACTAAAGGATGATATGAAATGGAGTGATGAACAAAAATTATATACATAGCTTGTAGTCTTGTCTTTCCTCTTGTCCACCAGGATTCCGTGGCGAAGTGGATAACCCATCGGCCTCGTGATCAGGTGGTGTGGGTTCGACGCCGTACTCTGCCGTCTTTTTCACGAGTGCTTTCTCGTAGTCGCCCCCTAGTCGTCTTGTCTTTGACATGCCACTGTGGTCGGGTGGCTCGAGACGAGAGAGTGAGGATAAAAAGTAATCCTTACTAAAAATATCGCTAGCAAAATAAATGATGCCATCATCGTCTACGATGGGCGGTGGCCTTTGTCTTTGCCAGACTTGTAACACTTGTGGCTAATCCTTGTGGTGTTGTCTTTCCAATTCTCTGTTTTGAAAGAGATTCCCTTCACCAAGCGTGAGGTAGCCATTCTGTGAACTTCTCCATTTGGATCGGTCTGCCGCTTCGTCTTCCCAGGATGTCAAAATCGTGTCCAAGGCCCTCAAATCACGCTTGCACACATCTTTAAACCTCAACTGTGGTCGATCGATTGTTGTTTTGTCATACGCCAACTGTCGATAGAGTATATCTTTGGGAATGCGACCTTCGTCCGTACGACGAACATGGCCACGTCATCGTGGTCTTATATGCATAAGGAGAGCGTACATGTTTGGGAGTTCAGTGCGAGAGTGCACCTCTTCATTTCTCACTCTGTCCCTCCATGTAATTCCAAGAACGGATCGCAGGTGTCGTAGATGAAAGGTCAGTTGTCAGTTATGTGCAATCTGAGCAAGGTCACCTGATCGGGCTTCGTCTACAATTGTAGGACGCCCTTGAGAAAAGGTATCCAAACAGTTATAGACCGACTTACCCGACACACAGTTTTCACCGTAAAAGGAAAATATTTCCTTGTGAATTTCCTTTGCATGAAACCATTTTACCCTCCCTCATCCTCCAAACGCTGTTGTGCTTTTTTTGTATACTCTGTGCCCACGGACTCCATTTTGTGTCTGAGCTTGCATGCGGCACGTAGCATCTGCTTCCTACAGTAATCACGATCGGGATGTTGCTGCCAGCTAACGACACATTCACAAATTATCAACTACACTTTTCAGCTATCTTATACCAGCTTGTGACCTACTTACTGACTTACCTTTGTGTGTGTGTGTGTGTGTGCATTAGCCTCTATTCTATTCGCATAGCAGAAGATACTGTTATTTATTCACTGATTAGCTCGGCTGCAACCTTACCTCTCACGCTAACAGAGAATCCTCAATCCGATTTCCCCGCGCAACACCCACTCGTCGATATATATAACAGTCAGTGTCACTATCACCATATTATCCCTGATTAACACTTTCAATATCAAGCTCTGTTTTCCTGTTGCACCACTCTCTGCATTCCCTACCAAGGATAATGATGACTTTCATGCAGTGTAATTTCATTGCCAATGTAGGTCCATAAAGCCAAAACACGTGCCGCATCTTCACAATGGGACGTCTCTTGCACCCACAAGGCCAGCCGCATTCTTTCATTTTGGACACTTTCCAACCATTCCCACTGTGGCCTAGACAATGTGAGGACATCCAGCCTACTATACTGACACTGGTAACAAATAGCAGATAATAAAATGTATAATGTGGCAGACTAACACTATTTTAGAATAGACGATATTAATCATCCAAACCGCCTCCACATCGTCACACAATGTTGTACCCCTTCCTCACTCCGCCCTCACAGCGTGGCAATAATGTTAATAGCCTCTATCGACAGATTGTCAGTATGCCTATGTACATAGTATAGTATACGTCACACACAAATCACTCCATGAAACCAATTGGGCAAAGAGGATCGGATAGGATGGGTTAAGAAGTCATGTCTGTTACAAATCGTTCCTGCCATAAACCTATTATTTCAACATACTGTTGGTCTGCTAGCCTCGATACAATACCAGACGCTTTGCTCACTCCAGAGTCAAGATGGCCAAACTAGATTCATGGATAAGAGACAAGGGGTTACTTTCATGGTTTTATCCTGGTCTGAAAATTGTTGCAAACGTAGACCGGATATCTGGAGAGCCATGTTTACTCACACACGCTCAGACATTTGATTGACACAAACAACTTTCTTATTCCTTATCTTCTATGACGTATTTGATCTAACACTAGAATAAAGAGAATTCTTCCATTTCTGGACAGCAAGAGAAATCAGTTAAACATGTACATTCTAACTTACATGTGTTGGCATTTTTCATTAGGTAATATGTAGTTCATTACCAGTTACTGCAGTTGGTTTTGTACTATAGCCCCGTGCATAGTTCTTGTCATTTACGGCATACATGTAAAGTTCCATTCTAGCCGCGTGGACTTCTTCTTCTTCTTCATCGCACGCAGTCAGACATCAACCTTAATTTTTTTCGAAAAACGCAGCGGTCATCCTGAGGCTGTCGACACTGCCATAGAGCTTGTCTAGTGTTGCCACTGGTGATGGCCACATCTGCTCTCTCTGATCCTCGTATGTCGGGCAGTTTTGCAGCAAATGCTCAGCGGTCATTTTCCCGGTACAACACGGGCATTCGTCAGTGCCACCTATCTTCAATTTGTTGAATAGGTAGTACCTCAGTCTATTGTGGCCAGTGCGAAGTCTGAAGACCACGGCCTGCTCTCTTCTGTTCAACTGGTAATAGGCATCGTTTTTTGTGTAGCCAGTATGTTCGGTTTCCCATTTGGTCATGTATCTAGCTCTAATAAGCCGTTTTGACTCTTCGTATGTCATACTAGTATCTGGTTGTGGTAGTCTTGCACCTTCTTTTGCCAGTCTGTCTGCCTCCTCGTTGCCTTGGATGTTGCAGTGGGATAGAACCTACTGTACCACTACTCTTTTTGGTGCGGACTGCTGGCATAGTTGACAGAGCACTGCTCTTAAATCATTAAGTTCAGTATTGTTCTGGCTTTTTAGTGCTGTGACTACGGCCAAGGCATCTGTAAGCAGGACTATATGGCTTTCATTCCTTTTACCTGTCACCATTTCTTCCACTGCCACCCTCAGTGCCTCTGTCTCCGCTCTGAAATTGCTTGTGTATTTTCCAGTAGCGAATGACAGTGTTATTTTTCTGCCATTTGGTAGGTTCAGAAATGCTCCTGCCCCTCCGTTCTGTGTTGTGTTTGTTACAGAACCGTCGGTGTATGCATGGGTCCAGTCCGTGCTTGGGTAGTTTTTCGTTATGTAGCTCAGGGTAGTATCTCTTCTTTCTTTTTCAGTCTGGCAGTTTTTGTTGTGCCGCGTGGACAACCCTTGTCTTTTACGACATACGTGTAAAGTTGCATTCTAGCCGCGTGGACAACCCTTGTCATTTACTACATACATGTACAGTTGCATTCTAGCCGCCCGCGTGGACAACATTTGTCTTTTACGACATACATGTAAAGTTGCATTCTAGCCCCGTACGCAACCCTTGTCTTTCACAATTTAAATGTGAATTTGTAAACTTGCAAAGTTCCCCAATTCTCTTCAATGCGTGTACTATTATCGAGTCTTTCCATTACCCACATACAAATTAAAGCTAAACCCCGAGTTCAACTTGTAGCTTCGGACCAAAGGAATTCCTTTTTAACAGCGCTTTTATTCGACTGGTTTTTGGCAAGAGAACGAGTTTCTTTCAGACAGACTGTGATGGGAGCGACGTTCTACAAAGGACATGTTACATTATGAGATCTGTCTTATTTCCATTCTAGTCTACTCCCTCAGTGGTTCTATCATTTGAGTGAGTTCCATTCTAGTCTACTCCCTCAGTGGTTCTATCTTCTGAGTCTGAGTTCCATTCTAGTCTACTCACTCAGTGGTTCTATCATCTGAGTGAGTTCCGTTCTAGTCTACTCCCTCAGTGGTTCTATCTTCTGAGTGAGTTCCATTCTAGTCTAATCTCTCCGTGGTTCTATCTTCTGAGTGAGCTCCGTCCTAGTCTACTCTCTCCGTGGTTTCTATCATCTGAGTCTGTTCCGTTCTATTCACTCTGTGGTTTCTATCATCTGAGTCTGAGTTTCGTTCTAGTCTACTCCCTCAGTGGTTTCTATCATATGATCCTATTCTACTCCCTCAGTGGTGCTATTATCTGAGCCTGTTCCATTCTACTCCATCACTGGCTTCCATCATCCGAGTCTGTTCCATCTACCTCCGTGGTCACAGGAATTTTTGCTTTTTTGCAAAGTGGAGTTTGGGATGTTTGTAAAAAAATTTTCGCTTGTCTTTTTTTTTTCTAGGTCTTTTATTTTAGCTATAGCGTACAAGCATTATACAAGTAGTTGGATGTTGTATCGAATAGACATGGTACAAGTTATTGGATGTTGTATCGGGATAGACATGATACAAGTTGTTGGATGTTGTATCGAATAGACATGGTACAAGTTGTTGAATGTTGTATTGGATAGACATGGTACAAGTTGTTGGATGTTGTATTGGATAGATAGGTAGCCTCCATTACAAATATCGATGGAAGTTAAATAGTCACTCCCTCCTTCCCTTAGAAACGGAAACTAAACTTCACTTTTTACTCCCTACCTCAAACAGACAACACGATCACACAAGTCTATGGAGCATACATAAGAGATACATACCTGTTTTCGTGTGCTCCTCCAACTATCATCTCACTGATGCACCGTTTCTCTTCCTCTTTCTTTTCTTTTTCCATCTTTCTTTACCTCCATCTCTAAATGTTTATTATGTTTCATGTCTCCTCTTCCAAACATCTTCCCCTTTCTCTTTGTCCTGTCTACTCTCACATATCTTCTAACTATTATCAGTTCTTCCAAATGATTGTCTTACTCCTAAATTCCTGTACTATGTCTAAAATGTATGTTACTCTCCTTATTGATCATTTTGTTCTGGCTTTCGTTTTCATTTTTGTTCTTTCGTTTCTTTCGTACAGGTAGCTAGCTACTTTGTATAATCCTTCAGACTAGCACTAAATTAATTTCCTCACATCCGCTTTTGTGAAACAGACCACATTAGACAACATTAACAACTTTATCTTCTGCCCCGTTCGTCTTCAGACCTCGACTTCAATGATTCTAATGAATGCAACAGTCGACTTGGGGATCTGTGCACTTCCGTACAGCTTCTCGTGGACGGACACTGGCTGTTACTAAATGCTATTTCTTTTAACGGTATAAAATGGGCAGGACTGCAAAATGTGTTCTGCTGTCATCGGTGCTGTCTCGTCCGAAGTGCCAATCTTGAGCTTATTGTATAGATGTCCTCTCAGTTTGACAACATTAGTTAATATTAGCAAGCTCTTAACGTGATTAATTGGCAGCCTGTCGCTTGCTAGATAATAGCATTAACGTCGGTGTTTATATTGTCGATTGTAGACACGTCATCACGAAACGTCCTATGAGTGTATTGCGTATTTAATCTAGAATATAATTAATTAGAGAAGAAATGAGTGATAGATTATTCTTCCTGGTTAAATCAGGTTAAATTATTGGCATATTGCAACCACTGTAGCAATAACCCTTACTGAAGTGCGCTCATGTAGTATTGATTTCTGTGAAGACTATTTTACATGATGAGGTTGCTAGTCCGATAAACAACCCCTTCTAGTCACCTTAACGACATGTTTGCAAGGTTGCAGTTGCCCTAATCGTACTTTACAGGGCACCATTCAAGGAAGTTAAAGGAACGGAACGAAATACTTCTGCCTTCATGTTTTTTAATCGTTGAATTTGTAATGTTAGAAACGTCAGAGAGACTGAGTAGTATCTAAGGAAACAAACATATTATCAGGGGCCATCGCTGCAGCTCCGTTCCTGACAGGAAGCCTGTGCCGAATCGTGTACGTGTCTTTTTGTGACGGTTTATGCAGCATTTTGTTTTGCACAATAGTTTTGCCAAGTCATAAGGAAGTGTGTGCATGGAGCCGGATATCCCATCCTGCAGAAACCACAAAACACAAGATAGAGAAAAGACGACTACTCCAACACACGGTAGGTAGAAGAGGACGACTACTCCAACACACAGTAGAAGAGGACGACTACTCCAACACACGGTAGAAGAGGGCGACTACTCCAACACCCGGTAGGTAGAAGAGGGCGACTACTCCAACACACGGTAGAAGAGGGCGACTACTCCAACACCCGGTAGGTAGAAGAGGGCGACTACTCCAACACACGGTAGAAGAGGGCGACTACTCCAACACCCGGTAGGTAGAAGAGGGCGACTACTCCAACACCCGGTAGGTAGAAGAGGACGACTACTCCAACACACAGTAGAAAAGGGCGACTACTCCAACACACGGTAGAAGAGGGCGACTACTCCAACACCCGGTAGGTAGAAGAGGGCGACTACTCCAACACACGGTAGAAAAGGGCGACTAAGTCATATTATATTAGCTAGAGTGTTATTGTTGTGCCCGTCCTATTGAGTCTGGTTGTAAGCAGTCTGGCACCGTCTTCTCGGCACGAGAACACCAGCGAGCTAGGAGAACCATTAGTATATACACTGTTCGTAATTCACTGAAAGTTACTGACCACCTATGGATCCTATGGCAAGCCGTGACGTCGATTCTTAACAGTACAGTAAGAGGTCGTTCAATCCATACATTTGTTAAACTCTTTAGAGGACACTTAATCCATACTAATATTAAACTCCTTAGAGGTCACTCAATCCATGCTAATGTTAAACTCCTTAGAGGTCACTCAATCCATACTAATGTTAAACTCCTTAGAGGTCACTCAATCCATACTAATGTTAAACTCCTTAGAGATCACTCAATCCATACTAATGTTAAACTCCTTAGAGATCACTCAATCCATACTAATGTTAACTCCTTAGAGATCACTCAATCCATACTAATGTTAAACTCCTTAGAGATCACTCAATCCATATTAATGTTAAACTCCTTAGAGGTCACTCTATCCATATTAATGTTAAACTCCTAAGGGTTGACGGGATTCATAATTAGGCCCTAAGCTGTAACAAGCTTGGTCACCGGGACAAACCGAGAGAGTCATCATATTCCCCATTCGTCCTAAAGTGACGTGACATTGTGTCGTCATTACCAGCGAGGCTGCGACATTTGCTGCTTTCGGTCCGACTCACCCGTTTTCAGGACGGCGCTATTGGACCAGGTTTGCCTTCCCACTGCGATCCCTATTCTCTTAGTCGTATTACACGAGTGCAGCCTGTTTCCAGGACCGGCAGTTGGATGTGGAATAAGGTCTTGGCAAGCGTCCAGCTATGAGTCGCTGCCCCTGATGGAAGCGGCCAGCTATGAGTCGCTGACCCTGACGCAAGCGCCCAGCTATGAGTCGCTGACCCTGACGCAAGCGCCCAGCTATGAGTCGCTGCCTCTGATGGAAGCGGCCAGCTATGAGTCGCTGACCCTGATGGAAGCGGCCAGTTATGAGTCCCTGACCCTGACGC
This sequence comes from Ariolimax columbianus, assembly GCA_036924085.1. NCBI lineage: Eukaryota > Metazoa > Mollusca > Gastropoda > Stylommatophora > Arionidae > Ariolimax > Ariolimax columbianus. The sequence continues at coordinate 68,700,538 of JAVGWX010000011.1, forward strand.
AAGAGGCCAGCTATGAGTCGCTAACTGATGTCTGCTCATAGATTGCTACGTCTTTACCCGAACCGAATGAAGGAAATTTTACGCGGAGAAATAATCACCAATGACGAACAGTCAGAGAACTCCTTGTGGCAAAGAAACATGTTGTATTCTCACGAATTCTTCTTCTTTGTCGTTCGTTTTTAAACTCCCGCTACCAAGCCCTGCAACGGGCTTCGCAAGTAGCATGATGTTGTCCGGAGAACGTTTTTTCGTAGTTTACACCTTGACTATGATATTTGCACCTTTCAGTCCGACACATCCGACTTCAGTCGGCATTTTTTAGTACCGGGTTAGCCTTGCGTCTTCCACCCCTTCTCCTTAGCCAGTCAGCTCTGTTGTAGCATGTTGCAGAAGGGTCTTGGTAGCTACGATCCTGACGCTTACAATCAGCTATGGGTCGCTGGTCCTGACGCTTACAATCAGCTAGGGATCGCTGGTCCTGACGCTTACAATCAGCTATGGATCGCTGGTCCTGACTCTTACAATCAGCTATGGGTCGCTGACCCTGACGCTTACAATCAGCTATGGGTGGCTGACCACTGCAACTCTTTTACTGCTCAGCATTTTGATACCAGACCTGTTCATGGCCCTATTCCGCTTACAAATTGCAGCCCTAGAAACGTGCTGTATCCGTGTAGGCTGACAGAGAATAGAGAACAGAGAAAGCAGATGCGGTCTCGGATATGTACCGCGCTGATGTTTCGGAACGAATGCGCAGACTCTCGCTGTAAATGACCACACATTGACCTTCTTAGAATGAGCAACAAAGAAGAAGAAGAAGAAGAAGAAGAAGAAAAAAGAAGACACAACTTTAGCTACTCAGTGTAGGGATGAAAATTATGAACAGATTCATTATTACAATTCTCCATTTTCAAACTTTAGTTAAAATTGTTTGTGATAAATATTTGATAATATTGAACTAATTTTTAATCCAGTGACAGTAAACTTGTTTTTTCAAAGTGCCATACTCTTAAATAAATGTATGATAATTTTGAACTAATTTTTAATCCAGTGACAGTAAACTTGTTTTTTCAAAGTGCCATACTCTTAAATAAATGTATGATAATTTTGAACTAATTTTTAATCCAGTGACAGTAAACTTGTTTTTCAAAGTGCCATACTCTTAAATAAATGTATGATAATTTTGAACTAATTGTTAACCCAGTGACAGTAAACTTGTTTTTCAAAGTGCCATACTCTTAAATAAATGTATGATAATTTTGAACTAATTTTTAACCCAGTGACAGTAAACTTGTTTTTCAAAGTGGCATGCTCTTAAATTAGCAACCATAAGTTAGTTGCCTATTAACCAAATGTTGCAGTCAGACGTCATGGACGGTTCTTTGAATCCTCAGGTTGTTTTTTTTTAAATTCTTGCTGTAACGTGTGTCGCATATATTACTTTGTGTATATATCTTAGATGCTTCATCGATAAGGTTTTATGTAGTTATTTCTGTAGCTGGCAAATATCCTTATGATATGTTTTATTAAGCTGTTTACGCCGACTGATCTGTTAAGAGTTAGACCATATGCCTACAGCGTTTCCTTCTCCAAGTTTTTATATATTTTTCAAACATCTTATGTTGCGGATTTTGTGTATGTACGCGTGAGTGTGTGTCTATGTTAATGTGTGTGTGTGTGTACGCGCGCGCGCGCGTGTGTGTGTGTGTATGTATGCGTGTTTGTGTATGTACCCGTCGGATATCAATATGTATGATATTGATCTGCTTGGTTCAGCTAGCCACTTAGGTTCGATTGAATAGCTGCTGTTGGGACCTCAAACCTCCAGGCGTTGACCTGGATCTACTCTCCTGCTCATGCCGTGGTTCAGGGCAATGAAAGAGGACATCTTGGCTTCACAAGCCTCCATCATGGGCATATTAGTAATGGATAGAAGTGACATTTTGAAATCAATCAATGACCGCCTGCTGAATGAAGACACCACAATAGATGAAGCAGTAATCCACAGACTGCAAAGTTTCGACATTAAACGAGATTCGAGAGGAGTGGGGCGCATGAGAGGACGGCGCAGGAGAGTGTACAACCAGCGAGCTACAGAGACCATCATCATCCATACCGTATGCCATTTGATGAGAGAGACTGAACACCTATGGGTATGCCCGGAGTGCAGTGACGTCGATTCTTAGAAACAGAACAGAACACAACTTCTCTCCACGTGTCTGTCAATGCGGTCAAGCTTGGGGAGCATGCACGACCAAATGAAATCAGGAGCTATGCCAATGTGAGTGTTGCTGAATGCAGGATCACTCAAGCGAAACAGGTTCTTGGAGAGGTGTCAGACTGAGGGGACCTATACGTATAGCTACAGAACCCTCCTTTGAGTGGCGTATGGACTGAGGGTGAGCCAATCTACGCCCACTTCATGGATTAAATGTATTCTTGTCTCGCTTTCACTGAAAACCAAGCTACGAATTTACATAACATGTGTCGAGCCCATTCTGCATTACGAAACCTCAACTATTCTGCGAATCGATGAGAAGTGCATTGAAGCTATCCCCAAGCGCAACCAGAGGTGAATTTTTCCGACCCACTGTTATGATCGTGACTGAAACAAAGAATCCAGCCGGCTGACAGGTCTCAGCACAATCATCGTGCTAAACCATTGACTGTTTGCCCTATTTGGACATGTGGTTCGTCTTTACTTGGATGTCCCGCCCATCAGCTGCTTAAACAGGCCATCGACATCAAGTATAGGAAGCGGCCCTCTCCGTCATAGTCCCGACCTAGCGGCCGTCCATCCCCACCTTATCAGGTCAAATCGAAAAGACATCATCCTCACTGTATGCGGCGTGGGACTCAGTCACTCATCTTGCTCCTAAACGTTTGGCGCAACGAGTCCTAGCCGGATTACCTACCTTCCCACCTACTTCGCTTTTTGCTGTTTGTTCTCTATCTTCTTCTTCGATCATTTGAAGCAATGTTTCTAGTTATGTGAGGTTCACGAAGGAGACTGCGTTTCAGGCCTTCGCCAGTCCCTACAGCTTGTCGAGCATGCTCGCTCCCCTGAGCAAGACATCCTCGCTTTGGTCTGTATAGGTAAGGCAATCCTGTAGGATATGTATTGATGTTTAATTGGGTGCTCCACAATTGCACGTGGCTGTGCCTATGTGACTCATTTTGTAGAGGTGTACCTTAAGTCTGCCATGTCCTGAAGTCTGAAGATCTTTATCTGCCTCTCTCTGCCAAGTTTGTCTATTCTGTCATTTTCTGACATGTATTTGATGTGCTGGTCTTTCCATTCCTTTCTCGTGGATTGTTTGGTGAGTGTCTTTGCTTCTTGATAGCTCTGTTGGTGCCGAATCTGCGTGGTGGCACTACTTCGGGCATTTGCGAGCCCATCTGCCTTCTCGTGCAGGCCAACGGACAATGCACTTCTGTTGCTTTGTGACGGACGATCTTCTTTGAGTAGGGGAATGCCAGACGTACCGTCAGTACAGATGAACTGGCACGAATGATGACAAATGATGAGATGACCAACGCCCGTACCACCAATAGCAAGAAAGGAAGTAGCTAGAGGATAAAGAGAATAGTACAATGAAGACTGGGCAGGTCTGTTATAGGAATACTTAATGGAGGGCGTCCGTACCACCAATAGCAAGAAAGGAAGTAGCTAGAGGATAGAGAGAATAGTACAGTGAAGACTGGGTAGGTCTGTTATAGGAATACTTAATGGTGGGCGCCCGTACCACCAATAGCAAGAAAGGAAGTAGCTAGAGGATAAAGAGAATAGTACAGTGAAGACTGGGCAGGTCTGTTATAGGAATACTTAATGGAGGGCGCCCGTACCACCAATAGCAAGAAAGGAAGTAGCTAGAGGATAGAGAGAATAGTACAGTGAAGACTGGGCAGGTCTGTTATAGGAATACTTAATGGCGGGCGCCCGTACCACCAATAGCAAGAAAGGAAGTAGCTAGAGGATAGAGAGAATAGTACAGTGAAGACTGGGCAGGTCTGTTATAGGAATACTTAATGGCGGGCGCCCGTACCACCAATAGCAAGAAAGGAAGTAGCTAGAGGATAGAGAGAATAGTACAGTGAAGACTGGGTAGGTCTGTTATAGGAATACTTAATGGTGGGCGCCCGTACCACCAATAGCAAGAAAGGAAGTAGCTAGAGGATAGAGAGAATAGTACAGTGAAGACTGGGCAGGTCTGTTATAGGAATACTTAATGGAGGGCGCCCGTACCACCAATAGCAAGAAAGGAAGTAGCTAGAGGATAGAGAGAATAGTACAGTGAAGACTGGGCAGGTCTGTTATAGGAATACTTAATGGCGGGCGCCCGTACCACCAATAGCAAGAAAGGAAGTAGCTAGAGGATAGAGAGAATAGTACAGTGAAGACTGGGCAGGTCTGTTATAGGAATACTTAATGGTGGGCGCCCGTACCACCAATAGCAAGAAAGGAAGTAGCTAGAGGATAGAGAGAATAGTACAGTGAAGACTGGGCAGGTCTGTTATAGGAATACTTAATGGAGGGCGCCCGTACCACCAATAGCAAGAAAGGAAGTAGCTAGAGGATAGAGAGAATAGTACAGTGAAGACTGGGCAGGTCTGTTATAGGAATACTTAATGGAGGGCGCCCGTACCACCAATAGCAAGAAAGGAAGTAGCTAGAGGATAGAGAGAATAGTACAGTGAAGACTGGGCAGCTCTGTTATAGGAATACTTAATGGTGGGCGCCCGTACCACCAATAGCAAGAAAGGAAGTAGCTAGAGGATAGAGAGAATAGTACAGTGAAGACTGGGCAGGTCTGTTATAGGAATACTTAATGGAGGGCGCCCGTACCACCAATAGCAAGAAAGGAAGTAGCTAGAGGATAGAGAGAATAGTACAGTGAAGACTGGGCAGGTCTGTTATAGGAATACTTAATGGAGGGCGCCCGTACCACCAATAGCAAGAAAGGAAGTAGCTAGAGGATAGAGAGAATAGTACAGTGAAGACTGGGCAGGTCTGTTATAGGAATACTTAATGGAGGGCGCCCGTACCACCAATAGCAAGAAAGGAAGTAGCTAGAGGATAGAGAGAATAGTACAGTGAAGACTGGGCAGGTCTGTTATAGGAATACTTAATGGAGGGCGCCCGTACCACCAATAGCAAGAAAGGAAGTAGCTAGAAGATAGAGAGAATAGTACAGTGAAGACTGGGCAGGTCTGTTATAGGAATACTTAATGGAGGGCGCCCGTACCACCAATAGCAAGAAAGGAAGTAGCTAGAGGATAGAGAGAATAGTACAGTGAAGACTGGGCAGGTCTGTTATAGGAATACTTAATGGCGGGCGCCCGTACCACCAATAGCAAGAAAGGAAGTAGCTAGAGGATAGAGAGAATAGTACAGTGAAGACTGGGCAGGTCTGTTATAGGAATACTTAATGGTGGGCGCCCGTACCACCAATAGCAAGAAAGGAAGTAGCTAGAGGATAGAGAGAATAGTACAATGAAGCACATTAATGTGTTAAGGAGCTAACAGTGAGGTGTTCGGAGGTGTAGAACGCCGGTATAGCAGTTAGAGTGTTAGAAATAAGTCTGATTTAATTTTTTTAACTTTTCCGTTGGTGGGTGCTGTTTGGAGCAGTTGAGAGCTTAAATTTGCTTATCTTTGGTCAAGTATGTTGCCTAGGTTACAGTTAACATTAGATGTTGTAGGATTTCTCGTATGTCATCTGTTCATATAGCAGGCGAACTTCTTCGTGTCATGTAGCCAAATCTGTTTGTGGTGTAAGCGCACAGTGGCAGTGAGGCTGCCATCTCACGAGCTAACCAAATCAACGTATTTACTGTCTTGAAATATTTTCGTTATCGCTGTATTTCTAATTTATTTTTTTTATTTTTTTTTTTGGGGGGGGGGGGGGGCGGGGGTCGCTGTTGTCTAGAGGTAAGGCGCTTGCCTCTCAAGGCGAGGAATGAAAATGATGTGGGTTCAAGCCCCGCAGGTTTTAAGCTCACGTCTTGCCACTGGTCCAAGTTAGTTCGGCACCAGAGAGTGATGTTGTGAACTGTAACCACGTGAAAGAAACCGCGAGAGGTCAAAGAACACATTGCAAAGAACAGCGAATAAGGAGAAGGGGACAGTTCGAGTCTTACCGATGGAAAAGAATACAATTCAACGTCTCTTATAATAATAACAAAAATAATTATAATAATAACAATAATAATAGTTGTCCATTACAAGCAAAGATGACGACAACATCAGACATGTTTCTTCATATGTGATCGCCAGGACTGTGCAGTCCAATCTGAGCGTGACAAACTTTACTGTCTGCTCGTATGGAACACACGAAGAGCATTGGCAATGGGGCCGTCTTGCATTCTGTCCTTTCGTGCAGCTCGCTTTTCTTGCACATAAGTCATGGTTCTCTGCTCAGCGATTCGGGCACTATGTATGATGGTAGTGTGCTCGGCAGAGCTGTTCCGAGCAAGCAGCTCCCAGGCAGCTACATCGCTGCAATGGAATATCCTTGTACCGCTTCTTCTGTTCATATCATTCAGTACACGGATCGACACGCTATCATGAAACTGTCGGACAACTGTGATTCATTTTTCAGGGCAACCGAATTTTGCCACGAATTTCCAGAGTCTGTCCCTGTTGGCGGTATCAAAAACCTTTGTATGGTCAACACAAGCCGTGTACATATCACGATGCTCTTTCTAACATTTATCTCGGATTTGACGAGTGGCTAAAATCATGTCAACCGCCCCGCGACCAGCTCGGAGTCCACGATGACTCTTTGGGAGTCGTTTCTACTCGAGATGTGTTGTTAACCGGTTGAGTCAGACTCCAGCCATAATTGTTCCAGCGATTGATAGAAGGGAGATTCCTCTGTGGTTATCACAAGATTGACGATTGATAGAATGGAGATTCCTCTGTGGTTATCACAAGATTGACGATTGATAGAAGGGAGATTCCTCTGTGGTTATCACAAGATTGACGATTGATAGAATGAAGATTCCTCTGTGGTTATCACAAGATTGACGATTAATAGAAGGGAGATTCCTCTTTTGGTTATCACAAGATTGACGATTGCCTTGTGATTGTACATGTAAGCCATGGTGACATCTTACAGTTTCTTCGGCATATGACGTGTATCCCAAATTGAACGAAAGAAATGTTAGCTTGTGTACCAACACAGGGCCTCCAGCTTCGTGGAGCTTAGCATAAGTAGCATCTGACCTCGAGGCTCTTCCATTGGACATTAGGATGATTGTTCTATCGACCTCGTGTCCTGGACGGGATGAAATGCGACAAAAGAATATGATGATGATGATGGTGACATAGACTTAAGTATCTAGGTACGCACAGAGGAGAAGGTGTTTGGGGTGTCCACTTGAAAGGCATGCAGGTAGATACCGTACAGGTGTTTGTTGTGTATACTCAGAAAAGCACGCAGGTAGGAGCAGTTGTTTGGGGTGAATGCTCAGAAAGGAATGCATGTAGGTACCGTGCAGATGTTTGTTGTGTACGCTCAGAAAGACACGCAGGTAGATACCGTTCAGGTGTTTGGGGTGTACACTCAGAAACGCACGCAGGTATGTACCGTACAAGTGTTTGGTGTATACGCTCAGAAACGCATGCAGGTAGATACCGTACAGGTGTTTGGGGTGTACGGTCAGAAACGCGTGCAGGTGTTTGGCGCGTGTAGGACTTTGTAATTATGTATATTAGTCATCGTGTTATCAGTGACGTCGATATCTTACTAATTAGCAACGAAACTGCGCCTACACCGAGTAGACCACTAATCAGCAAGCACAACAAGGGTTTGGGTATTCATCGTTAACCAGGCTGTTTATCTGGGGAGCAGACCCTCTCACAACTGAGCGCAATCTCTTTTCAACGTCCTACATTTTCCATATACTGCTTGCTGTACACTATTCCTCGCTTGCGCGATAAAGTGAATGTTTCGGTATTTTATATGAGACTTCTTATTTCACGACAATTACACGTACAATCCGCAAAGAGGATTTCACGATAATAACAGTGTTTAACTATACGTAGATGTAACATCTAGAAATACGACGTCATGTGAAAGAGAGATATCATTATTATATCACAGATTTTGTCTGTATTGACCTGACACAAAATGTCATTGTGTCTTAACCTAACGAGATTTCTTGTTTCTATTATTAGAGTCCCTTTCAGTCATGACTGGCTATAGAATGATACGGTCTTGGAGTCGCAGCACTCTACTTAGCTTTTTTACTTTCTTTCTCATAACGGCGTCGTTTCATTTGTCTGTGTTGCAAGAGCTTCTAATATCCAGCGTGAGGTGGCTGTTCTGGGTACATCTTCACTTGTATCGGTCTGCAACTTCGTCTTCCCAGGAGGTCAGACTCATGCCCAGGACCTTCATCTCACCCGTACACCCATCTCTCAACCTCAGCTGTGGTCCGCCGACCGTTCTCTTACCATCCGAAAACTTTCCATGAAGGATATCTTTGGAAATGAGACCATATTCCACGCGACAAACATGACCAACCCATCGTATTTTTCGCTGCCTAAAGAGACCGGTGCGAGAGTGCAACTCTGCATGTGTCACTCTGCCCCTCTATGTCATTTCGAGAACGGATCGCAGGCGCAGTAGATGGACGGTGTTAAGACTGTATTCTTGTTTGGCATAGGCTGCCCAAGTCTCGCTACCATTTAGGAGTTTGCTGGGGACACATGCATTGTACACCATGGTCTTGGTTTTAATTATCAGTTTCTCGTTTCTTCCAACATGTGTTGTGAGCGAGTAAATGCAGCAGTACCTTTACCAATGCGACTGTTTATTTCTTGGAGAACATGCCACTGATGAGGGATTCCATGCATGTTAATTTTTGCACAACTGCCAGTTCATAATTATCGTTGCTATGAGCTGGCGTGGCATCTACATCCGGCCCCAGCATATTGGAGTTTTTTCCCCTTACTGTGGGGCAACAATCTTTGCAAGCCCAGGAGGAGAAGCAATCTATCAGACTATGAAGTTTCCGCTGACTGTGGATGACAATTGCAGCATCATCAGCGAAAAGCAAGTCTTTGATGGTGATCTCCCTGATTCTCGTTGTAGCTTTGAGTCTTGCAAGATTAAAGAGCGGACTATCCGACCTAGTGTGAAGGCAGGTTCCTTCCTTAACGATAGCTAATACATTCGTCAGACCTAGTGGTCTGCCGGGGTCTGTGTGTATGACAAAGACAAAAATAGCAACACTGCCCCACAGAGAGCATGTCGTAAGAGGCCGCTAAGCAGGAAATCCTTCTCCCAGCTACATCCAGAACAAACCAGAAACGTTACCTGGACGGGGGAATCCGTCCCTGTAGAAGTACAGGTCAACTAAGAATATATGTTTCAGTTACAGTGCAAAGAAGATTCCGAACAGTGTTGGGGCCAGGACGCAGACTTGCTTAACACCACTGTCAATACTAAGTGGTTGTGATATACTACCATAACATTGGACTGTTCCATTCATGTCTTCGTCAAACGATATTATTAGTCTGAATAGTTCACTTTGCTTATGCAACCAATTTTAGAGAGGATTTTTAAGATTCCGTTCTATGCTGACCAAATCATTGGTCTTTGTGAGGTCAATTAGAGCAACATAAAAGGACACAGATTTGAAGCATCATCATCATGTAGCATGCCCTTTGAAGAATGTCGTTCCCATCACAGTCTGTCTGAAAGAAACTCGTTATCTTGCCAAAACCCCAGCCTCCGCCACAGTCATACTCAGGCATTCCTGGATATCTTGGTGCCAACTTCTTCTTGGTCTGCCCCTTCCTCTTTTGCAAGGACCATACCATTTGAAGCATGAACAAATTAATACCGCACATCGTCCAAAATAGAAATGCAAGATGTACAGTTCAGAGTCACTAAAGTCATAGAATGAAACTGAACAAGGAGTGTCCCAGGGATATCTCGGTTATCACCTTTACTGTTTATATCTTCATCAGCAAAATATAGTGGATGAAATGCCACATAGAGTCCATAGCTCGCTGTACGTTAATGACCTAGCTTCGAGTCTAGCTAAAAGAAACACCAGAATGAAAAATTTCAGGAAACAATATATATATTTGATCAGTAGAATTTAGATTGGCTCTTAATCATAAATTAGGGATAGAAACATTCATAACTTTTATACTTTCAAACAAAATCACAAAGAAACTAAACGGACATGAACAGCGAGAATAATAGAAAGTCACATATCCAGGAATAATACAGAACAGCATGAAAACTTCGTATTGAAAAATACCAACAAAATGCTAAGCAGCGAATGACTAATACGCACTATTAGCTGGAAATACATGTGGTGCAGGCAATCAAATGCTTAATGTGTTCTATACAATAAATGTTAGACCAGCATTAGCACATGGAATGCCAGCTGCGTGGAGGAACAGTTTCAACAACAACAAAGTTTTTTTTTAAATTTTAAACAATAAAAATTGCAAACCAGGCAGAAAAAATTACCGTAAAAGCTTATAAATCAACACAAATAGCAGAAACGATGAAAATAACAAATCTACAGCACACGACTGACAGAAGAGATTACAGTGCACTACAACATACAGGAAGCTACTGCAACGGCTCCCAAATCTGTCTACAAATTCAAAACTAAAAGGTTAGAATGAGCCAGAATAGAAACTGCTTTGCACGAAGATCAAAGCAACTAGCTTCCTTTGTGGCAGCCCTCGCATAGAAAACGACAGAGCCTCTAATGACAAGCAGTATATTTCCACCATGGGAGTGAATATGACTATCAAAGTTGATGTACCATAGATGATACATACAAACATGGAACCCAAACAAATATAGAGAGAAGATGAGCTTCAAATATATTCAAAAGATATACTCATCCATTGAATGGACCCACGTATACATATAATAATCACCAACAAGAGCTTCGAAAAATGGAAGTTTGCATAAAATTTAAATGAACAGGAAATTAAAATCTTAACCACTAGAAAATTCAGAAACAACCCGAAGCACTAAGAACATCTGCAATAACCATCACGCAAAATGAAGAAGAACCACATCAGAAGCACAATAGTTTTTTAAAAGATTTCTTGTCAGTCATCAAGGCCTTAAGAAACCATACAAACAATGGATTGGACAGCCTATCTCAGGCACTCAATCCGCTTCGATTTTCTGATGACAAAGTGCTCATCATAGAGTCGGCAGCAGAAGCCAACCAAATGATACTGCTACTCGATGGAAAGGACAAGAAAGCGGGTCTTGGGATGAATGTCTCGAAGACCAAAGTGTTGCGCAATCGCTTCGCCACTTGTGATCCAGTCTTCTTCGGCGAGGTAAGATTAGAGGATGCCAACGAGTACATTTATCTTGGACGTCTTCTCAATATGGAGAATAACCTGGAACCTGAACTAACAAGTAGTTGCCGCGCGGGTTGGGCAGCCTTCTCGTCTATTAACACGGTCCTGGTCGGTTGCCTATGAGCCTCCCTTTTCAATTCCACTGTACTCCCTGCGATGTGCTACGGTGTCGAGACGTGGACACTAACACAATCACTAGAAGACAAATTGAGAGTACCCAGGTCTTCCTTGAGAGACGCTTGGTCGGAATCACTCTCCGGAACCAACGTATGCAAGATCTCCCCAATTCTGACATAAGACGATTGTCTCTAGTGAAGGATGCGGTAATACATGCAGACAAGGCCAAACATAGATGGGCAGGTCACGTGTTGCGACGAAACGATGGTTGATAGAGCACAGTGACAGCAGTCTGCTACCCTCGAGGTAAGAGGAGATCGCGGGGAAGACCTCCAATGCGTTGATCAGACTACATTGCTGTTCGCTGCAACATCTGAGATGCCTCTAGAGGATCACTTACCACGCACTGGACTTCCGTGACTCAAGACAAGGTCCGCTGAGGCGTAGTTGGGACCCACAGCTACGCTGAGTAACGGGTCATCAAGATCAAGATCTTAGGAATACCGGCTATAATTTAACAGAATGGTAATGCAATGGACTGTTGCATACTGTAAGGTAAATGGAAATGACGAGGTTGGTAGACTAGCCAAAAAGGGAGAAGGCAAACACCAAATTGATAAAATAAGGGCTACATGTGAAGAAATAAAGACAATGATACAACTTAACTTTAGAAACAAATGACTAAAATGAAACCCAGAATCTGATATAGGAGAAGCACACTACTCCTCGCCAAGAGGAGATCAGATTATAATATTCCGTGTAACAGTCACTATAACTATAATCCACAACTACTTTAACAGTGGCACACCTTAGCAAATGACCTCATTATGTTCAGAACATGCCAGGTGATTCATAAAAATTCACATAATTATTATTCTAAACAATTACCAGCTGCCTCTATATTACCAATGACATATTTACTATTCTAAACTACTGTCACCTTCACTCGTGCATATATTCGTGAAGAAACACTGATGGCAATTCGCGTTCTACTTTCTTACCAGATTTTATCATTTGGTCAAATGGAAGGAAAACAGCAATAATCTTGATTTCTGGAAACACGTGTATGTTGAAGGTTGAAAACACTTAGCAAGTGTTTAAAGATGTCACCTCTTCTACGTTTCTGAACTATGAAAACATAAAATATCTGGGCTCTTGATAAGACGAGTATCTTGAGTAACGAAAACACTTAGCAAGTGTTTGAAGATGTCACCTCTTCTACGTTTCTGAACTATGAAAACATAAAATATCTGGGCTCTTGATAAGACGAGTATCTTGAGTAACGAAAACATTTAGCAAGTGTTTGAAGATGTCACCTCTTCTACGTTTCTGAACTATGAAAACATAAAATATCTGGGCTCTTGATAAGACGAGTATCTTGAGTAACGAAAACATTTAGCAAGTGTTTCAAGATGTCACCTCTTCTACGTTTCTGAACTATGAAAACATAAAATATCTGGGCTCTTGATAAGACGAGTATCTTGAGTAACGAAAACATTTAGCAAGTGTTTCAAGATGTCACCTCTTCTACGTTTCTGAACTATGAAAACATAAAATATCTGGGCTCTTGATAAGACGAGTATCTTGAGTAACGAAAACACTTAGCAAGTGTTTGAAGATGTCACCTCTTCTACGTTTCTGAACTATGAAAACATAAAATATCTGGGCTCTTGATAAGACGAGTATCTTGAGTAACGAAAACATTTAGCAAGTGTTTAAAGATGTCACCTCTTCTACGTTTCTGAACTATGAAAACATAAAATATCTGGGCTCTTGATAAGACGAGTATCTTGAGTAACGAAAACATTTAGCAAGTGTTTCAAGATGTCACCTCTTCTACGTTTCTGAACTATGAAAACATAAAATATCTGGGCTCTTGATAAGACGAGTATCTTGAGTAACGAAAACACTTAGCAAGTGTTTGAAGATGTCACCTCTTCTACGTTTCTGAACTATGAAAACATAAAATATCTGGGCTCTTGATAAGACGAGTATCTTGAGTAACGAAAACATTTAGCAAGTGTTTCAAGATGTCACCTCTTCTACGTTTCTGAACTATGAAAACATAAAATATCTGGGCTCTTGATAAGACGAGTATCTTGAGTAACGAAAACACTTAGCAAGTGTTTGAAGATGTCACCTCTTCTACGTTTCTGAACTATGAAAACATAAAATATCTGGGCTCTTGATAAGACGAGTATCTTGAGTAACGAAAACATTTAGCAAGTGTTTAAAGATGTCACCTCTTCTACGTTTCTGAACTATGAAAACATAAAATATCTGGGCTCTTGATAAGACGAGTATCTTGAGTAACGAAAACACTTAGCAAGTGTTTGAAGATGTCACCTCTTCTACGTTTCTGAACTATGAAAACATAAAATATCTGGGCTCTTGATAAGACGAGTATCTTGAGTAACGAAAACACTTAGCAAGTGTTTAAAGATGTCACCTCTTCTACGTTTCTGAACTATGAAAACATAAAATATCTGGGCTCTTGATAAGACGAGTATCTTGAGTAACGAAAACACTTAGCAAGTGTTTAAAGATGTCACCTCTTCTACGTTTCTGAACTATGAAAACATAAAATATCTGGGCTCTTGATAAGACGAGTATCTTGAGTAACGAAAACATTTAGCAAGTGTTTAAAGATGTCACCTCTTCTACGTTTCTGAACTATGAAAACATAAAATATCTGGGCTCTTGATAAGACGAGTATCTTGAGTAACGAAAACATTTAGCAAGTGTTTAAAGATTGCACTCTTCCTCTTCAATTCTGAACTATGAAGAGAATACATCAATTATCTGGCTTCTGGTAAGCCAAATTATTGAGCCTCTTTATACAGTCGATTGAGTATCAAATCAGTCTGACTTGTCCACGATTACGTGGGTCTGATTTCTGAGTCTGGTCCTCTCTCTCCGAGTGAAATCTCTGAATCATGATCAATGTTTTGAAGTCTGCCCTTCGCTATCCTTCCGAGTAAAATATCTTAATTCATTCTCTCTCTCCGGGTGAAAAATCTCTTAATGATATTAAGTCTGCAACTAGCCTTCTATCCGAGTTAGAATCTGAGCCATAATTTATAAGTCATCGGCTAGCACTTTGAAGAATGTCTTATTATTGCATTCACAACTTGACTCTCCGAGTTGACGTTCGATATGATCCTAAGTCTCCAATCCAATGCCCGTTCCTAAGTATGAACGTGAGTCTCTTGCTGACACTCTGCCTCTCAAGTTTTCCTCCTTCTGTGAATGCTCCCTCTGGCCACTTGACACAAGCTTGCACACCCGTGCGTTGTTGACACCACCCTGATAAAAGTTAGCCCCTGCCCGTGGTTTGTGATAAGCTTATTGTCCGGCATGGTGTAATGCAACCACACTCGGTGTACGCATGGATAGACACGCGAATCAGAGGTGTGACATTCCTTCCATGTTTTTCTTTTGAAGTAGACATCTTACCGTTTTACTCCTGACCACCTGGACAGGTTGACTCTGCGGGTCCAAAAAAGGTGAGAAATTCCTTTTTGTCTCAGGACGTAGATGTACTTTCGCACTTTGTCCGGACTGATCAGCGGGTGGCGTGCGAAAACATATGGACTGTTATGCAAGTGCCTAGCGTGAGACCCACCAAAAGAAGCCTTACTTCCTATATATTAAAACGTTCGAAAACTATAATAGGAAGAAACCCTTCCGTCTACTTATTCAGGGTTCTAAATTAAATGAACATTGTGTCTGACAAGGACTGCCAACAGACAAGTGCAGGCTGAACAAACATCCCTTCAATTAATTGAAAATTAGGCACACAGATGGCGAGAATAAACAATGGTGGAACATGATTTCCAAGAATTCCGGCTCCATGAGAGGTACAGGCAGTACAGTACAGTACAATACAATAAAGTACATCATAACATAAACTAGCATAGCATAGCATATCGAAGTATAGCATAGCATAGCATAGTATAGTATGGTATTGTATGGTATGGTATTTACTCCGTGGGAGGAGCAAAGTGACAACATGGTCTTATACAGCTAATTGTAAGATTACCTGTATGCGACCAGAATAACAGACGAACACTTAAAGGAAATATGTGCAATTATATTGACAGAAAACAAAGAAGAAAAGGAAGAAGAAAATGGAGAGAAGGAAGATAGAAAAAGAAGATGAAGCTTACTGACACTAAGCTGACAGCCATTAATATTTAAAGGAAAATCGATATAAACACCAAGGTTATGGCCCCAGTGACTGCAGCAAGACAGACCAACATCTATCTAAAGTCATAAGGCGTTTCATCGTGGACAAAGAGCGAGCGAAAACCACTAACAAATCACAATAAAAAGAACAAGACACGATGGTGAAACGAGCTGTTTAGGTTAGACAACTAACTTCTTCGTTCGTCCTCAGATCAAGGTCCCGGTTTCTCTTACAAAGGACACCGTTGTTTGTAAGGCTGTTTTATCTCCATACAGCTTTTTGCCTCATATCTGTCTCCCGAGACCAGAATTGTTCTCATTTTTCCTGCGTGAGTGTGCAGCTATGCAGGATGTGTTCCACGGTCATGATATGCTCCCCACATGGACACTTGTCATCTGTCCCAATCCTCATTTTGTTGTAAATATGACGCTTGAGTCTGTTGTGTCCAGTTCTCAGTCTGAAGATGATCTTGCTCTTCTCTAGTTAAGTTAAAGTAGTTTTCTTTTCGGAAGTCGGGGTGTTGATCCGCCCATTTTACCCTAAAGTTGGCTTTAATTATGTGATACTCAGGTCTGTTTGTGGGGATGCACCACCACTCTTTGCTAGTTTGTCTGCAGTTTCATTGCCTTCAATGTTACAGTGGGATGGGACCCACTGTATGATCAACCTTGGATGTTCTGCTGAGAGCTGTGTCAGGGAGAACATACATTGCTCGAGATCTTTATCGCTGTGTTGTTTTAGTGCTGCTAATACTGACGCGGCATCAGTCAGCAATACTATGTTTTCTTAGTGTCACAAGGCGCTTCATCAGGGACAAAGAACGAGCAAAAACCACTAACAAATCACAATTAACAAAACAAGACACGATGGTGAAACGAGCGGTTTAGGTTAGGCAACTCTTAAACTACTCGTCTTACATCACGTTCGGTGTTTCTACTCTCAGTGCCGCTGCAGTTTCGATTGATTTATTTCTATTTATTGGGAAGAAAAAAGTAAGTAAGTTATGATTAAAGCTACTCTTTGATATTATAAACGTTTTCGTCTTCTGATTCTACTTCTTTTACTGCAGGGAACGTAGGAAAGGGAGATGATTAGAAACACGTGTTGGCAAGTCATCAACTTATGTACCTTCAACAACTTAGATATTGGTGAGACGCACTTCAGGGCCAAGGACACCCACAAACTAATTGAAAGTTATATACGAAATAAATCTAATTCTAGAAAATCTAAGCAAAGTCTACTAGACTAAATAAAAGATCATGTTTCTGCCATCATTGATCAATTAGACTGGAACCCCGGGTTATTCAATAACTTCTGCTGACTTTTTCAGGGTCTCAAAACTTCTGTACAGTTTCTCCTCGAGAGGAGTCGACGTCGGCCACATCATTGTCCTGAGATCTGTGTGGCTGGACTAGTCCTGAAGTACATGTTCTATCGACATGTTTGTCATATGCTGGTGTTACTTATGTTGAATTTGGTGTCTCATTCTGTTGTGGCAAGTCGGAGACGTAGTATGATAAGTTGTTCTTTTCTGATCAGTTGGTAGTATCTGTCATCTGCGTGGTATCTGGGAAGTTCTTCCTGCCACATGATATTGTACTGCCCTCTGATCATGGTTTTTGTTTCCTCATAATTGACTAGGTATTCTTCTTTTATCAGTTTCGTTCCCCCTTTGGTCAGACTGGCGGTCTCTAGATACATCGAAAAGTATGGACAGATAAACAAATGGAAAAGCATCAGGTCATGATAACTTGAAAGCAGAACTTTTTTAACAGGTCCTCAACTAGCAGCAGAAGTATTTGAACACATATTCACACAGATCACACAGACAGAGATGACGCCGCAATAATGGTGTACAAGAACTATTGTAAAATTACTTGACAAAAAAACGGTACTTTGTCCTGTCACGTGATGCTAGGCAGCCTTCGCAGGCAGTTCATGTAGAATCGATGTAGCTTTCTGGCATGTCTGGTATCCACTGTCCATGTTTCGCAGACATGTAAAAGAGTAGTTAACACTTTAGCACAATACACTTTTACCTTGGTGGCGGCACTGATGTCATGTTGGGTCCAGACATTTGCTTGTATCCTCTCAAACGCAAACCTTACTTTTGTAATCCTGGTGTTGACCTCTGCGTCTATTGTCGTTACCCTTGGGAAAGTATTTCTTAGGTAGGTGAAGCTATCGACTGCCTGGAGACGTTGGTTATGTAGAGTAATGTTTGGTCCAATGTACGCTCCCCAGGGGCAGACTGGAAGGGTATTTAAGTTTTCCTAGTGTTGACTGTGAGCCCAAGATGTATGCACACCATCGGAAACACAGCCATGATGGACTGTAAATCTTGTTCTGAGCAGGTGTTAAGGGTACAGCCGTCAGCGATCAAGAGATCCAAGATGGAGGCATCGTTCACTTTGGTGTAAGACTCCAGGTGTCTCTGATTGAACAGCTGACCGTGCACCCTGTACTTAATATGCATGCCGGTAGCAGTAACATGCACAACGTCATAGAGCATTGCTGCAAAAACAATGCTAAAGAGTATCGTTGTCAGAACTGTGTTGTTGACTGGGAATATGATTATTATCCTTCGTGCAGTACTGGAGCAACCATGGAACTGGCAGACAACTGTCGTGAATCCAAAGGAATAGCCACGCTTCGCCATGATTTACTAGATCCCTTTCTTGTTGACGGTGACAAAGGCCTTGGTCAGGTCGACAAAAACCGTGTATATGTCACAATGCCGTTTTGGCATTTGTCCTGGAGTTGAAATGCTGCAACGGGATTAAGATCCTGAGCAGCGCATGAGCTGCAGGGGTCAGCGACCCATAGCTGACTGCTAGCGTCAGGGCCAGCGAACCAAAGCTGACAAGACCCTTCTACACCTCCACGCGGTGATCCTGGATAACAGGCTGCAGCAGGTCATACTGGCTAAGGATAAGGGATCGAAGAGGGAATGCTAACCCGGTACTCAAAAAATGCTTGCTGAAGTCGGATGTGTAGGACTGAAAAGTACAAATACCGCAGTCAAGCTGTAAACTACGACACAACGCATTCTGTTCTCTGGACTAGATTCTGCTACTTAAGCCATTTCAGGGTTTGGTAGCGGGAGATTGAAAACGAAAGAAGCCAAGCCAAGTCAAATGCTGCAGCTATCATGTCAACCGTGCCACGATCCGCTCAAACCACCTCCCTGACCCTTCGAACAACAACAGTAACAACAGCCGTGGATAAGTCGAGGACTTTCTCCTCGACCTCTTCTTGGCGATAATACGGAAGGAAGACTCCGACATTCCGATGTCATTCCCTTGGTGCACATTCCATTAAGATATCACATCTTCTATACAATGTTAGAGTACTGTACTAGTGTGGGTAGGGCGTTGATTCTATTTGCAAAGATATGTAGTTCGATCCTTGTAGTCGACACGCTTCAGTTCTCCCAGCTGTGAATGGGTACATTGTTTACTTTTAGGAAAGGAAAAGTCCACCTCACATAAATTGGAAGGTTTCTACAAGGAAGTATCTAACACTTCATCTACGATAACAGTGTCTGCTATGGAACTGCCTTTACCTTTTTAATTCTCCCTCCAGCGTTGAGTGCTTTTGCAGAGATATTAAGTTATTTATTCTTCCTGCAAACGTAGCGCGATCAATTCTGTTCACGACACGCCCAGTCTGCTCAGCACTAAACCTATGTCTACTTTATACTATAACTGACGGAAAGGCAGCTCTGAAAATAACTGGTCATCCCATCAATTAAGAAAAAACACTGATACATAGAGCAGACACGTTTCTAACACTTTATCTTTGATGGCAGCATATCCTACGAGACGATCGTAAACTTTTAAAAATCTTTTATCGCAAATATATAAAGTGCTGATGTTATTTAACTGAAAGGTCAACCACGCCCGTGATAAGAAAAGTGTACTGGTTATACTGGCTATCGTGTAATGAAAAGAAATGTGTACTGGGTTTATTGGCTTTTGTGAACAGAAGAGAAAAGTGTACTGGGTTTATTGGCTTTTGTGAACAGAAGAGAAAAGTGTACTGGGTTTATTGGCTTTTGTGAACAGAAGAGAAAAGTGTACTGGGTTTATTGGCTTTTGTGAACAGAAGAGAAACGTGTACTGGGTTTATTGGCTTTTGTGAACAGAAGAGAAAAGTGTACTGGGTTTACTCGCTTTTGTGAACAGAAGAGAAAAGTGTACTGGGTTTACTCGCTTTTGTGAACAGAAGAGAAAAGTGTACTGGGTTTACTCGCTTTTGTGAACAGAAGAGAAAAGTGTACTGGGTTTACTCGCTTTTGTGAACAGAAGTGAAAAATTGCAATACCACAGACAGAGGAGGGGCGTGGTTATGGCAGACGGTGTGAACGTTGGCATGTATGTTCAGGTATGACCAGAGAGTGATATGTGGGCATGTCTTGTAAGTTGAGGTATGACTAGAAAGTGGTATGTGTGCATGTCTTGTAAGTTGAGGTATGACTAGAAAGTGGTATGTGTGCATGTCTTGTAAGTTGAGGTATGACCAGAAAGTGGTATGTGTGCATGTCTTGTAAGTTGAGGTATGACCAGAAAGTGGTATGTGTGCATGTCTTGTAAGTTGAGGTATGACCAGAGAGTGGTATGTGTGAATGTCTTGTAAGCTGAGGTATCACCAGAGAGTGGTATGTGTGCATGTCTTGTAAGTTGAGGTATGACCAGAGAGTGGTATGTGTGCATGTCTTGTAAGTTGAGGTATGACCAGAGCGTGGTATGTGTGCATGTCTTGTAAGTTGAGGTATGACAAGAGAGTGGTATGTGGACATGTCCTACATTTTCACGTCCCACTAGAGAGTGGTACTAACGGAGTTTTCCGATTAGCGGAACATATACAGTGGTTGCACTAGGTTCTTATTGGGCGAGGAGGAAACGAGAAGACTATGATGACATGACATAAGGAGGAGAAGAAAATGAAGAAAAAAGTAGAGGAAGAAAAAGGAGGATGAGCAGATGGAGGAAGAGAGAAAGAATGTCCAGGTATAAAATGACGGTTCGTTCGTTGTCAGTTAAGTACCAGCCAATCACGTGTTACCCAATTAAGACTGGCACATGACAGGTAAGCAGTGATCCGTTGTGTTTAACTAAACATTGATGTCACTGAGTTATGCTAAGTAAACACTCCATATGGTTAGTTAACATCATGGATCTTTCTCTCTCTTTCTCACTCACTCTCTCTCTCTCTCTCTCTGGTCAAGCGAAGTATCGGTAGACTAAAACATCAAGGAGAAGACATGAACTCGAGGCAAACATAAAGGAAATATGGAAGACGAGGACCGAGCTGTAAGGAATGACTTGTCGTTGCGTTTGTTGAAAACATGTGATCCACAGGGAGCTGAAAGAAAGTTGTTTGTTATCGATGATTTACTCAAGTACCGGACGTTTCTTTCCTTATCTTCGCTCCCGTTCTGTTCATTTATCCATCATATTTATTTGGTTACAAAAATATATACTTGTGACAAATAAGTAACCCCTCTACTAGAGAATATAGATGTTTCGTCGCAGGTTATCTGTAAGCAGAGACACTACAGTTACTAACATGCACGCTTTGTCGCAGGTTTTCTGTAAGACGAGTCCACTACAGTTGCTGGAACATGCAAGCATTGTCGCAGGTTTTCTGTAAGACGAGTCCATTGTAGTTGCTAGGATATAAAGGCTTTCCCCAATGAAGTACACTGTAGTTGCGACCCTATGCTACTACTCTAGTGTGAATAGATCTATATAATATGATCAGAAATAAAAGTAGGTCAGAACAGATCGAACAATTGGCCTTTTTCTGATGTTAGGATTGCGGGAGCAGACATTGTACCTTGCAGCAGAGCTCCAAAAGGAACTAACATCAATGTTGGCCCTTGTGCTTTGTAATGAACGAAACTGAGGCAAGAATAATGCTATAAATAGATAATACGACATGTCTAATGTAAACCTTAATATTTGTGTGTTGACAGACCATACATAAGTACTGTTACATGGGGGACTTCCCCTTGTATATAAAGGGAGTTTACAGTACTGGTAATGGAAATGATATTCATAATACTGCCGTTGGAGATGGAGTGTAACGGACTTGATTTTTCGAGATCCTAAATTTGATCAAATGGTGTAGACAGCTTACTTTCTTCACGTGACTCTAACCAGTTTCAGTATACAGCTGGATACGCTGGAGTGTGACACGACTAGTCTGCAGCCAGGTTATTGTAACAAATGGCCATAAAGAAAGCTAATATTTGCAATTTAGTCTATCAAATGTGAAGATGACAGTCCCAGCGGACCCGGCCATCGGAGAGGATGTCTCTGGAATTACGTTTTTCGAGGTCTCGGTTTTCCATTGCCTGGTACCTTTCAACAGCTAGGTAGACCGACGCATGTCACAACTTGGGGGCGAATACAGCACGTTTGCTGCGAGAAGCCATCGTTCTAACCACTTTATCACTCATAGGATATCAGATAGACTATTACATTCCGTCTCCTTCAGCTTCCTATTAAGCACAGAGTTATCACTATAAATGGCACATTACAGAAATGCTGCCTCAAAGCAGAATGTGTTCTATTGCATTGGTGGTTTCTGTGTCCAGATTAATGAGTCCATGTTTCAGAAACATGGACAGCGAATAACAAGTTGGAGAAAAGTATAGAAACCTTCGAAATGTGGATTATATATATATATATATATATATATATATATATATATATATATATATATATATATATATATATATATGAGATATGATATATGAGTCGTATGTATAGGAAAGAGAAGAAAGCAAATGTCGAGGTATCGAAAGAGTTGGGGGTCAAAAGAGAATTAATAACCGAAATCAGGGTTGGACAGCTACGTTATTTTGGACATATAATAACACGTACCTCCTTGTTGAAGACAATACTAGAGGGTAGCATGGAAGGCAGTTGTTCAATAGGCAGACGACGATAGAAGTAGGTGGATAATATCAGGGAATGGACTAGAAAAACCCTCTCAGGCTGCACCATTCAGCAAGAGATAAAGTACACTGGAGATCCATTGCCACCGACCTTCGATGTGGAGATGACAGTTGAACTGAACTTCTTTCTTCTTCTTATTATTATTCTGCGTTCGTTCTCAATCTCCTGTTACCAAGCCTTGAACATGGTTTTGCCTGTAGCCGGATGTAGTCCGGATAACGGAATTCGTTGTGTAGCTAGTTTACAGCTTGAATGCGATATAGGCACCTTTCGGTCCAACACATCCGTCTTCGGCAGCGAATTGAACTGAGTTTTTTTTTGTATAACTCCATATACAACTCTCATCAATCACTGTTTATGAAATGAGTGTACCTGTAGTGAGCCTGTTCTTGTCCTGCCTAAATACCTCGGTATCCATAACAAAAATTGTCAAATCTACAAGTACAATCAATGGTAGTCTCATAACAGACACTGCTGTCTGGGATCAAGTGTAAGAGGCTTCACTGTATTAGGCCTGTGGACGAAGATGCAGCAGTATCACATTGAATGAGTTGACAGCATCCAGCGACTTATTGCATCAGGGCCAACGAATCAGAGCTGACCCAAACCATATTCTGCCTCCAAGTGCCGGTCCTGGAAATAGGCTGCACTAGTGTAGTCTGGCTAAGAGAATAGAGATGGTAGTGGAAAATTTAACCCAATGCCCCCCCCCCCCCCCAAAAAAAAAGCTGAAACCGAATGTCTAGGGCCGAAAGCCTGAGATATCGCAGCCTCGCTGTAAACTGCAAAACAAGGAGGTAACAGTGCCCTTTCCTTGACAAACGCCTAGAAGAAGATGAAGAAGAAGAAGGACCGGAACCCAGAACCGTTGCCCTGAGAAGCGAGTGCTCTCCACTCTGACACTGAGAAGCTGTTACTAAAAACAGATACCAACATTTAAGAACGGTACTTACCTATTAAATATATGCAGCTGAAGAAATATATCCTGTCCAAATTCACAAAACCCTGGACACTTATGTAAGGTCTTCTATCCAAAACTGCTTGGTAGGCCTAAATGTGAATTTATTCTCTCAGAAAATCAATGGATCGATATCACACAGCTCTGATTGTTACCGTAAATCCACACCAAAACCTCAACAGCTGTTCTTCCTGACCAATCAAGAATTCTTAGTTGAGAGATAAACTCGATGTATATCTCAGGAAAGTGTTAGAAATACAAGAGAATTGTGTTCCTCATCGAACCACGGACTTGGTGAAGGCGGAAGAAAAAGCACATGTGAAAGGTAGTGATGGGGCTGAGATTCCAGGGCCGGGATGACGAGGAGAGAACTCAACATCTGATTGGTTAAGGGGTTGTTTCCTTTTTTTTAACGTCTGTTGCGGCACGCGCTACAAACGCGAGAACGGGCACTGCAGGCCTGCACCGCTGGCGCTTTAGATAAAAAATGTATCAGTGACTTTCATGGTCTTTTTAGCAACGTGACAAGTAGACAACTATGCCCTCCAGTGAATCTCTGGTGCTCTTACCATAGAGGAAAGAAAAGGCCCACTGCACCTCAATGACTGTAATAACAGGGACTATAGAGAGTTGTGCATGTGGCTAGCAACCTCTTTCTGAACAATTATTTGCTACAGAAACCACCTCTGTAAAATCACACAGGGCCTTGGTGAAGGATTCCTTAAGAAGGCCAACGGCAGTGGTGCTCCTGTGCTCCGGCGAAAGTGATTAAGGCGAAAAGACAACTATTAACACATTCTTTTAAAATAATATTGTTATCATTTTGCTGGGGCCAAAAAGTAATCAAGACCACGTGAAACATACTGATCTAGGTCAGAGCGGGGAGTAATCAGAGCCAGGTGAAACATATTAATCAAGGTGGGAGTGAAGAGTAATCAGGGCCAGGTGAAACATATTAATCAAGGTGGGAGTGAAGAGTAATCCGGACCAGGTGAAACATATTTATCGAGGAGGGAGTGAAGAGTAATCAGGGCCAGGTGAAACATATTAATCAAGGTGGGAGTGAAGAGTAATCAGGGCCAGTTGAAACATATTAATCAAGGTGGGAGTGAAATCAGGGTCAGGTGAAACAAATTAATCAAGGTGGGAGTGAAATCAGGGTCAGGTGAAACATATTGAACAAGGTGGGAGTGAAATTAGGGCCAGGTGAAACATATTGAACAAGGTGGGAGTGTAATCAGTGTCAGGTGAAACATATTGATCACGGTGGGAGTGAAATCAGTGTCCGGTGAAACATATTGATCGAGGTGGGAGTGAAATCAGTGTCAGGTGAAACATATTGAACAAGGTGGGAGTGAAGAGTAATCAGGGTCAGGTGAAACATATTGATCAAGGTGGGAGTGAAGAGTAATCAGGGTCAGGTGAAACATATTGAACAAGGTGGGAGTGAAGAGTAATCAGTGTCAGGTGAAACATATTGAACAAGGTGGGAGTGAAGAGTAATCAGTGTCAGGTGAAACATATTGATCAAGGTGGGAGTGAAGAGTAATCAGGGTCAGGTGAAACATATTGAACAAGGTGGGAGTGAAGAGTAATCAGTGTCAGGTGAAACATATTGATCAAGGTGGGAGTGAAGAGTAATCAGGGTCAGGTGAAACATATTGAACAAGGTGGGAGTGAAATCAGTGTCAGGTGAAACATATCGAACAAGATGGCAGTGAAATCAGGGTCAGGTGAAACATTTTGATCGAAACCTCTACTTTGCGCCATCATTCCTACTTCTGGAAGCTGGATGTGCCACATCAGTCTGGTCAACGAGGTAGGGATCGATACTACAATCCACGTTGTGATGAGCTACCTGTAGAGCCTCGCATTACACTACAGCCAGGAGGACACCGGTCCGCCTTCTCAATGACCTATCGGGAGGTACAAGGCGCCACTTAATGCCGCTACCAATATAACGTTGAGTTAACTCACTTCTGCACGAATAACAACATCTAACTGTCCAACCGATTACACTGAAGCGTGCCTAAACCAAGTTTCAATAAGAGGTCCTTTGCACTGGAAGCAGCACTGTAATCGCACAATCACTCAAATGCCCTACATAACAATTGTACACCAATATAATAGCAGTTTCCACGAAGGCCAACACACTTGGTAACTAGTCGGGTACAAAATACTTATGGGTCAATTACCGCGTTATGGCCAAAACAACAACGATTCTTACGTTATTATCTAAAGGTCTTCCTCTTCACCAAAGACAACAGACAATACAAATATGAGCGTAACACATTATGTAGGAAGAGGGGAGCACATACAAAAAGACATGATATCATAAATTAGAATGAAAATGTACTTAACTGGATAATATGTGCCCATCGTTAAATGAAGATGGCGACAGCATCATACTTTTTGCTGCAAAATGTGTTCTCTTATGGCTGTAAATACCAATCCTGGAACGGAATACCATGCAACATTGGGGGCACACATGTCGGGTGCCGGACCTGGAGTCGGGCAGCTCGGTTTCACTGAGCCTCCACAATGGTTTTGCTTTCTGCAATCTGAGCACCTTCGGTGAATCTAGCGTCGGATGGTACGGCAAGCAACTCTCATGGGGGACATCAATGTTGAAGTTTCTCAGAAACACCTTCAAGAAGTCTCTATAGCGTTTCTTCTGATCAGACTGGTGAGCAACGACCTGCTGTGAGCACACCGTAGAACAGCTGCTTCGTGGCGCTCATCTGGCATGCAACCAACACGTTCCGTCCATCTAAGCGACCAACACGTTCCGTCCATCTAAGCTCGGCTATTCACAAAAGTGTAAGGATCTTCAACGTGTTAGTTTGGCAAAGATTTTCACAGCTAGGCACTTTATTCTGCTACTTGATACTGAGTAGCCTACGTAGACAGTTCAAGTGAAAGCGATTTAGCAGTCGAGCATGTCTGCTACACACTGTCCATGTTACACAGGCATGCAGCAGGGTGAATAGCACTACAGCACGTTAAACTGTTACCTTGGTGGTGACACTGATGCCTTGTTTTATCTTATCCAGACGTTTTCTTGGAGCCTCCCAAACGTAGAGCTCGCCTTAGCAATCATGATGATGATCTTACAGTCGATGTTCGTCTCTCTAGAGAGAGGCACTGCCTAGGTAGGCAAAATGTTAACTCTGTACAGTAATGTTTGGTTCGATGTACCACTCCCCAGGGGCAGGCTGAAAGAGTACCTTTGTTTTCCTGGTGTTAATCGTGAGACCAACGTTACTGCATGCGCGGAAAACGCTGTCATGGTGGACTGCATATCTTGTTTTGAGCAAGTGTTTAGGTCGCGAACAGAAGAGCCAAAATCGTGGCCTTACTCACCTTCGTGTAGGATTCTCAGCGTCCCAGGATGAACAGCTAACCTTGCGTCCTGTAACTGATTTGTATGCCTGTAGCAGCGCCATGTATATCATCAGTGAGCATTGCCAAAAGGGCATGCTAAATAGTAACAGTGCAGCACGCAACCCTGTTTGACACCGTTGGTGACTGGGAAGATTACCGACAATTTTCCGCCATGCAGCACACGAACCATCATGCAATTGGCGGACAGCCGCAATGAAACTGCCGTGGCAGTCAAACTTTGCTATGATTTGCCAGAGTCCGTCCATATTGACGGTGTCAAAGACTTTGATCAGATCGACAAAAACTGTGCACAGGTCACCATTCTGTTCTTGACATTTCTCTTGTAGTTGACGTGCTGCATATATCACGCCAACCCTCCCATCAACTGCATGAGAACCACACTGGCAACCCGTGAGGAAACCCTGCTCAAGATGTCCGGTTAGACGGTTGAGCAGGACTGGGGCTAGCATTCTTCCCGCGATTGACAGCAGAGAGATGCCTCTGTGATTGTCGCAGGATTGACGGCTGCCCTTTTACTTGTTTAGGTGTACAATAGTGGCATCTTTCATCTCCTGTGGAACTGGCTGTAGTATGGACTCGTCAACAGTTAGATAGCAAGTAGACTCGTCAGGCGATGAACGGAAATGTCTGCCTCAGAAGGTAAAGTACTACTTGTTCCTGTCTCCTTGGTTACTCATGTATCACGTGCACACCATTAAGTAGCTTCTTGTCTGATATCTTCACGAAGACACTTCTTATTCACTTATAGTTGTTGCTTCTCTAAGTTACACTTTTAAGAATCGACTTCACTGCACCCCAGGCTTACCGATAGAGGCTCAGCTTATCTCAGCAAATGCCGAGGCGTGTGGATACTAGCGATTCGTGTAGCTTGCTGGTCGAACACACTCCAGCTCCATCTTCCAATTCACTCCACTCCGATCGACACACCTTTGATTTCTAAGTTCTGCAGTCTGTGTATTGCTGATTCGTCTTTTGCAGCGTCGTGGTCCAACAGAGTCATTGATAGGTTTCAAAATGTCACCCCTATCTGCATTTTGATGTTTATAATAGTTGCTTGTGTTGTCAGGATTTCCTCTATTCCATCGTCAACAACCACAGCGTGACCATGATCCATATCAGTTCCTGAAGGTTTGAGGCCTCCACAGGTGTCATCCGCTTGCCCCCTTTTCTACCTTCTAAAATAAAGATTCAGAGTCTGACACGACGACCGCCCGTTAAAAACTGAGGTCACCGCCTCCATTTTCATACTGGAAGTTGTTGTCATATACTTTCGCCCCGTTCAACAAGAACGGCTCCTCTCACTCTAAAGAGGAGCCCCAACCTAATTTTTCACTGCATATAATCGATTCGTCCGTAGCGACATCACGATCCTGATTGTTAGCATTTATCAACTGCTAACCTCAAGCTCAGCTTTTTCGTTGCACCACTCCCTGCATTCCCTGCCAAGGGTTATGATGACTCTATGGTAATCTGTTATTCTATCACCAGTGTGGGCCCATTCCTCTCCCTCGACAATTACCAGAACTGTAGTTACCTGCCCGATCGTTGTGTCTGTGTTATCCATAACAGCATTCCTCTCCAGATTCGTGTTATCTTGATGTTTAACGTGTTATTGTTGCAGCCAGTGTCTATTTTCTGTGGTAACTCGCATGTAAGCTTTGACCTGTGTCAATTCATCTCATATTCTGTAGCAGTTAGCTTTCTCAACTGATATTGCTGCGCGATACATCCATTCTATAAATTACATTTTACAACAAGTTATGTACATCGAAGTTGACCTGTTCTTTGATCCTCTATAAAATGTCTACGATCTATACCGTGCAAAGAAACAGTAACATCAGGTGATAATTAAATGTAGGTCTCCAACGTCACGAGGCAGGAGTGATAACCAACACGTGAATCGCTCAGATAATTTATCATTGGCATAAGCGGATCCAAAGGTAAAGCATCAATGACTGGAACGAGGTGAGGTCACCTTGTTTCCCTCCTGTTGATTCACGGGAATCAGTTTCGGTGAATCACTGAAAGCGGAAGTCCAAACTGATTACATTTGCTCGGAAGATGGACTTTAGGTTTTGGCTTTTTATATGTGGTGTTTTATACCGCCTCCATTGATTCGCGCTTGTTTTTTAAAAAGTTATTTCGTTAGACATGGTTGTTTTCCCAAGCAATCGCGAGATTCAAGAGAGGAGGGCAGCCATATACACGGTCCGTACATCACACACTTTCTCTCTCTCTCTCTCTCTATCTCTCTCTATATCTATCTTTCTCTCTCTCTCTCTTTCTCTCTCTCTCTCTCTCTCTCTCACACACACATACACATACATAATAACCACGCGACAACTGATGCTGACAGAGAGCATGGAATGTTATTGTTTATTCGAGTTCAGTTTCACTTTTGAAACACCTGAACAGGGTGGTAGTGCGCTCACTTTTCAGCGCAGAGGTACCGGGTTCGATTCTATATGACCGTGGCCCAAACGTAAATTGTTACCTGACTCACTTGAAAAGAAAGACAGCGAGGAAGACAACGATCCAGTACATCTCATAAAAAGCTATGGTATAGTACAATGAAGTCTCCCACACTTGATCTCCGATAGTAGTGTCTGCTTTGGGGCAACCTTTATCTTATCTCCTATTAACGAGAGTCATTTTGGCTAAATTAGGACGTGTTACCATCTCCGATGTGTTGCGACCAGCCTGGATTAATCATTGATAAACGCTGATTGTATGAAATGCTATTGTGCCTGTTCGCTGGTTCTCGTCACGAGCATGTGTTGATATTGACTAGTAGAGCTTTGAGAATCTATTGTATCAGCGACCACCGTTCTCTAACGAGGGCTATATCTCTGTTCTGTGCAAAAGCCGTTCAGTTTTATAGATGCCTCGCCATCAATATTAAATAACACCTTTAAGATCCCAGTGGAGCACATGTCTTCATAAACCCGTAAAAGCACCCTGTTCTATTCTATCTATTCCAGCTCGCTCCAAGTGTTGTTTGTCAGACAATATATTTTTTGAAATTGTGTGTTTTAGTCTTCCTCTACTTTTCTTACTCTGAAAACTCCTTATAGCTTGACTTGGCTTCGTTTGTTCTCAATCTCCTGCTACCAAACCCTGAAAGGGCTTCAGTGGCAGAATGTAGTCCGGAGAACGGAATGCCTTGTGTCGCAGTTTACAGCTTGACTGCGATATTTGCACCTTTCGGTCCAACACATCCGACTTCAGCAAGCATTTTTTGAGTACCGGGTTAGCATTCCCTCTTCGATCCCTTCTCCTTAGCCAGTCTGCCCTGCTGCAAGTCTGTTATCCAGGATCACCGCGTTGAGTTGTAGAAGGATCTTGGCAGCTCTGGTTCGCTGGCCCTGAC
This sequence comes from Ariolimax columbianus, assembly GCA_036924085.1. Classification (NCBI taxonomy): domain Eukaryota; kingdom Metazoa; phylum Mollusca; class Gastropoda; order Stylommatophora; family Arionidae; genus Ariolimax; species Ariolimax columbianus. The sequence goes on from JAVGWX010000011.1 coordinate 68,730,904, forward strand.
GCTAGCAGTCAGCTATGGGTCGCTGACCACCGCAGCTCATCCGCTGCTCAACATCTTGATCCCGGAAACTCCTTATAATGTAATAAGCTGGTTTTATACCCAACGTCAGTGTCTTCTCTTCACTAACCTTTCTCCTATTGTCTTGTCTAGTTATCTCCAACAGTTCCATTTTAGCGATATTATCATACGATATAAATTCTTCTATTCTCCAACCATTAGTTCCCTTTAAACTATTTTTTTAAATCAACAAAACTACGCATCCCTGTCTAGTACAACCATGAACAAAATCCTCTTGATTATACTTACTTACTTACTTACTTAGTCGCTCCTCTTCTACCATGAGGTGTAGAGGTTTGCCAAAGAGAACGCCACACTGCTCTATCCGCCGTTTTTTTCCTGGCCTCTTTCCAATCCAGCCCTCTATCACTTGGGACTGTCGTATGTTGTCTTCCCGACCTATTTTGGGACGTCATCGGGGTCTGCGTCCTTGACGTTTGATCTCCCATGACCGCTTTGGTATCCGATCTTCTTCCATTCTACAGACATGGCCAAACCACTGTAGTTGGCACTGCTCCACTCGTGTCTGCAGGGATTGAACTTCAAGATTGCTACGTATTGTCTGGTTACGGATATTGTCCCTTTTCGTCACCTGAACCGCCTTTCTTAGGTACCTTATTTCTGAAGTTTGTAATTGCCTTTCTTGGGCTGTAGTCATTGCCCATGACTCACATCCATATGTCAACACAGGCACATAGGTCGAGCAGAATACACACATCTTTGTTTTCCTGCTTATTTCTCTTTTACTGAGGAAACCTCTGTTTATTGCTTGGAACAGTCTACCTGCTGCTGCCCTTCGTGCAGTTAACTCCTCTTTGATTCCTCCCCTGCTGTCTATTACCACTCCTAGATATTTAAAGTTGCTGACCTGCTCTAGTGCTCGTGTTCCCAGGGTTATCTGATGTCTCTTTTCCTCTCTGGCGATCACCATGGTTTTTGTTTTGGAGTTGCTGATGTGCATTCCTCTCTTCTTCAACTCTTCTTCCCAGACCTGCAAGTTGATCTGGAGATGTGCTTCGGTTTTCGTGATCAGGACCACATCGTCTGAAAACTCTTGATTATGTTAGGGCAAATTGGTGTCCCACAATACTCTATATCCAAGTCTGAACTATTGAACCGCGCTGTGAAAAGTGCCTGGTCTTGAAACTGAATGAAATCTGAATGACACTGTTATGTTACAAATATAAGCGTAGCTCTCTCAGTATTGTTGTTCCCCCTGAGGAAAGGCAAGTTCCATTCAACCACAAATGTGTTAGAGAAGGATATTACATAATAATCACATTACAGAAGAAACTATAAATAGTTAAATTAGAGAAGAAATTATAAACTGTCACAATAGATAAGAGACCTACTTTGTGACATTAAAGTCGAAACTATAAACTGTCACATTTCAGAAAAAACTGTAAATTGTCAAAAACAGAGAAAATATATAGTTTGTGACATTAAAGACGAAACCCTAAATTTTCACATTGGAAACGAAACCTCTAAGTTGTCACATTAGATAAGTAACTATCTAAGTAGTCCCATTATAGACGAAACTAACAGTAATATTAGAAAAGGAGCTCACTAAATAGTCACGCTCTGTCAAGTCACATTGGATTAGAAACTCACATTTAAAAAGCAACTAAAGAGCTACATTGACGATGATAATTTCTATATGGCCACATTGGAGAAGAACGTCATAAGATATGAATATTGGCACAGTGTCCAAATAGTCACAGTAGAAAAGAGCGTCATTAGATGGCCATATTAAGACAGTGCCTGAAGAGTCACATAAGATAAGAGCGTCATAAGACGGCCGTAATGGGACAGTTTTTACATAATCACATTAGATAAAAAGCTTTCTAAGATAGCCTTATTGGGACAGTATCTAAATAGTATCTTTAGATGAGAGCTTCTTTAGATGGCCGTTTAGGGACAGTATGTAAATAGTAACCTTAGATAATGTTTTCCTAAGATGGCCATATTGGTACAGTATCAAAATAGTCACATTAGATAATAGCGTCCATAGCTGGCCACATTAGGACAGTATATAAAGAATCACATTATATAATAGCGTCCCTAGATGATAACATAAGAACAGTATCTAAAGAATTACATTATATAATAGCGTCCCTAGATGATAACATTAGGACAGTATATAAAGAATCACATTATATAATAGCGTCCCTAGATGATAACATAAGAACAGTATCTAAAGAATTACATTATATAATAGCGTCCCTAGATGATAACATTAGGACAGTATATAAAGAATCACATTATATAATAGCGTCCCTAGATGATAACATAAGAACAGTATCTAAAGAATTACATTATATAATAGCGTCCCTAGATGATAACATTAGGACAGTATATAAAGAATCACATTATATAATAGCGTCCCTAGATGATAACATAAGAACAGTATCTAAAGAATTACATTATATAATAGCGTCCCTAGATGATAACATAAGAACAGTATCTAAAGAATCACGTTATATAATAGCGTCCCTAGATGATAACATTAGGACAGTATCTAAAGAATCACATTATATAATAGCGTCCCTAGATGATAACATAAGAACAGTATCTAAAGAATCACATTATATAATAGCGTCCCTAGATGATAACATAAGAACAGTATCTAAAGAATCACATTATATAATAGCGTCCCTAGATGATAACATTAGGACAGTATCTAAAGAATCACATTATATAATAGCGTCCCTAGATGATAACATTAGGACAGTATCTAAAGAATCACATTATATAATAGCGTCCCTAGATGATAACATTAGGACAGTATCTAAAGAATCACATTATATAATAGCGTCCCTAGATGATAACATTAGGACAGTATCTACATTGGGAAAGGTAAATCACTAAATAATGTATTTTTGTGATAAAATGTTGAATAAGATAAGAAGTCTGGCATCCCTCCTGAAGCATAACACGCTAATACGGCAGTGGGGTACAATAAGGCGGTCTCTTGTTCGCAACAACTTCCCTAGACAGATGTGGTTTTTGAGGATGGTGAGAAGAGGGTGGGTGTGTGTCAGTGTCTGTGTGTGTGTCTCAGTGTATGTGTGTGTCTGCGTGTGTGTCTATTCGTGTTTGTGTGTATGTGTGTGTATGTATGTGTGTGTGTCTGTGTGTATGTATGTGTGTATATGTGTCTATGTGTCACTGTGTGTATGCATGTGTGTGTGTATGTGTGGGGGTAGGTGGGTGCGTGCGTGTGTGCCTGTATGTGTGTCTGTGTGTATGGGTGTGTGTGTGTATGTCTGTGTATGTATGTTTGTCTGTGTGTGTATATTTTGTCTTGTTGTTTAATTGTGTCACGAAGATGAGGTGAGCTTTTCAAGGCTTCCAAAATTGGTGTGTGCATAAGCATTCTATTTGATGGGCCTAAATCACTCCATGTTACGTTTGTGTCCTGTTGTATGGATCTACATCACTCCATGTTACGTTTGTGTCCTGTTGTATGAACCTACATCACTCCATGTTACGTTTGTGTCATGTTGTATGGACCTACATCACTCCATGTTACGTTTGTGTCCTGTTGTATGGACCTACATCACTGCATGTTACCTTTGTGTCCTGTTGTATGAACCTACATCACTCCATGTTACGTTTGTGTCCTATTGTATGGACCTACATCACTCCATGTTACGTTTGTGTCCTTTTGTATGGGCCTACATCACTCCATGTTACGTTTGTGTCCTGTTGTATGGACCTACATCACTCCATGTTACGTTTGTGTCCTGTTGTATGTGCCTACATCACTCCATGTTACGTTTGTGTCCTGTTGTATGGACCTACATCACTCCATGTTACGTTTGTGTCCTGTTGTATGGACCTACATCACTCCATGTTACGTTTGTGTCCTGTTGTATGTGCCCACATCCTGACTATGTGTTCCAGTAAAGATAGTGTGATACTTTTTTATTAATTCTTTAATTCTAGACCCCTTGTGTTTAAACTACATCGACTTTCAGTGTGAGATTTAAAGTGCCACCAATATGTTACATCTCCTTCACGTATCCTAGATAACAGATTCTGGTTATTCGTAGTTTGTATTTCTTTTAATGTGTTTGCAAGTTTATTTTCTTGTCTTTTTGTTTATCTGAATACAAAGTATAAATCGACCACTGTAGTCGAAACATCTTCTAGGAAACGTATAGCAAGATAAATAGGCTCATGTTTGTTATGGCTGCATATCTAGTGATTTGTTTGACCCTAGTAAAAGTTATAACGCCCTACACACCCATCTTTTTTTGCATTTACGACATGCTTGTAAGGTTACTTAACTTTTTTCTTCTACTCATTTGATCTAGAAATAACTATGTGGGTCCAAACTATTTTTTAATGCATTAACTGACCCTGACCCACTATTTCCTGTGGCAATGTAATTCCAAGCATTCATCCCACACTGTCTAAAAAAGAAATTGCCTAATATCTAAACAAAGGCCATTCTTTAATTAATTTGCTGCTGTGCCCTCTTGTCCTTGGTGCCGGCTGAGCTTTGAACAACTTGTTATAGTCTATAGAATTCTTTCCTTTGATTATCTAATAAACCTGTATTAATTCATCTCGAATTCTTCTCTTTTCTAGACACTGTAGAGTTGGTTTTCTGAGTCTTTCCTCATAACTATCTTTCCGGAATCTCACTATCATTTGTGTTGCTCTTCGTTGTATCCGTTCCAGCAGCATGTTTATATCTCCTCTACGATAAGAACTCCATACCTGAACACAGTACTCCAATCTATGAGGTAGGTTTAACTAATGCTTTATTCAGTTTGACACAAACTTTCACTTCCTTCCTTGTGTTTTAAAAAGTAAAGTAAAGTTTAATGTTTCTTTTTATCATGCCTTACATTGCATTTGTCGATCTTCACTGCTACCTGGACTTGATGACACCCCTGACCTGTATGCTCTATTATAACCCATATGTTCCTTTCCTTTTCTATCTTCCTAATATGTTTTTCTCTCATTCTGTAATTATATTTTATACTGGACCCACCCATGTGACGGACTGTACATTTTTGTACATTAAACTCTATGTGCGATCTCTTATACCACTCTTGAGCTTATCTAAATCCAACCTCAAATTACTCACCTCTGATTTCAATGAGACACTTCTGCACATGTTTGTGTCATCGGAGAATTGTCTAATCCTGTATTCGATATTATTTCCAAATCATTTATATATATATATATATATATATCAAGAACAAAATTGGTCGCATAAACCGAGTCCCGTGGCACTCTACTTTTGACCTCGCATCACACCGTGTACTGCTTACAGTTGATCCTCCTTTCCTCACCTGCACCACTCGAGGGACACGCCCCTTTAGCCATTATCATTTCGCTGTCTCTGCGGATACCATTTTGATTCTGTTTCTTCCTCTTCTTCTTCTTCGAAGGTTCGTCCTGAAAAAGATGACGTTACATTGTGTCGTACTTCACAGCGAGGCTGCGATATCTGCTCCTTTCTACCAGATACATCCGGTTAACTAGCTATTTTGGGCACCTTGTTTATCCTCCCAATGTGATTTCTATTCTCTTAGCCAGGCTATAGTGTAGCCTATTTCTACGACCGCAGCTTGGAGGCGTGAAATGGCATTGTTCTGGTTCGCTGATTCGAGCCGCTGGCTGCTTTCAGATCACTCACTGTACCGCGTCTTCTGCCCCCTTTTGCTTCTGTTTGAGAACAACATGCAATAGCCAGCGCTACGTATTATTTCTATCATTCTGTTGAGTGGGTCTGTTTTCTGTCGGCCAGACGTTTTTTCTATTTGTACAGCATGTCACCAGAATTTGTTGTCTAAGCTTAGTCAACATTACAGTCTCAATAGACTTCTGTCATGGTGGTTCATTTTGATCACTTGCAGCACTCACTTCCAATTGAATCGTCTGTTAAAACATCCTGAGTTTGGTTTAACTATTCAGTTTATTTTATTTACAGACTGCCTGTGTGAAACACGAACACATTTGCTTTTCTTTGGTTAATATACAAGCGAGTTCCGGTCCAAAACTGTAATTCTTTCCTTCACGGTATGTAAAGTCTCTGATCTTTTCAGTTGATTGGTTGCTATAGTTATTAGTTCTTAGTCGACCTGTACTTATACAAGGGCACATGTCCCTGTGCAGGTTCCAGCTCTGGAATGAGCTGGATGTAGCCGGGAGAAGAGTTTCCTGCTTAGCGTGCTAGGCTCGAGCAGCTTAATATTCCCATGGGTTGAGGCAAACGCTTACGGAGGGTGATTAACCGATGTATGAGTCCATCTTAAAAGACTAAAACACTAGAGCAAAGTAGACCCGCAGCCTGTTATCCATGCTGCTCTAAACAAACCACCTAACCATGACCGGTGTTATACCATGTCACACAGTTAGTCGCCTCTTACGACATGCTCTCTGTGAGGCAGTGGTGCTATTCTTGTCCTTGTCATACACAAAGATCTCGACAGACCACTCGGTTGATAGATTAATTTTTTTAATCTGCTTTTTTATTTGTTCTATCGTCTTATAAAGCTCTCTTGTTTCTTAATAAATGCTCTGAAGTCGGATATGTTGGGAAAGGAACTAACTATGAATGCCACATGCATCGTTGTTCTGAATTGTTCACCATATGAGTTACTTAAACACACGTCGCTGTAGTGTTTGGTTAACTCAATCAATTCTTACTTTGTCTTCTTATTGCTCTGAATATCTGCGATTTAGCGGTGTATGCTAGCGGGACTGAGACGTTTTGTGTCACACCTGCTCAAACCATATAACTTCAGATACATTTGGTGACTTTATTACCATCTCTTCAAACCATTTGTCAACAATACTACATCCTCAAAATGACGTCACCTCCAACTGTGTTTGTATGTGTGTTAGTCTAAATATTCAAATTGGTAAGTGTAGTTGAATGAAGATATCGGTTATTGATTTCAATACCATCAAGATCTGCAAATAATAAGCTCAATCAAAATTGCATTTATTAGTGCTTATTTTTAGTTGGTCCCTTTATCTACCAATTAATTTCGAGAACAAATCACTATCAGCAGATTAGTCAGTCTGGAGACTTCTGATCATGTCACACCACTGTCCTCTGTTTGTCAGTCCGGAGACTTCTGATCATGTCACGCCACTGTCCTCTGTTTGTCAGTCCGGAGACTTCTGATCATGTCACGTCACTGTCCTCTGTTTGTCAGTCCGGAGACTTCTGATCATGTCAAGTCACTGTCCTCTGTTTGTCAGTCCGGAGACTTCTGATCACGTCACACCACTGTCCTCTGTTTGTCAGTCCGGAGACTTCTGATCGTGTCACGCCACTGTCCTCTGTTTGTCAGTCCGGAGACTGGTGTTGAAGTCTTCTAATCATGTCACGCCACTGTCCTCTGTTAGTCAGTCCAGAGACTGGTGTTGGAGACTTCTGATCATGTCACGCCACTGTCCTCTGTTAGTCAGTCCGGAGACTGGTGTTGAAGTCTTCTGATCATGTCACGCCACTGTCCTCTGCTAGTCAGTCCAGAGACTGGTGTTGAAGTCTTCTGATCATGTCACACTACTGTCATCTGTTCCAATCAGATCTCTTCAGCCCTGTATACTTCTACAACCCAATGTTTTTAAACGCCTATGGGATGTACGTGTTCTTGGACGTCATCTTTTTCTTTTCACTCTCTTCTTCTTCGTTCTTTCTTTCGCTCTCAATCTCCTGCTACCAAGCCTCAAAAAGACTTTGCAAGTAGCAGGATGTTGTCCGATGAACGGAATGAGCTGTGTCGAAGTTTACAGCTTGACTGATATTTGCACCCTTCGAAACAACACATTCGACTTCACACGTTTTTTCAGTAGTACACCTGCAGGTATCATGTTATGTCCAATACACCTGCATGTCTCATGTAATGACCAATCTACATTTTTCTATACTGGTCATTAGTTGTCTGTGTGATCCTATATCGTTAAGCACTTGTTAGTTTGACTGTTGTTCTGTCCAGCTCACTTTTTACAACATGTGATAACACCACATCTCACAAGCTTCTAACGTCTTTTCCTCCGTTTTTGTTCAGAGTTCATGTTTCATAGCCGTCCCAGAAGCTAACGTTCGCCAGTCAAGGAATTCGCTAGGTCGCTACGGACAGTTCAAATGGTGGTTAGCCAGAAACTTAAGTATCGCAAGGTGTTCCCAATGGTTAAAGATACTTCAGTTTCTTGCTAACCACCATTTGAACTGTCCCTAGCGACACAGCGAATTCCTCTGCTAGCAAACGTAAGCTCCGGCGGCGGTCCACTCGAACTGCTACATAAATTTTATCGATGGCATCTTCTGACGCAACAATAGGCACCTGGCCTGGTCTCGGAAGATCTGTCGTTAACTCACGTCCTTCTTTAAACATCGTTATCCAGGTCTTCATTATTGTCTTCGCTACACTTTTGTCACCATACACTTCCTGCATTCTGCGATGAATGGCAACTGGTCGACATCCTGCAGCTGTTAAAAACCGAATCACCGCTCGCCGATCATCTCTGGACGGGTTCCGTATGACACCCGCCATGTTTTTAACCGTGTGCTGCGGAAACTATGAGTCTGAGGATAATGACATTTTGCAAACTTCACGGTTGTTATGTGAAGGGACGTCATCATGCCCATCGTACGTATGTTCCCTTATTGCAGTTAGGTCCGATTTTATATTAACACGCCTCGTATATATCTATATATATATATATATACCTTTTTTTCTACTGCAATCCTTGTTTTAATTTCATCCTCACTGCGGTCAGCAGCTGTAATAATTTGGCTGACGTTTGAGAACCTCTGGTCTTGTTCTATGATCTTTCCCTCGATGCTGATATTTCATCTTTAGGTTTGTTTGAGAATCTCCATCACTTTTGTTTTACTAGCATGTGTCCTCATACCAAACATCTTGGATGTCTTATTGATGATTATCTGCGTAAAATATGAAAAGATCGTTCCAAATTAATTTCAATCAGTACTTTTAAACCGATAGGAAACATCTCATATAAAGAGGAGGGGAATCATGTCCAGGCTGCAGATATTCACTAAAAGAGACTTCTTGTGAAATGGCCATAAGTATTATCGGCCACAGACATGTGACAAAGGACTCAACAAATCCCAAGGTAGCTGGATGGTACAGATACAAAGTAGTCGTGAATATGACACACACTAGGTAAAAAAAAAAGCGTCGTAAAATTTCCACCCATGGGCTTACTTTTTACCAACATGGGAAGAGCTAGAGAAGATGGAGGAAGTAGGAACACTTAAAATAAACAGTGGAATAGACCGCAGGCATATCTGGTGTCACAGTGGCAGTGCTGAATCACCAGAAGAAATATTACGATAAGAAGGACTGACACGCCAGGAGAAATGAATCGATAAGTAGAACTGTGACTCAGGTTTGTACATCGATAAGTAGAACTGTGACTCAGGTTTGTACATCGATAAGTAGAACTGTGACTCAGGTTTGTACATCGATAAGTAGAACTGTGACTCAGGTTTGTACATCGATAAGTAGAACTGTGACTCAGGTACATCGAGAGTAATGAATGAAAAGATGATCTAACAGATTCATTTGTGTTTTTATCGTACTGACATCTAATGTATGGTGACCTTCTAATGATATGGTCCAAGTTTTTCATAAATCAACTAAAACAAAAGCGTGCTTAACCATACATCATCCACTGGCTTGTACTGGCACGTGATGGGGTTTATTTCGTTTCATTTACATAAAATTCGAGAGTGGTCTGTGAGCTAGAAAATGTAGTTTAATGTAGATAAATGTACAGTCATCTACATGGGCAGATCCAATATGGAACATAATTACAGGATGGGAGAAAAACACATTAGGAAGATAGAAAAGGAAAGGGACCTAGGGGTTATAATAGATCATACAGGTTAAGTGAGTGAGAAAATCAGGGTAGCCGTGAAAAGAGCAAATGCAATGTTAGGTATGATAAAAAGAAATATTAAACATAGAAGTAAAGAAGTGATTGTCAAACTGTATAAAGCATTAGTTAGACCTAGATTGGAGTAATGTGTACAGGTGTGGAGTCCTTATCGTAGGGGAGATATAAATATGCTGAAAGGATACAAAAAGGAGCGACAAATCTGATAGTGGGATTCCAGAATTACAGTTATGAGGAAAGACTCAGAAAAACAGACCTACAGTGTCTAGAAAAAAGAAAAATTCGAGGTGACAATACAGGTTTATAAGATAATCAAAGGAAATTATAAATTATACTAACGAGTTTTTTTTCTTCAAAATACAACCACCCACAAGAACAAGAGGGCATAGCTACAAATTAACTAAAGGAAGGTCCAGATTAGATATTAGGAGATATTTTTTGACACTGAGAGTGGTGAATGCTTGGAATGCATTGTCACATGAAGTAGTGGAGGCAGGGACAATTAATGCATTCAATAATATATTGGATGCGCATATCTTTTATAGCAAGGAAATGTAAATGAAACTGGTTGTATACAGACTCTGCAGTTTTCTAAACCAGTGTACAGACGTTAAGCTAAGTTACCCATGAATGTCGTTAGAGATTACGGGGAGGTTCCAGATTTCTTTGGTTTCTATCTGTACAGCCTATTATTATTTTGAATTCATTCCTCTGAAGTGTATCTATGCTTAGTCTTTCTTGTGATGTAAATCCTGTGTCTGGTGTTATTTCCTTGTTCGACGGAGTCATTAATAATAAATATATAAACCATTTCATTCTAAGACTGCAAAATATGCAATGTATGGCTGTATTGTCACCTTCTCTCGTATTTTTGAGTAGATCAATGTGTCTCTTCTATCAACACTGACTGATTGTATACCACTGATAACATAATCTGAGATATATACATGTATAATAATAATAATGTTCGGCTAGACATCTAAGGCCCGTTGCATCGATCGACCACTACCATGTTCAACTTATAAGGCTGTTCATGCGTAATGCGTAGACCGAAATCTCTACAGACTCCCAAGGATGAGGTAAGTACTCTGCTGCCTCGAGATGGGGGCCGCGAGGAGTGTGTGTTGCACCAATGTTTGCATTGTGCTGAATGTTGACCTGTATACATGTATTCAGGTGATAATTCGTCTTTATGTTTCCACTGTAGTGTCTTCTTCTGCGTTTGTCGTGAAAAAGACGTTTCTATTACGTTGTGTCGTAGTTTACAGCATGGCAGCGATATCTGCGCCGCTTTTACGACATTTTTGGGACCATGTTTGCTGTCCCTCTTAGATCCATATTTTCTCAGCCAGGCTGCAAAGGTGCAGACAGTTTCCAGTACTGCTGTCGGCTATTCGATCTTAGATCCCCATTTGCTCCTTCATACTGCAAGGATACAGACAGTTTTCAAGATTGCTATCGGCTATTCGGTCTTAGATCCATATTTTCTAAGCCAGGCTGCAAGGGGGCAGACAGTGTCCAAGACTACTGTCGGCTATCCACTGCATCTTCTGTCCTCACTTAAATATTTTAATATTTTTGTATAAGTCTTGGGAGCATGGAGTTTTTACAGTGACAGCATATGGCTGCGAATCATGGACAATTATAAAAACTTCTAAAATAAGAAAGATTATCAGAATACCGCGCACAGAAAAAACAAATAAATATAGATATTTGGCAATAGTTGAACGTAGAGGAGAACTAGTTTATCAATTCCATTTTGGCCAAAAAATTGAAATACTTTGGTCATATCAAGAGACACAACGGTCTTTAGAGAACAGTCATGGAAGGTGTGATGCCAGGCAAAAGAGGCAATGGTAGAAGATGAAGACGATGGCAACAATATATCCAGGAATACCTGAGTGTGAATGTGGCAGAGGCTAGAGGTTGGCAAGGGAACGAGTTTCTTTCAGATAGACTGTGATGGAATGGACATTTTATGAAGGAAAAGCTACATGATGATGATCTCGAGACACTTGCCACCTAAGCTTTTGCTTCTGTCTCCCCACCCCTACTCCCTCCATCCCCCACCTGCCCACCCCTAATGTGAAGATACTGTTGAGGGTAACACAACCGAATGCCTCTCATGTGAGTAAAAGAAACGTGACGCCGCTCCAATCTCCAGATTCTTGGATCTCCTTATCTAGATAATTCAGTTATCAGACCAATTTCCCAATCTTTGGAGACTTGCCCTGTGTCTTGTACGATATTGCTTGTCAAATGTTAAAAAAGCTTTTACGCGTTTCCTTATCGCCAACAATCAATATCTGAACACTTTTGAACAACTTACTTTGTTAGAGACGAATGATCTGTTTTGCAATGCTGATATTGAAACATTTTTTCCCCTACATATTACGATTTGTAGCTTTTATCTTTCGTTTATCTTTCTTTCTTCTCTCTTTCTCTCCACCCCCTCCCCCCCCCCCCCCCCCCCTCTCTCTCTCTCTCTCTCTCCCTATGCCCAGTCATCACTAATTTCGATTATTCGTTTATTATGTATTCCCATATCGCCCTCGTTAACTTTGGAGTAGACGTAACTTTTAACAGATCAATAACTTCTCTCCAAGTTCTTCCCATGTCCTCTTCATCTTGCGATGTTCTCCCTCCATACCTCTCTCTGTTTCTATCAATCTTGCTCTCACCTTCTCTATGTGCCCTTCTTCTGTTCTGCTCTTGACATGTCCAATTACTATCTCGGGTTCAATCATTTAACCCACACATTACAAAGCGATTATGGCTGTACTTATTTGTATGTAAAACACACGATCAGCTTGCGTGTGATATCCTGCATGTTACAATTGTATGAGGCTTAGCTCACTAAATCAGTAGTTCTCTCGTGACATCCTGCTTGAGGTTTAGCTCACTAAGTGTCTCATGACATCCTGCTTGCTGTCATCCTATGAGATTTAGCTCTCAGTCACTAATCTCTCATGACATCCTGCTTGCTGTCATCCTATGAGGTTTAGCTCTCAGTCACTAATCTCTCACGACATCCTGCTTGCTGTCATCCTATGAGATTTAGCTCTCAGTCACTAATCTCTCATGACATCCTGCTTGCTGTCATCCTATGAGGTTTAGCTCTCAGTCACTAATCTCTCATGACATCCTGCTTGCTGTTATCCTATGAGGCTTAGCTCTCAGTCACTAATCTCTCATGACATCCTGCTTGCTGTCATCCTATGAGGTTTAGCTCTCAGTCACTAATCTCTCATGACATCCTACTTGCTGTCATTCTATGAGGTTTAGCTCACTAAGTCTCTCATGACATCCTGCTTGCTGTCATCCTGTGAGGTTTAGCTCACTAAGTTAGTAGTCTCTCATGACATCCTGCTTGCTGTGGTTTGAGCAAGTTATCCTATCTCTGCGTGCATTCAATATCTTGCATGTGAGTTAAGACCAGATATGATGACATAAGAAATATCGTGGGCACTTCTGCCGTTGTCGAACATATGGGATGCCGGGACATAATATGCCTCGATCAACTACAACTGTTCCCGTATAGCATTAGAAGATCTAGTTGTAGGGCACGAGGATGACACGTGATAGATGGATAGATCATATCATTATGACGTCTTAAAACATCGAACACTTTCCTTACCAGAGGAAACTCCAGCTTCCTTCAGCTCTAAACGGCACGTCTGAGATGAAAAAAAAGATGAGCAAATAAGCATGGCTTGCTATTATGTGAAGCTCTTTTAAATGGCAACAGTTTTGTAGTTTGACAGAATTTGAAACCATTTGTACCTCTTGTTTGCCATGTTTAAGATGATACAAAATCGTGGGACCAAAATAGCATGCGACATTCTTGCCTGAGCTAAGCCTGGCACGCTGACTTGTCTTGTTGCTGATTGTAGTAGCAGCTAGGTTGTCATTGTCAGGTTGCTAAACTTAGGTACAACTTTCCTTAGCTGTATAGATATATTAGATATATGTTTGACTTAGCTCATTTCTTCTTTGTGTTGCTGGGCATTAGCGAACCTCGAACATATGGAAAGTGGTGGGGGGGGGGGGGGGGGGGGTGGGGGGGGGAAGAAAAGGGGGGGGGGGGTTTTGTGTTATCTTGTCATTTATAATAAATTAAATGGCACATCAAGAAATGTGATATATCAACAAATGTGATACATCAACAAATATGGTACATCAACAAACGTAATACATCAACAAATGTGATACATCAACGAATGTGATAGATCAACAAATATGGTACATCAACAAATGTGAGACATCAACAAATGAGATATATCAACAAATGTGATACATCAACAAATGTGATAGATCAACAAATATGGTACAGCAACAAACGTAATACATCAACAAATGTGATATATCAACAAATGTGATAGATCAACAAATATGGTACATCAATACATGTGATATATCAACAAATGTGATAGATCAACAAATGTGATACATCAACACATATCCGTTTTGATCCCTACTCTCCTATATTATTTAGATGTTGCATGTACAACATATGATACATGTTTTTTTTTCATATCTCCTCTTTGCTTGCTTGGGGCACTATGGCTAGTTGGAAAATCGTATAATGTAAGAATGGAGAATGAAGATTAACGTAATGGCCTCATCTGTAAGGTAGCTAGCTATCTGGGAATGATAAACGGAACAAATTCAGCTTTAAGGTGGCTTTCTGTGAATGATTAACGGAACAAATTCAGCTTTAAGGTGGCTGTCTGAGACCTTCTTAGTCATGACCGAGATCGCGTCAGTCTCTCAGTCCGTGCCTCTTAACGGTACAAAGTGGCTGGTTTAATGCACGAGTCGATAGCTGGTATACAGATCGCAAACATTCCGTATCTCGTGTTGGTCTAATGCCCTGATCCTGCTGAGATCTGCAGAAATGAAAGAGCTGGCACACCCTTCTTTAAAATGCACCCATAGTTGGAACATTAGATATGAGGTAGGAGAAGCTTATTGCATCCAATCAACGACCGATTGGTGTATGATGATACTTAAACCAAAATTCATCACATATTTCAGGAGTTTGAGGCCAAATGTAGATCTAGCTAAGAGGAGCGCCTTAAAGGACACCAGTAGTGTGAACAATCAGCGAGCTACACGAATCACTTGTAATCGCCACCTTCACCATTTGTGGAGTGAGAGAATGAGTATCTAATAGGTCTGCCTGTGATGCGGTGATGCCTATTATATACAAAATAGCACAATTTACGTGTTCTAACCGGCCTTTCTCCTACTCTATGTATTCTATATGCTGCTTCTTTAATTCCCCGTTTTCTAACTTGTGTTCATTTTTATGTTTGCCACGCCTTCTTCTTGACATGTAGATCCCAACAACATAACATTTGTATTATTTATTTATTTTAATGGCATCCTTTTGTGTACGTTTCCATGGTTATCATTCAAGCTCGTCCGTTTCTTTATCTTCCTATTCTAAACATCCCACATTCCTGGCCATCAGAGCTGAAGAGAGTCACATGAACGTGGATGGCATATAACAAAACAACAGGACAACAAAACAAACACGCATTCAACAACGTATTCAAGCGGAACCCTCTGACATTTCACAATGCAAGCAAAATCGATATATACGTGTGCATGAGTCTGTGTGTGCAGGTGTATATGTGCGTCAGTTTGTGAGTGCGTGTGTGTGTGTGTGTGTGTGTTTATGCGTGTGTGTATGCATGTGTGCATATGGGCACTAGAATTATGGTAAACTTGCACCTAATGCCAGTTAGTCAAATGTTGTTTGAGTGTTTTCCGGTATTTAAACATGCAACACCATCCTGGACCACTTTGATCACTCCATCTCTCCATCACACACATGTACAGCCATACGTATATGTTTGCTCTAATGTTACCAAAGCCCGAAAAAAAGATAAGAGAAAGGTAACACTGTAACCTGTCAGGCGTTTCGCATGTGGCTAATAATGAGGATTGGGCGTGTGGTTGACTGCCCGGTCCATATCATCCACAACTTCAATAGATAAGCGTAGGTCAACATATGTTGAATATAAGTGTATTCGTTGATCAGCTATGCTCCTGTGGGAGCAGAAAATGTTTTCATAACATTTACGCGTTTATTGTGTGTATGTGTGAATGCAGAAATATACAAAAATAACGAAATATAACAATGCATTTCTTGTTATTTTTCCCTCTCAACTTGTCCAGACTTTTCGCGTCAACTGTTATGCTTCCTAACATTTTCCTTATTTCAGTTGTGCATATTATTGTCTGTTTCGGCTAGATGCTTGCTGAAAAATATATTCTATAACGAAATGGATTGAAGATTTACACCATAGTTCAATCCTTGGGCTTGAAATGAATTTCATTTATTTTCTTCGTATTCTATGCAACCTTTCGTGCCCCATGCTGGCATTACAATCCGTAGATATATAATTGCTCTGCGGCAGCAACAAATTGTTCCCCCTGATGCGATTACAGTTTATCACTGTCATAAGCGAACGCACTTAAGCTACAGGCTTACACACACAAACACACACGCATACACACATACCCATATACCAGTATATATATTTGTGTAAATATATAAATACATACATATATACATGCAAGCACGCACACACGCACACATACATACATACCTATATATATATATGTTTATTTATATATCTTTATATATGTTTGTCTACCTGCCAGTTTGTCCGTCTGTCCATTTATCTGTCCTTCTGTCTGTCTTTATGTTTATCTATCTTCTTATCGTTCTTCCTCTGTTGCTCACTTCTCTCTTTCTATGTAGCTCTTCATCTCTCCTCTGTTTCTTTTCCCCCTCTCTGTCTCTCCACCCCTCACACTATCTCACTTTCTGTCTCTCTCGCCCCTTTCACTCAATCTCCCTCTCACCTCATCTCTCTCCCCGTCCCCCTCTCTCTCCATCTCTTTCCCTTCTCACTCCATTTCCCTCCTCTCTCTCCCATTTTCTTCCTCTCTCTATCTCTCTGTCTATGTGTGTGTGTGTATTTGCAAAACGCAATGCGTTGCCATAGCGACATTCAGTCATACCTTTGATCTATAAACGACATCACTGCCACTGACAAAGCGACAAACGTGGCAGCAGTTCAGTGGAGAGAAAACATTTTTCATTCGTTTTCTTCTTTTCACGAAACCCAGAAGGTCATTGATATATCACATATCACACTGTGTTATCCGTGCCTGTTGTCACTTCTGTCTGTCAAACACCAGCGTTTTTTGTTTCTGCCAATCTATTCCCAGTCCATTTCTAAAAAGCATAGGATTCAGTTCCAGTTAATTGGTATGACGTCGTGCAGTGAGGAGTAGACATAAAAGGGGTATCGAGGAGAAGGTAGTTGGTATGGGACAGGGTATTCTCTTCTTTCCACACACTCTTGTTTTATTTGACTGTGTCCAACAATCACACTCTTGCACAACTTGCACACGCGTCTTCAGGGTGAGGCCCATCCATTGCACGTCGGTAAGGCTGGCTCCTGAGAGCGCACAAACCTAGCATAGGTACATACAGACGCACACATGCATCAGACACTTTGGTCACATTTCCTGTGAGACCAGGGTGTAGATTGAAACTTGCGGGGTTCGATCGTCCACCATTTCCGTTTATCACTGTGAGAGGTGAGTGCCTTAACCTCTTGACTACAGCGTTAGGTAAAGGAAGTGCACATATAATACAAGTGTGGAATATCAAAACAACAACAAATGTCCGCCCTGCTTCATTTGTTTTTGTGCCAGCACTAGATAAATGGTTTTATGTACACCTCTGTGTGTGCATGTTTGTGCGTGTGTGTTTGTATCTGTTTGTGTATGTACGAGCAGAGATAACTTAACTTAACGTCTTTATACTGGTTTATAAGACTCTTCAGAGTCTGTATACAACCAGTTTCATTTACATTACCTTGCTCTAAAAGCTATGCGCATCCAATTTATTCGTAAATGCATTAATTGTCCCTGCCTCCACTACCTCCTGTAGCAATGCATTCCAAACATACACCACTCTCTGACTAACAAAATATTTCCAAATGTCTAATCTGGACCTCTCTTTAGTTAATCGGTAGCTATGCCCTCTTGTTCTTGTGAGTGGTTGTATTTGGGGAAAAAACTTGTTATAGTCTAATTTATTCATTCCTCTGATCATCTTATAAACCTGTAATAAGTCGCCTCGAATTCTTCTCTTTTCTAGACACTGTAGGCCGGTTTTTATAGTCTTTCTTCATAACTGTAATTCTGGAATCCCACTATCATCTTTGTCGCTCTTTTTTTGTATTCTTTCAATCAAGTTTATATCCCCTTTATGATAAGGACTCCACACCTGTACACAGTACTGTAATCTAGGTCTAACTAATGCTTTATACAGTTTGACTATCACTTTCTTTCTCCTATGTATAATATATTTTTTTATCATACCTAACATTGCATTTGCCTTTTTCACTGCTACCTTAACTTGTTCACTCACCTTACCTGTATGATCTATTATAACCCCTAGATCCCTCTTCTTATCTATCTTTCTAGTATTGTTCACACCAATTTTGAAATTATGTTCGATATTGGATCTACCCATGTGGATGACTGTACATCTACATTAAACCCCATTTGTCAGCTTACAGACCATTCTCGAATTTTAACTAAATCCGACCTCAATATATCCACTTCGGCTTTATATGAGACACTACTGCATAGTTTTGTGTCATCTGCATATTTTACAATCATGGATCCCTTATCAAGATATACGACAGCTGGCCTATATCTTACATGCAAGATCACTGAACTTTTCAGCGTTAAGTGAGCTGAGTGGAAAGTCCCGCAGGAATTCTAAGATGCTTCAATAGTCCACATATATAAGAGGAAAGGTAACCGACAAATCTGTGATAATCGCCGTTAAATATCTCTACTATCCGTCACCGAAAACATTCTAGCACGCCTCTGATTAAACCGGCTAATCTAGAACAAGGCCACCACCGTCAAGAGAGTCAGTGTGGCTTCAGAATCGAGCGGGGAACTGTGGACATGATCTTTGCTGCGCGACAGATAAAGGAGAAATGACAGGAGCATAGCATAGACCTGTACATTGTATTTATTGAATTGACCAAGGCATTCGATACGGTAAGCACAGGTGGATTGTAGATGGTCATTTCCAAGTTCGGCTGCCCCACAAAGTTTATCACCATGGTGAAACAACTCCACGAAGGCATGTGTGCTCGTGTTCTGGAAAACGGAGAGACTTCTAGAACGTTTGACGTGACAAACGGTGTAAAGCAGGGCTGTGTGCTCGCCCTAATCCTGTTTAGCATGATGCTCTCAGTCTCAATGGCGACCGTTTTTAGAACACCCAAAGCCTGCATAGCCACCAGAAACTGCATGGACGACAGAATGTTCGCAGAATGAGGGCAGTAATTAGAGTAGCAGGGAACATGACCCACGAGCTTGTATTTGCTGACGACTGTGATGTGAATAGCAACTCAGAGCGGGAAATGCAGGAGGACATGGATCGATTCTCTTCTGGGTGTAACAATTTCGGATTGGTCATAAATGTTTAACAAAACTGAAGTTATGCGCCAACCAAACCCTGGTACAGGATACACACAGCCACAAATCAAAGTAAATGGACCGATCCTAAAAGATGTCTGCACGTTCACGTAGCAAAGATTGAACCACTGTCGCGAACTGTCAATCTGGACAAATAGTGTCAAGCGCTAATGAAAGCCAGTGCAGCGACATAATGCACGCGACAATATGGGAGCGCCGGGGTATTAGCACCAAGACAAAGCTCAAGGTCTACCGAGCTGCTATCCTGCCATCCCTGTTATACGCATATGACAGTTTGACTGTCTATGCCAGACAGGCAAAAAGATTGAACCCCTTCCACACAACCTGCCTGAGACGCAATCTCCGCATCCGTTGGCAGGACCATGTCCCTGAAGTCCTGAAGAGAGCAGACATTCCAATCATCCATGCATCGCTACAGGCGGCACAGCTGAGATGGGCTGGGTACCTTGTACGCATGTCAGACACATGACTGCCGAAGAGACTTCTGTACGGTGAGCTTAGGGGAGGCTGGCGAAGAGGAGGTCGTCCTAATAACCGATTTAAAAAACAGCCTGAACTGAACTAGATGCTGTCACAAAGATGAAGGCCACTCTTAGAGCACCACGGAAAACAGATCAGACTGGAGAAGTACAGTTAACATAGGCCTTACTGAAGGAGAAAGTCACCGGTTACCCGGCACAAGTCAAACGCCTGATCCGGAAGGAAGGAGCACAGAAACTACCTTCATGAGCTGCAAAAGACATTTCATGCAAACCATGCAATAGAACATTCCGTCCTCTCATCGAACTGTTAAGCCACATGAGGTCCAATAAACACTGGTCCGAAACGTGACAGCTAGTGGAGAAACAAAACAAAACAGAACACATTCAACAAGAATGATGTCGTTTGTCGTCATTAGAACTATGGACAGTTATCAGCACGTGTATGTATGTGTTCAAATATATACATACATTCATACACGAGAGATATATATGATGTAATTAACATAAACACATCATGTAGGCTATGCATTCTTTATGCCTATGGCGATTACCTGCGAAAACTATAGCAACCATTTAGCAACCGCATCCGCTCCGCTAAAACTGTTCAAAAGTTCACTGAATCTGGTCCGCCAACCACCTATGGACAGTTAAGTTGTTCTGAAATCAAAATGGGTAAAAAAAACCTACGAGAGCTTATTCATAAAATTCAGTAATTAAATGTAAAACAAATCAATAATCCTGAGTTCAATTTGAATTGTTTCCCGCATGTGTACTCGATGTTGACCTAACTTCGGGCATGTGTGGAGTGTAAACTTGTGAAGAAGGTCAAGCAAGTTACAGCTGCTTAAGGAGAAGATGACGAGTCAGTTAACGTCGTTCGCTTGCCGTGTACTGTGTTCTGTATTATCGTATTTGCAAGGTCATTGGACCTTGATACGTGGCATGCCAAGTCAGTTTTCGCTCTTTGATCGTTGTGACCCGGTATTCGCAAAGTCCACTTGCATTCACGATTCTTCTTCTCACTTCATCCTTTGTGTTAATTCTTTGTACGTGACATTTAGTAATTCTCTAAAACATCTCATCTCCATGACATGGATTCTTCTGTGGAGGCCTGTTGCAATGGTCCATCTGATGGTCCTGTAATGATCTTTAAACATTACTGTGTCCTGATAAATGCAAAGACATGAAATTAAACCTCAAAGAACTCGTGTCATAATCTGAAGTCTTTTCAATTGCTCTTAGACGAGAGAACAGACGGCACCAAATTCTCCCAGTTATCTATATTTGTACACCTAATCGATGCTACATCCATCTGTACGGTAGAATTGCCTGTTCATCAGCCAATGATATATACTATAAAGGGAGATGACCGTTTCCCATTGTTTCTAAATAAGTTCGACCATCAGTGGGAGAATATGAACGGAATATCAACCAATGGGGCTCCAGCAACGATTGTGTCAAACTTAAGCGTTGCTGTTAAATCAGATTAAATCAATCTGATACGAACATCAAAAACCAGAAGATGTGTGTGGGAGTCAATGTTTTTTACACCAATTAAACATGTGTGGGAAAACCAATCAAATTCCCCCAAGTCATGAGCACGTGACCTGCATATATTTCCTTCAGTCAAGCGTTAAGTCAACTAAACCACCACCAGGTTCTGGAAATTCTGGAAGACGTTCAGTCTAAACATAAAGACCACACCTTTCAATGTGACGTGCCTAGACTAAGTATGGGATTATGGTGAAGAGCTTCCATGATTTGAAATTTGAGGCATCTGTTGTCATGCACCTAATCTGAAAACATCTGCTACAGCTTACGTGTGAGTGTTTGTGTGCGTATGTATTTGTGTGTGCGTGTGTATGTATATATATATATATATATATATATATATATATATATATATATATATATATATATATATATATATAGTGTTAGATACATTATAAAACACAATGTAGACTAGGTATACTTTATATCTACTGGTTTTTAATTTTAGAGTTTAAATTACTATTACCTCACGTCAACAACAGCAACTATCACTGTCTCAAACAAAGAAGAGTTCCAGGTGACTTAATACAAGTGTAAACAAAGAAGAGTTCCAGGTGACTTAATACAAGTGTAAACAAAGAAGAGTTCCAGGTGACTTAATACAAGTGTATATATCAATAAATTGAAAGGATACATTCGACTATACCAAGTTTTTCAAAGTGCCACCGGCTACAAGAATAAGAGGTCACAGCTACAAATTGTTTAAAGACAGGTCTAGATTGGATATTAGATATTACATGTTTAGTCAGAGAGTGGTGAATTCTTGGAATGCATTGTCAGTTAATGCATTCAAAAATAGATTTGATGCTCACAGTATTTTTGGTATCCGTGAAGTGAAATAAACTGGTTGTATACGGGATATGTAGAGCGTTCTAAACCAGTATAATGATGTTAAGTTAAGTTAACTATTTAGGCCAAGCGTATGCAACGTTGAACAGGCCTTAGAAAACAAAAGTTATCTATATGATCTGACATTTCGTTTAGACGTTACAAATGATCTTACTTAACTCAGAGCTAAGTTCCGAACTCAGGGGCACTTGTTTAATGATCTGTTTGAACACATTAAGTAAATTTCAGAATGAACTTCTGCCCTGGAAAAGTCAATTATCATTTTCCTATCCTTTTTTTTTTTTTTGGAGTTGGGGTGGGGGTGGAGGGGGGGGGGTGGGCGATATAAAAGGTTTGCCTCTCTGTATTCTACTGGGGAGGTATGCTCTTTCTACCCCGGGCCGTAGCCGTGTAGGGGATACCAGGACGTATTGACCAGTGCTTCGATGCTTGTGTGCGTAATGTGTATGTACACATGGTAAAGGCGATCTCTGGCATCAACCCCAATGAAAATGCAATGGAAGTGTCTCATCCTGATGGCGGTGTGTTAGAGTTATGTAAGAATGTGATTGTCGGACAGAATAATAAGAAATGTTGCAAGACAGAGGAGTATATTCAAGTTTGACTTTTCCGACATTTGTTGTTGTTGTTGCTTAGATGTTTGCCGCACTAGTTTCTACTGGCGGAGGCGCGCCCATTCCACCCCAGACCTTAGTCCATTGGGCGATATCAGGATGCATAAACCAGTGCTTGGATGCATGTGAGCGTCTGTATGTACCTATGCTAGTTTTGTGGGCACTCAGAAGCTAGCTCTACCAAAGTGCAGTGGAAGGGCCTCTCACACTTGCAAACCACTTAATGCGTTTGAGTGGGATTCAGTAGTGGACGAGATGAAGTCTTTGAATAAAGGCAAGGTTCCATGTTCTTCGAGCACATGACACATTTATAAATCTTTTTTTTTTCTCCATTTGATGTTCAAGTTGAAAACATTGCAAATGGAACTCATTGACCTGTAAGAGAACTCAGATCTAAAGACAAAAATAATCAAGCATGTTTCAATGACTTTAATCAGTAATCCCTGCCGAAGACGGATGTGTCGAACCGAAAGATGCAAATATCGCAGTCAAGCTGTAAACTAGCGACACAACGCATTCCGTTCTCTGGACTACATCCTGCTACTTGCAAAGCTCTGTTCAGAGCTTGGTAGCGGGAGGTTGAGAACGAACACAGAAGAAGAGAATCAGTAATTACTTCCCTTTCTTTATTTCCTTGCGCTTATCCTGTTATGCATTTCAGCGATAGGTTCTGGAGATATCTCTAGAACGAGCCCGTCTGTATGCCTTTCAGCGTCAGGTTCTGGAGATATCTCTAGAACGAGCCCGTCTGTATGCCTTTCAGCGTCAGGTTCTGATGAGATCTCTAGAACGAGCCCGTCTGTATGCCTTTCAGCGTCAGGTTATCATGAGATCTCTTGAACGAGCCCGTCTGTTTGCCTTTCAGCTTCAGGTTCTGGAGATATCTCTAGAACGAGCCCGTCTGTATGCCTTTCAGCGTCAGGTTCTGGAGATATCTCTAGAACGAGCCCGTCTGTATGCCTTTCAGCGTCAGGTTCTGGAGATATCTCTAGAACGAGCCCATCTGTATGCCTTTCAGCGTCAGGTTATGGAGAGATCTCTAGAACGAGCCCGTCTGTATGCTTCGTGTATAGTGGCATTCACCGTAGATATTAAGCCATCTTTTCCGTGGTTGGGTTTTTGCCTTGAATCCGCTGTATCTAAATAGCATTGCTTGTTGTGGGGTGCTGTGGGGTGGTAGACTTCTGTTTTTTCGTTAAATGTTTGCCTCTCTGTATTCTACTGGTGGAGGCACGCTCCTTTCCACCCGGGACCGAAGGTGTTTAGGTGCTATCATGGCGTATTGACAGGTGCTTGCAATGAATGCGTGTGTGCGTCTGTATGAACATATGCTAGTGTTTCAGTGATCCAATATGTTTATAGTTAGTTCGTTAGTTTTCTTTCCACTTGTGCCGTTGAGCGGCGTGTGGAGCTTAAGTTGTCTCTCCTGCGCCAAGTGCAATCACTCTAATTTGCTCGTTACATCTGCCCCGCCGCCGCCCCCTTGCAGGTGTTTTTGTGTGGTTCAAACCAGACACAATGTTGTTATGGTCTCTGAATGTTGTGTGTGTGTGTGGGTGGGGAGTGGGGTGATCCCGTGTGGTTGCTCAGCGGTAGGCTAGTTACGTGGCCAAACCATTTCAGCTGCTCTCCTTTGATGTAGCCTAATACTGGTGTTGTTCTCACTAGTCATCTGTTGTCATCGTTTTGATCCTGTCTCTCCTTGTTACACCCGATATTTTTCGCAAGCATTTCATATATGTTGTTACGAAGTGTCGTTATTCATTTGATTAACATCATGTCAAGTTTTGGTATTGATTACAAAGTGTCGGGACGATTACTTCCCTTAATAACTTCCCTTAATTACTTCCCTTAGTGTTATCCATTTAAGACTGGTATCGAAGTTCACAGGGTTTGCTCGGAAGGAAATAGCTCTACTTAGAATGACTTACAACTGCAAAAACTTTGTTTCTAGAATGAAGTACGTTAAATTTGAAAAGACAAACAGAAAACCAGATCACATCTCGAAAACATGTTGCCCCGAACATGACAGTCCTATGAGAGATATGAAGTTCCAAACGCCCCATGCAATGATTCTGATCTGTCTTAAGCTTTACTTACTTTTCTTCGTGAAGATTCGCCCTTGAGTCTCAAGTATGGGTTGCCTCCACCCACATGGCATTAATATCTTTCATACTATTTCTTAAAATCTCATACTGCCCCTTCCCCATCTATTTGTCTTCCCTTGCCCCCCCCCCTTTTCTTCTATCCGTCCTCCCCTTCCCCCCTCCTATAATAATCTCACTCCCTCCCGGCTTATATCACCTTCTTTTTGTTCTCACATTTGGATCACTATTTGGCGTTTTCCATATTTGGCCACAACTGGCTTATCCGGCGCATTCCCCCTCACTTATTTTCCTGGCCACCTTATTTGACCGCTGCCCTTCATTTTCAGTCATGCATCCAACCCAACCAGTCGCTTTGACAGACTGGGTCTACTATCAGATAAGTGGACAATTTTTTCCTTATACGTCGATTTGTAAGTTCAATATTGTTGTTATTTGTTGGGTCTGATGTATGCCTATTGGTCGTAACGTAGATTTTGTTTGCGTTCTCGTCTCGGTGCGGTATCTGACCATACCCAGTTTTAAATTTTGTTTAAACTCAACTTTAATCAACTTTGACATTTTTTTCATTTGTTTTTGTCCCCATTTTATAAACCCACAGAGCCGCCGCAGCCTTGCCTTATTTTAATTTTAAGGATAAGCAGGTGTCAGAATAGCTCTAACGACTTACTAATGTTTAATTTATTACAGTCAGTCAGAGAGAATTATTTCATTCAGAATTTAGACTTTGCAGTTTTAAAATAATTAAATATTTAAAAAAAACATTAATAAAAATAAGTCAACGTTGCCGTCAACTCATTTAGGGGATAGCATAGGGTCGTGTTCAATTGTGGGTCACTGACCCTGATGCAAGCAATCAGGTATTAGCTAGCTGCTGTCAGTTCATTAATTGGTGTATCTGCTGTCCCTTTTACAGTCATTGATTACCTCCCTTGTATTAGAACCTTTCCTGCATGGAACTTGGTTTTTCTCTGCACAGAGGAGCTCTGATAAAGTCTTTCCATCTGCCCATCACCTCCATCAGAGTGGCAAGCAGATAACTTTCTTTTTCTTAAACAAAATTCTAATTAACTTTCCAAAAAAGTAATCAATTTTATGCAGCAGAGTAGTAGCCAGTGGTAGCTGAGCGAAGAGCGAAACATATCGAACCCAACTCACATTCTCGTTCGTGCTCGGGATGTAAGAAGAACCACTGTAACCAGCTACTAAAGTAATGTCGTCAATCGTTAACTGAACTCAAATAAGAGTCGCTTTGTATACAAGTAGAAGACATCTGGGTATGCGATTACAAACAGAATCACGTGATGACAGCAAACCACGTGATGGGCAATGAACTACGTGATTGGATATGAAAACATAATCGTGGCTATTTATTCGCTGCTGCAGCTACATCCATTGTTGATTGCCAAGTTTGTTGCTGTGAAACAAAGAAGTATCGGTCCACCGCAAATCATGTCGCTTGGGCTGTGTCTGTTTGCTTGTGAGCTCTTCAGTCAAACAAAATTGCCCATAAACCTCCACTGCAAACACCCTTGGTGTATTTTGGCTGCGATTTTCTTTTTTGAGAAGCTATTTTTAGTGACTTTTTTCCCTGCTATTTCAGATGCGGGAAAAGAGTACACCAAGTCTGACCAAATCGACTGCTATACGACATTATTCCAAAGTTCACTGAAGATAATGATCTGGTCCCATTTAAAATGCGGACAATGGGAGCTATCAAAATGGGTCCTGGGTCAATCGAAAGGATAATAATAGAATTCATCTTATCCTGAGAGGACGCAGCAGCAGAATGACAAATCGGATTACTTGCCACAACATGAAGATATCCAGAAAGTTGTAGAAAATTGGTTAAACAGGGTTACCGTGTCAGTTTACAACAGGAAATAGGTCAAATGGATGTTGTAACAAGTGAATATAAAACAGACGTCTTTCGGTACAAGCTTTTATTTAATCTAAGGTGTGTGTGTGTGTGTGTGTGTTTGTTTGTGTGTTTGTTTGTGTGTGTGTGTGCGTGTGTGTGTGTGTTTGTGTGTGTGTGTGTGTGTGTGTTTGTGTGTGTGTGTTTGTTTGTGTGTGTGTTTGTTTGTGTGTGTGTGCGTGTGTGTGTGTGTTTGTGTGTGTGTGTTTGTTTGTGTGTGTGTGTTTGTTTGTGTGTGTGTGTGTTTGTTTGTGTGTGTGTGTGTTTGTTTGTGTGTGTGTGTTTGTTTGTGTGTGTGTGTTTGTTTGTGTGTGTTTGTTTGTGTGTGTGTGTGTTTGTTTGTGTATGTGTTTGTTTGTGTGTGTGTGTGTTTGTTTGTGTTTGTGTGTTTGTTTGTGTATGTGTGTTTGTGTGTGTGTTTGTTTGTGTGTGTGTGTGTTTGTTTGTGTGTGTATGTTTGTGTGTGTGTGTGTTTGTTTGTGTGTGTGTGTGTGTGTGCGTGTGTGTTTGTGTGTGTATGTGTTTGTTTGTGAGTGTGTGTTTGTTTGTGTGTGTGTGTTTGTTTGTGTGTGTTTGTTTGTTTGTGTGTGTGTTTGTTTGTGTATGTGTTTGTTTGTGTGTGTGTGTGTTTGTTTGTGTATGTGTGTTTCTGTGTGTGTTTGTTTGTGTATGTGTGTTTGTGTGTGTGTTTGTTTGTGTGTGTGTTTGTTTGTGTGTGTGTTTGTTCGAGCGTGTGTGTTTGTGTGTGTGTGCGTGTTTGTTTCTGTGTGTGTGTTTGTTTGTGTGTGTGTGTTTGTTTGTGTGTGTGTGTGTTTGTTTGTGTATGTGTGTGTTTGTTTGTGTGTGTGTGTGTGCGAGCGTGTGTGTGTGTGTGTGTGTGTTTGTTTGTGTGTGTTTGTTTGTGTGTGTGTGTGTTTGTTTGTGTGTGTGCGAGCGTGTGTGTGTGTGTGTGTGTTTGTTTGTGTGTGTTTGTTTGTGTGTGTGTGTGTTTGTTTGTGTGTGTGCGAGCGTGTGTGTGTGTGCGAGCGTGTGTGTGTGTGTTTGTTTGTTTGTTTGTGTGTGTGTGTTTGTTTGTGTGTGTGTGTGTTTGTTTGTGTGTGTGTGTGTTTGTTTGTGTGTGCGAGTGTGTTTGTGTGTGTGTGTGTGTGTGTGTGTGTGCGAGCGTGTGTGTGTGTGTGTGCGTGTGTGTGTGTGTGTGTGTGTTTGTTTGTGTGTGTGTGTTTGTTTGTGTGTGTGTTTGTTTGTGTGTGTTTGTTTGTGTGTGTGTGTTTGTTTGTGTGTGTGTTTGTTTGTTTGTGTGTGTGTGTTTGTGTGTGTGTGTTTGTTTGTGTGTGTTTGTGTGTGCGTGTTTGTTTATGTGTGTGTGTGTGTTTGTGTGTGTGTGCGTGTTTGTTTGTGTTTGTGTGTGTGTGTGTTTGTTTGTGTGTGTGTGCGAGCGTGTGTGTGCGAGCGTGTGTGTGTGTGTGTGTTTGTTTGTGTGTGTGTGTTTGTTTGTGTGTGTGTGTTTGTTTGTTTGTGTGTGTGTGTGCGAGGGTGTGTATGTGTGTGCGTGCGAGTGTGTTTGTGTGTGTGTGTGCGAGCGTGTGTGTGTGTGTGTGTTCGTGCGAGTGTGTGTGTGTGTGTACGAGCGTTTGTGTGTGTGTGTGCGTGCGAGTGTGTTTGTGTGTGTGTGTGTGTGTGTACGAGCGTGTGTGTGTGTGTGTGCGTGCGCGTGTGTTTGTGTGTGTGTGTGTGTGTGTGTGTGTGTTGGTGAGGGACTTCAGAAGTGTAATTTCGTTGTTGTTATTATGGTGTCTGGTGAATTGGTGTGATGGCGGTTATTTTGAGTTTTTTTTTTCTTCATTGTTTACTTCGCGTATTTCGTGAATCCCCTACTCAATGATTGCGTGTGTGCCTGTTCGAACGCGACTTGAAGAAGTTGCTGATCTCGCTGACGATGCAAGTAAATAATGTTTTTAATAACTACGATTTTCGGTTTTAGCTTTTGGATAACGTGTCCAGTATCCGTCACGATTTGGCAGATTAACAGGTAGCTCTAGTAGAGGCTGGGAATAAAATCTTATCTCTCAAGGCTATGGGGAAGTTGATTAAAATATGAGAAATATAAGTCCACGCAAACGGACAACGGTCATTACAAGTTAAATAAAAAGCTTGTAAAAAGCATAAGATAGGAAACAAAATAATGGAACGGAAAGCAGGGTGCAGTTGCAAGTAGAACCAAATATATACAGCATATCATTTTAATTTAACAAGTTCATTTCAATAATCGGGGCTTCAATTAAACACTTTGTATGGTACTAGAGAACAACTGATATACACGTGCAGATGTCATTACATGGCATCAGGCTGAAGAGCGAGAGCCCGGATGCTGCTGGATCCTAACAACAACAACATTTATATGGATTGAAGCCGGGGAAGCTCGGGTTGACGGAGGGAAAAGGGAGGGTGGTGGGGTGGTGCATACTGAAATCTTTCACTAACCCTCCAACCCCCCCCCACCCCCCCAACCCCCGCCTATTCGAGGATGCAACTGTCATCGATAAACTAGCAATCTACCAGAGTTTCTTCTTCTTATTTTTCTTCTTCTCTTCTTCTTCGTTCTGAATCTCCCGCTACCAAACCCTGAAAGGGGTTAAGTAGCAGAATGTAGTCCAGAGAACGGAATGCGTTGTGTCGTAGTTTACAGCTTGACTGCGATATTTCCAACTTTTTGGTCCAACACATCCGACTTCAGCAATCATTTTTTTAGTACATGGTTAGCATTTCCTCTTCGATCCCTTCTCCTTAGCCAGTCTGCCCTGCTGAAGCCTGTTATCCAGGATCACCGCGTGGAGGTGTAGAATGGTCTTGGCAGCTCTGGTTCGCTGGCCCTGACGCTAGCAGTCAGCTATGGGTCGCTGACCACTGCAGCTCATGCGTTGCTCAGCATCTTGATCTCTACCAAAGTTTCAATCAACTATAGGTTCTTCTTCGCATACTTTTCGATGTCAACGTGAGTATACCCAACGGAAGCAGTGGTAAGACTAGTGCAGGAATGGTACTGGTGATGGTCGTACGTTATTTCTTTGTTCCTTGTTTGTTGGACACCTTTGAAGCAGGTGTTTGACAACCCTTTTATCAGTACCTTAGAATACATTCATCGGTATTCCCTTTATTTAGTTTGTTGAACAGATGTTATCCCAGTCTGTTGTCGTCAGCGCGGAATCATGTGTTCCTGTGTCTACACCTGGTAAACCTCTTGGCCTCTTCATAAGTCATACCTATATCTGGTTGAGGTATCATTTCCACTTTCTCTTGACAATGTCAGTCTCTTCATTGCCAAAAATGTTATAGTGAGATAGAATTCACTGTATCACAATTCTCTTATACAAGCGACATAGTTTATAGGGTCTCCCTCTTAGTTCTTTTAGGTCTGTATTTTTATTTGTTATTGCTTAGTGATGCAACCACTGAAGAGCACCATTTGTTTCTATGTGTTTTCATCTGTCAGAACTTCAGCTGCAGTTTGATTTGTGTGACGTCACTCAAGGCGCATAATGCAGAAACCAATGCTCTCCAGTTTTATCTATGGGAAACCACTCTTGTCAGTTCAAGTATGTTGTTCAAGCCCATGGTGGAAGCCTCTATGTCGAATGTTCCGCGGAGAGTTTCTTTCGGTCTTCCTTTTTTCTGCTGCCAGATGGTGACCACTGAATCGTTTGCAGGAGGAGTCTGTTTATTGTAAGAACAAGTCCGAATTGTGGCCACCATTTTATCCTGGTGAGTGATGCAACATATTGTTGATTTGTGACTTCTCTAATTGTTTTGTTGGTTATTATTTCCTCCCAGCCAATGTTCAACAGTTTTCTAAGACCCTTATTCTTGAATGCATCTAGTCTCTTTTCCCAATACCTTTGTTATTTTCCAGCATTCACATCCATAGATGGGTATTGGTAATACGTTGGAGTTGAACAATGTGAGCTTGTGTGCTCGCTCAATGATCTTGAATTTCTAGATGTTTGTTAATTGGGTGCAGTGCGAGTGAAAATGTCCTTAGATGCATCTCCATCATGAATCATTTTGCTTCCAAGATAAGTGAAACTATCAACTGTTTGTAATATTTCTCTAAGCAAATGGATAATAGTAGGTTAGCTGGTGAACTGCATGGCTTTCTTCTTTGAAGTATTGATTTTGAGTGCTCTCTGTTCTGATATGCGGCATAGTCGATCCAACTTGTTTTGCGCGTCTTCGTGAGTGAAACACAAGGGTTGCCAAGTCATCTGCGAAATCAAGATCCTCTAGATTAGCACTATCTATCCAAAATCTTCGGCTGGGGCTTAATTTTTTATAACCCAATCTATAGCTATGCCAAATAGCAGTGCGGACACAATACAGCCTTGTTTCACTTTAGTTTCTGTTCGAAACCAATCAGTTTTTCCCGTAGTGGTCTGATCACAGCATTGGGAATCATGATCAAGAGCTGCAGTGATGTGAATGTACTTCAGGAGAAAGTCGTAACTGGAGAGTATTTCCCAAAGTGTCAGTCGATGTAAACTATCAAAAGCTTTTTGAAAATCAATAAAGTTAATAATAAGTGGGGATTGCATTTCGACAGATTTCTCAACAATTTCCTCAGTGAAAATTTGGTCGACACGGGTTGTTTTTTTTTTGTTTTTTTTTAAACACAACCAGTTACCAGATTATTTTGTCATTTGCTGAATGAGTCTGAGAAATGAGGTGTTTACATCGTGAGCGGTATGAGTTTGTGTAGCTTCTTTAACCATCGCGGCCACTGCAGGCTACAGAAAGACGCCTTTACAGAAACGTTCCATGGACAACTAAACATCCCATGTCAATGTGTTCGTTGGTTATTTGGTTGATTATTGATCCAACGACCAGTGGGCTCATGCCCTTTGACCCAATACCTTATAATGGAATCTGCAAGTGTTTGTGAGCTGTTTTTTAGTTCCGTACAAAGTGTTCCATTTGTCTATGGCAATGTGCTAACTGACACATGATTTAAACAGGTTTATTATAACTACAGCCTCTCATTGTACGAGTATATGTTCATTGCAGACATTAATGATTATATTGGCCGTGCAGTTTTTGACATCGGTCTCCTCACCAAGTCAGTACGGATTGGAAACTTTGGTAAGGGCCAAGTTTGAATTTTTTTTTAATTCGGAGAGACAAAGTAAAAGTCTCTCCTGCATTCTGTAGGACGACTGCATGTGCAAACGGCCTTTATTCATCAGCCATATATAATTCTCCCGGCAGAACAATTTGAAGAAAAAAAACACTGTAATGATACGTTTTAAATTATTTGTTCCAGACACTAGGAAATTGTGTGTGTGTGTGTTTGTGTGTGTGTATGACGTATGTATATGTGTAGTGTGTGAATGTGTGTAGGATGTGTAAGTGTGTGGTGTGTGTGATACGTTTGTGTGTGTGTAGTGTGTGTATGTTTTTGTGGTTTGTATGTATGTGTGGTGTATGCGTGTGTGTGGTATATATATATATATGTGTGTGTGTGTGTGTGTGTGTATATGTGTGTGATGATGGTGTGTATATGCCAGGTGTATGTGATTGTACATAAATAAGTAACAATACATATACTGACAACACATTTTCTTCAAAATTCACAACCTCTCTTTTGCCAGAGTCCATACAGCTGTTGTACATAACCACACTTTTGCCAGAGGTCATGCAACTGTTGGACATAACCACACTTTTGCCAGAGTCCATACATCTGTTGGACATAACCACACTTTTGCCAGAGTCCATACATCTGTTGGACATAACCACACTTTTGCCAGAGTCCATACATCTGTTGGACATAACCACACTTTTGCCAGAGTCCATACATCTGTTGGACATAACCACACTTTTGCCAGAGTCCATACATCTGTTGGACATAACCACACTTTTGCCAGAGTCCATACATCTGTTGGACATAACCACACTTTTGCCAGAGTCCATACATCTGTTGGACATAACCACACTTTTGCCAGAGTCCATACATCTGTTGGACATAACCACACTTTTGCCAGAGTCCATACATCTGTTGGACATAACCACACTTTTGCCAGAGTCCATACATCTGTTGGACATAACCACACTTTTGCCAGAGTCCATGCAACTGTTGGAAACATTCCTGGCACCCATACTTTGCAACCTCTTTCAGCTAGATTGTCGCATCAAAGATAGCGCACTTTCAGTATCCTTGAATCGCTGCCCTTTCAGTATCCTTGAATCGCTGCCCTTTTAGTATTCTTGAATTGCTGCTCTTTCAGTATCCTTGAATCGCTGCCCTTTCAGTATCCTTGAATCGCTGCCCTTTCAGAATCCTTGAATCGCTGCCCTTTCAGTATCGTTGAATCGCTGCCCTTTCAGTGTCGATATTAGGCAAAGGTTAAAAAAAAGAAACGCATTGTGTGGTGCCAGATGGGGAGAATATGGAGACGAGTGACACTGTGCAATGCAAGGTACTGCTTCCCCAGTCGGGATCGATGTGATGTTTCACTGTCACGAAGCAGAATCCAATTGTTTGAGCTCCATTTTTCTGAACGTTTCCTTCTGATTGCATCTCTTAGACGATTTCTTTATCTCGGTAGCACCAAATGCTTTTTTAAAATGGGTCTACTGGTCACACCAATGTTTACAGGCTGTCTACTGGTCGCACTAATGTTTACTGGGTGTTTACTGGGTGTCTACTGGTCGCACCAATGTTTACTGGGTGTCTACTGGTCGCACCAATGTTTACTGGGTGTCTACTGGTCGCACCAATGTTTACTGGGTGTCTACTGGTCGCACTAATGTTTATAGGGTGTCTACTGGTCGCACTAATGTTTACGGGGTGTCTACTGGTCGCACTAATGTTTACTGGGTGTCTACTGGTCGCACTAATGTTTACAGGCTGTCTACTGGTCGCACCAATGTTTACAGGGTGTCTACTGGTCGCACTAATGTTTACAGGGCGTCTACTGGTCGCACCAATGTTTACAGGGCGTCTACTGGTCGCACCAATGTTTACAGGGCATCTACTGGTCGCACCAATGAGCACAGCTGCAAGCCTCTAAATGTATGATGTATAACCACATCGTAAACGCTTTCTCTCTCTCTCTCTCTCTCTCTCTCTCTTTCTCTCTTTCTCTCTCTCTCTCTCTCTCTCTCTCTCTCTCTCTGTCTATCTGTCAATCGATCTATCTATCTATCTCCGAATTTCTCGAATCTATCACTACATTGGCTTTTATAGACTCAATGAAACAAAAATGGCTGTCCAGGGATCCTCTCATGGAGGCTGGTTAGCCATCAGTTTAATTGCCACCTGATCACGAGGCCGACGGCTTAACTACTTCACCACGGAATCCCTGATTATGATACCAGAATTGGTAAAACTGATACCCACCCCCAAACTAGCCAAGTTTCCCACTTTCATCGTGAACCGTTACCTCTCTCTTCGGCATGCGCGAAGGTTCGGTGTTAGGACAGGAGTTTGTTTTGGCTGCTGCTTGTTAAATAACATTCAGGGATTTTTTGATTCTTAGCGAACACAGTCTCCAGCCCAATCCGCCTTTCCCCTAAATGCCCATGCTCCACAGAGAGTTGTAACTGTCCCGTGTCTCTATAGTAACACAGTTGTATGCTCCACAGAGAGTTGTAACTGTCACGTGTCTCCATAGTAACACAGTTGTATGCTCCACAGAGAGTTGGAACTGTTACGTGTCTCCATAGTAACATAGTAACACAGTTGTATGCTCCACAGAGAGTTGGAACTGTCACGTGTCTCCATAGTAACATAGTAACACAGTTGTATGCTCCACAGAGAGTTGTAACTGTCACATGTCTCCATAGTAACACAGTTGTATGCTCCACAGAGAGTTGTAACTGTCACATGTCTCCATAGTAACACAGTTGTATGCTCCACAGAGAGTTGGAACTGTCACATGTCTCCATAGTAACATAGTAACACAGTTGTATGCTCCACAGAGAGTTGGAACTGTCACGTGTCTCCTTAGGGACAAAGTCGTTATGCTCCACACGATGTGGCGACAGCAGTGACTAAGCGGTCTGTAGTCAACAGTCTAAAAAAAAACCTTGACTACCCCGGCATGGTGCATATTATTGGAATTGAAATATTTGTACAGCTGTTGGAGAGAGAAAAAAAATATGCTTCAAAGAATATGTTTATGTGTAGGGGTATGTATGTGTATGTGTATGTGTTTGTCAGTGCGTGCACGTGTCTGTGTTTGTTGGTGTAAACGCGTGCCTGTACATTGAACATGGACAATTACAGCTGACCTCCAGCGGAGGATACAGGCCTTGGAGATGAGATGTTTCTCAGTTTCTGAAGACTTCAAAACATCACGTACAAAGATCGAGTTACAAATGAGGAAAAACCAGGAAGAATTACAATAGCAATAGGGCCTTTTCTTAAAAACTAAGAATAGGGCCTTTTGAGGACCTCTTGGCAACTGTTAAAAGAAGGAAACTTGCTTGGTGCGATCAAATATCGAGATCAAATGATCTAGCAAATTTAATTCTGCACGGAAAGGTGCAAGGCAGACGACGAAAAGGTCGGCCCAAAAAGACGTGGGAGGACAACATAAAAGGATGCGACCAAAGGAGCCACAGACGGAGGCTGTGTGCCTGTGTATGTGTGTCTGTGTAGGTGTGTACGTGTGTCTGTGTAGGAGTGTATATGTGTCTGTGTATGTGTGTAGGTGTGTCTGTGTAGGTGTGTATGTGTGTCTGTGTAGGTGTGTATGTGTGTCTGTGCTGCATGTGTCTATGATTAGTACATGCGCGTGCATGTCTATGTGTGTATGTGTGTGTGTGTGTGTGTGTGTGTGTGTGTGTGTGTGTGTGTGCGTGCGCGCGCCAGTGTGTGAGTGTGTGCGTGCGACAGTCTGTGTATGTTTGAGTGAGAGTTGGTGAATCTTAATTAATGTCATTAAAGAAATGGCCTTCTGTGGTCCTTCTGAATTGGACGTTGTGACTTATCGTTGATATCGAAATAGTGGTATATGTGGCCACTGTCCCTATACTATCTGCTCCTACTGTCCCTATACTATCTGCTCCTACTGTCCCTATACTATCTGCTCCTACTGTCCCTATACTATCTGCTCCTACTGTCCCTATACTATCTGCTCCTATTGTCCCTATACTATCTGCTCCTATTGTCCCTATACCATCTGCTCCTATTGTCCCTATACTATCTGCTCCTATTGTCCCTATACTATCTGCTCCTACTGTCCCTATACTATCTGCTTCTACTGTCCCTATACTATCTGCTCCTACTGTCCCTATACTATCTGCTCCTACTGTCCCTATACTATCTGCTCCTATTGTCCCTGTAATATCTGCTCCTATTGTCCCTATACTATCTGCGCCTATTGTCTCTATACTATCTGCTCCTACTGTCCCTATACTATCTGCTCCTACTGTCCCTATACTATCTGCTCCTACTGTCCCTATACTATCTGCGCCTATTGTCCCTATACTATCTGCTCCTATTGTCCCAATACTATCTGCTTCTACTGTCCCTATACTATCTGCTCCTATTGTCCCTATACTATCTGCTCCTACTGTCCCTATACTATCTGCTCCTATTATCCCTATACTATCTGCTCCTATTGTCCCTATACTATCTGCTCCTACTGTCCCTATACTATCTGCTCCTACTGTCCCTATACTATCTGCTCCTATTGAACCTATACTATTTGCTCCAACTGTCCCTATACTATCTGCTCCTATTGTCCCTATACTATCTGCTCCTATTGTCCCTATACTATCTGCTCCTATTGTCCCTATATTATCTGCTCCTATTGTCCCTATACTATCTGCTCCTATTGTCCCTATTCTATCTGCTCCTATTGTCCCTATACTATCTGCTCCTACTGTCCCTATACTATCTGCTCCTACTGTGCCTATACTATCTGCTCATATTGTCCCTATACTATCTGCTCCTATTGTCCCTATACTATCTGCTCCTACTGTCCCTATACTATCTGCTCCTATTGTCCCTATACTTCTGCTCCTATTGTCCCTATACTATCTGCTCCTATTGTCCCTATACTATCTGCTCCTATTGTCTCTATACTATCTGCTCCTACTGTCCCTATACTATCTGCTCCTACTGTCCCTATACTATCTGCTCCTGCTGTCCCTATACTATCTGCCCCTATTGTCCCTATACTATCTGCTCCTATTGTCCCTATACTATCTGCTCCTATTGTCCCTATACTATCTGCTCCTACTGTCCCTATACTATCTGCTCCTATTGTCCCTATACTATCTGCTCCTATTGTCCCTATACTATCTGCTCCTACTGTCCCTATACTATCTGCTCCTATTGTCCCTATACTATCTGCTCCTACTGTCCCTATACTATCTGCTCCTACTGTCCCTATACTATCTGCTCCTACTGTCCCTATACTATCTGCTCCTATTGTCCCTATAATATCTGCTCCTATTGTCCCTATACTATCTGCGCCTATTGTCCCTATACTATCTGCTCCTACTGTCCCTATATTATCTGCTCCTACTGTCCCTATACTATCTGCTCCTATTGTCCCTATACTATCTGCTCCTATTGTCCCTATACTATCTGTTCCTATTGTCCCTATACTATCTGCTCCTACTGTCCCTATACTATCTGCTCCTACTGTCCCTATACTATCTGCTCCTGCTGTCCCTATACTATCTGCCCCTATTGTCCCTATACTATCTGCTCCTATTGTCCCTATACTATCTGCTCCTATTGTCCCTATACTATCTGCTCCTACTGTCCCTATACTATCTGCTCCTATTGTCCCTATACTATCTGCTCCTATTGTCCCTATACTATCTGCTCCTACTGTCCCTATACTATCTGCTCCTATTGTCCCTATACTATCTGCTCCTACTGTCCCTATACTATCTGCTCCTACTGTCCCTATACTATCTGCTCCTACTGTCTCTATACTATCTGCTCCTATTGTCCCTATACTATCTGCTCCTATTGTCCCTATACTATTTGCTCCTACTGTCCCTATACTATCTGCTCCTATTGTCCCTATACTATCCGCTCCTATTGTCCCTATACTATCTGCTCCTACTGTCCCTATACTATCTGCTCCTATTGTCCCTATACTATCTGCTCCTACTGTCCCTATAATATCTGCTCCTACTGTCCCTATACTATCTGCTCCTACTGTCCCTATACTATCTGCTCCTATTGTCCCTATACTATCTGCTCCTATTGTCCCAATACTATCTGCTCCTGCTGTCCCTATACTATCTGCTCCTATTGTCCCTATACTATCTGCTCCTATTGTCCCTATACTATCTGCTCCTACTGTCCCTATTCTATCTGCTCCTACTGTCCCTATACTATCTGCTCCTATTGTCCCTATACTATCTGCTCCTACTGTCCCTATACTATCTGCTCCTATTGAACCTATACTATCTGCTCCTACTGTCCCTATACTATCTGCTCCTATTGTCCCTATACTATCTGCTCATATTGTCCCTATACTATCTGCTCCTACTGTCCCTATACTATCTGCTCCTACTGTCCCTATACTATCTGCTCCTATTGTCCCTATACTATCTGCTCCTATTGTCCCTATACTATCTGCTCCTATTGTCCCTATACTATCTGCTCCTATTGTCCCTATACTTCTTCTTCTTCTTCTTCGTACGCAGTCAGACAGTAACCATTATTTTTTCGAAAAAAGCGGCGGTCATCCTGAGGCTGTCGCCACTGCCATACAGCTTGTCTTGCAGTT
This sequence comes from Ariolimax columbianus, assembly GCA_036924085.1. Classification (NCBI taxonomy): domain Eukaryota; kingdom Metazoa; phylum Mollusca; class Gastropoda; order Stylommatophora; family Arionidae; genus Ariolimax; species Ariolimax columbianus. The sequence continues at coordinate 68,769,679 of JAVGWX010000011.1, forward strand.
CCACTGGTGATGGCCACATCTGCTCTCTCTGATCCTCGTATGTCGGGCAGTTCTGCAGCAGATGTTCAGCGGTCATTTTACCGGTACCGCACGGGCATTCGTCGGTACCACCTATCTTCAATTTATTGAATAGGTGGTACCTCAGTCTATTGTGGCCAGTGCGAAGTCTGAAGACAACGACCTGCTCTCTTCGGTTCAACTGGTAATAGGCATCGTTTTTGGTGTAACCAATATGTTCTGTTTCCCCTTTGGTCATGTATCTGGCTTTGATAAGCCGTTTTGACTCTTCATACGTCATACTAGTATCTGTTTGTGGTAGTCTTGCACCTTCTTTTGCCAGTCTGTCTGCCTCCTCGTTGCCTTGGATGCTGCAGTGTGATGGGACCCACTGTACCACTACCCTTTTTGGTGCGGACTGCTGGCATAGTTGACGGAGTACTGCTCTTAAGTCCCTATACTATCTGCTCCTACTGTACTTATACTATCTGCGCTTATTGTACCAAACGAAATGCCTTACCTCTCACCGACAGCGACCATTTTCATCGTTATTATGTCCCTAACATAAACGTTCTCGTTTCTTCCCCCGCTCATTCTCTAACTACTACAGTTAATCATTTCATCAGTTTAGAGTCAACGTTTGAAAACATCCATATTTGTTATTCAAATTACACTTGGATTGCCAGATTAGTTAGAGTTTGTTGTGTTGTTTTGTTTTTGTTTGTTTGGTTTTTTTGAGGTTTTTTTGGAGGATTTTCTTTTTCCTCTTGGGACAAAATGACAGTTGAGTTTATCCATCTGCAAATGAAGAGTGACTCTGTTCTGAGTTAGGGTAAACAAGACAGCGAGGAAGACGTGAGACGTTCTGTAATGTTTTATCTGATGTGGTGTTAGTCTTTTCGTCCTATCTTGGGGAACTGAGACGCTAATCTGACCAGGTACAACATACTGACAGGACGTCGCGTCAGGGTCAGGCACAACATACTGACATGACGTGGCGTCAAGGTCAGGCATAACATACTGACATGACGTGGCGTCAAGGTCAGGCATAACATTCTGACAGGACGTCGCGTCAGGATCAGGCACAACATACTGACAGGACGTCGCATCAGGGTCAGGCACAACATACTGACATGACGTCGCGTTTGGGTCAGGCACAACATACTGACAGGACGTCGCGTCAGGGTCAGGCATAACATACTGACAGGACGTCGCGTCAGGGTCAGGCACAACATACTGACCAGGACCACTACCTCTCTTCTTTACAGCGTTCCTTGGAAACACTGCTGTTTTCAAGTCAATCTGGATGCCGAAATGTGGATCAGCGTAATCCCCGTAGTAGCGAGCATCACGGAGATTAAGCAAAGCAAAGCAAAACCAGCTAGAGGAGCTCTACCTTCATCAGCATGTTCTTCTTCTTCTTCTTCTTCGTACGCTGTCAGACATCAACTTGAATTTGTTCGAAGAAAACAGCTGTCGTCCTGAGACTATCGACACTGCCGTAGAGGTTGTCTAGTGTTGCCACTGGTGATGGCCACATGTGCTTTCTCTGGTCCTCGTATGTCGGGCAATTTTGCAGCAGATGTTCAGCGGTCATTTTCCCTGTACCACAGGTGCATTCGTCAGTACCACCTATCTTCAGTTTATTGAATAGATGGTACCTCAGTCTCTTGTGACCTATGCGGAGACTGAAGACCACGACCTGCTCTCTTCTGTTCAACTGGTAATAGGCATCATTTTTCGTGTAACCAGTATGCTATGTTTCCCATTTGGCCATGTATCTGGCCCTAATAAACCTTTTGGACTCTTCGTAGGTCACACTAGAATCTGGTTGTGGTAATCTTGCACCTTCTTTTGCCAGTCTGTCAGCCTCCTCGTTGCCTTGAATGTTACAGTGGGATGGAACCCACTTTACCACTACTCTTTTTGGTGCGGACTGCTGGCATAGTTGACAGAGTACTGCTCTTAAGTCATTAAGTTCTGTATTTTTCTGTCTTTTTAGTGCTGTAACAACGGAAAGGGCATCTGTAAACAGGACTATCTGGCTTTCATTACTTTCGCCTGTCAGCATTGCTTCTACTGCAGCCTTCAATGCCCCTGCCTCTGCTCTGAAATTGCTTGAGAATTTTCCAGTTGCCACTGACAGTGTTATTTTTCTACCGCTTGTTAGGCTCAGGAATACCCCTCCCCGTCCATTCTGTTTTGTGTTTGTTGCAGAACAGTCCATGCTTGGGTAGTTTTTTGCTATGTACCTCAGGGTTATGTCTCTTCTTTCTTTTTCAGTCTGGCTGTTCTTGTTTCCAATACCTGGTATATTTTCTACCACCTCTGGAACGATATGCTGCTTCCATGTGGGTTTGTGTACAGTAGGGATGGGCTTTGATGTTGTTATGGTGTTTATATGGTCTTCTTTCATCTTTGCGTTGACTATTTCTGCAAAGTTTCTCCGCTTTAGTCTCCCTTTTCCAATTCTATCTAGTCTCTGATGCATTGGATGGTCTGTCAGTCTTCTGAGTTTCTCTGCTTGCTGCCATCAGCATTTTCGAGATGTGAGGAAAGCTACTACAACCCGCCACTAAAAACGCCCTTTTCAAGGTGCACAAAACAGTAAACTCACTGTGGGCATTTTTTTTTCTTTAATTTCTGTATTTCCCTAAGGCGCTGTGCAGTTTTTATTTTGCGCCTGTCGGCCCAGTGCATCCAACTTCGGCATGAATTTTTATGTAAGTGTCTGCTTCCTCCTGCATTTTCTAATGGTTTGCTTCCGGGGGAGGGGGGGGGGTAACGGCCGGTGCTGTGATGGGGATCGAACCCAACACCTTTGGGTTGTGATCCGTTCCCCTTAACCACTAAGCCACGCGTCCCTATTTCTGAAGGCATTAAACAACGACAAATTATTATTATTTATTCTACAATCTACATCTATAATCTGACATATCTTTGTTTTTACGTGGGAGAGAAAGGCGGGAAAGAGAATGGTAGTAGTGATTTATCTGCGCTTATTACTTCAGCATCTGCTAACTAAAAATATACATATACGAGGTAACTTCAAAAAGTTCCCGGAATTAGTAGATTGTATAAAGATTAGTTACAATAGAATTATCTACACTACATTTCCTTCGCTAACTACACACTTTTACCAACGTGCATACAGCTGCTGGAGGCATCAGTGGAACCCATTCTTTGACACCTCTCTCAGCTGTCTTGTCGCATTGGTGATAACGTCCTCGGCATCCTTGGATCGCTGTCCTGTCAGGGCCGATTTCAGTCCAGGGAACAAGGAATATCAGCAGGTGCGAGATCGGGAGAATATGGAGGATGTTCCAAGGTAACCACATTGTGCTTTAAGAGAAACTGCTTCACCAGTAGGGATCGATGTGCTGGCGCATTGTCATGCAGCATAGTCCAACTGTTTGTTCTCCATTTTTCTGGTCGTTTTCCTCTGATTGTATCTTTAAGACGACGGATAATATCAACGTATCTTTCCTTGTTAACTGTTCGGCCTTCTGGAATTAAATCATGGTAGACAATACCCTGGGAATAAAAAAAAACTTCCAACATAACTTTTCCTTTGCTCTTGTCCAAAGGACATGTCTGTGTCCGGGGAGAAGTGAGAGATTTCTATTCAGAGGACTGACGTTTTGTCTGAGGATCGTAGACAAAAGACCAGGTCATCTCCTGTGATTATGTTGTTGATGAAATAGCTATCTTGATCAGCCATTGTGATTAGGTCTCCTGCCAGGATCAATATCGTTTCTTTCTGTTCAGGAGATACCATTTTGGGAACCATGTGTTGACAAACACGGTGCATGTGCAGTTCATTTTGGAGAATACGGTGGAATCTTTCAACTGATATTCAAACTTCTGAGGCTATTTTCTCGACATTAAGTCTTCTGTCAGCTTACACAAGGTTTTGAACACGCTCAATGTTTTTATTGTTGATCGAGGTTGACTGTCGTCCACAACGTGCATCATCATCGACACTAACACGACCTTCACGGAAACGCTTGTACCACTCAAATACTTGCGATTTCTTCATTGCGGTATCACCATGTATTTTATTTAGTAATGTGTGTGCCTCTTGTTAACCGTTCGGCCTTCATGATTAAAATTGGGGTAGACAATACCCTGGGTATTTTTTTTTAACTACCAACATAACATGATTTCTCAAGCATAAACACAGAATTTGACATGTGTATGTTGTTCAATCAAGGATATATTCAACTCAGACGATGCAGCGAGAACAACACAAACACAATACTGTAACGTCTGTTCAAGAGAATATGTGAAGGTCACGTCTGCCATATCATTCCGTCAAGGTCACTACCAACTTATTAATATGTATTCTCTATAATACCATTTTTCATTCAAACACGAGTCGACTAGTCCGGGAACATTTTGAAGCTTTCTCGTGTGTGTGTATACATGCATGTATATATATAAATATAACAGAGTATGAGGAGAGAAGAGTTTGATGGAGAGAGTTTGAGGGGAAAGAGTTTGAAGGGGGGGGGGGTTGAAGGTAAGAGAGGGGGGAGGGGGTTGAAGGGAAGAGAGTTTGTGGGGGAAGAGTTTGCAGGGGAGGGGGGTAGTTTGAGGTGAGAAGAGTTTTAGACGGAAGAGTTTGAGGAGAGAGGGTTAGTTTGAGAGGAGAAGAGTTTGAGGAGGGAAAGTTAGAGGGGGAAGAGTTTAGGGAGAAGATTGAGATGGGAGAGTTTGAGGGGGAAGAGTTGAGGGGGAGTTTAAGGGGGAAGAGTTGTGGCGAGGGGGGAGAGTTTGAGGGGGAAGAGTTGAGGGAGTGTTTAAGGGGGAAGAGTTGTGGCGAGGGGGAAGAGTTTGAGGGGGAAGAGTTTAAGGTGGAAGAGTTATAGAGGGAATAGTTTGATGGGGGAGAGTTTAAGGAGTGGGAATTTGAGGGGGAAGAGTTTGATGGGGGAGAGAGTTTGAGGGGAGGGGAGATTTTAATGGAGAGAGTTTGGCGGGGAAGAGTTTGAAGGGATAGAGGGAGGGGGGAGAGAGTTTAAAAGGAGGGGGGGGAGGTTTGAGGGAGGAAAGTTTGAGGGGGAAGAGTTTGAGGGGGAAGAGTATGAGAGGGAAGAGTTTTAGGAGGGAAAGTTTGAGGGGGAAGAGTTTGAACGGAAAGAGTTTGAGGGGGGTGGGGGTTTGAGGAAGGAAAGTTTGAGGGGGAGTGGGGAGAGATTGAGGAGGGAAAGATTAAGGAGGAAGCGTTTGTTTTTTTTTGTTGTTTTTTTTGCGTTCGCCTTATTTCTCTAATCCCCAAGGCAGTGTGCGTTGCACTGTAGTTTTTATTTTGCGCCTGTTGGCCCAGTACATCCGACTTCAGCATGCATTTTAGATAAGGGTCTGCTTCCTCCTGCATTTTCTAAGGGTTTGCTTCCCCGAGGTAACGGCCGGTGCTGTGATGGGGATCGAACCCAGCACCTTCGAGTTGTGAGCCGTGCCACTTAACCACTAGGCCACGCCGTCCCCGGAGAAGCGTTTGAGGGGGAAGAGTTTGAAGGGGAAGAGAGAGTTTAAAGGGAGGGGAGGTTTGGGGGGAGGGGAGTTTGAGGGGGAAGAGTATGAAGAGGAAGAGTTTGAGGAGGGAAAGTTTGAGGGGGGAGTTTGAGGGGGAAGAGTTTGAGGGGAGAGAGTTTAAAGGGAGGGGGAAGGGTTTGAGGGGAAGAGTTTGTGGGGGAAGAGTATGAGGAGGAAGAGTTTGAGAAAGGGAAAGTTTGAGGTGGGGGGGGGGGAGAGTTTGAGGAGGGAAAGTTTCAAGGGAAAGAATTTAGGTAGAGTTTAAGGGGGAAAGTTGTGGGGAAGAGGGGAAGAGTTTGAGGGGGAAGATTTTAAGGGGGAAAAAAGTGTTAGAGGGAAGAGTTTGGGGGGAAAGGGAGAGTTTGAAGGGGCAAGAGGGGGGAAGGAAGAGTTTGAGTGTGAGGAAAGATGGGCTGGGGAATGAGTCTGGGAGGAGTGGGAGAAGGACAGAAATTATAATATCGTAGTGAACGTCACACATTGTGGGGCCACATGGGAGGTGTATTGGGGATGTGACAGAAGGAAGGGAAGATGGGAAGGAGGCATTAACAGTTTAATACTTAGATAACATTACTGGGAAAAGGCTGGGTGCTACAGAAAGTATTTTAAAAACATAAATGCATTAAATGTTTATGTCCTTCCATTGTATGTCATTTCATTGTGTCTCATTCCATTTTCTGTTATTCCATTGTGTGTTATTTCATTGTGTGTCATTCCATTGTTCTCTAAGTGACACGGAGTTCCTCAACTTATATTTTGTGCACGTTGCCCCAACTTGGCCACCCTTAGTTGTGACTACAGTGACCACGGAATTAAAGGTGTGTTTTCTTGCTGTTGTGCCTCCCATCTGTTGGAGTAATAGCTATACGATTGCAGTTATACTGAGTTGCTTTTCTCCATCTAGAGATTTCATAATCAATTGAGTTGGTAGCATTTATTTCTTTGGTCGGGTACATATATTAGATGATATCATCTATGATTTCATCGCCAATCCTGATTTCCTGTTTCAAGCATTATCGATTTCGGAGGAATTGTGTTCTGTTTGTATTCATCTTCAGACAATCACCTGCACTGACCCCGTCTAGGTTGTTCTAGGGTTTGTGGGCCTCATCAATGGTGTGACAAATGAGCACAATGTCGTCTGCAAATCGTAAATTAGTGAGTCTCCCGCCATCAATATTTAACGCCGCTATCGATCCAGTCTAGCTGTTGGCCTTTGAGAGCTGGTGTAAATGGCGTTGGAGAGATGGTGTGACCCTGTCGGACTCCCCTTGCAATTGGAATATGAACTGGACGCTGGTACATCGTAATGGTAGTATTAACGCCTTCATTTATTTTCTCAATTTTGTTTTAAATCTTGCATTAAACACTTGCTTGTATTTCCGTCAGTACTGGTAGAGTTTTAGATGCACGCTCTCGCGTATTCAATCCTTAAAAACAATTGTTGACAGGTTCAGCAAATCTGCAATTCGTTTGTTCGTATAGATGGCGCTCACATGCTGGTCTCTTGACCAATGGTTGTCAGTTCTCGCTTGTGTGACGAATCGTCTGCTTGCCTCAGAACCTGGACAAACATAGCATCAGCAAAGCTGTGGAGGAAACATGACATCTTTCTTGTTTGAGGCCGCGTAGTCTGATAGTACTAACATAATTCACAAAGTATAGTACAGTTTTGTAAAGTGTTCTGATATTTTAACTAGCGTCATTTCATATTTGTTTAGGATTTCGATTCACCCATTTATACAGAAGCCTAATTATTCTGAAGTCATATCATATGCTTTGAACCTAACTAAACGTATTTATACTGGTTTAGAAGAATCTACAGAGTCTGTTTACAACCAGTTTCTTTTACATTTACTATGTCTTCTTCTTCTTCTTCGTTCATTCTCAATCTCCCGCTACCAATCCCGGAACAGGGCTTTGCAAGTGACAGGATACAGTCCAGAGAAACAATTTGAGTTGTGTCGCTAGTTTACAGTTTGACTGCGATATTTGCACCTTTCCGTCCAACACATCCGTCTTTGGCAGCCACTATGTCTAAAAATACCTATGCTCTTCCAATCTATTCTGGAATAGATTAATTGACCATGCTTAGACTATTTCCCGTGGCAATGCATTCCAAGCATTCACCACTCTCTGACATAAACAATATTTCTTGGTATTTAATCCAATCCAGACCTTTCTTTAATTAATCTGTGGATGTGCCCTTTTGTTGTTTTGATGGCTTGTGTTTGCAATTGTAAACTTTACATTATGATGCTGTCAATGTGTTATCACATTGCCCTTGTCTAGCTATTAGCAACAGAGTAGTAAAGTGCTCTTTTCTCCGTGTTTATTGACACAATATAGTGAACCCAATTGTAAACGGGTAACTGGTTTACTGTTAGGAAAGAAAACGGGTCAAGGAATGTAACTTATCACTCCTCCTCAAACGGGAAGCTGAGGTATAGTACAGTGATATCGCTGACACTTCATCCCCAACTGTAGCGTCTATTATTGGAGATTTAATTGCTCATATATCAAATGATCTGATTGCGAATGTTAGCGTTAACAGTTGTTAAGTTTGTCTTCTAATGTCCCCTGTAAGTTGTTGCAGTTAAGATTGTCTTCTAATGTCCCCAGTAAGTTGTTGCAGTTAAGTTTGTCTTCTAATGTCCCCAGTAAGTTGTTGCAGTTAAGTTTGTCTTCTAATGTCCCCAGCAAGTTGTTGCAGTTAAGTTTGTCTTCTAATGTCCCAAGTAAGTTGTTGCAGTTAAGTTTGTCTTCTAATGTCCCCAGTAAGTTGTTGCAGTTAAGTTTGTCTTCTAATGTTTCCAGTAAATTACTACAGTTAAGTGTGTCTTCTAATGTCTCCAATAAGTTACTACAGTTAAGTGTGTCTTCTAATGTCCCCAGTAAGTTACTATGCTTACGTTTGTCTCATAATGTCTCCAGTAAGTTATTACAGTTAAATGGGTATACTAATGTCCCCAGTAAGATAATACAGTTAAGTGTGTCTTCTAATGTCCCCAGTAAGTTACTGCAGTTAAGTGTGACTTCTGATGTCCCCAATACGTTACTACAGTTAAGTTTGTCTTCTGATGTCTGATGTCCCCAATACGTTACTACAGTTAAGTTTGTCTTCTGATGTCCCCAATACGTTACTACAGTTAAGTTTGTCTTCTAACGTCCCCAGTAAGAACGCCACATTCAACACGTTTTACGGGGACGGCGTGGGATAGTGGTTAAGTGTCACGGCTCACAATCCGAGGGTGCTGGGTTCAATCCCAATCACAGCATCGGCCGTTATCCGGGGAAGCAAACCCTTAGAAAATGCAGGAGGAAGCAGGTCCTTACATAAAATGCATGCTGAAGTCGGATGCACTGGTCCGACAGGCGCAAAATAAAAATCAGTGCAACGCACATCGCCTTGGGGATTAGAGAAATAAAGCAAACGAAAAAAAAAACCGTTTTATATCAGATTAAGTCAGGATATGTTACAGAAACTTCCACATCCATTTTATGGTCATTTGTCTGTCCTTGGAACACAGAACCGCAACAGATCTTTTCATATATTATGTGCTGTCCTCTTAAGTTCAGACTACGACACCATTACTGAACTGACTTCCACTTTCACCGTTCTCCGCCAGATGTTTCTTGGCCTTCCCTCTTGTCTATTTCCCTGTGTGTTCCAATCCAGTGCATATATGGTAATATTGTCCGATTTATTTGTGAGAGTGTGTTCTATCCATCACTATTTTATCTCCCAAAGTCCCTGCTGCAATATATTTTGTCGTATTCTTTCCTACAGATCTGTGTTTGACATGACCTTTGTAGAAGAGTACTTATACATCTGCTGTCTGTAAGAGGATTAAGCTTAACTTAAAGTCTTTACGCTAGTTTAGAAGATTCTACAGAGCCTGTATACAACAAGTTTCTTGGAGGGTAGTTTTAATCGTTGTGCGAGGTTTTCTTATTAGACTGAAACACTAGAGCTAAGCAGACCCGCAGTCAGTTAGGCGCGATCTATAGCTGCTCTAAACAAACCACCTGGGCAAAGGTACAAGTAACTTGCGTAAATGTTTAATTTTAATTTTGTCCGGGCAGTGACCGTTAAGCCTATTCCTTTTGATTTACAACATTCATGGAATTGTTAACGTGCTCGACACTGACCACGGGTTTTCGATCTTACTACCCAGAGATCAGGGGAGTTTTCAATAGAAGATCTGCGTGAAAAAAATGTAGGTCAGCACCGTCAGTGATTCGAACACGCGACCTCTAGTAGCAGTAATAGTTCTGTGTTCCTGTTGGGACGAGAATGGAAGGATAATTTCTAGCTGATAGTTGATTCCTTTTCTGCTAAATTTATCATTTCTTCCCGTCAAATTCTGACTTTAAAAAAGCTGTCGGAGATAGAACGTCAGAGGATTCATTACCAGGCCTCATCTCTTTTATGAGGTGAGTGGCCAGTTACCTGCCTTGCTGCCTTTTCTAACAGTAAGCTAGGTATCTATTTGCATCTGGGTTGAACGGTGCTTCTGGTAATGGTATTTGAACATGGTACCTACGCCATGTGAACGAGCGGTCTGCCACTACTAGTCCGGAGCTCATTCTGTCTGTATGGGATGGCGTGGGCTAGTGGTTAAGTGACACGGCTCAGCACCAGAAGGTGCTAGGTTCGATCCCCATCACAGCACCAGCCGTTACCCAGAGGAAGCAAACCCTTAGAAAATGCAGGAGGAAGCAAACCCTTAGAAAATACAGGAGGAAGCAAACCCTTAGAAAATACAGGAGGAAGCAGGCCCTTACATAAAATCCATACTGAAGTCGGATGCACTGGGTCGACAGGAGAAGATTAATTGTCTTAATGTGGTAACATTGCCACTGATAGGCTCTCACAAGCCGGTCAGGTTGAAGTGTTGGGTGAGATGAAAACCTGATGCTTTGTAAGCAGGTTGGGCTGAGCATTTGCTGCAAAACTGCCCGACATACGAGGATCAGAGAAAGCAGATGTGGCCATCACCAGTGGCAACACTAGACAAGCTCTATGGCAGGGTCGACAACCTCAGGATGACTGCTGCTTTTTTCGAAAAAATAATGGTTACTGTCTGACTGCGTACGAAGAAGAAGAAGAAGAAGAAGAAGAAGAAGAAGAAGAAGAAGAAGAAGAAGAAGAAGAAGAAGAAGAAGAAGAAGAAGAAGAAGAAGAAGAAGAAGAAGAAGTAAGCAGGTTGGGTAAAGCCATTGTCTAGGTAAAACTTAACATAAACTACTTTTTAAAAACAGAAGTACGTCCGTTTGTCCAACATGGAACTTTCATGATTTGGAATCCTTGTAGTTCAACATATAGGAGTATACCTGATGCCATGCAACTGTTTATTGTACTGTTTTGGTTGCAATTATACTTCCTGCGAGTAGCTAGACTAGGGTGGCGTGATGAGTAGACATTTCATTACTTCTCCAAATCTGTTTGTTCGGACATAAACTAACAGCATTTCCCAACTGACAATGGTTCTCTTATGTGCATATTGTGTACACATCCCCTCTGAATTAATCGTCCGTGTCCGATGGGAACAGGCATTCGATCTCACCTCACTCGAGACAAGGGTCGCTTGAAACTTGCAGGATTTGAATACACACCATTTCGTGCTGCTGTTATTGAGTGACTAGCGCTTTATCTCTCTTCCTTAGCAGCCCACACAGGCCCAACACGACAGTTTTACTAAATGATGATATCACAAATAAATCTAAACCAGCGCCACGTTAACCACCCCACCCCCACCCCTAACCTCCCACCTCCACCGCAGTCCCACCACACCGTGGTAGGACATATAGACCCACAACACTCAATAGTTCCACCCACTACTACTTTATATATATTAGGGGACGGCGTGGCCTAGTGGTTAAGTGGCACGGCTCACAACCAGAAGGTGCTGGGTTCGATCCCCATCACAGCCCCGGCCGTTACCCCGGGAAGCAAACCCTTAGAAAATGCAGGAGGAAGCAGACCCTTACATAAAATGAATGCTGAAGTCGGATGCACTGGGCCGACAGGCGCAAAAATAAAAACCACAGTGTAACGCACACATGGCTTGGGGAATAGATAAATAAGGCGAACGCAAAACAAAACAAAACAACAACAACAACAACAAAGAAAAACAACAACAAAAAATATATTCAATTTGACATATCATCATCATGTAGCATGTCCTTTGTAGAACGTCGCTCCCATCACAGTCTGTCTGAAAGAAACTCGTTCCCTTGACATATGAAGACATACAAAGAAAGACACGACACGCACACAGAAAAAGTCACAACAATTTAATGTTTGATGTCATGTCATAGAAATTACAAGGCAAACCCCAACAATAAGTTATACCATATTAACAATCAATATAAAATAAACTAGAAAACTAAAGTTATCCGGATAGAGTGTCATAATAACTTTCCAGAATACAAAAAAAGAGTGAATTTATTTATTCAGGATATGCACAGAAAAAAACACCGCTTTCAAGTTGTTTTATTGCTGTATCAGCCGATCAAATGTATATGCTTATGTAGCACGCATGCGCAAACTTTTTCACTGATCTTTTCCACTTCTTACGTGGCGTTACTTTATTTCATTTGTTTGAACATCCAAGATGATCAGATGATAAAACACGCATGTTTATATATGTGCAGGCCTGAACGCGTGAGATACAAGAATATGGGTTGTACCTTTCGAATGCAGGTTTGACTAAAGAGTGTAAAGATATGTGAAAGCGACAACAAAGACATGCTAATTGTGTAAATTGTATTTCAGGAGTTTCCAGATTACAATGACTGAGTAACGATAATATGGGGATGCTTATTCAATGATCAACAATTGATAAGTGGTTGATCAACAATTGATAAGTGGTAGTACTTAGCTTAATGATGTTGCTATCTATAACTCCAAGTGGCGGCTCTGGAAACTGACTGCAACCATACAGCCTGGCTAAGAGATTAGGGATCGAAGATTAAACTGAAACCAGTTCACAAAAAATGCCGTGCTGATATAAGGTGTGTCTTGCCGAAAGGTGCAGGTATCGCAAGCCCGCTGTAAACTACAGCACAGCGTCACAAACATCCTTATCAGGACGAACGCAGAAGATGAAGATGAAGAATACTAGAACTGTAGCAGACCTGTTGTATAAAGGTGAGGCATCGGGTGGAGAGTGTAGACGTCTCTTTGAGAGTGAGAATCTAGGTCGCAGCCAAGCAGAGCTGAGCATGAATGGCAAAACGTTCCAGTATTCATGAGAGCCGCCACTTGGAGGGAAGATAGGGTTTTGGTCAGTTATAGAACACTGACGCTGACGCAAACAGCCAACTATGAGCTACTGACAGCACGCTGGGGATGTGAGGAAAGCTACTGCAACCTGCCACTTAAAGTCCGTTTCAGGGCGCACAAAAGAGTGAGCCTACTCATGGTGGGCATTCGAAACAACAACAACAGCTGTCAGCTCATTGACTGCTGCATCTTCGGCCTCAGCCCCAGTATAAGAATGGGCACTGAGGCAACGACTTCTGCTCTGTGACAGGAATACCTAACAAGTCTTTAATGAAGGCCGTCACTGTGTCGGACTTTCAGTCCTCGCTTTGAGTGCACAACATGACTGGCCTCGAGCTTTCTAGGGTGGAAGGCGGGCACTATTGTCCTTGCCATGTTGGGATTATAGACAAGGAAAGAGCTGGCCTTTAAGACACCTGTAGATGTGGATGAGGATGGGGCACTGAAGTTGGTCAAAGGCCGCCTCTTGGATGAGGACATCGCAATCATTGAACCAGTAACCCACAGACTACAAAATGTTAAAACCAGGCAGGTGCCCTTGAGGACAGAGACGCTGTGTGTACAAACAGCGAACTACGGAAACCATCGGTACATATTCTCTTCGACATTTTCTGAGCTAGACACACTCAACAACCATGGGCACAGTGACGTCATTTCATAACAAAACAGGACAAAACGGCGTAAGGACAATTGTACATGTGTACAGTAAACAAAACGAAGTACGGACAATTGTACATGTGTACAGTAAACAAAAGAGGGTAAGGGCAATTGTACATGTGTACAGTAAACAAAACGAAGTACGGACAATTGTACATGTGTACAGTAAACAAAACGGGGTAAAGTCAATTGTACATGTGTACAGTAAACAAAACGGGGTAAAGTCAATTGTACATGTGTACAGTACATAAACCGAGGTAAGGACAATTGTACATGTGTACAGTAATAAACCACAAGAATAAAAAACAAATGATAACAGCCATAATGCAGCCGTGAATGAGCTGACAGCAGCCATAGACTTACAGCTGCTGGTTACATCAGGGTCAGCGAATCGCAGCTGACCAAGACGCTCTTCCACATCCAAGCAGCAGCCCTGGAAACAGGTTGCACTAGTGCAGTCTGGCTATGGGAATAAGGATCGAAGTGTGAAGGCAAACCTGGTACGAAAAAAGCAAGCTGAAACCGGCTGTGTCGGGCTGGATGGCGCAGATATCGCAGCCTCGCTGTAAGCTTTTGACACATTCTCGCAACGTCTTTATCAGAGCAAAGGAAGAAGAAGAAAAGGAAAAAGAAGAGAAGGAAGAGGAATTAGGAGAAGAAGTAGAAGAAGAGGAAGCAGGAGAAGAAGAGAAAGAAGAAGAGGAAGCAGGAGAAGAAGAGAAAGAAGAAGAGGAAGCAGGAGAAGAAGAGAAAGAAGAAGAGGAAGCAGGAGAAGAAGAGAAAGAAGAAGAGGAAGCAGGAGAAGAAGAGAAAGAAGAAGAGGTAGAGACGAAAAAGGAAAAAAGAAGAACATTAAGTTAAAAAGAAGAAGAAAAAGAAGAAGAAGAAGAAGAAGAGAAGAATAAGAAGAAGAAGAAGGAGGAGAAGAAGAAGAAGAAGGAGGAGAAGAAGAAGGAGGAGAAGAAGAAGAAGAAGAAGAAGAGAAGAATAAGAAGAAGAAGGAGGAGAAGAAGAAGAAGAAGGAGGAGAAGAAGAAGAAGAAGAAGAAGAAGAAGAAGAAGAAGAAGAAGAAGAAGGAGGAGAAGAAGAAGAAGAAGAAGAAGAAGAAGAAGAAGAAGAAGAAGAAGAAGAAGAAGAAGAAGAAGAAGAAGAAGAAGAAGAAGAAGAAGAAGAAGAAGAAGAAGAAGAAAAAGAACAGCACAACTGAAAGTGTCCAACTAAAATATATGAATAAAATCAACAATAACTGCTTAGAAAAACATTGCCAATATCAAATGATGGATGAATTCCTCGCCTAGCAACAAACGGATCATTGAAGATAAATCATAGGAGAACAGTTTATGTTATGGTCATCTTTTCGAACACACGCAGAAAAGAAGGAAAGCTGAAAACGAAGAGGAGAGAGAAGAATCAGCGATAAAGGAAATATCTGAAGCGCGCATGTGTAAAAAAGATGAATCGGTTTTCAGAGTAACCTGAATGTTATATTCTGAAGGACATGAACTCAAAGCAGTGAACTGGACATCTCGAGACACCCTAGAGCTCAGGACACTGGAAATCGGTGGCTATCGGGTCGAAGCTGTCGGAGTTGTATCATCAATCATTCTGATAGTTTTGTATGCAGCTTGCTGTGTTGCATCGTTTGCAAATGGAGGGCTATAGCACTTCGCTGGATTCATGCCAAAAAACAAATTTCATAGCACAAATGTATTTCTGAATCAAATTACCATAACTTTCACAACATGTCAAAACATCACACTTGGTCCCTGGGCGACTGGAACCGGAAATCTACTTTCAATCAAGATATTCAATCTGGCAGATCAGCTTGTCAAAAAATATTTGGAAGTGGCCAATGAAATTTAATTATTTTAATAACCAATAATTGTAACGAAAATATGACGATCTAATATTTTGACAGGAATTAGTTTTTTTGTTGTTGCTGACAGAAACAACTGTTGAAATCGAGGGCTTTGTCGCATGGGTATAAAAACACAAGATAGTGTCAAAGATAGGGAGTCAGAAGTAGATGATGACATTCACAAATGTTGCTAAGTCTATCAATGTTGTGATTGTTGCGGCTGTTGTTAATCTAAATGTTGTGGATGATGTTGCTCTTGTTAATCTAAATGTTGATTTTATTGCTGCTGTTGTTAATCTAAATGTTGTGATTGTTGCTGTTGTTAATCTAAATGTTGTGATTGTTGTTGTGGCTCTTTATCTAAATGCAGTGATTTTTTCAGTCGTTTTTACTGGAGCGTTTCGAGTAAACACAATACAACATAACAAAGTGAATGTAAATCTATATTGAATGCTACAACACTAAGACACACATGTCAGTTAAATCAATCACAACATTTTCAGCTCCCCGCGGAGCATATCTTCAACCGAAACATGTTAATTCCTCAAATGTCTATATCTGTTGATTTATTTGGCATACGGTCTCAATAGGATGAAACAGTCAGCCCCCATGTCCAACCCTCCTTAGTCGCCTCTTACGACAAACCTAGTAGGTTACAGTGTTATTATTCTTTAATCCCCTTCTGAAACCGGGTAACACTCAGACGAAAACTCTGGTCTACAAAATTAATTATCCATCCCAGAATATTTGGACCTGTAGACACGATTATTTTTGTAATGTAAAACTATCACCAGAAAGTACTTGCACTCGTATCAATTGATGAAAGCTAGGTATTGAGAAACGTTTATAACATTCACACATACAAGTGGCTTGTCATAAGTCTTAACCTTGACCATGAAGGAGTAGGAGGAGAAAGTTGAAATTTGCCACAGTAGTTACTCCTTCTCAATGTAGCCACCACCTGAATTTATACATTTCTGCCGTCTCTGCGTGGCCTTGAAAAGACCTTCAGAATAAAGTAACCTATTTTTCGAACTAAACCAGTTATCACAAGCCAGTATGACATCTTCGTCACTATCAACATAATTTTCTTTCAGCTGTTTTTTTAAGTTTTGAGAAAAGAAAAAAGTATGATGGCGCTAAACCCGGAGAATATGGTGGGTGTGGAAGAATTTCAATATTCAAATTGTTGACTGTTTGCAGCACAAGCCTTACTTTATGGGAGGGCGCGTTGTCTTGAAGCAAAGGCAGATATTGAGTGCGCGCTATCGCTCGTTTTCTGGTCACAATCTTTCTTAGTTTGGTAAGGAGATCTGTATAATATTGCCAATTAATAGTGTTGCGATTACTCCTTCATAGTCAGGGTAAAGATTTATGACAAGACCTTTATATATATATATATATATATATATATATATATAATCATTGTTCAAGTCAATATATCAGCAGTCTGGGATTGTGAAACATTTTGTGAGCCAATATATCGTCTCGTCGAAGTGAATCAGTTATTATGAAACAAAAGACTAAAGAAATCATCAAAACTAAATTACAAACAATAACCTCTTAAACTTCAATTGTTGTTAATACCCATATAGATCTCCGGTGAACTGATCACTAGGAACGTATACAATGGCTTCTAATTTACACATGATCTTGAATCCCAAACTTTCGTGGAGCCTCATAGAAGCCAGATTTTCTCCACTCACAGCTACAACAACAGGTAGATTATTGGCAAAGTATTTATGAGCCAGCTGACTTGTGATGACCTTGGCAAGACCCCGACCTCTGACCTCTGGTGCCACGTACAAAAGTCCCAAGGTTCCATCATGTTCTCCCAACTCGTAGCCAAGACAAGTGCCACTCCTGCAATTGTAAAATATATTCTCTTTCTTAGTCACTTCTTCTACCTAATGGAGGTTTAGAGGTGCTTTTGTAAATACTTGCAATCGAGTATACATACAAACAGATTATTGACCTGTTGTGTTTTTGCAAGATGGATAGCCCGCCTCCTGACTTTCATGCAGGTTCCTATTTGGTCGGTATTTCAATAGCGTTAGAATTCTTGCCCAGTTAAATACGAACAAACCAACTGTTCTTAAAATGATACAATCATCCAAGACAGAAGGAGACCATTTGTCAGGAAGGCTTATGGCGCGACTTAAAGACACCTTCGTGGAATCTATATTACAAACCTGATTTGTTCTGGGAAATCGTCAGATTTGATAGTTGCAATTTACATACAATGTACAAACGGGAAGGCTGCACAGAGGTCAACAGAGATATCAACTTTTACATTGATATGCTGGGGCTGGCTGAAACAAGGTGGAAAAGAGTTAAGGGAATGGAAATTAGTACAGGAAATATGCTGCTGTCCTCATGGCACACAGAAGAAGATGCACACCATAAGAATGATGCAGTCCTAATACTAACAAAAGAGGCACAAAAGACACTTATAGAATTTGAAGCAATACGACCCAGAATGATATTAGCTATCAAAACTGACAAAAATATGGTACTGATAAACATCAAATGTTACACGCCAGCCAATGACTAAAAACAAACGACTCGGGTTAAGAAGAATTTTACTGCAGATTTCCAAATATCATGAATAATAGTATATTTTTTTTAACATTACAATTTTAATAGCAGACTTATATGCTTCGGTTGGGAATGTTAATATCGGCTTGGAAGAGATCAGGGATGAACATACAATCGGGACTAACAATGAAAATGGCGAGATAATGGTTTACATCTTTGGTTAAATTCATGGATGTCACCAGACCAATAAAATGAGAAACCTGATTGACAACATAATTATGAGAGGCTCAGATCATTGTTATATGGTCAATTAGTAGGTAGAGGAGCACACGTGGCAACACCATGCCATCGCATTCGGACATGCAAAATAAAAACATACACCAACACAGAACCTTTGAGAAACGTTCAATGTGAGATTCCGCATGTACAACGTCTTACGAGATTAATTTAAAACTCGCAATATCAGATAGATAACACGTGTTATATACACTAAAAAAATTATAATACAAAAGAGCACTTGCAACAGATACTAAAAAATAAGACACGAGACTTGTGGATACTTTCTAGGGAAAAGATGACGCTAACACAAACCATGGATTACAGAAACTATAGCAAAGATATTGGAAATAAAATTAAAAGGACAGATTTAATCCACAAGTAAAAGCAGAAATCAATAAGAGAATAAGGAAGGCCAAATCTATGTTCACAAACATGAGACATGTGTTCACATTAAAACGGATCATTCACTTCACCTTAGTCACTCCTATTCTACCCTTGTAGGGGTGCAGAACTATTTCTTTATACTTATAATCGAGTGTGTAGACAGACAGTCGATTGGTTTGTTGTGTCTTTCTATGATGAAGGGGTCTTCCTGTTTGGCCTTTATGTCTGGGCAAAAGAGGAAGGGGTAGACCAAGAAGACGATGGCACCAAGATATCCAGGAATGCCTGAGTATGATAGTGGCGGAAGCTGGTGTTTTGGCAAGAGAACAAGTTTCTTTCAGACAGACTGTGATGGCAGCGACGTTCAACAAAGGATATGCTACATGATGATGTCTGGGCAGGAATTTCGTTACATTTAGAATTGTTGTGGGGACAGCGGCTGACAGTTTGCTCTTTACGATTGTCCACTGCTAGGAATTCTTTGTGAGTCATGTTTTAATATCCAAACAAAAAACTCATAAAATACATATGAGAGGAATTAGATGTTATGTATATGTGTCTTGGCTGTATGGAGGAGTAGAAACATGGACATACTGGTTGAAAAGAGAAGTTATGCCTTTGAAATGTGGATATATATAGAAAGATGAGGACGATCTTTGCGTGTATATAGACGTATAAAGATGTCTAAATTAGAATACAAAAGATAAGAGGAGCTTTCAGTGCATTGTAAAACTTATGGAAATCAAAATAAATAAAGTCCAAAGTAAATTTGCTGATGACACAAACTATGCAGTAGTGTCTCATCTAAAGCAGAAGTGGATATATTGAGGTCGGATTTAGATAAAATTCAAGAATTGTCTGTAAGCTGGAAAATGGAGTTTAATGTAGATAAATGTACAGTCATCCACATTGGTAGATCCAATATGGAACATAATTACAGTATCAGCGAGAACAATATCAGAAAGATAGATAAGGAACGGGACCTAGGGGTCATAATAGATCATACAGGTAAGATGAGTGAGCAAGTTCAGGTAACAGTGAAAAAGGCAAATGAAATGTTAGGTATGATAAAAAGGAATATTAAATACAGGAGCAAGGAAGTGATAGTCAAAATGTATAAATCATTAGTTAGACCTAGATTGGAGTAGTGTGTACAGGTGTGGAGTCCTTATCATAGAGGGGATATAAAAATGCTGGAAAAAATACAAAGAAGAGCGACAAAGTTGATAGTGGGATTCCAGAATTATAGTTATGTGGAAAGACTCAGAAAAACCGGCTTACAGTGCCTAGAAAAGAGAAGAATTCGAGGTGACAATACAGGTTTATAAGATGATCAGAGGAATGGATAAACTAGACTACAAGTTTTTTTTCAAAATTCAACCACCCACAAGAACAAGGGAGCAAATCTAAAAATTAACTAAAGAGAGGTCCAGATTAGAAATTAGGAAATATTTTTTTTTGTGAGAGAGTGGTGAATTCTTGGAATGCATTGCTACAGGAGGTAGTGGAGGCAGGGACAATTAATGCATTTAAGAATAAATTGGATGCGCATAGCTTTTAGAACAAGGTAATGTAAATTAAACTGGTTGTATACAGACTCTGCAGGGTCTTCTAAACCAGTATAAAGACGTTAAGTTAAGTTAGGTTAAGTTTAAAATTAAAATATTCTTATTCTTCTTCTTCTTCTTCTTCGTTCGTTCTCAATCTCCCGCTACCAAACCCTGAAAGGGCATAAGTAGCAGAATATAGTCTAGAGAACGGAATGCGTTGTGTCGTAGTTTACAGCTTGGCTGCGATATTTGCACCTTTCGGTCCAACACATCCGACTTCGGCAAGCATTTTTCGAGTACCGCGTTAGCATTGCTTCTTCGATCCCTTCTCCTTAGCCAGTCTGCTCTGCTGCACCCTGTTATCTAGGATCACCGCGTGGATGTGTAGAAGGGTCTTGGCAGCTCTGGTTCGCTGGCCCTGACGCTAGCAGTCAGCTATGGGTCGCTGACCACTGCAGCTCATGTGCTTCTCAGCATCTTGATCCAATAAAAATATTCGACTCCAGTGTAATGCCCATTATAATGTATGGCTCTGAAATATGGAGAACAAAAAAACATCAAATATGAAAAGGTGTACAGACTTTCAAGAATTGAAGCCTCCGTTAAATAGAGCGATATAAATGGCATGCGCATTTCATTAAGGTGGAGCCGTTGGAAAGAATCAAACAGATATCAGCGGAAGATGAGGTGAAGAGAAGCTGCTGTTGTTAAATAGAACACATATTAAGGAAACTAACTGACAACATTACAAGACAGTCGTTGTTTTTTAATTTCCAAGGCATGAGAAGTAGAGGCAGAGGAACAGAGAAACATGAAGAAAATAGTGAGACGGGGACATAGCTGCACTGGACGGTCCTCGCATGAGAACTTGACGTGAATTTGTTAAAAATATGTGCTCCCTAGGGAGGTTTTCATTGATTGATTGATTGATTGATTGATTGATTGGTTGATTGATTGATTGGAAACTGTCCTTATGACAACAGACGAGAGAAATTGCACAATGAGTCCAATGTCCACTGAACACATTCGCCAAGCGAGACGTTAGATGGGGGAACAACATAACATTAGACGAACAAAGATATGAGCGACAGGTCATTCACAGAAACAATTATCTTTTGTCAAGGCAAACGGACAACACGCGCCTCCTAGACCAGACGGAAAGGAGAAACAACACTGGAACACTTTAATCTTATTATGTTATCAGGCCAGATAGCTGGTGTCTGATACCATGTAGCCAAAAGCTATTCTTTTATTCTGAAATATGTTTGGTCAAGTCAGCTGTTAGAATGTTGCCCACCCCTCCCTCTACCCCCTTCCCTTTTGATATTTTTATTAGATTTTCTGGACTCCAGTGGAGAGATTCAAAGAGTAGGTTTTTCCGTGGTTCTGCTGTGGGGGTGTACTAGACTGGGGAAGGTGCAGCTCTAGTGTGTCTAATCTCCAGGCCTGTTTCCTTACCATAATAAAACAGAATCAGTTCTATCAGGAATAGTTATAGTTAGTTGCCCTATGCGGTTGTTGTCTTCATGATGTAACTTGCCGTGTATTTGGATTTAAGAAAAAAGAAAGAAACTCAACCTCACTCTCTATTCTCTGGCTACCTTGGATCAGTAATAAGACATAAGATGAAACGACTTGAAATAACTCAGGAACTTTAGTCCCACCTCCATTGGGTCGCTAGAAACCTGCGAGACTCGATCGTCCATCTTTTCCGTTAATCGCTTTAAAGAGGCGAGTGCCTTATATCTCGACCACAGCGACCCCATATCGGGAATAAACAAAGGCCAGCTAACACATTTAAGATTACACGCTCTAGTGTAACCAAAAATGACTGGTTAAAAGTGTAGTGTCATGATAAGAAGAGATAACACACTAACAAACAGAAAATAAACAGAATCGCGTATTGTGACCCCTTACTTGTCAAATAGACCTACAGAAGGAAAACATTTGATGAGCTCTCTGGCGAACACATCGGCATACTGGCGTTTATGAATCCAGTTTGAGGACACAAAATCTGCATCCAATTCTGCATCTAAGCTCCTTATATCCAAATCCGGTGGCACGGCTCTGTTGGATAATTGGAAATAGATTAAACAAAGATAAATATCCATTACTTATTGAATTCTTCTTTTGATGTCTTAACTTACGTCTGACACATCAATCCGTGTTTATCTTGCGTGATGAAGTCTTTCGTGGCACTTCGTTCGGTAAGCGACCATTCTATGTATCATGAGTTATCTCTTATTCAGCATTATCCTTTTGGTTGCTCTAGTTCTTCTAGCTGTCATAGACTGACCTCTCTTTCGGTTTCTCAAATTCTTCCAGCTGTCATAGACTGACCTCTCTTTCGGTTTCTCAAATTCTTCCAGCTGTCATAGATTGACCTCTCTTTCGGTTTCTCAAATTCTTCCAGCTGTCATAGACTGACCTCTCTTTCGGTTTTTCAAATTCTTCCAGCTGTCATAGACTGACCTCTCTTTCGGTTTCTCAAATTCTTCCAGCTGTCATAGATTGACCTCTCTTTCGGTTTCTCAAATTCTTCCAGCTGTCATAGACTGACCTCTCTTTCGGTTTTTCAAATTCTTCCAGCTGTTATAGATTGACCTCTCTTTCGGTTTCTCAAATTCTTCCAGCTGTCATAGATTGACCTCTCTTTCGGTTTCTCAAGCTCGTCGTCAAGCTGTCCTAGATTGACCTCCCTTTGGCTTTCCCTCTGTGGTACATTGCTTGTCAGTTCTAATGCTGGTGCTAGGGTTTCTAATGGGAAAGCGACTGATCCAATTCGAGCTTGGACAGCCCAATGTATGCGTGTATGCGTGTGTGATTACATAAATTACATAAATAAACAAGACCAAGTAACTTCTTGTCACAGGATCAATAATGTTGTTGTTGTTGTTGTTTGGAATGCCCACAATGAGTAGGTTACTCTTATGTGAGCCCTGAAAAGTGCGTTAAGTGACGGGTTGCAGTAGCATTCCTTACATCCCTAGCATGCTGATGAAGGTGGACCGGGGTCCTCCAGGCGGTTGTGCTATGCTTAGCTTCATCTGCGTGTTGCTCATTACTATGGAAATCACGTTGAACCTCACCTTGTTAGCCAGACTGTTTTCCTCGACAACAGCCCGTTTTCAGGGCGACCAACGAGGAGGTCAAGAGAGGGTGTTGGCCAGTATATTTCCCCTGGCCCTGGCTAACATTCTCTGATCAGTGTGTTTTGCCTGACCAGACGTTAGCCTCATCGTCCCGTCAGGTGAGGGTTTTGGCCAGTATATTTCCCCTGGCCTTGGCTAACATTCTCTGATCAGTGTCTTTTGCCTGACCAGACGTTAGCCTCATCGTCCCGTCAGGTGAGGGTCTTGGCCAATATATTTCCCCTGGCCTTGGCTAACATTCTCTGATCAGTGTGTTTTGCCTGACTCCTCGGCCCGATCAATAATGAAAGATGAATCAGCTGGTGTCTCATGTATGTGTGATCAGGACATTCACTAGTTACCATCAGACCAGCAACCTGGACTCGCTTCACTTTGTGAAAATGTACTGCCTAATCAAATCAGTCCTAATTTTACAAACATGTAAATAACAGACCAATATTTTATAGAATGTTGGGGTGAGGGCGGGGGTGGTTAAACAGCGCCATATTCTACAAAAAATTTTTGAAAAAAAATTGTCTTATTTTAAAATAAACTTATATCTCAATTTTTTAAAGATAACTCATGTTTCAAATGAACTAACAAAATCAAATAGACCCATTTCTAACAACAACGGAAAAAGATACTCCCGTTTTTAGAAAACGCTAACAACAGAGCAACTCTCTGTTCTCCAGTGAACTGGTAAAGAAATATCATTTCTTAAAATATGCAAAGAAAAGTGGCTTAATTTTAACATTAAATGGAATCTGTTCAGATAATATTTAAAAAATGGACGGAAATTCCTTTCAGATAGAAAGAATCATTGGCAATGGATAGCCAGAAGTGGCAACGAACAGTTTGTGATACAGAAAGATCAGAGACCACAACGACTTCCTTTATTACGGGAATGTAGAAATGTGAGGTCACAATGACCTACTGTATTACGGGAATGTAGAAATGTGAGACCACAATGACCTACTGTATTACGGGAATGTAGAAATGTGAGACCACAATGACCTACTGTATTACGGGAATGTAGAAATGTGAGACCACAATGAACTACTGTGTTACGGGAATGAAGAAATGTCAGACCACAATGAACTACTGTGTTACGAGAGTCTATTGGAAGTGAGACCACAATGACCTTCTGTATTACGGGAATGAAGAAATGTCAGACCACAATGAACTACTGTGTTACGGGAGTCTATTGGAAGTGAGACCACAAGGACCTACTGTGTTACGGGAATGTAGAAACGTGTGACACCACAATGACCTACTGTGTTACGGTAGTCTATTAAAAGCGAGACCACAATGACCTATTATGTTACGAGAGTGTAGAAATGTGAGATTACAACGACCTACTGTGTTACAGAATTGTAGTAGATGTGAGACCGCAACGATCTACTCTGTTACGGAATTGTAGTAGACGTGAGACCGCAACGATATCTTGGATCACAGGAGCTTAGAAAAAGATGTAAGCTCACGGCAACATAATGTGTTACCGGATAGTAGAAGAAGATGTAAGCTCAAGGTGACATAATGTGTTACCGGATATTATAAGAAGATGTAAGCTCCCGGCGACATAATGCGTTACCGGATATTATAAGAAGATGTAAGCTCACGGCGACATAATGTGTTACCGGAAAGTAGAAGAAGATGTGTACACTGAAACGTTCGAATAATGACCACAACACAAATAGTAGAACCTGAGAGTCACGTCCCCTGGGTTGGCTATCAGTCCGTAGCCCTGCCTACGATGTGGTATAGGATCTCTGCTGCCCATGTCTTTACTCACTTTGGCTACAACGTTTCCATTACCCTCAGACAGCACTGGAAATAGAATTAGAATGTTAAAACCTGATAGTCTTGCAGACAAGATGTCCGATAACCTTCAGGATACAAGAGTTGTCAGAAAGACACGCCTTCTTAATGACGACCTATAGACTTGACGTAGAGGTGGAGTTCCTCAAGAAACTAGGTCAGCAGACTAATCTCAGTAAGACTTCTTTATTTCTTGTCTTTTCTTTCCACGAGATTCGCCTCATTCTTCTATATATCCACCTTCAAAAAGTGTCAATTCTCTTCTCTTTCTAACTTAACGTCTTTATACTGGTTTAGAAGACTCTGCAGAGTCTGTATACAACCAGTTTAATTTACATTACCTTGCTCTAAAAGCTATGCGCATCCAATTTATTCTTAAATGCATTAACTGTCCCTGCCTCCACTACCGCCCGTGGCAATACATTGCAAGTATTCACCACTCTCTGGCTAAAAAAATATTTCCTAATATCTAATCTGGACCTCTCTTTAGTTAATTTGTAGCTATGCCCTCTTGTTCTTGTGGGTGGCTGTATTTTGAAAAATTAGTTATAGTCTAATTTATCCATTCCTCTGATCATCTTATAAACCTGTATTAAGCCACATAGAATTCATTTTTCTGCTACACACTGTAGGCCAGTTTTTCTTAATCTTTCTTAAAAACTGTAATTCTGGAATCCCCCTATCAGCTTTGTCGCTCTTTTTTGGATTCTTTCCAGCATGTTTATATTCACTCTATGATTAGGACTCCACACCTGTACACAGTACTACAATCTAGGTCTAACTAATGCTCTATACAGTTTGACTATCACTTCCTTGCTCCTATGTTTAATATTTCTTTTTATCATACCTAACATTGCATTTGCGTTTTTCACTGCTACATGAACTTGCTCACTGACCTTACCTGCATGATATATTATAACCCCTAGGTCCCGTTCCTTATCTATCGTTCTAATATTGTTCTCACCTTTTCTGTAATTATGTTCCATATTGTTATCAACTGTTCCCGTTTGTACGACATACAGTCATGACGACCCGACATATACCTGATAACGCTCCTTTCGAATGTGTGAGTGAGCGATCTAGGTTCAATCCCCAAGTGACCGGAATTTTTTTAAATCGCAATTATTGACCCAGTCTCCCAGATTGCAGACAAGAGCAAGTCTGAGATGTGAAGGCGGTCTGCATGATGATGACCACATCAATCCTTACGTGCCGTTGATCAAGTACACATTCATCTGACACGATTTCCCCAATATGCAAGTGTGTAGACGGGATCTTTACTTTTACTTAGTGCTAAAAAATAACGTTTCGTTACCGTTGTAGTTTACAGTGACGCTGATATATTTGCGCCTTTCGGCTCGATACAACCGACTCCAGCATGGCATTTTTGGGTAAGCGTTTGTCTTCTTTCTACGATCCCTATTCGTTTAACGTGATTGCACGTATGCAGCCTGTTTCTAGGGCTGCCATTTGAGGCTGGCTGAACAGGGTCTTGGTCATCTTCGTCCGCTGACCTTGATGCAAGAAGCCAGCCGTGCGTCTCTGGTTGCTGTCATCTTTGTCGGCTGACCTTGATGCAATAAGCCAGCTCTGCGTCTCTGGCTGCTGTCAGCTCTGGGTCACTGAACCTGATGCAAGAAACCAGCTGCGCCTTCAGAACCCTTTACTTTACTATATTAATGTTAACTCTAACTAATGGTACCCAAGTTTTAAAAATAGGACCGCTGTAACTTTCCAATCATGTTGTGAAAGGCAACTAAAGAGGGATGTACATAGGACTAGCAAAGGTAACATATAAAACCGTTCCTATTGAAACCGACACTGCAAATTTTCGAATACAGACTTCGTGTAAATGGGTCAGCTGTAGTGGTATCCCTATATTGCGAAAATGCGAATCAATTCATCATTCTAATGGCATAGAGCAGTGATGATTTAGATCAGGGTTCTCCAAACTATGGCCTGCCACATGATTCTATCTAGCCTGCCACAGGATTCTATCTGGCCTGCCACATGATTCTATCTGGCCCGCCACAATATTATACCTGGCCTGTCACGGGATTCTATCTGGCCTGCTTCAGGATTCTATCTGGCCTGCCACAGGATTCTATCTGGCCCGCCACAATATTATACCTGGCCTGTCACGGCATTATATCTAGCCTGCCACAGGATTCTTTTTACCCCATACACAGGATTTTTATTCCAAAAACTAATTGCTTCCATTAGTTACACCTTAGAAGAAGGAAATCTTATTATTTTTTATAAATCTTTGCAGCCTGAGTATTTTCTAAATCGGAAGCGATTTCCTTTGTGAATGTGTGTTAGGTTTAGGTACCTGACACCTGCGTGAACACTCATTCGCAAAAACAGAACATGTCAAGTCCAACAATCGAACACATTTATCTGACGAATATTTGAAGTCCATTGTAAAAAGTCCATTGTAATAAGTTCATTGTAATAAGTTCATTGCAAAGTCGGTCTTCCATGCCATGAAATGAATATTGTGCAAGAAAACCTTGTCGCTGGAACTGAGAAAGAGAGTCCATTAATATTACGTGAAACCAGTACTGGCATATGGCAGTTAATCTTGGACAGTCAAGAAGCTAGCGCATAGATTTTTCAAAGCAACAGAGATGTGGTTTTACAGAAGTATGCTGCGCGGATCCCATAGATGGCAAGAACGACTAATGATACAGTACTCCAAGAGGCAAAACATCAAGACAACTCATTGCAAGGATCAGAACAAGGCACTCGTGCTGTTTCTGATATGTTATGAGAAGAGTCACTGTGATCGAGATGTAAGGCACTCGCATCTCAAAGCGATGAACGGAAATGGGGTGGGTTCGAGCCCCGCATGTTTCAAGCGACCCCTGGTCTCAAAGAGGTGGAATGAGAGTGCCTGTATCCCAGTCGTCTTGACTTAGGTCTTGCCACTGGTCCAAGATAGTCCGGGACTAGAGAGTGAAGTTGATGACCAGCACATCTTCTTCCTCACTATAATCAAAATACGGCGTAAGCTACATAATCAAGACAAAAACTGTATGATGGTGTCGCTGTCATCGCTTGCGATTGGCAACTAACTTATGAGAAGGGGTAGGATTGGAGCACGTCGTGATAACGTGAAAGGTAGCAGGAAAGAGAGACAGAGGAAGGCAGAGAGAGAAGGTGTTGTACAGCCTAAGAAAATAGCACGGGCGACAATCAACAGAGTTAGTAAACGACGCACGTGATAGACGTGGATGTAGGTCCATGATTGCTAGCCCCAACCGGCAGGGCACCTGATGATAATGATGATTGTAATAACTGGCACCTAAAGTTGGAGGCCTCAGTTAAGCAAAACAGTATTTTGAGATTTGAAAAAGCTGGTTCATCATTCGCATTGATTGTGTTGTGTAAAACGTCATGGTTTGTTAGATTAGATTGCAATTTCCACTTGCTATCCCAAAGTACGTACAAACGAGTTATTGTTTCTTAGAAATATGTCTGCCGTAATCTCTTCCTTTGTTATTGTTACATCTATTTCTTTCTGGATCATGTCGCTGATTGTCCTAAAAGATCCAAATGTATTTTTTTAATTAATAAACCGAATTGTGTTTAGTGTCCCGTGAAAATGTGTAAAATATATTTTGTGACCAGCGCTCAAAAAGATTTGGAGACCCTTGACTTAGATAAAGATATGATTTACGCTGGTAGTTGTAGCTGTTAATGTGACAGGGTTAATAATAGTCTTACTCTGAAAAATACATGGCTGAGACCAGTCTAAGAAACCTGGCCATGTCAGAAGCATCTCGGAGTGCACGGGATCCGGGGAAAAGAAAGACGTTATTCTTGGTTTCGTCATGAAGTCTCTGACCTGTCAACACCAGAAAGAATATATTTTAACACATTGGTTTGTTAGGGGAAGGGGGGAAGAGGGGGTTGAGTAGAATTTTAGACAAGAAGTCGACATCTTGGCTCCTTGTCCCAGTGAACAACACAGACACCGCACTTGACTGTAGTCTTATCCTGTCTTGTCTTGTCTTGCCTTGTCTTGTCTTATCCACTTGTGCCGTCAGGTGACGTGGTGAGCCGTAGTTTTCTGTCCAGAGCCAGACGCGTCGATGAAGTGGTCGTTAGCCCAGTCCCATGACGATTTAGAATATCCGCAACATTTCCTATCCATCTAGTTCTCGGTTGCGAAAAGCCGATAGCCGATGCACGGGGTTAGTTGAACACATTCTCATTAGGTGGCTGAACCACTTGATTCTCACCTCGTCCATATTTTCAGTGCAGGGTTTTGCTTCAACTATTCTTCTCACATCTGCATTGCACATTCTGTCTCTCTTAGTGACGTTGATTGTTTTCCGGAGGTATCTCATCGCACATGTCCTGATCTTTCTCTCTAGAGAATTGGTTAAAGTCCATGTTTGGCACTGGTGACGGAGGGTTGGCACGAATAAACTGTTGATCAGTCTTTTTGTGGACAAGTTTCTGTTAAGGTGTTTCAATAATGATGACAGCTGGTATGCAATTGTATTTTCTTCTTGGTACTTGATCTCAATTTCTCTAACTAAACCTCCGTCACGTGTGGAAACACTGCCCAAGTACTTGATCTCAATTTCTCTAACTAAACCTCCGTCATGTGTGGAAACACTGCCCAAGTACTTGATCTCAATTTCTCTAACTAAACCTCCGTCATGTGTGAAAACACTGCCCAAGTACTTGATCTCAATTTCTCTAACTAAACCTCCGGCATGTGTGAAAACACTGCCCAAGTACTTGATCTCAATTTCTCTAACTAAACCTCCGTCATGTGTGAAAACACTGCCCAAGTACTTGATCTCAATTTCTCTAACTAAACCTCCGGCATGTGTGAAAACACTGCCCAAGTACTTGATCTCAATTTCTCTAACTAAACCTCCGTCATGTGTGAAAACACTGCCCAAGTACTTGAACTCCTGCACTTGTTTGATCTTGGTCCCGTTTACCATAATGTCCATGTTTTCAAGCCATCTGTTTACCATAATGTCCATGTTTTCAAGCCATCTGCTTATCTGCTAGGCTTATGTCTTAGGTATGTTAATTCTCATATTGTATTTTTCGCACATAGAGTCGAGCTCGGTCAGATGTTACGTCAGATCATCTTCACTATTGTATAGTAGACATTGATCATCTGCAAAAAGGAGTTCATTTAACTGAGCAGCCTCTGTCCTTTCTTCCTCTGCATTTCTTGGCAGATGCTCCAATTTGGCTTCCATAGTTATTCTGTCCATATATGTGTTGAAGAGTAGTGACGACAACACACAACCTTGTCTCACCCCGGTTGTTATCGCCATTGTTTCAGTCAGACCATCTGCTGTTCTTACTATATAATAATTATAATATAATAATTTACATTCTCTAATAGATGCCCCTGTACTCCGTAGTCCTCTAGGGTGGCCCATAGTTTATTTCTGTCTACTTTGTCGAAAGCCTTTTCTTGATCTATGAAAGTAACGTTGAGTTTCCGATCGCATTCGTTGTTTGTTTCGCTTAATTGAGCCCCATTTAGCTGTGCTGGAAGGATCCACTGAATTCTCTGCTCTGGGATTTTCGCCCACAGTTTTCCTGTGTGGCTTAGTAGCGATATCCGATGGTAGGTATCGCAATCTTTTTTTGTTGCCTTTGTTATTTTCCAGATTGGCATTTTGATAGCTTTTCTTCGAGTCTTCAGGGATTCTACTTTGCTCCCAATCCGCTGAGAATGTTATGTAGCCATTTTACTACTAAGAATTCACAAGCTTCAATTGTTTCGCTGCTTATTCCAGCACCTTTACGGTTTGTTTGTCTTTTTAACAACATTTCGCGTCCTGTTTATTTGTTCTCTGAAGGAGCTTGTGTGTAGTAAGTGTCCCTGCGAATCATTCCGGTCTAGGAGTTCTAGGAAGTACTCCCTTCACTGTACTTTTCTTTTTTTTCTGGAACGAAAATCGGCGTCCCGTATTTGCCATTTATAATTGTGTTGGGGTCAAAGCTGTCGTCTCTAGCTCTCATTGCCCTGACACCCTTAAAGAAATATATCAGCTTCTTGAGACAATGATACTACCGTACTAATGATAGAAAGTACTTCGCTAATCACACAATTTACGACAGGAAGTACAGTACAGCTATTGACTGTCGCACTTCAGCTCTGTTATTGTCGTCTACCGTCGATATAAAATCAGTGGTGTCGTAAATAGGACATAGACAATATATGTTCATGGCTGGGCTTGTTATCATATGATCAACCCACTAACCGTGTTAGTCTCATCTGGTATTCCTTCACCAACGGCTAGAATGCTGCCCTCACTGGATCTCAGCACGCTCCATGTTTGTCCTGTCCATCTGCCGTCTAGACATTCTCTTAACAGTTGGCACATCTGATCAATTAGAAAGAGAAAAAAACATGAAAAAATATGTAAAAGTTTATTAAGATTGAGTTTAATCAAAATGTTTAAATGGGTATGGTCAGATACCGCACCGAGACGAGAACACAAACAAAACCTACGTTACGACCAATAGGCCTTCATCCTAGACAACAATACTGAACTAACAAATCAACATGTAAGGAAAAAATGGTCAACTTAAAAGGTTAACATGTTTATCTATCAGAGTTCAAATTAAAGTATAATCTGTACACTGTTTGACGACTGTAAGGGCAAGCAGCCTTTATTTCTCACTCATATTTTACATGATTTACCTCAGCAATGGTAATAAACACTGTATTTATCATTTTAGTTGTAGATATGTTCGAAATCTGAACTAGCGGAAGAGTTTAAGTTTTATCAATCTGATCTACTGGAAGAGTTGAGATGTTAGAAATCTGATCTAGTGGAAGAGTTCAGATGTTAGAAATCTGATCTAGTGGAAGAGTTCAGATGTTAGAAATCTGATCTAGTGGAAGAGTTCAGATGTTAGAAATCTAATCTAGTGGAAGAGTTCAGATGTTAGAAATCTGATCTAGTGGAAGAGTTCAGATGTTAGAAATCTGATCTAGTGGAAGAGTTCAGATGTTAGAAATCTGATCTAGTGGAAGAGTTCAGATGTTAGAAATCTGAACTAGCGGAAGAGTTTAAGTTTTATCAATCTGATCTACTGGAAGAGTTGAGATGTTAGAAATCTAATCTAGTGGAAGAGTTCAGATGTTAGAAATCTGATCTAGTGGAAGAGTTCAGATGTTAGAAATCTGAACTAGCGGAAGAGTTTAAGTTTTATCAATCTGATCTACTGGAAGAGTTGAGATGTTAGAAATCTGATCTAGTGGAAGAGTTCAGATGTTAGAAATCTGATCTAGTGGAAGAGTTCAGATGTTAGAAATCTGATCTAGTGGAAGAGTTCAGATGTTAGAAATCTGATCTAGTGGAAGAGTTCAGATGTTAGAAATCTGATCTAGTGGAAGAGTTCAGATGTTAGAAATCTGATCTAGTGGAAGAGTTCAGATGTTAGAAATCTGATCTAGTGGAAGAGTTCAGATGTTAGAAATGTGATCTAGTGGAAGAGTTCAGATATTGAAAATCTGATCTAGTGGAAGATTTGAGATGTTAGAAATCTGATCTAGTGGAAGAGTTGAGATGTTAGAAATCTGATCTAGTGGAAAGGTTGAGATGTTAGAAATCTGATCTAGTGGAAGAGTTCAGATATTGGAAATCTGATCTACTGGAAGAGTTGAGATGTTAGAAATCTGATCTAGTGGAAGAGTTCAGATATTGGAAATCTGATCTAGTGGAAAGGTTGAGATGTTAGAAATCTGATCTAGTGGAAAGGTTGAGATGTTGGAAATTTGATCTATTGGAAAGGTTGAGATCCCCCTGAGTAACTGGGCCGGACACCTCGTCCGTATGTCAAACGAGCGGCTCCCAAAGAAGCTTCTCTACGGCGAGCTGAGAGAGGGATGGCGCGAGAGAGGGCGCCCAAAGAAACGTTTTATAGACGGTATGAAGGACTCACTGAAAAGTTGCCAGATAGACATCGACACCTTAGAATGTCTTGCGCAAAATAGATCTGACTGGAGAAGCGCAGTCAAATCGGGTGTTGCTACCAGCGAAGACGACCGTGTTGTGAAAGCCCAGAGCAGACGCGAGACCCGGAAATCCCAAACAACGGGAACACCATCACTTTCTACAAACCTCGTGTGCCCGATATGCAGCAGATGTTTTCGTGCCAGCATTGGCTTGTTCAGCCACATGCACACCCACACCCAACAGGGAAATATGTGATAAGGATGATGTCGGCGGTCCTCATCGACAACGATGGACAACTATTATTAAAACTGGCCGAAATGACCCAACGGACAGGCCTCGAAAGCACATTGAACATCCTAGACCGTCGCCATTTGGCACTATTTGGACAATTAACCTGCCTTCTCGATACTCCCCATCAACCAGCTCTTAAAACATGACATTAACATCACGAATGAAAAACACCTATCACCATAATTTTTCTACCATCGCGGCAATACCCGCACCACCTGGTTAGGTCAAATCGGAAAGATATCGTGTTCATCGTATACAGCCTGAGACCCAGCCACTCGTCATGTTCATGGACGGATGACGTAACGGGTTGTGCCAGTTCCAGCTCCTTGTGGAGCGTGTGCGTTCAGGACAGGGGAAATTGCACTGGAGACGCTATTCTCTTGGAATGAAAAGTTACCTGAATGTTGTTGGACGCTCAGGGTTCTTCTTCTCTTTCTTCGCGTTCGCCTTATTTATCTATTCCCCAAGGCGTGTGTGCGTTACACTGTGGTTTTTATTTTGCGCCTGTCGGCCCAGTGCATCCGACTTCAGCATGCATTTTATGTAAGGGTCTGCTTCCTCCTGCATTTTTTAAGGGTTTGCTTCCACGGGGTAACGGCCGGTGCTGTGATGGGGATCGAACCCAGCACCTTCTGGTTGTGAGCCGTGCCACTTAACCACTAGGCCACGCCGTCCCCCGCGCAGGGTTCAAACCACTGTCACAACATCAATCCTTTGCGCAGACCGAAGCGAGAGTTAAATATTCACGATAGGGGGGGGGGGGAGACTTGGTTAATTTGAGGGTGGGTGTCAGGCTGACCATTCTGGTACCAGACCTAAGTGGATAGGGGTTAGTTGTCAACAAATGCTCGCAGGCCGTCATATTTAAAGTGATAGTGACTTGTAAATATGGCAGCCAATAAGATGTTAGATTGGGGGGGGGGGGGGTATCAATTTAGACTGATAGCTAACCAGCCAACTGGGGTCGACGACTGAACAGCTATGTCTGTTTCTTGAGTCTATCAAAACCATTTTCCTTCTTGTAAATCTATTAACGAAAGTCTGGGGTCTTTGTTAAAAAGCCTTGGTCGTTCTCCATGTTTCAGTCCGATACAGCAGCACTGATTTTAACTGACGTTGAATATTCTAACTTTGGTGGGAATCTTGTTTTTTCTGGATTTCCATATGTTGTTTATTGTGAGGAATGCCCTTCTAGATTTTCCAATTTCGGTCCTTACATCTGCATCTGTTCCCCTCGTGTGTTTCTTGTGCTGCCCAAGTAGGTCAAAGTATTCACTTCCTCTAACGGCTCTCCCTCCTACATTTTACTTTGAAGAAATAGAACCAAAAGACGGCAAGTCTTAGAACAGATTAGAGTGCATGCTGATAAGACGATTATGCTGACAGGAACAGGCACAGTTAATTGCAAAGTAAAGCGGGCTGAGTCAAGGCTTCAAAACAAAGGCAGGGGTCAAGTCAATAACGAATGCTATACTAACGCTTTATCAATTCCAAAGTGTGTTGTTCTAACTGTAGAAATATTTATTAAAACGCATTTCTTCTTTCTATTACTTCTCTTTTGATGTGCGTCTTACTTTCTGACTGAGAAATGGACATAGAAAATCACTCCCTACCAGCAGTAGAGACGTACCAATTTCAGAACTTAAACAAGAGCTGTTAATGCAGCAACTCAGATTCTTATCAGCCAAAACATAAATGCAAGGAAAACGGTCATTCTAACATACTCCAGGAGTGTACTCCAAACTATCTCGAGCCACAAACAAGATAGACTCTCACATGAAATAACATACAACATAGGATTGCTGTTTCAAAAAACAGATTTAGTCCTACAATGGATTCCGGCCCACTGTGGGATCCCTGGAAACGAGAAAGCAGATGAGCTCGCAAAAGCCGGAAGTGGCGGCATGCAGACTCTCGGTCCACAAAGCTATAAAGAAGCAAAGACACTCATCAAACGATCTATGTGGACAGAATGAAGAGACCAGCACAAAGAATACAAGCCAGAAAATGACAGCATAGATAGACAAACTTGGCAGATATGAGCAGACAAAGATCTTCAGACTCAGAACGGGAAACTGTAGCCTAAAGGCCCACTTCCACAGAATATGTCTCAGAAACTCTGCCACGTGTGATTGTGGCAAACACCAGAACACATTCTGCCAGAATGCCCTACCTTTGCAGACCAAAGAGAGGAGGTATGTCCTGGTGAAGCGACCATGCTCGAAACGCTGTTGGGGACCGGCAAAGACCTGAAACACAGTCTCCATACGTGAACCTCACCGGACTAGAAGCTTAGCATCAGTTGATGGATGAAGAAGAAGAAGAAGATTTCTACATCCAAAGAATATTGTTTAAATGACTTACTCTCCATGAGTGAGGCAGGTGACCTTTTAACCATTCGTGTAATTTGTGTAAATCCTCCCCAGAAGCGTTTTCTAGTCGGATCGATTCTGTGTTTGTAAAATTAACATATTAATGCAATAAAATAAATCAACGAATGGCTCAATATATATTAGTTATCTCCCTGTACAAGAGATGTTATCAGCTAAAATAGCTGTTTCCCTCCCCTTCATTACAGAAGCTCATTTCGATTAGAGAAACTAAATAATAATAGATGTTCTTTGAGATTGAGAAATATAATCAGGTGGTAGTGGTGGTGCTGGTGGTGGTGATGGTGGTGGTAAGGGTGGTGGTAGTGGTGGTGGTAAGGGTGGTGGTGGTGATGGGGGTAGTGCTGGTGGTGGTGATGGTGATGGTCGGGGTAGTGGTATTGGTGGTAATGGGGGTGGTAATGGTGGTGGTAATGGTGGTGGTGGTGATGGTGATGGTGATGGTGGGGGTAGTGGTGGTGATGGTGGTGGTTGGGGTAGTGGTGGTAATGATAGTGGTAATGGTGGGGGTGGTGGTTGTAGTTGTGGTGGTTGGTTGTGGTTGTTGGGTGTTGTGGTTGTTGGTTGTTATTGGTTGGTTGTGCGCTTGTGTGTATATATATAATCATGTGTGTGGCTATATATCTATATATAAATACATATATATATATATATATATTTGTGTGTGTGTGTGTGTCTGTATATGTGTGTGTCTGTGTGCATATGTATGTATACATGTTTGCATGTGTACATGTGTGTTTCTGTGTATGTCTATATGTGTGTATAAACGTGTGTGTATGTATTTGGCTGTGTGTGTCTAAATGTGTGCATATGCGTGTTTATGTGTTTATGTATGCGAATATGCATGTATGTGGTTATTTATATTTATGTGTCAATTGTGTATGTGTGTGTCTACACGTCTGTGTATGTATGTGTCTATATGTGTATGCGTGTGGCTGAATGCTATATTACCTGACCAAAGTGTGTCACTGGAGTAAAAATGACACAGGCACGTAACTGAACTATGACAGCTAATACTATCCTACCTCTAGCGGAGGAATCTCAAGTTCGCAGTCCGTGATGTCATGTGCAGCGGCCCGCTAAATGATTTCTTTTGTATCTTATGATTGGAGATTATAACGTTTGGACAGGAATATATGATATGATGTACTATATTAGAGGCGATGTACCTCTTTTCAAGAACCGAAATATTTTCAAGTTAAGGAAAAGACATCGACTCAAAATGAGTTTACGAATTGTGCAAAACAGGAATTGTTAAAGAAAAATTATTACAGACTCATAACATAAAGTGACCAGAGCATGGGATATACACGTGAAATGTATATTTAAATCTCAATGTCCAACTGATACTCAAGTCGGCAGGTTTTCACCAAGCTTTCATTCCTTCTCCCAAAGTCCAATCCATTCACGTTTTTCACGTAGCAAGCAAACTAACTAAATTTTTAAAGTGTGCGTTACTTTGTCAGATTGTATAGTGGAAAATTCATCTGAAATTAAATCTACGATATTATTGTGGGACGAATATTACTTTATATTTTATGTGTAGCAGTTCCCGCCGGAGCAGAGAGTTTAGGACAGGGACGATGCGGTTGCTGATAACAAATGTACCTGAATGCGTGTCAAGGTCACTCACTGTCTCAACAAAGGAGAACAGAGTTGGGGCAAAGAATGTGGACAGGTAGGAGCTGACCACTGGCCTTCCGATTTGGGTAGGGAGAGAATGATTGACAGACGGATTGGCAGCGGGGCTTGCTGCGAGAGAATGAGTGACAGGTGTGCAAAGTGTTTCGTTCCAATAAGACTGAATATAGCCATCCCCTGAGATCCATTGGTCAAGCTCTGACTTTGCTTGAGTGTATATAACTCGAGACAAAGTTTAGCTCAGGAGGGTGGATGAAGAGGAGGGATAGAGAGATGAAAGCGAGAGAGAGAGAGAGACTGAATTTAGATAGTATGTTTAACTCACCGACTTAAATAGAGGAGCGATTGATAGACTGTTGCACGAATGTTAGTGATAGAGCAGGATCGCTCAAGTAGGTGTGTGAATTTTGTATTAAGTGATAATCTGAACGTTGAGGGGATTTGAGTGAGGAAGATTATTTGATAAGGCGTGTTGAGGACGCAGTTAAGGCGAGGTGTGTGTGATGTAATTGCAAGGCAATAGAACTGAGTTTAGATAGTTGGGAATTCCATCAATAGCTCATGCTTAAACTTTCCGCTTTATTTAATATGTGTATTAACTTATAAATAACATAGGAATAATTAGTTAAGATGATATGTATTGAATTGTGTTTGTAATTCCACTACTCATTTTTATTATATGAATATTATGTAATAAATATGCCATCTGATGTGTGATATATTATTTGTGTGGTCATGATGATGTGACTGAGTGGGAGAATGTTCTGAGTTAGAATAACGGCCAGGGCAAACAGTTGGTCTGTTACATTTGTTCCGCCAGCGACAGCCCTTCTTGCATTATTTATTATTCATCATCATCAGTCCCGTAACCTTGAAGGTCGTTGAGGCACCGTTTTTGCAGTTTGTCGAACCAGTTCCCGCCAAACGTCTCGATTTTTCTCAGGGTATTAGTTTCAGCTATAGACCTTCCCGTCCACTCTTTCATATTGTCCTCCCATCTCTTTTTTGGTCTCTCTCTCTCCCACACTTTCCAGGCACAGTGCCTTGCAGGACGGTCTTGGTCAGCCACATCGATCGTGATATATGTCCATAGCATGTCAATTTCCGTGTTTTTACTAAAGTAAGTAGGTTTTTATACTGGCCTCTGTCCTAACAATTTCAAGAATACTCTCGTTTGTAACACGATCCAGATATTAAATGCCAAGAATTCTGTGCAAGCATCTCACTGCCATTGCGCAAATTTTACGTGCTAGTATTTATTATTACTCGAATATTAATTCGGCATCCAAAGGACCTCAACTGATTGACATCCAGTGGCTGCTCTCCCACTACGGAATTACAGGGAAGGAGAGAGCTGATACCTTGTCCACAGCTGTTAGCAAAATGAATCTATTCGTTCTTCTTCTTCGTCGTTCGTTCTCAATCTCCCGCTATCAAGCCCTGAAAAGGGATTTTCAAGTAGCAGAATGTAGTCACGAGAATGAAATGCGTTGTGTCGTAGTTTACAGCTTGACCCCAGCAGGCATTTTTCGAACAGTGGTACCTTCCCCCTTCGATCCCTTCTCCTTAGACATCCTGCCCTGCTGCAGCGTGGAGGTCTAGAAGGATCTTGGCAGCTCTTGTTTGCTGCCGCTAGCAGGCAGCTATGGGTCGCTGACCACTGCAGCTCATGTGCCGTCAAATCCTCCTAACAGTGCCATAATCTGAGAGGCCAAAGCTATCGTTCACAGCCATCAAACAAGCTATGGAGGATAGCGATAAATGTGAGCTATAGACCTCGCCCAATCCACCACCTTCAAAGACACCAACAAACTACTTTGTTCCGTCTGAGAACAGCCCATACTGCTAGGTCACCTCTACTGTCTCAAGATATCCTACACCAACGAATGTCCCTGTACAGCCAGAATCCAAATCCCTCAACATGCCCTACTAGACTGTCCAGCACACGAAGACATTCAATGCCAAACCTGATCAGAGTGATCAGATCTGAAGCAGAAGCTATCGGAATGAGGTCTAGGCCTAGAAGAGGCTAAACTTCGTTCTAGGGTCTGCAGACCTCGCAGGATCAATTACCTGAACGCAAAAGAAGAATTATATTAACTGCTATCAGAGGCTAATGAAGACATACATTATGGAATCGGCCGCAATTCATAGTTCCTTACTGTAACTTGCTCTTCCTGTTTATATAGTTTTTCAACATAGATTGAGTCTCGAGAGGTTTGCCTGATATTTTAAACTGTAACATATATTGTCTCGAGAGGTTTGCCTGATATTTTAAACTGTAACATAGATTGTAAAAGACGTTTACCAGATATTTAAACTGTAACATAGTTTGAGTCTCAAGAGCTTTGCCTGATATTTTAAACTGTAACATAAATTGTCTAAAGAAGTTTACCTGATATTTTAAACTGTAACATAGATTGTCTCAAAAGGTTTACCTGATATTTTAAACTGTAACATAGATTCTCTCAAGAGGTTTACAAGATATTTAAACTGTAACATAGATTGTCTCAAGAGGTTAGCCTGATATTTTAAACTGAAACATAGATTAAATCTCAAAAGGTTTGCCTGAGATTTTAAACTGTAACATAGATTATCTCAAGACGTTTACCAGATATTTAAACTGTAACATAGATTGAGTCTCAAGTGGTTTACCAGATATTTAAACTGTAACATAGATTGAGTCTCAAGTGGTTTACCAGATATTTAAACTGTAACATAGATTGAGTCTCAAGTGGTTTACCAGATATTTAAACTGTAACATAGATTGAGTCTCAAGTGGTTTACCAGATATTTAAACTGTAACATAGATTGAGTCTCAAGTGGTTTACCAGATATTTAAACTGTAACATAGATTATCTCAAGAAGTTTGCCAGCTATTTTAAACTGTAACATAGATTGTCTCAAGACGTTTGCCAGCTATTTTAAACTGTAACATAGATTGTCTCAAGACGTTTACCAGATATTTAAACTGTAACATAGATTGAGTCTCAAGAGGTTTACCTGATATTTAAACTGTAACATAGATTGTCTCAAGACGTTTACCAGATATTTAAACTGTAACATAGATTGTCTCAAGACGTTTACCAGATATTTAAACTGTAACATAGATTGTCTCAAGACGTTTACCAGATATTTAAACTGTAACATAGATTGTCTCAAGAGGTTAGCCTGATATTTTAAACTGAAACATAGATTAAATCTCAAAAGGTTTGCCTGAGATTTTAAACTGTAACATAGATTATCTCAAGACGTTTACCAGATATTTAAACTGTAACATAGATTGAGTCTCAAGTGGTTTACCAGATATTTAAACTGTAACATAGATTGAGTCTCAAGTGGTTTACCAGATATTTAAACTGTAACATAGATTGAGTCTCAAGTGGTTTACCAGATATTTAAACTGTAACATAGATTGAGTCTCAAGTGGTTTACCAGATATTTAAACTGTAACATAGATTGAGTCTCAAGTGGTTTACCAGATATTTAAACTGTAACATAGATTATCTCAAGAAGTTTGCCAGCTATTTTAAACTGTAACATAGATTGTCTCAAGACGTTTGCCAGCTATTTTAAACTGTAACATAGATTGTCCCAAGACGTTTACCAGATATTTAAACTGTAACATAGATTGAGTCTCAAGAGGTTTACCTGATATTTAAACTGTAACATAGATTGTCTCAAGACGTTTACCAGATATTTAAACTGTAACATAGATTGTCTCAAGACGTTTACCAGATATTTAAACTGTAACATAGATTGTCTCAAGACGTTTACCAGATATTTAAACTGTAACATAGATTGTCTCAAGAGGTTAGCCTGATATTTTAAACTGAAACATAGATTAAATCTCAAAAGGTTTGCCTGAGATTTTAAACTGTAACATAGATTATCTCAAGACGTTTACCAGATATTTAAACTGTAACATAGATTGAGTCTCAAGTGGTTTACCAGATATTTAAACTGTAACATAGATTGAGTCTCAAGTGGTTTACCAGATATTTAAACTGTAACATAGATTGAGTCTCAAGTGGTTTACCAGATATTTAAACTGTAACATAGATTGAGTCTCAAGTGGTTTACCAGATATTTAAACTGTAACATAGATTGAGTCTCAAGTGGTTTACCAGATATTTAAACTGTAACATAGATTATCTCAAGAAGTTTGCCAGCTATTTTAAACTGTAACATAGATTGTCTCAAGACGTTTGCCAGCTATTTTAAACTGTAACATAGATTGTCTCAAGACGTTTACCAGATATTTAAACTGTAACATAGATTGAGTCTCAAGAGGTTTACCTGATATTTAAACTGTAACATAGATTGTCTCAAGACGTTTACCAGATATTTAAACTGTAACATAGATTGTCTCAAGACGTTTACCAGATATTTAAACTGTAACATAGATTGTCTCAAGACGTTTACCAGATATTTAAACTGTAACATAGATTGTCTCAAGACGATTACCAGATATTTAAACTGTAACATAGATTGTCTCAAGACGTTTACCAGATATTTAAACTGTAACATAGATTGAGTCTCAAGAGGTTTACCAGATATTTAAACTGTAACATAGATTATCTCAAGAAGTTTGCCAGCTATTTTAAACTGTAACATAGATTGTCTCAAGACGTTTACCAGATATTTAAACTGTAACATAGATTGTCTCAAGACGTTTACCAGATATTTAAACTGTAACATAGATTGTCTCAAGACGTTTACCAGATATTTAAACTGTAACATAGATTATCTCAAGAAGTTTTCTTTGTGTTTATAAAATTATACTCCTCTTGAATTGCGTCGTCCAAAAAGAGAAAGTTCGCATTGGAAAAACATTGCATACATAAATGGGGGAGTTTGATATTTGCATAGAGCCTAAGGCTTGAGTGCAGTACTTAATTTTGTTGACAAACATTAACTGTACAAAGAGTGCAATGTTTGTCGCCGTTCTGAAGGTGAGACGAGTATTTGTTTAGTAGCGAGATGTGGTTTCCAAAATTAACAGACAAAGCATAATACGAAGCGATGAAGATTCCAAAATTAACAAACAAAGCATAATTTCACAAGATGTGGTATTCAACATTAACATACAAAGCATAATAAGACAAGATGTGATATCCAACATTAACAGACAAAACATAATAAGACAAGATGTGGTATACCAAATGGCTTCTTAGGTTACGAGGAAGAAGAAGAAAAATACAGATTTCCTGAGACGGACCGATGAAAATGTCATGGTTCGGCCCTCAGACTGATTTTCATCGAGACCCCTGGCTTAGTGTAACAAATCCATTTCATCGGGGTCTCTTGGTGTGACTTACGAGAATACTTCTGTGATAACTAAATGCACAGAGCGGCTAAGGTCATTATATAGTTCATTGTTGTTTATATTCCTCTTGAGTGTCCGACGGCAGGAGTGAAAGTGTGCTTTTCCTAGTCCTACTAAATTCCACCGTGCCGTAAAAATGGTACATGTCTGTCATAGTCAAATACTGTAAGGCAACGAGGAATGGAACTCGTTACTCTATCTCGAGAAAACTGAAGCTCGTGCCATCAGGTCTCTAAAACTTTATCCCCTGCTTATTCTTCTTCTTCTTCTTCTTCTTCTTCTGCGTACGCAGTCAGACAGTAACCATTATTTTTTCGAAAAAAGCGGCGGTCATCCTGAGGCTGTCGCCACTGCCATAGAGCTTGTCTTGCTGTTCCACTGGTAATGGCCACATCTGCTCTCTCTGATCCTCGTATGTCGGGCAGTTCTGCAGCAGATGCGCAGCGGTCATTTTACCAGTACCGCACGGGCATTCGTCGGTACACCCTATCTTCAATTTGTGGAATAGGTGGTACCTCAGTCTATTGTGGCCAGTGCGAAGTCTGAAGACAACGACCTGCTCTCTTCGGTTCATCTGGTAATAGGCATCGTTTTTGGTGTAACCAGTATGTTCGGTTTCCCATTTGGTCATGTATCTGGCTTTGATAAGCCGTTTTGACTCTTCGTACGTCATACCGGTATCTGTTTGTGGTAGTCTTGCACCTTCTTTTGCCAGTCTGTCTGCCTCCTCGTTGCCTTGGATGTTGCAGTGTGATGGGACCCACTGTACCACTACCCTTTTTGGTGCGGACTGCTGGCACAGTTTGCAGAGTGCTGCTCTTAAGTCATTAAGCTCAGTGTTTTTCTGGCTTTTTAGCCAGTTAAGCTGGTAGTAGTTAAGCTCGACTACGGCGAGAGCATCTGTCAGCAGGACTATATGGCTCTCATTTCCACTGTGTGTCACCATTTCTTCCACTGCCGCCCTCAGTGCCTCTGCCTCCGC
The DNA here is from genome assembly GCA_036924085.1 of Ariolimax columbianus. Classification (NCBI taxonomy): domain Eukaryota; kingdom Metazoa; phylum Mollusca; class Gastropoda; order Stylommatophora; family Arionidae; genus Ariolimax; species Ariolimax columbianus. The sequence continues at coordinate 68,813,308 of JAVGWX010000011.1, forward strand.
TCTGAAATTGCTTGTGTACTTACCAGTAGCGAATGACAGTGTTATTTTTCTGCCATTTGGTAGGTTCAGGAATGCTCCTGCCCCTCCGTTCTGTGTTGTGTTTGTTACAGAGCCGTCGGTGTATGCATGGGTCCAGTCCATGCTTGGGTAGCTTTTTGTTATGAAGCTTAGGGTAGTATCTCTCCTTTCTTTTTCAGTCTGGCCGTTTTTGTTTGCAATACCTGGTATATTTTCTACCACCTCTGGAAATATATCCTGCCTCCAGGTAGGTTTTCGTACAGTAGTGATGGGTTTTGGTGTTGTTAGTGCGTTTATGGGATCTTCGTGCATCTTTGCTTTGGCTATTTCTGCAAAGTTTCTCCGCTTTAGTTTCCCATTTCATAAACAACCCTCATTAGTAGCTACTCTTCCACCGTGAGAAGGAGAGGGTGTCTTTTCTTGTTTTTCAAATTTATATACAGATTGGGATAGCCTGCCTCAGTAGACAACCCCCATTAGTCGTTCATCTTCTACAAAAGCTCGTAATGATAACCAGTCTCATACACAAACTTTCTAATTCGCCTATTATAGCATGACTACAGTGTCTTTTCTCCAGCTTCAAGTCCCAGTAACACACATCATCACCAACAGCAATGCATAACTATAACTCTAGTTTCTCATACTATCGATTGTTCAGGCGAATGATCAGCGGAAAGTCAGTTTTTTTCTCCACGTTCTTGAATCTGCTTTCAGTTCTGCTTCCAGGGCTCTACGTCAGATCTATTTCGAGATCTATTATCAGAATCAGCTTCTTCATTGTTCAAGTGGCTTCCTTATCGTTAAGTCTTGCGTCCAACTTGTTGGCCTATTGTCAGCCCCCGAAATCTCCTTTAAGACTAAATCTTCCTCTCAAGACGAATGTTCTAGTCTCTATTCAAGAAACAAATTGGCTAATGTATCGAGTATACTTCCATTCTCGTAGGCAGAAACCCACATGCCAATCTGGTATTCCATTAGTCTGACTGGCATGCCACGTCTCCGCATACCTTATCGTAAAATGCTTCTCTATCCTTGCCTGGCAGTGGGAATTTCTCTCAAACGTATGTCCGGTGATTATTACTACTCTCTGGTCTGCCTATACTCCCCTTGTGATTGCGTCTCTGGAGTAACAACCCCTATCTATGTGGATTATTTCCCCTACCCAAATTGCCCTGCCTGGGTATCACCACGAGTTAGAATTCAGATCGATTCGACTTCACTTCCATAATCACACAGTTCCAGTATTTTCGGTCAGCCAGTTATCCCCATGTGCGAAGTGGTTCTCCCCTCCCCTACCCCAACTTCCTGTCTGTCGATTATCACTCCATTTTTGCAATCTCAGCTGTTCACTGACTCGTCAAACTTTTGAGTCATTTATGACTGTAACATTTCCAGTCCTTCTCTGTTGGCGTCTCTCAGTCTAGAGAACAATTCAACGCCAGGACACCTACTAACTCTGACCCTTGGAGATCAATCGATTAGACAAATAATATTCCTTGATCGGTATGGGTTCTCTACTACCCGTAAAAGCTTCTTAAACTGTGGGGGGAGCGACCCCCCTTTTTGTACCTTATTGGAACCCATAACTCTCTCACAGATTCTTTCACGTTTATTAATCGAAATTAGGTAAATCTTAAATACAGTACAGAGATGTTCGAAGGTGGAGTTCTATACCCCATTTTTTTTTCCCATACCCTGCCCCCTCCTTCCTTGTTAAGAAAGATTGATCTAAAGGAGTCTACACTGCCGAGTTATCTTTTCAGTCCAGGGAAATCTCCATGTCTAGTACCTGAAAACTAACTACATTAATGAATAGGAGCCTCCAAAACGTAGGTGGAGATCAGAGATCAAGTATGGACGGAATAAAGTGTGTGGAGAGAGCTGGAACTGATAGCACAGCTAAGGAACACATTGAAGGTCTGTCCTTCACAATGAGATAGCTAGTTACGATTTATTGAATGACTAGAACATGCATATACACGAAAACAGAAAGTTCAACTATTTTTTTTTTAAAGAGGGATCAAATTATTTAATCAGCTGAATAATAAGCACTATGATCAGAAAAATAACACATCTACAGCCTATGGTAGAAAAGGAACGACTAGGTAAGTAATAAGTAAAACAAAAAGTAAAGGTAGTCCTATGGCAAATACCGCTATATGGGATGCAATTGTAGAGACTTCATTGTACAAACCCATTTAGAGCTGGGTTGACTGGAACGTACTAATAGTAGGTGTTGAATATTTACTACACAAAAAATTCATGCACCTGGGGGAGGAACCTACCTCCTACCAGGCGGTCGGCAGGGTTGCGGATTGCTGAAAGGCCTCCTATTTTGGAGGTTAGCTGCAAATAAATAAGCAGCCATGGACAAAAAACGAGTCGGCAGGCATGGAGGCTGTAAGGAGGCAGCCCCTCCACCATGCAAAGACACAACAGGCTAATCACCTGTTTGTCTTAAAAAAAACTGATTACAAGTCAAAACACAGAGAAAACCGGACTGACCTCAACGGCGACGAACAGGCGAGAAATAAGGACCACGATTTACGGAGCATGGAATGTACGAAGTATAAACGGAAAAGAACATGAACTAATAGAGGAGATGAAGAGAGCAAAATTGACTGTCCTGGCACTTACAGAAACAAAGAAAAAGGGACAGGGCGTTCTGGACCATGACCGCAACATGTTATACTACAGCGGAGTTCCCATGAGTGAACGAGCCAGGGCAGGGGCTGGCTGTATAGTGAATAGTAACAACAAAGCAAACATTAAAGGATGGAAATTCATTTCAGAACGACTGATGGTTCTAAGTCTACAAGAGGAGGATAGTCAAATGGATATCGTAACTGTGTATGCACCAAACGAAGATGAGATCACTGAGTTTTATGAGCTCCTTCAAAGGACCATTGACGATTGCCATAATGAAATACTTCTCCTTGGAGGCTTCAACGCAAGAGTTGGAAACGTCTATTCTAGATGGGATGGAGTGATCGATTAGTATGGAGAAGATGTCTTAAATGACAATGGAAAACGACTGCTGAGTTTCTGCAGAGAACAAAACCTTGTCATTACAAATACAAGGTTTCCACACAAGCGTATCCATGCCTACACAAGATGCGAGCCGGCAAGAAATGAAAGATCTATAATTGACTATGCGATAGTGAGGAAAACTGATTTCAAGCACGTGAAGGATGCTAGAGTGTTCAGAGGACCAGAGATAGGAAGCGAACTCTACCTAGTTAAAATAAAGAGAGAAATTGAAAAACACTATCCAGCCAGGCAACACCCATCAGCAAGCATGAAACATAATACACGAGGAGAAAATAAAATTAAGGTTTACAAACTACGAGAACCAGATGTTAAGAGGAGATACCAAGGGCTCATAACAACAGCAATAGAAAGGATAGAGGAATCTGAAGAAGATATCGAAATGCTTTGGGTAAAATTCAAAGACATCCTCAAAGAGGCTGCAGCAGAGGCATGGGGTCAAACCAGAGAAGGCTGGAAGAGAAAGAGTTATCCATGGTGGACAGAAGAAGTGAAAAGAATAATACGAGACAAGAAAAAGGCATGGAAGCAATACCTAGGGGCTAGGAATACAGAAGAACAAACAAAGGATTATAAAAAATATGTAAATTTTAGAACAGAATCAAAGAAGACTGTGGTCAAAGCCAAACAGAAATCCTGGGAAGAATTTGGAGAGAAACTGGAAAATAATGCTAGAGAAAACCAAAAACTGTTCTACAGAACCTTAAAGAACATGAGGAAGGAAAAGGAATGTCCCCTGAAATTTGTTAAAAATAAACAAGGTGACCTGTTGACCACCCCAGAAGAGGTAATGAACAGATGGAAAGAATATTTCTCAGATTTCCTTGGAGTGGAGGAAAACCAAGCTCTGGAAGTAACAGTCCCAATTCAAGAAGAGGGAGCCATGGAGGGAAACGATAATATCACAATGGAAGAACTAAAGGCAGCATTGGAGACAATTAAGATTGGTAAAGCAGCAGGACATGATGGTTAAATACATGGGAGCGGCAGGAGAGATGCTATTCATGAAGATTCTCAAGGCAGCTTGGTGCCACAAGAAGATACCAAGAGACTGGGAGGTTGCAATAATAATACCAATATTTAAAAAGGGCGACAATCGACAATGTGAAAATCACAGAGGTATTTCCCTTCTCAGTGTCCCCGGGAAAGTCTACTCTAGGATTCTAGAACGGCGATTAAGAGGTCTAGCAGAGCCAAATATGGATGAAGCTCAATGTGGTTTTAGGGCAAACAGAAGTACTCAAGAGCTTATCTTTACACTCAGACAACTAAGTGAAAAGGCTCTTGAATATGATAAAGAGATGCATCTCTGCTTTTTGGATTTGGAGAAAGCATTTGATAAAGTTCCTTGGGACAAACTCTTGGAGTGCCTGACAAGGAAGAACATCCCAGGACCCCTGATCTCTGCCATACAGAGTTTCTATAAAACATGCAGAAATTATGTGCAGACATCAAATCAAACGTCAGGAGAGTTCAAGACCACTAGCGGAGTAAGACAGGGGGACATTCTATCACCGTACCTTTTCATTCTCCTCATGGATGAAGTCATCAAAGCCTGCAAGGAACGGACAAAAAAGTATGAAGTATGGTACTGGAAGATGAGACCAAGTTACATATCGGAACTAGCATTTGCAGATGATGTGGCCCTGATCACAAAATCCGAAGCACATCTCCAGATCAACTTGCAGGTCTGGGAAGAAGAGTTGAAGAAGAGAGGAATGCACATCAGCAACTCCAAATCAAAAACCATGGTGATAGCCAGAGATGAAAAGAGACATCAGATAACCCTGGGAACACGAGCACTGGAGCAGGTCAGCAACTTTAAATATCTAGGAGTGGTAATAGACAGCAGGGGAGGAATCAAAGAGGAGTTAACGGCACGAAGGACAGCAGCAGGTAGACTTTTCCATGCAATAAACAGAGGTTTCCTCAGTAGAAGAGAAATAAGCAGGAAAACAAAGATGGATGTATACCGCTCGACCTATGTGCCTGTCCTTGACATATGGATGTGAGTCACAGGCATGACTACAGCCCAAGAAAGGCAATTACAAACTTTAGAAATCAGGTTCCTAAAAAAGGCGGTTCAGGTGACGAAAAGGGACAAGATCCGTAACCAGACAATACGTAGCAATCTTGAAGTTCAACCCCTGCAGACACGAGTGGAGCAGTGCCAACTACAGTGGTTTGGCCATGTCTGTAGAATGGAAGAAGATCGGATACCAAAGCGGTTATGGGAGATCAAAAGTCAAGGACGCAGACACCCAGGACGTCCCAAAGTACGCTGGGAAGACAACATACGACAGTCCCTAAGTGATAGAAGGCTGAATTGGAAAGAGGTGAGGAAAAAGACGGCGGATAGAGCAGTGTGGCTTTCTCTTTGGCAAACCTCTACACCTCACGGTAGAAGAGCGACTAAGTAAGTAAGTAAAAATTCATGCAAATATTTTCACAAACATACAAATTATAATATCAGATTTTTACAATGTCTATACTTCGAATTTTTTTATTTAAAACAAAAATATTTTAAATGAGTGTGCTTGGGTGTATGTATGGGTGTTTGTGTATAAATAACCATTGTGAATTGTAAAATGGTAATACCAAAAAATGGTTTTTGAACATTGTAAAAATAAAAATAAGCCTCCAACTTTGTATAAAAGACAATGTTAATCAGACACTGGAGCAGTAAGTATAATGTGTAAATGTTATTTACTTAATTAAATATCTAGACATGCGCATATTTGCATAAACATTCTCACTTTTACCTGTATCCTGCATGTCGTGTCGATAGCTGTATCTCTGTTGAACCACTAACAGAAAGTAAGCACACTTCAGATCGCATCACTGTTATACCTAACGCACTATATAAATAGTTATTCTGAAACTGTATTAATTACGTAAACTATGACGTTGCAAAATTGACCAATCTAGGCCTAAGAATGACCTGAAACAAAATATGTAACTGCTCTTTCGTTGTTCCTGTTATGCCGATATCAGAGATGTAGAAAGCTAGTCGATTATAGACACATAGAAATGACACAAAAAGAATTACCCAGATGGCAATGCACAGCAATATACCAACACACCATATGAATGCAAAACTAGACAATTTGCCAATGGGCATTCTGAAATGTGGCGGCTTCCTCCATAGGGAAAAGCGATTATAAAAGACTGCACCAAGTAGAACTATCCATGGAAACAACATCGCTGAAGTCCACCCTACTGCCAATACCACGGGAACAGAATAACGAAACTCTACAAGACGGCCCTGCAAGGCACTGTTCATTGGAAGCGTGGGAGAGAGAGACCAAACAAGAGATGGGAGGACAATATAAAAGAATGGATGGAAAGGTCTATAGCTGAAACTAATACCCTGGCAAAAAATCGAGACATATGGCGGGAACTGGTTCGACAAACTGCAATAACGGTGCCTCAACGACCTTCAAAGTTACGGACTGATGATGATGATGCAAATTAGAACATTAATTTGTGATCTCACAGCTGGAGATGAGTAAAATGATCTTCAAAAGCTAACTGCTACACTGTGTATGCTCGACGAAAACTACCCAAAACAATCGTGGATACATGCGTACACATATGGATCAGCAACGCGTGCTGTCAAGAATGGAAAAGCTCAGGCCTTTGTATCATATCCAGAGTGGGATCAAGATGCTCAGCGACCCATAGCTGACTGCTAGCGTCAGGGCCAGCGAACCAAAGCTGTCAAGATCCTTCCACACCTCCACGCTGTGATCCTGGATAACAGACTGCAGCAGGGCAGACTGGCTAAGGAAAAGGGATCGAAGAGGGAATGCTACCGCGGTACTCAAAAAATGTTTCCTGAAGTCGGATGTGTTGGACCGAAAGGTCAAGCTGTAAACTACGACACAACGTATTCCGCTCTCTGAACTACATTCTGCTACTTAAGCTCTTTTAAGGTTTGGTAGTGGGAGATTTAGAACGAACCAAGCCAAGCCATATCCAGAACACCATTGTGAGACAAGCAGTACTTTCTGCTCAACATATACAGCTGAGGTTCAGGCACTTGAACAAGCTGAAAATATGATTTACAACTACAATTCTGACTGCCATCACGTAATCACGTAATCATCTTCACATATGCACTGTCTGTATCACAAGCTCTCAAGGGTTGCAAGATCAATTCCGTGTCTGATGAAAGAACTAAACAAGTTAGTTGCCAGAAAGAGAACCATACATCAATGGCTACCATTACATTGTGTCGTAGCAACAACGAGAAGACAGAGGTTTCCCAAAAGAGATGAAGACCGTGAACAAGAAGGCATTGCAATTGCACACCTTGAGAACAAGAAAGTTGTCCAGGCTGTCAAGAGAAAACAAAGCCAACCAAACAACGAACGTCACACTCTTGACTGGCATGGACACGACACGATACAACAGACTGATCATACTGAACAGACGTACACAACAGACTGATCAGACTGAACAGACGCACACAACAGACTGATCATACTAAAAAGACGCACACAACAGACTGATCATACTGAACAGACACACAACAGACTTATCAGACTGAACAGACGCACACAACAGACTGATCAGACTGAACAGACGCATACAACAGACTGATCAGTCTGAATACACGTATACGTTTTGACGACAGCTTCCCCATTGTGCCGACCATGCGTTATATGCACAGTAGACATGGATAAAGGTGACATAGTGAAGGTTATCAAGGACCACCTGCTGGAAAACGACACTGCTTTGGATGAGTCTGCAAGGCACAGGTTGCGGCACTTTGGAATCAAATTAGGATTCAGTGGATCAGGGAACCTGAGAGGACGAAACAGGAAGGTGTACAACCAACAGGCTACAGGCACTATCAGCATCCACACTTTGCCCCATCTGCTGAGAGAGACTGAGTACCTATAGGTATACCCTGAGTGCAGTGTAGTCGACTCCTAGAACAAAACAGAACAGCGGTCCATGCGTTACAGGACTGTGACATGTATGACCAGAACTGGCCAAACGATTCAATACTAAACTCAACTATATGAGGAGCTAAAGAGAAGCTCAAAGTTGAGTTCATCACGGGAACGCATCTGGCGGTGTAAACATCACGATGTGATCACTAAAACAAAAAAATAAGAACAACAACAACAACACCAACAACAAGTACAACAACAATAACACCAACAACAAGAACAAGACCAACAACACCAATAACAAGAACAACAACACCAACAACAAGAACAACAACAACAACACCAACAACAAGAACAACAACACCAACAACAAGAACAACAACACCAACAACAAGAACAAAAACACCAACAACAAGAACAACAACAAGAACAACAACACCAACAACAAGAACAACAACAACAACACCAAGAACAACAACACCAACAACAAGAACAACAACAAGAACTACAACACCAACAACAAGAACAACAACAACAACACCAACAACAAGAACAACAACACCAACAACAAGAACAACAACAAGAACAACAACACCAACAACAACAACAAGAACAACAACACCAACAACAAGAACAAGAACAACACCAACAACAACAACACCAACAACAAGAACAACAACAAGAACAACAACACCAACAACAAGAACAACAACACCAACAACAAGAACAAGAACAACACCAACAACAACAACACCAACAACAAGAACAACAACAAGAACAACAACACCAACAACAAGAACAACAACACCAACAACAAGAACAAGAACAACACCAACAACAACAACACCAACAACAAGAACAAGAACAACAACACCAACAACAAGAATAACAACACCAACAACAAGAACAACAACAACAACACCAACAACAAGAACAACAACACCAACAACAAGAACACCAACAACAACACCAACAACAAGAACACCAACAACAACACCAACAACAAGAACAACAACACCAACAACAACAACACCAACAACAACAACAAGAACAACAACATCAACACCAACAACAAGAACAACAACAGCAATACCAACAACAACAACACCAACAACAATAACACCAACAACAACAACACCAACAACAACAACACCAACAACAACAAGAACAACAACACCAACAACAAGAACAACAACACCAACAACAAGAACAACAACACCAACAACAAGAACAACAACACCAACAACAAGAACAACAACAACAACACCAAGAACAACAACACCAACAACAAGAACAACAACAAGAACTACAACACCAACAACAAGAACAACAACAACAACACCAACAACAAGAACAACAACACCAACAACAAGAACAACAACAACAACAACAAGAACAACAACACCAACAACAAGAACAACAACAACAACACCAACAACAAGAACAACAACAAGAACAACAACACCAACAACAACAACAAGAACAACAACACCAACAACAAGAACAAGAACAACACCAACAACAACACCAACAACAACACCAACAACAACAACAACAACACCAACAACAAGAACAACAACAACAACAACAAGAACAACAACACCAACAACAAGAACAACAACAACAACACCAACAACAAGAACAACAACAAGAACAACAACACCAACAACAACAACAAGAACAACAACACCAACAACAAGAACAAGAACAACACCAACAACAACAACACCAACAACAAGAACAACAACAAGAACAACAACACCAACAACAAGAACAACAACACCAACAACAAGAACAAGAACAACACCAACAACAACAACACCAACAACAAGAACAAGAACAACAACACCAACAACAAGAATAACAACACCAACAACAAGAACAACAACAACAACACCAACAAGAATAACAACAACACCAACAACAACAAGAACAACAACATCAACACCAACAACAAGAACAACAACACCAACAACAAGAACACCAACAACAACACCAACAACAAGAACAACAACACCAACAACAACAACACCAACAACAACAACAAGAACAACAACATCAACACCAACAACAAGAACAACAACAGCAATACCAACAACAACAACACCAACAACAATAACACCAACAACAACAACACCAACAACAACAACACCAACAACAACAACACCAACAACAACAACACCAACAACAAGAACAACAACACCAACAACAAGAACAAGATGAACTATTCTTTCTTTTAATTCGTTCCTTTCGAAGTACAGAGCCACTAGCATAAACAGCTCGTTACGTTGAAGTCTGAGCTAACGGCCTTTATCTACTCACCGCTCGCTGATCAACCCTGGACGGATTCCATACCACAGCCGTCATGTTGTTAACGGTCTGCTGAGGATATGTGAGTCTTGCGATAATGAAATTTTGCAAACTTGACGGTTGGTATGTGCTGTTTACACCAGAAGTGATGTCATCATGCGCATCATACGTATGTTGAATTGTTGCAGTTTGGTCGAGTTTCATTTGAACACGCCTTGTATCTATCTATCTATCAGATTAATTCTGGGGCCTTCATATTACACTTATACACATCTTTGAACCTCAACTGTGATCGGCACATCTTTGAACTACAGCTTTTGTCGGCACATCTTTGAGCCTCAACTGTGATCAGCACATCTTTGAACCTCAACTGTGATCAGCACATCTTTGAACCTCAACTGTGATCAGCACATCTTTGAGCCTCAACTGTGATCGGCACATCTTTGAACCTCAACTGTGGTCGGCACATCTTTGAACCTCAAGGGTGGTCAGCACATCTTTGAACGTCAATTGTGTTCGGCACATCTTTGAACGTTAACTGTGGTCGGCACATCTTTGAACCTTCACTGTAGTTGGCACATCTTTGAACCTCAACTTTGGTCGGCACATCTTTGAACCACAACTGAGGTCGGCACATCTTTGAACCTCAACTGTGGTCGGACGACTGTTCATTTGCCATCCGCCAACTGTCCGTAGAGAATATTTTTGCGAATGCGATCATCTTCCGTGCGACGAGCATGATCAAGCCATCGTAGTCTTCTCTGCCTAAGGAGAGTGTCCATGCTTGCTAGACCGATGAGAAAGTGGACCTCTGCATCTGTCAGTCCGTCCCTCCCTTTTTTTAAAAAAAACGGATCGCAAGTGCCGTAGGTGGCAGGTGTTTAGCCTGTGCTCTAGTTTGGCATAAGTTGTCCAAGTGTCGGTGCCATACAGACGTGCTCACGACACATGTATTGTACACCATGGCCTTGGTTTTAACTGTCAGCTTCTGGTTTTTTCAAACACGCGTTGTGAGGCGAGCAAATTTAGCAACAACTGTGTCGGCAATGTCACTGTCTATATCTGGGTCTAGAGAAAGCTTGTCATTGATTAGGGATCCCAGGTATGTGAATTGGTGTACAGTTGCTAGTTCATAATTATCGATGCTAAGGTTTGGTGTGGCTTCTACTTTCTGCCCCAGCACATTTCTTTTGTTAAGAATTATTGTGAGACCAAAATCTTTGAACGTCTACGAGTAGCGATCTATCAACTTTTGAAGTTCCTGCTATGGGTGACAATTGCAGGATTATCAGCGGAAAGCAAGTCCCTGATGGTGATCTCCCTTATCTTAGTTTTGGCCTTGAGCCTTGCAAGGTTAAACAGTCTAGCTTCGGACATAGTGTGACTTGGCTTGGCTTCGTTCGTTCTCAATCTCCCGCTACCAAACCCTGAAAGGGCTTAAGTAGCAGAATGTAGTCCAGAGAACGGGATGCGTTGTGTCGTAGTTTACAGCTTGACTGCAATATTTGCACCTTTCGGTCCAACACATCCGACTTCAGCAAGCATTTTTTGAGTACCGGGTTAGCGTTCCCTCTTCGATCCCTTCTCCTTGACTGCGATATTTGCATCTTTCGGCCCTTCTTCTTCTTCTTCGTACGCAGTCAGACAGTAACCATTATTTTTTCGAAAAAAGCGGCGGTCATCCTGAGGCTGTCGCCACTGCCATAGAGCTTGTCTTGCAGTTCCACTGGTGATGGCCACATCTGCTCTCTCTGATCCTCTTATGTCGGGCAGTTCTGCAGCAGATGTTCAGCGGTCATTTTACCGGCACCGCACGGGCATTCGTCGGTACCACCTATCTTCAATTTGTTGAATAGGTGGTACCTCAATCTATTGTGGCCAGTGCGAAGTCTGAAGACAACGACCTGCTCTCTTCAGTTCAACTGGTAATAGGCATCGTTTTTGGTGTAACCAGTATGTTCGGTTTCCCATTTGGTCATGTATCTGGCTTTGATAAGCCGTTTTGACTCTTCGTACGTCATACTAGTATCTGTTTGTGGTAGTCTTGCACCTTCTTTTGCCAGTCTATCTTTCGGTCCAACACATCCGACTTCAGCAAGCATTTTTTGAGTACCGGGTTAGCGTTCCCTCTTCGATCCCTTCTTCTTAGCCAGTCTGCCCTGCTGCAGCCTGTTATCCAGGATCACCGCGTGGAGGTATAGAAGGATCTTGGCAGCTCTGGTTCGCTGGCCCTGACGCTTGCAGTCAGCTATGGTTCGCTGACCACTGCAGCTCATGCGCTGCTTAGCATCTTTATCCCCGACCTAGTATGATGGCAGATTCCTTCCTTTGCGTTACCAAATGCATGTTTCAGTAACAGAGAAAAGATTCCGAACAGTGTCGGGAGCAGAACACACCCCTGATTAACACCACTGGAGTACCAATTGGTTGTGATATACTACCATCAAATTGGATTGTTCCTGTCATGAACTCATGGAACGAGCAGCAATTTGTTTGGGAAATTTATTTTAGAGAGGATTTTGAAGTCCATCCTACTCACCAAATCAAATGTATGTCTTTGGACAAGGAAGGCGGCCTAAAAGAGCTGGTTCTGCTCACGTGACGACTTTTCATGAAGTTGTCGAAGAGATTTAAAAAATCATGTCGATCGTTGATCTTCCAGACCTGAATCCACACTGTGACTCCGGATACACACGGACATCCAATTTACATAGCCTAAGTAAGATTACTCTGAAGAAGACTTTGCCTACACCAGTGAGCAGAGAAACCCCTCGACATATAGGAAGGGCGTTGCAAAAGTAATGTCTGCTATTTTACTATGAGGCCCAACGACGTCAGAAGTGGATGTTAGCATTGTGGCAGTAAAGTTTGAACCTTCCCGCATATATCCGTTTAATTATGTTTCCGTCCGACAGGTAGCAGTGGAGGAGGAGTCTGACAAAATGACGTCTGTCATGTAAGTGAGTTATAAATAGAGGTGCGTTATTGAATTCCTCCATGCGGAAAAAATTGAGCCAATTGACATTCATCAACGCTTTTGCTGAACGTTTACTGAGACCAAATAGTGAATGTTACCACAGTGGGACGGTAGGTTGTGCGTTTCAGTGAAAGCAATATGGAGGATATTCCACGTGCCAGACGACCATGCACAGCTGTCAAACCACGCAATGAAGAACGCATCGATCAGCTCATCCGCGCAAATCGAAGGAATACGACCAGAGAACTGTCTGCGGAGCCGGATATCGGCTTCAATGCTGGGGGCAACGTTAGAATACCGCAAAGTTTGCACAAGGTTGGTTCCAGGAATGCTCACACAGGAACAGAAAGAACATTGCATGCAAGTTTGGTATGACCGCTTGAGCCATTACGAGGATAAAGGTGACAGTTTTCTGGATCACATCATCACTGGTGATGAGACGTGGTGTCACCACTATGATCCTGAGCCAAAGCGGCAGTCCAGGAACTGGCGACATGTGAATTCCTCATCGAGGAAAACGTACAAGACGCAGCTTTGAAGCGGGTAAAGTGGTGTGCACTGTCTTTTGGAATAGGAAAAGGGTAATTCTTCTTAATTTCCTGGAACCTGGATAAACCATTAACTCTGACCGTTACATTGCGACGCTGACTGAGTTGGGCCCAAATTTACAGGGTCAGGCCAGAGAAAAATACAACATGCCTTTTGCAACACCATAACGCAAGGTCCCATACCAGTTTGAAGACCGTTGAGCACATTGTCAGTCTTGGCTGGACTGTCCTACCACATCCACCGAATAGTCCGGATGTGGCGCCTTCTAACTTTCATCTGTTGGGGCCAATGAAAGATGGACTGCTTGGGCAACATTTACCTAGCAACGACGCCATCATAGCAGATGTGAAGCAGTGGGTAACCTCCGCTGGTACAGATTTTTACGAGCGCGTCATGTAAGCTCTCGCTCATCGTTGGAGAAACTGTATAGCCAATGGAGGTGACTTCGTTGAAAACTAGTTTTTCGAAGAGAAGACATTGCTCTATCAAACGGTGTGTTGTTGTGCTCTTTTTGTCTGTTATGGTTTTCATAGAACAAAATAGGAGACATTATTTTCGGACCACCACTCGTATTTATAAACGATTATACATACATATATATATATATATATATATATATATATTGTTGTTGTTTGTCCATCGTTTCAGAAGAGGACCACATTGTAATATGTCAATCCTGGAGTGGGATCAATCCAATCTGAGCCCGAAAGCGACTGTCACACTGAGGGCAGAGAAACACTGTCTGGCCGTCAGAGGGAGGTAACTCGTCTCTTGCCTTTCGTGTCGCTCATATCCATGCAGTTTCCTTGATTCGTGCCTGCTTCATATGTATCATGCCAGAAGAGATTTGACTATGCCAGACAGAGCGATCAGCAGCAATGTTCTCCTAATTATCATCGTCAATTTGGCGGTTTTTTCAGTGAGACTTCCATAGTGTCTTTGTAACGTTTTATTTGGCCACCGCGAGCTCGCTAGCCTGACTCAAGCTCGCCATAGAATATTTTTTTTAAGCCGCTCAAATGACATGCGGACAACATGGCCAGTCCATCTAAGCTGTTATTTGCACAGAGTTGTGTTGATGCCAGTCATGCCAGTCCGCAAAAGAACTACTACATCTGTAATCTTATCTTGCCATATTTTGCTCAGCACTTTCCTTAGGCAACGCAGATGAAACTGGTCAAACTTCTTCGTATGTCGACTATACACAGTTCAAAATTCACAGGCATACAGAAGAGTTGGTAGGACGACTGTCGCATAAACCTTCAATTTGGTTATAAGCTTAATTCCTCTCTGGTCCCAAACTGAGGATCTTAGTTTTCCAAATGCTTCACATGCTTTTGCAATTCTCGAATTTACTTCCTCGTCAATATGGACCGCTCTTGAGAGTGTGCTGTCAAAGTATACAAAGCGTTCCACCGACTTCAACTTCTGACCATTGAAAGTAATAGATGGCTCACTGTGCACGTTTCTTTGGGGCTGCTTGGTGCAGCACTTCAGTATTGCTGGTAGAAATGGTGAGACCAAAGTTATCGCAAGCCGCTGCAAACATGTTAACAGTACATCGCATTTCAGTTTCTGTATGGGCATTGAGAGCGCAGTCATCAGCAAAGAGAAGTTCACATATGGACACTATTTGCACTCTTGTTCTAGATTGCAGTCTTCTCAGATTAAAGAACTCACCGTCTGGGCAATAACGGACTTTGACTCCATCAGTACCCTTAAATGCATCAGTCAATATGGCAGCAAACATCATGCTGAAAAGGGAAGGGGCTAGAATGTATCCTTGCTTCACTCCATTTATAATATCAAAGAGTTCAGAGTACTCTACATGACCTTGAACTAGAGCCAACATGCCATCACGGAATTGTCTAACCATTAAAATAAATGCATTAGGACATCTACATTTGGCAAGGAGCTTCCATAGGCGTCACGACTGACAGTGTCAAAAGCTTTTCTTAAATCCACAAATGTGGTAAGAAAGGGGGGGGGGGGGGCATTTTGCGCTTGACACTTGTCCTGCATTTGCCTAGCCGCAAAGATCTTTTCTAAATCCACATTGGCACCCTGGAAGTAGCCCTTATTCTAGGTGATGGGAAAGTCTGTATAAAAGGTTCCTTTTCAAGTATATTTTCTGCGACACAAAGCAGAGATATCCCTCTATAGTTGGAACAAACTTGCCGATTTGCTTATTAGCGGATTTGTGATTCCGCTATAATAGTATAATAACTTATAGCTCTGATACCTCTATCATAGTTTAGTAAATTATGGCTGTGATTCCTCTATCATAGTTTAGAATATTGTCGCTGTGATTCCTCTATCATAGTATAGTATATTATAGCTGTGATTTCTCTATCATAGTATAGTTTCTTATCGATGTGAAGGTAGTTCACACTTGTTTCTATAATGTTTGTCTCTGCAGCAATCGCGTAGTGTTCTTGCTGAGTTATTATTTTACCTCTGCTATAAGAAAAGCTATGCCGTACCAAGGTTTCCAATGACGACCTCCTTGGTCAAGTCCCCAGTACCCTAATCGTTTGACAACACGCTCCTTAAATAGTAAATGCCCTATACTATCCTTCATCTTATGTAACATGGAAGTTTTCATACCCACTGAGTTATATAAATCATTCACATTGTAAAATCGCGCTCGCGAACGCACGCACAAACACGCACACACAGACACACACATATTTGTAATTACTTTCGGTGCCCCATACTAAACGCAACTTAGTTTACATGTTGTCAATAAAAGAACGAGACTTTCAAATTGAATTTTAATGAGTACTAAGATACTCCAAACACGAGATGTAGGTTTAGGGTCATGAACAGGGCTTGACAAAAACGCTCGTCTGCTCGTTTAGTTTGACGAGTACAAAAAATATCCGTTTTAAATTGTTAATGATGTTTTTAAATCGTTACTACATAAAGACTCTCGCACGATTATTAATGATATTACGGTTCGTATAGATTGTATATAAGCTAGTTTATGATGGTGAATCTACATGGACCTCCACTGCCACAGTTTAAACCTACTAAAGCCTTCGATAAATGGTATTATAGAGCTAAAACTACCAAGCAAGTTCAAGGACACAACGCATGCCCCTGACAGCAATGCACGTTTTCTTCTGATAAATAGGCTAATAATGTGTAAGTAATACAATATATGTTGGTTTGGTACGTATTGCTATTTAGAAATAAAGGTGGAATTAATGCCTAGTTTAAATTTGCTAACATAAATTGCATGACCGTAGTCCGACCATGCTGACTGTTGAAATTTGTGAATGACTAGTAAGCCACCGTAAACTCTGTCAAGCCCTGGTCATGAACCATTCCGTATTATTTTTATTTTAATTTAAGACGTCGTGGTAGCAGCAATAAAATAATCCCACGACTACTTCAAAATCCATAAAACTGGCCATCGAATTTGTCCTTCGGGATATGTAACACAAACTCTAGCTCACATATGACCTTGAATCCCAGATTTAAATGAAGTTTCAGAGATGCGTCATTGTCGACGATCACAACTGCTGCGGCCGGAAGTCCTATTTGAAAATATTTGTGAGCCAACTGACTGATAATGACCTTAGCAAGTCCTCGGCCTCTGGCTTCCGGTATGACGTAAAGTAGGCCCATCGTTTCATCCTGCAAACCTAGTTCGTACCCAACACATTTGTCGTCTCTGAAATAAAGAAACTCAAAGATATCAGTATCGAGATACAGAGGCAGAGAAATAGCATCGTTAACATAAGAAATACCATAAAGGAAAAAAAACTGTAAGTACAATATAAACCAGTGCTATTCAACCTTATACCTGGCGCCAAGGGGACGGCGTGGCCTAGTGGTTAAGTGGCACGGCTCACAACCGGAAGGTGCTGGGTTCGATTCCCATCACAGCACCGGCCGTTACCCGGGGGAAGCAAACCCTTAGGTTATGGAGGATGAAGCAGGCCCTTACATAAAATGCATGCTGAAGTCAGATGCACTGGGGCGACAGGCGCAAAATGAAAACCACAGTGGAACGCACACCGCCTTGGGGATTAGAGAAATAAGGCAAACGCAACAAAAAAAATACCTGGCGCCCACTTTTATAACTTTCGTGAGAGTAAATTGTCCTTACCGCGTACTCAAATCTAAATTGAAGAAAATTCCGAGATCGCCCACTGAGTCTGTGTATGTTTTGTTTTCAATCATCATGTAGCATGTCCTTTGCAGAACGTCGCTCCCATCACAGCCCGTCAGAAAGAAACTCGATCTCTAGCCAAATCTCTAACCTGCTCCAGAGTCATTCCCAAGCATTCCTTGACATCTAGATTCCATCGCCTTCTTGGTCTTCTTCTGCCTCTCTTTCTCCGGCACCACGCCTTTCATTACCGTTCTCTCAATGCCGTTGTGTCTTTTGAAGGGACCGAAATATTTCAATTTTCTGTTCATGATTAAATGTATGAACCAATTCTTTCGTATGTCCAATTACTGTCGAATGTCTACATTTTTCTTTTTTTTCGATCCACGGTATTATGATGATCTTTCTGTATCATTTTTACTTGAAAGACTTGAGGTTTGGATAACTGACCATGTTTCTCAGTCGGATGCAGGCACAGTAAAAACACAGGTTCTTAAAATGTGACTTTTGTTGGTTTGCTGGTGGTATTCTGGGATAGTTTCCTCAGGTTGTGTTTTAATACAGCATATAATTATTCTGCTACGGCCCACGTGAACTGCTCTCTGGTGGGCGGTAGTGCCCATGTTGAAGAGCACTGATATAGACCAACACACTTGCTTCACGGATTACACCTAAACTTTTGATTATGTGGAGCACCAAATCCTGTGGAACATCACGAGAGACATGGGGTTCTCCGGGAGCCTGGTTCAACCAATCAAAACATTTTAACAGACGCAAGATGAAACCATGAGCATATATGAAACAGAATAGAAGGAGTATGACAAGGATGTACGCTCCCTTTACCTATTCAACAAATATGCAGAAACCATAATAAGATTTCCGAAGCGACTAAAATCGCTAAAATTTCACCTAAATATGCCCCCTGGAGGACCACGATCCACTTCCATCAGCACGATCGGGTTGTCAGGAAAGCCACTGCAACCAGCCACCTAACATCATTTTCAGGACGCTCAAAATAGTAATCTTATTCATTGCGTGCACTCAACAACAACAACAACAACAACACACACACACACACACACACACACACACACATATATATATATATAAAGACCAGGAGATAATGCTCCACATACTTGTCAAACAATCCCACAGACGGAAAGTATTCGACCAGCACTGCAACAAAGTCATCAGCGTACGGACGTGAATGTTTCCATGTTCCCATCACAAGGTCTGAGTCAGTGACTGGATCTAAACTTCTCATCTTGAGGTCAGAGGGTACGGGCCTAAAACAGCCACAACAACTTAATACATTCGATGCATAGAAAGTCAAACACAAACAGAATACCATACATTTGCATGGAGTTTACAACTTCACCATGTAAATAAATTTGGCGCAGAACCTACATCTATAACGCCGCGGTCTAGTCTTGTTCTCGTCTTTTAGTCCACTATGGATGCGGCCAGGCCACGGACTTTTACTGCAATTCACACAAGTTGCCTACTTATGCGGAAATGTGTTGTGCTTTTCCATTTGGATTAGTTAGTTCCTTAATATTATCGTGTTTTAGCTTCTATTATCCTGACTATTATTTGCAATAGTATTTCGGTTACCCTGTGTCGTATTTCCACGGTCCACAGTACAAGACTGAACTTCACGAGATTGTTTGCTGACAGTGCCGGTTTTTTGTGTGGCTGGGAAATGTACATACGGGCCAATACTGAACTAACACATCGCCTTGGAGATATTGGACCTTGCCCGACTAGCAACATGTCTATGGTGAGTGTTGTTGTCGAGAGCTAGGGTACTCGTCTCTCAAAGCGATGAATTGGAGCGGTGAGCAATCGAATCCCGCAAATTTCAACCAACCCCTGGTCTCAAAGAAGGTGGGACCAGAGCGCCTGCATCCTGAGTTACCTCCAGCCGTCTTGACTTATATCTTTGCTACTGATCAAATGTAGCTTGGGACCAGAGAGTGAGGTAAAGGACCAATGCAGTTTCTTCTCACTATAATCAAAATACATCGCAAGCTACAGCATCAAGACAAAACCGCCTGATGATGTCTCAATGATCGCTTGCGATGGGAAACTAAATACTTTGTGTTTGATTCTTACAATGAGACCAACTGTAGTGGTGTTTTAACACTCTTATTGTTCTGTTTTGTTCTTAAGAGTTGACTTCACTGCACTCCGGACATACCCATAGGTGCTCAATCAGTCTCTCTGAGAAAAGTGTGGTTATCTTTTGTATGCTGTAGCTCGTTGATTGGACACTTCCCTTCACCTTCCTCTTATGCTCCAGACCCTTGTTTGATGTCAACATTCTGCAGTCTGTGTACTTATGAACTCATCTACTGCGGTGCTATCGCCCAATAAGCGGCCATTGTTAGACTTCAAGATGTCAGCCCTATCTGTTTCCAAAAAGCCCATACTGTTTTATAATGTAGTCAAGCTGTGAACTCTTTCATCGCTCTTACTTTGGCGACACATTGGAATTTTCTACATCATAACGACCTTGTAGACTGTCCTAGAAAACCATCTCTAACCCACAATTACTATTAGCATCACGTGACATTTGTCAGCCATTCACAATGTACACGTTTAGTAGTGTGCATGGCGTATTCGAAATATGTGAAGAAGGATATTGCAGCTATTATTAGAAATATGGTGTGACTAATTTGTTTAGGATCTAGGAGCCAGGTAAGAAATGTTGGAGCCAGGTAAGAAATGTTGGAGCCAGGTAAGAAATGTTGGAGCCAGGAGAAGCGACGAAGGAGAAGGATAAAGAAGATATACAGCCATCGTGAATTGTCAGAGTAAATGCCACACTGGTCCTGAAATGTTCCGAACCATATATCTAGGCGGCATTGCGACCTGTCGACCGAGATTTGTTATGCCTTTTATAAGAGTATCTAATATTTTATTTTTATATAAATATGTAGAATAGTTGCGTGGACAATATTGCCGGAGTATTTGGAAGAACAGCATTGCCTGTCATAGACAGGCTCACATACTATCATATATGTTTTGTCTTGTCTTAGAAAGACCAGTATCAGACTTTAAATGTATATGAAAAACTCAATTGTTTTTGTGTCCTTTTAAAAATAATAAGTAGCTGGTTATTGATATTGGTTTATGGCAATTTGATGTGCCAGTATGGTTGTTGTTGTTATGCTATTATCTGTATTTTTTTTTTATTTTGCGTTTGCCTTATTTTGCCCTTTCCCAAGTCGGTGTGCGTTTTTATTTAGCGCCTGCCAGACCAGTGCATCCGAATTCGGCATTCATTTTATGTAAGGATTATTTTTTTAATTTTCGTGTTTGCCTCACTAGTTTCTACTGACGGAGGCGCGCCTATTCCACCCCAGACATTTTCTAAGGGTTTGCTTTCCCGTAGTTACTGCCGGTGCTGTGTTGGGGAATGAACACAGGCCCTTCAGCTTGTGAGCCGTGTCAGAACACTAGCCCACACCGTCCCCATTTTGCTAATATGAGTGTTTTACTGACCGATGTTAATACTGTTTATTCAATCAATCAAAACCTCTGAGCTGCCTGTGGAGTATAGGTCTTCAACAGATATTCGTCACGTCTGCCCATCTTGTACCAACTGTTTAAGCTATGGCCACGACCTCTTCTCTGTTAAGTTTGTCACAAGCTTTCTTTTCCATATGTACATAGATCTACCCCTACGTCTTCCGCCAGGTGGATTCCTGAACTGGGATTGTCTGGTAATACTATGAGAGGGCTTCTGTAATGTATGCCCGACTCAACGTTTTTCATCACCAGAAGAGCCAATGGAGTCTGCTGGGATCTTCACCCTAGGGCAACTAATTGATTTGTTTAAATATTGTTTGCATGCAATGTAATTAAACTGCCAACTTACAAACAAATTACAATATTTGACTAAAGTTGAATTAATATGGAGTAATTAACCTCATTAATCCTACAATCTATCTTAGAATAACTAAGTTGAACAGATCTGGAGTAAATTACCTCATTAATCCTATAATCTACATTACAATATTTGACCACCTTAAATTCATATACTACCTTAAATTCATATAATCTACTTTAAAATATTTACCACTCATAATCCTACAATCTAACTTACAATAGTTACCACCTGTATTCCTAAAATCATCTTTACACTATTTACTGCATGTAATCCTTTAATCTAGCTTACAATATCTACCACATATGATGATACAATCCAACGTACATTATTTGTCACCTATAATGCTACAAACTTGCAATATGTACCACCTTTAATCCTATAATCTACCTTACAATATTTATCACATTTAATCCAACAACCTAACATGTAGTATCATTTTATTAACCTTAGATCAACATCTCCAGTATACGCTACCACAGCAGCGCATCGGATACGGCGAGGAAATGGGTCTATGCTGCCGTTGATTGTACTAATTGTATCTACAACTTCTGCGTTGTCCACAGAGATCACTGCAAAAGATAAGGATACATCGACACCCTCATCATATTTGCAAGCAGTACACACCTTTACTCACCTTGTTGCTCCAATGTAGCACGCCCTTGTCCGTTCTCTTTGAACCAGCTAGGCCTACAAAAACGGTGTGCGGAAAAATTTTTTTTTTTTTTGAACGGAGTCACTCCTGACAGCCATTTTTTACTGCTGACTACGCCCTCCATATATACACGATATTTTGCCGGTTAAAGTATCGTGTGTTCGATTACAAATGGCTTTTGAACAGTTTTAATTTTGTATATGCTGTTTGGAGCAAGCCGACTTTTTGCGAAAGGGGAAGTAGGTTGTTGAGAAAGATTTTTATCGCGTAGATCTGTTTATTTTGTTTGTTTAAATGAAAGAACTACGTTTGAATTGGAAACTAACAGTTGTGGCGATATTGTAAACACAGTATCGATACGTTGTTGTGGTTTCCATGGTTTTCTATCGAAGCGACTAGGCCTAGTGGTCGAGCCCAAATTTTTCCCGAGATTTTCATAAATTTTCAACTTCATCTTTTTAAATCTCAAAAACTAACAAACATACAACAAAAACAATAACACCCACATGTTCGTTATGCTATTGTGTATCTACACACCAGAAAATCATATTTATTGACAAACAAACATAAAAGTTACAAATTTTGAAAGACGACTACCACAGCGACTAATTAAGAAAATTAATTAGGTCAAATTTTTTTCAAAAATAATGTGGAGTGCGTAAGGTTAAGCCACTTTTTGGTTCGATCAAATGTTTGCCTTTCTGAATACTACTGGCAAAGACATGCTCCTTTCCACCACAGTCTGTAGTCCTTTGGGCGATATCAGGGCGCATTAGCAATGTCACCCACTGCAGCTGGTGGCTTGTATAGTAAGTTTGTTTCCAAGCTTGTGCAATCATTCACTTTTACCGCTACAAATGGAGAGGAAGACTAAGGTCTGGTCAGACAAAACATTCTGGTCAGACATGTTGGTTAGGGTCAGACTAAACATTCTGGTCAGACATGTTGGTCAGGGTCAGACTAAATATACTGGCCAAGACCCTCATCTCGATTTTCCCGTAGTCCTCCGTGGAAACGGGCTGTTTTCAATACAGCTTGGTCAGGGATCGACGTGATCCCCATTGTAGTGAGCGAGACGCAAATGAAGCCAAGCATAGCACAACCTCCTGGTGGACCCCAGTGCTTCTTCATCCGCACGCTCGTGATGTAAGGAAAGCTACAACAACCCGCCACTAAACGCCCTTTTCAGCGCACACAAAAGAGTAAACCTACTCATTGCGTGCATTCAACAACAACAACAACAACAACCGCTCCAATATGAAGCACAGGTGTCAACTGTTGTCAGTCATTTTGCAAGATACCCGTTTCGTGCCTAATGCTGTGGCTGATTATAATGGCTATGTTTCTTATTACATGATGAGGTTGCTAGTACCAATAACAATCACTTTTAGTCGCCTTTTTTGACATGCTAAGAAGGCGATAGTGGTCCTATTCTTTCCATCGTGGGTAGGACTCTATTGGTAATAAATCCTAGCCATCGAGTCACGATG
Organism: Ariolimax columbianus; assembly: GCA_036924085.1. Classification (NCBI taxonomy): domain Eukaryota; kingdom Metazoa; phylum Mollusca; class Gastropoda; order Stylommatophora; family Arionidae; genus Ariolimax; species Ariolimax columbianus. The sequence continues at coordinate 68,837,268 of JAVGWX010000011.1, forward strand.
TTCACAAAAACGACCTGGAGCTTTCTGGTTGCTTCTGAACTACTCAAAAACTAACAACAGCATACAAGCTAACTATGACTTAATTTTTGTTTTATTGAAAGCGTATCATCAATATAAACAGTGTTTGCGTTTGTCATTGGGTACACACACAAATAACCAAACAGGCTTGATACTTTTGCATGCTGTAATATTAATTTAATTTTTTTTATCCATCTTCATTTCATATTTGTTTCCAAAGCCTTTAGTTCACCCGTGTTCTTTAGAAATACCAATTACTTGTTGTGGGTCATCTGTTAGGCAACACACTATCTGTTCTTCTTTGTCCTGATCTCAAATGTCACTTAGTGTTGACTGCGCATCTGCTGCCAGTGTTTATCACATATTCAGTGGTTCGAAGTATAACGGCTGGGTCATGTGAAACGTAATGACAAAGTTGTGAAAATCAGGTCACATGGACATACAATGTGCTCACCATAGTGATGGGTCTACCGAGAAGTATGGCTTAGCTTGGCTTTGCTTGGCTTGGCTTGGCTTGGCTTGGCTTGCCTTGGCTTGGCTTGGCTTCGTTCGTTCTCAATCTCCCGCTACCAAACCCTGAAAGGGCTTAAGTAGCAGAATGTAGTCCAGATACCGGAATGCGCAGTGTCGTACTTTACAGCTTGACTGCGATATTTGCACGTTTCGGTCCAACACAACCGACTTCAGCAATCATTTTTTTAGTACCAGGTTAGCATTCCCTCTTCGATCCCTTCTGCTTAGCCAGTCTGCCCCGCTGCAGCCTGTTATCCAGGATCACTGCGTGGAGGTGTAGAAGGGTCTTGGTGGCTATGGTCGCTGACCACTGCATCTCATGCGCTGCTCGGCGTCTTGATCCCACTGAGAAGTACAGCGTGGCACTACATCCAGAAGAGCCCAACCCCACCTTTACCGATGCGCCTAGGTTGAAAGACGGGCTTTCAAGTGAACATAACAAATAGTGCAGAGTTAATTTGGTGTAGTTTCTACAACAAGAAACCGGTCTTGCTACGTGTGCAGATTGGGATAACCAGTCAATAATTTCTTCTCAATGTCGCTTCTTGTGCTGCTTGGGAAAACCATTCAATAGTTTCTTCTCAATGTCGCTTCTTGTCACGCTTGGGAAAACTATTCAATAGTTTCTTCTCAATGTCGCTTCTTGTGCTGCTTGGGAAAACCATTCAATAATGTCTTCTCAATGTCGCTTCTTGTGCTGCTTGGGAAAACTATTCAATAGTTTCTTATCAATGTCGCTTCTTGTGCTGCTTGGGAAAACCATTCAATAGTTTCTTCTCAATGTCGCTTCTTGTGCTGCTTGGGAAAACGATTCAATAGTTTCTTCTCAATGTCGCTTCTTGTGCTGCTTGGGAAAACGATTCAATAGTTTCTTCTCAATGTCGCTTCTTGTCCCGCTTGGCAAAACCATTCAATAGTTTCTTCTCAATGTCACTTCTTGTGCTGCTTGTGGAAACCGTGCAATGCTTTCTTCTCAATGACGCTTCTTACACAGATTAAGGCTACAACTGTAGAAAACTTCCTACACGAAAGATGCGCTAAAAGCAATATGTGTGATCTAGCTGTTGTGGTTTCTGTGGCAACCATTGTGAGTTTGCTAGTCCCATATTCATGCCTTTAACGACTTGTATGTGGGTGTAGTGGATCACTTCAATCCTTCATAGTAAGGAGTGCTGGGCGTCTGCACGAGGGCAACTACTGAAGCTGGTCCTATCTTCATGACCTTCAAATCAAATCGCTTTAAACGTTCTCTAGTTTCTGTGGAAATGTGTTTTGACATGAGATTAGTATTTTCATGAACAACCTTTCTTGTTCACCATTTTTGACATATTTTCTCAGTGTCTAGACATTAGATCGATATGGATATCTACTGAAAATAGCTGAAGCTAGTCTAATATTTCAGGTTGTAAAGAATGAGACAGGATGTGTCCAGACACGATCGATCAGTCAAGCAAATTAATGGAGAAAATCAAAGTGAAGAAGAAATAATGACCCTATTGGCGAAAACAGCCAGACAACAGAGTGTATACAATAAGGGAATAAAAGGATATCAACAAAGTTTTTTTAATAGAGAACTTAAGAAAAAAATAGAGAATGTAAAAGTATTTTTATTTTATTTTACTGGTCGACAAAGAGTATGGCTGAAAGTTAGGAAGAAGATTCCGTAGACAATTTTGGAGAAAGATCCTATCAGATCAAGTGATATCCCCGTATCGAAGGTCAGCTGCGTGGATCATTTAAGTCTTCTGTCATCTACCTTGATGGTGCAATATAACTGGACTTTTGTTGTTCCTTTCTTGGTGTTCTCCACCCACTCAGTATTACTCTATATTACTATCGCACATTTGCCGTTTAGGGGACGGGAAAAAGGGGGGGGGGAGCGGTAGCGTAGTGGTTATTGCACTGGCTTCCCAGTTAAGCGATCAAGATCCTCAGATGGTGCAGGGTTTTTTCCCGATCGCAAACAGGCTCCTGTGGTCGACCCAGCCACAGAATTTGGTATCAGAAAAAAATCTGGAAAGTAAATGCGGTCGGCGTGATGTTAGTAACTTGAACACCATATTTCTATAGGCCGCACATCATGACAGGATCTCAAGTTTACTCTTACTTACGTTTGTCGTTTACTTTTCCTTTCAGCATGGTTTTCAGTCAATCTTTTGATCTGACCAAAATTTTTGACTGTCTGGCTCTGATTTGTGGGACTTATTCTCTTTCTACAACCTTTCATACCTACTTATTTGTTTTGTTTTCTTTCTACGAAATGAGTTCCATTCGTCTATATTTCAAATGCCTTTATTCCCGTTTCTATCGCATTTCCAATGTTCATATTTCTACGCCATGCAACAACGAGATGAAGAAAATGGTGGGGGGAAATGAAATGACAAACTAGAAGTGCGTCTCTCAGGAAATAGTTGCACAAGTATACATGAACCTCAGCCAAACAATCAAACGTCTATTTACACATTCGGCTAATTAATTGATTAATCAACACAATAGGGTGTTTCATACGTAGAATACAAAATGCAAATATGCGAAAGAATGTAGTCTCCGAACGATAAACATTGGAACTATTACAAGTGAGAATAAACATGCCAGGAACAACGATAGACTCTTCATAAAACATTCTTCTTCTTGTCCTTATTTCACTCCAGCTGGAGTATAAGGCCACATCTACAGTTAACCTCCTTAGGAAGTCTACTCTAAAATACGTCGCGTACTTTTGCAGTGGGGGTTTATGAATCAATGTGTTTTACGTGATCGGGTTATTAGCCCCATGCACAACTCTCTTTAGCTGCATTTTGCAATATTCATGGAGGTGCAGTAGTCCTATTTGTTCCTCCTCAAAAAGGTATTATGAGATTCCCTTGCACAGCGTATTAAATCATGTTGCCCGATCCTAAGGCAGGCACAAAGTATAAAACCAGTATGCATTTCCAAACTTGTCGCAATGGATTCCTAATGGTGGATATATCTGGCTCTAGCAACCTCATTGTGTCATGAAAATTAACATTTCAAACTTATGTCAATGCACATCCTACTCTTGACGTGAACCAAACGTCTACTACTGTTGAGCATACCTCTGAATCTCCTCTGACTTAGTCGTTCCTCTTCTACCATGGGTTGTACAGGTCTTCATTCAGTTTTCTTTTGGTTTATAGTTTCTAAAGAATCTGGTAGCCAGTCTCACGCAAAGTTCTTTTCAGTCGCCGTTTACGACATACTTGGGAGGTTACAGTGTTAGTATTCTCTGCTTTCGTTTTGAGATCCTGTAAAACAGATAACTCTAGAAGCAATACCCCATCTACGATACAGGGGCGCTGATGATGATAGAATCCCTTAGCTGATAGACCTTGACAGCCCAATGCCTCCTGAACAAAAGCACGTCTTCCTTCCTTGTTGTGATGTTTAGAATGTGTTGTGGTGTTTAGAGTGTGTTATGTATATTGTGGGATGCGGTGGGACCAGCTGGTTTCGCAGGGCTGGTAGTCCTGCTCACCGGGTCAGCGGGCGCTGGATTGATTCCTCGTAGTGGTGACAGGTTCTTATATTTCGTATATCGATATGTATTAAGTACCATCAAACGGCAGCAGTCTACTCGTGAGACTGCCTTCCTTACTCATGGCATACAAGACACGTATATCGATATGTATTAAGTACCATCAAACGCTAGCAGTCTACTCGTGAGACTGCCTTCCTTATGGCATACAAGACACGTAAAACGATATGTATTAAGTACCATCAAACGCCAGCAGTCTACTCGTGAGACTGCCTTCCTTACTCATGGCATACAAGACACGTATATAGATATGTACATATGTATTAAGTATGACCATACGCCAGCAGTCTACTTACTTTCAAAAATGCATGGCTGAGACCAGTCAATGAACCCTGGCCAGTTAAGGAGCATCTCCGAGTGGATTGGGTCAGGGGAAAAGAAGCACGTGCATCGTGGTTTGGTCAGGTAATCTATGATCTGAGGACAAAGGTCAAGGTTGTAACGCCATGCCACGTGAGACACCTAAACGTAATCTACATACATATATACCTACCAACCAACAGATCCACTTCCTCACCCACCTATCCACACACACACACACATACACACACATACTCATCCACTCACGCACATATACACACTCACCCACTCATGCACACATACACGCACACACAGACACTTAAGGATTTTTTTCAAAGTGTCACCGAATCTATCCGCCCAGCCTCCTACGAACTGTTAATCTGTAATTGTAATCACAACAAAAACAAACAAACAAAAAAAATTTAAAAAATCAAAAAAAAAAAAAAAAGAAAACTACGTGAGCTGACTCACAAAATTCTGAAATTAAATTAAAACATATGAAAAATGAGTTAATTTGAATTGTTTGCGTCAGTGACGCATGTATGTTCGATGTGGACCTCCTCTCTGATGTCCATGCAGTGGAAACATGTGAACTTTACAAAGTACAAAATAAAGTTGGTTGAGGTGTTTCTGACGCAGCACGGTATGGACCATCAAAACTTTAAAATACATTTTTGTTTTAATGCACATAAGCACGACCGTCGTCCACAAATGCCAGCCGTGGCCTATAAACAAGTATTATGCGAGTTTATTATATTTTACTTTATTGGTATGTCGTTGTTCTAAATTAGCGGCATGATATCATTGAAGAAAAGAACACATAATCGTTATTTCAAGAGAATGGGACTGATTATTTCTATTAGTAATGCTGAAGGAAACCACTGTCTCTTTTATTTGTTTTGCAACCGCTTCTTCTGTGAAATAATACAACATATAAAGGCATTTTAATACGACGCACCCCAATTACAGAAATGTCAAAGGTGAGCTCCATATTATAAGAAGAATAAATACACTAAACAGGTGGCTTTTTCTGCAAAATTTTTTATATCGGTACCATACTTTGTCAAATGCCTTAGTGAAATCGACAATAACATATTAGAAATATTGCTGGTAGTATTCGATTTTTTCACATAGCAATCTGAGGTCAAAGATTTGTTCAGTAGTACTACCAGTGCAAAAACCAGCTTATTCCTCAGCTTTGATCTTCCCAGTTCTTGTGTTTACCCTGTTTTGTATAACTTGGGCATTGCTTTATATGCGTCACTGACAGATTGGTTGTTCTAAAAGTGATACATAGTGCTTGATTGTCCATTTACACGACCCTGCATCAATGTGCTCAGGTTCTGTTGCACATCATGGTCAGTATCGTGGGGGAGGGGAAGAGAGATAGACAATTTGAGGGGAAGAGACGAACGGGTTGAAGGGGGAAGAGATGCACAAGGTGGACTGTCGAGTTGAGATGGAAAGAGATGGGCGGGGATATAAACAGGTTGAATGCGGGTTAGGAAGAGACTGGGGGGGGGGGATAAGGGGGAGGGGTAGACGTGTTGGCAAAATGGAAAAAAGAAGGATGGATGGATTGATGAGAAGAGATGGACGGATTGATGAGAAGAGATGGACGGATTGATGAGAAGAGATGGACGGATTGATGAGAAGAGATGAACGGATTGATGAGAAGAGATGGACGGATTGATGAGAAGAGATGGACGGATTGATGAGAAGAGATGGACGGATTGATGAGAAGAGATGGACGGATTGATGAGAAGAGATGAACGGATTGATGAGAAGAGATGGACGGATTGCGGGAGAGCAAGACGGAGTGCAGTGATGATGTGAGAAAGTAGAGGAGTCCAGGAGACCTTGCAAATTAACTGTCATAATAATTATTCCAGGCAACGCCGTGCTCCACATTTAGGGAACAGATGACAGAGAAATGGGCTAGTTGACGGGAGGGATAGATGTGCATGGGATGGGCGGGTCTAGGAGGGATGAGATGGGAAATGAGTGAGAGCGGGTGAGGGCAAGAGTGGACGGCGGATGGGCGGGTTGAGAGGAAGAGTGGGGGTTAGGTTTGAGGGAGTGCATTGTGTATGTGAAGCCAGGGTTTAAAAAGTTAAATGTGCATGTATGTGTGTGCATGTATGTGTGTGTGCATGTATGTGTGTGTGTGTATATGTGTGTGCATGTGTGTGTGTGTGCATGTATATGTGTGTGCATGTGTGTGTATGTATGTGTGTGTGCATGTATATGTGTGTGCATGTGTGTGTGTGTGTGCATGTATGTGTGTGTGCATGTATATGTGTGTGCATATGTGTGTGCATGTATGTGTGTGTGCATGAATATGTGTGTGCATGTGTGTGTGTGTGCATGTATGTGTGTGTGCATGTGTGTGTGCATATGTGTGTGTGCATGTATGTGTGTGTGCATGTATATGTGTGTGCATGTGTGTGTGTGTGTGTGCATGTGTGTGTGCATGTATGTGTGTGTGCATGTATATGTGTGTGCATGTGTGTGTGTGTGTGCATGTATGTGTGTGTGCATGTATATGGGTGTGCATGTGTGTGTGCATGTATGTGTGTGTGCATGTATATGTGAGTGCATGTGTATGTGTGCATGCATGTGTGTGCATGTATGTATGTGTGTGCATGTGTGTGTGCATGTGTGTGTGTGCATGTATGTGTGCGTGCATGTATATGTGTGTGCATGTGGGTGTGTGTATGTGCATGTATGTGTGCGTGCATGTACATGTTTATGCATGTGGGTGTGTGCGTGCATGTGTGTGTGTGCATGTATGTGTGTGTGTGCATGTATATGTGTGTGCATGTGTGTATGTGTGTGTATGTATATGTGTGTGCATGTGTGTATGTGTGTCTGCATGTATGTGTGTGTGCATGTGTGTGTGCATGTTTTTGTGTGTGTCTGCATGTATATGTGTGTGCATGTATATGTGTGTGCATGTATGTGTGTGTCTGCATGTATGTGTGTGTGCATGTATGTTTGTGTTTTGTTTGTCTGGTTTGTTTGTTGTCTTGTATTTGTTTTTCATTTAAAATTTATTTATTTATTCCCTTCTTGTTTGTTTGTTTATTTCTAATGTTTTTGTTAGGGTGGGGTGGGGTGAAAGTGGGGGGGGGGGTGAAGAGTGCCATATGCTAATTGTGTACTTCAAGGAATACGATTCCCGACTGTTTTGTGCCCGATACAGCTGCACAAGTAATAGGTCACTGCTCATTATTGTTATTCGTATGTAGCTAATATCCCCTTCTTCTTTTTTTCTTTGCCAGCGTCATCTAACAACGACGCCTCTTTATGTCTGAATATTATACTGACATTGTTGGGGAACTGAGACGCTAGTCAGGTCAGGCATAATATACTGACCAGGACGTCGCGTCAGGGTCAATACACTGACCAAAACCACAATCTCTCTTCCACGCAGCGTTCCGTGGAAACAGACTCTTTCAAAGCAGCCTGGCTGACGAGATTTGAATTGATGTTATCCCCGTAGTAGTGAGCCCCAGGCAGATGAAGCCAAACATAGCATAAACGCCTGGATAACGGCGGTCTACCTTCATCAGCATGCTCGGGATGTGAGGAAATCTACTACAACCCACCACATAACGTCCTTTTCAGGGCGCACAAAACAGTAAACCTACTTATTGTGGTCATTAAACAACAACAACAATACTAACCTTGCTGGAGGGATCTGGGAGTCCTTCCCCGACAGCCAAAATGGTGGCCTTCGTCCGTAGCACCCACCACGTCTGACCCGTCCATCGGTTTTCTAGACATTCTGTCAGCATACAACACATCTGGGTAACGTAGAGATGTTCGTAAGATTTGAGAACACAACAGTCCCATTGATGCATGCGTGCAGACATTATCAAATATGTTGGTCTATGTTGGCTGTGTGGGCGATTGGGTATATGTGTGAGTGAATGATTGGATGGAACGCAGTGAGTGAGTGAGTGAATGAGTGGGTGGGTGAGTGAGGATTGAATAAATAAGTCAACCAGTAATTCGGTACGTCAGTCAACCAATAAACGTGTTAGAAAGAAAGGTAATTTAGGCATTCAGACCACAACAAAGTTGACAGATTGAAACCAAGACTATTCATTGTACCTGAATAAAACACGCAACAGCAATAAACATACGCAGTGTTCAAAAAGACTTGATATCAGTTTAGGTTGCCATAAGTTCAAGGTCAGAAACTTACCTTCCACGAATAAGGAAGGTGATTTTTCAGCCATTCGTGGAGTGGACGTAACTCTTCACCAGTTGTTTCCACTAAACTGATTGAATCTGTGACGATATCAAATATGACAAATGAAGACTGATAATTATAGCCACATTTTCCAGGTAATGAAAGTGATAAACATGACGTGTGTTATCTTTATGCCGCTAACCAGCCGCCAAGGTCGCGAAACGTAACGGGTTGCAGAAGTGACCTTTGACGGTTTTTTTGGGTTTTTTTTTTTTTTTAACACTTGTAAACGAGCGAAAGATAATCAAGATCACCTCATATTCTCGTGAGTGACTCTGGAAACAGGCTGAGTCTGAGCAGTCTGACCAACGTTGTGGGGATCGATACTGGAATACCGATAATTGGGATCATAATGAAAAGCCTTGCATTGCACTATAGATATGAGAATCCCAGCACACCTTCTGAAGCATGTCTCCCTCGGAATACAAGACGAGCCGCTTAATCTGCTTTTTAACAAACGTCAAGTTAACTCGTTTCACAGTTCGAGTATGGGGAACTGAGACGCTAGTCCGGTCAGATACAATCTACTGATCAGGGTGTCGCGGCAGGGTCAGGCAAATTATACTGACCACCAAGACCGCTATCTCTCTTCCATGTAGCGTTCCCTGGAAACAAGCTGTTGTCAAGGCAGTCTAGCTGACAAGACGTCGATCGACGTGATCCTCGTATTAACCAGTGTACCGCAGACGAAGCCAAGCATAGCACAACAGCCTGGGGGACACAGCACACTCGGGACGTGAGGAAACCTATTACAATCCGCTAATTAATGCTAAGGGGTTTTTTCAGGATGCACAAAAGGGTAAACATACTCATTGTGCGCATTCAACAACAGCAACATAGTACGACTATCTTCCAACAAGTTAATCCTTGTAAAGATTACAATTAAAAAAATTGACATCGCTTTCATTTGAAGACTAAAACCAAAATTGCTCTATTGAATACAATAAATTATAAATTCTTATGAATAATGTATTTATTGTTTTTTATGTATCATTTTTTTATGATGTATAATTGTTTGTATTGTAGAAATTTGGTGATAAATGTTGATAAGAAACAAATAAAATATCATTCTTCTTAACCTTACGCACTCCAATATATTTTTGAAAAAAATTTGACCTAATTAATTTTCTTAATTAGTCGCTGTGGTAGTCGTCTTTCAAAATTTGTAACTTTTATGTTTGTTTGTCAATAAATATGATTTTCTGGCGTGTAGATACACAATAGCATAACGAACATGTGGGTGTTATTGTTTTTGTTGTATGTTTGTTAGTTTTTGAGATTTAAAAAGATGAAGTTGAAAATTTATGAAAATCTCGGGAAAAATTTAGACTCGACCACTAGGCCTAGTCGCTTCGATAGAAAACCATGGAAACCACAACAACGTATCGATACTGTGTTTACAATATCTACACAACTGTTAGTTTCAATTCAAACGTAGTTCTTTCATTTAAACAAACAAAATAAACAGATCTACGCGATAAAAATCTTTCTCAACAACCTACTTCCCCTTTCGCAAAAAGTCGGCTTGCTCCAAACGGCGTATACAAAATTAAAACTGTTCAAAAGCCATTTGTAATCGAACACACGATACTTTAACCGGCAAAATATCGTGTATATATGGAGGGCGTAGTCAGCAGTAAAAAATGGCTGTCAGGAGTGACTCCGTTCACCAAAAAAAATTTTTTTCCGCACACCGTTTTTGTAGGCCGAGCTGGTCCAAAGGGATCGGACATTGGAGTGCTACAGCATGAACAATATGTGTTGTTTGAAGCTGTTTATGTGACGTCAGGGGAGTGATGTCATCTGCCATACCTTTTGGAGAGTACCAGTAGTTGGCCTTGCCTATGGTGCAAATTAGCCTAGCGAGACTCCGATCCTGGTGAAATAGGCAGTCAGACCGTCGGAGACAATCTGGTTTCGCTAGACCGCTCGGATAATATTGTTTGGTTTGATTTAAGGTTTGCCTTTTTGGGTTCTACTGGCGAAGGCCCGATCCTTTCTACCCCAGTCCGCTTTTGACGATATCAGGACGTCTTGACCAGTGTATGGATGCGTGTGTGTATCCGTTTGTTATGTAGACGTCTTGACCAGTTTATGGATGCGTGTGTGTATTATGTGGACGTCTTGACCAGTGTATGGATGCGTGTGTGTATCCGTTTGTTATGTAGACGTCTTGGCCAGTGTATGGATGCGTGTGTGTATCCGTTTGTTATATGGACGTCTTGACCAGTGTGTGAAAGGATGCGGTGTGTATCAGTTTGTTATGTGGACGTTTTGACCAGTGTATGGATGCGTGTGTGTATATCCGTTTATTATGTAGACGTCTTGACCAGTGTATGGATGTGTGTGTATCCGTTTATTATGTAGACGTCTTAACCAGTGTATGGATGCGTGTGTGTACCTGTTTATTATGTGGACGTCTTGACCGATGTGTGTGTGTGTGTATCCGTTTATTATTTAGACGTCTTGACCAGTTTATGGATGCGTGTGTGTATTATGTGGACGTCTTGACCAGTGTATGGATGCGTGTGTGTATCCGTTTGGTATGTGGAAGTCTTGACCAGTGTATGGATGCGTGTGTGTATCTGTTTGTATAACGAATATATTTCCAAACAAGTACAAGCTTGATCTATTAAAGGATCGTCCAGCATATAACTTTTTTGTTTCTTGATATAATCAAAATTACTTATTCAAAGGTGTATACGTTAGCCAATAGTAATGCAAAGCTTGAAAGGTCAGGTCAGGTCAGGTCATCCCGTAACCGGTGAGGTCGTTGGGGCACACATGAAGACATCCTCACAACTCCACGCCATCCCTCTCTGTCAGATGCCGCTGCCTGTGACTCTTCTGGTCGGAGACTGGTCCATTATTTTATGTTGTCCTCCCATCTCTTTTTGGGCCGGCCTCTTCGTCGTCTGCCATGCACCTTCCCGTGAAGGATTGTGTTTGCAAGACCATTTGATCTCGATATGTGACTGTACCAAGTGAGTTTCCTTCTTTTGACAGTTGCCAAGAGATCTTCGAAAGGCCCTATTGCCGTTGAAATTCTATTTCGAATTTCCTCGTTTGTAACTCGATCTTTGTACGTGACGTTTAAAAGTTTTCGGAAACATCTCATCTCCAAGGCCTGTATCCTTCGTTGAAGGTCAGCTGTAACTGTCCATGTCTCACACGCATAGAGGAATATTGACAGGACCAGTGAACGCATTAATCTGATTTTCGTGCGTAGTGCTAACCGTTTATCTTGCCAGATTTTGTTAAGTCGTGCCAGCGCCGCTATTGTCTGTGCTATTCTGGCCAATACTTCACATTTTGATCCCTCATCACTGACAATCGACCCAAGATATTTAAAACGGTCAACCACTTCGAGTTCCTGACCGTTAGCTTTTATCTTGCTCTTGAAGCCCGTAGCGTTGTTGGTCATTAATTTTGTCTTTCCAGCGTTTATCTCCATACCATAGTCAAGAGCTGTTTCATCGAGCCTTCTGACCCATTCCTGGAGTTCTGCTTCTAAACCCGCCAACCCGTCGATACCATCTGCAAAACGAAGGTTGGTAATCGTTGGGGCCCCCTATCTTGACAGTACCAACGTGACCTGCAAGTGCCTCACTCATAATTCCTTCAAGAAATATATTGAAAAGAGTTGGAGAGAGTGTACACCCCTGTCTCACACCATCTGATGTGCGAAACCAGTCTCCTCGCCTCCTATTCAAAAGAACTGCACTAGACGCCTTGTTATACAGGTGTTCAAGGACCGTTATAATATTTCCGTTGATATTATACATCATCATGGTTGCCCAAAGCGCTTTATGTCATACCCTATTAAACGCCTTCTTAAAATCCACAAACACATGATACAGTGTTTGCTGCTGTTCTAGATATTTCTCGCTTAGCAGCCTTAAATGAAATATATGTTCTGTAGTGCTTCTTCCATATCTAAATCCTGCTTGCTCCTCGGCAATAATGTTCTCTGCTTGGGGTTTCAATCGGTCGAGGATTAATCTAAGCATGACCTTGCTAGGGTGGCTAATGAGGCTTATTGTTCTGTAATTTTGGCACAGCATTAGGTTTCCAGACTTATGTAACGGTATAACTATTGATTTCGTCCATAAGTCCGGCCAGTTTCTGGTCGCTTGAAAACAAACACAAAATATACTGACAAATAGAAGACTCCTGTTTATATTATGACAGTACTCTAGAGGAGCATACCTACACATTTAGAAATCTAGAACAGTACACTAATAAGAAGAGCTACACATATTGAACAGTGTCCATGGTGAGGAGACATACACATTTAGAGCAGTGCACTGACTTGGTAGACCTAAACATGTTTTAATAGTGCTTTGAGAAAGTAGAGCCACTGACTTGGTAGACCTAAACATGTTTTAATAGTGCTTTGAGAAAGTAGAGCCACTGACTCAGATGATGCCTCAGCAATACAATAATAGCAGACATTAATACTTCAACTGAGATATTATACTTGGTAAAGTTTGGGGGAAAAGAAGAAAACACATAGGCCTGGAAGGAAGACAATATAGCCAAGCTGCCAAAGAAGGGAGATCTGAAGCAGTGAACAAATTATAGAGTAATCATGTTATTATCAGTGCTCTGTAAATATTAAATAGAATCATTTTAGAGAGATTAAAATAAGCCATAAACAAGCAACAGAGATAATAGAATGCAGGGTTTCAACAAAAGTGGTCATGTACATAATACAAGCGTAGATAGTTAAACAAAATTAACAAAATGTGGAATTGAACTCACTACTTTATATAAGTGTCATACAAAATGAGAAAATATGATTAAATGAAAGAAAGTCAGAGATTTTTTTTTACGCTCCAGGAAATAAGATACTGAAAAATTATATCGGGGCTAGAGCCGAAGTGCAAATGAACAGTGGATAGAATCAAAATGCAAGGAAATATAAGATACAGGAAAGAAGCACATCACGAGGGCTATTAAGCAGAATTAAAAAATCTTTCAAACAAGACAAGGCTGACTCAGGGATGATGATGCATTAAGGACAAGAGTCTTGAGTCTGCAGTGTCCCGTTCTGAGACTGGATACCTTTGCCCATCTCTGCCAAGTGTATCTATTATGTAATTTACTGGATTGTTTTCTTTGTGCTGGTCTCTTCATTCCGTCCACGTGGATCGTTTGATGAGTGTTCGCTTCTTTATAACTTAATGGATGGTGAGTCTGCATGCGGCCACTTCCAGCTTTAGCGAGCTCACCTGGTTTCTCGTTTCCAAGGATCCCAGAGTCGGCCTAGATCAACGGTAGGACTAGATATGATTTTAAGACAACAACACGATGTATTTTATTTCGTGTTAGAGTCTTTCTTGTTGGGGCTTGAGATGGCTTGGAGTACGCTCCTGGGGTCTGTTAGAATTACAATTTTCCTTGCAGTTGTGTTGATAATGTCCCCGTTGCTGTACGAACAGCTATTGCTACATCTCTTAAATTGCTACAAGTCTCTCTTGCTGGTATGGAGTGATTTTATATGTCGCCGTTGGAGTGTGCAAGATGTAGATTCAACTGTCTTCCCTTGTTTCGCTCGCCGAGGCCAATCCATCTGTGTACACATGTTTCAAGGAGTTGCTACAGTACTGTCTCTTGAGCTCCTGCAGAACATGGCTTTTATTTGCTCTGTTGCTGACTGCTCACTTTTATTCGCTATCCGTGGAACCTCCTAGATGATTTTGGGCCGGTCATGGCCCGGTATCCAAAGTTATGGAATGAGTGCTGCGCAATTTTCGATTTCGGCTTCAATATCTGCATGTTTCTGTGGATTTCTTTGGCCAGATAGTTGGGGCTTTTCCTTAGTATCGGGTAGTCTGTTTCTAGTTCTAGTGAAGATGTACATTATTAAGAGAAAGTAAGGAGGTAGTGATAGTGTAATGAAAAATGTATGGTAATCGTGAAGGAAAATAATAAACGATGCCGATTTGTTTAATTACAATATTTCACAGTTTATATGAAAGATAAGTATTTCACATAGTTAATATGAAAGATAAGTAGTTCACATAGTTAATATGAAAGATAAGTATTTCACATAGTTTATATGAAAGATAAGTATTTCACATAGTTAATATGAAAGATAAGTATTTCACATAGTTTATATGAAAGATAAGTATTTCACATAGTTAATATGAAAGATAAGTATTTCACATAGTTAATATGAAAGATAAGTATTTCACATAGTTTATATGAAAGATAAGTATTTCACATAGTTAATATGAAAGATAAGTATTTCACATAGTTTATATGAAAGATAAGTATTTCACATAGTTAATATGAAAGATAAGTATTTCACATAGTTTATATGAAAGATAAGTATTTCACATAGTTAATATGAAAGATAAGTATTTCACATAGTTTATATGAAAGATAAGTATTTCATTCACATAGTTTATATGAAAGATAGGTAGAACAAGATTCAATATTGCAAAGTACTGTCACTTACAAATGCATGTAACGGAATCTCTAAACGTTATAAGATGGAAGAAATGAATAGTTCTTACAATTTAAATAAAGACAAATATCTACCTCCGACCCTAGAGTTATCCATGGTGCAGAGAAAGTGTATCTCAAGCAGTTAAAACAGGCACGCCTCCTGAGGTTTCTAGTGCAAAGGCTACGCTAATAGAGCACGCTTGTTGTGATAAGATGTGTTGAAATATGAGCCGTGTGCTGCGATTGTGAACTATTGGAAATATGTAGGCACGTTTTAACATAGAAATTGGGAGGAAGGATAACGTCTGGTTAGACAAAAACATTCTGATCAGACATGTTAATTAATCAGGGTCACAGAAAATATACTGGCCAAGACTCCCACCGCACTTCAACTTAACCCTCCTGCCAGTCTGGCTAACGAGGTGGAAGATCGATGTGATCCCCGAAGTAGTGAACCACATGCAGATGAAGACAAACAAAGCACAAATCCCTGGAGGATAAATGTCCACTTTCATCAGCACGCTCGGGATGTGAGGAAAGTCACAAAAACGTCCTTTTCAGGGCGCACAAAAAGAGTAAACCTACTATTGTAAGAATTCACAACAACATAGAAATATCAACCTCTGTGTAAGTGGGAAATTAGTTAATGTGACAAGAAACAGAAGAATAAATTACAATACAAATATGACACAACTCACAGCTGCTTCTTCTGTGTCCAGGCTCATTAGGTATGCCAGATTGGCAGAATGAAACTCAAACGTCTTTTCCATGACGAGCCGGCAGTTCCACGTCTTCGGTATGAGCACTGCACATCTAGTCAAGTCTTGTAGCATCGTGCCTACAGCTTCGGTATGGTCCCTGCCACATCCCAACCCCCCGCGCACCCCGCACACTAGCAAGTCTGGTAGTATGTGTTACTATGGCATGCACATCTCTGATCGTTATGTTCATGAATCGGAGTTCCAGTCCGGCATAGGCATTCTCTGACGTGAGGTTTCTGGACTCGTTAGAGGTGGCCTTTCACATTTCAATAGCCCGTTCTTCAACAAAAGAGGTTCATTTGTTTTTGTCCATAAAGCTGGAGTGCTGTATCAGATATATGCTTTCGTCACCTAAGCGACTGTTGTCTCCCTTCATTGCATCTTTCAGCTATGCCTCTATCGTTCATTCTTCTTCTTCCTCGGCGCTCGTCTGAAAAGGGCGATGTGACGTGTCGCAGTATTGCTGTGATATCTGCGCCTTTCGGTCTGACACATCCGGTCTGACACAACCGGTTTCAGCTGGCTTTTACGGGTTCCGGTTTTACCTTCACACTGCGATCCATATTCTCGTAGTCAGACTAAACTAGTGCATCCTGGTTCCAAGTCTGCCTCTTAGATGAGGAATAGGGTTTTGGTCAGCTCTGGTTTGCTGACCTTGATGCAAGCTGTCAACCAAGAGTCTCTGGTTGATATCAGCTCATTCACTGTACTGCATCATAGGCCCCCACCCTTCTTTCTTAAATAAGATGATCAGTTAAGTGTGTGACGACAAGGGGCACTGATACAAGCTAGGTAATGTGGGCTCGTGGATAGAATCAGCCTCCTGAAAGTGGGCTGGGGGATCACGTGCCACTACTGATGCAGGTTTTGAAACGATTGGTTAAGGTCACAAGCTGGTGGTTGGTCACCTCTTGCTGAAAGCTCAAGGAATTCCGGAGATACTCAATACGGCTGTGGTTAGTTGAGAGTGCTGGCCAGTCCAAGACGTTCCAGAGATACTCGATAGGGTTGGGATCAGATAAGAGGAAAGGCCAGTTCAAGACGTTCCGGGGATATTCAATAAGGTTGGGATTAGTTGAGAGTGTTGGCCAGTACATCCTGGTGTCGTGTTGCTGCTGGACAAAGTCATTAACAACATGATCCCGGTGGGGACGATGACTGTCTTCTTTGAGCCATTGCATTGCCTCATTGCCTGGAGTGCTAGGGTTGTATGGAGCAGAGGAATACATATCTATCTTCAGCCCACTTGTGTCGTTAGACGTCGTTGGCAGGTATGATCTTCTTTGTTTCATATTTTTTGGCAGGAGAATATCCGTTGGTAACTTGCCAAGTCAATCCCAGAATCTCTGGAATATACGATCGAATATGATCTATATAAATAATACCTAAATAATAACCTAAATAAATAATAATTCGACACGATGTAGTCCCTTTCATTGCGATCATGCTCCCTAACTGTGCCATCCTGGGGGCGTTATCTGGGCCGTCTCCACGGCTCAGTTATGTCCTCGTTAAACGACATTGTGAACCTTGACTCGTCTGTAAAGAGTACCACGGACCACTGCTGCGGTGTCCGTGCCAAATGGTCGAGGTCAAACAAGACTAGCAGAACGTGTGTAAGGCGAGAGCGTACTGCAGGACGTCTTGAGTGAAGAGCTACCTCATGAACCTGATAGGTAATCATGTGGTCGCTGACAGCAACGTTGTTGTCGATCGTAGTTGCGCTTTCATTGTGTTGGCTGTTCTGTCTATCAGTCACATAAGGACGACACGTCGATCTTCACGCACATTTGTTTTGCTTGGATGCACAGAGGTTATGGCTTCGTCCATAGCTATGGTGTTGATAAAACGATCTCGCAGTTTTTGAATGACCGGGTAGGGGACTGCAATTCATCTCCCAGCCTCTTGTATTGGCACACCATAAAACCATACCATGACATGCCATCTGTTAAGAACACTAAGTCATCATTTTGGAGGCACTGTTAAACAGTCCCACCAAAACGACCATAAACATCCCTGGCTCCCAACAAAAGGGATTGCACTGCCTTCAGTGATACTCAAGTTGCACTTGCAAGACCTTCTCTCCACTGCATAAAATGTATCCTTCCTTGGGAGAAAAGTGCAAATCATTGACAAATTATTCTCCTGATATTTGTGGGATTTATAGTGCCCATGGCAGCACGATTTAGCAGCACAAGACAGCTGAAGAATTGATCACTACCATGTGGCTTAATAATATGCCTAACCATGACAATCAGTTGTTACGGGCAACCGTTTTAATATGTGCAGCAATAACTGTTTCCCCAACTTAACGGAGAAATAAATATGTCCCTTAAATTGTTTTGAGTAGAACAGATACGTTCAAACACTTCACACGATAACCCTTAACAGTGGTGACGATGCTCAGTCCATATTCGAAAACTAGAAGAATCAACTGACTGTATAAAAGGAACTCTGATGAGTCTTCTAAATCAGTATAAAAACGTTACGTTAAGTTAAGTTAAGATATCAGCTGTTCACCAAATTACACATTGGACACAGACGTGTGCCCGTTTCGGAAGACTGAGAAACAGTGAAACATGTTCTTCAAGTCTGCTGAGCCAAAGAAACAAGAGGCACAGTGATGGCATGGCTGTCTCAGATCTAGATGAAGAATATGGCAATGAGCTACGAAAGATGTCAACGTCATGAGGTAAGTAAATTTGATTATTTGAGAGCGAAAGAAGAGGATAGACACTGAAAGCAGAATATGCGAAAAAAGGTAACAATTTTAATATCTCAAAAACAAGCAAGTCATAACGAAAGAGAAACGTGATGAAGTAGGAAATTAATGTCCAAATAAAGATATTAAAACAGTTCATTCAAATGGAATATGTTGTGTCACTCATAACAGAAGAAAGAAGATGTATCCAATTAATTATTTTTTTATTTTATTTTGCTCCCCATATTTATTTATTCCACAAGGCGGTGTGTTGCACTATGTTTTTATTTTGTGCGTGTCTACCAAACTAGTCGTACTGAGTTTACTAAACTAGCCGTACTGAGTTTACTAAACTAGCCGTACAGAGTTTACTAAACTAGTCGTACTGAGTTTACTAAACTAGTCGTACTGAGTTTACTAAACTAGTCGTACTGAGTTTACTAAACTAGTCGTACTGAGTTGACTAAACTAGCCGTACTGAGTTTACTAAACTAGCCGTACAGAGTTTACTAAACTAGCCGTACAGAGTTTACTAAACTAGTCGTACTGAGTTTACTAAACTAGTCGTACAGAGTTTACTAAACTAGTCGTACTGAGTTTACTAAACTAGCCGTACTGAGTTTACTAAACTAGTCGTACTGAGTTTACTAAACTAGTCGTACTGAGTTTACCAAACTAGTCGTACTGAGTTTACTAAACTAGCCGTACTGAGTTTACTAAACTAGTCGTACTGAGTTTACCAAACTAGTCGTACAGAGTTTACTAAACTAGTCGTACTGAGTTTACTAAACTAGTCGTACAGAGTTTACTAAACTAGTCGTACTGAGTTTACTTAACTAGTCGTACTGAGTTTACTAAACTAGTCATACAGAGTTTACTAAACTAGCCGTACTGAGTTTACTAAACTAGTCGTACTGAGTTTACTAAATTAGTCCTACTGAGTTTACTAAACTAGTAGTACAGTGTTTACTAAACTAGTCGAAACGTGTTTACTAAACTAGTCGAAACGTGTTTACTAAACTAGTCGTACATTGTTCACCAAACTAGTCGTACAGTGTTTACCAAACTAGTCATACAGTGTTTACTAAACTAGTTTTACAGTGTTTACCAAACTAGTCGTCTAGTGTTCACCAAACTAGTCGTACAGTGTTTACTAAACTAGTCATACAGTGTTTACTAAACTAGTCGTACAGTGTTTACTAAACTAGTCGTACAGTGTTTACTAAACTAGTCGTACAGTGTTTACTAAACTAGTCGTACAGTGTTTACTAAACTAGTCGTACAGTGATTACTAAACTAGTCATACAGTGTTTACTAAACTAGTCGTACAGTGTTTTTCACTCTAAATAATTTTCTTCAATTGCGGGTTTCCAATGGTTCTTTTTACATCCTGGTGCTAGGGGATGCGTGAGCTAGTGGTCAAGTCACAGAGCTCTCAACCCAAAGGTGCTCGATTTGCTCCCCATCATAGCACCTGTCATTACCCCAGGGAAGCAAACCCTTAGAAAATGCAGGAGGAAACGGACCCTTAAATAAAATGCATGTTGTGCTCAGATGCACTGGGCCGACAGGCACAACATAAAAACATAGTGCAACGCACACCACCTTGGGGAATTGAAAAATAAGGCGAACATTTTTTTTTAAAATTTACAAACAACAACAAAAAAAAACCGGAGAAGAAGATGGACCTGGTTACTCATAGATGTAGTGCAGTCAAAGCTATGATCCTCTAATACTGCCTATTTCCAGGAGCGTCAGTTTGGACGTTTAGGTCAGTATGTTGTACCCAATCTTGACGCGAGGGACATGGCACCCTTAAGTGAGATAGAAGGCATAACAGTGCTGTGATGACTGCAGTGGCAAGCGATCTTTATTCCTTTATTATCTCAGTGGGCCTCAGCAATGGGTATAAACATGCATGTGAAAGATATATAGTGTTATGTAGAACCAACAGCGCATTATTGGTGTGAGTCATTCAGACAATGAACGTAATTCAAAACTGCTTGTACTTAGTTAACTCTTGACTACATTTCATTGGTAGCAGATTACAGTGGCTCTTCTTACATCCCAAACCGTACTTGAGACTGTCATACTACATTTTTCCCATTGCTGGGGTAGTCAAGGAGTTTTCAAGGCTGAGGACTATAGACCGCTTCGCCACTGCTGTCACCATGTCGTGTGCTGGCTATGTTTGTTTATTTCACCGCCAACAGAAAAACAACATATGCCATACTGGGCATTCAAACCATTGCCCACTCATTGGGCAGACTGCTATAACAGCCGTGACAGCCTGTTTCCAGAAACTTTTTTTTTTAATGAGTTCGCCGTATTTCTCTATTCCCCAAGGCGGGTGTGCGTTGCACTGCGGTTTTTATTTTGCGCCTGTCAGCCCAGTGCATCCGACTTCAGCATGTCTTTTAGTTTTATGTAAGGGTCTGTTTCCTCCTGCATTTTCTAAGGGTTTGCTTCCCCACGGTAACGGCCGGTGCTGTGATGGGGATCGAACCCAGCACCTCCAGCTTGTGAGCCGTGTCACTAACCCACTCCCTCCCCTATTTCCAGGAACACGAATGGGGACTTCAAACGGGGGTTTTGATTAGTATGTTTCATCCGACCCTGATTACTCTTCGCTCCCTGGTCAACTAAAAAAACAAAGACAAACCTCTAGCGCTATAGAACTGTGCTTTTTGAAGAGAATACTGATTAGCTTAGCTTCATTATGTTGGTTGAAAAGGTTCTACAGGGTCTCTATTCAATACTAAAAATAACTTTGAGCATGCAATTTATTTTGAATGCATTAATTGGCACTGCCGCCACTACATTCAGTGGAAATGCATTCTAAGCCTCCACCACTCTGACTAAGAAAATAATTCCTAATATCTGATCTGGACCTGTTTTTAAACAATTTTAAATTTGCCCTCTTGTTCTTGTAGCCGGTGGTACTTCGAAAAACTTGGTATAGCCTAGTTTATCCATTCCATTGGTGCATTTACATACTTGTATTAAGTCACCTCAATTTTTTTCCTTTTTTCTAGACACTGTAGACCAATTTTTCTGAGTCTTTCCTCATAACTATAATTCTGGAATTTCATAATCAGTTTTGTGGGTCTTCTTTGAATCCTTTCCAGCATGTTTATATTCACTCTATGATAAAGACTGAACACAGTCTCTAATTTAGGTATCACCAATCCTTTTTTATACATTTTGACTATCACTTCCTTGCTCCTATGTGTAATGTTTCTTTTTATCATACTCAACATTGCATTTGCCTTTTTCACTGCTACTTGGGTTTGCTCCTGCACCTTGCCTGCATGATCTACTTTAACACCTAGGTCCCTTTCTTTTTCTATTTTCCTAATATTGTTCCTTCCCATCCTATAAATATATTACTTATTGGATCTTCCCATGTGCATGACTGCACACTTTTCTACATTAAACTCCATCTGCTAACTCTCAGATCATTTATGATTCAGATCTAAATTCGATCTCAATGCCTGAGATGAGACTCTACCGCATAGTTTAATATGTCTGATAAGTTACAGTGACTAGTATCAACTGAATTGTGCTATTTGTGAACCTCTCTAAGTCTACCAAGGCACTAAGTTCATTTTTATGCTGATGTTTTAAGTGATATTATTACTGAGAAGGCATCTTTGAAGATAGTTGCCTGTTTATCTGCCTGAATTTGGCAGTTTATGACTTTTAAAATAAGATCCTATTTTGACATAACTAAAGCAGAGTGAGCAGGGAGAAAAAGGATGGAGAAACAGAGCGAGGTAAAATGCAGGAATGATATGGCGATGCGATAACAAGAAGTAAGACAATTTTACCTATAATTAATCAAAGACAAATGCAGATTGAAATTATATCATTGCATACGGGATCAAGACACTGAGCAGCACATGAGCTGCAGCGGTCAGCAACCAATAGCTGACTACTAGTGAACCAGAGCTGCCAAGACCCTTCTACACCTCCACGCGGTGATCCTGGATAATAGACCAGACTGGCTAAGGAGAAGGGATCGAAGAGGGAATGCAAACCTGGTACTCACAAATTGCTTGCTGAAGTCGGATGTGTTGGACCGAAAGGTGCAAATATCGCAGTCAAGCTGTAAACTACAACACAACGAATTCCGTTCTCTGGACTACATTCTGCTTCATAGGCCTGTGTCAGGGTTTGGTAGCGGGAGATTGAGAACGAACGAAGCCGTCATATTATTGCATACAAACAAGATAGAATCTCACATGAAATTAAATATACTATCGGGTTATAGTCCCAAATTTAGTCCTACAGTGGATTCTGGCCCACTGTGGGATCCTTGAAAACGAGAAGGTAGATGAGCTCACAACTGTCAGAAGTGGTGGCTAGCAGACTGCCCATCTACAGAGCTATAAAGAGGCAAAGACACTCATCAAACGACCCATGAGGATGAAATGGAGAGACCAGCACAAAGAATACAAGCCAGAAAATGACAGCATAGACAAACTTGGAAGAGATGGGCAGACAAATATCTTCAGACTCAGAACGGAACATTGCAGACTCAAGGCCTCCCCACCCACCCATTGCAGACTCACGGCCTCCCCACCCACCCATTACAGAATGGGTACACCGCCACATGCGATTGCGGAGCACCCAAGCACACACCAGAACATATCCTGCAGGACTGTTCCACTTATGCCGACCAACGAGAGACAGTCTGGATCAGGGAACGATCATGCTCGAAAAGGTGTGAGGGACCGGCGAAGATTTCTTCTTCTTCTTCTTCTGCGTACACAGTCAGACAGTAACCATTATTTTCTCGAAAAAAGCGGCGGTCATCCTGAGACTCTCGCCACTACCATAGAGCTTGTCTTGCAGTTCCACTGGCAATGGCCACATCTGCTCTCTCTGATCCTCGTATGTCGGGCAGTTCTGCAGCAGATGTTCAGTGGTCATTTTACCAGTACCGCACGGGCATTCGTCGGTACACCCTATCTTCAATTTGTTGAATAGGTGGTACCTCAGTCTGTTGTGGCCAGTGCGAAGTCTGAAGACGACGACCTGCTCTCTTCGGTTCAACTGGTAATAGGCATCGTTTTTGGTGTAACCAGTATGTTCGGTTTCCCATTTGGACATGTATCTGGCTTTGATAAGCCGTTTTGACTCTTCGTACGTCATACTGGTATCTGTTTGTGGTAGCCTTGCACCTTCTTTTGCCAGTCTGTCTGCCTCCTCGTTGCCTTGGATGTTGCAGTGTGACGGAACCCACTGTACCACTACCCTTTTTGGTGCGGACTGCTGGCACAGTTTGCAGAGTGCTGCTCTTACGTCATTAAGCTCAGTGTTTTTCTGGCTTTTTAGCGCTGTGACTACTTCGAGAGCATCTGTCAGCAGGACTATATGGCTCTCATTTTCACTGTGTGTTGCCATTTCTTCCACTGCCGCCCTCAGTGCCTCTGCCTCTGCTCTGAAATTGCTTGTGTACTTACCAGTAGCGAATGACAGTGTTATTTTTCTGCCATTTGGTAGGTTCAGGAATGCTCCTGCCCCTCCGTTCTGTGTAGTGTTTGTTACAGAACCGTCGGTGTATGCATGGGTCCAGTCCATGCTTGGGTAGCTTTTCGTTATGAAGCTTAGGGTAGTGTCTCTCCTTTCTTTTTCACTCTGGCAGTTTTTGTTTGCAATACCTGGTATATTTTCCACCACCTCTGGAAATATATCCTGCCTCCAAGTAGGTTTTCGTACAGTAGTGATGGGTTTTGGTGTTGTTAGTGCGTTTATGGGATCTTCGTGCATCTTTGCTTTGGCTATTTCTGCAAAGTTTCTCCGCTTTAGTTTCCCATTTCCCAAATTGTTTAGTCTCTGGTACATTGGATGGTCCGTCAGTCTTCTGAGTTTCTCTGACTGCAGCTGGGCTCTGCAGTCTCTTCTATCGGTCATGGATTGCAGTTTTGTAATCTTTTCAAGTTCTACAATTGGCGTTGACTTCATGCCACCTGTTATAATTCTCATGGCTTGGTTTTGAAGTTTGTTAACTTTATCGAAGTTCGCCTTCGCTGCGGTTGTCCATGCCGCAATGCCATACTCGAGAACTGGTCTCACTCTTCCAGTGTACAGTTTCTTTAGTATGCCTTCGTCTGCTCCCCAGCTTGTGCCAGCAAGTTTCCTCATGATCGCCATTCTTTCTCTGGCTTTCATTCGGTTTCTCTCAATCTGACTTTTCCATGTCATGCGCCGATCAAATGTGACTCCCAGATAGGTTGGGTTGTCGTTTGGCTGCAGGATTTTGCCATTCAGACTTAATTTGGTACTTTGGGGTTTTAATGAGAGCGAGAATATTGTGCACGTGGTTTTCTCCTCGTTTATTTTGACCAGCCATGAGTTCGCCCACTCTTCCAGCGATGTTAGGGCCGTCTGCATCCGATTTCTTGCTATTGTGAGATTCTTTTCAGAGGTCCACATAGCCAGATCGTCTGCAAACATTGAGCTATGGACTCTTCTTGGTATATTCTCTGTAATATCGTTTATATATACCAGGAAGAGTGTGGGTGACAATACTCCTCCTTGGGGTACTCCCTGCTCGAGTGTCACCTTTTTGCTCATCTGCCCTTGTACTTGGACTCTGGCCGTTCTTTGTTTGAGGTAGTGGTTGATCCACTTGTACATTTTCCCACAGACATCACTTCTTCTTAGCTTGACTCTAAGTCCATCCTTCCAGACTTTGTCAAATGCCTTTTCCAGATCCACCCAAACAGCTACTGTGTGTTTCTGTGCCTGGTAGGCATCTTCTATCTCCTGGGCTATGAGGATGACCTGGTCCTCAGTGGATCTGTGCTGTCTAAAGCCGGCTTGCTGTGGAATTAGTATTCGTTTTTCTTCCAGATGCCACATCAGTCTGGTGTTTATCATCCGTTCCATCAGCTTGCCAACACAGCTCAGTAGGCTTATGGGCCTGTATCCATTTGGATCTGTTTTGTCCTTCCCTGTTTTTGGTACTGGTACCAGTATTGCATCTTTCCATGCCTGGGGTACAATACCCCTTTTCCAGCTTTGGTTCAGGACTGATAGTAGTTTCTTCTTCGCTGTTTGGCCCAGCCCCATCAGCATTTCGTTTGTTATCCCGTCTTTTCCGGGAGATTTCCTTTTCTTTAGTGTACTCATAGCCTCTTCCATTTCGCGCATTGTTAGTTTGGCCATCATGTGCTCTTCAGGAGCCGTATTTATGTTTTCGTGTCCCTTTAGCTCTTCGCTAATGTCTGTATGCTTATCTGCAGGGACCTCGATGTGGTTTGCTCTGGCATAGTGATCGACAAAGGCGTTTGCGGCTTTCTTACCTGTGATCAAGTTCTCGGCGAAGATTTGAAACGCAGTCTCTTTCTTTCATGAACCTTACCTGGCTAGAAGCATAGTATCAGTTGATTGAAGAAGACAAAGAAGAATATTGCATACACATAATATAGCATCACAATCTAATGAAAGAAAACATAACAATCATTATAGGAAAAATAAAAATTTATTATACCAAGAATACTTAGTCATAATATTATTTTTACAAAGTTAGCAAAATGACAAGAATCTACAAGATATGAAATAGCATTAAAATATGAAGACCATTAAATAGCATATGCTTTATGTATAAAAAGTGAGTTCTGTCATAAATGTTATTTTCATTTGCAAAACAATGAGTGCTTTTATCCAAAAACCAGTCTTTTTGCAGTCTTGCTAACATGAATTTCAAAATGTCACTTTCATAACATCAGAACATAAACATAGATTCCAGTAATTGCTCTTCCCTATTCGTATTTTGGGCTGTCTTTCTGAGTTCTTCTTCTTCTTCTTCTTCGTTCGTTCTCAATCTCCCGCTACCAAACCCTGAAAGGGTAAGTAGCAGAATGTAGTCCAGAGAACGGAATGCGTTGTGTTGTAGTTTACAGCTTGGCTGCGATATTTGCACCTTTCGGTCCAACACATCCGACTTCAGCAAGCATTTTTTGAGTACCGGGTTAGCATTCCCTCTTCGATCCCTTCTCCTTAGCCAGTCTGCCTTACTGCAGCCTGTTATCCAGGATCACCGCGTGGAGGTGTAGAAGGGTCTTGGCAGCTATGGTTCGCTGGCCCTGACGCTAGCAGTCAGCTATGGGTCACTGACCATTGCAGCTCATGCGCTGCTCAGCATCTTGATCCCCTTTCTGAGTTCAACCAATAAGACTCGACCTGGGGCTGAAGATGCACCACACAGCAAATGAGATTGCGTCAGGGGCAGCAAATCAGAGCTGACCAAGACCCTATTCTGCCTTCAAGCAGCGGCCCTGGGAAAAGGCTGCACTAGTGTAGACTATTGAGAGAATAAAGATCACAGTGTGAAGACAAACCGGGAACTAAAAAAGCCAGCTGAAACTGGATGTGTCGGGACCAAATGTCCCTTTGTGATTGATATTAGAAAGCAGTAATACTAGCCTGCCGAAGACAGATGTGTCAGACCAAAAGGTGCAAATATCGCAGTAAATCTGTAAACTAGCGACACAACGCATTCCGTTCTCCGGACTACACCCTGATGCTTGCAAAGCCGTGTTTGGAGCTTGGTAGCGAGAGATTGGGAACGAACTCAGAAGAAGAAGCATAATACTAGTAGTATACAATTGTTTGAGAACAATTCAGCAAACAATTTTTCCAAATGCAAACAATTTTTCTAAACAGGATACAAAACAAGAACTTTTTACTCATTCATACAATCATTTATAAACCAACACAAAACCACAAATTGTACGGTCTTTACATGCCTAATTTATGACAGACCACATGATGGTTTTTTTCAGATGTTCTGAAACAAACAATGAACAAATAACTCGATTTAAATATTATAATGTCCTTATCATAATGGATGACTACAGAAATATGGACAGGAATAAAACATTTACAATTTCAAAATTGACTACAAAAATGTATGAAGGATTTTTTGTACAATTATATAAACACCACTGCAAGAAAAAGCTTATCTGAGTGAGAACTGTGACAGAATTATAATTTTTTAAAGACGGGAAAGTGAAATCTAACCTTTTCACAGAACAAGGTACTCTATTGTGCTTAACAGCTATACTGTCAATTTGTAACCATTACTTTCACAAAAATGGCACTACTTGGAAGTGGAAATGAGGCCAAGATAAGACAAAATATTGTTTGGATAAAATACCTATATCAAATAGTTTGGATAAAATACCTATATCAAATAGTTTGGATAAAATACCTATATCAAAGTGTTATTGAACAATTATAAATGTCAAAAAGAAGCACAGAAGCATTTGAGTTCGGGTGCTGCAGAAGAAATGGTATGGCCAGAGAAAATAGTCAATAAAATTATTAACGTCAAATTATAAATTTTATACATATTTCCAAATACAAAATGCCACTTACTGATACACAGTGAGAGTGAAGTAATTTTCATATTGTTTGGGCCAGAGAATCAGCATTGATCATGACCCAATTCCACCTTTCAGCATTGATCATGACCCTATTCCACCTTTCAGTGTTGACAATGGAAACAGACTATGGAGAGAATATGGAGGAAAGACGAACTTGGTCTCAAAAATGAAGTGCTGAAACCAGATAAGTCAGGTCGAAAGGTGCAGATATCACAGCCGAATTCTTCCCCTTCTCTCTCTTCTCACCTCACTCTGTTTCATTTGACTCTGTCCTACAGTCACACCCTTGCACAACTTTCACACGCGCCCTCGTGGTAAAGCCCTTCCATTGCACTTTGGTTGGGCTAGCTTCTGAGGGTGCACAAACCTAGCATAGGTACATACAGACGCACACATTCATCCAAGCACTGGTTTATGCGTCCTGATATCGCCCAATTGACTACGGTCTGGGGTGGAAAATGGCGCGCCTCCGCTAGTAGAAACTAGTGAGGCAAACATTTAAGCAAAAAAAAAAAAAAAAAAGATATCACAGCCTCACTGTAAACTATGACACAACGTAAAAACATCCTTTTTTTGGGACGAACACAGAAGGAGAAAACTAGAATATGTTTTGTGTTAGGCCGTGATATGTATATTTTGAGTAACAATTAATATATTTTAGTTTGAGTAATACTGAGAAAAAAAATTGTCCACATTCAGGTTTTCAGCTTGTCTGACCACAAATTTAAATTATGACATTTAGATTAGCTAACGTCATCTGTGTAAACAACAATTTTGCACAGGTCAGAAATATTTTTAAACAGTAAGATTGCATATCAAATTCAGTCTGCAGATAATTAAGTTACTGAAAAGTAAATACAAAATATGTGAATTATTGAAAAGATTTATGTTCTATAGAAAATAATTGTGACTTGTACGTTGTCTTGGAATTATCATTCACAAAAGTTGACCATGCAAGTCATGACACCAAATTCACTTGTTCGTTACAGGCATTTTTATAACAAAATACAGTTTATTTATATACACAAGATATGCAGATATCCTGAATGATCCTTATTATGACACATGCATGTATATAGCTAAACATATGTAAAACTAACAGGCTGACGTTGGACATCTGTGACGTCAATTCTTAGAATCAGAATCATGCTTAAATTATTAGATCATTATATTATTTGTGCTTTTCTCATTGCTAAAAATAAGAAATTAAAAAAAGGTAATTTGTGCTTGCTGTTATTAAGTAGTTTTATAATTAAGCACACGTGCAGCGATTTATTACGACAAAAGCAATGGTCGCTGTGCCACTACCGGCAGGAAAATACGGCAGGCAATAAGAAAATTATTCTAGAGCATTGCCGTGCATTTACACCGGTTGAAACAGCCGGGAAATTGAATCTTAAAATAGGCAATGCCGTCATTTTAAATGTAAACAACAAAGGTGACCGATTTATTTTTAAATGACGTATTCTCTTTTTCTGGACGACTGGAGGATTATTCCATTATTGCGGGTGATACAGGTAAGTTGTTGCAACATTATTTTAGGAGATAGAATTTGTTTATTTAGTAGGCAGTAATAAATACGTTTGTATGGGAAAAATAATGTAAGAAATCTTGTAAGAAACACTATCTGTGTTCCTTGACAATTTTCACATTCCAAAGGTCCTGATTCCCCGCAAAATTGGTAAATCTAAATGTTGTCGTTTTTCATTTTCACCATCGTTTTGTATCTCAGAAACTAACACACACATAACAACAAAAATAACACCGGGATCAAGATGCTGAGCAGCGTATGAGCTGCAGTGGTCAGTGACCCATAACTGACTGCTAGCGTCAGGGCCAGCGAACCATAGCTGCCAAGACCCTTCTACACCTCCACGCGGTGATCCTGGATAACAGGCTACAGCAGGGCAGACTGGCTAAGGAGAAGGGATTGAAGAGAGAATGCTAACCCGGTACTCAAAAAATGCTTGCTGAAGTCGGACTGTTGGACCGAAAGGTGCAAATATCGCAGCCAAGCTGTAAACTACGACACAACGCATTCCGTTCTCTGGACTACATTCTGCTACTTATCCTTTCATGGTTTGGTAGTGGGAGATTGAGAACGAACGAAGAAGAAGACAATATCACCAACAAGGTCTTTGTTCATTTATGTCTCTACATACAAACAAATCATATTTATACAACGACAAACAAAAAGATACAGGCTCTTAAAGCCAGCAACCTAGAAAAATGTGACATACTGAAAACATTATTCAGGTGCTGGGGAAGTTCTTTCATTATTCAGAGTGGTAAAAGTCACATGCTAGACAAAAACCTAACCCATGTCTCCTAATAAGAGCTTGATATTCTTAGCATCTGACCACATGCCCCCTCCAAGGACATTATTGATTCTAAAGACTAAATCAGATGGTATGAGTGCAAAATTATATATACAGAAACATAAGTACGGTACTGAAGTATTCTCTTGCCAAGTGAATCTTAGCATACTCGTAATAGACCCATATTCACTGACCATTAGGTCCCTTATTTGGAAGGGTGGAATTGGTTCACTGTGTATGTCATATATGGTAACTACGGCGGCTTGTTCATGGGACTGGCAAACTTATGAAGTTCTACAGTAACCTGCCTGCCATGTTATAAGAGCCAGATAACAAGGGTTTGGTTTGAAGCTGGTTATCCCATCTTTTAGAAACTTTAAGCCACAAAAACTTTTTTATTTGTTGATTTGGTTGAAGATCTATACTCCATAGGAAGCTGAAAAGGTTTGGATTGATTGATCAATCCTCTCACCCATGTGTGCTACTGGACCAAACAATAGGAGCACAGAATAGTAACACTGTATCATGCCAGGCATGTAATAAGAGTCAACTATGGAGGATTGGGCATGGGGTCAGCTAAACCATCAAGAAACAAAACCTCTGTACCCAATAGTACACAACCGAGTGGTGCTAGGGTTGAAATTATTAGGACCACTGTAACCTTCCAAAAGTGTCATAAAAGGCATGCAACCTCATCATGTAAAACCATTGCAATTGAAACCTCCACTGTAAATACTTAGATACAGGTTTCCTGTAAGGGTCAGCTGTAATTGTTGTTATGCTTCATTTGAAGTGAAATGGATCATTTCCTCCCCCCCCCCTCCCCCCCCCCCCCCCCCCCCTCCCTTGGTATGAATAGGAGTGATTAAGTCCAGTATAAAGTTCTAAATTTTCGACAAATTAGTGGCTAGTAAAACTTTTGGTCAAAACAAAAACCACAACACTTTACAAATATGCAACGCCATAGAAATGTGTTACAACATAAAAACAGTTAGCTGACGGCAGGGAGTTCAGGTAGGTTTCTGTGTGTTGTTATAGCACTTCCCCCAGGCCTAGCGAGATGTACAGTGAAAATCGACCTTTCCCGCTAATGTATAGCCAAACAAATTGAGTCAATCAAATCGACCGTCCCCGCTAATTTATAGCTAAACAAATCGATCTTCCCTGCTAATTTATAGCCAAACAAATTGACCGTCCCCGCTAATTTATAACCAAACAAATCGACTTTCACCCCTTATTTATATCCAAACAAATCGAGTCAAACATAAAACACCTTATAAATTATGCCGGACGGATATCACAACAATCAGGGCAATCCATACTTGTTTAGTCTATAAATTTATGGTGAAGGATACACATATTGATAGTTCCTGTACCTCTATGGTTGTACACACTCCTATGCTAGAATGAGAGATGAAGACAATGTCAGGTAAAGTCTTTGCAGAGAAAAGCAGACACATATCACATCAATCTTCAGTATGAGAATGGATATTGAGGCATTTACGCAGCTATGAGGTTGACATCCCTAAGACTAAATTAATTAGATAGGTTATCATGCCAGACCCTCTGTTTCTGCTTTGGAAAGTCCAAATGTGATGATTATGGTATGGATGACTTAAAGACGCCGCCTTTAATTCTCCTTTTCTTCCATGTCAGGCTTTTTTGGCCATGCTAGATCTCTAGTTCCGTCACTAGGATGAAGTCCACAGTCCTCTCTAGATCCATGTGGCAGAGCCACAGCTTCTGCGTCAGTTCTGCTCCCTCTGGCCAGGTCTGGCATAGTAGGTCTCTGGATGCTGGGCAGTCCTGTAAGATGTGGTCAGGGATCTGAACTCTGATTCCTGGTCAAAATAAACGAGGAGAAAACTACATGTACAATATTCTCGCTTTCAATCAAACCCCAAAACACCAAATTAAGTCTAAATGGCAAATTCCTGCAGCCAAACGACAACCCAAACTATCTGGGAGTCACATTCGATCGGCACATGACATGGAAAAGTCAGATCGAGAGAAACCGAATGAGAGCCAGAGAAAGAATGGCAATCATGAGGAAACTTGCTGGCACAAGCTGGGGAGCAGACGAAAGCATACTAAAGAAACTGTACACTGGAAGAGTGAGACCAGTTCTCGAGTATGGCATTGCGGCATGGACAACAGCAGCAAAGGCGAACTTCGATAAAGTTAGCAAACTTCAAAACCAAGCCATGAGAGTTATAACAGGAGGCATGAAGTCAACGCCAATTGTAGAACTTGAAAAGATTACAAAACTGCAATCCATGACCGATAGAAGAGACTGCAGAGCCCAGCTGCAGTCAGAGAAACTCCGAAGACTGACCGACCATCCAATGCACCAGAGACTAAACAATTTGGGAAATGGGAAACTAAAGCGGAGAAACTTTGCAGAAATAGCCAAAGCTAAGATGCACGAAGATCCCATAAACACACTAACAGCACCAAAGCCCATAACTACTGTACGAAAACCTACCTGGAGGCAGGATATATTTCCAGAGGTGGTAGAAAATATACCAGGTATTGGAAACAAAAACTGCCAGACTGAAAAAGAAAGGAGAGATACTACCCTAAGCTTTATATCGAAAAACTACCCAAGCGACGGTTCTGTAACAAACACTACACAGAACGGAGGGGCAGGAGCATTCCTGAACCTACCAAATGGCATAAAAATAACACTGTCATTCGCTACTGGTAAGTACACAAGCAATTTCAGAGCGGAGGCAGAGGCACTGAGGGCGGCAGTGGAAGAAATGGTGACACATAAAGAAAATGAAAGCCATACAGTCCTGCTTACAGATGCCCTGGCCGTAGTCACAGCGCTAAAACGCCAGAAAAACACTGAGCTTAATGACTTAAGAGCAGTACTCTGTCAACTATGCCAGCAGTCCGCACCAAAAAGGGTAGTGGTACAGTGGGTCCCATCACACTGCAACATCCAAGGCAACGAGGAGGCAGACAGACTGGCAAAAGAAGGTGCAAGACTACCACAAACAGATACTAGTATGACGTACGAAGAGTCAAAACGGCTTATTAAAGCCAGATACATGACCAAATGGGAAACTGAACATACCGGCTACACCAAAAACGATGCCTATTACCAGTTGAACAGAAGAGAGCAGGTCGTTGTCTTCAGACTTCGCACTGGCCACAATAGACTGAGGTACCACCTATTCAACAAATTGAAGATAGGTGGTATCGACGAATGCCCGTGTGGTACCGGGAAAATGACCGCTGAGCATTTGCTGCAAAACTGCCCGACATACGAGGATCAGAGAGAGCAGATGTGGCCATCACCAGTGGAACCACAAGACAAGCTCTATGGCAGTGTCGACAGCCTCAGGATGACCACCGCTTTTTTCGAAAAAATAATGGTTACTGTCTGACTGCGTACGATGAAGAAGAAGAAGAACTCTGATTCCACATTGGTACTCACATGCGCGATTTCTTGAGGTCCACTAGTTTGCAGTGGCCTATCCTCAGACAAAAGAGGATGGTTTGTTGGTGCTTGTGGAGCTTGCGGATTTGGTCAGTTTTGCTGCTTTTGTCCACGTCTTTCATCCATTTGTTAACCGTTATTCCACAAATAGAAAATTGCCACTGAAGACGTTCTTCGGATAATATTGAACCGGAATCTGATTTCTTGCAGCATTTAACAAAAGATCTTCCGAGACCAGGTCAGGCGCATATTGTTGCGTCAGAAGATGCCATCGTCAAAATTGATTCCACAATTCTGGTGGACCGTCGCTGGAGCTTACATTCGCTAGCAGAGAAATTCACTGTGTCGCTAGGGACAGTTCAAATTGTGGTTAGCAAGAAACTTAAGTATCGGAAATAGGTACGGTCCTTCATGTTCTTCTTTAAACATCGTTGTCCAATTTTTCACTTTTGTCTTCGACACACCTTTGTCACCATATAATGCCTGCATTCTGCGATGAATGTCAACTGGTCGACATCCTTCAGCTGTTAGAAACCGAATCACCGCTCGATGATAAACTCTGGGCGGATTCCATATCACTTCTGCCATGTTTTCAACAGTCTGCTGTGGAAACTATGAGTCAGAGAATAATGAAATTTTGTAAACTTGACGGTTGGTATGTGCTGTTTTTACCTTAAGTGAGGACGATGAGGCTAACGTCTGGTCAGGCAAATCACACTGATCAGAGAATGTTAGCCAGGGTCAGGAGAAATATACTGACCTCCTTGCTGGTCGTCCTGGAAACAGGCTGTTGTTGAGGACAACAGCCTGGCTAACAAAGTGAGGTTTGATGTGATCTCCGTATTAGTGAGCGACACGCAGATGAGGCCAAGCATAGCCCAACCACCTGGAGGATCCCGGTCCACCTTCATCAGCACACTCGAGATGTGAGGAAAGCTACTGCAACCCATTACTTAACGCCCTTTTCAGCGCACATAAGAGTAACCTACTCATTGTGGGCATTCGAAACAATAACACCTGAAGTGACATCATGCGTATGATCACTTGGTGCAGTTAGGCCTTGTTTCATTTGAACACCCCTCGTATAAATGAATGCAATATGTTTGCAAATATATTGTAATGCTAAATCTATGGGTTTTGTATTTACAATTCTAATAAGTACTAATGCCTGCATAGTCAAAAATGCAAAAACATTTTAGTTTATAAGTTGGAATGAAATGTGACAATGGAAACTGAATGGATCTGTCAGAGATAACATCAATGATGAACAGGAAATATCTCCACTATTCCTTATGTTTGTGCTATCTTCTGTAGACTTATTGTGTCTTCTTATCATATTACTGCTCAAATACTACTATATAACAAAATATTAAGTACAGTCTGGGAAAATTAATATATACAGATTATTGCCCTCAAAAACTCAAATACCCTAAGACCAAGCTACATTTTAAAAGTAGTTTTTCGTTGCATATGGTGTGAGGTAGGGGTGGGGGCGAGCACAGCTAATTATCCTTGGCTTGAGGGGTCCCATAATGTTAAAATAAGTTGGGAACCACTGTCCTAAAACAAAAAAGACTGCTCTGTGTATATAATATAGAAAAAGACCAAAGTACATTTTATAAATGATCTCAAATGGAGACAAGGGGACGGCGTGGGTTAGTGGTTAAGTGACATGGCTCACAACCAGAAGGTGCTCAGTTCGCTCCCCAATCACAGCACCGGCCATTACCCCGAGGAAGCAAACCCTTAGAAAATGCCGGAGGAAGTAGACCCTTACATAAAATGTATGCCAAATTTGGATGCACTGGGGATCAAGGTGCTGAGCAGCGCATGAGCTGCAGTGGTCAGCGACCCATAGATGACTGCTAGCGTCAGGGCCAGCGAACCAAAGCTGCCAAGACCCTTCTACACCTCCACGCGGTGATCCTGGATAACAGGCTGCAGCAGGGCAGACTGGCTAAGGAGAAGGGATCGAAGAGGGAATGCTAACCCGGTACTAAAAAAATGCTTGCTGAAGTCGGATGTGTTGGACCGAAAGGTGCAAATATCGCGGCCAAGCTGTAAACTACGACAACGCATTCTGGACTACATTCTGCTACTTACCCTTTCAGGGTTTGGTAGCGGGAGATTGAGAACGAACGAAGAAGAAGAAGAAGACGGATGCACTGGGCGACAGGCACAAAATAAAAACAGTGCAATGCACACTGCCTTAGGGAATAGAGAAATAAGGCGAACTCAAAATTTTACCAAAACGTTTCAATGGAGACACACATGTGAAAGTGCAAAAACAAAACAATGTCAAGTTAATGTTCAGTAGAATAACTAGGTCCTTAATTAACTGTTTGAGGCTTGTCAGATTTTTCTTGATATGAGTATCTTAGCCAGTACTGACAGAGCTGCCCGCTACAGAGTGTGATCCACTTGAAGTATTTGTACTTGATATGAAGCGTTTAGCTGTGGAAAAAAACATGCATTAGTAGAATAAAAGGAACAATGAGTGTAAATCTCAAGCTATTTGCAAGTATCCTCAAGCTCTGAATGTGAAAAAAAACATGCATTAGTAAAATAAAAGGAACAATGAGTATAAATCTCAAGCTATTTGCAAGTATCCTCAAGCTCTGACAACTGATTCATATTCTTCTTCTTCGTTCGTTCTCCCGCTACCAAGCCCTGAAACGGGCTTTCCGAGTAGCAGGGCGTTGTCTGGAGAATGGAATGCATTGTGTCGTAGTTTGCACCTTACAGTGACACATTAGACCAGGCATCTTTGAGTACCAGATTAGCCTTCCCTCTTCGATTCCTTCTATTTATCCAGTCTGCTCTGTTGCAGCCTGTTATCCAGGATCACCGCATGGAGGTGTGATTCATATCAGAACAAACGGCTACAACTGTCACTCTCCACCTTTTCCTATTGTGTGCTGTCATCTTGAACTGCTACCCAGGCCTCACAAAGTGTCTTGTCTCCTCACACCTCTCTTCCAATGTGAGTTCCAATTCAGCGCATGTCTGATAATATTGCAAGGTATCTTTCTGAGGAACTGTCTTATATTCCCTTCTCCCCTTTTCCTCTCAATCACCAGCTGTTTTGGTTGTTGCCATGTTTTTGTCACAGATTTGTGTTTACTGTTACATCTGGTCAATTCTAATGAAGTATACGGCAGAGACATCTTAGTTATATGCAATATCACAAGTACTCAGCTTCTATCGACATATGGCAATGAGTATGCATGCTACTGGTTGCTATAATTTGCTGGCCACACACAATTTGATTCCATCCATACTTCTACATTTTACTCCAAACTTTCACTGTTGGTGTTGAACAGCACATTTCTTTCTTTTTCTTTTTTTGTCTGTGTGCATGCACCAAGTTGTCAAAGAATGTTAGGGCATGACTCTGGAGCAGACTAGAGATTTGGCAAGAGATCAAGCTGTGATGGAAGCAATGTTCTTTAAAGGACATGCTCCATGATGACGATGCATGCGTAAGATGAATATGTTGTGTCGCATTTTAGAGTCTAAGTGAAATTTCTGCACCAATCGTCTCAGAAAAAATTGTATTTGCTGTCTTTTTTTTATCACTTCCTAGTATTTGGCTATATCAATACTTTGACAAATTACCTTGGGTGGTTGAAGTCAGAGCTTCCCTTTCTTTTAGATGAGCTACCCACCTGTGGCTTATGTGGTTCATTTACTGTTGAGCATTCTGGTTTTAGTGCAACTTTTTATCTCACCCCTTTTGTTAGCCCTGCCATGAGAAGGCTAGAAGTTTGTCTTTTGCTGTAAGTGACTATGTGTTCTGCACATTTTGGCTGCATGTGTTAGAGTTGAGAGTTCATTCTAAATTTCACACTCGCTACAATAGCATTTGGAACAGAACAGCACAGCACAGGTGAGAGCAGAGAACATTGGGGTAGTCCCCACATTATGTAAACAGGTTCTGGCATCCATGATTCTAAGATGAGTGCAGCTGTTCTCTTCATCAAGGCAGGTACACGCCAGTTCAAAAATTATTGTTTGATTACAGTCCAGTAATAATAGCTGCCTATGCCTGAAAAAATTATGGCAGAGCACCAACAAAATGACAAAAGTAAAAGTCTTGAGAGCCTGTGTTTTTCCTGTGGCAGCTTATGGCTGCAAATCATGGACGATTACCAGAACTTCTAGACAAAGAATCGAATCCTTCGAGTCAAAATGTTACAGAAAGATCCTCAGAATACCCTGGACAGAGAAAAAGACAGATGTAGGCATTCGGCAAGAGTTGAGCATAGAGAACTGGTTTATCAATTCCATTTTGGCTAGAAAATGCAAATACTTTGGTCACATCAATAGACACAACGGTCTCGAGAGAACAGTGATGGAAGGTATGTTGCCAGGCAAAAGAGGAAGGGGTAGACCAAGAAGACGATGGCACCAAGATATCCAGGAATGTCTGGGTATGACTGTGGCGGAGGCTGAAGTTTTGGCAAGAGAACTAGTTTCTTTCAGACAGACTGTGATGTGAGCGACATTCTATAAAGGACATGCTACATGATGATGGCAAGCGAAGTAAGTGACAAATTGAGACTTGTTTTGTGATGCCTGATCACGTAGCTATAAAAATCTATCCAGGTGTGACATACACTACTGCACATGGGACACAAGTCGATGTATTCAGTAGTTAGGCTGGTGCACATTCTGTGCTTTTGATCAATGCGCTTTCTCTGAGGCTCAGCTATTATTTTTTCAATCAGAATGTGAGCACCTTGTGCATGGTAGTGCGCGAGGTAGACCAGTCCTGTGCAAGTGTCTCCCAGGAAGTAACATCAATGTTGAAACTGTTCAGAGACACTTTC
Organism: Ariolimax columbianus; assembly: GCA_036924085.1. NCBI lineage: Eukaryota > Metazoa > Mollusca > Gastropoda > Stylommatophora > Arionidae > Ariolimax > Ariolimax columbianus. Next base: position 68,875,830 of record JAVGWX010000011.1, read on the forward strand.
AAGGAGGCTTTGTAGCGATGTCAGAAAGATGGCAAAACTAGTTACAAAATTATGGCCTTTAAGAGTTAAGATCTATAGACCATAATTTTAACTCTACTTGTGTAATATTAATTCATTTTTTATTTAAATACTATTAGACATACAGAGTTGCAGCTTTTGACGTGGACTGGAAAGAGTTAAAAGTGGTGTTTTTGCCAAACGAAGGTCAAACTATAAAAAGCAATACTAACATATCAAAAATACTATTCTAAATGTTTTATCATAATGTTTCTCAACATAATTATAGACACAGAACTTACGTTTAAACAGCTCGGCCATACGGACTTTCCCTGTTTTTCTTAGGTACACATAAAACAATATTGGTGTGCATGCCACAATACATGAAATGACAACAACTGGTGTTGAGTCATATGAACCAGATGTGCAGTTAAAATGATAGCTCCAGTTGATGCGTGTATAATTCATCTGGAAATTTAATACAAAAAAAATGTATTTCATATTTCAATAAATGTTAGAAATTGTGAACAAATTTTTCTACATATATTTATGCTAATTTAACAGCCCGCAGCAAGAGCATATCATATGCAGGTTTCCGATCTACGAGTAAGTGGCAGACCTCGGCGTCGGTTTTCCTCATCGAGGAAAAAATCAAAACACAACCCTCAGCGGATAAAGTGATGTGCACTGTCTTTTGGGATAGGAAAGGGGTAATCCTTCTTGATTTCCTGGAACCTGAACAAACCATCAACTCTGACATGTGGTGGTCTGAGGCTGTGTCTGCACCTCGCTACTCTTAAATCTTGTAGTGCACTTCTGAACACTTGACTGGCACTGATATGGTCAATCTGGCAATCTCCATGTGACCTTATGTATGTTCTTGTGTGGAAACCTTGCCTCTTCCAATCATCATTTTACTAAGTGCACATAGCTCTGCAAACATTTCTCCATTCTTGTTCCCACTCTACGATTTCTTGTCTTCCCATAATCTTTTCATAACTCATGTTGTCTGCTTACATTTTAGCATTGAAGTCCCCTATCAGTATTATGAGATCTTTTCCTTTCTGTGTGTGTAAAGGATCTCCTGCATTATAATACTTTTTTTTTTATAATACTGTTTTTTTTCTTATCTTTGGCCTCATTAGTTGGGGCTTAGCAATGAATGACATTCATATTGTTCTTGTTTTTTACCCTAAAGCTTGCCCTTATAATTCTATTATTAATAGCCTCCCACTTTATGAGTACCCTCTGTGCCTCTCTATAAAGCAGCAGTGATACTACCTATGTGTGTTGGGCATAGTTCACTCATTTCCGGAGTAAATAACCATTTCCCCAGCTGACAGTCATCTTTCCTGATCATGCTCATCTTGTTTCACACAATCCTAGGACTGTTAAGTAATTTTTTCATCTTTAGCTGTCTGTGCCATTTTTTCTGCTTGATTTAAGGTTCTAACATTCCATGTTGCTATTGTGGTTTATTTCTTGGTAGTTAGAAGAGTAGTCAGCAATGAAGTTTCTTTGTGGTTTTCACTCCCTTGCATCAGTCTCTTTTCTTGAGGCCCTTCCTTTTCCAAGATCGCTCATTTTTGTTTGGTTGCCACTGTTTCCATAACTGACTTTGTTTTTATAGATTTGGGTGGTTGGCTTTAATCGAATCCATTATGCTCTATGTGAGTTGTCTGTTTTTAGTATATCCTCTTCCCATGATCTATCCAGCCTGAGTGACCCCTATGCAGCTTTTGTTTCCACACAAACAAGTATTTATATTTGATTTATAGACTACAGAAAAAGCTTTCGACAAAGTCCAGGATGAGGAACTAATTACATGTCTTGAAAACCTATGATGGAAAAGACACAAGAATACCCAGTAACCCATAATGGGAGCAAACAGCCACTGTAACATCTGGCAGGATTTACTCCCCATGTTTAGATGTAGAAATAGGAGTTACGACAAGGATTCGTACTGCCCCCTTGTCTATTTAACATTGACAAGAACACATTTTTCAACAGATTGAGAAATGTCAGAACTCATCTGTGGTATGTCAATAAATAATATGGGATTAATCAAAGGAAAAGATGAAGAGTCCCATGGCAAAAATTGCTGTCGGGGTTGAAGATAACTCTTCATGAACTAAGCCACAGTCTATGTGAGGTGAGGTGACCAGTCCCCTTCCTTACTGTTTTCATCTTCCCCAACTCGTACGTCAGGTACCCAATTACAGTTGGATCAACTGGCGGAGCGGTCACACCAGGCATGAACCACGTCTGATTTTTTCTCTCGACTAGGTTACACAACTAATAAGGACTTCTTCTGTGTTCATTCTCAATCTCCCGCTACCAAGCTCTGAACAGGGCTTCGCAAGTAGCAGGATGTAGTCCAGAGAACGGAATGCGTTGTGTCGCTAGTTTACAGCTTGACTGCAAATATTTGCACCTTTCGGTCCGACCCATCCGTCTTCGGCTAATAAGGACTAATGGGACAAATAAGCCTGAGTAATAAAGGTTTTTAGCCTTGGTAGTCACCACAGTGTGCAGTTTATGTTTCTATTTCATCTACAACAACAAAAATCATAGGTCTTTCCAATGTAGTTTAACCTGTGTCTCCATGCTAAGAGACTGGTATATTCAGCGGCTACAGTCAGTGAGCTGCAGGAAGCATCAATATCCCTATCCTCACCATTTGCTGAGAGACAGAACCTACAGATCTGCCTAGAGTGCCAAGATCTGCCTAGAGTGCAGTGATGTCAATTCTGTATAACATAATGTAACATATTTTTTTTAAAGTCCTATGAGTCCTGTAGCAGAAACTGCCATCGGGAAAGACTTGATTGTACTTAGCCATGTAGCAGAGAGGACAAGGTCTTGCTCTATCAAATCGACACACCTAAGACTGCTCTCCAACTAACACACCTACATCTGAATGACTCTAACATAAGAACAAAACTCCACTAAACAAATTCTTTAATTCTCACTAAGTATTCCCAACTCACACACTCACTCTTATGCAGGGATACCTAACCTAACCAATCCTCTTCTACACCTGAACTGCTGTCAATAGTCACCTTTTCAGTCATGACTGATTATAGGATGATATGACCTTGCAGTGATAACTTTCATCATGAGTTTTTAGTTTTCTTTCATCATGTGATATTGTTGCTTCACTTCTCCATATTGCAAGAGCTTCTTTTCACCCAACACAATGGGGCTGTCCATGTTACATCTCCCCTTGGATCGTTCTGCAGCTTCATCTTCCAAGGATGTAATGCTCAGCGTCATCTTCTTTCACGCTTAAACACATCTTTCAACCTCAGCTGTGGTCAGCCAACTGCTTTTTTGTATTGGACCAACTAGCCATAGAGGATATCTTTGAGGATGCAACTATCTTACATGCGACGAACATGACCAAGCCATCAGTCTTCGTTGCCTAAAGAGTGCGTACATGCCTGGGAGACTGGTGTAAGAATGCAACTCTGCATTTATCAGTCTATCACTCCATGTAATTACAAGAATGGATCATGAGTGTTCTGTAACTATGCTAAACTGATACAATTTTATTTTTTTTATTTGCATTCCCCTTATTTGTCTATTCCTCAAGGCAATGTGCGTTGCACTATGTTTTTATTTTGCGCCTGTCAGCCCAGTGCATCCGACTTCAACATGCATTTTATATAAGGGTCTGCTTCTGCCTGCATTGCTAAGGGTTTTTTTCTCCGTGGTAATGGGCGGTGCTGAGATGGGGGTGCAAAGCCAGCACTTTCAGGTTAACCACTAACCCATGCCGTCCCCAATGATGCAATAAAACAAACCACCCAAATAAAACCAAAAGACTCCATATGTGATTGAAAGTGTATGCACCACAAAAACATAAGAAAATTTTACTGTACAAATAAAAACTGTCTTTCAAAAGTTAGTCAAAGCAGTTCTCAAGAGTATAGATGAATTTCACATTACCATGTCCATGATGTCCATGCAGACATCCCCTTTATCTGCATCATACAAAACACTGAAATGTGAATTTAGCAGAGTGTATTGGCTCTTGCATAGGATGCATATGTCCGAAGTATTCCTACTACTGTTACCATATGTCCATAGATTTGCTGTATCTTCCTAGAAATGAATAAATTATGTGAAACCTTTATGTAACTACTCTTTCTTTAATGACACTTTCTATAACAATGTTCACGGTTTTTACAAATTCATGTCACATTTAAAATTTAAACTAAAAAAGCTTATTTTTTTTTAGAAAAATTAGATGAAATTATGAATGATATCTCAAGATCACATGGAGTGATGAGGTAATTAAATTTCTTTTGAATTAAATCATTTGTATTTGAATCTTTAACCATTTCCAGTCCAAGAAGGTAGGCATTAGTGGAGCAGAAATATCCGTTTCCATCAGATTCTGTGACATTTAGTATATTTCACCAATGTTTCATCATAAAACTTTGCAGGCAACATTTACATATTTAGAATGACCTAAAGATGACCGATTATCTGGCTCATGCGCAGCTTTTATTTAATGTACAGTTATGGTGCGGAACTGAGACGCTAGTCCAGTCAGGCACAACATACTTACCAAGACGCTGCATCAGGGTCAGGCACAATACACTGACCAAGATCACAATCTCTCTTCCACGTACTGTTTCCTGGAAACAGGCTGTTTTCAAGGCAGCCTGGCTGACAAGATGTGGATTGATTAAGGTAGTGAGAGCCACGCAGATGAAGCCAAGCATAGCACAACCACCTGGAGGACCGCGATCCACCATCAACATGCTGGGGATGTGAGGAAAGCTACTACAACCCACCACTTTAACGTCCTTTTCATGGCGCACAAAAGAGTAAACCTACTCATTGTGGGCATTGAACAACAATGTAGAGTTATTTCTGTCATGTTTTTTTTTTTGTTGTTTGCCTTATTTCTCTATTCCCCAAGGCGGTGTGCGTTGCACTGTTTTTATTTGGCGCCTATTGGCCCAGTGCATCCGACTTCTGCATTCATTTTATGTAAGGGTCTGCTTCCCCAGGGTAATGGCTGATGCTGTGATGGGAATCAAACGCAGCACCTTTGGTTGTGAGCTGTGTCACTTAACCACTAGCCCACACCATCCCCTCTAATCGCAGGAATGAAAAAGACATGTTGTAAAGGAGCCAACAACAGCCACTGAAAAACAAATTAAGAGAACAAGATAGGGTTGGATTGAACATATACTCAAGAATGCACCGTCAAACATAGCTTGACAGGCTCTCAAATGGAATCCTCAAGGGACAAGGAAAAAAAGTACACCAATAAACAGCTAATCTGCTCAATCAGTACTTTGGCACAGTCTACACAAAAGAGGACTGCTCCAAGATCCCAGAGCCTATAGATATTTTTCAAAGAGACATGGATACAGCGGGATTAAGATCAATCTGTATTTCAGAGGAAATGGTTTTTAAAAAATTGGAGGGGTTGAAAGTGAATAAATGTCCAGGTCAAGGTGGTATTCATCCAAAATTGCTGTATGAAATTAGAGACCAACTAGCAAAACCATTGGCTATATTATGTTCTCAATCACTTACAAAAGGGATTGTTCCACGGGATTGGAAAGATGCAGGAGTGATCCCCTTATTCAAAAAAGGCAAAAAATCAGATCCAGCAAATTATAGACCGGTGAGTTTAACGAGCATAGTCTGTAAATTGTTAGAGTCAATAATCAAAGAAAACTTTGTAATGCATTTAGAAAAATTTAATCTAATTAGAAATAGTCAGCATGGGTTTACTAGAGGGAGATCATGCTTAACAAATCTATTAGAATTCATGGAGGAGGTTACTAAAATCATAGATAAAGGGGAGCCAGTAGATGTTATTTATCTAGACTTTGCAAAGGCCTTTGATAGAGTACCTCATCAAAGATTATTTTGAAAGTTAAAATCACATGGAATAGGTGGGGAAGTTGCCAAATGGATTGAAAATTGGTTAACGGGAAGAAGGCAGAGGGTGGGCATAAATAAGGAGTACTCTGAGTGGTGTGAAGTGAAAAGTGGTGTGCCACAGGGCTCGGTTTTGGGACCAATTTTGTTCTTGATATATATAAATGATTTGGACATTGATATGGGATCCATGATTGCAAAATTTGCTGATAACACAAAACTATGCAGTAGTGTCTCATCTAAAGCAGAAGTGGATATATTGATTTCGGATTTAGATAAAATTTGAGAATGGTCTGTAAGCTGGCAAATGGAGTTTAATGTAGATAAATGTACAGTCATCCACATGGGTAGATCCAATATGGAACATAATTACAGAATGGGAGAAAACAATATTAGAAAGATAGATAAGGAAAGGGACCTAGGGGTTATAATAGATCATACAGGAAAGGTGAGTGAGCAAGTTAAGGTAGCAGTGAAAAAGGCAAATGCAATGTTAGGTATGATAAAAAGAAATATTAAACATAGGAGCAAGGAAGTGATCGTCAAACTGTATAAAGCTTTAGTTAGACCTAGATTGGAGTACTGTGTACAGGTGTGGAGTCCTTATCATAGAGGGGACATAAACATGCTAGAAAGAATACAAAAAAGAGCGACAAAGATGATAGTGGGATTCCAGAATTACAGTTATGAGGAACGACTCAGAAAAACCGGCCAACAGTGTCTCGAAGAGAGAAGAATTCGTGGTGACTTAATACAGGTTTATAAGATGATCAGAGGAATCAATAAATTAGACTATAACAAGTTTTTTAAAATACAGCCACCTACAATAACACGAGGGCATAGCTACAAGCTGACTAAAGAGAGGTCCAGGTTAAATATTAGGAAATATTTTTTTAGTCAGAGAGTGGTGTCTGCATGGAATGCATTGCCAGGGGAGGTAGTGGAGGCAGGGAAAGTTAATGCATTTAAGAATAAACTGGATGCACATAGCTTTTAGAGCAAGGTGATGTAAATGTAACTGGTTGTATACAGACTCTGCAGGGTCTTCTAAACCAGTATAAAGAAGTTAAGTTAAATACCCGGAGAAAGAAATGTGAGAGGGAACTACAATTAAATCTTTATACTTGGAGAGAGCCAGAAAGAGTAGTCCAGGATCATGTAGCTGGCAAGATGTGGTCGATGGCTATGCACTGAGGTGTGATGGGTTTTGATATTTTTATGTATCCATTCACAATAGGAGAGAAGGAGATTCCAGAGCTAAGATATACACAGTCATACTGTCAAACAGCGCCAAGTGCCTAGAACGACTTCTCATGTCCGCTCAGAAGCATAGTGAAGCTCAGAACCTTTTCCTGAACATTAAGAAAACTAAGATAATGTCCACTGATAAAACAGGTCTGCAACCCCAGATTGCTATTAATAATGAAGAAATCGAAAATGTCACACATTTTGAATACCTTGGTACTACGTTATCCAACGACGGAGACTGCTTAAAAGAAATTAGAAGATGTTTGACCAAGGCAATGCAGAAGCTAAACAACATGTACAATTTATGGCATAATACTAACAAGCAACTAAAACTGAAGATCCTGAGATCATGTATATCCCCTGTTGCAATGTACGCGTGCGAGACATGGACTATGACACAAGCAGCAAGGAAGAAAATTGGAACGTTTCAAACAAAATGTTGCAGAAGAATCCTACAAATTTCTTGGATAAAGAAAGAGACAAATAAAGTCATCCTAGAAGACATTAATGTTGAAGAAAATTGGCTCATAAACAATATTATATTTCTGAAAATGAATTTTTTCGGCCACGTCAAACGTCATTACGGACTGGAAAGAACGGTCAAGGCGAAGGTGGATACAAGATATCAAGGATACTCTAAACATGAACATGGAGCAGACGGGAAGATTTGACTATAGACTGAGATTCATATCGGCTGGCTGTGAGAGCGACATTCTACATCATGATGATGAAGAATATATCTATATATATATAGTTTTTCTCATCCCTTGAAGATTCCATGTGAGAGCCTGTCAAGCTATGTTTGACGGTGCATTCCTCGGTATCTGTTCTATCCAACCCTATTTTGTTCTCTTAGTTTGATTTTTAGTGGCTGTTGTTGGCTCCTTCACAACAGGAAATATATATATTATAGGGCGACAGCGTGGGCTTGTGGTTAAGTGACACGGCTCTCAACTAGAAAGTGCTGGGTTCGATCCCCATTACATCACCGGCCATTACTCCGAGGAAGCTAACCCTTAGAAAATGCAGGAGGAAGTAGACCCTTACATAAATGCATGCTGAAGTCGGATGCACTGGGCCGACAGGCGCAAAATAAAAACCACAGTGCAGCGAACACCGCCTTGGGGATTAGAGATATAGGGTGAACACCAAAAAAAAACAACAACAAAATATATATCTATGAGGGGCATTCAAGTCAAACCGGGACTTTTTGTTCTAGTTCTTAAATATTTATATTTTATTTTTAAATATCTAGCAAACAACAGATAACAAATACTGATACTTTAAAATAAATTACAAGAAAATGACAAAATATTTGCATGTCTAATACAACAGCAAATACATTATTTAGTGGAGCAAATTAAGAGTCTAGGTATGAAAAGAAAAAAAAAGAGTAATACTTTGAACAACAATGGAATTTATTGTTATCAGCTTCTGCAACTGTTTCAGATAGATACTGACTAATGTAAAATTAATCACATAGACTAAAATGGATATACTGACCTCCATGGCAGCACTAATGCAGGCATTGAGATTGTTGTAGAGTGTGATGAATTTTGCCACTCTCGCACGCAATGTGTCATTTTGTGTGTAACACCCTTAGGTAGATGAATAAATCAATAAGTTTATTTTTGTGTACTTTCACAAATTCAGCAATTAATCTTTTTTTCTTCTGCTCTCAGCAGCTGGAGGTATAGAGGCCCTTTTTTTGGTACATACTTGCAATCAAGTGTGCAAATAAAAAAAGGTGAATGGCATGTTTTTGTATGATGAAGTGGAAGCCTCCTTTTGGCCTTCATGCAGACCATAATTGGGTAGGAATTTCATTCCCTGAACAACAAATAACAGCCTGAACTTTTCAATTTTCAACTGCGACAGATTCTTTTACATGCACAGCATGTGTACGAAAACGCTTGACTTTATCATCTGTCTCTGATAAGACTAGCCAATGATCTCATCTCTCTATCTCTCGAGTTCAGCAGACTTTGAAACGTGAAATTATAACATACTACTTTGCACTTTCATTCTTTTGTTTCTTGAAAGGCAAGCATCATACCTCTAAGCTAAAGCAACCCCATCAAATCAAACTCAGCAATCTACATATGTTAAATAATGTCTAAAACATGTAAATGCTGAAAAATTTGCATAAGTGCAGGACACTGATTTTTCATACATAAATTGACAACAGTTAAGCATGAAAAAACAATACACAAATTCTGTCCAGTAGAAGATGACCTCACTTGGGATAAAGTATTAGAGTCTTCAATATATGAGGACCCTTGTCTTACTCTCCCTAACACAGTCAGATCAACTATTTACAGCTACATAGGCTCGAGTGAGATTCTGTCAGATACTTTCAAAACCAAAACAATACTTCTCTACTTTCTGTCATGAGATTTCTTTCAATAGTTAATGCATGTACATTTTCAATTAACTTTTTTCTCTCCTGATTAAAGAGATGGCTATACTATATTTTCTTTTAATTTTGTTTAAAGTTAGTAGCATGTTCTTTGCAGAATATCACTTCTTACAACTGCCAACCTATTTGGCTATTATAAGTTTTTTGGCAAGTGTGCAGTGAGATAAGTTGCCATTACTTTCCGTACGTGGACGTGTAAAAAAAAATCCATGTCTGCCAAACTGGACACGAGCGTGATTCGAACGGTGCATTGGAATTGTGAAATGAACGCTTCACTCCCTAGGTCACACAGCCTCCCCTATACTAAATAAACTATTATAAATTAAGCATTCAGACATGTAATGAAATGCAAAATTCAACACAGTCGAACACAGAAACGATTAAAAGCAACGACCAAGATGAAAACGAAGCCGGAGAAAGAAAACGGAAAAGCATAACCTTCAGAGTGAACCAGTGACGCCAGGTGTCACATGTAGACAGGGAGATCATAGAAAAATCACAATGTGGAGGGATGGGCTCCGCCAGGTGCAAAATGGCCAAAGACACACTGATATTGCAGAAAGCATTGAGAAAAATCAGAAATGCGCCAGCCTTCTCAATACACAACAACTATCATTCTACTGAGGTTAACTTTTCCAGGCGGAAGATTCTATATCCTGGCACAAAACCGAGTGGAGTGTCGGGAACTGATACAACAATCTGCAGTATTGGTGCCCCAATGACCTTTCAGGTTACGGGACTGATGAGGTAAACAGCCTCATGCCCAACCCGCCTTAGCCGCCTCTTACAAATACTTGGCAGGTTTACCATTTACTATTCTTTGCGCCCCATTTATGCCCCAACAACACTCGGTGACCATGCTTTCTCATTAATAATTCTATTACAACAGATTATCAAGATGACATACTGGGACAATGAGATGCTCTCCACATTTTCGCCATATTTGTTTGCACAGTGGGGATGATCTGTACACTGTCTGACATCATGTATTTTATTTTGCATTGATGATGGTCAGGATTTGACTGAGAAAGAGAAATGTGTACAAAAATGAAGTCATGTAAAAACATATTTTTAATAAATATTAGTATGCAAAGAAGATCGATCTCTATAATTAAGAAGTGAAAATTGACATCAAGCTGTGAAGAGCCCTTGTATATCGCATCCTTTCTTGTTCTTGGCCTGATGCTGAGGAGCAGCTAAGCGAAACGAGTGTTGTCATGTAGTCCTCGATTTTCGCAACTGGGAGATGAGCGATATTCTACCGAAAATGGCCATATATTTTTGGCTAAGCGATCCAAAGACTGTGAACAAAATGCATTGCAACTTGCAAAATACACCACTCAGATGAATAAAGGCACTCTCACAGTAAAGCAGCTCTGCAGGGCAGTGATCAGTGCAAATATTAATCCGTTCTGAAACTCAAGAATATCCAAAACAGACACGAACACCAAAGCTAACCACGAGCGCAGCTAATCAAGTGCAGCTCAAATTTCAACTGCAATTATTTAGTTGGCTGTTTGTTTTCTATTTTAAATAGTGTAGTCTCAGATGGGCATGTGTGCAAATACGTATATGTGTGTAGGTATGTGCGTGTATGATGCATGTATGTCTACATGGATGTATGAAAGTGATCTATGTACGTCTATTATCTTTAGTTCTTCTTCTTCATTCATCCTCAAACTCCCACTACCTATCCCTTAAAAAAACTTTGCAAGTAGCAGGATGTTGTCCGGAGAATGGAATGCGTTGTGTTATAGTTTACAGCTTAACTGCAATATTTGCACCTTTTGGTCTGACACATTCAATTTCAGCATGGCATTTTTGGGTACTAGGTTAGTCTTCTTAGCCAGTCTGCTATCCAGGATCACCCCATAGAGGTGGAGAAGAGTCTTGGTAGCTCTAGATCGCTGGCCCTAATGCTAGCAGTCAACTTTGGATCACTGGCAGCTACATCTCATCCACTGTTCAGCATTTTGATCCTGTCTATAGTATAAGTATGTATTTATGCACTACTCCAATTAGTTCTATAGCTTCTTGGCATCACAAAGCCACAATCATGCATGTAAATGCTTACCTGACATTTAAAGCAGAACACTACTTTTGTTCTTTATTTTGTTTTATAAAGAATAAACAATATTATTAGGTTTATCACATTTTAAACTGCAACTACTTTTCAGCTACCATGTTTTATCTAATAAGTAGAAAAAAAAGTATAGAAATAAAAGACAACATAGAGTTTATGCTTACATTAAGTTCAGAATATAACTCTTCTGCCACTTGAAACTGTTCCCTGCACATCAGGCATAATCTGAAAGGTCTTACATGGTGAATCTCACAATATGTGAAATTCTGTACCACTGTCAAGTATTCATGGTAAATCAACTCACACTTAAGAATCATAGTATCCTCCGACGAGACTGCATAATGTAGTTTTAATTCTGATTGCTTAACATCATTCTTCTCTGGCTGACTGCTGTTACACTTCACAGCGTCAAGAAAAGTAAATGACAGGATGGTCAATGTTAATAATGTATGACATAAAAATTTTCTCCTTGTTGCAGTGGCCATGGTCTGGTAGCAAAATACAGATGACTTGGTTAAACAGAGCTTTCTGTCACATTTCACAAAATACAGATGACTTGGTTAAACAGAGCTTTCTGTCACATTTCACAAAATACAGATGAGGTGGTTAAACAGAACCTTCTGTCACATTTCACAAAATACAGATGACTTGGTTAAACAGAGCTTTCTGTCACATTTCACAAAATACAGATGACTTGGTTAAACAGAGCTTTCTGTCACATTTCACAAAATACAGATGACTTGGTTAAACAGAGCTTTCTGTCACATTTCACAAAATACAGATAACTTGGTTTAACAGAGCTTTCTGTCACATTTCACAAATTACAGATGACTTGGTTAAACAGAACTTTCTGTCACATTTCACAAAATACAGATGACTTGGTTAAACAGAGCTTTCTGTCACATTTCACAAAATACAGATGACTTGGTTAAACAGAGCTTTCTGTCACATTTCACAAAATACAGATGACTTGGTTAAACAGAGCTTTCTGTCACATTTCACAAAATACAGATGACTTGGTTAAAAAGAGCTTTCTGTCACATTTCACAAAATACAGATGAATTGGTTAAACAGAGCTTTCTGTCACATTTCACAAAATACAGATGACTTGGTTAAACAGAGCTTTCTGTCACATTTCAAAAATACAGATGATTTGGTTAAACAGAACTTTCTGTCACATTTCACAAAATACAGATGACTTGGTTAAACAGAGCTTTCTGTCACATTTCAAAAAATACAGATGACTTGGTTAAACAGAGCTTTCTGTCACATGTCACAAAATACAGATGACTTGGTTAAACAGAGCTTTCTGTCACATTTCACAAAATACAGGTGACTTGGTTAAAAAGAGCTTTCTGTCACATGTCACAAAATACAGATGAATTGGTTAAACAGAGCTTTCTGTCACATTTCACAAAATACAGATGACTTGGTTAAACAGAGCTTTCTGTCACATTTCACAAAATACAGATGACTTGGTTAAACAGAGCTTTCTGTCACATTTCACAAAATACAGATGAATTGGTTAAACAGAGCTTTCTGTCACATTTCACAAAATACAGATGACTTGGTTAAACATAGCTTTCTGTCACATTTCACAAAATACAGATGACTTGGTTAAACAGAGCTTTCTGTCACATTTCACAAAATACAGATGACTTGGTTAAACAGAACTTTCTGTCACATTTCACAAAATACAGATGACTTGGTTAAACAGAGCTTTCTGTCACATGTCACAAAATACAGATGACTTGGTTAAACAGAGCTTTCTGTCACATTTCACAAAATACAGATGACTTGGTTAAACAGAGCTTTCTGTCACATTTCACAAAATACAGATGACTTGGTTAAACAGAGCCTTCTGTCACATTTCACAAAATACAGATGACTTGGTTAAACAGAGCTTTCTGTCACATTTCACAAAATACAGATGACTTGGTTAAACAGAGCTTTCTGTCACATTTCACAAAATACAGATGACTTGGTTAAACAGAGCTTTCTGTCACATTTCACAAAATACAGATGACTTGGTTAAACAGAGCTTTCTGTCACATTTCACAAAATACAGATGACTTGGTTAAACAGAGCTTTCTGTCACATTTCACCAAATACAGATGACTTGGTTAAACAGAACTTTCTGTCACATTTCACAAAATACAGATGACTTGGTTAAACAGAGCTTTCTGTCACATGTCACAAAATAAAGATTGACTTGGTTAAACAGAGCTTTCTGTCACATTTCACAAAATACAGATGACTTGGTTAAACAGAGCTTTCTGTCACATTTCACAAAATACAGATGACTTGGTTAAACAGAGCTTTCTGTCACATTTCACAAAATACAGATGACTTGGTTAAACAGAGCTTTCTGTCACATTTCACAAAATACAGATGACTTGGTTAAACAGAGCTTTCTGTAACATTTCACAAAATACAGATGACTTGGTTAAACAGAGCTTTCTGTCACATTTCACAAAATACAGATGACTTGGTTAAACAGAGCTTTCTGTCACATTTCACAAAATACAGATGACTTGGTTAAACAGAGCTTTCTGTCACATTTCACAAAATACAGATGACTTAGTTAAACAGAGCTTTCTGTCACATTTCACAAAATACAGATGACTTGGTTTAACAGAGCTTTCTGTCACATTTCACAAAATACAGATGACTTGGTTAAACAGAACTTTCTGTCACATTTCACAAAATACAGATGACTTGGTTAAACAGAACTTTCTGTCACATGTCACAAAATACAGATGAATTGGTTAAACAGAGCTTTCTGTCACATTTCACAAAATACAGATGACTTGGTTAAACAGAGCTTTCTGTCACATTTCACAAAATACAGATGACTTGGTTAAACGGAGCTTTCTGTCACATTTCACAAAATACAGATGACTTGGTTAAAAAGAGCTTTCTGTCACATTTCACAAAATACAGATGAATTGGTTAAACAGAGCTTTCTGTCACATTTCACAAAATACAGATGACTTGGTTAAACAGAGCTTTCTGTCACATTTCAAAAAATACAGATGACTTGGTTAAACAGAGCTTTCTGTCACATTTCACAAAATACAGATGACTTGGTTAAACAGAGCTTTCTGTCACATTTCACAAAATACAGAGGACTTGGTTTAACAGAGCTTTCTGTCACATGTAACAAAATACAGATGACTTGGTTAAACAGAACTTTCTGTCACATTTCACAAAATACAGATGACTTGGTTAAACAGAGCTTTCTGTCACATGTCACAAAATACAGATGACTTGGTTAAACAGAGCTTTCTGTCACATTTCACAAAATACAGATGACTTGGTTAAACAGAGCTTTCTGTCACATTTCACAAAATACAGATGACTTGGTTAAACAGAGCTTTCTGTCACATTTCACAAAATACAGATGACTTGGTTAAACAGAGCCTTCTGTCACATTTCACAAAATACAGATGACTTGGTTAAACAGAGCTTTCTGTCACATTTCACAAAATACAGATGACTTGGTTAAACAGAGCTTTCTGTCACATTTCACAAAATACAGATGACTTGGTTAAACAGAGCTTTCTGTCACATTTCACAAAATACAGATGACTTGGTTAAACAGAGCTTTCTGTCACATTTCACAAAATACAGATGACTTGGTTAAACAGAGCTTTCTGTCACATTTCACAAAATACAGATGACTTGGTTAAACAGAGCTTTCTGTCACATGTCACAAAATACAGATGACTTTAGTTAAACAGAGCTTTCTATCACATTTCACAAAATACAGATGACTTGGTTAAACAGAGCTTTCTGTCACATTTCACAAAATACAGATGACTTAGTTAAACAGAGCTTTCTGTCACATTTCACAAAATACAGATGACTTGGTTCAACAGAGCTTTCTGTCACATTTCACAAAATACAGATGACTTGGTTAAACAGAACCTTCTGTCACATTTCACAAAATACAGATGACTTGGTTAAACAGAGCTTTCTGTCACATGTCACAAAATACAGATGACTTGGTTAAACAGAGCTTTCTGTCACATTTCACAAAATACGGATGACTTGGTTAAAAAGAGCTTTCTGTCACATTTCAGAAAATACAGATGACTTGGTTAAAAAGAGCTTTCTGTCACATTTCACAAAATACAGATGAATTGGTTAAACAGAGCTTTCTGTCACATTTCACAAAATACAGATGACTTGGTTTAACAGAGCTTTCTGTCACATTTCACAAAATACAGATGACTTGGTTAAACAGAACTTTCTGTCACATTTCACAAAATACAGATGACTTGGTTAAACAGAGCTTTCTGTCACATGTCACAAAATACAGATGACTTGGTTAAACAGAGCTTTCTGTCACATTTCACAAAATACAGATGACTTGGTTAAACAGAGCTTTCTGTCACATTTCACAAAATAAGAGACTGTAGAATGACTCAAATTTACTGCTTCATTATATTTTACTCTTTTAGTTTCAGACCATTTATTCACTGAGATTCACAAAACCTTAGAAACTACTAATCAACTATCAAGGTGTCACCAAGTGTGGCGTTAGTTATTACAATTTTGTGTTTTAATTACTTTAAATAAAAGAATGATTAAAAATAAAATTACATTCGACACAAAGTGTTGAGTATAGTTGCAAAGGCAAATCAGCCTCAGCTTTTTTAAAAAATAATATCTTAATAGTTAAGTTATTAATGAAGATTGTTAATTAATCTTATAATGTTGTCTTAATCTTATAATGTTGTCGTGTTCAAATAGTTACACAACACAAGCCTAATATTCTCAATAATTATCGATCTTCTCTTCTTCTTCTTCATCGTTCACTCTTAAATAATCGCTCTAACTCCTTGATTATCCTGACAGTCCTTCTCAGTCTTCTCTCGTCGCCAAACAGTTTATCTCGCAATTGGTTTGGGGAGGGCCATGTAGTCTATCTGCTCCTCTCGTGAAACCGGCAGACTTGCAGAACATGTTTCACCGTTTGCTTGTTCTCCCCACATCGACACATGTCTGTGTGTCAAATTTCTAATTTGTTGACCAGATGATTTTTCAAACTGCAGTGACCAGTTCACAGTCTGAATATTGTCACTTGATCTCTTCTTGGCAAAGAGTAGTATGGATCTACTATATCAGATCCTGGGTGTTTTCTGTGCCACTTGTCTTTGAAGTTAATTTTTATCAGTTTTTATTTTTTCATATGTAGCTCTGTCGCTATTTTAGGGTATGCCTTCTCCCACTTTTGCTAGTCTATCTGCCTCCTCATTTTCATGTGTCTTACAGTATGCAGGGATCCACTGAATTTTCACTCTGTCGAAATTGTAGCTTGTATTCATGAGAGCCTCAGATAGGTTGGTTGATCTTCTGCCTGGCTGATTAGCTGTGCTTTGTTATCTATCTCCCTGTCCTCTTCTTCTTCTTCTGTGTTCGTTCTCAATCTCCCTCTACCAAGCAAGTAGCAGGATGTAGTCTGGTGAACAGAACGTGTTGTGCTGCTAGTTTACAGCTTGACTGCGAGGAGGAAGACTAACATCTGGTCAGGCAAAATATGCTGATCAGACATGTTAGTCAGGCTCTGGCAAAACATACTGACCCTCACCTCTGCTTCCTAATAGTTAACCCTGAAAATGGGCTGTTTTCATGGCAGCCTGGCTAACAAGGTGAGGGATTGACATTATCCCTGTAGTAGTGAATGACATGCAGATGAAGCCAAGTATAGCACAAATGCCTGGAGGACCCCTGTCCACCTTCATCAGCACACCCGGAATGTGAGGAAAGCTACTGCAACCTGCTACTTAACGTCCTTATCAAGGGCGCACAAAAGAGTAACCTACTCATTGTGGGCATTCACAAACAACAGCTTGACTAGGATATATGCACCTTTCAGTCCGACACATCCGTCTTCGGCAGTCCCTGGCCTCAATTTTATTCTCTTGTATATGTCTCTTTGTACCCTCACCTTTCTGAATGACTGTTATGGGTCTCTTTGACACTCTGGTACTTTTACCATTTTCAATTCCATGGATCTTCCAGGTGGGCAGTACATATGATATACTTTGAGGGTTTCTTGTCCTACCACAATGTCTGCTCCTGCTATTTCTGTGTGTCCTCTTAGTTTGGATATGGATTTCTTTAGCTGGTAGCAGGTTGTTTATTAGGATCAAGACTACTCCTTTGTGACCATCTCTATCTACCCTTATAGTTTGGTATCCTCTCATTAAAAACCTGTGCTGTTTGTTAAGTTATGCCTCTTGAATGCAAACTATGTAGATACTCTCATCATGAAGTCTTGTTGCAAGAGCTTGTAAATTCATTACTCCTCCTGCATTCCGTTAAGTATATTTAGCAGTTTCACTTTGTTGGGGTTTTGACCAATTAGTATTTTCCCCTGGTTTCCGTCTCCTGAGTCCTTGGGACAGAGCAGAGTGGCTACCAATAGTCTTGGGGGTAGGGGTGTGTGTGTCTGATTTGAGGCCCGGCATTCTATATGCATAGTGGGACTCCTCAGATGAAACACATCTATGGCAAATATGTGATTTGTGGTGTGAGTTACGTTGCGCTGCATTTTACAGTTGTACGATATTTGTGCCTTTCAGCAAAGCACATCCGTTTTCTGTATAATCTTTTATTTTGGTTTAACTTTCCCTAGCCTTTGGCTATTCCCAGTCTTCCTGGAAGGCAGCAGGTGTTTTTGGTGTCAGATTCTTTCTTCTCCTAGATGAGCTGCATACCAAGCTAGCAAGTCTTATCTACCCAGGTTGTCTTCTGTTACCTCCAGTGGCAGTAGCATACCTTTGATACGCCAGTATCTCATCTGCAAGGCAGCAGGTGGTTTTGAAATCAGTTTTTCTTTCTCCTAGTGGCTAGTCTAGATCATGAGCTGTCTTCCTTGGCTTACGGCACTTACGCATCTAATGACTCTAATCTACCCGAAACATCTGTCTGGTTTTATGGAGCCAGAAACTTACCCGTCGCCCCTTCTTCTGCTATTATAAACAGGAGCGCCACCTGAAGGTCAGGAGTTAAGATAGTTGCTGTCAGAGGCTGTATGAGAGTTATTTGATTGACTTAACACTTGACTTAGTTTAGTATTAGTTCAGTTAGAGGCATTGTTTGTACCTTGTCCTCCACTCCACTCCCGGCTATGACAAGCATTTAAGACCAAATAATTATCAATGAAAACATTTCCTTATGTTCAGTAAAACTCGCTGACTTAACTAACAGAAACATGTTTTAATTGTGCTTTAGTTGTTATTCCCGGATACAACGGTTGGTTGACTTACATCTTCCTCCTGTCGTATTTCCAACACTTTTCTTCTACCAATCACAAGACCGGAAACTGCAGTGTGTTGGTAAAAGTTGATGTCAAGGTTTTTGCGGAAGTTTTTATAAACGGTTAAGTCTATGAATGGGAAAGTAGGATGCAACTTCTATACTAGTAAAATTGTAAACAAGCTAACGACATCAATAGCTAAGTCAAGTATATTGTAAGCACTGTTTTTGGGGTGTTTAAAATAATGTACTGGCCTTTGTTTGTTGTCGTTACTCTGGTTCTAAATCTATTAGGCCTACGAAATATTTTCCTCACAGCCACACTAATACAATTGCAACTTGTGTTGAGAAAACCAAGCTCCTTAAAATTAACCAGATCAACAAAGAACCACTCATGCCAGAGCGAAAGCCGTTGAAAGATGTGGATGCATTTACTTATTTTGGGCAGTACAATTGGCAGTCAGTGTACAGAACAGATGATGTAAATACCATAATTGGAACGGCAAGAATGGCCTTCCTGACACTAAACAACATATGGAGATCCAGAGAAACCAAGCTTCCTACGAAAGCTAAAATATTTAACTCCAATGTCAAGTTGGTATTGCTGTATGAGGCCAGAATATGAAGAACGAACAAGGCGATACAACAGGTTCCAGGCCTTTGTTAAATGATGATTACAAAGGATAATGGACATGAAGTGACATGATATGGTGAGAAATGAAGACTTGATAACAACAGCCCCTGGAACAACAAATTGAGTATTAAGATCAGGCTCAGATACCCGTCTGTCTATATAAAGGCCGCTGCTATAGCAAAATTCAAGATAAAAATCTACTAACATTATTCTAGGGACTCTCGCCCCACAGAGAATATATCACAAAAATGGGATTGTGGGGCTATAACATCAGGTCTTGGTTATGTAGTTAGCTAGTTAGTTAGATGGTGCCTGACAGACTGCGAGTCTACTTTACTCTAATTTATGCTTTCACCACCAGAAAGTCCCAAAAATCGGTGATCGTATATTCCAGAGGTTCCAATGGCGTCTAAACGATATAAGTAGACTGAAGATAGATATAAATTTATTAATTTTTTGGTCACTAGAACCGCATCTTGGGGCAAATAGCATCTCCCTAACGAGCACTGCCCTCACCTTGGTCCTCGCACGAAGTCGAGACAGGTTAAATACCCGCCCATCTGACCTGGTGTGCAGATAAACACCGTTTACATACGTGCTTTAAGCATGCGATATGAGCATGGAGATGAAGATCCAAAGAGTGTTGACGAAAGCACACCTCCATGCCTCATTCCACTCTTGGTGGGAAAATAATTTTAAGACCATCGTATCAGGATAATGACGATGTAGTTGTCAAGTGTAGTTTGACATCAAACGTGAGTCAAGCGGCGGGGAAGATCACTTTATAGGACAGAGCTAACTGGGAACAATCCAACCAAATCCCCCCCCCCCCCCCCCCCCCCCCCCCCCAAGGTCAGTTGTCGGAATAATCGGACGATAGTTTATTTTACTCTGCCATTTCAGAATTTCTGAATATTTGATGTGTCCAATCTGGTACTAGGTAATAAGCAACAGAGCTCTCCTATATAGGAGTTCAGTGTTTGATTCAATTTTGTCCGCTATTTTGGGCCGGGCTCAGTGAGACATCGTGTTGTAGCTGAACACAATCGCTACATGTTTGTGCCTTTTGTTTATCAGTGCTGGTCTCAACTTGAATGAAATGTCGTTAGATACTGCATCCTTTGTCTCAAAGGTTGGTGAAATATGTAATGTCCTTTTTTTTTGCTCGCAACAAATACATATATGATATATTGATATGAAATACAATACCGACACTTGACACGACACGACACGTCTCGTAGTTCAACGTTGACGTCGTTCCTTCATACTTCATAAACAAAATATTGATTTTCGAACACAATTATTATGATATTATCTTATTTATCTGATAGAAGCACAGTCTTTACTTATTAAAATTAAATAAAGTGAAGCTGCTGCGGTATTTAAAGCTAAAGTAACATTCAGAGAATATGATCAAGTCATATTCAATAGAATTTAGAATACTACCAGACCATGGCCACTGCAACAAGAACATTTTTATGTCATACATTATTCTGAATAGATATTCTCTACTTTTTATATCAAGCCATTAGTTCACATTTCTTTACTTCATTTAGTATTTACTATTCTAATACTACTAATACTAGACATGATTATGATTGATACTTCTTCTTTCGTTCACTTTAAAATATTGTCTGTATCTGCAATGTTGTCTCTTGTATAAACGTCATTGTCTTTTGTAGTTCACATACAGACAGGTCCATAAAGTTTCTTTTCCAGTGTTGTTTCTATTGGCCAGTGAGATTTTCTCTGTAAATTATAATTATATTCAGAGCAGTTTTGTAGTATGTGCTCTGCTGTCTGAGTTGCATGTACACATGGCTTAGTTGCCAATCTTCATTTTGTGTACATGTGGCTGCGGAGTCGTTTGTGTCCTGTTCTAAGGTGCAAAACAACAGTTTGCTCTTGTCTGTTCATGTTATGGTAATCGTCTGGTGTTACTGTTGGTGGTTTTCTGATTCAACTGATTGATTTTATCTTCTGTTGGTATGTAACTGGCACATCTGGTTGCTCGTCTGCAGCACCCTCTTTTCTCCTTTGCCAGTTGATCTGCTCTCTCGTTTCCTGGTACTCCACAATGAGACGTTAAAAGGTATCCACTGCATGATAATCTTGCGCTGGTTGCTCATTTCAGACAGCCTGTAGATCTGACAGTTTCTAAAATTTCAGTGCTTGGAGTGCATCTGTCAGAAAAACTACAGGTTGTGAACTGACATTGGTGTTCAACAGTTTCTCAGTTCACAACATTTCTGCATCATATTTATGACAGAATTTTCCAGTTCATACTCTGACTGTATCCCTAATGTTGTTTTGGCATTCTATGTACACTCCCGCTCCGCCATTCTTTACTGCATTCTGTGCTGATCCATCTGTGTATACTCTGATCCAGAGGTCTTGTGGGTATTCTTCATCCAGGAAATGGAGGGTCAATATCCTATGTTGCACACTGTTCTGTTCTGTTCATCCTTGTCTAGTATTCCTTTCACTTTTGTTTGAATGCATACTGATAGTCCATGCTCCTCTCTCCAAGGGGTTTGTTCTGGCACAGACTTTAGGGGGATGTCAACTTCAGGTAGATCTATAATTTGCCTTTACAGATAACAATAACATTAGAAGAACAAAATCATCTACACCAAATATGTGAAATAACACAAACAATGCCAATAATAACAATGGGTAAAAGTAAAGGAGTTAAAGCTGCCTAGAATAAGAACCCTACTTTTTGAAAGTACAATGACATGAGAGACCAACCAAATAATACTAAAGACAGCATCCTTGGAAAGTTTTCTTCTGCATTTTAGGTCTTCATCAGTCCCCCTCAGCTATTCGAAACTTGGAAACAATTGGTAACTACCATAACACTATGATCCATGGATATACAGATGGCTTTGCTTGTAAGGCCACCATAAATGTCAAACTTTAAATTTTAATAAAGTACCAAAATAGTGATACATTTGAACCATGTGGAGAATACTGTAATAATCAAATAGCAGAAGACACAGCAATAAACATCAACCATCTAAATAGTACTCAAGAAGTTCCAGTAAGGAAACCAAAAACCATCTAATATGGTAGTCTTCACTGTTTCAAGAAAGGCACTAGAAACATACCTACAAACTATCAACAAAGCTTGCTTAGACAATTAATAAGATACAAATAACATGAAAGCCATCCTCTAGTAGATTCCAGGACATACATATCAGGCAATGTGAATGCAGACAGACTAGCAAAACTAGGAACAAGCATGATTTTAATAATCACACAAGCCAAGCAAATACATCACAATAACTTTGAAAAAGAATGGCTGAACCAATGAATGGAAGGACCTACTGGGTGTGCCATGTATAATGTAATGACACACCCAAACAAATATGACAGCATCAAGAAACTGTAATATAGGGAGCAGAGCATAAATTTTTTTTAATTAGGGCAGAGCACATCAGACTTAACAATTACATTAACAAGTTAGACCCTGCACTCTGCCGAAGACTGATGTGTCGTACCGAAATGTACAAATATCGCAGTCAAGCTGTAAACTAGCGACACAGCGCATTCCGTTCTCCAGACTACATCCTGTTACCTGTAAAGCTCTGTTCGGGACTTGGTAGCAGGAGACTGAGAACGAACGCAGAAGAAGAAGATACCCTGCACACGAGCTGCTGCTGCTCGCTTGTCCGGGACTCTCCACAGACAAAGAAAAGTTGTTGCCTGGCACCCCAACAACCACTAAAATGTCATACAGCTCCACTCACCAGCTACAAAACACCTGCAAATTCTTAAATTTGACATTGATTGTAAATGGCTTAGCAGACCAAGAACTGCAGCTCACGGAACTGAGTATAATCATCTAGCTTAAGACAAAACACATCAGACTTAACAAATACATATACAAGCTACCCCGACAGTCACCAACCCCTTATATAACTTCATTCATTACTTATAAATTCCTCAACTTGGCATTAACTGCAAAAGAGCAAACAGATTGAAAGATCTGGTTAGTCAACAAATAATATAAACTTAGTTGTTAGTACTCAGTAGATAGTTCATTTGTATTAATGAATTGTTTTTCTATTTTTTCCCTAGGGATGCTTTGCATACAAAGGAAAGGTTAAAAGAGCAAATGAGGAGGATTACCTAACTGTGTCAACTGACAGATTATTAAAAAACCGCTTTCAGCTCTTTAGCCAGCTGCGGGATGATCTGCATATCCAGATTAGTGTTTTGAGATCTGATCTGAATTCAAAGATCTTTGATGACTTGATTAATTTCACTGCCTCACAGGGCAGAAATATGGATAAGAACAGTAGTAGAACTACTGGAGAAATTCTGACTGCCATTCTCATTACGGGTGTCAATACACCAGACCATGACATCATGTTTTCAAGTCTAGACAGCATGCTCAAGGCAAAGGTTACTCATTTGGTAGCGCGGATAAAGTCAAAGGATTGCTCTCGTGTTGCCACACTTATAAAAAGTATCGTCCAGCAACTGACAAATATTTCTTTGACATTAGATGAAGATGATGATGGAGACTTTGGAATGGAAGAATCTGGAGAACGCAAAAGCGAACAAGATTTTGAATATAATCCTATGAAGTTGAAAGTGGCTTATAAGCGTAAGCAAGCTATTACAATGTCAACACTGGTTAAATGGTACAATAAAAACCATTGTGGGAAAACAGCATATGAATTGTCTCCAATGAAGAAGTCAAAAATAACCAGCAGCCCAAAGAAAAGAGCGACATCTGCAAGTAAAGCAACAGAAATGGAGGTGGGTGAAATCAAAACAAATCCTCCAGTTATTGTCATGTTAGAAGATGCAGAAAATATAAATCCAAGTGTTCTTCAGGACTTCATATCTCTTTGCAGCAGTCACCTTGCTTCTCTACCAATTGTTTTGGTATTAGGTATTGCTACATCTGTAACTGTAATTCACCAGTTACTGCCAACATCAGTATCATCTTTATTGTGCATGGAGAAGTTTCAGGCACCATCTGCCTCCAGCTATCTCACTCAGTTAATGGACAAAATCATCATGACAGCCAATATGCCTTTCAAGCTGGGACCGAGAGTGTTTCATTTCCTTCTGGATGTTTTTCTCTATCATGATTTTTCAATTCTGAACTTCATCATGGGATTTGAATACAGCATGTTGGAACATTTTCTTTCAAACCCTTTGAGTCTGCTGTGCATCTCTCTGGAAGGGATTGCTGTAATTACCTCTCATTTAACTCATGCTCAACTGGAAGATATTCGTAGACAGCCTGCATTTATGAGGTTTGATTTCTTTTTTTTCTTTGAATGATATCATTGATAGATCTATTTGGTCTGATTTAATAACACAGAAATAGAAATCAACATGTACAAGTCTTAGCACTCCATTATGATTCTATAGTCAATCTCTGGGTATCATACTGATTTATATTTATAACAAATGTCCTGATATCTACTTTTGTAATTTTGTAGCCATAAAACTTAAAAACTTAAATAAATCAGGCATTGTAATAGAACTTACAACTGCTTTTTAATTATTAAATAAAGGCTGTAGAAAATTATCATTATTTGATACACACAATCTTTATTTTTTTAATTCAGAGCTGTCTGGAACTTACCACCTGTTGTCGCCGTATTTTATTGTCTAAGTATTTGCATACTTCTAAATTAGTTTCAATAGCGCACTTGATGTTTAGAATACACGTACAATATATGATTATTCATAAGTTTTGGATGTTTCTAAATTGAGTATTACCATCAAGCTTTGTGCGAAACTATCATTTTCAGCAAAGATATTTAGGATAACTACTACTAAGTCAGTTTAAAGTTGGTGCAATTTTTTGTTTAAATGTCCCTCCTCCTCAGATATGTGGAACAAAATTCAAGCCAAGATCAGGCCAGGCTATTAACAGATGACACAGCAACCAAGAAACATTTGGCTTCAGAACTGACGGATATGCATCTATTCCATTCAAAAATGTTTGCTGCTCTTCGCTTTCTGCATTGCCTGTCTTCAGGCCTACCTAAACATCCACTGGGGAAGCAGTTTAGAGAGCTATACTCAATTTGTCTTACACAAGAACTTTGCAAAGCTGAGGGCTATGAGCAGGCCTTTAGTCTTCTGAGAATGATGTCATGTGATGACCTTTGTGAACTGTTAAGTCTATCACTTGAGGCTTTATCTCAGGCTAAAAATGAACTACAGGACATTGAAAGGCTTTATCAAGATGTTAAAAGTTTTGTTTATAGACTGCACCATATAGATCAAGAGCCAGATTGTACTGGGAAAGAAGGTATGTTGCTATTGTGATGGTGCATCTTATTTTTAGGATCCCTGTTTACACACCATGGGGCATATTGGGAAATATGGTGTAAGGCCCATATTTTTCTTTGATTATCACGCCAGATCTTCTGTTTAACAGACTATGACAAGGGTTAATATGGTAAGCTAATTAAGAGAGTCATTGGAGTGGTCCTTCGTGAGGGTAGAAGAGGAATACTGTAACATTCCAAGAATGTTGTAAAAGGTGAATAAAGATGGCTTTGCACAGGGCTAGCAACCTCATCATGTAAAATTAATTGCTACAGAAACAACAGTAAGAGCACAACTCAGAAGTACTTTGATATGCTGTGTTCTTCTTCTTCTGCGTTCGTTCTCAATCTCCCACTGCCAAGTCCTGAGCAGGACTTTGAAGTAGCAGGATGTAGTCCGGAGGAACGGAATGCATTGTGTCACTAGTTTACAGCCTGACTGCGATATTTGCACCTTTCTGTCTGACACATCTGTCTTTGGCAGATGATATGATGAAGACTTCCTGTAAGGGAGCCAGTGGTTAATCTATGCTTCATATTGAACAGAAATAGACAAATTACAAGAGTAGACTTCACGACAGCAAGTTTTATCCAGAAAACTGGACTTCATCTATAGACACACAAAAAATGATAGATGAAGATACGAGTATACTGTTTTATGTGTTTTTCTCTTCCATGGTGTGTTAGTTCATTTGTATATTATTTATTGTACCCGATGAGGACCTTTTGATCATAACGTAGGTTTTGTTATTGCTTATTATCCTGCGGTGTGTCTGAGCTATACCTATCTGTTTTTATATACGGGAATATCGTGAAATACCAGGACAAGTGTTTTACATGACTATGCAGCAGAAAAGATAGTGAAATTACTGGTGTTCTAGAGATTTAAACTTTCTGATCAAAGGGGCAGTTTTACCTCTACTTCATTGCACGAAAGATATGCTTTGCAATTTGGTCATGTAAATACCGAAAAGAAATAGCTGCTCCATTAAATATTAGCATAGCGAAAATTGCATAGCACCCTTCAACGCCATGGGGATCAAAGGTCCTCACGCTAATATTCACCACGTTTTCCTGTCATGCGTCATCATTTCCTGCTACTCTGCGTCTGTCCTGTCATTTTTAGGTTTGTGTCGACTTCATTTCTCAATGAGTGTTTAGGTCTGCCCTTACATCTCTTGCCCTAAGGATTTCAGAACAGTGACTGCCATGTAGTGCTATCATCTGGTTTCTTTAATGTGCAAAGCACATTATTTGTGGTAATTGAATATTGTCACAGAATGGATTGTATTTGAATATGCAACTGTGATATTGCTTTCTTTTGTCATATCTAGTATATTATGTGTCATCTGAATACAGTATATAATAATCAACTTTGTCTTAGTAATATTGTTTATGTGTGCTATCTTTATACAATTTGATTGGGATCAAGATACTGAGCAGTGCATGCGCTGTAGCGGTCAGCGATCCAAAGCTGACTGCTTGCATCAAGACCGGCGGCCCAGAGCTGCCAAGCCCCTTCTCCACCTCCACGTGATGATCCTGGATAACAGGCTGCAACGGGCAGACTGGCTAAGGAGAAGGGATCGAAGAGGGAAGGTTAATGCAGTACCAACAAATGGCTTGATGAAGTCAGATATGTCGGACTAAAATGCGTATATATCTCATTCAAGCTGTAAGCTAGCGACACAGTGCATTCGATTCTCAGGACTACTTCCTGCTGCCCTGTTCGGGGCTTGGTAGCGGAAGTTTGAAAACAAACGAAGAAGAAGAAGGTCTTGGTAGCAGGAACGATAAAGAAGAAGAAGATTAAATTTAATTTATAATTTTTATCTGCAGAAACAATAGGACTTGAAACACTGAAGCTTGCCATTTTGAAAATATAGATGACATACATATGTTTACACTTAAGTGCATGTAAATTATATTTGAGCATTTAATGTTTATGTCTTAACGTGTTTTTTCCCCATTTATTTTCTTAGGCTCTGGAGATATAACCGACTCTGGCAGGATATTGCCACAAAAAGCCAAGCTTCATGAATTGAAAGAGAAATTACAGTCCTTAACAACTCGTAGAAAGAAGTCACCCTATGAACAACTAAGAAACACAATACTTGACACTCTGGATGAACATTTCAAAGTGCTGTTAGTTTGTCCAATGTCTAAACCTTTGCATGAAATTTATTACTTTAACAATTTAGCTGCTATCAAAGACCAGGTGAAAGCAGTACCTCGGTGTTCAATTCAGCGTGCTTTGACACAACCTGGAAAGTATCTGGGCTGTCCTTGCTGTGAGTGTGATGCAGATGCAATCTTACCTTCCATGCCAGACATCTGTATTGTTTACAAACTTCATCTAGAATGTGGAACCCTGGTCAACCTGTATGACTGGCTTCAGGCTTTTGTAACCATTGTTACTTCTAATGGAAAAGAAAGTGCTAAAGTTTTGGACAGAAATCAGAAACTTAGTACTGAGCTTCGAGCTCGTTTTATCAGAGCAGTTTCAGAGTTGCAGTTTCTTGGGTTTATTAAGGCAACCCAGAAGAAGACTGACCATGTAAGTCGCTTAACGTGGTAGTCATTTGTAAGATGGTTTTAGACATTTTTTTTCCCTTCTTGTTCGTTGCTCGCTCTCAAATATTATTTTACCTCATAAGTCACCATACAGTTTATATGTTGGAAAAGACAATATTGTCACTATGCTCCTATTGTGGAATACCCTTTTTGCACTGCATCTATAAATCTCTGGCAGAGGTGGATCTATTGAGCAATTCCAGGTGGCAGTGAAAAAGATTACGGGTAAAGCAATGCTGGGTATGATAAAAAGAAACATTACACATAAGAGTAAAGAAGTTATAGTCAAACTATAAAGCATTGGTGAGACCTAAATTGTTCAGATGTTGAGTCTTTATCATAGAAGGGATACAAAGTTGAGCAAAATAACTTATGCTTTCCCGAGATGTCAGATCCATATCCAGAGTCTTCATGTCCTGCTTACATGCGTCTTTGAACCATAGCTGTGGTCGGCCACCTGATCTTTTACCACACTCCAGCTGTCCATAGAGAATATTTTTGGGGATGCAACGAACATGACCAAGCCAGCGAAGGATGGTGTACATACTTAGAAGACCGATGCAAGAATGCATCTCCGCATTTGTAACCTTGTCTCTCCATGAGATGCCAAGGGTGGATCTCATGCACCATAGGTGAAAGGTGTTGAGCCTATGGTCTTGTTTTGGCATATGTTATCCACATTTCCCTGCCATATAGAAATGTACTGACAACACAGGCATTGTAGGCTTTAGTCTTGGCTGTAAGTTTGGGATTTTCCCAGACACGTGTTGTAATTCAGCTAGTACCTTCTCCTGTGGTGGAGGCAGGGTCAGTAAATGCATTAAAAAATAGATTGGATGCTCAGTTATTTTTAGTATCGGTGGAGTAGAATAAACTGGTTGTATATATACTCTGTAGAACCTTCTAAACCAGTATAATGCAGTTAAGTATGTTCTAGTTTGCTTATCCTCCAACACGGGCATATGTTTGTGTGTCCAGTTTTAATTTGTTCAGCAGATACTATTTAAGTTTGAAGTGGGTCCAGTTCAGAGTCTTCTTCTTCTTTCGTTCACTTTAAAATATTGTCTATATCTGCAATGTTGTCTCTTGTATAAACTTCACTGTCTTTTGTAGTTCACACACAGGTCCATAAAGTTTCTCTTCCAGTGTTGTTTCTATGGGCCAGTGAGATTTTCTCTGTATATCATATTCGGGGCAGTTTTGCAGTATGTGCTCTGCTGTCTGGGGCACCTGTCCCGCATGTACACATGGCTGAGTTGCCAATCTTCATTTTTGTGTACACGTGGCTGCGGAGTCGGTTGTGTCCTGTTCTAAGGCGCAACACAACAGTTTGCTCTTGTCTGTTCATGTTATGGTAATCATCTGGTGTTACTGTTGGTGGCTTTCTGATTGATTTGATCATCCTTATCTTCTGTTGGTATGTAACTGGCACATCTGGTTGCTCGTCTGCAGCACCCTCCTTTGCCAGTCGATCTGCTCTCTCGTTTCCTGGTATTCCACAATGAGAAGGTATCCACTGCATGACAATCTTGCGCTGGTTGCTCAGTTCAGACAGTAGAGCCTGTAGATCTGGCAGTTTCTGAAATTTAAGTGCTTGGAGTGCTGATTGTGCATCTGTAAGAAATACTACAGGTTGTGGACCGACATTGGTGTTCAACAGTTTCTCAGTTGCCACCTTAATTGCCTGTATTTCTGCATCATATATATGACAGAATTTCCCAGTTGGTACTTTGACTGTATCCCTAATGTTGTTTGGGTATTCTATGTACACTCCCGCTCCACCATTCTTTACTGCATTCTGTGCTGACCCATCTGTGTATACTCTGATCCAGAGGTCTTGTGGGTATTCTTCATCCAGGAAATTGAGGATCACTATCCTACATTGCACGCTGTTCTGTTCATCCTTGTCTAATATTCCTTTCACTTTTGTTTGAATGCATACTGATAGTCCGTGCTCCTCTCTCCAAGGGGTTTGTTCTGGCACAGACTTTAAGGGGATATCAACTTCAGGTAGATCCATAATTTGCCTGCGAAGTCGTTTCGCCTGATGCATAAAACTACTTCTTTTCAGTCTTCCCATTGCTAAATTTTGAAATCTGTCTTTCATTGGATGGCTCGGCATGCAGTGGAACTTTTCTGCCTGTGTTAATACCTTTGTGTCTCTGCGCTCTCTTAGTGCTTGTATCCTTCCCATTTTCTCCATCTCCACAATAGGTGTTGATTTCATTGCTCCTGTAATGACCCTAAGTGCCTGATTTTGCACCTTATCCACCTCTTTTAGGGTAGTGTTTGCTGCGAGGCACCACGCTGCTGACCCATATTCTAGATGTGGCCGTATACCTTGTTGGTAAACTTTAAGTATTTTTCCACTAGCTCCCCATGTGGTCCCACTTAATTTTCTCAGGATGGCTAAATTCTTCCTGGCTTTTTTGGCTGCCTTGTTGACATTTTCCCTTCATGTCAACCTATCATCAAATGTAACTCCAAGATAGGTGGGTTGTTTATCTTCTTTGAGGTGTTCTCCATTTATCTTGATAACTCCAGCTTTTTGTTTTGGGGAGAGGGTGAAAAGCGTAGTGCTACATTTTTCGGTGTTAATGTTTACACACCATCTGTTTGTCCATGAGGTCAAGGCATCAATAGCTCTTTGCAGCATTCTTGTGGCCACTGTTGCTTGCTCATTTACACACCATATTACCAAGTCATCTGCATACATTGCAACTTTTGTTCCTTGTGGTAGCTCAGCAATCAAGTCATTGATGAAGACTATGAAAAGTGTAGGGGAAAGAACTCCTCCCTGAGGCACACCATGACGCAGTAGAATTTTCTTACTCTTGAGACCATCTAGTTGAACTCTGGCTCTTCTGTCATGTAAGTATGCTTTTATCCATTTGTACATCCTACCCATCACTCCATTATTTCTCAGTTTCTTTAAAAGTCCTTCTTTCCAAACCTTATCAAAAGCTTTCCTAAAGTCTATCCATGCTGCTAATACTAATTTCTTGTCCTGGAATGCGTCCTCGATCTTTTGTGAGAGGTATGTTGCCTGGTCTTCAGTGGAGTTGCATTTCCTAAATCCTGCCTGTTGTGGCACAAGAAGGTTTTGGCTCTCAAGATACCACTGGAGCCTTAGGTTGATGATACGTTCCATTGTTTTACATATGCAGCTTGTGAGGCTGATTGGTCTATAACTGGATGCCATTGAACTGTCTTTCCCTGGTTTTGAGAGTGGTATCATGATTGCTTCTCTCCAGGTCTGTGGGACTGTACCTGATGTCCAACAAATGTTGAAGAACTGAAGCAGCTTTGTTTTTGCTGCTGTTGTTCAGAGTCTGAATATTGTACTTGATAAGGAGTAGTGTCTTTTATAGATCATGGGCATGGGTCTTTACATCTATTCCTGTTATAAATTTCTCTTGGTCGCTTCTCTTCTATCCCTGAGGGCATAGATGTCATTTTTTAAAGTATTACTTGCAAACAAGTGTGCAGACAAACAGATGATTGACCCGTTGTGTCTTTGCATGGTGGAGGAACCATTTTAAATGCAGGTCACTAGGAATTTCGTTACCTTTATCGTTTCTGTCCGGACAGTGGCTAACAGCTTTGTTTTGTTTTATTTGTAACTGTCAATGGTACTTTTGTGTGTACATGGAATCTTTGAGTTTATCGTCTGTCTCTGATAGGACGGTGTAGATCTAACCTTCCTTGAGACAAGGGGATGCTTGACACCTGCAGGATTCGAACCATTCATTATTTTGTACCTTCATTAATTTCTTGAGATACAACTATAGCAATTCTCGTTATAATTGATCATGCACGACAGAGTCAGTTGTGTCCCGTTCTGAGGCGCAGTATGACAATCTGCTCTTGCCTACTTACATTATGATAGTCATTTTGTATTTCAGTTGGAAGCTCTCTCATTGATTTAATCATCTTTTTCTTTTGATGGTATATGGTACATCTGGATATCGTCTGTGGCTTGGAGTACTGATTTTGCATCTGTCAGAAATACCACTGTTCAGCAATTTTTACGTCGCCAATTTTATCGCTTGTATCTCTGCATCATAGTTATGGCAGCATTTTCCTTTTGGTGCTGCAACTGTTTCCATAGTGTTATTTGGGTATTCTATATACACTCCTGCTCCTCCATTCTTTACTGCATTCTGTGCAGTATGATATACAATATTATCAACATAATACTTTGATCTATGCAGCACAATTAACTTTGCCTATTTTGGACCATTGGCATGGTGTAGATGTGCTAACTTCAGCCTGACAAGCTAGTCATAAAAGTAAGTCAGTGGTGCTTGGGGCAAGAAACCTTATCATGTAAATCAATATTCTGGAGAAACTACTGCAGGAGCACATGATATACTTTGGTAAATGTTTCTTCCAGAAGGGTCACCTGCAGTGATGGTCTCGTGCTCCTTGTGGTGCAAGATGATGATGATGATATAATACAGTTAGCTGTAACTCTTGACAGCCCAATGCCTTCCAAAAGCACATGTCCTCAGTTGAAGTTTGTATAAATTCTGTTGTCTTGAAAGCATCGTGATATTGAAAGAGATAGTGGAGTGCATCTTTCGAGTATCTCAGAAGGGAGGCAGTACGGTGTGTTAGTGTCCCAGGATCGTCATATCCTGCCCGGGAGGTAGCTCATGCATCTAAGTTGGCATCATTCCTCAGTCAGTCATGCAGCTCATCTGAAAGAAAGGTACACTGTCCGCTTGTCTGCATCTCTTCGCCATCCATGTGGATACTTGATCGAGGACAAAGAACAAACCAAAATGTACTTGACCCATGAAGGGGTAGTAGATTGATGCAGCCGAGATCATATACCACTCGCCGGTGGGTTCTGCACATATAGCGCTCCGCGGCCCTCTTAGTCCACGGCCTCTATCCAAGGATCTTCTTCTTCGTACGCTGTCAGGCGTCAACTTGTATTTGCTCGAAGAAAGCAGCTGTCATTACTGCCATAGAGCTTGTCTAGTGTTGTCACTGTAGATGGCCACATGTGCTTTCTCTGGTCCTCGTATGTCGGACAATTTTGCAGCAGATATTCGGCGGTCATTTTCCCTGTACCACAGGTGCATTCGTCAGTGCCACCTATCTTCAGTTTGTTGAATAGATGGGGGATCAAGATGCTGAGCTGCAGTGGTCAGCGACCCATATCTGAGTACCAGGGCCAGCGAACCATAGCTGCCAAGACCCTTCTACACATCCACGCGGTGATCCTGGATAACAGGCTGCAGCAGGGCAGACTGGCTAAGAAGAAGGGATCGAAGAGGGAATGCTAACCCGATACTCAAAAAATGCTTGCTTAAGTCGGATGTGTTGGACCGAAAGGTGCAAATATTGCAGCCAAGCTGTAAACTACGACAACGCATTCCGTTCTCTGGACTACATTCTGCTACTTAAGCCCTTTTAGGGTTTGGTAGTGAGTGATTGAGAACGAATGAAGAAGAAGAAGAATAGATGGTACCTCAGTCTGTTGTGGCCTGTGCGGAGTCTGAAGACCACGACCTGCTCAACTGGTAATAGGCATCATTTTTTGTGTAGCCAGTATGCTGTTTCCCATTTGGCCATGTATTTGGCCCTAATAAACCTTTTGGACTCTTCGTAGGTAACATTAGAATCTGGTTGTAGTAATCTTGCACCTTCTTTTGCCAGTCTGTCTGCCTCCTCGTTGCCTTGGATGTTACAGTGGGATGGAACCCACTACTCTTTTTGGTGCGGATTGCTGGCATAGAGTACTGCTCTTAAATCATTAAGTTTTGTATTTTTCTGGCTTTTTAGTGCTGTAAACAGGACTATCTGGCTTTCATTGTTTTCGCCTCTCAGCATTGCTGCTACTGCAGCCTTCAGTGCCTCCGCTCTGAAATTGCTTGAGAATTTTCCAGTTGCCACTGCCAATTTTTCGGCCATTTATTAGGCTCAGGAATACCCCTCTCCCTCCATTCTGTGTTGTGTTTGTTACAGAACCATCAGTAAATGCATGGGTCCAGTCCATGCTTGGGTAGTTTTTCGCTATGTACCTCAGGGTTATGTCTCTTCTTTCTTTTTCAGTCTGGCTGTTCTTGTTTCCAATACCTGGTATATTTTCTACCACCTCTGGAATGATATGCTGCTTCCAGGTGGGTTTGCGTACAGTAGGGGTGGACTTTTATCCAATGATCTGATCAGCTTGGGTTACTTTGCCAAGAGTAATACTCCGGATGGCATAGCACCCGAGATCATTGGGGCATGCAAGCTCTCCAACCTCATCATGGTAGGCTTACATATGGAGAGCATGAAGAGGGAGATGATAGAACTTCACTTGATACAGATTATATTTCAGATGTCAGTTTTACATGAAGATGACACACCTTTTCATGGGGGCCCTACTTTCTTAATACCTGACATATGGATCCTGTGAAACATGCATTCATTCATTCCATGTATTTACTGTAAGCATTTTTTTTTTCTCAAACTAAAGATGCTTTTGTATCATCTTTTGCCTTTTTATTTTTTCATTATAACAGAATTATAGGAAAGTGTTAACCTTGTTGAGTATAGCAACCAGGCAGAATGAAAGTTTACTTCGATAGTCTAAAAAAAAATCACATCCCAAGCACAGATGGGCTTAAATAATAACAGACACTTTAAAGATATACATAATTTTTATTTGGATCACAGTACAAAGAAAGCAGTCTGCTAACGTGTAATAATTAAATCTGATAACGGGGACGGCGTGGTTAAGTGACATGGCTCACAACCAGACGGTGCTGGGTTCGATCCCCATCACAGCACCGGCCGTTACCCCGGGGAAGCAAACCCTTAGAAAATGCAAGAGGAAGCAGACCCTTACATAAAATGCATGCTGAAGTTGGATGCACTGGGCCGACAGGGGCAAAATAAAAACCGCAGTGCAACGCACGCCGCCTTGGGTATTAGAGAAATAAGGCAAACACACCAAAAAAAAATAATCTGGTAACAAAGATTAAGACACCTTAGAAAATACTTAGTAAAATGTTCTTAATAAAAGATACAACACTTCATTACTGTCAGTGATCAAATGTAGGTATAAATACATCATCATGGCGTTCATCGGGTGTAACTACAAGAGTTCTGTATGTACCTCAAAGATAGCTGTAGCAAATTATGCTGAAAATACCAGAGTACAAATTTTCAGGCTTCAAACAAGATATGTCATAAAAGGCGACTGACTGTTTGACATGGCATTACATCGACCATGGTTAGGTGGTCTGTTAAGAGCAGCATAGATGATGCCTAACAGGCCATGGGTCTACTTTGCTCTAGTGTTTAAGTCTATTCTTCTTCTGTGTTCGTTCTCAATCTCCCGCTGCCATGTCCCGAACAGAGGCTTTGCAAGCCAGATGTAGTCCGGAATGTGTTGTGTCGCCAGTTTACAGCTTGGCTGCGATATTTGCACCTTTCGATCCGACACATCCATCTTTGACAGGTTGATTTTTTTAAGATGGACTAGCACGATTCTTAATAACCCTCTAAGAAATTGTTTGCTTAGACTCTGCAGAGTCTTCTAAAAAGACGTTATACACTTTCAAAAATCACCTAGACAGAGTAACAACAAACCATACTATAAGAACTTCTACACACAATGGGAGAAAGCAGTAAAACACCATCTTCTAGATTGCACATCACTGTCACTGCTGCAGCTACTGCCACCAACACCCTATACATAGACACTAAACATATACATTCCACTTCCACCACTTGACAGGAAAAAAGAGGAAAATCTTTTTATCCCAGAGATCACAAAACTGAAATAATATATCTTGTTTGATCAAAAGTAATGATGAAATTTTACAATTCTTTATGTAACAAGAAGCCTAAATGATTTTAAATATCATTAGCTCTGAAACAACAGAAATGGCTATTTATAGGTATGAGCTAACTTGGTATCTTCATTGTGGATATTTGGCAAATCGGAACATAATGTTGGCTTTCTGGGCCTTTAACAGCTTTGCTAAAGACCTACATGCTTGAGTGATTCATTTTTGTCAGATTAACCAGGCCATCCTGTGTAAATATCACCCAGTCTAACAATAATCTACTCAATATTCCATGAAGCGCTCAAGTGATTCCTAGGTTGAATAGAATTGTACTACTCTAACCTGCCAAGCATTTCCTAAAAGTTGACAAAAGAAGGTTGTGCATGGGGCT
Organism: Ariolimax columbianus; assembly: GCA_036924085.1. Lineage (NCBI taxonomy): Eukaryota > Metazoa > Mollusca > Gastropoda > Stylommatophora > Arionidae > Ariolimax > Ariolimax columbianus. Next base: position 68,912,453 of record JAVGWX010000011.1, read on the forward strand.
ATCAACCTTATTGTCAACCCATTGTTATTGAAACGCTATTGCAAATGCTGGGGAAAAAAAGGTTCCCGCAATGTTGGCCAGATATAGTGGTAGCACAATGTACCACTTGGAGCAGAAAAATGAATTATATACCATGAAGGCTGAAATACAAGCAAGTTTAAAATTAGTTTGTTGACAGTGATAGATGTCAATGTCCATCGCTCCTTTTAGGTGCATATGCCATTGACAAACAACACCAACACGCGCACGGACACACACACATCCACCCACTACTCTTTCTGCATCTCTCCATTTTCATGTTATCTTCTCCATGTGTTTTGTCTACTTCTCTTACACTCCCCTTGTGAATTTCATGTCAGGGCCTGTCTGGTCACGTTTGATGGTGATTTCCATAGTGTGTGTTCTATCCAATCACAATTCCTACATTTGATCTGTTGCACCACTGGCTGTTGTTTACTCCTTTTGCCCTCATCATGTCTGTTGCCAGCCTGTACCCAGTGACCTCCTTGGACATTTATTGACAAACGACTGGAGTTTCCTCTGCATTGCCTTTGTCGTTCTCCAAGTTTCTGCTCCATACAGTGGTGCTGACTTGGTATTAGTCTTCTTTTCCCCATATTTCCATATATTATTCAGCAACAATAATGTTGACCTAGTCTTTTCATCTATCTCTATACACCCTTAAGTATCTGCCCACTTGATTGCAAGTATTTACAAAAATGGACCACTACATCCCTAGGAGTAGAAGAGTGACAAGAGAACAGTGATAGGCATGTCTCAATCTACACGATGAAGTAAATTACAAATAAAATACAATCATTTGTGTCAGCGATGCACAATCAGCACTCCAAGCACTTAAATTTGAGAAACTGCCCGATCTACAGGCTTTACTGTCTGAACTGAGCAACCAGCGCAAGATTGTCATGCAGTGGATACCTTCTCATTGTGGAGTACCAGGAAACGAGAGAGCAGATAGACTGGCAAAGGAGGGTGCTGCAGACGAGCAACCAGATGTGCCAGTTACATACCAACAGAAGATAAGGATGATCAAATCAATCAGAAAGCCACCAACAGTAACACCAGACGATTACCATAACATGAACAGACAGGAGCAAACTATTGTGTTGCGCCTTAGAACAGGACACAACTTACTCCGCAGCCACATGCGGACAGGTACCCCAGAAAGCAGAGCACATACTACAAAACTGCCCTGAATATGATATACTGAGAAAATCTCACTGGTCAATAGAAACAACACTGGAAGAGAAACTTTATGGACCTGTATGTGAACTACAAAAGATAGTGAAGTTTATACAAGAGACAACATTGCAGATATAGACAATATTTTAAAGTGAACGAAAGAAGAAGAATTTGTGTCAGCAATGATATGGTTGGCATAGTTGACCTAGTCTTTTCATCTATCTCTGTACACCCTTAAGTATCTGCCCACTTGATTGCAAATATATACAAAAATGGACCACTACATCCCTAGGAGTTGAAGAGTGACTAAGAGAACAGTGATAGGCATGTCTCAATCTACATGATGAAGTAAATTACAAATAAAATACAATCATTTGTGTCAGCAATGATATGATTGGCATGGGGTGACATTTGTTTAGGATATATGGGCCAGGTATAGTACTGGGTGAAAAGGATGTACAGCAATAGACATCACCCTCTGCAGTGAGCGGTTCAATGGGTATCGAGACTAAACAATTGATATGTGATACAACTCGGGATATTCACTGCTAGAATGAGAGGCTAGGTTGCTGCCATTGTCAAGGACAGTGAAGCATACGAGACCGCTGCCTCCTTTTGTTGATTAGCTAGGTCTGCTGAGCTGTTTGTTTCACAGTTGCCAAGTTGAACTTCCAGGTGTTTTGTAACTGGTGAGTGGAGCTGTATAACATATTAGTGACTATCTGAAACCTTTTTCACGTTGTGGTGTCGGACTCGAAGTTCGTGCTTATGAAGGTACAAACAGGCTAGCTATGGCATGACTTAGAACCAATGTAGCGCAGTGGTTAGTGTACTGTCTTCCCCACTGAGCAATTAGGGTTTGATCACCTGTTGGTGCAGGATTTTTCCAGCCCCCAAGCCTAAAAAATTGGGTTCCAGAATAAACTGGCAAAGTAAAGGCGACCGGCACTATGTTGACCTCATCACCTCTTATCTTAACGTCTTTATACTGGTTTAGAAGACCCTGCAGAGTGTATACAACCAGTTACATTTACATCACCTTGCTCTAAAAGCTCAGCGCATCCAGTTTATTCTTAAATGCATTAACTGTCCCTGCCTCCACTACCTCCCCTGGCAATGCATTCCAAGCAGACACACCACTCTCTGACTAAAAAAATATTTCCTAATATCTAATCTGGACCTCTCTTTAGTCAGCTTGTAGCTATGCCCTCGTGTTATTGTGGGTGGCTGTATTTTAAAAAACTTGTTATAGTCTAATTTATCCATTCCTCTGATCATCTTATAAACCTGTATTGTCACCTCGAATTCTTCTCTCTTCGAGACACTGTAGGCCGGTTTTTCTGAGTCGTTCCTCATAACTGTAATTCTGGAATCCCACTATCATCTTTGTCGCTCTTTTTTGTATTCTTTCCAGCATGTTTATATCCCCTCTATGATGACTCCACACCTGTACACAGTACTCCAATCTAGGTCTAACTAAAGCTTTATACAGTTTGACGATCACTTCCTTGCTCCTATGTTTAATATTTCTTTTTATCATACCTAACATTGCATTTGCCTTTTTCACTGCTACCTTAACTTGCTCACACCCTAGTGTGCCGTTGGTCAAGTAAAGGCGACCGGCGCTATGTTGACCTCATCACCCCTAGTGTGCCGTTGGTCAAGAAACATATATTATATTATTAATATTATATATAGGACCATATTCCCGATATGCCATACATGTGTGAAATCCGGATCTTTATGGCATGTGTGGATAGAAGATTTAGAGGTAAACATTTTATGGCTTTTGTTGATCTGTCTTGATCATCTTGGGGTATACAGCAATGAAAGATCTGACCTCGAAGTAGGGACATTGCATGTGGATGAGGGCTGATGATGCAGCAGTAAATGAGCTGGCTGCTAGCAGCAGGATCAGAGACCTAAAACTGACCAAGACCCTATTGTGCCTCCCATGTGGGCGGCCCTAACACAACATCACAAATGTACTTTTATGGACAATTTCTACCCAGTTTTCCAACCGAACGCTGAAGAAGGACATGGATAGGATGATGTTTTGAAGTGAATCAATGGCCACATCTTCAATGATGACACTGCATTCGATGAACAGATAGCAACATTTTGAAATCAGACATGGGTCCAGTTGAGAGGGGGCACATAAGACAGATTGAGCTTATATGGAGAGCAGTGGTGTTGATTATTTTGGTGGAACCATTGTCCTGTCTTTTTATTTGTCTGATCTTATATATTAGGAATGGCTTGATTTGTGTTCTCCCAGTTCATTCTTTAACATGTTTTATCAGCAGCCTTATCAATAAACTAATTAAGCAATCCACCTCCCACGTCCACCTCTTTTTTTAACCCTATTCTACCTATTGAGTCGGGGAGGAAGACTTAACATCTTGTCAGGCAAAACATATTGGCCAAGACCCTCACCTCGGCTTCCTAGTAGCCCTCCCTGGAAACAGGCTGTTTTCATGGCCAACGAGGTGAGGGATCTACATGATTCCCGTAGTAGTGAGTGACACACAGATAAAGCCAAGCATAGCACAACCGTCTGGAGGACCCCAGTCCATCCTCCTCAGGATGTCAGAAAACCTACTGCAACCCGCCACTTATCATCCTTTTCAAGGCGCACAAAAGAGTAACCTACTCTTTGTGGGCATTCACAGACAACAACCCATTGTCAAGTTTTTAAAATATATTGATGGTCGGGGCCTGTCACGCCAAATTTGATGGTGATTTCCGTAGCGCGTGTTCTATTCAACCTCCTTTCTTACGTTTGATCTGTTGGCTCCTAACCCATATGGCTTCATTCATCACCATGTCTTGTTTGACTGGCCGGATAGTTAGTGTGCTTAATACCTATTCCAACTGAAAAAAATATACCCCATAATCGACATAGCACTACCTGTGACATGAAACGTCTCATCAGAAATTTAAAAAACCAGCAAACTACCCCTGGCATCCTATGTTTGGACATCAGGTTCAGTGCACAAGACTTAAATCAAGATTAATTTAGTCATCACAGCCCCTACAGACTAGTCCCAGAAAACACATTGAAAAATGCATGGAATGAACTGACGCAGAAGCGTGAGGAACCTGCGACTGGACACATCTTGCCTTACGCAACATGAAAGTTACCAGACTCTGAACTGGTGTATCACGATGCATGAAGAACTTGTAGAAATAGGGGTGAAAGGACGTGCGGCTGTGGAGCAAAACAATACCCAAACCATCTGATGAAAACATGCAATATGGATGACATATTATGGGTAAATGTCAAGGCAATCCATGTGGCTGAACATTGGAAAAACAATGTTTGATATAGTGCCCAGGACAGAAAGTAAGTCATTTTCAGAGTTTCTGCTCCATACGGGAGTACTGACTTGAATTGGAGTTTAACAATTTTAACTTGGAATTAGTCTTTATTTTCCGTGGATTTCCGCATATTATTCTGTAACAGAAAGGCTGTCCTTGTCTTTCCAATTGTCGCCATACATTTGCTTCTGTGGTATCAATGGTGTTCATCTCTTCCAATGCCTCACCAGTTTTCTTCATGGTGATATTTTGTTTGCCTTATTTCTACATTCCTCAAGGCGGTATGCATACTGGAGTCTTCTTCGTTCGTTATCAAACTCCCGCTACAAAGCCCTGAACAGGGCTTTGCAAGTAGAATACGTTGTCGTAGTTTACAGTTTGACTTCGATATTTGTACCTTTCGGTCCCTTCTCTTTAACCAGTTTGCTTTGTTGCAGGCTGTTATCCAGGATCACCGGTTGGACGTATAGAAGAGTCTTGACAGATCTGGTTCGCTGACGCTAGCAGTCAGTATGGGTCGCTGGCAACTGCAGCTCAATGTCATAAGAATTTAATGTAGACATAGCTTTGTTGTTGTTGTTCGTCCATCACGAGTGATGAGGACCTTTTCTTTTTTCACCCAGCCAGTCCTTTCAATCGAGTATTCTGTAATTCTGTGTTGCGGAGATGGCTGACGAGTCTGATTTGGTATCTGCATACTCGCAGGCAGCCAAAGCGTGTAAAGTTCGCTTCACGAGACGGTGATCATGTATGTCAGCAAATCCGTGTATCTCGTCCGCTTTATTGCTCAGCCAGGAGTCCCGCAAACTGACGCAGCTTTTTGACTGTAGTTTAGCTTGTCAGCGGACTTGCTCTCTCCGCTTCGCCGCTCACCCGTCATCACAGGACTCGACTGTGTTAGTTCAGTTCATCCCGTAACCCATCAGGTCCTTGAGGCACACACGAAGAAACTGCCAAAATCCCACGCCATCCCTCTCTGTCTGTCGCCGCCTGACGTATCTCACCGGGACGAAGGCCTGACCACTCAGTGATGTTGTCCACCCACCTCTTCCTTTTACGTCCTCGCCCTCTCTGACCCGGTACGGAACCATCGAGTTGGTAATTCCGTTGGACCTCGCGACGTGCCCACACCAGGCCATCTTTCGTCTTTTGGTAACTGTGAACAGATCTTCAAAAGGACCAATAGCGTCTTCAACTCTCTGACGGATTTCTGCGTTCGTGATACGATCTTTATTTATATTTAACATTTTGGAGTTTTCTATAGCACCTCGTTTTCATTGCATGTATTCTGCCTTGGATATCTGCTGTAATGGTCCAGGTCTCGCAGGCATACAGAAATATTGATAGCACCAAAGAGCGCATTAGTCTAACTTTTATGCCGATGTTATTTGTGCTATTCTTGCAATTACCTCTGGCTTCGATCCCTCTTCACTGATCAATGATCCCAGATATTTGAAACGTTTTACCACCTCATGTTCCTGCCCATTTGCCTCTATTACTGATTTAAACCCTGCTATGTTATTGGTCATGAGCTTTGTTTTATCTGAATTTATTTCCATACCAAAACTCAGGGCCGCTCTATCCAATCTACCAATCAACTCCTGTAGTTCCCTTTCTGTGCCTGCCAATACATCAATATCATCAGAAAATCGGTAGTTACTGTGTTAGTACTGGATAAATGAAAAGAGAATGACTTGCGCGACGAATTTGATGAAGAAGAGTTGTGCAGTTTGTCGACCTCACTCTCTCGCCCGAGTCCAACTTTAACCAGTGGCAAGACAAGTCAGGACGAATGGTCAATGGGTATGAATCAACTTTGGTGACTTGTCCGATTGTTTTCTCTGTCTATTGCAAACATGGCGCCCCTCTCTTGATATCTGAGATCCTACTGTACAGAGGGTGCCGCGTGTCTGTGGCGACACGAACATTTGCTTTGGTCTGCGCCAGTTTATGTCTTGATGTCACCATTAATACAAACTAGAAAAATAGTAGCAATATTTAGTGTCTAAGTCGCCTGTACACGTCCACAGCTACATTAACGAGGGTACGCATGCGTCGTTGCTAAGTTATGCGCATTGTAAACAAGATGGCGGGTACATTGTATACGCATTATCGTAACCCAGATGAAAATTTTGTAATGCGCGGTGGTCTACCAAACACTTACAGGTGCCCATAGTGATCAATTTTCCTTAATAAATAAATGTATTACATATAATGCTTTATATAGTAAAAGCTCTTGCATTCGCAAATATTGTGTTTAAAAAAAAAAAAGACTAGTTAATAGTTTAGACTTAGTTAATTACTAATTAACTAAGTCTAAACTATTAACTAGTTAACTAGTCTTTTTTTTTTAAACACAATATTTGCGAATGCAAGAGCTTTTACTATAATTAAATTAGACGAAGTGACAAATAAAAATATCATCCGTTGTTGTATACTGTATAAGTTAACTAATAAGGACGATGAGGCTAACGTCTGGTCAGGCAAAACACAATGTTCAGACAATGTTAGCCAGGGGCAGTAGAAATATGCTTAGCCAAGACCCTCAACTGACCTCCTCGTTGGTCGTCCTGAAAACGAACTGTTGTCGAGGACACCAGCCTGGCTAATAAACAAAAAGTAATATTAATAAGCTTGTTACAAGAACAAGGTGACGTTCGACGTGATCCCCGTAGTGAAGTACTAGTAGTGAGTGATACGGTCTCCTTCATCAGCACGCTCAAGATGTCAGGAAAGCTACTGCAATCTACCACAAGTTCCGTTCTTTTCAGGGTGCACAAAAGGGTTACCAACCCAGTGTGGGCATTAGCAACCAACCAACCGTTGAATTACTTATTTTTATTTATTACGTTAAAGTTTATTTTTGTATGCGCTATAATGATAATTAATTTGTATATATGATCATCATGTAGCATGTCCTGTGTAGAATGTCGCTTCCATCACAACCTGAAATGAACTCAATCTCTCACCGTCTTCTTTGATCATCAGTCTGATACTATGCCTCTAGGTTCACGAAGGAAACTGCATTTCAGGTCTTTGCCGGTTCACAGCTTTTCTATCATAGTCACTCCCACAAGCCAGACCGCCTTTCTTTGATCTGCATAGGTAGGGCAGTCCCACAGAATATGTTCTGGTGTTTGCTTGGGTGCTCCACAATCGCAGTTGGCAGTGTGAGTGTCTCTGAGAGCCATTCTCTTTAAGGTGGGCCTTGAGTCTACAATGTCCCATTTGGAATCTGAAGATCTTTGTCTGCCCATCTTTGCCAAGTTTGTCTATGCTGTAATTTTCTGGTTTGTATTCTTTGTGCTGGTCTCTCTATTCGATCCTCGTGGATCATTTTATGAGTGTCTCTGCCTTTTTATATATCTGTGGATGTCGAGTCTACGTGCCGCCACTTCTAACATTTGCGAGTTCATCTGTCTTCTCGTATCCAAGAATCCCACATGTTTTTTTTGGAACAGCAGCCCAATGTTATATTTTATTTTGTGTGATAGTATCTTGTTTGGGGCTTGAGATGGCTTGGAATATGCTCCTGGAGTCTGTTAGAATCTTTCTTCAGAAGAAAGGTAACCTAAAAATGTATAAAAACTATCAACCTTATCCCTCTTGCAAGCAAAGCAATGTTTTTAAGTTACTTTTCAACAGAATGCGGCAAAAGAACCGAAGAGCAGGTTTGTTTAAGACGGTTTTTCTTGCAGTTGTGTTTTGACTGATAAGAAGTTGAGTTGCTGAATAGGGATGGCAATCGAAGAAGAACAATGAAGTTTATTGGATTTCTAATATTTTTTTTTTTAAACAATGCAAATGTGACTTCTACCAGTGATTTTCTAGTTAATATATGGTGTCTGTAACTTATTTCCTTATTCTAGCATTGGCTCAATCTTCTTCATGGCACTGAAAACACATTTTATTACATTGTGTAATAGTTTTCAGTGAGGCTGTGATGTCTGTACCTTTCAGCCCGACACATTTTTGGGACCAAGTATGCCTTTCTTTTCCTATCTCTATTCTCTGAGCCAGACCACATGGATGGAGCATGTTTCTGGGGTCTCCACTTGGAGGTAAAATATTATCTTGGACAGCTCTGGTTCACTGACCCTGACATAAGCAGTCGGCTATTAGTCGCTGAATGCTGTCATCTCGTACACTGTTTTTTCAGCCCCAGATTGTCTCAATGAAACTCAACAGCTCTCACTTTCATTCATAAATATTCTTTTTTTTTCCAGTAGCATTTAAATTTAAAGATGTTATTCTGACTTTCATTCAGATCAATGCCAGGATTTTTGTCCAACTCAATGTTGACAGACACATCCAAAAACCTGTCACAGCATAACTACAACCCAGGCAGATATGGTGATGATCCACAACAGAGGGGGTCTCTGCGCATCATCTCACGTCGCTTGAATCGAGTCAGTGATGATTTGAGAAAATCTCTTCTTTTGGAAGAAGACAAAAGAGCCCATCGATCAACTGACAGCTATACACAGCCGGAACATAATGAAACATCAAGAGATGAATTTCTTAGATATCCACCTTCAACTGAGCAATTGTCTCAAGCAGATTGGTACACAAAGCCTGTACACTTATTATCATCTGAATATATTCCAATGAGCACTGATGATTTGCTGGCAGCTCGCTACTTTCCTGTGACTCTTGGAGAAGCAAAGTCTTTGGAAATTGCTAATGAGATAAAACCTGGAAGAGGGAGGTCGAGATCCAGATCCAAAACAGCAGGAATTAGACAAAGATCATTAAGTGTGACATCTCAGAGAGGGCAGATAAAAGATGATGCTCGGCGACTAGACAATACCTACTTCTTAACAGAATTTGCACCACATATAAGTAAGTGCTTTATTACTATATCTTGTTTACATTTATAATTGTTAATTAACATTTTAGTAACTTATTATGAAGCCATATAGACATGTTTAATTATCTTTGTTATGTTGGTCAGTTCACTTGGCTTCCTTAAGTGCAGAGATCAGTGACCATAGACTTAATTAACTAATGCATACCCTGTTTCTGTTTTTCATGCAAGTAGATAATTAAAATATCTTCATTCTTCTTTAGTCACTTCTTTTCAACAAGCCTGGAAGTTAGTAATCATCCTTTTTTGTTCTTTTTTGGAATGTAGATAATTTATCTTTGCTTCTAACTTGTACCATGTTTTTGGGAGTACTTATCATGAGTGATATACTTAATACAGAATATTACTTTAATTTAACATTTTCATTTTCAGAAATGGCAGAAGTTGCCTTCACATCACCATTCAGTGATGAGATTGCCAAACTTCGCATGGAAAAACTACGCATAGAAGAGAAACAATACCTTGAGCTTAAGAGGCAATTGGAGCTAGAAAAAATAAGGGGTCCAAAGCCTAAATGGTAAGTTCTGATTTAGAAACTTCTTCTTACCATTCGACCTTATCACCTTGGGGTGTCTAGACCATCATCCAACTCTCTCCAAGCAGACCGGTCCTGTGCTGTATGCTCCAATTCTTTTCAGCTTCTTTCTGTTTTCCTTGTTTCCTACATCTCTTTCCTATGTGTTTTGTGGCCCTTCTGCTTTGTGTCTTTTTATTTTCCTGAGTATTTCCTTACAGATATTGTCTAGTGATACTGATTTAGGAACAAGAACTCTTATTCACTGCTCACGGTTCGATCCCCATCACAGCACTAGCCATTACCCCAGGGAAGCAAACCCTTAGAAAATGCAGGAGGAAGCAGACCGTTACATAAAATGCATGCTGAAGTTGGATGCACTGGGCCAACAGGCGCAAAATAAAAACCACAGTGCAATGGACACCGCCTTGGGGATAAGAAAAATAAGGCGAACGCAAATAAAAAACAATTTTTTTAATTCACTGCTCACAACAGGTGTGCTATATTACCATTCATACAAGCTAAAAGCATGCAATGTGAAGTAGCTTACAGTGCCTGTAAAATAAAGCTCTAGAAACAATACCCACATGTATGATGTGGGAATCAAAGAGTCAATAACCTATTTTCTCAGAGAAAGTGGTTGAAATCATTTATATAGATTAACTTATCAACTAAAGAAGAATTTTTGTTAAGTATTTATAATTGATAAATAGGAATGACTGAAAAATATTTATGAATTTGCAGGTATGAACTAAAAACTCCAGAGTTTCATTATGAAGCAGGTAAGAACAACGAACTATTGCGCAATTCTGGCAAGTGGGATGAACTTCTTAAGTACCGAGAAAGCTTAGTAGACGCTTCAAGACGACTTCACACAGCTCTACAAGGCTCTGAAGTGCCAGTTTACTGAAAACAATATTAAATAGTTAGCTTCATCACATATAGTCTGATGTTAATAAATACAAATGCAAGTTTTTAATCACAAGACTGTATTAGCTTGTATATTTTATACCTCTAGTTTGTATCTTTGTTTTGTTTTTTTTTAAATACAGTCATGTTTGAACTTTTTTCAACCTGAATGTATTGACGATTGATAGTTTTTGGGGGGTAGAATTGTTGGGGATGTCACATTTTACTGAATTCTCCAACTTTTTTATAACCAGAAAAAAATCGCTGCACTATTAGTGTACTGCAAATCAAATGGGGACTTGTAGAATTGACACTCTTTTCTTTCACATATATATTTAGTTATTGTCTGTCTGTACATTTTACAAACAGTTTAAGTTATTGCTAACTCTTTAAGTTGATTTACTGTTAACATTTAACTATATACCTACAATAACTCCATTGCTTCTATATTCTAGAAACAAGTTTATACTGTAGAATTTGTACTACAAATATAAAATGTTCTTTTAATAGGACGAGATATAATGAATCACTGCAGTAGCAGGCTCTCTATTTCCAATAAACTTCTCAGAAAGTGTCATTTTTCTTTTTGTCTTTGATGATCTTTGTGATGTAACATTAGTGTTCTGTATGTTGCTAAATATCTTGTGAGCAACTTTATCTTTTGTATGTAATGTTAAGAAGAAAGTAACTTGTTCAATTCTATAGTGAAAGCTGACTTACTGGATGCTACCTTTGCCAAGTTGAAATACCTCAGTGTCATTTTTAATCATAGCCTCTCATATAGATATCACGCGGACCAGACCATACAGAGATGTAAGTAGGCCTGGGAGCATTCAAGACTATGGCAGCTGCACACTTGGAACATCAATTGTATTTCAATCTATATCACAAGTTTACTGTCAGTTGTTGATTATGGATTGAACATCCTCACACTATCAAGATCTCATTGTGAACGGTTAGAGCGTGTCCATAATGAAGGGATGCGACTGCTTCTAGAATGTGCTTGAGATACCTCAATTTTGAAGATGGGACTTTTGTCTGTTACATCCAGAAATAAATTGACACAGGTCAAAGCTTATTTGTGAGCTACTATCAAGAATTTAAAAAAAGAGCAGACAGAACAATTGGACAGGTGACCGCAGTTGAGACTGGTTAAGAGTGAATAATTGGTCCACAATGATGGTAAAATGACAGATTACCAGATCAAGTCAGGTCATCCTGTAACTGGTGAGGTTGTTGGGGCACACATGAAGACATCCTCACAACATCACGCTACCCTTATCTGTCAGTGGGCGCTGCCTGTGTCTTTTCTGCATGGAGATTGGTCCATTCTTTTATGTTGTCCTCCCACCTCTTTTTGGGACGGCCTCTTCGTCGTCTGCCTTGCACCTTTCCGTGGAGGATCGTATTTGCAAGACCATTTCATTTCAATATGTGACCGTACCAAGCGAGTTTCCTTCTTCTTGGCTTGGCTTGGCTTCGTTCATTCTCAATCTCCCACTACCAAACACTGAAAGGGCTTAAGTAACAGAATGTAGTCCAGAGAACGGAATGCGTTGTGTCGTAGTTTACAGCTTGACTGCGATATTTGCACCTTTCGGTCCAACACATCCAACTTCTGCAAGCACTTTTTTAGTACCGGGTTAGCATTTCCTCTTCGATCCCTTCTCCTTGGCCAGTCTGCCCTGCTGCAGCCTGTTATCCAGGATCGCGACATGGAGGTGTAGAAGGATCTTGGCAGCTTTGGTTTGCTGGCCCTGACGCTAGCAGTCAGCTATGAGTCGCTGACCACTGCAGCTCATGCGCTGCTCAGCATCTTGATCCTATTTCCTTCTTCTGACAGTTGCCAAGAGATCTTCAAAAGGCCCTATTGCTGTTGTAATTCTATCTTGTATTTCTTCATTTGTAACTTGATCTGTGTACGTGACGTTTAAAAGATTACCACAGAGTCATTATAACCTTAGCCAGGAAATGAAGAGAGTTGTGCAATGGGGAGGGCAGAGCTCCAAGTTAGCCAGCCAATAAGTTATAACACTCAGTATAGTGATGCAATAATATATACTGATGGATTGGTGCTACACAGTGAGATATCTGGTTGGGGCTTCTCTGCTAGAGTGAAAGGTTAGGTTGTTGCAGAGCAGAAAGGCCCAGACAGAACAACAGCCTTCGGTACGAGAATGGGGTTGAAAGGAGTGGGCAGTCATCATGTCAGACTCCAAATCCTTACTTCTGAAGGTACAGAAGAGCTGGCTAAGGCATGAGTGGATGATGGCTGTAGAGGTCTCAAACCTCAAGCGGCTGTTGTGGATCAACTGTCCTGGTCATGGTGGAGCAACGAAAAAGCTGATATCCTTGCTTCACAAGCACTCATTAAAGGTACACTGGATATGGATAAGAGTTATATTTTTAAGTCTAGGAATGACCCCCTGTTGGATGACGACACTGCAGTGGATGAGTCAGAAATCCACAGGCTGCGGGATCTTGAAATCGAACAAGGTTCAAGCAGACTGCGGCACAGAAGAGAACACAGCAGAAGTGTGTACAATCAGTGAGCTGCAGGAACCATCAGTACCCACATCCTGCACCATTTACTGAGATAGACTGGAGCACCTATGAGTGTGCCTGGAGTGTAGTGAAGTTGATTCATAGGAACAGAACAGAACAAGCACCTAGTTATTCTGGTGTTTGTAGTATGTATAACAAATCCTTACAAAAATATGTTATTTTATTAAAACAATGGGAACATAATTGTAGAATTTACTCTAGGATGTAAAAATGTAGGTGCATTTTTAAAACACAAGTATCTTAATTACAATTTTTTGTTTATGTTTATTAAAGAAACTTTAATACCTGGACTCACTAACAAAAAAACTCAGCTTTAATTTACTTCAATTAGCACAATTAATATGTTGGTTTCTATTGTGATCATGATCTTTGTGTTTCTTTCTTTATACAGTTAAGTGATCTAGTTCAATGTACGAGGGTGTGCTCATATCATTTATAGGCAGTAAATTTACATTGCAACAGTAAATGTTGTCTTGTACCACCAGGTGGTGATAGTGTAGAGTTTGTTTGCATGTCTTGCTTTGTGGAAGGAATCAGCATGTTAAGCAAAGCATGTTCTAATGTGTCTTGAGTCTCTTGAAAATTTAGTGCCTAAAGACGCTGCTGAAGACGGATGTGTCGGGCTGAAAGATACAAATATCACAGTCAAGCTATAAACTAGCAACACAACGCATTTCGTTCTCCGGACTACATCCTGCTACTTGCAAAGCTCTGTACAAAGTTTATAACGGGAGATTGAGAATGAACGCAGAAGAAGTGTCCAAAGTAACAGATGATTTTAAAAGAACATTTTGTAATCAAATTCTGCTTCAGACTGACGTATGGACTTTTGAGTTGTTACATTCTGCTTTTATGGAGCACATAATGCTCATGACTTTTCAAGCTAAAACATAGTATGACATCCGTTAAGGACGCTGATAGCTCTGAATATCCATCAATGTAATAGGTATATAAATGTGGATTGTATGGAACGTGCCCAATTGAGAATTGTCATCATTTTTGTAATAGCTGATCAAAGGGTGAAGAATTTATCTCTACCAAATTTGTTATTTAATTTGAATTGTCAATGCATATGTGTTTGCTTTTTTTATAAACTTAATTATAGTGTTACTTTGAATGTATATGTTAATAAATTGTAATATAGCAATTTGTGGCTTTAACACTTCTATTCTTCCAACAAAATCAAATTCCAGTTTCAGGCTGTTCAATGTGAAAGACATATTGTAGACATGCATATACATCTCTTATATTCCATCCTCAAATATGCCTGAATATTTAATAAAGGTGCTTGAATGTCCATTGTACATCAGTTGTTTTTCTTTAAATCATTAACTAGATTCAGAAAGTAATTTGAATGCACCTAAGGCAATGCAATAATGCATAACAGGTAAACTTGAGAACTACAATTTAATGGACGATGTAAGTGTCTGCCACATGTCATTTGGCATTAGCAGTTGGGGGTTGTATCCAGTGTTCACATGGCGACTAGAGAACTAGGATTACAAAATAATACTGACAAGACCTAAACAGTGAACGCCTACTCTGACAAAGCTGTTTTATCAGAAAGAGAAGGCAATGGATATTATTGGTAGGTTTGTTTGGCAACAGTGTAAACAAATTAATATGCCATAGCAGCAGACAAGAGCCACTCTTACTGCTTACAAATTGGGAATAAACTCACCACCAAGAAATATGAGAAATTAGGAAACACACAATCTGTTTTTGTGCAAATCAGAAATCAGCAAAGTAATTTCAAATATTTATTTTAAATGTGATAAACAAGCTCTGTTCTGTAAATTAGAACATCACATTTTTTTTCAAAAGTAATTAAAATGAAACAGAGGGATGCAAAATATCCATTGACAAATTTCTAGATTCTATCATCTATATTGTCTTGCTGTTTCAGGAGTATCTCTTTTCTTATTCGATTACCCTGTGCAGGTCCCAGCTCTGGTATCAGCTGAATGTAGCCGGGAGAAGGATTTCCTGCTTAGCAGGCTAGGCTCGAGCAGCTTAATACTCCCTTGCATTGGGACAATCACTTACGGAGGGTGGTTAATCGATGTGTGAGTTCATCTTATTAGACTCAAACACTAGAGCAAAGTAGACCTACAGCCTGTTAGGTGCCATCTATGCTACTCTAAACAAACCACCTAACTATGGCCGGTGTAATGCCCTGTCACAGTTAGTCACCTCTTATGACTCTATATGAGGCAGTGGTGCTATTCTTGTCATACACAAATACCCCGACAGACAACTCGGACATGAGCATTATGAGTATCAATTGATGATTAACATCCTCACAGGCAAACAAGCTGCTGAGTACTTTGCGGACTCTTTTGCAAAAGATAGTAACATTGAAGTTGACAGAGAGAAACAACGAAGTGTTCGTGAGGAACGATAAAATACAGGACGAGATGGTGCCATACCCGAAGTTATAGAGACACCAATCACATACAAAGAACTGGAGTTTGCAATATCCAAACTGAAAATGAGAAAGTCGCCAGGAACAGATGGAGTGTCCAATGAGATGATCAAGAACTTGGGAACAGCAGCAAAAACAAAGCTGCTTCAGATCTTCAACATTTGTTGGACATCAGGTACAGTCCCACAGACCTGGAGAGAAGCAATCATGATACCACTCTCAAAACCAGGGAAAGGCAGTTCCATGGCATCCAGCTATAGACCAATCAGCCTTACAAGCTGCATCTGTAAAACAATGGAACGTATTATCAACCTACGGCTGCAGTGGTATCTTGAGAGCCAAAACCTTCTTGTGCCACAGCAGGCAGGATTTAGGAAATGCAACGCCACTGAAGACCAGGCAACATACCTCTCACAAGAGATCGAAGACGCGTTTCAAGACAAGAAATTGGTATTAGCAGCATGGATAGACTTAAGGAAAGCTTTTGATAAGGTTTGGAAAGAAGGACTTTTAAAGAAACTGAGAAATAATGAAGTGATCGGTAGGATGTACAAATGGATAAAAGCATACTTACATAACAGAAGAGCCAGAGTCCAACTAGATGGCCTCAAGAGTAAGAAAATTCTACTGCGTCATGGTGTGCCTCAGGGAGGGGTTCTTTCCCCTACACTTTTCATAGTCTTCATCAATGACTTGATTGCTGAGCTACCACAAGGAACAAAAGTTGTAATGTATGCAGATGACTTAGTAATATGGTGTACAAATGAGCAAGCAGCAGTGGCCACCCTCTCCCAAAAACAAAAAGCTGGAGTTATCAAGATAAATGGAGAACACCTCAAAGAAGATAAACAACCCACCTATCTTGGAGTTACATTTGATGATAGGTTGACATAGAGGGAACACGTCAACAAGGCAGCCAAAAAAGCCAGGAAGAATTTAGCCATCCTGAGAAAATTAAATGGGACCACATGGGGAGCTAGTGGAAAAATACTTAACAAAGTTTACCAACAAGGCATACGGCCACATCTGTAATATCGGTCAGCAGCGTGGTGCCCTGCAGCAAACACTACCCTAAAAGAGGTGCAAAATCAGGCACTTAGGGTCATTACAGGAGCAATGAAATCAACACCTATAGTGGAGTTGGAGAAAATGGGAAGGATACAAGCACTAAGAGAACGCAGAGACACAAATGTATTAACACAGGCAGAAAAGTTCCATTGCATGCCAAGCCATCCAATGAAAGACAGATTTCAAAATTTAGCAATGGGAAGACTGAAAATAAGTAGTTTTATGCATCAGGCGAAACGACTTGGCAGACAAATTATAGATCTACTTCAAGTTGACATCCCCCTAAAGTCTGTGCCAGAACAAACCCATTGGAGAGAGGAGCATGGACTATCAGTATGCATTCAAACAAAAGTGAAAGGAATACTAGACAAGGATGAACAGAACAGTGTGCAACGCAGGATATTGACTCTCAATTTCCTGGATGAAGAATACCCACAAGACCTCTGGATCAGAGTATACACCTAAAATTGCTAGAAACTTGTTACTACTACAGTAATAATAATAATAGCTGTCCATGGTTGTCAATGAGGACCTCCGACATCATCCTTGTTACAGATTTCTCTGTTGGGTGTGAGTGCGCATGTGGCTGAACAGGCCAATGCGGGAACGAAAACATCTGCTACATATCGGGCACATGAGGTTTGTAGAAGGAGACGGTGTTCCCGCTGTTCGAGATTTCCGGGTCTCGCGTCTGCTCTGAGCTTTCACAACACGGTCGTCTTCGCCTGTAGCTACACCTGATTTGACTGCGCTTCTCTAGTCAGATCTGTTTTGCGCAAGACATTCCCAGGTGTCGATGTCTATCTGGTAACTTTTCAGTGAGTCCTTCAGACCGTCTTTAAAACGTTTCTTTGGGCGCCCTCTGTCGTGCCATCCTTCTCTCAGCTCACTGTAGAGAAGCCTCTTTGGGAGCCGCTCGTCTGACATACGGACGAGGTGTCCGGCTTATCCTAGTCGTGCTTTTTCTAGCAGTACAGGGATGCTGGGCATGTTAGCCCTCGAGAGAACCTCGATGTCAGTGACACGATCTTGCCATCGGATGTGGAATATTCGCCTCAGGCAACCTGTGTGGAAGTGGTTTAACCTCCTTGCATGTCCGGAGCATACAGTTCAGCTTTCGCAAGCGTATAGTGGGGTTGGAATGATGGTTGCACGGTAGACTTTGAGTTTGGTCTTGACGCTGATGCCACGACGTGCCCACACCATCGAGCGCATTCTACCAAAGGCTGTGCTGGCCTTTGCTATTCTGCTTGCCACCTCATCGTCTAGGCTGACAGATCTCGACAGCGTGCTGCCCAGATATGTGAATTTGTCTACGACATTCAGCGTCTGACCGCTGACTGTAGTCTCTGGTTTTGTGTACGGCATGCCTGGTGCTGGTTAGTACATGACCTCTGTTTTCTTGGCATTTATGGTCAGGCCAAAATGCGGCAGAGAACCGGTCCATTCCAACCTGCATGTTAAGTTCTGAGTTGCTCATTAGAGCGCAGTCGTCAGCAAATACAAGTTCCCTGATTATTTCGCCAGTCACTTTGGTTTGGGCCTTCATTCTTCTGGGATTGAGTAACTTGCCATCTGCCCGGTACTTTATGGATATTCCAAGCTCCCGTGATCTGAAGGCGTCTCTGTCATCGTGGCAGCGAACATCATGCTGAACAAACAAAGTCGGGGCGAGTACACATCCTTGTTTTACTCCGTTTGATACTAGAAACGTTTTAGAGATTGCTCCGCTGTCCGGTACACGAGCACACATGCCTTCGTGTAGCAGTTTCACCATAGTTATGAACTTGTTGGGGCAGCCAAACTTGGACATTATCATCCACAGCCCTCCTCTGTTTACTGTTTCAAATGCCTTTGTCAAACAATAAATGTGGTGTACAAGGCCTGATTTTGTTCCCGACACTTCTCTTGTACTTGGCGAGCGGCAAAAATCATGTCCACTGCTGCTTTTCCGGCTCTGAATCCACATTGGCTTTCTGGGAGGTGGTGGCTTTGTTCAAGGTGTTTGTTGAGCCTGTTTAGCAGTGAGCGCACTAGGATCTTGGCTGCTACGGAGAGTAGCGATATTCCACGATGATTGTCGCATTCCTGACGGTT
Organism: Ariolimax columbianus; assembly: GCA_036924085.1. Lineage (NCBI taxonomy): Eukaryota > Metazoa > Mollusca > Gastropoda > Stylommatophora > Arionidae > Ariolimax > Ariolimax columbianus. The sequence goes on from JAVGWX010000011.1 coordinate 68,931,419, forward strand.
GCCTTTTCTTTTGTACAGGTGAATGATTGAAGCGTCCTTTAGCTCCTGTGGAATTTTTCCTTCAGCCCACATGTGGCAGAAGAGTTCAGTTATCCTTCTGGTGAGGGATGGGCCAGCTGTCTTATATACCTCTGCTGGTATTGCATCAGCTCCTGGAGCTTTTACTATAGATAGTGAACTGATTGCTCTGTCGACTTCCTCCTCAGTGATCCAACGCCATCTGTTAGCAGTGCCCCATCCGCACTGCGAACTGGAGTATTACTAGAGGGTTGCGGGCCGTAGAGAGCTTTCAGTGCCTCGTAAAACCATTTGGTGTCATGACGCTCGGCGAACATCTAAATTTCGTCAGCTCTTTTGCTGAGCCAGGAGTCTTGCATTTCTCTAGGCCTGGTCTGGGCAGCTTTTGCTGCCGGAGATGGTGTGTCTCTTTGGTATTCTCTGTGCGCTTCATGTTTTGCATCGAGAAGGTCCTGTATTTACAGATCGTTCTCATCAAACCAGTCCTTATGCCTTATGCTTGCGCGTGATTGGGCCAATGTGTTTAACAGCTGTATCGTAGAGTGTGTTTCTCAATGATGCCCAGTTCTCTTCGATATCGTTCTTTTCAAAACGAAGCTCAGATAGTCTGCCCTCAAGCTCTTCCTGGAAGCCGCCTATCGTGGGTTCGTATTTTAGTTGAGAGACATTTAGCCTCCTCTTTGGTTTTTATGCTTAGATGTTTGCCTCACTAGTTTCTACTGGCGGAGGCGCGCCATTTTCCACCCCATACCGTAGTCCATTGGGCGATATCAGGACGCATAAACCAGTGCTTGGATGTATGTGTGCGTCTGTATGTACCTATGCTAGGTTTGTGCGCCCTCAGAAGCTAGCCCAACCAAAGTGCAATGGAAGGGCCTCACCATGAGGTCGCGTGTGAAAGTTGTGCAAGAGTGTGACTGTAGGATAGAGTCAAATGAAACAGAGTGAGGTAAGAGGAGAGAGAAGGGGAAGAGTGGCCCCCAGGGTGAGCCTGGCTGGGGGTGCATTTTGGGCTGGATCTTGAAGTTTAGCTACAGTACAACACACAAAAAAAGAACAAAGGCATTCATAAACTTAATATCATAGCATATTAAGCGATGTAAACTTTTTCATCCTTACGTTTCTTCTGGACTACAGTTTGTGATTTGTGTTGTGCTCCTCTGTTAAACTTGTTTATTTTACTCGGTTCATCACATAGTTTCAGAGTGACACTTGTTATCCAATATTTTGTGCAAGTGTTTACTTCCCGTTGATCCAGTGTTAGCTCCCGTTGAGGCCCCCTTTTTCATGCTTGTGAAGACCCCTAGAGTACTTCCTTTTCACTTCGGACATGGGTTTCTCAAGCCAGGTATACAACTTGATTATATATTTTAAAAATATGTGACAGTTTCAGTACCGGCATAATGACACGCTAACATAATCATAACATGATGAAATTGATTACTTTAAAAGTCACAATAGAAAAATTAAGAAAAGTTTTAGTAAGTGCACTAATACCGATATTTTTGCAGATTTCAACCACACACTCAGACTCTGAATCAAGTGAATCTGAATCTGCTCACACAGTCACACTCACAGTCACACACGATGGATACAACATACTGACTCGGATACTGTCAGTAGATCTAAGAATTAGAAAGTAATTTAAATAGTGAAAGTCACTAAAACTAAAAGTATTTTCTTGTTTTAGCTGTCCAATGACCCAGTGAGTAATCATGTAACTTAATGTAAGCAGCAACAAAACTGTTCATACTAATTACTATATAATCATTATAATAATGATTATATAGTAATTATGACTATAACTATTATAATAATGACTATTATAATAATGACTATATACTAACTTTTAGTAAATTACTTAATTAGTAATTTAGACCTGTTTTTATTTATACCAAGAGTTCGAAGATTTATAAAAAAACACACATAAAATTGTCTTAGTTTGCCTACCAATTAAATATGACTTAATACTTATTACTCAGTCACTATTACTAGTCACTATTTATGTACAATTTATAAGTTTCAATATTTAGATATGTGAAACTTTAAATAATATTGATCCTGCCATAGTGCCATGCTATTAGTCTGAATTAAGAATTGTAATGTAAATAGATCTAAGTTAGTAAGTATCTTAGTAAGTTAGTTCACCATTGGGCGGGTCCCAACTCAGGTTCCAGTCGTTTCTGTCGCAGGTGCGTGTCATCCAGTGGGAAAGTAGTCTGATTGTTGTGGGGTCGTGTATCACTGTATGTTGGGGTTGTCTAGTGAGTCTCGCCAGCGAATTGGGGGGCAGTCCCCGTGGTCTCTTTTTGCTGCGCGGGTACCACATGGTGGTCACGGTACTCCATCTTTCACCTAGATAGTATATATAGTATATGACCTGCCCAGCAGTGTTATGAATGGTTGACGTACTGAAGGACATCCTTGATGTGTGACATTCACCGGATGTCGCCATGTTGTGTAGTTCATTTTTCTGCTGTTGATGGAGAGTTATGGCGTCTTTCAAGAGATGTGTGTACTGTTCTCAATTGGTTCTCTGCTGCTTTTGTTAGAGACCAGGTTTCGCTAACATAGCAGAGCGCTGGTAGGCCTACCGAGTCGAAGATATCCGAACGTAGGCTGGTGTTTTTTGTGGCGTCTGTTGCTGTCATAATCTAGTTGAAGGCTGCCCAGCTCGCCCATTTCCATCTGGCGATCTCAGGTTTTATGTTCTCCGTGTCAAGGAGCCTTCCCAGATAGACATATTCATCATCGTCTTCTTTTTTTTACAGTTCATTTTTAACTATAAGAAAGATTTTTTTTTCCGTATTTGATTTAGTATTTTTTGTGTTACAATTTAAGCAAGTAGATCTACATGCCTTTTCTTTGTAAAATAAATGTAGATCTATAGACCAGTATTATACAACATACAAATATTGACATGCGCGAAAATGATTTTTCTAGGACGAAACTGAAAAAAATCCCTCGACTTGTAAATACGGTAGAGTAAAGCGGGGCATTAAGCACAAAGGGGGCAATAGGCACCAATAAGAAGTTGACAAGCATCTGAAAAATCCTCTATAATATTATTAAGCAAGTGATAGGACATTAAACACTGTTGTTTTCATGTCTTAACCAATCAACGGCTCCATTTCATATCACTGATGGACCACATGAACCAATGAGAAAGCATAAATAGACCAAATTTGAAGAAGCAGTTTTCCTCCACAGCCTTTGCCATTTTGACTTGCTTCAGAACTATTTGTGTGATTCCAAGCTCCACAGAAAACTTTTTTCACAAAACTTCTTGCCAGTGAAAGTATCGTGCTGAGGACTTGGTCTTAATCTTAACTGAAGCATGCGTAAAAAGTATGTATGAACCTTCAATGCTGACGAGACTGGGTTTGCGCAGTCACGTGCCAAGACTTATTAGCTCCGCAAGAGGGAGATTTGCCCATGTCTAGAGATTTTGCTATGGTGAGAGTCTCACTTCAGAGGAGTGCATGCAGCAGCTGAGAGATGCAGCTGCTCATAAGGCTTCTACAAGAAAAAGTCGGCGAGGAAGAGGTAGGAATACACAATTCCAGTCCAATAACTCAGAATGAGGATGATTTGCAGTCAGGTCACAGATGTGGACAACCTGGTGACATGAATTGGGTCCAGTGTGATAAGTGGTACCATATAGTGTCTAGATATTGCTTCCAGCATTCAAGACCTGGAAGGATAAGAATGATTTTTTGCACATAGTAAAGACAAGAGAGGTGCTTAATACCCCACGGCTAGATGCCTGTTCCCTCATTTTCTCAGTTCTTGGTATAATGTGAATAAAATTAAATAAATACTTTGAGATTAATTTTGACTGCACACTATCTTTGTAATAGTGAGTAAATGGTGTTTCTATGATGTATTGAGTTGCTTAAACACATGCTTGGCTGTACGTAAATCACAAAAATTATATTAAGTTACAAAAACACTGGTGCTTAATGCCCCGCTTTACTCTAGATTATGCTGGTTTTTTTCTTATATCATAAATATTATAAGGTAATGTTTCATAATAAATTATGTGAAGTGCTGATTACTTTCTTGATTGATACGCAAGTGTAACATGGACAGCCCATTGCAGACATGTTAAAAAACTGAACCTTTTGACCGCAAGCTGTCTCTACAGGCTGCTCATGATCGGTTGGCAGGATATAGTTACCAACTCTGTAGTCCTTGACAGGGTAATGCTATTGGGCATCCATCTATAAGCTGCTGCAGAGAGATCAGATCATGGTCTGTGCATGTTGTTTGCATGTCTGATGATCATCTCCATAAGCAGTTGTTGCATGGAGAGCTTAGGACATGCAGACGCTGGTCGGGTAGACAGAAGAAATTATACAAAGACTCAAAGTTTCTTTGAACAGTTTCTCCGCTGATGTCACCTCCTGGTAGCTGCTTGCTCCGAACTGCTCAACCTGGTGCACTGCCATTACACACAGTGTTCACATATCCGAGAAGAGAACCATTATTGAGATGCAGAAAAAACGAGCTGACTGAAGATGGCCCAATCGCTAACAATGTCCAAATATGACCATGTTCATGTGTCATCACATCAAAATACACGTCTGACACTGTTGTCATCTTCGCTTGCGATGGGCAATTATTATTAGTGTAGTAACATACCAGCTGAATACATGCTTGTAAGGAGTAAAAAGGTAACAAGAAGCTATACTTCTTAATCCGCAACATTTATATTGCATAAGCACAAAAATTTAAAATTGCAAATAAGGCCAACAAGAATAAATATTTTTACAAATATTTCTGATAGATCTATATAAACTTGTTTTGTTTTATCTGCAGCCTATTGTTATTGATGGCCGAGGTCATCTCCTGGGTCGTCTGGCGGCAGTTGTGGCCAAGACATTGTTGAATGGTAACCATGGTTTTTCTGATATTGCGTACAGTAAAATATGAGTTCAATAAGTGTAATTTGTTTTTACATATGACAAATTAAATTATCAAAGCTCATGCGAAACCCTTGCATTTAACTCTCTGTGAAACGTAGGTCTTCAACAAATACTGGCCTGTCTTGGGTCAACGGTTTCTGCTTAGTCACTTGTCTCGAGCTCTGTTCACCAAGTGTGTTTTGGTCCGCCTCCTCTTTTACCCTGGAGTTTCCAGAATAGAGATTATTCTATAATACTATCAACTGGTTTAACCTTTTACATTCCCGCTCAATCAAAATTTGACAGCGCTCAAAACATCAGTTGTAGTCCCATTGAACTGAAGTTGACATCTAATACCTGTGTTCTGCACTGTCGCTGAGCTATGGCTGCTAGTTTTTAAGTGTGACAGAATTGTTGATGCATGCACAGCTTTTTGTTTAGTGAAAAGTTGTTGCTGACCTATTGGCATTTACACACAAAGTAAACAATTATTACACATGGTTAGTAAAAAGAATGATAATTAAATGGTATTTATTCTGCCATCTACATTGACATTTAACCCATAAGATCCTATCAAAACAGAAAGGCAATAATAGGCGTAGTAATCGTGAAGCGGAATGCACTGAGAACAACAGGTGTCGGCGTTGGGTACCAATCATATAGGATCCTAAGGGTTAATCTTTTGAACACAAATCACTGTATGCCCATTCCCAGAGCCGTCCATTTATTGGTTTTGCAAAGATTTCATGATGAAAAGGTGCACACATTTGGGTAATGGCCATTCTAAAAGTTTAACAAGCAGAATAAGGATTCCAAGGCGGATAAATTAGATTTAGTAGATTTAGATGGTGATTATTCTTAAAAGGATTAGCATAATCTGATGATTATTTGAATGACGTAATGTGTGAATCCGATTATGATCAAGCTAGATCTGTACTGTCTTCTTCAGTAAATATTTTCCACAATATACTAATGTAAGGAATTACAAGCATTTAATCAGAACAGTGAGTTTTTTTTTTGCGTTCGCCTTATTTCTCTATTCCCCAAGGCGTATGTGCATTACACTGTGGTTTTTATTTTGCGCCTGTCGGCCCAGTGCATCTGACTTCAGCATGCATTTTATGTAAGGGTCTGCTTCCTCCTGCATTTTCTAAGGGTTTGCTTCCCCGGGGTAACGGCCGGTGCTGTGATGGGGATCGAACCCAGCACCTTCTGGTTGTGAGCCGTGCCACTTAACCACTAGGCCACGCCGTCCCCCTGAACAGTGAGTTTGAAATACAATAGTTGAAATAGAGCACACAATATTGTCAGAGTAATTATTTGTTGATGTTTCTGTGTGGAATTTAAAGGTTTTGATTGAGACCAGATAACTAAATTATTTACACCCTGTATAGGTCCTTAACTCGGGATGAAATAATAGCACACTGTATCCTATTACTTAGCCACTCCACTTCTACCATACTGTGTAGAGGTTTGTCAGAACACCAAACTTCTATCCAGTGTCTTCCTTTTGGTCTAGTTCTCTGTCACATATAGACTTATAGTATCATCCCAGCAGACTTTGGGGTGTCATGGGATGTCTGGATCCACGTCTATTTGCTACCCATGATTGCTGTTTGCAAGGGCTGGATTTAGAGATCATGTATTGTCTGATGGGGACCATCTAAACTGTGACTGTGTGACAAAGCCTGGGTTCCCAGCTTAATGTGATGTTTCTTCTCTCAAGTCCGCAAGGGTCTTTGTTTTTAAACTGCTAATTATCATCTCTCTCTTCTCCAGCTTCTTCCATATTTGAAGGTTGGTCTCTGATTTGGTATTCAAGGTCACATTGGCAAATGTCATGGCCAATTCCGATATTTAGACTGATCTTCCAGTAACCCCAATTAGTACTTTTTGGTCCTCCTCACCTGAATACCTGAAATGCATTCTCCTCCGGGAACCTCACTTCATTGCTAGCATCATGTGTGAGGGCCATTCGGCAGGTGAGCAGTTTGTAGCAAACAGCTCCATCAAAGAGGAAACTGTTAGGTCTTTGTATCATTTCTTCATGTCTAACGCAGTAAGTTTGTAGATAAATTTCCAACCCTTGCTGTTGGTCCTTTAATTCCTGGAGTACAGTCTACTTCCCTTTTGCATTGAAGTAGGGGCTGCCTCCATGCCGACCACCTTTTCTGGTTCATAGCTGTTGATTGGATATTGATATCTAACCTCAAAATATAGAAATCAATCCGCTACCCACCACACAGCTGACTGGCCTGGTAGAACAGGCTCCTTCTCCAGGGCGACTTATAAATATGGTTGAAGGTAACTTTGTACGTACGACTAACAACTTCTTTATATAAAACAAACTTGAGAAAGTTGCTTTATCTCCAATAGGTCAAAGAGTTGTTGTGGTCAGATGCGAAGGAATAAACATTTCTGGAAATTTCTACAGAAACAAATGTAAGTTTTTTAAATATTTCTTCATTGTGTCACAACAGTTAGTGCTTTGTGTTCAGTTATATTGAATAAATAAATTCTAAGAGCACATGAACTTTTAACCGGTAGTGTTCTACCGTTTGAAAAGTACTTCATGGAATTTATGAGATTTTAAATTTACTGCAATTGTTTTAAACAGGAGTCAAATCTATTCATTTGATGAAGAGCAGGAGGTACAAACATTAAGATCACTTTCAGTGGACATTACATTGTGCATTATCATTTTATTGTTGCATGGATTTCTTTCAGATTATTCTTGCTTGTCTTTCAGTGTTTATATGGTATTTTTAGAATGTATTATAAATGTTATTATGTCTACTTTTCAGTGAAGTTTCTTCAATATTTGAAGAAGCGGTGCAATGTGAACCCAGCTCGTGGACCCTTTCACTTCCGTGCTCCTAGCAAGCAATTTTGGAGAGTTGTCAGAGGTATTAGCTTGTGAGAAAAGAAATTTGAACTTAACTGTTACCATAATCAATTACAAAAATAAAGCAATTTTTCAGCGCTTTACGTTTTTCTAGGTTGTTGATTTTTATAGTCTGTATCTTCTTTATTTGATTGTCTATAGATATGATTTGTTTATGTGATGTGTGGAGACATAAATGAATAAACATCTTGTTGGGTGTGTGTTCTATACAAATGAAAATCGGCACATTTACACTTGATAATTTCAGACGGAATCTGGACCTTTTGAATTAAAAAATCGCCACAGAACACTGATAGTGTTTCTTACAAGAATGTCATGTGTGTTTGCTTCTCCTGCAATCGTATTTATTACTTCTAAATAAACAGATCAACCTCAGAAAAACTCTGTTGCAACAACTTAACTTATCATCCTCAAATTTAGGATAATCTTCCAGTTTAAAAAAAAAAATCATTTCAAAGTTCTCTTTGAAACTAAACCAGCCATGTTTCCTGTTTACATCTACCATGGCGGAAGTCTATATTTAGATTCAAATTGTATCGCCCGCGTCTTTTTACATCATTAGAAGTAAAGTAGAAATTTGTTTGTGACATGAAAAGTGTCGCTGTACGTGGGGTAAACTATAATCAAATGCACCTAAGCTTCATTCTTTAATATCCCGGTCCTGTCAGATTGACACATATAGTCACTTTAGAAAATAGAATAGGTGGCTTAAATATATGGAATGTTTATTTTTGTCCAATTCCAGTATTATAAATTACGCTGCATTGAATTGGTGTTATAACCAGTTTTTGCATTTAAAGTTAATATTCTCTGCTTTTTGCGACATCTTTATCTATGAATGAAGCTGCAAAATTTATTTTAAAAATTTAATGTATTTGAATTAGCTCATTTGCCGTGTTATATGCTTTAATTAACTTTTACTTAGAAAATGACACCAAACGGTTTTACGAGGCACTGAAAGGTCTCTACGGCCCACATCCCTCTTGTAATAACCCAGTTCGCAGTGCGGATGGGGCACTGCTAACAGATAAGGTTCAGATTCTAGTCAGATGGGCAGACCACTTCTGCAAAATACTAAACCACCCATAGTCCATAAATGAAGAGGCCATCCGGCGAATGCCGCAGGTGGAACTGAACCTGGCGTTGGATGAAGTCATCACTGAGGAGGAAGTTGACAGGGCAATCAGTTCACTATCTATAGGAAAAGCTTCAGGTGCTGATGCAATACCAGCAGAGGAATATAAGACAGCTGGCCCATCCCTCACCAGAAGGATCACTGAACTCTTCTGCCACATGTGGGCTGAAGGAAAAATTCTGCAGGAGCTAAAGGATGCTTCAATCGTTCACCTGTATAAAAGAAAAGGCAACCGTCAGGAATGCAACAATCATTGTGGAATATCGCTACTCTCCGTAGCAGGCAAGATCCTAGCTCGCTTACTGTTAAACAGGCTCAACAAACACCTTGAACAAAGCCACCACCTCCCAAAAAGCCAATGTGGATTCAGAGCTGGAAGAGGAACAGTGGACATGATATTTGCCGCTCGCCAAGTACAAGAGAAGTGTCGGGAACAAAATCAGGCCTTGTACACCACATTTATTGATTTGACAAAGGCATTTGATACAGTAAACAGAGGAGGGCTGTGGATGATAATGTCTAAGTTTTGCTGCCCCAACAAGTTCATAATCATGGTGAAACAGCTACACGAAGGCATGTGTGCTCGTGTACTGGACAGCGGTGCAATCTCTAAAACGTTTCTAGTATCAAACGGAGTAAAACAAGGATGTGTACTCGCCCCGACTTTGTTCAGCATGATGTTCGCGGCCACGATGACAAACGCCTTCAGATCACTGTAGCTTGGAATACCCATAAAGTACCAGGCAGATGGCAAGTTATTCGATCCCAGAAGAATGAAGGCCAAAATCAAAGTGGATGGCGACATAATCAGGCAACTTGTATTTGCTGACGACTGCGCTCTAATGAGCAACTCAGAACTGAACATGCAGGTTGGAATGGACCGGTTCTCTGCCGCATGCGAAAATTTTGGCCTGACCATAAATGCCAAAAAAAACAAAGGGCGTGTACCAACCAGCACCAGGCCTGCCGCACACAAAACCAGAGACTACAGTCAGTGGGCAGACGCTGAATGTCGTAGACAAATTCACATATCTGGGCAGCACGCTGTCGAGATCTGTCAGCCCAGACGATGAGGTGGCAAGCGGAATAGCAAAGGCCAGCACAGCCTTTGGTAGAATGCGCTCGATGGTCTGGGCACGTCGTGGCATCAGCATCAAGACCAAACTCAAAGTCTACCGTGCAACCATCATTCCAACCCTACTATACGCTTGCGAAAGCTGGACTGTATACTCTGGACATGCAAGGAGGTTAAACCACTTCCACACGGGTTGCCTGAGGCGAATATTCCACATCCGATGGCAAGATCGTGTCACTGACATCGAGGTTCTTTCTCGAGGGCTAACATGTCCAGCATCCATGTACTGCTAGAAAAAGCACGACTATGATGGGCCGGACACCTCATCCGTATGTCAGACGAGCGGCTCCCAAAGAAGCTTCTCTACGGCAAGGCGAGAGAGGGCGCCAAAAGAAACGTTTTAAAGACAGTCTGAAGGACTGCCAGATAGACACAGACACCTGGGAATGTCTTGCGCAAAACAGATCTGACTGGAGAAGCGCAGTCAAATCGGGTGTAGCTATCGGCGAAGGGACGACAGTGTTGTGAAAGCCCAGAGCAGACGCGAGACCCGGAAATCCCGAACAGCGGGAACACCATCACCTTCTACAAACCTCGTGTGCCCGCATTGGCCTGTTGAGCCACATGCACACCTACACCTAACAGGGAAATCTGTGACAAGGATGATGTCGGCGGTCCTCATCGACAACGATGGACAGCTATTACATTACTTAGAAAATATCACTGCTTACAAATGTACTTTTATTTTTTGAACCACGTTTCAGCTTAAAGGTCTTGAGCTTAGTGGCCTTAGGCGATTAGTCAAAACATTTTACTTGTTATTTCTGGAGACTGTGAAATGATGTCATACTTTACCTACATTGATTGACATGAGAATAATCACCTGTCTGATACACAGCTTAGCTTTGCGATGTATTTAATCATATCTGTTATAATGTTTACAACAGTTCTTTTGGTGTGTAATGTGCATGGCATGCATTTATAAACATGGGGAACAAAACTTTATGAACTAAAAGCTACCATTTCTATATCTAGGAATGTTGCCACACAAGACAATTCGTGGCAAGAACGCCTTGGAGCGACTGAAGGTCTTTGAAGGTATTCCACCACCATATGACAAGAAAAAGCGTTTGGTGGTACCATCAGCTCTGAAAGTATTGAGGTTGAATCCAGCAAGAAAGGTATATATGTGAATATTCATGGATAATAATTCAAAACTGTATAAAAGCGAAACTGTGTTGTGCACTTATTACATGAAATATGCTTATGATTTGAATTAGTGCTCAGATTCAGCTATCATTTACGTATGTGAATTTATGTATGTGTTTTAGTTCTGTTGATCTGTCTTATCATCCAGTGATAGCAAATTTATCTACATTGTCAGATCATAATGATCGATAAACGTATTCTGAGGATGACATGCTGAAAATTATATTTTTGAGTATTCTAAACTATCAAACACTATTTCTTTTTTTAATCATTTTAATAACATGGTTCACGAGTACCAAGGTAAGTTGGAAAGTAGGCCACAAACTGATGTCCGATGGCTGAGAAAAGGACTTCATGCAAAAGATAGTCATAAGGGAATGCTTTCTGGTTACAGTGAAAAGTAGTTGTCACATAAAGCGATGTATAACAAGGCTCGGTCAATAATTTTCTCAAGAATGCAACAGATTGCCAATGAAGTCCAACCTGGTCCTGTTCAGATTGTAGCACAAGACCAGGTTGGACTTCATTAGCAATTTATGTTGAAAAGTTGGTTTCTGTTTATGACAGATGTGAATAGAATCTTTATAACGCTGACCGCAAGATGCACCTTTTAGAGCAGAAGACTCTCCAACTCATGAGTTTGCACACGGACTGAAAATCAATGCTGAGCGTGTAATTGCTTTCTGGGTTTGGTTAAAAGTTCTACAAACAGTGCCATATATGATACAGAAAAAAGTGAATAATGTACAATATATCTATAGTCACAGCTTCTATATTGATAAATAGTCGCATTGGCAACTCATGATCAGGAATGTCTGTTGTGAACTGTACAATTACATTTTCCAGTGTTATTTTATTTTCTTTGCCTGTGATGATGACAATACCAGAATTTTGAATTCACTTTGAAATTAACAACATGCACTACCATCTGAGGCAAAGTTGGTAAAATTATCTTATTTTAAAATTTTGTTCTGCTCAAGCAAACACTATTTCACTCTTTTGAAAATCCCTATACGACACAACACATTTCATTCTCCTGACAACATCCTGCTACTTGCAAAGTCCTTTTCAGGGCTAGGTAGCGGTATTTTTTAATTTTTTTTTTGCGTTCGCCTTATTTCTCTAATCCCCAAGGCGGTGTGCGTTGCACTATGGTTTTTATTTTGCGCCTTTCGGCACAGTGCATCCGACTTCAGCATCCATTTTATGTAAGGGTCTGCTTCCTCCTGCATTTTCTAAGTGTTTGCTTCCGCGGGGTAACGGTCGGTGCTGTGATGGGGATCGAACCCAGCACCTGCGGATTGCGAGCCGTGCTACTTAACCACTAGGCCACGCCGTCCTCTCTAGCGGGAGTTTGAGAACAAACAACGAAGGAGAAGAAAAGTCGTATTAAATTAAAATCTATACTTGTTGGTCTGAATAAATGAAACAATATGCATTACTATTTATTTGAAGTTTAACAAATATGTTCTGTACTCCAGTTCTGCAGCCTAGATCGTTTGTCACATGAAGTTGGCTGGAAGTACCAGAGAGTAGTAGCCACTCTTGAAGCAAAGAGAAAGGTGAAGTCCAAGCAATTCTACGAACGCAAGAAGCACCTTTTGGTAAGATACAATTTAGATGACATAATGGTGCATCTTTTAATTAGATGGCCAGGAGAGTGATAACTGTTGGGAGACTGAGGAATGTGATAATTGTTGGGAGACTGAGAGGAGTGTGATAATTGTTGGGAGACTGGGAGGAGTGTGATAATTGTTGGGAGACTGCGAGGAGTGTGATAATTGTTGGGAGACTGCGAGGAGTGTGATAATTGTTGGGAGACTGCGAGGAGTGTGATAATTGTTGGGAGACTGCGAGGAGTGTGATAATTGTTGGGAGACTGAGAAAAGTGTGATAACTGTTGGGAGACTGGGAGGAGTGTGATAACTGCTGGGAGACTGAGAGGAGTGTGATAACTGCTGGGAGACTGAGAGGAGTGTGATAACTGCTGGGAGACTGAGAGGAGTGTGATAACTGCTGGGAGACTGAGAGGAGTGTGATAACTGTTGGGAGACTGGGAGGAGTGTGATAACTGCTGGGAGACTGAGAGGAGTGTGATAACTGTTGGGAGACTGAGAGGAGTGTGATAACTGTTGGGAGACTGAGAGGAGTGTGATAACTGTTGGGAGACTGGGAGGAGTGTGATAACTGCTGGGAGACTGAGAGGAGTGTGATAACTGCTGGGAGACTGAGAGGAGTGTGATAACTGTTGGGAGACTGGGAGGAGTGTGATAACTGCTGGGAGACTGAGAGGAGTGTGATAACTGCTGGGAGACTGAGAGGAGTGTGATAACTGTTGGGAGACTGGGAGGAGTGTGATAACTGCTGGGAGACTGAGAGGAGTGTGATAACTGTTGGGAGACTGGGAGGAGTGTGATAACTGTTGGGAGACTGGGAGGAGTCTGATAACTGTTGGGAGACTGGGAGGAGTGTGATAACTGTTTGTAAGTAAATCCTATTGTGAATGATCTTTTGCTAGCAGTAGCTAATTGTTTTGTAACACTTTGTGGTCCGTGTCGCCTCGGTAGAATTGTAAATAGTTCTCTATGATTAGTTGTGCTGGTATCTACTTTACATTTTCCATAATTCATTGTGGAAAAAAACCTTTATACTGTATTGAAAATATTGAACATAAAAGTAATTTAATACATTTCAGAAACTACGTGAGCAAGCAAAGAAGAATGTTGCCAAAAAGATTGAGCCCTACCAGAAAACATTGCAACAGTTGGGTTATTAGGAGTTATTTTGCCATAATTTAAATAAAATGTTTTAAAAAGTTTATTTGGTGTCTGAAATTTATTGTAATGTCAGCTTAGTGAATGTGGTGGTGTGTTTGGTAGTGGATAGATCCTTATAACTTCCATTGTGTGTCTTGTATTATGTAACATTCATGACTGACTTGAATGATTAATTCAACGTTCGTGGCATCTATTGTGGTGGAACTTGTTTAGTGCTGGATTATCAATGTTTACAAGATGGCAATATCTGTCAGTTTCCACTATAAACGTAATTATTAAATTTACATAAACAGACTAAGCAGATCTACCTCAGAAAATCTGTTGCAAAAACTTCCCCATTCCATTTCAAAACAGAAGAAATTATTTCCAAAAATCAAAAACAATGTAACTGGACAAGGTGGAAGTCGAACTCTCCACAATCAAATGTGCAGTATTGGGGGACGGCGTGGCCTAGTGGTTAAGTGGCACGGCTCACAACCAGAAGGTGCTGGGTTCGATCCCCATCACAGCACCGGCCGTTACCCCGGGGAAGCAAACCCTTAGAAAATGCAGGAGGAAGCAGACCCTTACATAAAATACATGCTGAAGTCGGATGCACTGGGCCGACAGGCGCAAAATAAAAACCACAGTGTAACGCACACACGCCTTGGGGAATAGATAAATAAGGCGAACGAAAAGAAAAAAAAATGTGCAGTATGTTAGCTAATTTCTATGGTAGCCCAATTTTGCTATCAATGATTAAAATGACAGTCTCTGTCCGTAAAACTTACCATTTTTGTCCGCCACTTTGATGCGACGAAGGTTTGATAATAGTTACGGCTGTTCTATTGTAGCAGCAGTATATCTCAACATATGTGCATCTTCTTCAGCGTTCGTCATGAAAAGAATGTTGTGTCATAGATTACCACTTTTGCACATCTGAATAAGGTTTGTATTGAATATTCATATGTAAAGTGTATGCATGATAATGGGTTTGTTTAAAATGTTATTTCTCAGCACCATGCGCTGTTAAATTTTATCGCACAGAATGTCACACATTTGGAAATTTGCTCATCGTGTAGCATGTCCTTTATAGAATGCCGCTCCCATCACAGTCTGTCTGAAAGAAACTCGTTCTCTTACCAAAACTCCAGCCTTCACCTCAGTCATACTCAGGCATTCCTGGATATCTTGGTGCCATCATCTTCTTGGTCTACCTCTTCCTCTTTTGTCTGGTACCATACCTTCCATCGCCGTTCTCTCAAGATCGTTGTGTCTTTTGACGTGACCAAAGTATTTGCATTTTCTAGCCAAAATGGAATTTATAAACCAGTTCTCCTCTATGCTCAACTCTTGCCGAATGTCTACATTTGTTTTTTTTATCTGTCCATGGTATTTTGAGGATCTTTCATAACATTTTGACTCGAAGGATTCGATTCTTTGTTTAGAAGTTTTGGTAATCGTTCATGATTCACAGCCATAAGCTGCCACAGGAAAAACGCAGGCTCTCAAGACTTTTACTTTTATAATTTTGTTGGTGCTCTGCCATAATTTCTTTAGGCTGTTCAGTCTCTGCATTGCTATAGCTAGTCTTCTTCTGATTTCTTTCTAGCAGTTGCCATTTTTGTCAATTCTGGAGCCCAGATATTCAAAATATATGACCTGATCTATTTCTTCACCACCCACTGTAAATTTATGCTGACATTGTGTTTTGTCGGTGGTCATTATCTTTGTTTTATTAATGTTTATGAACAGGTTTTGATCTTTACTATGTCAATTAACGGCTGAAAGTAGCTGCTCTAGCCCTTCTTGATAGTATCACTGTGTCATCTGCGTATCGTAACTCTGGAATCTCGTACCACCCAATCGTAAATGGGTCGAAACTTTCAATGTTCTAATCTTCTCGAACATTTCTCATTATGCATTCTGCATATATGTTGTACAGATAAGGTGAGAGGATACATCCCTGTCGGACTCATTTTTGTACTGCAAACCAATCTGATGTTTGCCCAGATACTCGGACAGCAGCTTGTTGATCTTTGTATAATGTTTAAATGAGATGGACTAAATGCAAAGGAAACCCCATTTCCTTCATGATTCTCCACAGAGTTTGATGTTTTACCGTGTCAAAGGCCTTGGTGTAATCAATGAAACATGTGTACAGGTCTACATTATTTGTAGATATTCCTTAAATTGAATATGTGGTCCCTCTGTCTCCTAAAACCTGCCTGGACTACGTGAATTTCAGATTCAGACCTTTTCTCTATCCTTAATAGGATTCGCAAGAGTATCTTGCTGGCATGGCTGATCAGCGCGGTAGTTCGTGCACAGCTTCAGATTGCCTTTTTTGAGGAGGGGAATATAAATTGATTTCTTCCATGCTTCTGGCCACTCTGCCATATCTGTTTACACAGCTTGTGATAGAGTCGAGCACTTGCCTCCTCTCCTGCTTGAATTATCTCTGCTTGGATATCATCGCATCCTGTGGACTTTCCCTTTTTCAGGCTTGTAATTGCAGAGCGTACTTCTTCCAATGTTGGTTCAGGTTCTTTCTTATCCTTTGGTAGGATTGTAACTGAGCGTTTTGTGCTATCTCCATCCATGGTTCTGCAGTACTCTCTCCATCTATTCAGTTTTTACTAAAAGTATAAAAATATTCAACTAATGGAAGAGATTCTTCATTAAAAAAGCTATTCCGGAACAGAATGTAGCGCATGTGTGACAAGTTGAATGGAGCTGTTGTTGAATGTCTACTATTGAGTAAGATTATTCGTTTGAGCACACTGAAGAGGGTGTTAGGTGGTGTGTTGCAGTAGCTTTCCTCCCATCCTGAGCGTGCTGATGAAAGTAGATGGGTACTCCAGGCTATTATGCTCTGCTTGGCTTCATCTGCGTGTCACAGATACTATGGGGATCATGTCAATCCCCAACCTTCTTAGTCAGGCTGTGCATGAAAATAATCTTGTTTCCAGAGGGATCTTTGCCTGGCCAGAATATTTTACTTGACTGACTAACATGTCTGATCAGTATATTTCATTTGACCCTGACTAACATGTCTGATCATTATGTTTTGCCTGACCAAACATTAGTCTCCTCACCCTGAATGGAGCTGTAAAGATTATATATGTTTAATTTTGTTGCACCCACATCACCACTGCACTATACCAACCTTTATTCTGTTCTGCCTTCGGCTTCTCCATTGTGATGTTTTCCCAGTCAGTGATTTTATCATCTGTATTAGAATCTGTTGTACCTGTAACTTTGTCTTCCTTTGCATAGAGGAACTCTGAGAAATGTCTTTCCATCATCTCCTTCAGGGTGGTATACTTGTCCTTTACAAATTTATTTTCAGTGGGAACTTTTTTTTGTTTAACCTTGATCATGTTCTTTAAGGTCAACCTTTGGTTTTCTCCAGCATTCATTTCTATAATGCCTTCAAAATAATATGTGGCAACTGAGAAGCTGTTGAACATCAATGTCAGTCCACAACCTGTAGTATTTCTGACAGATGCACTGAAATCTGAGAAACTGCCAGATCTACAGGCTCTACTGTCTAAACTGAGCATGCAATGTAAAATTGTCATGCAGTGGATCCCTTCTCAATGTGGAATGCCAGGAAACGAGAGAGCAGACCAACTGGCAAAGGAGGGTGCTGCAGACGAGCAACCAGATGTGCCAGGTACATACCAACAGAAGATAAGGATGATTACCATAAGATGAACAGACAACAGCATGAGGACAGGCACCCCAGATAGCAGAGCTCATACTACAGAACTGCCATGAATATAATATACAGAGAAAATCTCACTGGTCAATAGAAACAACATTGGAAGAGAAACTTTATGGACCTGTATGTGAACTACAAAAGACAAGTTTATACAAGAGACAACATTGCAGATATAGACCATATTTTCAAGCGAACGAAAGAATAATAATTTCCATAATTTTTGTTTCCATGTTAAGCACTTTGCTTATTATCTTAACATATTTTATTTGTTTGTGCTGTATTTGAACAATCAGCTGGTTACTGTCTGACTGCGTCCGCAGAAGAAGAACAATCAGCCTTGTGAGTCATATGGCCAAATTACTTCTCAAGATCATATAGAAAAGAATTGCAAATAAAATTGATATTGAAGTAGGTGTTGAACAGTTTTGCAGATGACATTGGCGGGCACAGCAGCAGAACTCCAGGAATGGGTCAGAAGGCTCGATGAAACAGCTCATGACTATGGTATAGAGATTAACGCTGGAAAGACAACAGTAATGATCAACAACGCCGAGGATTTTAACAGCAGGATTAAATGGCCAAGAACTCAAAGTGGTCGACCGTTTTAAATATATGGGTTCGATTGTCAGTGATGAAGGATCAAAATGTGAGGTGTTGGCCAGAATAGCACATGTACAGCGTAACAAAATCTGGCAAGATAAAAGGTTAGCACTATCCATGAAAATCAGATTAATGCGTACATTGGTCCTGTCAATATTCCTCTACGCTAGTGAGGCATGGACAATTACAGCTGACCTGCAGCAGAGGATACAGGCCTTGGCGATGAGATGTTTCCGAAGACTTCTAAACGTCACATACAAAGATTGAGTTACAAAAGAGGAAATACGAGAAAGAATTACAACAGATATAGGGCCTATTGAAGACATCTTGGCAACTGTCAAAAGAAAGAAACTTGCTTGGTAAGGTCACATATCGAGATCAAATGGTCTTGCAAAGATGACCCTGTACGGAAAGGTGCAAGGCAGGCGACGAAGAGGCCATCACAAAAAGAGGAGGAAGGTCAACATAAAATAATGGACCAATCTCCCACCAGAAGAGGCACAGGGAGCGACCGCTGACAGAGAGGGATGGCGTGGTATTGTGAGGATGTCTTTATGTGTGCCCCAACGACCTCACCGGCTATGGGATGATCTGACCTAACTATACCATCCAGGTATTGCTTCTATTCTCTTATTCTTTTGACTTCTATCCATTGTATACTGCCTTTATGTCTCTCTCTGTCCTGATTTTGCTGCAGCTACTATATGGATATCCTTGAATCCAAAGGGTTTCACAAATCTTCTAATCTATACTTCCTATTGCTGACTGAAGTCCCTGCTATCTTCTCTTAACATCTGATTATTGTAGTCTGTAAGCAGATGACACAGTGATACTATCAAGAAGTGCGGAAGGGCTAGAGCAGCTCCTTTCAGCCGTTTATGGACATAGTAAAGATCAAAATCTGTTCATAAACATAAACAAAAAAAAAGGTAATGACCACCGAAAAAACACAATGTCAGCATAAATTTACAGTGGGTGGTGAGGAAATAGATCAGGTTACCCATTTTGAATATCTGGGCTCCAGAATTGACAAAAATGGTGACAGCTCAAAAGAAATCAGAAAAAGACTAGCTATGGCAATGCAGAGACTGAACAGCCTGAAGAAATTATGGCAGGGCACCAACAAAACGATAAAAGTAAAAGTCTTGAGAGCCTGTGTTTTTCCTGTGGCAGCTTATGGCTGTGAAGCATGGACGATTACCAAAACTTCTAGACAAAGAATCGAATCCTTCGAGTCAAAATGTTACAGAAAGATCCTCAGAATACCCTGGACAGAGAAAAGAACAAATGTAGACATTCGCTGAGCATAGAGGAGAACTGGTTTATCAATTCCATTTTGGCTAGAAAATGCAAATACTTTGGTCACATCAAGAGACGCAATGGTCTTGAGAGAACGGTGATGGAAGGTATGGTGCCAGGCAAAAGAGGAAGGGGTAGACCAAGAAGACGATGGCACCAAGATATCCAGGAATGACAGTGGCGGAAGCTGGTGTTTTTTTCAAGGGAACGAGTTTCTTTCAGACAGAGTGTGATGGAAGCGACGTTCTACAAGGGACATGCTACATGATGATGAAGCCTTAATTCCCTTTCCCCCCCCCCTTTGTGTTCAGTTTCTTGCATTGTTGAGTGTTGCCTCGATAGGGTAGCTTTTTCGGTTACACTGTTTATTTTCACTAGATGTTGGTCACTTCCTTTCTCTGGTCATTTGAGCACTCTAGCGTCGCTCATATATTTAAACATACTTTTCTTCACAAATGTTGCTACCCCAGTAGCTGCTGATAAAGCCTGCTCTGGACATCCCATTGCCATTCTTTTATAAATACAGATCATTTTCAGTTGTTCCACTGTGCCGTATATTGTATTGTGATTGCTTACTCCATTTGTAAAAATTGTTCCCCTTGACAGCAAGTGCAGTCAATGAGTATATGTCTAGTTTCATCAGGTAAAGTACAGTGTCTGCACAAGGGCATGTGCTTCCTCGTTCGTTCTCAAACTCCACATATCAAGCTCTGAGAATGGCTTGACAAGTAGCATGATGTTGTCCAGAGAAAGGAATGCGCTGTGTCGTAGTTTACAGCTTGACCGCGATATTTCCACCTTTCGAGCCAACATATCTGACCTCAGCAGTTATTTTTAGCACCGGGTTAGCTTTCCCTCTTCGATATCTTCTTAATAGCCAGTCTGTTCTGTTCTAGGAGTCGACTTCACTGCACTCCAGGCATACCCATAGGTGCTCAGTCTCTCTCTCAGCAAAGGCCATCATTAGCCAGTCTGTCATGTTGTAGTCTGTTGTCCAGGATTACCAAGTGGAGGTGTAGAAGGGTCTTAGCAGCTCTGGTTCGCTGGCCCTGACACTAGCAGTCAGGTATGGGTTGCTGACCGCTGCAGCTCATGCGCTGCATATTGATCCCACATTTCAATATAAAAACTGATTTTCAAGTTCTCTCCCAGAGTCTCAACCGCTACAATAAATTTGGGCAAACCAATTCAATTCTTCAATTTGCTTTTCTATTGATAACATTTTATGTAGATGATTTACACGTTATCTTCATTCTTGAGGAATACTTGTCACAAAACGAGGACAACACTCTTGCACAAAAAGGGAGACAAAGAGGATCTAGGAAACTATCGTCCAATTAATCTCCTCCCGGTCACTTACAAGCTGTTTACAAAATGCGTCCTTGCTAGAGTCCGCACAACTCTTGGAGAATCACAAACAGGCAGGCTTTCGGTGTTCGTATAGCACAATGGACCATATTTCAACCTGTTGCTACCTTATTAAGGCAGCCCAAGAGTTTCAGACGCCCTTGATTCAGTAGAACCACATTTTGTCTGGCGTTTACTGTTGGAACAAGGTGTAGATTCTGGTTACATCAGAGTTCTTTCTCACCAACATACGAACTGCAGTACCACAGTGGAATTGGCTCAGTACAAAAATAAGAAAGCGATGGTTGAAGTGAGTAATATCAGGTTTATTTACAAGCAACATAATAATAAACAAATTTGTGCTTTGTTCACATGTTCAAATACAGTAGTGTCCCTCTAAACAAATACCCACTTTACGAACATCTTTAATTGTAACCAGAACCCTTGCATACGATCAAAAGTTTGTTCCATAATGAACAATGTCAGAGCATAATTTTTAAACCAACTAGTCTGCCCATTAAAAAATTTCCCAATTTCAAAGCCAATCAATATGAAAAAAACTCAATGCAGAACTACAATGCACTGCGTTTTCAAGAAATCTCCACATCCATCATCAGTTATCCCTAGCCCTTCAGACTCAGAGCTGTCATTGTCAGCCCCCATCAAATTTCCCTTCTTCAAACATAAAAAAATTAATTCACTAAATCACTCTCTGGAATAAGACTGAACTTAACCTTTAGCACGCTAGCGTCCACTAGCCGCAGACAGACTCGACCTACAAATTCGAAATTGAAAAAACAAATTATTTTTTGGGCCCGGAAACCCTAACCATATTTTAATGCTGAATACGCCACGTCCATCTACACATGTGTATTTTTGCCAGTAAAAGTATCGTATGTTAGATTACAAATGGATTTTGAAAGATTTTTCTTCTTATTGCGCCGATTAGAGCAAGCCGACTTTTTACGAAAGGTGAAGTAGGTTGTTGGGAAAGATCTTTATTGAGTAGATCTTGTTTGCTTAGATGAAAGAACTACGTTTGAATTGGAAACCAACAGCTGTGTCGATATTGTAAACACAGTATCGATACGCTGTTGTGGATTTCTATCGGAGCGACTAGGCCTAGCGTTCGAGTCCCAACTTTTGTCCATAAATTTTCACCATCTTTTTGTATCTCAGAAACTAACAAAAACAGTAACACCCACAAGTGCTTTATTCAATTGTGTTTCTACACACAAGAAAATCATATTTATTGACAAACAAACAAAAAAGCACAAATTTTGAAAGTCAACTACCATAGCGAAATATAAAGTTGCGCAAATTTTCGCCAAAACAAATGTGGGGTGCTAAAAGTTGATAACCATCAGACTATACATTCCTCTTATATTTCCACAAGAATACAAATATCTATAAGTAAGATTATGTTTATTTAGTTTTTGCATGCCTTTTCAAATAATATAGAGTGATATTTTTTTTTTCCCCGACAGTCAAAATTCATTTTCAAGTGAAAAAAAATCTTTATTTCCACTTTATGAGCAAATCTACTCTACGAACGTGTTATGTCCTAACCTGTTCGTATAATTTGAGTATTACTGTAGTAAATAAAGGACTGAGTTACATGATCACTAAGTAAGGAATAATGAAGGGTAATACAAAAATTGCTGGGTTAAAAAAAAACAATCATGCTTCATATTACTAATTGCTGTACTATGAGATTAACTTCACCTTCACTATTTCTGCTATAATGTCAAACCCACATTACTTATTTTACTAAGGAAAAAAAAGATTAGCTGTGTTTATATGTTTAAAATAGCAACAACAAAAAATTGTTGCCAGGAATGAAGTTTTAAGAGACTTCATTATATGCGACCACAGCTTTTTTGTGAGGTGAGGTGGGCAGTTCTATTTCTCGCCGTCTGTCCTCCTCTAACAGTAAGTCAGATACTCATTTACAACTGGGTTGACAGGAACATGTCAGTTACGGGTGTTGAACCCCATATTCTTGTACTATAAAAAAACAAGTACTCTATCACTATGCTAATCAGATACTACAAAACACAACCATAAGCTGCAGTAAATAAAACACTACAGACACTCTTGAATACTGTAGGTATGTGTCATTTTGGAGATTGTTGGTGATAATACTTCTAAATCCCATAATGTTCAGATAACTCGTTAACATCTTCATTCTAATAACTATCAACTCTATTGGGTAATGCTCCCATGAAACTAAGCCTTTACAATAAGGTCCTGTATACTCAGAGAGTTGCAGAGTATGTATAAAAACCACTTTGATTTTTAATTAACTGCTGTTTTTCTATCTTTTTCTTCTGGTGAAGGTTTGTTGTGCCCTTGCTTTATCTTGTAATCTTGGAGGGCAGCTTTAATTGCATCTTCGGCAAGCACTGAAAAAATGGATAAGTAAAACAATATAAATTTCCCTTGAATGGCATGTGAACAAAACATAGATTAATCTATTCAGATTTATAGTTACAGAACACCTTTGAAAGCCTTTGTGGATAGTTATCTACATATTTAGTCATGTAATCCTTTTTGTTGCAGACCACACACTTTCTTAGTGCCTCTCTTAGCTAGTCTTTTTTCCCCAGTTCTTTTATATTCATGTCTGCAATAAGTCAATCTCCATAGATGCCCTGCACCTTTCATTTGCTTCACATAAATGGCTTTATGAAACACAGCTCGGCAGCACATGAGCTGCAGTGGTCAGCGACCCATAGCTGACTGCTAGCGTCAGGGCCAGCAAACCAGAGATGCCAAGACCCTTCTACACATCCACGCGGTGATCCTAGATAACAGGCTGCAACAGGGCAGATTGGCTAAGGAGAAGGGATTGAAGAGGGAATGCTAACCCAGTACACATAAAATGCTTGCTGAAGTCGGATGTGGTGGGCCGAAAGGTGCAAATGTCGCAATCAAGCTCTAAACTATGACACAGCCCATTTCATTCTCTGGAAGACATTTTGCTATTCAAGCCTTTTTCAGGGTTTGGTAGCAGTAGATTGAAAACGAACGAAGCCAAATACGGCTCAAATTTGTAATACAACAACGATTTTCATTGGCTTCATATTCCTGAATGTCAAATATATATCCTCCTCGGTGCACCTCGCCACTAAACATATTATTAATTTCAAGCACATGTGGTCTGAATTGCTGATTCATCTAAATGAAGTGGGTGAACCATTGATCAAATTACCTTGCTGGAATACTCCATATAAAGTGAGCTATAATTTCTAACAATGGAGGTTAATGTACTCACTGGAGCAATGCAGCTTTACAGGAGGAAGCGAAAGTTCTTTGGCGATCTCTGTGTTCTTGATTTGCAAAGCTTCATCCATCTAAAGAACACACAATAATAAAATAATTTTTTACAAAAAAATATATTACACATTTTTAAACATACAAGAAACAATATCATTTTAAAATATTTTACAAAATTACATGAAAAAACAGCACAATATATGACGACTTCAAATGAAAACCTTAACAATGGGATAGAAATGAGAAAAACCATGTATTTTTATTGTAACTTGTTAATATGGTTGCTAGGGATGTCTAGAGTGTCCTTCACATACTATCAAGGTGCAGATAAACAACATAATGTCTGAAGTTCTAAAATAGCTCTGTGGTCACTACTTGGCGTGCATGACCCAGTCGTGAACAGTCTGTCCAAGAACTAATGCCGTTCTAGAACTTCCTACTCCATTGATACACTTGATGGAGTGAAAGACGTGCATCCCCACACTGGAGCATCATCCCTTTGCTGTTAAAAAAAATGGATAACAAAATGCTGCTCCTCGTTAGTGCATGTCAATGGTGGGGCGGCCGTCTTTTATCTGCAATTATGACGTCATGTTGTTCGACTGCACTGTGATTACATATGCAGAACACTCTAGACATCCTTAGCAAACATATTAACAAGTTACAATTATATGCATGATTTTTATAATTTCTATCCCACTTTTAATGTTTTAATTTGAAGCCCCCTAGAATTAGCTCTCTTTGAGAGGTTTTCCATAATTGATGAACTAAACAAAAAATGTTTTAGTTGTATAATCATCAGTAAAAATGAGCTCAACAAATATACAACACCAGTATTATAACAAAAATATATCTGAAACTACTTCATAAACAGACATTTGATTAAATTAAAAAATTGACGAAACAACTGTCCTGAACATTCAATTCCACTTACTGTTTTTCCTTTTACCCACTCTGTGGCAAGTGAGCTAGAAGCTATCGCAGACCCACAACCAAATGTTTTAAATTTGGCATCAATTATCTTGCCATGTTCATCGACTTTGATCTAGTTGTTAACAAATATGAGAATTGCATTATTCACATGAAAGTAAGTAAAGTAATAGCAAATGTTAACAAAAACAACATGGACAATCGGAAGTTCACAAATTAACAAATTTTATTACTTATAACTTCACAAAGTGAATGATTATTAATAATATGGTCTCAGTTGTTGTTTCCGAATGCCCATGAGTAGGTTACTCTTTTGTGCACCCTGAAACATTTTGTGGCACATTAAAGTAGCTTTCCTCATATCCTGATGAAGGTGGACCTGGGTCCTCCATGCGGTTGTGCTATGCTTGGTTCCATCTGCGTATCACGTCGATCCCTCGCCTCGTTAGCCAGGCTACCATGAAAACAGCCCGTTTCCAGGGAGGGCTACTAGGAAGCCGAGGTGAGGGTCTTGGCCAGTATGTTTTGTCTGACCCTGACTAACATGTCTGATCAGTATATTGTGCCTGACCAGACATTATCTTCCTCTCCTTTGGTCTCAGCAACACCTAGTTACAAAATGTTCATGCTACAGAATATTTTTCATTACCAATATAGTCAAATGAATAACAGAAAAATATGCATGCTCATAATAGCACATAGAAAAATAAACAAAAAGAAGTCATATAGCATTCCGATGGTAATGCAATACTGCTGCAAGAAAGCATTATTTAGCTATGCCATGGCATCACATTTATATATAAAAACTCCTCTTCAAGTTCTCTCCCTTAAGTCAATTCAATAAATTCTGACAAAACAGTTAAATTCTTAAATGTGCTTTCCTATGAAAGCATTTTATGTAGATTGTTGCATTTTTGTTCTTGTGATTTTTAACTAGATGGGTTTTTATCATATTCTGCAACGAAAAGACATTATTATTCAATCAAAATCTTTTCAGTTGCCCATAGAGCATTGGTTTTAAAGTTTTTGTGACTTAAAGTCTCTGCAGGGTGGGCTAGCCAGTCCCATGCCCATTCCTCCTTAGTCACATCTTATGACATGCCTAGCAGGTTACTTAACATTTTTATACTGGTTTAAAAGACTCTGTAGAGTCTGTATACAACAAGTTTCATTTATATTTCCTTGCTCTAAAAGCTAGGCGCATACAATCTATTCTTAAATGCATTCCAAGCATTCAACACTCTCTGACTAAAAAAAATAAATATACAGGGCTACTATTCTTCGAGACCTTTAGTAACACACGAACAAGGTGATAAATGAATATACTGTAACTAGCTGAAAGTATTAAAGGAAATTAGAAATGTGTTTAAGATAAGTTTTCAGTGAATGAAATTCCATCTCTGCTGTAAGTATGAAAAGAGATTAGTCCTTGAATGCAGTACCTGTAACTTCATGACATCCCCACAGGCAGGGGCTCCAACCAGTCCAGTCCCAACATTCTTATCCTCTTTGTCCAAGGAACCAACATTTCTTGGATTTTCATAATGATCAATGACCTAAATCATATAAAGATAGTACAGAAAACAGTAGTAGGTCAATCAGAATAATTCATAATATATATCTACCACTAATAATGATGACTAAAGCACACATCAGACATGTGCAACTTCGTGAATATTTGTGGGCCGGATAGTGGATTTTTTTCTTTCTTTTTTTTTTTGCGTTCGCCTTATTTATCTATTCCCCAAGGCGTGTGTGCGTTACACTGTGGTTTTTATTTTGCGCCTGTCGGCCCAGTGCATCCGACTTCAGCATGCATTTTATGTAAGGGTCTGCTTCCTCCTGCATTTTCTAAGGGTTTGCTTCCCCGGGGTAACGGCCGGTGCTGTGATGGGGATCGAACCCAGCACCTTCTGGTTGTGAGCCGTGCCACTTAACCACTAGGCCACGCCGTCCCGGATAGTGAATTTAAAATGTATCAATGACCATATCACATGACTTTAAACTTTAAAGATATTGATATATATTTTACAAAATAGCTTTACTTTTTATAATTTTCAAATAAACATATGTGTCATTAGTATAATAATGTATGAGCACATTAACAAAACACACATTTCATGAGAGCTTTATTCAGTTATTTATTTAAATTAATATAATTTGCCAAAGTTCGCTCTACAAATAAAGACAGGTCAGGTGTATTCAATGGGATGTTTGATACTTCATGTCTCTCACAATGTTCGATGAAATAACTGAAGGTGCAAGGTGTTTTCTAAATGTGAATCGGTTATTCCTGACCTCGTTTTAGATTTAACTACCCCCATTTTAGAAAAAAAATAATTGCTTGCAGGCGAAGGTTCTTTTAAATTAAGTTATTCTCTTCCAAACAAAAAATGTCAATTTCAGATGCATAAATATTTCTTATAAAAGCCAGTAAACATCCTAGATTTTTGTCTTCAGAACTGAGATCTCTTGCAGCTCAACTAGTTCCATTTACAAAAAAGGTGGAACTTGTTCCATTTCGACATCAAATGAACAAGAGAAGATTTTTAAATTGTTTGCTTGAAAATCACAAAACCTTGTGTTGAATTCTTCATTCATCTCGTCAGTTTTTTTAAAGTTTCTCTTTCTTTTCCATGATGTTGGAGATCTTCAATTTTGTTGCAAGTGTTTGTTATGAATTGTTTCTTGTCTTATCTTACTTCTGATTTCTCTAGTGCAATCTCTGTATTCATCGCTATTGTGATCTATACCTGTTGGTCTTAGGTATTTTCTTTCTTCTATAAGTTGTAGCACACCTTCTGTGATATAGTTTTGCTTCTTATATATTTTCATAGGAATCAGATCCTGTGCTGCAACAAATAAGACATCTCTCGTCTGTGTTGCCAGTTCATTCACTGACATATTCTCATGTGCCGTCATTAATACTTCAAATTTGTTTCGTACTTCAATGCTGTATTTGATGAGTATTTCATCCATATTGAAGCAAACAGGTCTATCCCCTTTGATGATTTGTTTTTCAGTCTTGTTTTGTAATCCGCTACTAGTAGCTGGTGATCAGTTGCAATCTGTTCCCGGGAACATCTTTGATGAGGTGATATTTGACTTCTATCTCTGTTATATTCAAATATAATCTATTGTGGTTTCTAGTTTTCCCATCTGGAGAGGTCCATGTGTACAACCTTCTTGGGTGAACTCCAGATAAGTAGGTCTACCTAATATTCACATTTTAGGCATCCCTAGTGAAGCTAAGGCCTAACCATATTCCTTCATTTTGGATGTGTCTTTAACTGCTCACATTATGACCTTGATAATATGACAATTGACCACTTACATTAGGAAAAACGATGGGATGTGAAGACATTATTCATTATCCTCGCATACAGCACATTTGAGGAACTGATGCCAAGAATAATATGATTGGTGAAGACTAGTAGTCTTGGTTTTGCAAATTTCAGTTTGTCTATGTCTAAAAATGTCATGTCCACTGTGACATTATCATTGAGGGTATAATCAATGGTATGGGATTGTAATGGTGTCTTACTTAAGCCACAATAATAATAATAATAATATTAAATAATAATGATCCATCCTCACAAAGAACGAGTATTTAATTTATGAAATATGTGATGAAGACAGATCAGGTCAGGTGCGTAGTATCTCAGGTCAGGTAATTCCATAACAGGTGAAGTCATTGGATAACACACGAAGACATCATCACAGCCCCACGCCACCCTTCTCTGCCAGTGCCTGTTGCCTGTGTGCCTCTTCTGGTCGGAGATTGGTCCATTCTTTTATGTTGTCCTTGCTTCCACCTCTTTTTGGGACGGCCTCTTCGTCGTCTGCCTTGCACCTTTCCGTGCAGGATCGTATTTGCAAGACCATTTGATCTTGAACTGTGACAGTACCAAGCAAGTTTCCTTCTTTTGACAGTTGCCAAGAGGTCTTCAAAAGGTTGAAAAGGCCCTATTGCTGTTGTAATTCTATCTCGTATTTCGTCATTAGTATCTATACACATTTATAACTATTGTTATTGTATAAACAAAGGGTAGCTCTAGTATATAATCTATCCCGGGAATTACTACTCACTACTGGAATTTCTTATGTTTTAAAATAAAAGTGTTAAGACCCCATAACATAATCATAGACATAATATAAGGAATTGAGTACACTGTATTATGTATATTATTAAACGTCAGTCAAAAATTACAGTTTAAATTACAAAAATATGATTAAATTACAGTAAACAATGAACCATTAGACACATTAGTATGATTAGTCTTACTCTTTACTAGTCATTACCGCGATTACACTTACAGTTCGGGTTTCGATCGGATTACGCACATGGCAAGCATTTTTTTTTTGGTGGCTTTTTACTCGGATTGTAGTGACGTTTCTGCTTAGCACACTAAAATAAGTAAACTAAAGTTGTAAATCGTAATTATTAATTTAATGTGATAACTTATTTGTGACAGTACTCCGACCCAGTACTCACTGACAGTCTTCTTAGACTTAGGACTAAGTCTTCTTATTTTTCTATTACTTCTAAGTTAAGTCTCTACTAGTACTGAGTACGTGTAGCGCGGATTCTGGTTCACGTTCCCTTGATTATGGGAAATGAAAGTACTTACATTTTTGTGATAGTTTGCTGTCGGTGTAAAGAAGTTTGCATCAACTCTAAAGATGATTTTCTTTGTCAGCAGCCAACTTCCTCTAATCATAGCCATTCTGTTTACAGTCACTTGTTACCTACAAGACAGGGCAAAACGATGTGACCTATTATTGACCTCGCGGTAGGATACATTAAAAATAATATTTGAGACAGTTGTTTGTTAAATTCGCACCATTCTATAAATGTTTATTATGTTCGTTAAAACATACATAGGTATTTGGAATAAATAGTATGGATATAAAACCTCAAATTTATTCTAGGAAAAAGATCTACTTACAGCCTAATTTCGCTATTACCCCGGACGTACTTTCACCGTTCAGTTAATTAAAAATAGAGATTTCTCCGAATGAATGTTGTCAATAATACAGTCGTACACATTACAAAGGGCCAAGCAAGGATACTATAGTAATAAGTAAAAATAGTTAATACATCAACATGTCAAGGTCTTATCATTACGTCATACTTTAATACAGCTTAGCAATATTTACACAGTTACGTGTGCAGCAGTGTACCTTTAAATAAAGCTAGAATTAGAATTATTTATAATTATTTTTTAATAAAGTATAATATTAATAATTATAAAGGTTGAAGTGAAATTGAAATGTGATAATTTTTTATTTATAATTTGGCATATATTGATATACAGTTACAATGGTCCACTGAGTGGTAAGCATACAATTTTTTGAAAGAATGGCAACATGAAACCGTGAATAATAATAATAATGTTATTATAGACTATGTCTCTTAGTCTTAACTGCTCAGCAGTCCATTTTTTTTTCTGCTCACAAAAAAATTAGTTAATAGTAAATAACTCAGTTATGTAATTGTAAGTAAGTAAAAAGTTGAAAAGGTTAAAACTAAGTAGTAATCTAATACTTTAATAGTATTAGTAAGTTGTCTAAGTAACTTGAAGAATGTAATCTTTGAATGCGCTATTTGAACTTTCATTGTTAATTATTAATAAAAGGTTGTTTTTTCCACTTCATCTGTGATAATCATTATGATTTCACACCTAGTACAAATTATAAGCTTTCTCAACTGGAGCCATTACAAGGGACAATAAACAAGTAGAAAATAATGCTTAAAGAAATTTTGGGAAGTTAGTACAATTAAAGTGGAACAAATAGTGAAAGAAATACTTAAAATTATTTTAACATAACATACTTCTTCATCTTGAAAAGAAGGACGTTGTGTTATAGTTTGCAGCGAGGCTGCATTATCTGTACCTTTAATAGGCCAACACATCGAGGACTTCAGAATATCATTTTTGGTACAGGGTTTTGTCTTCTCTCTTCAATCTATATTCTTTGCCAGGGTGCAGTTTGTTTCTTCTGGCTGCTGTCAGTTCATTCACTGCTGCATCTTCTACCCCAATTTTGTCTTATGCAAAGATTCTCTCCGTGCATGTGCACTTTCTCCTCATGACTGTCATTAGCGTTATCCAGAGGACATATACTTAACTTAACTGCTTTATACTGGTTTAGAAGACTCTACAGAGTCTGTATACAACCAGTTTCTTGTAGAGTGGTTTTTACCGATGTGCATCTTTATAGAGCTTTATATTTACACTAGAGCTAAGTAGACCCGCAACAAGTTAGGTGCCATCTATAGCTGCTCTTAACAAACCACCTGGGGAAAGGTACAAATAACTTGATGTTTGAACATTTCTCCATTTTAGGTTCACGTGCTATGAGTGTATCTGTTGATATCATAATGGCAAGCCATCTATTTGTTGGTGGTTGGTCTTTGTAGTCATCAGCATGTTCTTTTCAGCATCCTCATGTAGCATTTTAGCTTGAAAGATTCAGTCTTCTTCCATGGGGTTTGTATAGTTAACCATGTTTTGCATCCATAAGTTGCCACTGGGAAGATGCAGGTCTTCAGGATCTTTATTTTTTGTGATTTTGTTAGTGTCCTGCCATATGTTTTTCATTTTAGATAACCTCTGTAGTGACCATCTTCTCCTTATTCCTTATTGACAATCTCCATTATTGCTTATAGCTGGTCAAGCCGGAGATATTCAAAACTTGTGACGTTCTGAACTGTTTGCTTTTTTAGGATAAATTTAGGTCTGGTTTTCACCTTGTCAGTGCTTATTGTTTTAGTCTTGCATTATGGCACCAAGATATCCAGGAATTACTGTGGCGGAGGCTGGAGTTTTGGCAAGGGAATGAGTTTCTTTCAGACAGACTGTGATGGGAGCGACGTTCTATAAAAGGACATGCTACATGATGATGGGAGTGTTTATGAATAGATTTTGTTTGCTGTGCCGTTTAACCGAGCTGATTATTGACACAGTGCTCTTCGAGAGGACAACTGTATCATCTGCATATCTTATTTCTGGTATTTTATTTCCACCTACTGTTTGAACAGATCAAACTTTATCATACACTTTGTCATTTCTCATTATGTGTTCTGCATAGATATTGAAAAGAAAAGGGGAGAGTATGCATCCTTGTTTACTCCCTTGTGCACCTCAAACCAGTCCGATGTCTCTCAAGCTATTCTGACCATTGCTTCTTGTCGCTGAAACAAAGATACAGTCAGTAGAATCCGGTACATCATGTCTGTCAAGATTTTCCAAAATTTCTTGTGTTGCATACAGTCAAAAGCCTTGGTATAGTCTATGAAGCAGGTGTGTAAGCTGACACTGTACTCTCTGCACTTTTCAATAATATTTTGCATGTTAAGGATCTGATAATTTGTCCTTGTGCCCCTGCTTGGTCTTAAAATCTGCCTGAGCCATATGTGCTTCCTTGTTGATGATTTAGTTTTCTAACCTTTTTGTGATTATGCAGAGCATGATTTTGCTAGAATGACTAATTAGAACGGTGGTTCAGTAGTTAGTGACCTGAATATATATTTTCTTCTTTATAGTTTATTCTGTACTGTGCACAGTGACCCATCTTGTCTTGTATCTGCAGCGAGCGTGTGGCCTAGGGGTTGTAAACTTGGTTTATGAGTATGTCAAGTTTTCTTCTCATAGTATGACCTGCTCTCCCAGTTGACCAAGCTGTAAAAGGGTACCTGGCAAAGTCAGGAGAAAATTTAGTAGTTGTGGGAACTACAGAGTTCGGGATCTGTCGTCTGCATGTTCAGCAATGAAAGGGACTGAGCAGAAATGGGGAGAGTCCTGGTGCAGTGAAGTCAGTTCTATGAACCATTTTCCATCTTGCCTCTGCAAGATCGAAAAGACTGTTATATATATGGTGTAATTTCTTTGGCCACTTGCAGTGTTTTTTTCAGTCATGTTTAGTGTTATCACATTTCACTTCTCTGTTCTAGTTTTTGTTGTCATAATTAGAATATTATTTATTACCTAAATTTTAATAATCCACTTCCATCAGATCATGTAATGCGACTTGGTTGTAAAGATTCAACTAGATTTTATCCAGTGAATTTAGTAGTATTATTTCTTATTTATAAATAAATCTTGTCATCATGTTTTATATTAACATTTTGTTGTCATCTCACTTGCCCCCTACTTTTTAATTCCCGTTGATTTATTTAGCTAGCAGAATGGAAGCATTCAATTTAATGATGAATGAGCAGTATCTTTCTTACATATTTTTTTTTCTACCTTTCAAATAATGACCAGATGGAGGTTGAATTGGAACAAAACTGGAATCACCAGTTAATTAAAGAATAAAGAACATTGATGATGTTCAGGATTATGGCCGCTAGTCTTTCAAACACAAAAAGTCTGGCTAATGCATCATCATTATTAAAAGGTGACAGGGATGAAATCAGCATTGTCATCAAATTTATTGGAAATCAATCATATACTATAGACATTGGTGTAAAAGATACAGTCAGCCATTTAAAAAAATTAGTTGCCAGGAAGGCAAACATTTCAACAAAAGATTTAAATCTTGTGCTTGGAGGACAGCAACTCAGAGATGATTATGCACTAGAGGTAATTTATCTAGTCTTTATGTTATAAAATTTGATTGTTTACGTAATTTGTAACATACATTTTAGGAAGATATACGAGTGTGCAGATTAAGCAACCTAAAAGAGTGATTGTATATACTTATATTTGAGTGTGCAAATAAACTATTGATTGTCCAGTTGTGTCTTTGCATGAGTCGGCTCTTTAGCCTTTGTACAGGAAACTATTGGGCAGGAATTTTGTTACCTTTAGAATTTGTGTCCAGGCAGCAGCTTAACAGTCTGTTCTTTTTGGTTTTTGGCTGCCAAGGGTTCTTTTACATGCACAGCATGTACACAGGATCTCTGAGTTTATAGACCGTCTCTGGCAGGACTAAGTGCAGGTCTCATCTCTGTTAACCCTTTGAACCCTGGCTACCCAGTCTGTAAAATCCCATTCCCCTGTGCTCCTAAAAAAATACACACAATGTAGACATTGGAGCACTGCCGAAGACGGATGTGTTGGACCGATAGGTGCAAATATCGCAGTCAAGCTATGAACTAGCGATACAGCGCATTCCGTTCTCCGGACAACATCCTGCTACTTGCAAAGCTCTGTCAGGACTTGGTAGCAGGAGATTGAGAACGAACGAAGAAGACATTTGAGTAAAGCTATTTACAATGACAAAGATATGTGCTCTAATTTAGTTATTCTATCTAAAATTGACTGACCTGCCAATCTCCAATGCTCCTACTTTAGTAGACTGAAATATATTCATCAAAATTACTTGATCCATTATGTGGGATACCCTCTGTACCGTAGTCTGATCCTCCATGGAACAGATCTAGCTTAATCCTAACCAATGGACGAATGGTAAATCAAATCACACACATATTGTTGTACAAAAAGCAACTGATCCTTTTCAAAATAATCACCATCTAAATCCAATTTATCAGAAAAATCTTTTAAATTACTTTGAACTTGTTCTGTCATTAGCCTTTTAGAATGGTCATTTCCTGAATTAAAAAAAAAAAACTTTTCATCATGAAAATTATTTTTTAAATTACAAAGCTAGGCTTTGATATTTAAAAAAGTAAAGTGACCCATAGCATTACTGCCGTAAAGGTGTGAGATGTTAGCGATCTCACATTTCAAAGGCTCGGCTATATGAGGGCGGTAGCCATCTCCTCTCCCTCGCCACTTTTGCTTCCTGGACTGAACTGGTACCCATTTAAGACTGGGTAGACCCGGAAGCCGTTGCGATCTGAAAAAATATTTCAGCCTCAACTGGGAAATGAACCCAGGACCACTCAGATACGAAGCGAGCACGCAAACCACTGCCCTATGCGGCTCCTTATTTTATATTTATACAGCCATATTTGTTGTTTTTTCAAATGTTTACTGTGTATACGTCACTACATTATGGCCCAAATCCAAGCAGTACAGTCCAAATTACGCCTTAAGATAATGGTCCACCCATCACACCAGCAAATGGGTGGCTTGGGGAATGATGTATTCACACATATCCCGATATATTTGTGTCACGGGTTCAAAGGGTTAAGACTAGAAAATGCTTGAATCTTTAGATACGAACACCCACCGTTTCGTGCCTGCATTTGTTCGAAGCTTGAGAAGTGAGTGCCTTACTTCTCAGCTATAGCTGATACCTTTCTCCTGCAAGAACTAAATGATGCAATACATGAAATGAAAAACAACAAAGCAGCTGGCCCAGATGACTTGAGGACAGAGCAAATGAAAAACTTTGGACCAGAAACCATCACATGGCTGCTGAAGATTTTCAAGACATGCATCAGAATTTGAACATATACATGTTTAGGTTGTAAGCTATGTCACTAACCATTTCTACGCAACCCACATCCATATTTGTTTAGATTATTTTAGTTAAAAGTTTCTACTGATTGGGATAGTTAGCCATGTGCCCAACTCTACTTAATTGCCTCTTACAAAATTCAGGGTAAGATGCATTGTTAATATTTTGTTCCTTTTTTGAGGGACACATGAGTGACTGTACATTAACTGTAGTTAATTCTGTATGACATATTTCAATGTCTCATTGAGAATTATTTATGACTAGCAGACCAGGACAGAACATCTGCACAATGTGACGAACTGCACAATATGAAAGAAACAACAGCAGTTTAACAAATAAAGTTTTTCCCCCTTTGGCTGCCTCACATCCCCCATTGTATGCTTTCCCCTTTCCTTACCATCCAACCAACTCATTTCTTCCCAAGGTCCCTCTTAACCTGCCCATCTTGTACTCCTTCAAATAGTCCATCACACTGCCCATCTTAAACTACCCCCACCCCCTCACACACACACACACCACACCACACATACACACAAAAACAAATTCTCTAATGACCTTTATAATTATCCTAGCCTGCTCCTTGTATTGTAGTGTCTGTGCCAATTGTTGAGCAGAACTTAAATTAGGTCACAACCCATCACTGCCCATGCCGTACTTTTCCCTTCCATCGCAACTTGTCCGTGCTTGTTTCAGATTCAGAACTGTGTCTAACTTTTTAAGCGATGTCCTTTCAAAATGATGCTGGGCAGACCTTGTGTTATAGTGTCTTTTGACCTACTTATGATGACATCACATGATTTTATAAGTTAATCAATTCTTCTACGCAATTGTTGGAAATACAGACAGACACGCATTTGAGAAACAATTAGATAGATGGATCTCATTTTGTAGTGATGTAAAATATAATTAATGAATTAATAAAGTAAAGGGTAACCATATTCAAGGTTGCATTGCTTTTCACCATTAGACGATTGGGATGTTTAAAATGACTGTATTTATGCACACAAGGACAGGAAGTCTCCATTATTACTTGACTATTCTTCTTCTTCTTCGTTTGTTCTCAATCTCCCACTAGCAAACACTGAAAGGGCTTAAGTAGCAGAATGTAGTCCAGAGAACGGAATGCGTTGTGTCGTAGTTTACAGCTTGTCTGCGATATTGGCACCTTTCGGTCCAACACATCCGACTTCAGCAAGCATTTTTTGAGTACCGGGTTAGCATTCCCTCTTCGATCCCTTCTCCTTAGCCAGTCTGCTCTGCTGCAGCCTGTTATCCAGGATCCACCATGTGGAGGCGTAGAAGGGTCTTGGCAGCTATGGTTCGCTGGCCCTGACGCTAGCAGTCAGCTATGGGTCGCTGACCGCTGCAGCATCTTGATCCCACCTGACTATTCAACACATCAGTTCTGTGTATGGCAGAGCATACAATAAAAGCCAGCTGATTATCGAATCCTTCTTGCAGCACATGAGCTGCAGCGGTCAGCGACCCATAGCTGACTGCTAGCGTCAGGGCCAGCAAACCAGAGCTGCCAAGACCCTTCTACACCTCCACGCAGTGATCCTGGATAACAGGCTGCAGCAGAGCAAACTGGCTAAGGAGAAGGGATCGGAGACAAAAGACTAGCCCGGTATTAAAAAATGTCTACTGAAGTTGGATGTCTCGACCTGAAAGCTGCAAATATCACAGTCAAGCTGTAAACTACGACACAACACATTCTGTTCTCTGGACAATATCCTCTACTTGCAAAGTCTTTTCAGGGCTTGGTAGCGGGAGATTGAGAACAAACAAAGAAGATTAATCTTTCTTCTCCTCGTTTATTTCAATTTCCTAACTTGATTAAATAAATTCCATATATATGTAATTCCAACTAATTTTGTTATGTTCTAAAGATGTTTTGTTTTATATCCGTTGTTAAAACTTGACCACATTTTTAATTTTTCTGTAGGACTGTGGTCTTGGAGCTAGTACTACTCTTCATGCTTTCTGTTGGTCTCACGATGGCTTAGGCAGTGGAGATTTGGCTTTAAAAATTCCAGCTCATAGATATGAAGGGAAACATCCATCAAGCAAGTTATGCAATCCTGGGACAAGTGAATCAGATGTTGACTTGGGAGAGCCAGTCTCTGAAAATCGACATCTTTCTTCTGCTGAAGGATCTGATGTTGACGGTGCTGACTTTTTCAAAACTAGAGAAGTGACTATTGACGGCGTGGAATCATGCAGTAAAACAGTGCAACAAAATGGTTTGTGACCTTGTTTATTGACTTTTAATCTTCTGATAAATTAGTGATTTTTTTGGTGATATTAAAAAGAATGTCACGTGTATGGTTTGATAAGTTCATATAACATATTGATTATCATAGGACTAAAGAAGTGCACATGACAGATGAGAGAACACAACCAAAAACTAGTGCTAGTTTTAACAAAGAAAGATTTGTCTTCAACTCTTTCCACCTATTTTGAAACACTGCAGCTTTCTTCCTACAAAAATAAGCTATACAATGCAGTTGTAGAGTCTGTTCTAGTGTATGGTGGCATATTACCAAGAATATCTTTTTCAAACTTCAGATGTTTGCCATCAGGGGACTGGAGCTAATAACAAATATTTACTTGTTGAGAGCAAACCGACAGCAATCAATGCAGCTGTAGATTAAAGACAGAGAATGTCTAGATGGATATGACAAACTGTCATCTACTCCAGCCAAATATACATGATTAAAACTGCAGGGAAAGATAATGATGAAGCTAAAGTGGAGAAGAATGGTAGAAGTAGAGACTAAATAGTTGGAGACTCGCCCATCTACAGAGCTAAAATACTGTCCAAGATATAAATCAGTGACAAGCAACCATTTCTTCTATTGAAAAATACAAGAGCTATTGATGAATACCATTTTCATTCATTAAGGATCATTTTTACTTTCTTGCACCAAAGTATTCCATGTGCTTTTACAGTTGTGTATTTTTGTAGCACTCTGTCTTATATTGTCATGTTGCTTGTCTCATACACTTCTTCAAAAACCCCGTCTGTAGAAAGTAAATTATTCGCTCTTGTATTCCCTGTATCTATGGAGTGGCTTCTATTGCTTTATTTTGTAGGACTTCCATGCTCTGCGAAGTGTGCAATATCAAGGGCTAGGGAGCATTCTATCCTAGAGGAGGGAGAACTGAGACGCTAGTCCTGTCAGGCACATACTGACAAAGACCACTATCTCTCTTCCATGTAGGGTTCCCTGGAAATAGGCCATTTTCAAGACAGTCTGACTGATGATATGTGGATCGTTGTGAACCCCATAGCAGTGAGTGTCATGCACATGAAGTCAATCATAGCACAACTGCCTGAAGGACCACGGTCCACCTTCATCAGCACACTTGGGATGGGAATAAAGCTACTACAACTTGCTGCTGAATGCCCTTTTCAGGGTATACAAAAGAGTAAACTTACTCATTGTGGGCATAACAATTTTTTTTTTAAATAGGGAGGAGTTTAGAGCACAATCCTCCTTTGTCACATTTTACTTTTCTCCCCAATATTGCACCTAGCATTTGTGCAGTTTTTGTTTTTTTAATATAGATTTCTAAAACTTTAACTTAGGGAGAGAAGACTAATGTAAAAGGTGAAACATGCTGATCAAAACCCCACATTATGCTCCTGGAAACAGGCTGTGGTAAACAGTCTGATCGACGAGGTTTGTCTGCCGAAGATGGATGTGTCGGACTGAAAGGTGCAAATATCGCAGTCAAACTGTAAACTAGCGACACAACGCATGCTGTTCTCCTGACTACATCCTGCTACTTGCAAAACTCTGTTCAGGGCTTAGTAGTAGGAGATTGAGAACGAACACAGAAGAAGAAGAAGAACGAGGTTTGATATCGACGATGTGGTCACCATAGTGGTTATATTTGTTCATTACACCTCAAGATATAAGAAAAGCCACTGTAACCATCAAGGAATATCAATAAGAGTAAAATTAACTAACATGAGTACCTTTCAATAACAATGCATGAACTTTATTTTTTTCCCCATATACTCTTTAAATTATATCACTTTTATTTTGCAGAACACCACCGTTTCTTTGTTTTCTGCAAAATTTGTGAGTGCGTCCGTCCTGCTAAGTTACGGCTGAGTTGTATGGAATGTGGTAATGGAGCATTCTTAGTAGAAAGAGTAAGTTTCTGTACTTTTTTTCCCGTAATATGCTTCAGTCTACCCAGCTATGAATGTGTACTGGACATATAGCTATGGAAAGTTAAGAATTGAATTGATCGGTCCATCAATTAGGAACACTCCATCCTAGACTGCGATGGGCCTGCTTTACCATTTTTATTTATGAAACTGTAGCAGAGAGAACAGGGTCTTGCTCTTTAAGGCACCACTTCGTCTACACACCTTAATCTAAAGAATCAAACACAATTAACTATAAGCTTAGTGAAACACAGATTTTTAATTCCTTACTACACTGGCACTTTTCTATTTGTAACTCACTCACTCCTAACCAGGGATTACCTAACCTAACAATCTCTACGCCTACACTTAAACTATTGTCAACAGTCACCTTTCCCGTGCTTGGCCTGCCGTGACGTAACGCGAGTCTGAATTATGGCCGGAACAGCGCAGGTGAATACTTTGTGTTGCGACCTCAACCCAGGTAGATCGCCCTTGGTCTTGTTCCTTCGTGCCGCTTGTCGAATTACATCGTGGATGTCAGGAAAAAGCTAAGTCAGCAGCCGCAGGCTTGAATTGACGTGTGTTGACCAGGGGTCGGCTGGCCACGTGATACGTGTCGCGGGTCAACACACATTGGAGATGACAACGTTCACTCCCCCAGCAGGCAATTATGGCCAACTGCTCGGAGGATCGTCCACGTAGCTGGCGCTGGTCACACCCTAGCCTAAATGAAAGGATACTCACAGGTGTAGACTTTGAATCCCTTGAACTGGAACTCAGACGAAACTTGCTCAAGGTGTCGGGTGCTTGAAAACCTTGTGTAATTGAGTCGGACTTGGAAAGCCGTGCAACTCGTGCTGATGACCTCTTAGGATGCGGCGCTCAACTGTCTCCCTCTTCAATGAATGGCTCTTCAAAAAAAATTGTGTAATATAAGTCGCGCAGTCTCTCTTTGCACAGGTAGTCTACCTGCAAATCGTACGCTCTCTCTCTGCAAATGTCTCCTCCTTCAAGTCTCAGTCTTCTCTGCAAATGTCTCCTAGTCTATCTTCTCAAATCGTATAGTCTATCTGCAAATCATACACTCTCTCTCTCTCTCTGCAAATGTCTCTTCCTTCAAATCGCAGACTGTCCGTCTCTCTCTCCTATGCCGTCTGATCTCGTCTATCTCTCATCTAATGCTTCATGTTCTCTCGTCTATTTCTCGTGTAATGCTTCGTGTTCTCTCGTCTACCTATCGTGTAATGCTTCGTGTTCCCTTCTCTCCTACGCCGTCTGATGCCTCGTCTATCTTTCGTATAATGCTTCATGTTCTCCCCTGGCCCTGCCAGTCAGCCTTTTTTATAACACAAAACTATTTTTTTGTCGGGGCTATACTTTTCCAAAATGGTGTCGCTATTACTCCACCACGGCGCTTGCCGACGTGAGTGGTCCGGTCTAATACCAGTATACAGCTGCGCTTGCGCGCTACCATAGGCAACAAAAATGAGTCAATAGGGAGACAAGATTTGTCTGCCCAGACTAAATCTGTCACCAAACTTATGTAGTTGGCGTAGTTTCTGCTTTAAAATAAAGAATGTCTCCATTTGCCAATACTTTAGCACATTATCCTACTATATGTCCCTCATAGTACTAGAGAAGTGTTTATCCAGAAGTTTGTTAACCCTATCCAGCTCACAGATGCAGAAATCAGCCATTAAAAAATATTTATTATGAATACTTTATGTCATAGATAGTTTCATTATTATGTCTTACGGTGTTTAGATCATAATATTAGATCATTTTTTTCAATATTTATATTTAATAAAACTTTGACGTATGGAATTCCAGCACTTGGCACGAACTGAAAGACACAAATCTACAAAACTAGCTAGGACTGAAAAGGGTTAAAACAATACATTCACTTATCTCCCAAATTACATCTCATTCATAAGAATCTGGTAACATCAAAGAAAACTAAAGTTTAATTTGTACAGTCACCTCAAGGTGGAAAAATAAGTGAATACAAATAAAAATACTCCACTGCATGTTTATCAATTCAATAAATGTGTTAATGCTTTGGTTTTCTTCTTTGGACATTTATTGTACAGGGACCTTCAAACTGGAATGACATATCATCAGATACTACTGTAAAGGGAATGTGCATAACACCTGACTGTACTTGTAGGACACCTGTAAGTGGCACTGTACATAAATGCGATAACCAATGAGGCTTATGGTTTTAAGAATATTAAGTAACTATATGAACTGACTCACTGTATGGGTTCTGTGCCCCTTATTGGGGAGGAAAGGATAGGTCCACTGTGCCTATTATGCATATCATAAAAGGTGATCGAGTAGGTCTGTACATAGGGCTAACAACTTCATCATGTGAAAGACATTGTTACAGAAACTACAACTGTTTGGGTGCAAAAGAAAGAAGTGCCACGATGCTTCATAATGAGAAAAATGGGCCAAGAAAATGAGGATATGAACTAATGTTGGAAACTGAAGTTCATTTTTATTTTTATTCTTCTTTCTTTGAGTTCAGGATCTTTGGTCATGCTATATCTGCAGGTCAGTCGCCATGATGAAGTCTGTAGTCTTTACCAGGCTGTCCTACAGCTTTTGTCTCAGCTCTGTACCCTCAAGCCATGTCTGGTATCTTGTTTCCCTAAAAAGTGAACATTCCTGCAGAATGTGTTCAGGATTCTAGATTTGTATTTCATCTGGATAGGAAAAAACCTAGGTCCTAAATGGGGATTTAAGCCCGTGTCTTGGCAAAAAGATCAGTATCTTAAATGCTTAACCACCTTACTTCATAAATACATGTAAAATATACATGGGTGTTTTTGTTTTTATTTGTGTATGTGTGTAACTAGCAGTATTTGTCAGAGGATCTGTGTGATTTATGAAAAGTCAAGATATACTGACTGGTTAAGGTCATACCACTACTGGAAGTAAACTATTTTAAAAATGCATGCTGAAGTTGGATGCACTGGGTCATTAGAGCTCAAAATAAACCAAAACAGAAACGATAAATGAAAAAATTAAAACCTAAAATTAAATTTGACTTTGTAATGTGATGTTGACTACCTAACTTAGTGATGCTTTAGAAATATAATCAGGGCAGCCAAAATATGTAGCAATCGCCTTTGTCGTGTAATCTTGATAGTTTTACATTGATACAGTAGCAAATGATACAGATGCACTGCTGAAGACATGTCGGATCAATAGGTACAAATATTGCAGTCAATCTGTAAACTAACGACACAACGCATTCTGTTTTCTGGACTACATCCTGCTACTTGCAAAGCCCTGTTCAGGGCTTGGTAGTGGAAATTGAGAACGAACGCAGAAGAAGAAGAAGATATAAATACTTAAATAGCAAGATGTTTTGTGAAAATTGTGCTGCAAGATTTTCTTCAACTGACCTATAGACAAGTGTATCCGGTTATCGTGTTTCTGCCAGGTTTTCCTTCTTAACCCTATGCTGTCCCCAGCCTGCCTGCAGGGCAGCAGCCTTGTGTCTTCTCATCTAGCTCTTATCCTTCTACGAGTCTAGCATGGGAGACTCTGCAGATAACTATGATACTGCTGACATAACTCTTGGTGGTCATAGGAGCAAACCCTCATCTACCTTCACAAGATGGGGGAAATTGGAGAGGAAACACTGTTTTTGATAGGACCATAACAATCTGCAGCCAAACCATTCTAGTTTGTTTATTGTGTACATTTAAGAAGAGTCTCTTATGCCAATGTTTGTTTATCATTTATCTTTGGTATTCTCTTGTACAGCATTCAACCTCACACCATTCATAGAATTTATTGCTTAGAAATAACCTTTATAACCAATTCAAATATTTAATTGCCTTGAAATAACTTTCATAGTCAAATCAAAGACTGTATTGCTTAAAAGTAACTGTCATAGCCAAACCAAAGAATTATTTGATATGGAATAACCAAAACAATCAAATCTCCGTCTTCAGCGTTCTGCAAAACTGTGATATTTGCCTATTTAGGCCTGGCACATCTGATTTCAGTTGTTTATATTCCCACTGCGATCCCTATTTCTTGGTCAGTCTACACTATTGACTAGTGCCATCTGTTCCCAGGGTCACCACGGGGAGGTGGAATAGGGTCTTGATCAGCTATGGTTCGCTGGCCCTGATGCAAGCTGCCAGCTATAAATCACTGACTGTCAGCTCATGCACTGCTGCATGTTGGCCACACAGTCAAATCAAAACATTTATTACTTAAAAACAACCAAACCAGAGCAATAATTTATTAGAAATGACCTTTACAGTCAAATCAAAGAATTAATTTATTTAAAAAAAATTAAAATTAAGTAGCATGTCCTTTACAGAATGTCACTTCTTACAACCGCCACCTACTTGGCTGTTATAAGTTTCTTGGCAAAGTTTTCAGTACAGTAAGTTTCCATTACTTTCCGTACGCGAGGAGTGAATAAAAAAAATCATGTCTTCCAAACTGGACATGAGTGGGATTCGAACTTGGTGCGTTGGGATTGTGGATCGGACGCTTCACCCTTAAGCCATGCATCCTTCATTAAAAACAACCATACATAATAATAATTAATAGACTTTGAATCTGATTCTTATGTCTGCACTTCTTATCATGAATTTATGATGCCTGGTAAATATGTTTTTGGTAATTTCAGAGGTTCTATCTGAGATGTAGTCAGAGTCACGAAGGAGACGTGGAGGGAACTGCCGTTGTTTTGAAACATGTGCAGTCTAACCACAGAAGAGTGGCATGCATCGTATGTGGAGATATCATGTGAGAAGAGTGTCTTATGAACCACATATATGCATTTTTTTTACTTTTTGGTTACTGTTTCTAATTTAAGTTAATTATGGAGGAAACTGATAATGTGGTGGAAACTGATAACAGTGTTATAAATATATCAAGGTAGTTCTATAGCAGATACTAGAAGCAAG
Organism: Ariolimax columbianus; assembly: GCA_036924085.1. NCBI lineage: Eukaryota > Metazoa > Mollusca > Gastropoda > Stylommatophora > Arionidae > Ariolimax > Ariolimax columbianus. The sequence goes on from JAVGWX010000011.1 coordinate 68,976,085, forward strand.
AGTATTTTTTTTTTGCGTTCGCATTATTTCTCTAATCCCCAAGGCATTGCACTGTGGTTTTTATTTTACACCTGTCGGCCCAGTGCATCCGACTTCAGCATGCCTTTTACGCAAGGATCTGCTTCCTCCTGCATTTTCTAAGGGTTTGCTTCCCCGGGGTAACTGCCGGCGCTGTGTTGGGGATCGAACCCAGCACCTTCTGGTTGTGAGCCGTGCCACATAACTACTAGGCCACACCGTCCCCGCAAGAGTATTCAAAGCCAGGTTGTTGTTGAATGCCTGCAATGAGTAACTTTACTCTTTTGTGCACCCTGAAAAGGGCATTAGGTAGCGGGTTGCAGTAGCTTTCCTCACATCCTGAGCCTGCTAATGAAGTCGTACTGGGGGTGCTCCAGGCTAGTGTGCTATGCTTGGCTTCATCTGTGCGATGCTCAGTTCTATGGAGATCAAGTCGATCCTCACCTCGCTAGCCAGACTGAAACAGCCTGTTTCCAGGGAGAACTGCATGGTAGCGAGGTGGGGTCTTGGTCAGTATGTTCACCTGGCCCTGGCTAACATTGTCTGGTCAGTATGTTTTACCTGACCAGACATTACCCTTCTCTCCCCACAGGGTCAGGTGAAGTTTATCAAGACCCCCACCTCACGTCCTCATTTGTGCCCCTGGAAGAAAAATACACAGCATTCTGGCCAGCGAGGTGGGGGATTGACACTGTGATCGCAATAGTAGTGAGCTTATAGAAGAGCTTCACATTGTACTACAGATAGGAGAACCCCAGTCCACCTTCTTAAATATCCTTCTGGATGTATCCTTCTATGCTAATGAATTGTGCATGTGTTTTACAATTCTATAGTTTACTATTTGTTGTATTGCAGGTCTCATGTTCTAATATTCCCATGTTCTCCTGGCCATGTTATTTGTTTGGAATGTTTTCGCCAGTACGGATCAGTATGCCTGAGTGAACGCAGGTTTGTGGAACATCCACAGCATGGCTATACACTGCCTTGTCCAGGTACTGTAATATAACACTATTTCGTGATAAAAAATGTGTGCATGCTTGATTGCAGAATTAGCAATTGATCAACTGTCGTTGATTTGGGTATTTTTGTTGGGCATCTTGTTCTTTTCTTGGGGAACTGAGACGCTAGTATGGTTAGATGCAACATACTGACCAGGACATTGTGTCAGGATCAGGCTTAATATACTGACCAAGACCACACCTCTTTTCCATGCAGCATTCCCTGGAAACAGGCTGTTTCCTAAGCAGTGTGGCTAACAAGATGTATATGGATTAATGTGGTCCCTGTAGTAGTGAGTGTTGCACAGATGAAGCTATCATAACACAACAATCAGGAGGACTCCGGTTAACCTTCATCATTACGCTTGGATTGTGAGGAAAACTACTGCAACTTGTCACTTCTTCTTCTTCGTTCGTTCTCAATCTCCCACTACCAAACCCTGAAAGGGCTTAAGTAGCAGAATGTAGTCCAGAGAACGGAATGCGTTGTGTCATAGTTTACAGCTTGGCTGCGATACCTGCACCTTTCGGTCCAACACATCCGACTTCAGCAAGCATTTTTTGAGAACCGGGTTAGCATTCCCTCTTCGATCCCTTCTCTATAGCCAGTCTGCCCTGCTGCAGCCTGTTATCCAGGATCACCACGTGGAGGTGTAGAAAGGTCTTGGCAGCTATGGTTCACTGGCCCTGACGCTAGCAGTCAGCTATGGGTCGCTGACCACTGCAGCTCATGCGCTGCTCAGCGTCTTGATCCCAACTTGTCACTTAAAAGTCCAAAATGAGTTATATCAAGAAATGAGATGGCCCTTGATTGTAAATATTTGTTTAACCACTGAAACCACATGAAACTGTAAACTACCTTTGATATAATTGTTGTAATGTCTCATAGCAAATAAGTAAATGAATTAGTGTTGAGGAAAAAGTCACAAAAATTCATTTTTACCGCGTATTGTTCAAGGTCACTCTCGCTGAGTTGAGTTAACTCTTGGTGACATTTCTGTGGTAGTGGGTTACAGTGACTCTTCTTACATCTTTGGGCATACCTGAGAAGGTTCAAAGGAAAGTTCCTTAGTAAGCTCGCAGCTATGGGGATTACAGTGTCAGTTCCCACCGTGTTGGCCACATTGCTGTGAAACAGCCTGTTTCCTGGAGCACTGTGTGAAGGTGACTTGGGAACTTGATCAGTGTATTTCAACTTACCCTGATTACACACTGCTCTCATTTTTTCATCATGAATAGCATCTATATCAGCTAAAGCAATCAATGGGGTAATGAGAGAATGGTGTAAACGGTGATTTTATAAATGCTCAATTAATTTAATTACTTGTCTGCCGGGGTCTTTGTGTATGACAAGAACAAGAATAGCACCACTGCCCCACAGAGAGCATGTCATAAGAGGCGACTAACTGTATGACCTGACACAACACTGGCCATGGTTAGGTGGTTTATTCAGAGCAGCATAGATGACGTCTAACAGGCTGCGGGGGTACTTTGCTACTTTGAGTTTATTAAGATGAACTTGCACATCGGTTAACCACACTCTGTGACACTTGTCCCAATGCAGCAGAGTAATAAGCTGCTCGAGTCTAGTCCGCTGAACAGGAAATCCTCCTCTCGCCTACATCTAGCTCACGACAGGGCTGAGACATATACAGCGGCATCTGCCCCTGTAAAAGTACAGGTTGACTAAGTCATTAATTTAATACGTCATTAATTTAATACCTGCACAATTAACAGATGAGTAGAAATTAGAGGAAATTAATATGTGCTCTTAAGAAATCCAGGTATACTTTGGGCTGCCAGTAAACTTAAATGACAAAGACTTTGTTTAAAAAAAAAGAACGACATATAACAAATTAGCATTAAAATTAGATTTCAGACATTGAAGTCAAGAGCCCACTGAGAGACCTCGCATTGCACTACAGTCAGGAAGACCCAGGTTTACTTTATTCAGTACACCTTGGGATAAAAAATATCCATTATAGTCCACTACCAAATGAATGTAGCTAAAAGTGTAAAATCTCAGAATGTGCAGCTTTTCAACAACCAGAAGTCTAGATAATTTGCTCAAAATTTGTCATCGCTGTTCCTTTGTCAGCCAATTTGGACATTTTTTTAAGAAGGTAAAATCATTCAACTGATTTTTTTGTTTGGTTTAAATGGAGGGGATGAGAAGAAATATAAGCTGACTAAATGCTAGAGAGAACTTTAGAGATTTGAAGAAATAAAAAAAATATTTCAGTATCAATTAATGATAAGATTTTACTGCAAGTGGAGGTGAGGAATAGGCATGCTGAACTGTACTAGGGTCGAAGATGCAGCAGTGAATTAGCTGACAGCAACCAACGACTGATGGCTGGCTGCTTGCATCAGGCCAGTGAACCAGCGCCAACCAAGACCCTATTCCACCTCCTAGCCGCATCTCTGGAAGCGGGCTGCACTAGTGAAGTCTGACTAAGAGAATAGGGATTGCGGTGGGAAGACACACCCCAAAAACAGCCTCGCTAACTACTACAGAACATCTCAGTGTTTTTTTCAGGATGAACACCAAAGAAGAACTGTATTGTGGTTGGTTTAAAGCCAGAATAATTTCAGACAAACCGTAGTAAATTAAATAATAAAGTCTTGAGTATTTATTCACCTATAATATATTATTTGTGGTCATCTTTTGCTTTAGATTTGTTTTTGTGCTGCGTAATTTCTGTTTGTGTACACTAGACTATTGCTTAAAAATAACTACGAAATAAGCACTGGACCCAAAGATTAACCTTCACAAAACTGTTTGAAAACCTTGAAGAACTCTCCATCACTGCAGCATTTATCCAGAGAACTGGAGGTAGACACATATAGACACAATAAAACAATGACAAACAAGAAACAGGATACTAGAACTACAAGAAATGACCAATGCTAATAGAAACATAGCCGTAGTAATAGTCCTGGTTATTTTCAATGGCTTTATTATTTTGCAGCTGGATGTTCTGATTCACATATTGAAGAGAATCATCATTTCTTATTGCTGGGTCCAGAAAAGGTATTACTTCAAAACTTGTTTTACTTTAACATCATCTTTGTCAAGTTTAATGATATGAGCATTATGTAATTTCATACTTTGTGTTACTGTGGAGTAAAATCATCCCTCTAATGATGTTGTTAATTTAATGCTTTTTATGCAAAAACACACATGTGACTTCCAACAGAGATCATGTTTTACTAAGTAAGCAATCAACGTATCAAAAATGTCTAGAAATTTTGATATAAAATTGTGTGCATTTTGTTTTTCCTCTTTTTCTTTTTTTCTTCTTCAGCACTACTTTTCAGAAAAAGGACGTTGTGTCATAGTTGCGATATCTGTGCTTTTCGGCCAGACACATCAGATTTCAGCTCTGCATTTTTTTAACAAGGTTTCTTCTGCATTCATCCTGAAAAGGACATTGTGTTATAGTTTGCAATGGGGCTGCGGTATCTGCGCTTTTCTGCGCAAAACATCCAGTTTAAGCAGGCTTTTTTTTTTTTTTGGTACAGTGTTTGCCTTTGCACTGCGATCCCTATTCTCTTAACCAGACTACACAAATGCAGCCAGTTTCTAGGGCCACCACTTGGAGGTGCAATAGGGTCTTGGTCAGCTATGGTTCACTGACTCTGATGCAAGCAGCCAGATATGAGTCGCTGGCTGCTGTCAGCTCATTCACTACTATATCTTATCCCCGTACTGGGTTTGTCTTCCATCTGATCCATAATCTTTTAGCCAGTATGTATGGTTGTAGTCTGTTTCCATGGTCGCTACTTGGAGGTAGAATATGGTCTTGCCAGTTGTTGGTCACTGACCCTGATGCAGGCAGTCAGCTATGAGGCAGTGGCTGCTGTCAGCTCATTCATTCCTTCATCTTTGGCCCAACATTTTGGTTTTTTTCAAATCATTTAATACGTTGTATTACTTTTGAATGAATTGAAGCTGTAAAATCAGTTTATTTTACTTCATCATTAAAAAATCATTCTGCATGTAGCAAATTTACAACTGTTTCATTGAAGATTTGACTTGACTTGACTTCATTCATTCTCAAACTCACACTACCATGCCCTGAAAAGGGCTTAAGTAGCAGAGTGTAGTCTAGAGAGCGGAAAGCGTTGTGTCGTAGTTTACAGCTTGTCTGCGATATTTTCACCTTTCGGTCCGACACATCCAACTTCAACAGGCATTTTTTTTAGTACAGGGTTAGCCTTTCCTCTTCGATCCCTTCTCCTTAGCCAATCTGCTTTATTGCAGCCTGTTATCTAGGATAACCCATTGAACATTTAAGTGTTGTGTACATATGGCGACAATTTGTTTAGTTAGTTTAAATATTATTTATGTTTTAGCATTACTGTGATACTTATCATTGATTGATTTTCAGTATACTTCATGGTTAAAACAACATATGAAATCATTTTATTTGATTTGTTTTTAGTATTAATTTGTATGGAAGTAATTTTACATGAAACTATTTCTTCTTCTTCTGCGTTCGTTCTCAATCTCCTGCTACCAAACCCTGAAAAGGTTTAAGTAGCAGAATGTAGTCCAGAGAACGAAATGCATTGTGTCGTAGTTTACAGCTTGACTGCGATATTTGCACCTTTCGGTCAACACATCCGACTTCAGCAAACATTTTTTGAGTACCGGGTTAGCATTCCCTCTTCGGTCCCTTCCCCTTAGCCAGTCTACCCTGCTGCAGCCTGTTATCCAGGATCACCACATGGTGGTGTAGAAGGGTCTTGGCAGCTTTGGTTCGCTGGCCCTGATGCTAGCAGTCAGCTATGAGTCGCTGACCGCTGCAGCTCATGTGCTGCTCAGCATCTTGATCCCACATGAAACTATTTGATTTGATATGTTTATTTGCATTCAAACATAAAGAAATGAACATCTGAAAACTACCCAAATTAACTCAATTTAAATAAATTATTGAGCTCATGTACATATTTATTTTTGCGATCTAAAACTCCTACTCAGTAGCACATATTTGAGACTTCTTGTCACATATTATATATAAAAATGTGAAGAATTTAAGCAAAATGCAATGAATTGACATTTGATCTGAGCTGTAAAAAGGATTTTATTACCAGCAACATCAAAAATACTAGAAATACTTTGAGCTTATCCATCAGTTATTTAGCTATTTGCCCATACATGAATACATCATTTTCTTTCCATGTTGAAAGATGCACTTAGAATTGTGTGTAATTAAGTCTAGTAATTTTTAAAACATGCACATCTGACTAAAACATTGAACCATAGAACCACATGTAAAATGATCACATCTATTGATTGACAAAGGAACCACGCTGACTTTAACAAATTTTTAGCAAATTATCTAGACTTCTGGTTGTTGGAAAGCTATACATCCTGAGTTTGTACACTCTTAGCTACATTTATTTGGTAGTGGACTACAATGGCTTTTTTTCATTCCGAGGTGTAATGAATAAAGTGCACCTGGGTCTTCCTGACTGTAATGCAATGCGAGGTCTCTCAGTGGGCTCATTACTATCTGAATCAGACAGCCGGTGAGAAGTCAATTGATAAATTTGGTAGAGAGAAAGTTTTATAAGTTTTAAGTACAAAACATGTTGAAGATGATACATTTGGTCTGCTAGATTTGTAAAAAGCTCTTGAGCCGATATATTAGTCTAATGAATTGAGTTACTTAGTTTTTAATTAGAATAGCTAACATGTATATTTTTTAGGGGTTGGAAATGCTCCTAAACCCTTTAAATTCAAGACAGGGATCAAGATGCAGAGCAGCGTATGAGCTGCAGTGGTCAGCGACCCATAGCTGCTAGCGTCAGGGCCAGCAAACCAGAGCTGTGATCCTGGATAACAGGCTGCAGCAGGCAGACTGGCTAAGGAGAAGGGATCGAAGAGGGAATGCTCACCTGGTACTCAAAAAATGCTTGCTGAAGTCAGATGTGTTGAACGGAGAGGTGCAAATATCACAGTCAAGCTGTAAACTACGACACAACGCATTCCGTTCTCTGGACTACATTCTGCTACTTAAACCCTTTCAGGGTTTGGTAGCGGGAGATTGAGAATGAACGAAGCCAAGCCAAGCCAAATTCAAGACAGACATATCAGAAACAAAAACCATTAGGAAATCTTGAAACAAAAAATATATTTTGCTAGGAAACATTGAAAAACTTCACTGTCTTGCTAGTGGCAGGTAATGACCTAAAATTCTTGAATGGATAAGCAATACTCATTAGAATCTAAATTTAACCAGTACACAACTTGGGAAAATTAATGTTGTAACAGGACATTGTAGGCGCCATGGCAACTTGTTCCTCAGAATTTGTTATACAGTTTCTATTGAATAAACAGCATGCATGAATTTAATAAAACATAGGCAATGAAGTCTGATAAGAGCCCAACCTTGATTATTTTCAGTATGAACATTATAAAGTCTTTGGTGCTGAGGAATATGTACTTCAGAATGGTGGCATTCTGTGTCCTGCACCTGGGTGTGGCATGGGTCTCTTTCCTGAAGATGACGAGCGGTTCGTCAAATGTCGAGAGTGCCAAGTGAGTGAATTGTACCAACTTGGAGGTAGGAAGATGTAGAATTGTTCTATCATCCCTGATTATCAAATCAGTCAATCAATCAAAACCATTCAACTATCTTTTAAGCACAGGTCTTTAACCTATACGTTTGCACATTATTTTTTTAGCACGTCACATTTTACTATGGTTGTTGACTTTGAAAGCCTGTGACCTTTTTATTTGTTGGTCTATAGATATGATTTTGTTGTGGGTAGAGACATAAATTAATAAAGAATATGTTGGTGTTGTGTGTGTGTGTGTGTTAGTTTCTGATATACAAGAAGATTAAGGTGAAAATGTTAATAAACAACACAAACGTATAGACATCCCTTGCTTGAAAAAAACTAATTTGAAGTTCCACAGAGGATGGATAATCAATGTTCACAAGATGGTCATATCTGTTAGTTTCTACTATAAATGTAATTATTATATCTACATAAATACACTAGACAGACCTATCACAGAAAAATAAGTTGGAACAACTTAACTTCATCACAATCAATAATTGGATAACCTTTTAAATCCATGTAAGACATAACAAAATTGTTTAATTAAACATCTAAAGTCAAAATCATCATCGTATTGTTGTCTGGGCAGACGGAAATGGTCTTGTTTTCAATTCAGCTGTTTCTATAGCAACCAACAAATACACCTCTGAGTATATAGAGACAATGCCCTGGGTGAATCTTTTCACAATGGTTTAGTAAAAAGTTAAACAGCATTAAAAGTAACTATACTGTCAAAGCCAATAAAGAAACTGCAACAGAAACATTGTTTTGCTGACTAAATACAGAAACAAACGAATGTTACTAAGAAACTGCCTTCAAGATAGTAAACTGCCATATAGAATTTAAGTCTTCAAAAGTGTCAGCTTCCTTATAGTAAGTGGTAGTAGTTTCCTTCAAGATGGTAAACTGCCATATAGAATTTAAGTTTTCACAAGTGTCAACTTCCATATAGTCACTATCTGCAAATCTGTAGGGAACAATAGAAATTATACTTTCAAAATGTTTTTTAAAACTGTCACATATAAATGGGTTTCCAGAATAATATGTTGTTGTTGTTTGTTGTTGTTCGTCCATCGTAATCGATGACCACTTTGTCAACATTCACTGTTCACATGAGTTCAATGATGGCTAAATAAGCCAATTGGAGCCATTAATTGTCTGTCACATTCAGTACAATGAAATAGGACATCCCCTACCACCAGGGTGGAAGAAGGGTCGATATGAGCAGACTTGCAAAGCCTGGTAAGCTTTTTGGCAATCAGAGCTGATCTTCTCTCAGGTCTGTTAGATTATGGACGGTCCAAGAGGGTGCAAATATTCCATCCACCAAATATCAAGGGCATCTTTTTTGGGCTTTTCATCTTAGACAGTTGCGTTCGTGAAATTATGACAAAGTGACGTGTGTGAATTTGATTATATTGAAGAGGAGTTGCGCATGTAACCCTCACTCTTTTATCCTCAGCTACCCTTTTCTTCTTCTGTGTTTGTTCTCAGTCTCCGGCTACTAAGCCCTGGAACAGGGCTTTGCAATTAGCAGGAAGTAGTCCGGAGAATGGAATGTGTTGCGTCACTAGTTTATGGTTTGACTGCGATACTTGCACCTTTCAGTTCGACACATTCGTCTTCGGCAGTCAGCTACCCTTTTTCAGTGGCAAGACATGGTCAAGATGACTGAGAACAGAAGAGGATGCAGATTTTTTCTAAGAGTTTTCTCCCGAAATCTTTCCAAAGATAAATATGCCACAAGACAGTGGGGGCAAACATGAAGCAGCTGAGGTCATAAGCTTCTAGACAATAAAATGATGTCTCTAGTAGAATAAACTGCAAGAAGAAAACTATCTTAAAGGCAGTCAGAAGCTATTCACAAGTTTGATGTATTTAATAATTTAACAAAATATTTGATCGTTCACTCTTATTTCCTCAACAGTATGAAAGTTGTAGATACTGCAGAAGAGCATATCATTCAGGTCCATGTGAATATGATGTAGATTCCCTATATCATGACCTTGCAGTAGGTACTTTTGTTTGTTTATAACAAGGGTGGGGAACCTGTGGCCTTGTAGTCCATAAAATATGGCCTTTTGAATTAATCCAAATTTTGCAAAACAATTCTGTTTATATTCATTAATATTGTTTGTGTTTTATTATTTTTGTTTTAATCTTAAAATTAAAATATTTAAAATACGAAAGAGTAAAATAAGATTCCATGAAATAATCATCCGCAACAGACGGCTACAAATAAAACATTAGTAAGTCATTAGGGCCATTCTGACATCTGCTATGCTCTTGATTTAGATCTAATTTAAGTTTCTTGAATGCAGCATTGTTAGGTTTACAGCTAACTTAATGATGTGAACTTGTTAGGTTTACAGCTAACTTAATGATGTTAACTTGTTAGGTTTACAGCTAACTTAATGATGTGAACTTGTTAGGTTTACAGCTAACTTAATGATGTGAACTTGTTAGGTTTACAGCTAACTTAATGATGTGAACTTGTTAGGTTTACAGCTAACTTAATGATGTGAACTTGTTAGGTTTACAGTTAACTTAATGATGCAGCCTTGTTAGGTTTACAGCTAACTTAATGATGTGAACTTGTTAGGTTTACAGCTAACTTAATGATGCAGCCTTGTTAGGTTTACAGCTAACTTAATGATGTGAACTTGTTAGGTTTACAGCTAACTTAATGATGTGAACTTGTTAGGTTTACAGCTAACTTAATGATGTGAACTTGTTAGGTTTACAGCTAACTTAATGATGTGAACTTATTAGGTTTACAGCTAACTAAATGATGCAGCCTTATTAGGTTTACAGCTAACTTAATGATGTGAACTTGTTAGGTTTACAGCTAACTTAATGATCTGAACTTATTAGGTTTACAGCAAACTTAATGATGTGAACTTGTTAGGTTTACAGCTAACTTAATGATGTGAACTTATTAGGTTTACAGCTAACTAAATGATGCAGCCTTATTAGGTTTACAGCTAATTTAATGATGTGAACTTGTTAGGTTTACAGCTAACTTAATGATCTGAACTTATTAGGTTTACAGCAAACTTAATGATGTGAACTTGTTAGGTTTACAGCTAACTTAATGATGTGAACTTATTAGGTTTACAGCTAACTTAATGATGCAGCCTTATTAGGTTTACAGCTAACTTAATGATGCAGCCTTGTTAGGTTTACAGCTAACTTAATGATGTGAACTTGTTAGGTTTACAGCTAACTTAATGATGCACACTTATTAGCTTTACAGGGTCGGCGTGGCCTAGTGGTTAAGTGACACAGCTAACAAGCCAAAGGTGCTGGGTTCGCTCCCCATCTCAGCACTGGCTGTTACCCCGGGGAAGCAAACCCTTAGAAAATGCAGGAGGAAGTAGACCGTTACATAAAATGCATGCCGAAGTCAGATGTACTGGGCCGACAGGCGCAAAATAAAAACATAATGCAACGCACGCTGCCTTGGGGAAGAGAAAAATAAGGCGAACGCAACAACAAATTTAAAAAAAATAGCTTTACAGCTAACTTAATGATGCAGCCTAACAACGTGAAAAGGTTCCCCATCCCTGTTATAACTGCATGCACCTGTTCTGTAAATCCTTTTAATAGTCATAATTCTCTTTCATTCTTACACACAATTTCTATTGTATTCATTGTAATACTCTCTTTACTATATTTATCTTATTCTTTCTCATTTGGTGTCAGATATCCACACCCTGACCATAAGAAAGGCAGCAATCAGCTCAAAGCACCTACCGTTGCCATACATCTTTATATGTAGAGTTACAGGTAGTGGCAGACTTGTCTGTCTTTTTACTAGTTAGTGTTGGACAAGTCTGCAACAAGTATTCAAATAACATAATCAATGCTACAAGTGCACATATCCTTTGTGTCAATCACACATTTTTTTATAAAGATGTGCTTCAGTCTATTTCTTAAATTTGACTTGATTATGAATAAATAGGGGGAACTCAGTGGTCTTGAGGTAAGGTGTCCTCCTTGGGTGCTGGAGGTCGCAGGTTCAAATCACAGTGGAGACCGGGATTTTTTTCAAGTTGATCTTCTGGTAAAAATTCCTCTGATCTCTGGGTAGTGAGATCGAACTCCCATGTTCAGTGTCGAGCATGTTAAAAATACCTTGGCAGTTAGAAATCAAAAAGAGTAGGCTTAACGGCTGCTGCCCGAACAAAATTCAAACATTCTTTTTAAAAATCTACCCAAATTATTTGCATCTTCTCCTAAACCTAGTAAGCTGCAGGAAGTTGTAAAATACCTACTACTTATAGCCCAAGCAATTTGGCTACTTGGCAACAGACATGCCTGTTTGAATACCAGGATTCTAAGTATGAATAAATGACTAGAACAATGAATATTATATGATAAGAACCTCTTCATTTTTTGTGTAGAAGTCTGAAAACATTTAATTCTTTTATAAGAATTTGGCCGTTAATGATGAGAGAGCACATCTCGCATGCTGGGAGACACAGTCGCTGAGCCTGATTGAAGAAACGACCAAATCTTGTCCAGGCTGCCAAACCAGAACAGAGAGAAATGGTAAGTATGCTTCTCTTTATGCTGTGTGCTATCTTCTAAGGCTTGTAATTATCTTGTACTTTGGTACTTTGAATTATCTTGACTTGCTTTGCTTATATCAGGAGCCTCAAACTCATAGTCTGCAAATCCTTTTTTCCGTGACATCAAACAATCCACGAGGACAGAATGGAGAGACCAGCACAAAGAAAACAAGCCAGAAAATGACAGCATAGACTTGGCAGAGATGGACAGACAAAGATCTTCATACTCAGAACAGGGCATTGCAGACTCAAAGCTGTAAACTAACGACACAACGCATTCCGATCTCTGGACTACATCCTGCTACTTGCGAAGCCCTGTTCATGGCTTGGTAGCAGGAGATTGAGAACGGACGCAGAAGAAGAAAAATGCAGACTCCAGGCCCACCTGTACAGAATGGGTCTCAGAGATACCTCCACGTGTGATTGTGGAGCACCCAAGCAAACATCAGAACATATCCTGCAAGACTGCCCAACTTATACAGACTGAGTGGTCTCGAGGTAAGCCTCAGATGCTGGAGGTTGCGGATTCAAATCACAATGGAGATTGGGATTTTTTTTTTCACGTGGACTTTCTGGTATTTCCCTTGATCTCTAGGTAGTAGAGATCAGACGCCAGTGTGCAGTGTCACGCACTTTAAAAATCCCTCGGCTGTTAAAAATTGAAAAAAGTAGGCTTAACAACCACTGCCCGTGCAAAATTCAAAATTATGTTAAAAATCTACTCAATCTATTATGGTATCCTCACCGGTGGCACAGAGTTTGTCCATTGTGCTGAGATTCTCTAAAAAATATGGAGAAAAACAACACTTATGGGTTAAACCGTCTGCAATGACATTGATTCTTCGACTAAACTAAAATAGAGAGGCAGTTTGGCCCGGGAAGCGACTATCCTCAAAGCTGTGGGGGACCGGATAAGACCTGAAATGCACAGCCTCCTTCATGAACCTCATCGGGCTAGAAGCATAACATCAGTTGATCGAAAAAGTGTATGCCTATTCGTACGTATATTTTGGATGTCTGTATATATTTGTATACATATTATGTTATTAACCTACTTCATAACTAAGAAGACTCTCTCCGCAGGTGGCTGTGTGCACATGGTCTGTACTCGCTGTCATAAGGAATGGTGTTGGATTTGTATAAAACCATGGAACCGAGAATGTCAGGCAGACCACTGGTTCGGATGACATGTTCAAGCTATACAGCGTTAGAGATTTGTTTCTGTCGTGTGTTTGTTTTATTAAGAATTATATACATTTCTGGGGGTACCATTTTAACACTTTTATTAGTGGCATACAAGGAAGAAATATTACAAGGAAACAATATTTAAAGATCACTAATAACAGAAACAAAAAGAAGATAGGCATGGTGCATACTGAGAAAGGGGGGTCTGGACAACAAAAAGATCGAGAACAAGAGAAGATGGGGAAGACATAGGAAGAAAAAAAGGGGTTCAAACTCGTGGACTGCATGTGCCCACTGAGCCGTTTTCGGAGGCTTGTGATATGATAATATTTGGTCGTGGGATTAGGGTTAGGGATAGTAAAGTTTGAACAAGAATATAGGACATGTACATTTTTCTAACAGAAACATGGTCAAACTTAAGAGAAGACATCGATAAAATGTGAGCTCATTTACTGTGCAAAACAAACATTGTAAAATTCCTTTTCTATCCACTCCATTGAGCATCGTGGGGAGCTTAACGCTTTACAGTCCAGCCTAATTGATTAGATTTGTTTCTTAAGACATTAATCTTATGTAATAGGACAGACTGTAAAAGGCTAAGACACGATTCTAATCAGTTTGGCAGGACTGTAAAGAGTTAAGACATGAGAATCTAATCAGTTTGGAAGGACTGTAAAGAGTTAAGACATGAGAATCTAATCAGTTTGGCAGGACTGTAAAGAGTTAAGACATGAGAATCTAATCATTCTGGAAGGAGTGTAAAGAGTTAAGACACGAATCTAATCAGTTTAGATCGGGACTGTCAAGAATTAATTGATTCAGTGACTTGCTAACTTTCTTGAAATGTCCCAAAGTCTATATGTCAGCTTGCGGTAGGTAACACATAAATGTATGCATGCAATATTTCCACACATGCTAAATGCATGTTGTGCTCTGTAGTCATCTTTCAATTATAAACATGTTGGTAAATATCAGATGTCTCGTTTTTCAGTACTAAAGTCACATTATATATTTTACATATGTTCGTAGGACAAAGCAAACAATAAGGTTTATCAATGAATGAATAAGTTTTATTTTTCATGCTTTGGTAATCAGCATGATTCAGAGTAAAAGAGAAATGTAACAAATACTTAAGAGAGGATGCCGTATTTACACTTATAAATGGCTTGGCTTGACTTCATTCGTTCTCGATCTCCCGCTACCAAGCCCTGAAAGGGCTTTGCAAGTAGCAGAATATAGTCCAGAGAATGGAATTTGTTGTGTCGTAGTTTACAGCTTGACTGCGATATTTGCACCTTTTGGTCCGACACATCTGTATTCAGCAGGCTTTTTTTTAGTACCAGGGGTTAGCCTTCCCTCCTTGATCCCTTCACCTTAGCCAGTCTGTTCTGTTGCAGCCTGTTATCCAGGATCACTGCGTGAAGGTGTAGTCGGATCTTGGCAGCTCTGGTTCGCTGGCTCTAACGCTATCAGTCAGCTATGGTTAGCTGACGGCTGTAGCTAATGTGCTGCTCAGCATCTTGATCCTTCACACTGATAAATGATATACAATAAGTAAAAGTGTCAAACCTTAGCTCTGACAACAAAAAATAGACTTGTGTTGTGTTGTGGGACTAAAACAAGCTGAAAATGCCTCATGAGAGAAAGTGTCTGGGGGGCCTGGATAAACATGAAGGATACGTGAAAAGTATGTTTAAGTGTTAATGTCTAACTGATTCTCAAGTCTAGTGTTCATCAAGCCCTATCATCTCCTGCCTATCACAACCCACACTTTTCATGAAGGGATCAAAGTGATTAAGTTGTTAATCTGTTATCCTTTGTCGGTTGTTTGGTGACAAATTCATCTCAAAGTAAATAGTATTCTATTCTTGTGGGAAGAGAATCACTTTATTTTTTTTTCCATGAGTAACAGTCCATCTTGCATAATACATTATTACATTGACTGTTCCTAGTGACTAATGAAGGTGCTACAATTCTTAGTTACAAACTGTAAATTGTTCTTCCTCCTAATATAGTTTTTAAACTTTGATTTAGTCTGAAGAAGTATTAATCAATGTTTTTAAATTAAACTAACCTACTAAAATTATGGTGTGTAAAAGGATAATGCTTATAAATGGGTGAAAAATGTTCTGCATAAATAGGAGAATTTTCAAATTAAGGTTGAAGTTCAATGCTTAATTTGTTTTAAAGCAAAAACTGAGCTAAAAGAGTATAATGTTCATCACCGTTGTGATGCGATTTGTGGCTAGACAAAATGATATCACTGGAAAAATGAGAGGCGGAAGCTGAATGAAGTGTTTGTCAAGCTGCGAAATGTCTTATAGAACACTAACAGACAATTCATAAACCATAGTGAGAAGTTGTACCCCAATTTACCACATACGTGAAAGGAAAAATAATGAGCTTTACTGATACTTCATGCGATCTTCAGGCTGGTTTGAGACACCTGATCTAAAGTTTTGAAGTGTAGAGGGAATTACTAACCAATGCCACTTGGCATGACACTTCATAGTGATGATAAATTATGGTATCAGGACTTGTATATGTTAACAAACTGCTCATTGTGCATTACAAGTAAACAGCTAAATTACAATTATAAGAAAAATCTATGTATGAGAAACCTGGTTGGTAATTTAACCCTTTCCAATCCAGCTTAATCAATTTGTGTCTTTGTTGAATACACCCCTAAAGTCTTTCCAGTATGGGCAAATTGTGTCTTTCAGTCCATGACAAATGTCACAACTCGTATGTTAAATCCTTTTTTCCCAAATTAATCCATATTAAACAAATTCAGCTAAAATCATGATCTAAAGATCTTAAGACACATCAACAAACTATGACATGCACTATTCATAATACAAAAATATTTTTTTATGACACATTTAATGTCACTAATGTTGAGAAAAAAAATAAGGAGCAAAAACGTTACCAAAGTCCCTTTCTTGTTTCCCAGTCAAAGTCTTCTTCTTCTTCTTCTTCGTACGCTGTCAGACGTCAATCTTTATTTTTTCGAAAAAAGCAGCGGTCATCCTGAGGCTGTCAACACTGCCATAGAGCTTGTCTACTGTTGCCACTGGTGATGGCCACATCTGCTTTCTCTGATCCTCGTATGTCGGGCAGTTTTGCAGCAGATGTTCAGTGGTCATTTTCCCAGTACCGCACATGCATTCGTCAGTGCCACCTATCTTCAATTTATTGAATAGGTGGTACCTCAGTCTATTGTGGCCAGTGTGAAGTCTAAAGACCACGACCTGCTCTCTTCTGTTCAACGTAATAGGCATCGTTTTTTGTATAGCCAGTATGTTCTGTTTCCCATTTGGTCATGTATCTAGCTCTAATAAGCCTTTTTGACTCTTCGTATGTCACATTAGTATCTGGTTGTGGTAGTCTTGCACCTTCTTTTGCCAGTCTTTCTGCCTCCTCGTTGCCTTGGATGTTACAGTGGGATGGAACCCACTGTACCACTACTCTTTTTGGTGGCGGACTGCTGGCATAGTTGACAGAGTACTGCTCTTAAATCATAAGTTGAGTATTTTTTCTGGCTTTTTAGTGCTGTGACTACGGCCAGGGCATCTGTAAGCAGGACTATATGGCTTTCATTTCTTTTGCATGTCACCATTTCTTCTACTGCAGCCTTCAGTGCCTCTGCTCTGAAATTGCTTGAGTATTTTCCAGTTGCCACTGATAGTGTTGTTTTTCTACCATTTGGTAGGCTCAGGAATACTTTCTCCCCCCCCCCCCCCCCCCCCCCCCCCCCCCCCACAGTCCATGCTTGGGTAGTTTTTCTTTATGTACCTCAGGGTTATGTTCTCTTTCTTTCTTTTTCAGTCTGGCTGCCTCCAGGTAGTTTGCGTACAGTAGGGATAGGCTTTGGTGTTGTTAATGCGTTCATAGGGTCTTCGTTCATCTTTGCTTTGGCTATTTCTGCAAAGTTTCTCCGCTTTAGTTTCCATTTCCCAAATTATTTAGTCTCTTATGCATTGGATGGTCAGTCAGTCTTCTGAGTTTTTCTGCTTGCTGCTGGGCTTTGCAGTCTCTTCTGTCGGTCATGGATTGCAGATTTGTAATCTTTTCCAGTTCTACAATTGCGTTGACTTCATGCCTCCTGTTATAACTCTCATGGCTTGGTTTTAGAGTTTGCTAATTTTGTCAAAGTTCGCCTTTGCTGCTGTTGTCCATGCCACAATGCCATACTCGAGAACTGGTCTCACTCTATTCCAGTGTACAGTTTCTTTAGTATACTTTCGTCTGCTCCCCAGCTTGTGCCAGCAAGTTTCCTCATGATTGCCATTCTTTCTCTGGCTCTCATTCGGTTTCTTTCGATCTGACTTTTCCATGTCATGCGCCGATCAAATGTGACTCCCAAGGTAGTTTGGGTTGTCGTTTGGCGCAGATATTTGCCGTTAAGACTTATTTTGGTGTTTTGGGGTTTGTTTGAAAGCAAGAATATCGTACATGTTGTTTTTTCCTCATTTATTTTGACCAGCCATGAGTTCGCCCACTCCTCAGCGATGTTAGGGCCTGCTGCATCCAATTACTTGCTATGGTGAGATTCTTTTCAGAGGTCCACATAGCCAGATTGTCTGCAAACATGGAGCTGTGGACTCTTCTTGGTATATTCTCTGTGATGTTGTTTATATACACCAGTCAAAGTCTGAATCGGACATGTGTTAAATAATCCACATTTAATCCAGATGTATAAGAATTGGTCTGATCAGAAAATAAAATCATTTCTAGAGTCTTGGTGCAGACATTTCATCATACCCGCAGTTGACTTTGACACATTTAAAACACATGTTAATATCCATAGTGGAGCATGTAACCTAGTTGGCAGTGAGCTGGGATTACAGTGTGCCAGGGTTCAAGATCACGGACAGGACAGAAACAAATCCCAGGCCATGGTTCGTGGCAGCTGAACCAGCTTTAAATGAGTACCTTACGTGTGAGTTAAGGATGGTAAAAACACCAAGGAAGGGAACTGATCACACCATCTCATATATGCTTCGGCTTAGTACATGAAGAGTTATCTTCATCCCTGATGGCAACTGTCACCATGGAACAGACCATTATCTTTACATATCCATAGAATGTCACAAATTATACATTAAACAAAAGATTCACAAGCACAGAACATCATGTATAATTCAGGTCTTCTAACCAATGAAAGTTTGTTGCTATGGCCGACATTTTTTTAAAATACCTTTTTTTTTCAATGCAATCAAACTGAAACTGATTGTTTTTCATTCACACTGCCGTGCCAGGTTGAAATGTAATATTGAACTATACATTTCTATATTTGATGTCCAGATACATTTGGTATACATATATTTCAGGTCTTTGTGTACACTAAACAGATAAGGTCACAGCTTGGCAACTTTGGTTTAGCCTTACTGAATACTGATTGTGATTACTGGGGGTCTCTGTGGCAAAGTGGTCAAGCTGTTTGCCTCGTGTTCAGGCGGTCGGGGTTCAATTTCTAGTGGTTGGTTCATGATGGCAACTTTTTCAGGAGATCCCTGTGTTCATCGCAGTAGCTACGAAGTTCATGCTTTGTACGATGCTCTAGGTAGGTGGCATACTTTTCTGTGGAGAGATACCCGCGGCGATGAAGTCGAGCCCTCACCTTTAATCTTTGAAAACTGCTTGTGCTGAAATATTATGTTTCTCGTATATTAGCTCAACTCAGATACATTATATATATTTTCAGTGATTTAACTTTGTCACACACCTCATCTCCTCTGGCATGTAGACATCGTCAATACTTTTTATCATGGCTTAAAGGTTCTACAGGATGAGTTAGCCTGGCAGGTTGCAGTGTAACTATTCACTGCCCCTCACATTAGACCCTGGTAACAGAGACAGACATTCAATGATAAATTTATTTCCAGCATATTGTTTTGTTACATTAGTTCAACATAGTTTTAAGGTAGACGTGTTGCTCTGGTCATCTTTGTTTTTCCTAGCCTGTTACATCGATAACTGTGCAGGTACACAAATTAATTGTTTTACGTTGGTGCTAATTGTGATTGATCAATGCAAAGTTTTTTCTCATAGATTGAGAAGTTGATTCAGGTTTGAGTTTTGTTGCAATAAGAAATGGTTTCTGAAAGGGTTCTGTATGTGACAGATTAGAATAGGACTACTGCCACACTGAGAGCATGTTGTAATAGACGACAAACAGTGTGATCTTACTCCTTTAGGGTAGAAAACTTTCCAACTCCTTACATTACACGTCGCACAATTCACGAAGACGAAAGGCCTGCTGAGTGTAGAGTAACATACTGGGTTTGAAAGAAAGATCTTTAAATAATACCCCATAAGTTACTGATTGATTCGCTCCAGATGAAGCATAGAGTCACCTCTGCAGCTCGCCTCTTTACAAGAAGCGTGTATCTGATAATTTGCAGTGGTGGTTACAATAGCAATGGTTTTACACAAGAAAGTTGCTAGCTCCATCCATGCACAACCTTATTTAGTTATACTTAGAAGGCTACAGTGGTCCTCATATTTTCAACCCTGGTACCACTTGAGTGACCCTATAAGTGATATAGGAATATAAAAAAAGTGAATAAAAGGTTTGATCAAAAAGTATCCAGTAGGGATTTATCCCCTCCAAAGTCATATACTTCTCCCACTGCTCGAAGCATGTTTTGAAGTCATATCTAAAATAGCGGACATTTGTCTCATCACATTTTGTTGCTTCACCTCAACATCCTGAAATCTTTTTTCTTTCAAGTGGTATTTCATTTTTGGAAGAGAAAATGGACGCAGGGGGTGAGATCTGTTGGTCGACCCATGGGGTGAGATCTGTTGGTCGACCCATGGAATGTGGTCCTCAGCAAGAAACTGCTGCACAGGTAACAATGGATACCTCGGCTCATTGGCATGATGGAGTTGCCACTCACCACTCTTGTATAATATCAGCCTTTGGTGATGAAGTGTATCCACTCACATACAATGCTAGTCTTTGGTGATGAAGTGTATCCACTCTCATACAATGCCAGCCTTTGGTGATGAAGTGTATCCACTCTCATACAATGCCAGCCTTTGGTGATGAAGTGTATCCACTCTCATACAATACCAGCCTTTGGTGATGAAGTGTATCTACTCTCATACAATGCCCAGCCTTTGGTGATGAAGTGTATCCACTCACCACTCTCATATAATGCCCAGCCTTTGGTGATGAAGTGTATCCACTCACCACTCTCATACAATGCCAGTCTTTGGTGATGAAGTGTATCCACTCACCACTCTTGTACAATGCCCAGCCTTTGGTGATGAAGTGTATCCCTCATTCCAATGCCACACAACATGACAGGGGTACTCCTTGTTGATTGTCTGGCCTGATGGACTGTATGTGTCTTTACGTTTCGCCAATTGAGTGACAAAATCTGATGGACATTTACTTGATTGAGTTCCACACAATTTGACGGATGCAGTTCACTCACATAAGAGCAAGGCACTACCGCAAACAAATAAGGTGAGCAGGGCAGACATGATTTAGGCTTCACACGCATTCGGCTTTTAGGTCAACCTTTGCCGATTGTATATTGCGGTTTGAGAATTGCGCTATTACGGATACTTTTTTTTATCACACCTCACTTTCCTTCCATGAGAGGAAGAATATAAGTGGTGATGGTTAAGTAAAATAATTTCTTTAATTCACGTCCTCCACTGTCTGGATACAGGTCCCAAGTATTGAGGATGAAAGAATATACCTACTATACACGATCTATGAAAGTGTTTCTAAATTAAAACCATCCCCAAAATTGTAACTAATTTATTAAGAAAAAGTGGGATGTAACTCATTTTTCACTAGTCTCTATCTATTGTGCTTAAAGCAAGTTCCTGAGTTGACAAAGTACATGGATTCCTATAGAAAAAAAATTGTTTTTGTGTGTGTGTGTGGAGCCACTTTTTTTCCAGTTCTGGAGTCAGCTTATGTGGCACCCACCTTGTGGAACTTAAACACATCATGGCTGATGTGGTGGTGCCTTGACTGATGTCAAGAAGTGATTCTATTTGATTCATATTGTGATTTTTCATCACGATATGCGTTTAGTTGCTATAATTAACTCTGGTATCATTGCTCAGTGTGCCAGACATGTTTGAGAACAAGTTCGTCACAGACCTCAAACCATCTGTGAACTTGATCTTCTAACCATCCACTTGCTGGAGTTATAGACATGCATCACCTAACTGAACCTTCATTCGGAAGATGAATTTCAACAAGTTTCACCTACTTGCTGCTAAAATAATAGATAACAGAACATCCTCCTCTTTAGTGCATGCCCACTGCCGAAGGCGGATGTGTCGGACCGAAAGGTGCAAATATTGCAGTCAAGCTGTAAACTAGCGACATAACGCATTCCATTCTCCGGACATCCTGCTACTTGCAAAGGCCAGTTCACTGCTTGGTAGCGGGAGATTGAGAACGAACGCAGGAGGATGTGCATGCCCCTAGTGCGGCGACCATCTTTAGGCACATGGTATGACATGTGGCTTATCTGCACCATGATACCACATGCAGAACACCCTTGTAGTCCTTATCAACAATAATGTCAACTTATATGACAATGGCATGGTGTTTTGAATATTATCGCAGTGTTAAGGTTTTCATTTGAATCCCCACACATAAGGTGACTACAGAGGTTTGCCTAAAGAGTTGGTTATATCTTGCTAAACAAAGTGCTAGTAAAAACCACATGACAATGACACATAAATGCTTTGGTGTCACCCAATGTGGTCTGCGCCTGTATAGTGTCAGTGACACCACTGGTAGTAGCATATGCTTCTGTTGGAGCACAACAGGAAGGATAAGGATGAATACTGAGGATATTGCTTGCAACGTTTCTTTTTAAGAAAACATGATGAACTCATAATAATGTGACGCTTTTTTTATTCTCCCGATCCAATCCATGAGGATTTTTCATACTTTGATTTCTGTATCATATGTAGGGTAGGGGACGTGGGCTAGTGGTTAAGCGACAGCTCACAACCGAAGGTGCTGGGTTCGATCCCCATCACAGCCCCGGCCATTACCTTGGGGAAGCAAACCCTTAGAAAATGCAGGAGGAAGCAGAGCCTTACATAAAATGCATGCTGAAGTCGGATGCACTGGGCTGACAGGCGCAAAATAAAAACCACAGTGCAACGCACACCACCTTGGGGAATAGATAAATAAGGTGAACTCAAAAAAAAAAAGGAGGGTTATTTCTAAAGCTTTCATTCATAGCTAGAGGCCTGCTGTACACTCTGCAAGTTTTTGACATATGTGAATCGCATGTGCCATGAGTTGGAAAATCTTCTACCCTAGAGGGGCTTAGACCGCACATTTGGCCACCTTTTACATGCTCACGCTGTTGTAATGATTCTGGTCTTGTTTTTGTCACACACGTCTGCCAAAAAACCACTTGAGCAATCACATTTATTGAAAGATGTACCTGTTTCATTATGAACTTTTATTAATCGTGATTTTTTAAATAAAAAATATATTTTCATATTTTCTTGTGTAATGATTTTTTAAGTTTGGAATGTCCTGATGTTTTTAAAAACAAAGACACAAACAAGACACTATGTTTGTTCATAGATTTTATTGGTAAGAATGTGTCCTTTAATTTGGGATTTCATAATAAATGAAATCTGATAGTATAGATGCAACTGTTGCTTGATCATAAGTGGAACAATGAAATCTGGCATTGCATAATTAGAATCATGGAATCAGAGATCAGTGACCCATCGCTGACCGTCAGCATCAGCAAACTAGAACTGTCATGACCCTTCTATACCTCCACGCGATGATTGTGGATAACAGAGCAGACTGGCTAAGGTGAAGGGATCAAAGAGTGAAGGCTAGCCGGGAACACAAAATGCCTGCTGAAGTCGAATGTGTCTGACCTAAAAATGCAAATATTGCAGTCAAGTTGTAAACACCGCACATTCCATTCTTCGGACAACATCCTGTCACTTGCAAAGCCATTTCAGAGGTTGGTAGCGAGAGATTGAGAACAAAGGAAGAAGAAGAAGAAAATCATGGAACTGTATTTTACCGTATTTCTTTTGGCTTGGCTTGGCTTCGTTAATTCTCACTCTCCCGCTACCAAACCCTAAAGGGGCTTAAGTAGCAGAATGTAGTCCAGAAAACGGCATGCGTTGTGTCATAGTTTACAGCTTGACTGCGATATTTGCACCTTTCGGTCCAACACATCCGACTTCAGCAAGCATTTTTTGAGTACCAGGTTAACATTCTCCCTTCTCGATCCCTTCTCCTTATCCAGTCTGCCCTGCTGTAGCCTGTTATCCAGGATCACCGTGTGGAGGTGTAGAAGGGCCCTGACGCTAGCAGTCAGCTATGGGTTGCTGACCACTGCAGCTCATTCGCTGCTCAGCATCTTCTTATTAGTTTTCATAATCAGTCTAAAGTAATAATGCTTTGATATAAAGACCGTCTGTCTCCACGGTCCATATACATGACAAAACTCATGACTACAGAAAAAATGTACAATAAACACAATGTTCCAAATAGTATAATACTTTAAAAGTAACAATTATAATTTTTAATTATTTTCAAAGATGTTTTCTGAGAAGAAACAATGTGTTTATAAGTGGTCCCAAGCATAAAACAGCTACAGCTTCTGTAACTGGACATTTTGTTCAGATACAGAGTTTGCAGTTGCTCAACCAACAATCCACATATAATTATATAAAATCATAGAACAGACTTATATGTTGGCACTGTATATCACTGTTCAATTTCTGGTAAAATTGTTATATGTAACCAAAAGATTTTATAAAACCTCTACCAAGCACAAATAAATCGTTTTGACATGGAATGCATTGGAGAAGTTATAATAGTATACATGATATTTGCGGAGAAGTTATAATAGTATTCATGATATTTGCTGAGAAGTTATAATAGTATACATGATATTTGCGAGGTAAAAACAGTCTGTAAGGATTCTACTAACATTTCTAAAGTTCACTGTGCACTTTTATTTAGCAGTTTCACTTATTCAACAGAGATGCAAGGCAAAGACCACCTGTGGGAAAAATTATATAAATTAATCTAAATAACTTCAGACAAAGAAGTTACTGAATAAATATATTTATTTTACATTAATTTATCACAAATATAATAATCACAGATTATACTGAACATTACAATTTATTATGGTTGTACATGCTCATGACCGGTAGTGAAGATCAAGCTCTCCAACTCCCACAGTGTACGTTTCGTACAGTCTCTGACAAAGGGTTTAAAACGTAGCAGTGAATGAGCAAACAATAATCAGCGACTCACAAGTGGTTTTTTGCATCAAGGTCAGCAAACCATATCTGATCAAGACCATATTCTGTCTTCGAGTGACAGCCCTGGAAAAAATTTTAAGAGAATAGGGATTCAGAGGGAAGGGAAATCCGGTTACAAAATTGCTGTGCTAAAACCAGATCCATCGAACCGAGTGACATAGATATCACAGCCTCGCTGTAAACTATGACACAGTGTCCTTTTCAGGATGAATACTGAAGAAGAAATTGTTGTTACCCTATCAATAGCATTACTACTTCATTGTCAGCCAAAAATGAGCCTTAACTTTTAAAGGTCATAATTTTGTAACTAGTTTTGCCTTTATTATTTTCTTTATAAAAGCACTCTCTTCATAAAACTTGAATTTTCTTAATTATTTCACAAGGAAGACAAACATGTTATATATCAAATTAAAGAAAAATGAATATGCAGTAAGAATGTGAAGGTCTTGTAGAATTTCATAAAATATTACAAGTAATTGTTAATAATGATATTGTAATTTTTTTAAATAAAAACTTTTTTTCACACACAAAATGTAACTAATCCATGAATAACCACTGAAACGTAATGCAGATTGGTAATGCACATAGTGTACTTCAGAATAACAGTAATCCACATATGAATAATATCTACAATCATGTTCTCTAGAATTTGCTTTAGAAATATTCCATCTTCGTTTTTCTGTTGATGGTGCAGTCAAACGTTTTTGTCTTTTAGCAGCACTAGGTCCTGGCTGGGACAATGCCCCCTCATCTTCAGCAGCATCAGATTCAGTAGGCTGCTTTGGTTGAATAATATTATATTCTATGTCTAACTCCGATTCAACATCAGAAAAATGTTAATGCTCGTCACTAAATTCATCTAGAGTACACAACTCCCTAGCCTTTTCTACAGATTAAAAACAACCTACTATTAGACAATCTTGAAGTGCTAGGTTTGCTACACATTTTTGTGTTAAACTGACTTGAAAGATAACAAATTGTTTTCCAACTTTGATTTTCCTCCCAATGCACGTCGCAACTTTTACAATTGAAGCGCAAATATGAGTTACTCCATTACCATGCAATGTCAATTAAAATCTAGAAACACTGAAAAAAACAAAACAAATTTAGTTCAATGTGTTTTTAACGATATGAGTATTCTTCTGGCATCAAGCAGATGCCAGGAAGAATGCTGACAGCGTTCTTATGGCTTTTAAGAGTTAATTGAGCTGCATGACCACAGGCCTAATCAAACACTAGGTTGAGATCAAAGATAAAGATGCAGCAGTGACTGAGTTGACAGGTTGAAAGGTGCAGATATTGCAGCAACTACAACACATCATCCTTTTCAGAATGTCAAAGAGAAAGGAAGTCAAAACTGCTGTTCAAGAGAAGATTCTGAGAGACACCTGTGTAAAAATTCACCAAAAACCTAAAAAATATATTTTCAAATACTTTCCACTATTCAAAAGCTTTGTAGGTGTCGTAATTCCATCTATTGATTAGGTCCCTCTAAAAAATTTAACTGCATTGCAATACAGTGCGAATTGAGGGTTAGTTGGTGATTCGACTAAGTGGTGCCATCTTCGGGCGGTGACACAGGTTTGTTCAGACTGTAACAAATTAGACTTATAGAAAGGTCAAGTGTAATCATAAATATTTTAAATGTTTTTTAAAAACATTCAATTTCAAGCCATAGTTCAATTTCTTGGACTTAACCTTTTCAAAAAGGATAGTGCATTTAAAAAATGTTTCAATTACCAGGTACATATGATTAATCTTAACAACATAATTAACCATTCAACAGTTCAGTCATAGTTCTATCTGCAATACTTACTTTCGTTAAGTATCAGACTTTATAATTCCTAAACCAAATAGCAAGAGAGAGCTGGAAAAACAAAACTGAAAGTCTCAACCTAGACAAAGAAGGGAACAAGCTATGGAAGCTAGTCAGAGCCATGAACGACGAAACCCCTTCAAACAAACAAATTACCATCAAGCAGGGCGAAAACTTGCTCACAGGAAAAAAAGCCGCAAACGCTTTTGTAGAACACTATGCCAAAGCAAACCACATCGAGGTCCCTGCAGATAGGCATACAGACATTAGTGAAGAGCAAAAGGGGCACGACAACATCAATACGGCACCAGAAGAGCATATGATGGCCAAATTAACAATGAGTGAAATGGAAGAGGCCATGAGAACATTAAAGAAAAGGAAATCTCCCGGAAAAGACGGGATAACAAACGAAATGCTGATGGGGCTGGGCCAAACAGCGAAGAGGAAACTGCTATCGGTCCTGAACCAAAGCTGGAAAAGGGGAATTGTACCTCAGGCATGGATAGACGCAGTACTTGTACCAGTACCAAAGAGAGGAAAGGACAAAACAGATCCAAATGGATACAGGCCTATCAGCCTACTGAGCTGTGTCGGCAAACTGATGGAACGTATGATAAACACCAGACTGATGTGGCATCTGGAAGAAAAACGAATACTAATTCCACAGCAAGCCGGCTTCAGACAGCACAGATCCACTGAGGACCAGGTCATCCTCATAGCCCAGGAAATAGAAGATGCACAAGGCATTTGACAAAGTCTGGAAAGATGGACTTAGAGTCAAGCTAAGGAGAAGTGAAGTTTGTGGGAGAATGTACAAGTGGATCAACCACTACCTCAAACAAAGAACGGCCAGAGTCCAAGTACAAGGGCAGATGAGCAAAAAGGTGACACTCGAGCAGGGAGTACCCCAAGGGGGAGTACTGTCACCCACACTCTTCCTGGTGTATATAAACGACATTACAGAGAATATACCAAGAAGAGTCCATAGCTCAATGTTTGCAGACGATCTGGCTATGTGGACCTCTGAAAAGAATCTCACCATAGCAAGAAATCGGATGCAGCAGGCCCTAACATCGCTGGAAGAGTGGGCGAACTCATGGCTGGTCAAAATAAACGAGGAGAAAACCACATGTACAATATTCTCGCTTTCAATCAAACCCCAAAACACCAAATTAAGTCTAAATGGCAAATTCCTGCAGCCAAACGACAACCCAAACTATCTGGGAGTCACATTTGATCGGCGCATGACATGGAAAAGTCAGATCGAGAGAAACCGAATGAGAGCCAGAGAAAGAATGGCAATCATGAGGAAACTTGCTGGCACAAGCTGGGGAGCAGACGAAAGCATACTAAAGAAACTGTACACTGGAAGAGTGAGACCAGTTCTCGAGTATGGCATTGCGGCATGGACAACAGCAGCAAAGGCGAACTTCGATAAAGTTAGCAAACTTCAAAACCAAGCCATGAGAGTTATAACAGGAGGCATGAAGTCAACGCCAATTGTAGAACTTGAAAAGATTACAAAACTGCAATCCATGACCGATAGAAGAGACTGCAGAGCCCAGCTGCAGTCAGAGAAACTCCGAAGACTGACTGACCATCCAATGCACCAGAGACTAAACAATTTGGGAAATGGGAAACTAAAGCGGAGAAACTTTGCAGAAATAGCCAAAGCAAAGATGCACGAAGATCCCATAAACGCACTAACAACACCAAAGCCCATCACTACTGTACGAAAACCTACCTGGAGGCAGGATATATTTCCAGAGGTGGTAGAAAATATACCAGGTATTGCAAACAAAAACTGCCAGACTGAAAAAGAAAGGAGAGATACTAGCCTAAGCTTTATATCGAAAAACTACCCAAGCATGGACTGGACCCATGCATACACCGACGGTTCTGTAACAAACACTACACAGAACAGAGGGGCAGGAGCATTCCTGAACCTACCAAATGGCAGACAAATAACACTGTCATTCGCTACTGGTAAGTACACAAGCAATTTCAGAGTGGAGGCAGAGGCACTGAGGGCGGCAGTGGAAGAAATGGTGACACATAAAGAAAATGAAAGCCATACAGTCCTGCTTACAGATGCTCTCGCCGTAGTCACAGCGCTAAAAAGCCAGAAAAACACTGAGCTTAATGACTTAAGAGCAGCACTCTGTCAACTATGCCAGCAGTCCGCACCAAAAAGGGTAGTGGTACAGTGGGTCCCATCACACTGCAACATCCAAGGCAACGAGGAGGCAGACAGACTGGCAAAAGAAGGTGCAAGACTACCACAAACAGATACTAGTATGATGTACGAAGAGTGAAAACGGCTTATCATAGCCAGATACATGACCAAATGGGAAACCGAACATACTGGTTACACCAAAAACGATGCCTATTACCAGTTGAACCGAAGAGAGCAGGTCGTTGTCTTCAGACTTCGCACTGGCCACAATAGACTGAGGTACCGCCTATTCAACAAATTTAAGATAGGTGGAACCGACGAATGCCCGTGTGGTACCGGGAAAATGACCGCTGAACATCTGCTGCAGAACTGCCCGACATACGAGGATCAGAGAGAGCAGATGTGGCCATCACCAGTGGAACCACAAGACAAGCTCTATGGCAGTGTCGACAGCCTCAGGATGACCGCCGCTTTTTTCGAAAAAATAATGGTTACTGTCTGACTGCGTACGAAGAAGAAGAAGAAGAAGACTTTATAATTAACTTTAACAACAGAACAATTTACGAGGGCTATTTGAAAAGTTTAACTTCCAGCGCCATAACTATGACAACAGTTCTCAGAGCCACAGGACACCTATGTGAAAATAATCTCTAATGGTGTGACTATAGGGGCATGAAGTGACTATAGGGTCATCTAGTGGCAGGCTTCTGGAATGTGACGCATGCACACAGCAAAAAGTAGAATGCCAGCCTACATGGAAGTATGATTGAAGCAATGTGCTATGATTGAATTCCTGATGTGGCAGTGTTGACAGCCTCAGGATGACCGCTGCTTTTTTAAAAAATATACAGGTTGACGTCTGACAGCGTACGAAGAAGAAGAATTCATGATGGCGGAAGGTTGTGTGCCCACCGACATGCATCGAAGAATGACTGCGGTATATGGTGACACTTGTGTGGATGTCAGCACCCATTGTACAGCTCCGATCTGGAACCTTGTGACTTCTTTCCGCAGCTGAAAAAACACCTCAAGGGACATTGTTACACTTCTGATGAGGAGGTGCAAGAAGCTGTGCATACTTGGTTTTGGAAGAAGACGTCTGATTTTTTTCCTCAACGGGATGCAGCAACTTGTCCGATGTTGGCTGTGATTACGTTAAAAAATAATGACACATCCCCTAAATGACATTCCAAGCTTTAAGAAAATGCATAGCTCATGGATAAATCTTGCACATTAATGAAATTATCTCCTCGATGCAAAACTTGTCAAATTGCCTTCTTATGTGTCTTTACGACTTAGTTATTTGATTTTTGGTTTCCCTTGTCTTTCAGTCTTTTCAACTCTGCTTCTTTTCCATCATAATTTCTGTGGATTTATAATAAAATATTAGCAAGCAAAACACAATTTTATGGTCTACAACTGCATATACAAGTACTTTTACTATCTTGATTCCATTGTTTTAACTCCACAGTAACTTGGCTCCAGCGTTCAGCGACATTTCATATATGTACCCTCTACCCACCAAACCATTAAAGAATCAGCAAGATAACCTCTAAATGTTGGCATAAATCCACCACTTGAGCAAAACATCAAATGGTCACTTAATTCTCAAAAATGGAAAGTTGGCAAGATCCCAACACGGTTTAAATTTTATCCATTACAATGACGTTATGCCAACTCTAAAGAAAATATAGCAACACGAAATAGAAGTAATTACAATAGGGAAGTGCCTGCCTATTTGCCAGAGTGGTTTCTGGGACGGTTTGCTGTGTAACATAGACTAAAGTAGAACCATTGTCAGTCACACTGAGAGCATGCTGTAAGACTCGACTAACTAATCTGTCAAAACCATCTCTCCAACTCATAGCATGAATGTATCGCAGATCAGAAGCCTGATGATCGTGGAGGAGACTTCTGGACTGGAAATAAAGCTCTAGAAATAATACCCCATAAATGATACAGAAATAAAGCTCTAGAAACAATACCCCATAAATGATACAGAAATAAAGCTCTAGAAACAATATCCCATAAAATTAGCACAAATAAAAGCACAAATAACTTGTATCCAGGGAATCAGGAGAATAAAAATTCTTCCTGTTCCACCATCTAGTATGCTTACTATGTATGTAAAAATATACTTGGAATCCTAGTATTCAAACAAACAGGTGTGTGCCTGCTGCCAGGTACACAAAAACTATCTGTAGTATATTCTTTGTGGAATATTTTCTTCTTGCGGCTTACTAGGCTTGGGGGAAGGTAGAGGGCTTATTAAAGATGAATGTAATTCCTTTGAGAACTTTGTGTGGACAGTGACTAACAGCCTAGTCTTACTTTCAATTGCCAAGGGTTCTTTTACATGTACAGGAAATCTCTTTTATCGTTCATCTCCAATAGAGACTAGGTGCTGGTCCCACCTCCCTTGAGACTAGAGGACACTTGCAGGATTCAAAACCCGCATTTCTTAAGAAGCAAGTCATGTTTTATTATACACAAAAGACAATGCCTATTACCAGCTGAACAGAAGAGAGCAGGTCGTGGTCTTCAGACTTCGCACAGGCCACAATAGACTGAGGTACCACCTATTCAATAGACTGAGGTACCACCTATTCAATAAACTGAAGATAGGTGGCACTGACGAATGCTCGTGTGGTACCGGGAAAATGACCGCTGAACATTTGCTGCAAAATTGCCCGACATACGAGGATCAAAGAAAACAGATGTGGCCATCACGAGTGGCAACACTAGACAAGCTCTATGGCAGTGTCAACAGCCTCAGGATGACCGCTGCTTTTTTCGAAAAAATACAGATTGATGTCTGACAGCGTACGAAGAAGAAGATATGTTTTATTATGTTGCAGTTAATAAAATAATGAAAAATTGTAACATCAATGTTACAGAAATTCATGCTCAGCCTAAACAAAAAGAGTTACTTACCTGTAATCCCACTCGCTAATGCCCCAGCCTTTCACTCCATTCACTGTGTAAGAACAAAACCGCTCATGAATTTTTGCATCCCATTCTTTGCCCATGTAAAAAATTGGGCACTGAGTGACTTCACAAATTAGGTGATAATCTGTTTTACCTGTAAAGAAAATTGATATTTGATTTAAAAGGAAGGTGAGTTTTGAATACCTTTGACATAAGACTGTATTGGTTATTGTCTAGTTATCTACAACAAGTCTGTGTTTGACAGTCCTTCTGGCCATTGGATATAAAGGATGCAATGGAACATATGTATATGAAGGCTGTCTGCAATGATTCTTGATATGATACCATGTTTATGAGCCATTAGCGGTTGGACAAGTGTATACATATCTGCTGAACAAATTAAGCTGATTTTCGAGGGATAAAGCTACAGAGCTCCATAATTATATGAAATAAAAATCTGGCTAGGTTAATCCTGACAATAAAATATTGACTTTCCACTTCTTTAAAAAAATGTGAACAAATTTAAAGACAGATTTTTGCAGAAAAAGTAATTTTTCAATTGCAAATACTATATTCAGACAACATCCAAGAAGACTGTGTGCATAGGCCTCCCAAGACGCGACAAGCAAGAATCAAATTGACTACATTCTAATGCAGCGGAGGTGGAAGTCAGGCATAACATCCACAAAGACACTCACTGGGACAGATTGCGACACAAATCACCAGCTACTCTCAGAAGTACAAAATAAGACTGAAAAGAATTACCATAGGAGTTAGACCAATACGTTTTAATAGTGATGCAATACCATACGAATGCAGCATTTAAATACAAAACAAATTTGAAGTGTTAATGGCAGTGCAAGAGTACATGTCAACTGACGAGCTGGCAAGAAATGCCCTCATTTCAACAGCACAAGACATGATTCCTAGGAAAGTATGTAAGAAATAAAACTCTATTACTGAAGACACACTGAAACTTATAAAAGAAAGAAGGAAAGTGAGGCAAACAGAAACACAATGCAATAGTTTCAAATACATGCTGCTTATGAGAAATCAGAAAAGACAAGAAACAGTTTATAACAATCCCATGCAACAAAATAGATAAATCTCCAAGGGCAGGAGAAGAAAGGAGGAACCATTAGAGGAAATCAGAGCTTTAACATATTAACCTTTAGCACTCCACATAACATTTTTACAAAATTTGCGCAAATTTATATTTTTAAATATCTTGCTATAGTAGTCGACTTTCAAAAATTTGTAACTGTTCTGTTTGTTTGTCAATAAATATGGATTTTCTTGTGTGTAGAGAGAGATACATTTGAATAAAGAACTTGTAGATGCTATTGATTTTGTTGTGTATTTGTTAGTTTCTGAGATACAAAAAGATAAAGTTGAAAATTTATGGAAATCTCTGGAAAAATTTCTACTCAACGGCTAGGCCTAGTCGATCCGATAGAAATCCATGGAAACCACAACGTATCGATACTGTGTTTACAATATCGACACAACTGTTAGTTTCCAATTCAAACGTACTTCTTTCATCTAAACAAATAAAATAAACAGATCTACTCGATAAAGATCTTTTCTAACAACCTACTTTACCTTTCGCAAAAAGTCAGCTTGCCCCAATCGGCGTTTTAGAGGTGTTAGAAGGAAAATCGTTCAAAATCCATTTGTAATCTAACATAAGATACTTTTACCGGCAAAATATCATGTGCAGATAGTGACGTATTCAGCATTTTTTTAAATGGCTATGGGTAGGGTCTACGTGCAAAATAATTTTTTTTCCCTGGAATTCCGAATTTTGTCCAACCAGACTAAACTGTGGCAGGAGAAGAAAGGAGGAAACATTAGAGGAAATCAGAGCTTTAACATATTAATTTAAAATATCTCTACTGGCAATAAACAATAGAAATAGTGACACGATGACAGAAAGCAAGGATACACTAGAAAGATGGAAGGAGTAATGTCTCGAGATGTAAGACGACAACATAAAGAATGAAGACATGATAACAGATGGCAAAGAGAAAGAATCACACTGAGTGAGGTATGGGCAATGATAAAGACACTGAAAAGAGGTAAGACCCCAGGATGTGATGACATAGCTGTGGAACTGATACAAGCAGGAGGAGATATAAGCATTGGCCTATATTACGCAACATGTATGAAGATCTGGTGTACCAAAGAAAGGGAACCTATATTGCACGGATAAACCTGGGAGAAGTAATGTACTTAGCGAACCACTTATAGAATCCCAAGAGATCTTTTTCCTTCCTCTCCACATCAAACTTGGACTAACAAAGAATTTTGTAAAAGCTATGGATTGAAATGGGGCAGGAATTGTATACCCTCGTGATAAATTCTAAGACTCAGTGAGGTCAAAATCCAGGAAGGTGTATTTATCAGCCCACAGATACGTCAGCTCTTCCGAGATCAGTGATTTGATTACATCCTCACAGGTGATGATAAAAAGAAATATTAAACATAGGAGCAAGGAAGTGATCGTCAAACTGTATAAAGCTTTAGTTAGACCTAGATTGGAGTACTGTGTACAGGTGTGGAGTCCTTATCATAGAGGGGACATAAACATGCTAGAAAGAATTCAAAAAAGAGCGACAAAGATGATAGTGGGATTCCAGAATTACAGTTATGAGGAACGACTCAGAAAAACCGGCCTACAGTGTCTCGAAGAGAGAAAAATTCGTAGTTACTTAATACAGGTTTATAAGATGATCAGAGGAATCGATAAATTAGACTATAACAAGTTTTTTAAAATACAGCCACCTACAATAACACGAGGGCATAGCTACAAGCTGACTAAAGAGAGGTCCAGGTTAGATATTAGGAAATATTTTTTTAGTCAGAGAGTGGTGTCAGGGACAGTTAATGCATTTAAGAATAAACTGGATGCGCATAGCTTTTAGAGCAAGGTGATGTAAATGTAACTGGTTGTATACAGACTCTGCAGGGTCTTCTAAACCAGTATAAAGACGTAAAGTTAAGTTAAGGTAAGTGATGAAAAGTTAGCTAGGAATGATTTTCAGCAAGTAGCCACAAACTTTCTAGAAAACAGTAAGGCTGACAATTACAGGATCTTGTAGAAACCCTGTTACAGCACTATGAAAAACTAGTGTGCAACATGTCCTTAAAATTAAACTTTTTATACTCTGTGGATTTCTTCCCTGCTTAACTGTGGTGCTGTCAGTGATGAGTGTGGGGAACGATTTCATCATGACATTACTACACTCGAAAAAAGGTACCAAGGGAAATAAAATTCAGCAATGCTGGCAGATTATTATTGGACCCTTAAGAAGATGCTCCAGAACTGCTTTACAAGAGACATCTGAAAAAGCATGACGGTGAATCATTTCAGCTATAAGCACTATTATCATACATGCAATTGCGCAAAACTTGTTTTGTAGATATTTTAAAAACTAGAGCTAATCTGGTTGTTTTAATGGTCATAAAGGTAACCTGATTTAACTTCAGAAACATACAAATAGTCCAAACTTGTCCGCTGTCATCATTGATTATGATAAAGTTAGATCTGTTCCTGTCCCTCGGAGGATCAGATTACGGTCTGCGGGAGTATCATACGTTATGTATCAAGTGAAGTGTGAACTTTGTTGTCATATTTTGGATTTTGGACACTTGAAATGTCTAGTTGTATTATGTTTATGTTCACAGCAATGCATTTCTCATGAGTCAAGAGTTTTCCTTCTCATATGACTTACAGGTCTCATCTGCCCAGAACAGTCTGGTTTTACGGCGCCAGAACCGCGCACCTTCCTTTTCTCCTGTTAGATCAACATGTCCCGTCCATGTGAAAGTCAGAAGTTGTGCATTCCGTGGGAGCATTTGGACAGAATTAAGGGCTTCTCCTCAAATTCACACCCAGCTATGGCAACATTTGGAACCAACATCTGTTATATCATATGATGTGTCTTCATTTTTTGTATGATTAGCAATCTTAGTTTGAAACAAAGGTCCAGAAACATTACCTTGTATTTTATACATTAAAAAAAGGAGAATCCTGTCCACCATGATACAAACCTGCCGCAAAGTTTAAAACCAGTCTTTCTGGAGGCTTTCCATCATCTCCATGCTTGTAAAACTGAAAATCTGTTTCTCTAACTGGGTCCATTGTTCCATCTGGGTGGAACACATAACCAACCACAAGCCTGAGATACAACAAATTAATACATTATTCAGCAAAGTTATTAAAAAAGTAAGCACTTCTACATAAACAAAACATGAGATAATATTCATTGAACCCTAATAACAATACATTATTTGCATTGGCCTTAAATGCTGATAGTAAAACATCTCACTAAATCTTAAAACATTAAATTATTATACGAGGGGTGTTCAATTGAAACTGGACCTAACTGCAGCAAGTGAACATACGTACGATGCACATGATGTCACCACTGGTGTAACCAGTATATACCAACCGACAAGTTTGAAAAATTTCATTATCCTCCGACTCATAGTTTCCTCAGCAGACCATTGAAAACATGGCGGGTGTGATACCGAATCCGTCCAGAGTTGATCAGCGAGCGGTGATTCGGTTTCTAATATCTGAAGGATGTTGACCATACACTGCCTGCATTCTGTGATGAATGTCAACTGGTCGACATCCTTCATCTTTTAGAAACCAGCTGTTGTTGTTTAATGCCCACAATGAATAAGTTTATTCTTTTCTGCGAATTGAAATGGACGTTAAGTGGTGGGTTGAAGTAGCTTTCCTCAGATCCCGAGCGTGCTGATAAGTTGGACTGTGGTCCTCCAGGCAGTTGTGCTATGCTTGGCTTCATCTGCGTGGTGCTCACTACCACAGGGATCACATCGATTCACATCTCGTCATCAAGACTGCCTTGAAAACAGCCTGTTTCCAGCGAACGCTACATGGAAGAGAGATTGTTGTCTTGATCAGTGTATTGTGTCTAACCCAGACACAACGTCCTGGTCAATATGTTGAGCCTGACTGGACTAGCCTTTCAGTTTCCCAGTCATCGGATTCATGGCAAATATAAAGGGGAAATCACTCCTAGCTAGAACATTAGATATGAATAAGAAGACTGTACTGAAAGCAATAAATGGCTGACTGTTAGATGATGGCCCCGTCATTGATGAATCAGTAATCCACTGACTGCAGGAATTTGAAGTAAAACATGAGTCAAGCAAGGAGGCTTGATTGAGAGAACAGAGGAGGATTGTGTACAAGTCAACCAGTTGTAAGAACCAACAGTAACCATACCATTTGCTATTTGCTGAAAGTAACTGCAGTCTGACCAAGAGAGGTAGGGGGTAGGCACTGTAATCACCATAGTGATGAGCTTACTGAGGAACTCACTGCACTACAGCCAGGAAGACACTGGTTCACCTTCTCAAGTATGCCTCAGGCTGTAAGAATAGCCACTGCAATCATCAGAGTGATGAGCTTACTGGGGAACTTTTCATTGCACTACAGCCAGGAAGACCCTGGCTCACCTTCTTCTTCTTCCGCTGTCAGAAGTCAACTTGAATTTGTTCGAAGAAAGCAGCTTCTCCCGTTACCAAACCCTGAAAGAGCTTAAGTAGCAGAATGTAGTCCAGAGAACAGAATGCATTGTGTAGTAGTTTACAACTTGACTGCGATATTTGCACCTTTCGGTCCAACACATCCGACTTCAGCAAACATTTTTTGGTTAGCATTCCCTCTTCGCTCCCTTCTCCTTAGCCAGTCTGCCCTGCTACAGCCTGTTATCCAGGATCACCGCGTGGAGGTGAAGAAGGGTCTTGGCAGATCTGGTTCGCTGGCCCTGACGCTAGCAGTCAGCTTTGGGTCGCTGACCACTGCAGCTCATTTCATGGATTTACAGGACAGCTGGTGTACCCAAAAATGGGTAGGTCTAAATGTTTGTGATGTAATTTTAAAATGTGGAAACTAAAAGGTTAAAGAACCAACACCACTTGCAGATCCTGGTACACTATGTTTAGGTGGAAGGAATAGGACACCTGTAAACTCCTATGCAATTCAAAAAAGGTGACAAAGGATAGGCGTAGATGAGACTGGAAATGTCATCATGTACGACAAAGTGCTTCAGAAACCAATAAAACAAAAGCACAGAAATGAACAATGGATTTTGTTCAGGGTTGACTTTAGCTTGAATACTGTTATTTGTTTAACTTCATTTGTTGTTTTCATTTGTGCTGATTTAGTCTTTTCTTCGTCATTTGTGCTCAAAGGACGATATGTGGTAGTTGGCTGCGATTTCTGCTCCTTTTGGACCAACACATCCTGATTTCTTGACTGCTTTGAGTACTGCGTTTGCCTTCCTACTGTGATACCTATTTCCTTAGCCAGACTACAACAGTGCAGCCTATTTCTAGGGCCACAGCTCGGAGGCAGAATAGGGTATTGGACAGCTCTGGTTCGCTGACATGATGCAAGCAGTCAGCTGTTAGTTGCTGGCTGTTGTCAGTTCATTTACTGCTGCATCTTTGGCCCAGTGTTGATATCATTTGTCCAGTCTTTAACAAAGGCATACATAGCAGAGAGGTAATGCACTCATCTAACAAGAACGGAACAAAAGCACGAAATGGTAGGTGTTTGAATCCTACAAGTTGAATCCTAAGAGCCCCTTGGTCTCAAGGGAGGTGAGATCAGGTGTATAATCCTATCGGAGACAGACAATAAACTCAGAAGGCCTGTGTACATTTCTATAGGGACTTTCAGCACCAAAGACAGAGTATAAGCAGAACGTAACATTTTCAAGTTCGATCTGCCCACTGCCACTCTCTGTAGTTCTTGCATTTTTCATAGTCCTCATGTGTGTACCATGCTTGGCAATTGTTCTTCATAAAGTCTCTCTGAATCTTCTTCATTTTCTTTGGTTTCCCAAGTACATGATGTGTATGTTGAAGACCCAGTTAAATATCAAAAATAGAAAGCCGTTATCTGCTGCTTGGGTAAAAATTCTGAAAGTAATGAAATTCCTACCAATAATGACCTACATGAAGGCTAAAAGGAGGCAGCCTCTCTATCATGCAAATATACAACAGAGCAGTCACCTGTTTGTCTGCACACTTCATTGCAAATGTATACAGAGACCTCTACACCTCCATGGCGTAGATCCGGAGCAACTATGAAAAAAGATACAAGTTTTCCATAGATGAAAATTTCAGCAGTCTGTTAATGTTAAACTCATGCAATGCTGAAGTTGGATGTGTTGGACCGAAAGGTGCAAATACCACAGTCAAGCTGTAAACTACGACACAACGCATTCCATTCTCTGGACTACATTCTGCTACTTAAGCCCTTTCAGGGTTTGGTAGCGGGAGATTGAGAACGAACGAAGCCAAGACAAGCCAAACTCGTGTAAAACTGCATTTTAATCATGAAGTTTTACTCCTGCCCCTAGTATATCTATTTTACAAATCGTACTCTCACTTGCTATGCACAATAACTGTAGATAAAATGAACTATACCTAGACAATGTTAGAGGCATACATATTGCTCCAACACACAAGGCTGTTCCATCCTCTAAATGCACGTAGTTAAGAGCATAGCGATGAAACCATTTCCATTCTCGAATATTACCTGAATAAATAAACAAAAATAGATGATTACACTGATATCATCAGAGAGTATTTTATCATTTATTGAGTATTAACCTTTACCATGCTTTTGTAGTTTTTATCCGACTGGCTAAAATTTCAGCGTAACGGCAAAAGATGCGTAAAACGACGACCAAATATACATAATTTGAATCATATTTGACAACTGGGCTACCATAGAAATCGATTTAAATTGGGGCTATTAATGTGCCAAACATGTAACTCTTTTCTTCACTGGTTTGAACTACGAAAATATTTTGTGTTAATTAAAGATGAATTTGAAACACTTTATTATCTTCTTCACACGGATTGGAGCCAGCCCATTATTGAGAATGGTAAAGTTAAGTTGTTGCAAAAGATCTTTGTGAGGTCGATCTGCTTAGTTTGTTTATGTAGATTAAATAAATACGTTCGCAGTGGAAACTAACAGATATGCCGATCTAATAGAAGAACAGTAAGAGTGTTTTGTGGTGATTTCAAAGGGTTATACTGATGAGCAACATTCCCTAATCAGTGAGTCTAAATGTTTGTGCTTTGTTTTTTAAATTTTCACCTTCATCTTCTTGTATCTCAGAAACTAATACACATACTACAAAAACAATAACACCAACAAGTTATTTATTGATTAATGTCTCTACATACAACATAACCATATCTATAGACCAACTATTATAATGGTTTCAGGCTCTCAATGTTAACAACCATGGTAAAATGTGATGTGCTGACAAATAATGCATCAATTTTCTGTGTGGTCTTGTAAAGGTTAATATAATACTAGCATACCTGTGCAGAACAGTTACCCATCAGCTCAACTGCACAAAATAAAAGAAATGAGCAGTTAAGCAATTTAAGGTTCTCCCCCTTCCCACACCCCTCCCCTGCCTCGCATACCCATTGCACTATTTCCTCGCCCGCTGATCTTTAACCCTTAACCCACCCATTTCTTCTCCCATTAATCCAGCCAAACTGTCCATACTTTGTCCTTTTGACCAGCCCCCCACCCCACCCCCCCCCTCTCCAACCTATACCTCCTCTTCCCCCCTCCCTCCTCCTTCAACCGACCCATCACTCTACCCATATCCTCCTCACCTATCCAACCTGCCCCCATCAAATTGCATACCACTCCTCCCTACCATCTGCCCACCCCAATCCCCCCTCTATCCCAGATTGTTTTAAAAAATAACGAGTGTTCATAATTATCCTAGGCAGCACTTTGTAAATCATAACCCACCATGACATTACGTAATTAAATCAGCTAATCAAATCCCCAGCAAAATCGTCTCATTATAATACAAGTTAAATAATAGATTTTATAAATATTTCAAAGGTTTTGTTTTTAACGAGTTACCCTCTTTACTGCCATGTTGCTCTCAAATAAATACAATTATTTCCTCCATAAGCATGGCAGTCTGTATCACTCTTTCCTCGTCATAATACATTTAATTCCTAAAATGGATTGGTAAGGAGATTCTCCCACTCTGCTTCTGTCATGGTGTTGGAGAACAAGTTCTACTGTTTGCTGGTCCTCCCCACATGAATTGTTTATTTGTTAAGCGCATGATTCAGTCAGCAGTTGCATGTTTACAGTCTGAATATTGTTACTTAATCTTTTATGATGTATGTTTTTGCTAGTTCATATTGGATATTCTCTGTGCCGTTCAGCTCTGAAGACGACTTCCACTACTCTTCATGTTGTTATGTCTTGAGTTGGGGTTTAATTTCCTACCTCTTTGGCTAATCTTTCTGTCTCCTTATTTCCATGTATCTTGCTGGCTGCAGGAATCCACTGTATTTTTACTCCATTAAATTATCCCACAATCTAAATTAAACTTTCCCATGCCCATAATTCTGATTGATAGTCAAAGCCTGCGAAAAAGATTTTAAAAAAATTAAATTACAGGCACTAAATTCTTGTAGAAAAATTAATTAAACAATTAAATTAATGGATACAAAGCATCTAAAAGTATTAGTAAAAATAAATAGCAAATTCTATTGATGTCTGGACAAGGAGTATGGAGGTACACACAGAAATGCATGATTCGCTCATCTTAACTAGCAGATATACCATAAGAATGATCCCTGACACCCTGCACTTTAATGTCTTGCATCTGGTAGCTAGACACCATCACACTGCCTGTTATCTCTCCAAACTGCTCATAATGAGTTTGATGGACCCTGGCAAAAATGCAATAAAAATATTATAAATAAATTAACATTCACAAATGAGGATTTTAACCCTTTACAGCTCGCAGGCAACGAAATTAGCCACAGAAATTCTAAAAATCTCCTCCCAACACAATCAAAACCGACCTCTAAAACATACATTTGTATTTGTGAATTAGTTTGCAGGATTTTAATTTTTTGTAACGGCTTTACGTGATGGTTTCATTAGCGCGTAGACAATTGACGTTTAACTGTGCAAATTTATTTCCGGTATATCGCCATTAGCATGTTTTATGGTCTTTGAAAGTCTACACATTTATTGCAACGAAAAATGGACTTCAAGACCCAAGAAATTACTATTTGATCAGTCCAATTAGCACGCAGCTGGATTACTCGTGGATATTCAACACATGCCCATTTCAGATTTTGACTGGGACACATAATACAAAAGGTAAGTGTAAAGGAATTTACTGATTGATCAGCAATCTACACGACAATGTAGGTAACAAAAAAACCTTTTCTCTCCAATTTCCACCAGCTCATTAATTTAATGTCATTGAATGCTTTATAATAATATAAATCTTTATTATGAATGCTTCATGTCATAGATACTTTAATTATGTATCTTACGAAGTTTAGATAATAATTTTAGCTCAATTTGCTCAATATTAATTTTTTTTAAATAAAACTTTGACGCACAGAATCTGGTATATTAGCCCGGGCTGAAAGATCCAAATATGCAAAATTAGACCAGGCTAAAAAGGATTATTTTATATTTTGCAGCAAGTGTCAATACTGAAAAGTAAACTACAAAAGACATCAGGATTCTGAATTATCATCTAACAAAAATATTGCTAAAATCAGATGGCTAGTTAGAGGAAGTATTCTACCAAAGACGGATGTGTCTGACCGAAAGGTGCAAATATCACAATCAAGCTGTAAACTAGTGACACAGCACATTCCGTTCTCCGGACTACATCTTGCTACTTGCAAAGACCTGCTCAGGGCTTTGTAGCAGGAGATTGAGAATGAACAAAGAAGAATAAGAAGAAGAGGAGTATATTTAAGAACAAAGAACTAAAAACGCTTAGCTTTAGTTTACCTATGCTTGTATTCAACATTCATACAGACTACTGTTGGCATCACAAATATAGCTGTAATAATTCTCATACGAATGATGTGAATCTGTACAGGAGAGTTCTCTTTTCTTGCTCTAACTGCATAAAAACACAATGAGGTCCAACCAACAAAAATAACACATAACAAACCTTTTCAGTGTATCAAAGTAACCTCTTGACCAAGTCTCCCTTGCAAGCCCGTCTGCCATTACATGAGGGTGAAGGTCAGTGTCAAAGTCAAAGAATTTAGTGTATGCTTTCCAAGTTAGATTGAAGTTCACTTTCACAATCTTTCCTGTTTCTGCTATCCTGCAAAAATTGAGGTCATGATATAACCACCAGAAACAAGCTTGCATTAACTATGCATTGTCAATCACTCATTATTGTTAGTTTAAAAGGTATATTTTCAAGTGTAATTAATTACATCATTTTTGTGCCTAGTGTAACCTTGAGGTCTCCAGCTGTTAGTGTGTACAAAATTGTAACTTGATAGAGTACACTGACGGGTACTTACACTTATTTAAGTGATTAATAACAGAGCAAATGACGCCATAGCAGCTAACATTAATTGTTATTTAAAAATAAAAATGTGTTGCTTTCACACTCACTCTTGAGCATCGTTACCAACAATATTTTAAAATGGCGACACTTTGCAATTTTACAAAGGAATATTGTTCTATTTTTGGACACTGTGGATATTAAAAGAAAAGCTGAAAAATATATAAAAATGAAAGTGTCAAAACACAGGGGCAATGGTAAAGATGCGCAGAGACAATTTTGAATACAATATCCTCTAGAAATCAAGAACTGGGGAAATGTGATCAAAAACAAAAAGAGTGAAATGCAAATGGGTGAACCTGAACACGTCACTGCAAGGAAGTGTGCCTGGCAACCAATGCAGTAGGGGGAGATTGAGGAGAGAAAGTGAAGATGGATAGTGTATACCCTCAGAAAGTCCAGAAGTATTACAAGACATGCACTGAACTGGAACTTACCTGAATAGAAATAAGTGAGGAACCCATGGAACATCTGACAAAGAACAGAAGAAAAGATGGCCGGCAGGTGGAGTCTCAAGAAGATAGCTAAGAAAAGGGACAGATGGAGAGCATCCGTAATGATCCTGTGTTCCAAGAGGAACCCGATAGATGAAGGATGCTGAATGATATATGTCCATCATAGTTCAATTCAGGTGTCATCTCCAGTGAATATTGACTACAATGGATCTCCAACGTTCTCTGTCTTTTGCCTTGATGGTGCAATTTGTCAGGCTTTCCCATGTTCATCGTTTGATGTTGTCCTCCTACTTATAGCGTTGTTTACATCTGGCACATTTCCTTCCCTGTATTGTTTTCAGCTATACTGTGTCTTTTGGTGTGACCAAAATATCTTTACTGTGTGAGTGGCTTGGCTTGGCTTCGTTCGTTCTCAATCTCCCGCTACCAAACCATAAAAGGGTTTAAGTAGCAGAATGTAGTCCAGACAACGGAATGCGTTGTGTTGTAATTTACAGCTTGACTGCGATATTTGCACCTTTCAGTCCAACACATCCGACTTCAGCAAGCATTTGTTGAGTACCAAATTAGCATTCCCTCTTCGATT
This sequence comes from Ariolimax columbianus, assembly GCA_036924085.1. Taxonomy (NCBI): domain Eukaryota; kingdom Metazoa; phylum Mollusca; class Gastropoda; order Stylommatophora; family Arionidae; genus Ariolimax; species Ariolimax columbianus. The sequence continues at coordinate 69,020,145 of JAVGWX010000011.1, forward strand.
CCTTCTCCTTAGCCAATCTGCCCTGCTGCAGCCTGTTATCCAGAATCACTGTGTGGAGGTGTAGAAGGGTCTTGGCAGCTCTGTTTCACTGGCCCTGACGCTAGCAGTCTGCTATGGGTCGCTGACCACTGCAGCTCATGCGCTGCTCAGCATCTTGATCCCCTACACCTGGATAAGATGTTGCCATTGTGACACAATTTTTTTAAAATATGCCTTGTATCATAATGAAGTCAATCTGATATTTTATTATAGGTGAATACCTAAATCTAGCATTAACTTTTACGCAAAATTACATACAAATTTGCTAATATATAGAATACCTCATCATTCCATCATAGCTTAAAGACCACACTTCCATTGGTCGCACAGGTTTAATTGTCAAACGTCCAGATATGTAGCCATATGCGCTATCGTGATCTGAAAGCCATGTATCTGGCAACGATGCCATTTCCAGCAGGCCGATTCTTGGTAACTGTAGACAAATGGATAATATAGCAGCAACAACTCACAAAATTTAAGAATTTATAAAGACGTTTCTTTAAATACTCACCTCTGAGGTTGATTTTAGGTGATATAAAATAACGCGTAGTTCTTCCATGGTGCAAGTCGAAAGTGGGGCAGCCATGTTGTATGCTATATTGTGCATGTACATACTGCTCGATCGTCACAATCTCTACATGGAGTATTACTAAAGAGCCATTGTGTGTCCTGAAATAAGATTTTCCGCTGTACATGTTCTTCCATGCACTTTATAATAAAATTGCTGTTACTTAATGACTGTCCCTTGTATGGTGGGGATTCAAACGAAAACTTTAAATATATCTTTTTGGGTAAATTTATTCTGAAAAAGTGAAACACAACTGTATCATTTTTCGATGTAGTCACCATTGCGCTCGATACAAGTGCCCCAGCACCTATAAAGTGCATGGAATCCCGTAGACAAATTTTTTCCTGGTTGCGTGTGTAACCGCGCATGCCCTGCTGGACCTCTTCATCAGACCTGAAAGTCTTTCCTCCCAATGCCTTTTTTTTTTAGTTGTCCAAAGATGTGGATATCACTTGGGTCTAAGTCTGGTGAGTGTGGTAGACACTGAAAGTGGAGGTCCTTGATGGGCAAAATGGGGGTCGAGCATAGTCATGTTGCAAAAGGACACCTTTACTTAGAAGAAGTTCACGTCATTTGGATTTTATTGCGGGTCAAAGATGATTCGTGAAAAGATCCGTATATGTGGCACTGTTGACAGTGTTCCCCCTGGGCATGCTAGTGCTCTAAATAACACTTCATTCATCGCAATTGATAGTGTCAGCATAATCTTCCCTGCAGATTGCTGCGTCCGAAACTTCCTCGGTTTTGGTGAGGAGAGATGGCACCATTTCTTGTTCACTATCTTTATTTCAGGCTCGTGGTGGTGAACCCAGGTTTCATCCCCAGTAACAATTCTTGCTAGGAATCTACCACCTTCTGCTTCAAAGTGCCACAAAAGTTGCGGACAAGCATCAACGTTTAAATTCTGAAGTAAGCTGCTGTGGCACCCACCTTGCAGACACTTTGTGCTACTGTAGCATATCATGGATGATGTCACTTTGTGGTACTGTAGCATATCATGGACGATGTCACTTTGTGGTACTGTAGCATATCATGGATGATGTCACTTTGTGGTACTGTAGCATATCATGGATGATGTCACTTTGTGGTACTGTAGCATATCATGGATGATGTCACTTTGTGGTACTGTAGCATATCATGGATGATGTAGTGTTCTGAACCTTGACTGATGTCCAGATGTGCTGCAATTTCTTTCTATTAATCTGTGATTTTCCTTTACGCAGCAGTCAATGGCTACAATCAACTCTGGGGTCACTGCCCGGTGTGATTAACCTGACCATGAACAGTCTAGTCACAGAACTTACACCATATTTGGAACTTTCTACTCCAGTCATACACCTACTGAAGTAAAAGGCATGCATCACCATACTGGACCTTCATTCGGTGATGAATCTCTATAGGTTTCGCCCCTTCATTGCTCAAAAAATGGATAACAGAATGCTGTTCCTCTTTAGTGCGTGTCTATACTGGGGCGGCCATCTAATTGCAATTATGACATCATATTGTTTGTCTGCACCTTGATGGCACATGCAGGACACTCTTGACATCCTTAGCAACCATATTAACAAGTTACAATACAAAGGCATGGTTTTTCTAATTTCTATCCCACCTTTAAGGTTTTAATTTGAAGCCCCCTCGAATTAAAAAAAATGTTAGAAACGTTAGTCTGTCCTGAAATACTCCTTGACCTACACTTACTATTAGCTTGCAAGGATTTTTGTATTAAACAAGAATGTTCCTTTAAGCAACTTGCATTGATACATTCACATGAGTGGTACCTGGGTATGACAACTGTAGCCTTCCACACATATCGGAAGAGGTGGCTAAAGAAAGTTGTGCGTGGCGCTGGTAACATCAACATGTAAAATTATTGGTATGAAACCTCCACTGCAACTGATCAGATACAGACTTTCGTGTAACCAGGCCAGCTGTAGTAGTTGGTCTTACTTCACTTGGAGCATAAGACAAATCATCATGACTAATAGTTGCCCATCGCAAGATGGTGACAGCATCAGACTATTGCTGTGAAATGTGGTCTCTGATGACTGTAAAGTCCAGTCCTGGAACGGCATACCCTCTCATATTCAGGGCACACATGTGGGGAGCTGGCTGTGGAATCATTGTGAGTGTTGTTTGTTCAGGCAGCACGCTTTCGTTTAGCCTCCGCGATGGCTATAACCTCTGCAATCTGAGCACCTTCTGTGATACTAGCAAGCCAGACGGTACAGTCTTGTGCAAGCATCTTCCAGGAGGTGACATCAATATTGAAGATTTTCAGAGACACTTTCAATGAGTCTCTGTAGCATTTCTTCTGGTCCCCTGGTGAGCGTGTGCCTGTTGTGAGATCACCATATAATAGCTGCTTGGCTTGGCTCATTCTTAATCTCCCGCTACCAGGCCCTGAAAGGGCTTAAGTAACAGAATGTAGTCTAGAGAACGGAATGCGCTGTGTCGTAGTTTACAGCTGGACTGCGGTATTTGCACCTTTCGGTCCAACACATCCGACTTCAGCAAGCATTTTTTGAGTACCGGGTTAGCATTTTCTCTTTGATCCCTTCTCCTTAGCCGGTCTGCCCTGCTGCAGCCTGTTATACAGGATCACAACGTGGAGGTGTAGAAGGGTCTTGGCAGCTTTGGATCGCTGGCCCTGACGTTAGCAATCAGCTATGGATCGCTGACCACTGCAGCTCATGCGCTCTAATAGCTGCTTGAGGATGCAATCATCTGGCATGCAAACAACATGTCCCGTCCAATCGTAGTTGAACCAATTTCAGAAGTGTATGGATGCTCAACATGTTAGTATTGCTAAAAATTTCAGAGTTAGGAACTTTGTCCTGCCACCTGATCATGAGCAGTCTATGTAGACAGCTTAAGTGAAAGCGATTGAGCTGTCTGAAATGTCGGCTATTCACTGCCCATGTCTCACAGGCATGCAGTAGAGTGGATAATAACCACAGCATGATACATTTTTATCTTGGTGACAACACTGATGCCTTGTCGGCTCCAAATGTGTGTTTGGAGCCTCCCAAATGCAGAACTCATCTTAGCAATCCTGTTACCGACCTCACAGTCGATATTTGCCTCTCTAGTGAGAGTACTATCTAGGTAGGTGAAGCCAGCGACTGCCTGGAGATGCCGGAGGTACTCTTTAAGTCTGCCCCTAGGGAGTTGTAAATCAAACCAATCATTACTAAACATAACCGCTATTCTAGAGTTAATCGTGAGACCAAAATTACTGCATGCCGCAGAAATCTCCATCATGGTGGACTGCATATCTTTTTTCTGAGCAAGTGTTGAGAGTGCAATCATTTGCGAATAGCAGATCTAGTATCATGGCCTTGGTGTAAGTGCCTAGGGATGAACAGCTGACCATGCGTCCTATACCTGATATGCTTGCTAGTAGCTTCAGTGAGCATTACTGCAACGACCATGCTAGAGAGTGTCAGTGCCAGCACACAACCCTATATGACACCGGTGGTGACTGGGAGGGCTGCAGAAAATTCTCCCTCATGCAGTACACAAGCCATCATGAAAATGGTGGACAGCCGCAATGAATCTGCAGGGGCAGCCAAACTTCGCCATGATTTGTCAGAGTCCATCACTATTGATGGTGTCAAAAGTTTGGGTCAAATCAACAAAAATAGTGTAAGGTTACAATTCTGTTCTTGGCATTTTTCTTGCAGTTGGTGTGCTGCATATTTCATGTCAACTGTTCTACGACTACCACTAACTCCCAGGAAGTAAACCCTGCTTAAGATAATCAATTAGGCGGTTGAGCAGGACTCGGGCCAGAATTTTGCCTGCGATTGACAGCAGAGAGATACCCCTGTGATTGTCGCAGGATTGACGAATGTCCTTTTGCTTGTACAATGATATGACAAAATTTAAAATTTTGTAGAAGGATCCATAGCTACTATTAGATTAGATAATACTTTTCCTTCAAATGAATCTGCCAATGTTAGCTGATAAGATTCTGTGACTGTTTAAAAGAGCGGCATTGCCTGTTGGGTAACATTATATTAGCCATACCTCTTCACACTACTCATGGATGATATCAAAACATGTATGAAGAGGATAAACAAAGTACTCGGTATGAAGAACATATTGAAGGTGGCATTTGTCAAAGTACTCGGTATGAAGAACATATTGAAGGTGGCATTTGTCAAAGTACTCGGTATGAAGAACATATTGAAGGTGGCATTTGTCAAAGTACTCGGTATGAAGAACATATTGAAGGTGGCATTTGTCGATGATGTGCCCCTGATTACCAAATCAGAGACCCATGTCCAGACCAACTTGTAAATTGTGAGAGATGAGTTGGAAAAGAGAGGGATGCCCATCAGCAGTTCAAAAACAAAAACCATAGTAGTCTTGAGAAAAGATCAAATACATCACATTATGCTGAATGACCAGCCTTTGGAACAAGACAAGCAGTTCAAATACCTTACTTACTTAGTCGCTCCTCTTCTACCGTGAAGTGTAGAGGTTTGCCAAAGAGAGCGCCACACTGCTCTATCCGCCGTATTTTTCCTGGCCTCTTTCCAATCCAGCCCTCTATCACTTAGGGACTGTCGTATGTTGTCTTCCCAACGTACATTGGGATGTCCTCGGGGTCTGCGTCCTTGACTTTTGATCTCCCATGACCGCTTTGGTATCCGATCTTCTTCCATTCTACAGACATGGCCAAACCACTGTAGTTGGGACTGCTCCACTCGTGTCTGCAGGGGTTGAACTTCAAGATTGCTACGTATTGTCTGGTTACGGATCTTGTCCCTTTTCGTCACCTGAACCGCTTTTCTTAGGTACCTCATTTCTGAAGTTTAGTTCAAATACCTTGGAGCTGTAATAGACCAGAACATTTGGCTACTTGAAGACAAGAGTAACTGACCAAACTTTTTCATGCCATAAATAGAGGATTCCTCAGTAGAAGAGAAGGGATTAAGATGCTGAGCAGTGCATGTGCTGTAGTGGCCATCAACCTAAAGCTGTCTGATAGCACCAGGGCCATCGACCGCGAGCTGTTAAAGACCCTTCTCCACCTCCCTGTGGTGGTCCTGGATAACAAGCTGCAACAGGGTACTGTTAAGGAGAAGGTATCAAAAAAGTATGGTTAAAATGCCATGTTGAAGTTAGATGTGTCGGACCGAAAGATACAAATATCGCAGTTAACCCATTACACCCTAACCTGCTCAGTACATTTTGTTTGCGAACTGTAACTACTACTATGTTCAATGCAATCTTTCCCTTTTATTCTTACTAGACAAGCATTTCAATTTTATTAGTAAATAAATGGTATAGGATATAGGAGTTGGGCAAAGGAGTGTCACCCTGCTCTTATGAATGTATCTTTTCTGTTTTCAGGTGTAGGGTGTAAAGGGTTAAGCTACTACGACACAGTGCATTCCGTTCTCCAGACAATTTTTTATTTTTTTAAATTTTGCGTTCACCTTATTTCTCTATTCCCCAAGGCGGTGTGCGTTGCACTGTAGTTTTTATTTTGCGCCCCTCGGCCCAGTGCATCCGACTTCAGAATGCATTTTATGTAAGGGTCTGTTTCCTCCTGCATTTTTTAAGGGTTTGCTTCCCCGGGTTAACGAACCCAGCACCTTCGGTTTGTGAGCCATGTCACTTAACCATTGGCCCACGCCGTCCCCGTTCTCCGGACAACGATCTGCTACTTGAATACAGGATACCCCCCACCCCCCTGATGATCCAAAGGATAGAATATTCTTGCACTCCTTCTGGCAAACCTCTACACCCCCGATAGAAAAAGAGTGACTAAGACAGTAAGACGTACATACTAGTTAACATATAACAAACGGTAGCTATATCAACATGCACTTTTGATGTTAGGCTTGAAATCTTACCCGCAAATATAAAATTGTCTGGACAACATTATTTTGTCTTCGGGCTATTGCAGCCACAATAAACACTCCATCTGCATTTCCACCGTTAAAGTACACTGCATCAACAGCCTGTACAAAAAAATATTTCCAGCAGTTCAGATGACAAGCAAGAACATGAAACTATTAGGAACTCTTTAGATGGAAAATTGTTTCATATAAATATGTGTACTATGAGACGAACAAACAATTTGTTTAAAATATAAAGGTATGTGATATAGTAGCTACATTGTTCTGTCTAGTTAATTTTTCTTTTCATGAAATTAACTTAACGTATTTGGCTTGGCTTCGTTCATTCTCAATTTCCCACTACCAAACACTGAAAGACCTTAAGTAGCAGAATGTAGTCCAGAGAACGGAATGCGTTGTGTCATAGTTTACAGCTTGACTGTGATATTTGCATCTTTCGGTCCAACACATCCGACTTCAGCAAGCATTTTTTAAGTACCGGGTTAGCATTCCCTCTTCGATCCCTTCTCCTTAGCCAGTCTGCCCTGCTGCAGCCTGTTATTCAGGATCACCACGTGGAGGTGCAGAAGGGTCTTGGCAGCTTTGGTTCGTTGGCCCTGACACTAGCAGTCAGCTATGAGTTGCTGACCACTGCAGCTCATGCGCTGCTCAGCATCTTAACGTATTTGAGCTGGTTTAAAAGACTCTGCAGAGTCTGTATACAACCAGTTTCAATTACATTTCCTTGATCTAAAAACTATGTGCATCCATTCTATTCTTCAATGCATTAATTGTCACTGCCTCAACTACTTCCTGTGGCAATGCATTCCAAGCATTCCCCACTCTCTGACAACTCTGACCTCAAACAACTGCTGCCTTGCAGATGGGATGGGGACAGCCAAGGGCTAAGGAGGGCAACCTTACAGAAACACCTGTTGAAATCGGATGCACTGGGCCACAGGCCTAACGAAACAGTGCAACGTAAGTCGCTGTATGATGACGTCATAATTTAAAAGAAGATTCCCCACTCTCTGACTAAAAACATATTTCCTAATATCTAATATGGACGTTTCTTTAGTTCATTTTACAGCTGTGCTCTCTTGCTCTTGTAGGTGGTTGTATTTAGAAAAATTGTTTATAGTCTAATTTATCCTTTCCATTGATTATCTTATAAACCTGTATTGTCACTTCAAATTCTTCTCTTTTCTAGACACTCTAGTCTGGTTTTCTGAGTGTTTCCTCATAACTGTAATTCTGGAATCCCACTATCAATTTTGTCGCTCTTCTTTGTATCCTTTCCAGCATATTTATATCCCCTCTACCATAAGGACTCCACACCTGTACAGAGTACTCCAATCTAGGTCTAACTAATGTTTTATACAGTATGACTATCACTTCCCTGCTCCTATGTTTAATATTTCTTTTTATCATATCTAACATTGCATTTTCATTTTTTTAAATTGGTACCGAGACTTGCTCACTCACCTGTATGATCTATCATAACCCCTAAGTCCCTTTCCTTTTTTAATCTTTATTTTTTATCTCCCATTCTGTAATTATGTTCCATATTGGATCTACCCCCATGTGGATGACTGTACATTTATCTACATTGTACAAAATTATTTCTGCTTCCTCACAGTCATTCATAGAGGCCAAGAGCCAGATGAGCTTGGATTTATTATTTGGATTTGATATAAACAAGTACTTTTAGTTACATTTTAAAATGCACAACCATTTTCTACTCCTATTAAATTTGTAAAACACCATAAAGAAAACAACAGATTTGCAATATTATTTTGAATGCCCCTTTTGATAATCCTTCAGCTGATTTTTTGAAATTGAGGAATGACATATGGTAAAGGGTGCTTGGGGCTAAAAAGGTTCCCTCTTCTATAGCTTTCAATCAAATTCAGAAAACTACTCTTCACTCTTCTCCTCATTCACCATCACACTTTCCCACTGCAACTCTAATAAAGCAGCAGTCAGCTCAAGACTCCCGATATTGCTGTACATCTTAACAAAGTTAGGTGGGTCCATCGAAATATAGAGTCTGGCACTTCTCTAGCTCGGCAGATCTCTTTGTGTCAAGCACGTCCTAGTTGAGACATTTATGCTCCTGTCTTCGTGAAGTGGGTTGTATTGTATTGTGTCCTGCACTTGGAGGACCAGTCATCCATCTACAGCAGTTGCTTATTTAGTTATAATTTGGTAGGGTGGGAGGAAAATAAGAAGAAGAAGCTACATCTCTAACCTTTGGCTATCCCCTACCTACTTACAAAGCAGCACCTCATTGTTAGAGACAAAAGTTGTCTCTCCTAGAAAAGATGCCACCTTCTTCTGTGTTTGTCCTAAAATTTAAAATGGACATTGTGTTGTAGTTTACCGCGAGGGTGCGATGTGTGCACCTTTCAGTCTGATACATATGGTTTCAGCACAGCATTGTAGGGATCTGTTTTGTCTTCCCTGTTCAGTCCCTATCCTCTTAGCCAGGCTGCATAGTTGCAGTTTGTTTCCAGGTCTGCCATTTGAATGTGGAATAGGGCCTTGGTCAGCTATGAGTCGCTGAGCCTAATAAAAAGCTGCCATTTATGAATCCCTGACTATGACATAAGCAGTCAGCTATGAGTCACTAGCTGCTGTCAGCTCATGCACTGCTGCAAAGTCAGCCCCAAAAAGCTATCTTACTGGACAATCATGTCTTTCCTTGCCAACATTATAAGTTTCTAACATGTGAGTGGTCAGGTGCGCAATGGCATGAACTGAAGAGTTTCCTATCCTCAAGCCACAGGGGTTAACTCCCTCATAGGGCACGCTCTCAGTGTGCCAGCGGATCTATTACTCATTGTCTTTGTCGACTTCGTTTTCACTGGGATTCTGGAAAAGAAGTAGAGCTTGCCAGTTGAAGGATAATAATGTCAAAGTTCAAGTTTTCTCTATAAAAACTCACTAATGTAATAAATAACATTTAATGATATTTTAAGAATTGTAACATACTTCTGCATTCGCTCTCAATCTCCCACTACCAACCCCTGAACAGGGCTTTTCAAGTAGCAGAACGGAATGCGTTGTGCCGCTAGTTTACAGCTTGACTGCGATGTTTGCACCTTTCGGTCTGACACATCCGTTTCTGCTAAAGGCATTTTGTTAGTACCGGGTTAGCCTTTCCTCTTCAATCCCTTCTCCTTAGCCAGTCTGCTCTGCTGCAGTCTGTTATCCAGGATCGCCGTGTGGAGGTGTAGAAATATCTTGGCAGCTCTGGTTCGCTGCTGGTACTGACGCTAGCAGTCAGTTATAGGTCGCTTTCTGCTGCAGCTCATGTGCTGCTCAGCATCTTGATCCCTGTAACTTATAATTATTATACATATACGCCCATGGTCGTTTGGTGGTCAGTTTCATGAATTATCATTTGTTGTAGTTGGGATGGTCTTTTTAAAACTAATAATACCTTTGGCTGGTCTAGTGGCAAATCTTGCACTCTGTCCATTTCTTCGAATGAGTCTCTGGAACGAACTCCATAGCCAGCGCTGACAGAGTTGGCGTGTCTGAGCGATTGTGATTGTCTACTTTTCGCGTTCTGTCGTTTTCTAAGCCACAACATAACACGGACTATTATATATTTTACAGGATAGAAAAAGCCAGGCTGTACATAAATGCTTGGAACTTTGTGAGACGTGTCTCGTCTGATCCATGTGACAGAGATCCATAGGAAACACACGACTAACACAACAGCGAGTACGACCAACAAAGCTAAAATTATTAAGAATATACTGTACAGTGACACCATGTTTGCTTGTGATGAGCGGTAGTGGACCCTTTGACCTCTGACCCTAACAAACCAGGCTTTGACTTTAACCTTAGCCGGTGTTAAGGTAATATTGTTTACATCCTAAAGCAGGGTATGGGACCTTTTTTTTTAACTTTTTCTTAACTTAACTTAACTTAACTTAACGTCTTTATACTGGTTTAGAAGACCCTGCAAAATCTGTATACAACCAGTCACATTTACATCACCTTGCTCTAAAAGCTATGCGCATCCAGTTTATTCTTAAATGCATTAACTGTCCCCGCCTCCACTACCTCCCCTGGCAATGCATTCCAAGCAGACACCACCCTCTGACTAAAAAAATATTTCCTAATATCTAATCTGGACCTCTCTTTAGTCAGCTTGTAGCTATGCCCTCTTGTTATTGTGGATGGCTGTATTTTAAAAACTTGTTATAGTCTAATTTATCCATTCCTCTGATCATCTTATAAACTAGTATTAAGTCACCACGAATTCTTCTCTCTTCGAGACACTGTAGGCCGGTTTTTCTGAGTCGTTCCTCATAACTGTAATTCTGGAATCCCACTATCATCTTTGTCGCTCTTTTTTGTATTCTTTCCAGCATGTTTATGTCCCCTCTATGATAAAAACTCCACACCTGTACACAGTACTCCAATCTAGGTCTAACTAAAGCTTTATACAGTTTGACGATCACTTCCTTGCTCCTATGTTTAATATTTCTTTTTATCATACCTAACATTGCATTGGCCTTTTTCACTGCTACCTTATTTTGTTCACTCACCTTTCCCGTTTGATCTATTATAACTCCTAGGTCCCTTTCCTTATATATCTTTCTAATATTGTTTTCTCCCATTCTGTAATTATGTTTCATATTGGATCTACCCATGTGGATGACTGTACATTTATCTACATTAAACTCCCTTTGCCAGCTTACAGACCATTCTCGAGTTTTATCTAAATCCGACATCAATATATCCACTTCCGCTTTAGATGAGACACTACTGCATAGTTTTGTGTCATCAGCAAATTTTGCAATCAGGGATCCCATATCAATGTCCAAATCATTTATATATATCAAGAACAAAATTGGTCCCAAAACCGAGCCCTGAGGAACACCACTTTTCACTTCACACATTCAGAATACTTCTTATTGATGGTCACCCTCTGCCTTCTTCCCGTTAACCAATTTTCAATCCATTTGGCAACTTCCCCACCTATTCCATGTGATTTTAACTTTCGAAATAATCTTTGATGAGGTACACTGTCAAAGACCTTTGCAAAATCTAGATAAATAACGTCCACTGGCTCCCCTTATCTATGATTTTAGTAACCTCCTCCATGAATTCTAATAGATTTGTTAAGCATGATCTCCCTCTAGTAAACCAATGCTGACTATTTATAATTAGATTAAATTTGTCTAAATGCATTACAATGTTTTCTATGATTATTGACTCTAACACTGATTGAGTAAATTAGCTGCCTCCCTATTCTCACTTATTATTTTCCCTGTACTGTCTATGAGAGGGCCTACTTTGTCTTTCGTTCTTTGTTTATTTCTAACGTAAGAGAAGAAGCTTTTACTGTCAGTCTTGATCCTCTGAGCAAGTTTTTTTTCGAAGTCTATTTTTGCTGTTTTATTCGCTTTCTGAAATATGTTCTGCTTGTCCAAATATTTTAAATATGTTTCTTTTGATTTACCTGCCTCTATATATTTTTTCCATGCTTTATTTTTCGCTCTTCTACATTTCACTACAAATCTAGTTATCCGCTTTTTACGCTTGGGGTTTACCTCCCTATATGGAACACATTCCTCTTTTAGCGTTTCTGGAACTGTTTTAAAACTCTCCCACTTTTGTTCAACATCTGTTCCTACGACAATATCTTTCCAGATTATGTGGTTCGCTGCCTCTTTTATCCTCTTAACATCTGCCTTAGAGTAGTCGTATGTTCGCGTGTTCATGTTTACTTCTTTCCCTGCAATAAGATCCCAACGGATGATTTGATGGTCACTTGAGCCAAACAGTTCCCCAACGGTTTCGTTTTCAATCATAATTTCCTCTGTAAAAACTAGGTCGAGTTTATTTTTGCCTCTGATGGCTGCTTCTACGTGTTGAATTAATTTAACTCAGCTGCATTATACTTGTTTAGAAGGCACTACATAGTCTTAATAGTACACTGATACACTGAAAATACTGTGAGCGTCCAATCTATTGTTGAATGCATTAACTGACTCTGCTTCCATTACATCATGCGACAATGCATTCCAAGAATTCATTACTCTCTGAGTCTGATTAAAAAAATATTTCCTAATATGTAACCTGGAAATATCTTTAAACAGTTTTAATTTGTTCATGTAACCGGACGTACTTTGACAAACTTGGTAAAGTTTAATTTATCCTTTCCATTTATTAATTTATACACTTGTCCCCTCGAATTCTTCTCTGTTCAAGACACTGGAGACCAATTGTTTTTTTGTAGTCTTTCTTCATAACTATAATTCTGAAACCCCGCGATTATTTGTGTAGCTCTTCTTTGAAAGGATTTTCATCCACTCGATGATATGGACTCCACACTTGAACACAGCACTACAATTTAGGTCTCATCAATAATTTTTATAGTTTGACTTCTACTTCCTTGTTCTTATGTGAAATGTTTCTTTTTATCATGCCAAACATGACATAGCATTTTTCACTGCCACCTGGACTTGCTTCCGCACCTTACCTGTATGATCTACTAAAACTCCTTGGTCTTTTTCGATTTTTATTGTCCTAATATTGTTCTCTCCTATCATGTACTCTTGACCTTTTCAAGTCGGAGGGCCGCTGTAAACATAATTAGGAAGCATTCAAGAAACTTCAATTAGATGCACTTCAAAACGGACATAAATTGGTAAAAATCTAACTCGTTCGGCAGTTTCGTCAGTCAGGCGGGAAAACTAACGAATATGACTCGTGACTATAGCAGGTGTCAAAATAGCCATTACAAAAAGTTGCAACAAGACTTACTAATGTATTATTTCCGTCAGTCGGGAAGGATTATTTAATTGAATCTTCTTTTACTCTTTTTTATGTTTAAATGTGTTCATTTTAAGTAGTAGTAGTAGTAGTAACTAGTAGTAGTAGTAGTAGTAGAACCTGTAGTTGTAGTAGTAGTGTAAGTTGTAATCCGTCTAGAGCCCGTTGCGCCAATTAACTTTCTACGATGAATAGCTTAGCACGGGTTGCACGCAATGAGTGTAAAGTCATTCTTGTTATGCCCAGTCATAAAGCGCTAGGGCTGGGGCAGGGTCATGCAGGAGAGGGCCACTTACCGCCCATATTGGTAATACTAATATTACAATAATGTATGCTTAAGCGCCTGAGGCCTGTTGTGTCGACCGATCACATCCATGACCCACTGCTGCGGCGTGGTTTCAGGACTCGTCCAGAGCGGAGGTGGAGGTTGCTAACTGCTGGAGCCATACTGATCGGGGACAGCCGCTTCTGTACGTCTAGCCTGTCGGGGGAAGACTTTTGGCACCGAGGAACGACTTGTGTAATATCTTGTGGACATGGGTTTCCTGGCCCTGCCGAACAAAGAAACTCGGCGGCGGTCAAGTGTTTCTGAAATTTGGAGGAGGCCTGTTTTAGCAGAGATTTCAACGTTGCAGATGCAGTCATGTCATCGGATGTCCAGGACAGCCGCTGGTTGCGCATGTGGAAGACATCCAGTCTCGACATGTCATGTTTGAGTAATGTCCAGGTTTCGGATTGGGACCACGCAGAACTGGTAGACGCGGATTTATATTTCAATTGAGGTCGTGCCGTTACTCCATACATGTCGGAGGCCGTGCATAGCAGATTACAGCTAGTCCGATCAGCCTTGACATATCGGGACCGATGTCCCCATCCAATGATATCAAGCTGCCGAGATATATAAATTCGTTGGTGCCCTCCGCATTGGGACCTTGGGTTTCAATACCTGGAGTGCTGTATGGAATGCTGTTCACTGCAGCTCGTCCTGCCACTGCATCGGCTCTTTCGTTGCCCTGGACTCGTGCATGTCCCGGGCAGTAGATCCATGTGACACCTTGGACAATAGAGTTGCTCTGAAGAGCTCCCTTCTTAGCACGCACTTTTATATCTTAATGAAGCATACAACTTAAGTTATATCTTGCGAGTCTGACAGTATCACTGCGTGTGTCACAGGTTGCGTCACTAACATAGTTAGGGCCGCCTCAATCTCCATCCTCATACCCGATGTGGTTGTGGCGTAGGCAGCTGATTTCTCCACCACCACCCCTGCCATTTTGGTAGCCGACAAAACCCCAACCGCACGAGTCTGTATCTCTGCCAGCGGAGCCATCTGTGCACAGAATTCGGTCTTGTGGCCCTGGGTAATGCTGGATAAGCTCCTGTATTGAAGGTTCTGTCCTAGTCCCACTCTCTTCTCAGTTGTATTACCAGCCTAGACAGGAGGGCTCTCGTTGCCCTTTTTCTACACATCCACTGCCTCTTCCTACTTTTGCTCATACAAGTTCTATCGGGTTAAAGTGTGAATGGTAAGATGGTAGTCTCAAACACATACATTTCTTTATCTTGTGTGTCTGCTTTACAAGGGACAGGAATGATTGTTTTTGGTACATTGAGTTCAATATAATGTGTTCCTTTGTGAGCCACATCTTGATTGTATCATTTGTGCTGGATGGATCTTTGGCCTCGCAATGGTTTATGACAGCACCATGACAAAAACAATAAGGAACACATGTTTCGATAACAAGCTCATCATCTGGGTCAAAGAACTAATGCAAAACACAAAACAAACATATTGTATGATTACGATTACCTCTGGTTGGATACAGTAGTCCATGAATACAATACTATATTTGTATTCATTTGATTAAATCATGTATGCATACAACTAATTTTCCTTAAACATTGACTTCTATTATCTCGTTTTTCTTTTTTGTATATCCTTACTTTTGGTATTAATTTTGATTTCAGGTTTTCCCTGGTGGTTTCTGATAAATTAGGTCCACTTCTATACTTGAGTATGTCGTAAGAGGCAACTGACTAACAGTACACTCTATCTCTTCTAGGGTGCAAACTCTACAACTGATGACACTGCACAACCTGCTGTTCACACAGGATACAATCCTGTAGAGTGTAGAGTATAGCTCTCTGGATTTGAAAGAATACTGTACAAGAATACCCTAATTATGATATAGAAATAAACATCATAGAAATGATACATGGTTAAGGAGTAAAAAAAATTGTCTTCCTAGAGATCAGAAGAAGAATGTTGCACACATATGTTAAGAACACAATCTTTGTAGCTACAATCAAGTTTAATAACATAAAATACAACTTAAGACAAAATTTGAGCAAGTCATATAAAACAAACATTCAACATTTGCGACTTTGAAAGTAATTGAGTTTCAAAATTTGTCTGTAGTGAACTCAGCCTGTATTCCATAGTCTCAAGTGTTGAATGATGGAAGATTAGCCCAGTTGTGACATCTTTTTTTGGGGTGTTTCGCTGGTCTAGCACCTTTACTCCACCGTCTCTTGTGGCAAGGCACTTTCTCATGTGTAGGTTTTTTTGTTCTTCATTTTCATTTCTGTTGTTCATAACATATGTTAACTATATGAGAACGAATAAATACTTGTCTTGTGATCTTTGTTATGAACAAACATTCTCTATATAAAATTAAAATCCAGTGGTCTGCCGCCATTTAATAGAACTAATATGATACGATCCAATATTGCCAAAAACTCCATTGGCTCTTTCTGAATGCTTTGTGTTGGTTTACTTTCATGTGTATTTCTGAATGTATAAATTATTTTGCAGTTGCATATGTCTATATTCCCTCATCTGAGCCATCTTATTTTATTTAATACAAGTATGCTTTACAATCGGTATTTACCATTTTCCTCTTGATGTTCTACAATTTTTCATCATTAGCTAACTTTCCTCTTAACTTTCCATGTTCCTATGGTCAAAGTGTATTCAATATTTCTTAGTTGTTTAAAGACAGTAGGGTATCATTTGTAGCACATCACTCCAAACATTGTTTTGTTTCCTACTGAGGTTGTTTGTATTCATGCTTAGCTTAGATTTTTCATTTGTTGATTATTTCAAATTTCCTTCCATGTCTTGGGAAAAATGTAATTTTTTCACTGCTTTGTGCAAGTTTCACATATATTTTTGAAAAATATCGCCGTAAGGAAAAATAACCCATTACAAAATCTATAATGTATTTAATAGTTGGGTGCAGAGACAACATATTATTTATTACCAGTACATGTTTAATGTTATATCATTTGTTGCTTCAAAATACAGAAAAATAAATTTTTTATCTTCATATGAAGTTCAGCTCTATCAGATGTAAAATATACATAATATATTCATATGTCATGATCAACAATAACTGCATTGCGGAAAAAATTCTCTTAAAAAAACAGAAAGTAAAACATAGATGTCAAAATAGGACTTAAATGCTGATTTAAAATACAGTACATACAAAATGTGCATATTCTGGATATTAATGAAATATGGATTATAGGACAAGGATTAGCTTTACAACATATTCCATAGTTTCAAATAATTATACATTAGATTCTCGGTCCACAACTCCAGCAACCTGACTTTGCATGAGAGGCACAGGGCTTCAAAGCAAGGTGATATTCGTTCATTTATCAAGAAAGCTGCACACTAGTTTGTCAGTACAGCATCATCTATTGATAAAACTATTCACATCCACTTCTCCTGATCCAACTACATTACCATCAGATCCTGATGTCATGTCTACCCAGTAAACTCTCTACCCCTACTGTAACACTTTTAAGTGTAAACGTGTGTTCTTTTTCTAAGTTACTTGAAGTTGAAAAAAAAGTATGTTAGTGAAGTCCATTAAGTTGAAATGTTTATTATCAGAGACAGCAGATGTGGCCATCACCAGTGGCAACACTAGACAAGCTCTATGGCAGTGTCGACAGCCTCAGGATGACGGCTGCTTTTTTCGAAAAAATTAAGGTTGATGTCTGACTGTGTACGATGAAGAAGAAGAAGAAGAAATGTTTATTGACTGTCATTTAACTAATATGCACAGTGCATTAAAAAATATAAAACTGTTACTTTAAGTGAAGCTTGTCTTTATTTGCCGTAATTTGTTTTTAATTATTGTATTTCAATATTAATATCAATTCAATACAAAGTTTATGGTATAGAATGGGGTATAGTATTAGTTAAGCCTCTTTTAATAGTAACTCTCAAGTAAGCAGAAACTACATTTATCTTACATCTACTAATCCCCATGGGTGCCAGTTAACAGTGGGCAAACTGTATTTCAATGTTAATGAGGCAATAATCATTGTATAGCAACATTATTGTGCATAGGGGAAGAAAAAAAAAACCCCCAAAAAACAGAAACACACACACACTCTGTCTCTCTCTCTCTCGTTTATTTACTAAGTTGATCCTTTTCGACCCTTGGGTATATATGTTTGCCAGAAAGTGTCAGATTATTCTATCTGCTGTCTTCTTCTTGCTGTCTGGTTCCAGTCTAGTCTTCTGTTTCTTATAGACTGTTATATTGTCGCCTCACGCAACATGCCAATCGCCCTGTTTGCCTACACACTCAATTACAAAAAAGGACCTCCACATCCATAATGGGTAAGAAGAGGAGTAACTAAAAGAAGAGAGAGAATATCATCTCAGCAGACTCTGTGTGGTCTTAAGAGTCTGGATCCATAGTTTTTTGCTTCCCAAGACTGATGTAGTAGCTTCTTTCATTTTCCAGAGATGGCCAAACAATCAAAGATTGTTCCACTTAATTCTGCGTTTTGAGATCATGCAATTTTGTCTGATTATGGACCTTGTCTCTTCTTGTTAATTGGACTACCTTTCTTAGAGATATATATCAATCCACATCTCAACACACTCCAGTTATAAATGGGTACCTGGCTTACTGTTATGGAAAGCAAGACAGCAAGGAAGAGATTTAGCCAACCCACACAAAAAGAAAAGCTGTAAAGTAAAGTAAAGTCTCCAACACATCCTCCCCGATAACGTCTGCTATGGGACAACATTTTACAATTCTTTATATGCAACATTTTTATATTTACTCCAGTGTTGTACTATATAAGTAACATGTCCTTTACAGAACATCGTTTCTTACAATCGTCAACCTATTTGGCTAATATAAGTGTTTCTTGGCAAGTGTGCAGTATCGTAGGTTGCCCAAAAAAAACACCCTGTGTCTGCCAAACTGGACACAGCGGAATTCGAACCTGATGCACTGGGATTGTGAAAAGGATATTTCACCTCTAGGCCATGCTAGTGAAAATTCTGAGCTACTTTCCAAACACATAAAAATACTGAACTACTTTCCCAACACATAAAAGTACTGAAGTACTTTTCAAACACATAAAAATACTGAGTTACTTTATGAACACTTAAAAATACTGAACTACTTTTTCATCCCATTTGCAGTTTGTAGCAAAGAAAATATTTGTAAGCAGTAGTAATTTAAAATTAAGAACATACATATAGTTATATGCAACATAAGGAATCCAGTGTAACAAGACAACCCTGATAGTTTGTAAAATACACTTTAAAAGCAAGTAAAATAAAAAAGGACACAAAATATGTCACATAAACTACAGAGGTCTACAAATGCATTTAATATCTAAAGAACTACAAGAGCCCAGCATTTAACTACTCAAAATATTTTTTAAGATAAATCATTGTAAGCTTATTTCAGTCAGTGATTATCAAACCCAATCAAATAAGATTACAATAATAATGTCAAGGGCCAATTCTGACATTGATATTGCACAGTGACAAAAATAAAAACAATCCCATGCTTTATCCTGGTGTAGTCACTGCTATGCTTCTAGTCCGGTGAGGTTCACGAAGGAGACTGTGTGTTTCAGGTCAACGCTGGTCCCCACAGCTTTCCGAGCATGGTCGCTCCCCCAGGCCGGACTGCCTCTCTTTTGCCTGTATAAGTGGGACAGTACTGCAGGACATGTTCTGGTGTTTGCTTGTGTGCTCCACAATCGTATGTGGCAGTGTCTCTGAGACCCATTCTGTGGAGGTGGGCCTTGAGTCTGTCCCATTCTGAGTCTGAAGATCTTTGTCTGCCCATCTCTGTGAAGTTTGTCTATGCTGTCCTTTTCTGACTTCTATTCTTTGTACTGGTCTCTCCATTTCATCCTCATGGATCGTCTGATGAGCGTCTTAGCTTCTATATAGCTCTGTGGATGAGAAGTCTTCGTGCCACTACATTAGACTTTTGAGAGCTCATCTGCTTTCTTGTTTCCAAGGATCCCACAGTGGGCCGAAATCCACAGTTTTTTTTTGAGACAGCAATCTAATGTTGTATTTTATTTCATGTGAGAGTCTTATCTAGTTTGGGGCTTGAGATGGCTTGTAGTATGCTCATGGAGTCTGTTAGTATGACCGTTTTCCTTGTAGTTGTGTTTTGGCTGATAGGAATCCTCGTTGCTGCTTGTTGAATTTTTAAGTCACTGAGCCATTACCTTGTCCTGGTGCGGTTACTGAGCCATTACCTTGTCCTGGTGCGGTTACTGAGCCATTACCTATGTTTTTTTATTCCTTCTTTTGAACTTCAGTACTGTCACAGTTTCAATTTACTTATTTTTAATAAAGTATCAATCAATCAATCAATCAAAGTCCGTCATGTGGATTTCTTCATCTTGATATTCAGCCCCACTTTGGCCAATTTTTCTTTCACCCATCGTCTCTTGCATTTGACCATGACTGTGTGACAAAAGTACCAGATCATCTGCGTAGTTGAGATCCTCCAATTGTGACAATAGTGTCCCCTGAATAGCAGTTCTCTTTCCTTCGAATGATGACTTCATTATCCAATCTATACCCAACAAGAGCAGGAAAGGTGAGAGCAGGCATCCTTGTCTCCTCCCTGTTTGCACCTCGAAGCTGTCAGTCAGTGCTCCTTCATGTACCACTCTACTAACTGTGTCTTTGTACATATTCTGGATGAGGGTTTTGCACTTCTCTGGTATCCCATAGTGTCTTAACAGTTGCCATAGAGTACTTCAATCCACACTATCAAACGTTTTTTCATAGTCTATAAAATTTGCATATAGGGATAATTTCCATTCAATGCTTTGTTCTACTTTGATGCGTAGCATAGCTATATGATCTGTGCATGATCTTCCCTGACAAAATCCTGCCTGTTCCTCTCTGAGCTTTTTACCTACTTCAGTTTTTAATAATGTTCAAGATGATTTTGTTGAATATCTTGCTGGGAACTGACAGCAATGTAATCCCCCTATAATTGCTACAATCTGCCAGGTCCCTTCTTAGGCATTTAATCAGATGTCCTTCTTTCCAAATCTGTTGGCACTCTCTCCTCTTCCCATATTTTCTTGAATAATCTTTGCAATGTATCCATGGCCTTATCTGCGATGTGTATTTAAATGTTACCGTACCAAACTGCAACAAGTGAACAAATGTACAACACTTCTGGTGTAAACAGCAATACCAACCTCAAGTTTGCAAAATTTCATTATCCTCCGACTCATAATTTCCTCAGCAGACCAGTTGAAAACGATGTCGGGGTGAGTAGACGAGATCCTTCAGAGTTGACCAGGGCATATTGTTGATTCGGCTTCTAACATCGTGAAGGATGTTCAACCCTGTTGACATTCATCGCAGAATGCAGGCAGTGTATTGGTGATCACCATACACTGCCTGCATTCTGCGATGAATGTCAACTGGTTGACATCCTTCAGCTGTTAGAAGCCGAATCACCACTTGCTGGTCAACTCTGAACGGATTCCATATCACACCCGCCATGTTTTCAATGGTCTGCTGAGGAAACTATGAGTCGGAGGATAATGAAATTTTGCAAACTTGACGGTTGGTATGTACTGTTTACACCATAAGTGACATCATCATGCGCATCGTACGTATGTTCATATGTTGCAGCTTGGTCCAGTTTCATTTGAACACACCTCGTATATCTGCCATTATGGCTTCTGCTGTTATTCCATCTGGTCCAGTTGCTTTTCTTTTCTTGAGTTTGGATATGGCCCTTTGGATTTCTATCTGACTTGGTGGGTATCGTCCAAGTTCAGGGTCTCCTCTGCTGGTAGGATATTTGGTGCTTCTTGTAGTGAAGGTCTGTTTAGACTTTCTTTAAAATACACAATCCATTGTTTCTGTTGTTCCTCCGATGATGTCAATATCATGCCTTCTCTATCTTTGTTTGGTTTGTCTGTCTGTATATTTCTATTTGCCATTTTCTTTGTTAATGAGATCTGTCATTTACCTCTCTCTGCTGCCTTCTTTTCCTTTTATTCTTTCTTATACATACCTCTTTTTCTGTAACAGCATAATTACTCTATGCTTCTCCTTTGGTGGCTCCGGTTCAGCAATTGTTGGGTATAACTTTCTTCTTTTTCCTTTCTTCTACTTTATGTAATGTCTCTGTTAGGATCCATTCTTTGTGTTGGATTCTCTTGAATCCTACAGTTTCTTCGCATGTCTTATTCCACATCTCTTTAGCCTGGTTCCACATACTACTTATTAATGTCCATCTCTTCATCCTCATATAGCTCTTGTAGCACTTGGTGTCTGTTACTAAGTTTTACGCTCAATTCTGTCTTCCTTTCCTGGTCATGTAAGAGGTGTATATTATATCTTGTTGTCCTTGAGCCCTGTACTGGGTGCTTTTTTAGTTTGAGTTGCAAAATCCACAGCAACATATAATGGTCTGATGCTACATCCGCATTTCACTTTACTCTTACATCTTGTTGTGTACTTCTGAATGCTTGACTGACACAGATGTGATCAATCTGATTTTCTGTTACATGATCTGAAGATCGCCATGTGGCCTTATGTATCTTTTTATGTGGAAATATACTTCCTCCAATTATCACTTTGTGTAGCGCACAAAACTCTGCAAACATTTCTCCATTTTTGCTCATCTGTCCCATTCCTTGTCTCCCCATAATCTGTTCATAACCAAGGTTGTCTGCTCCCACTTTAGCATTGAAGTCTCCAATGTCAAATTTAATATAATATAATATATATATATATATTAATATTTAATAAAGTATAAGGCACAATAATTATATATTCTAGCATTCTACTGTCTACAAGGAAAATGTATGGCATGATCAGACACCACACTCAACTGGTTCATAAACTTAGGTCTATGTAGCCAGTACCAGCAATGGAAGCATGAATACAAATGCCACATAAGGATTCCCAGACCAGTAAAAGAAAACATAAATCTGTAACATGACCAATTTTGCTATAGTACTACAGTTTCCCCGCATGGAATGTAAATTTTACTGTAAGGAATGTAGTTTTATTATTTCTATTTACAACCAGCAAGCTACAGGGACCATCAGCATCCATACCTTATGCCATTTGATGAGAGAGACTGAGCACCTATGGGTATGCCCGGAGTGCAGTGACGTCGATTCACAGAAACAGAAATAATTTCTAGTTATGAAAGTAAATCAAATTACCTGGACGGTGCTTTAAAAGTGTTTTTGTTGTCTGATGGGACATAATACATTTTTCTGTTGTTTTTGTTGTTCCAAACAAAATAAATGTATCAGTGTGGACATATCACAAACATCATTGGAGATTGGCATTTATCTTCACCTAAATAGTGTCTAGATATGAATACTTTGTGTAGGTTTTTTATATTTAAAAAACTTCTTATTAGACACATACTTTTTTGATACACCTTGTATATTCATGGAATTCATTCAGTCCAAAACTACAGAGAAATGTAATTAATTATTCCTGTTAAACTATCTGACCTGGTTTAGTCCCCATTATAAATGGATGAGCAGATGCTTGTAATAATAATTAAAGGTTGATTGTTCCAGGTGTACAGTTAAGATGCTAAAAACATTCTTATATTTGAAACTTGTAAATTATTATATTTTCAACCACCTATACTTTGCTTAACTCTTGACATTAGTTTATCAAGACCTCTCTGTAAAAACTTGTTCTAACTCCTGACATTAGTTTATCAAGGTTTCTCTGTAAAAACTTGGTATAACTCCTGACATTAGTTTATCAAGACCTCTCTGCAAAAACTTGGTCTAACTCCTGACATTAGTTTATTAAGGTTTCTCTGTAAAAACTTGTTCTAACTCCTGACATTAGTTTATCAAGGTTTCTCTGTAAAAACTTGGTATAACTCCTGACATTAGTTTATCAAGGTTTCTCTGTAAAAACTTGGTATAACTCCTTACATTAGTTTATCAAGGTTTCTCTGTAAAAACTTGGTCTAACTCCTGACATTAGTTTATCAAGGTTTCTCTGTAAAAACTTGGTATAACTCCTGACATTAGTTTATCAAGGTTTCTCTGTAACAACTTGGTCTAACTCCTGACATTAGTTTATCAAGGTTTCTCTGTAAAAACTTGGTATAACTCCTTACATTAGTTTATCAAGGTTTCTCTGTAAAAACTTGGTCTAACTCCTGACATTAGTTTATCAAGGTTTCTCTGTAAAAACTTGGTATAACTCCTGACATTAGTTTATCAAGGTTTCTCTGTAAAAACTTGGTCTAACTCCTGACATTAGTTTATCAAGGTTTCTCTGTAAAAACTTGGTATAACTCCTGACATTAGTTTATCAAGGTTTCTCTGTAAAAACTTGGTATAACTCCTGACATTAGTTTATCAAGGTTTCTCTGTAAAAACCTGGTCTAACTCCTGACATTAGTTTATCAAGGTTTCTCTGTAAAAACTTGGTTTAACATTAGTTTATCAAAGTTTCTCTGTAAAAACTTGGTCTAACTCCTGACATTAGTTTATCAAGGTTTCTCTGTAAAAACTTGGTCTAACTCCTGACATTAGTTTATCAAGGTTTCTCTGTAAAGACTTGGTCTAACTCCTGACATTAGTTTATCAAGGTTTCTCTGTAAAGACTTGGTCTAACTCCTGACATTAGTTTATCAAGGTTTCTCTGCTAATATTTCACAAAGGACAAATTATCCTGGATCTGCTTACTGCTTTGCAAAGTTTGGTATCGGGGTTGTAGGTTTGTATGGCCGAAGAAGGTGCAACATCACCGCCTGTTGAAAGAAAAAACATACCGCTTGTTTCATTTTTGAATACAATTATAATGGTTAGTGTAAAGAAAAAACATAATGCTTGTTTCATTTTTGAATACAATTATAATGGTTAGTGTAAAGAAAAAACATAATGCTTGTTTCATTTTTGAATACAATTATAATGGTTAGTGTAAAGAATTTCTCCTACCTACTTATTTGAAGGTTCTAAAACCATATTAGGGAGAAAAACTCCCTTCGACTTATTCTGGGTTTTAAAGCAGCTGAAAGAAACCTTGAGGCATTTTTAGTCTGTTATGGTATCCTGTCAAATACTTAGCTCTGTCCCTATTTATAAAAGATTAAGTTTCACTGCAGCCTCTCCATCTATTATCTTCTACTTCTTCTTCTTCGTACACTGTCAGACGTCAACTTGAATTTGTTCGAATAAAGCAGCTGTCATCCTGAGGCTGTTGACACTGCCATAGAGCATGTCTAGTGTTGCCACTGGTGATGGCCACATGTGCTTTCTCTGGTCCTCGTATGTCGGGCAATTTTGCAGCAGATGTTCAGCGGTTATTTTCCCTGTGCCACACGACCAATCGTCAGTGCCACCTATCTTCAATTTATTGAATAGATGGTACCTTAGTCTGTTGTGGCCTGTGCGGAGTCTGAAGACCACGACCTGCTCTCTTCTGTTCAGCTGGTAGTAGGCATCATTTTTTGTGTAGCCGGTGTGTTATGTTTCCCATTTGGCCATGTATCTGGCCCTAATAAGCCTTTTGGACTCTTCGTAGGTCACACTAGAATCTGGTTGTGGTAGTCTTGCACCTTCTTTTGCCAGTCTGTCTGCCTCCTCGTTGCCTTGGATGTTACAGTGGGATGGAACCCACTGTACCACTACTCCATTTGGTGCGGACTGCTGGCATAGTTGACAGAGTACTGCTATTAATTCATTAAGTTCAGTATTTTTCTGGCTTTTCTGTGAACAGGACTATCTGGCTTTCATTGCTTTCGCCTGTGTGCATTGCTTCTACTGCAGCCTTCAGTGCCTCTGCCTCCGCTCTGAAATTGCTTGATAATTTTCCAGTTGCCACTGACAGTGTTATTTTTCTACCATTTGGTAGGCTCAGGAATACCCCTGCCCCTCCATTCTGTGTTGTGTTTGTTACAGAACCGTCAGTGTATGCATGGGTCCAGTCCATGCTTGGGTAGTTTTCCGCTATGTACCTCATGGTTATGTCTCTTCTTTCTTTTTCAGTCTGGCTGTTCTTGTTTCCAATACCTGGTATATTTTCTACCACCTCCAGAATGATATGCTGCTTCCATGTGGGTTTGCATACAGTAGGGATGGGCTTTGGTGTTGTTAATGTGTTCATAGGGTCTTCGCTCATTTTTGCTTTGGCTATTTCTGCAAAGTTTCTCCGCTTTAGTTCCCCATTTCCAAATCTATTTAGTCTCTGATGCATTGGATGGTCTGTCAGTCTTCTGAGTTTCTCTGCTTGCTGCTGGGCTCTGCAGTCTCTTCTGTCGGTCATGGATTGCAGATTTGTAATCTTTTTAAGTTCTACAATTGGCATTGACTTCATGCCTCCTGTTACAACTCTCATGGCTTGGTTTTGAAGTTTGCTAATTTTATCAACGTTCACCTTTGCTGCTGTTGTCCATGCCGCAATGCCATACACAAGAACTGGTCTCACTCTTCCAGTGTACAGTTTCTACAGTATTCTTTCATCTGCTCCCCAGCTTGTGCCAGCAAGTTTCCTCATGATTGCCATTCTTTGTCTTGCTCTCATTCGGTTTCTCTCGATCTGACTTTTCCATGTCATGCGCCGATCAAATGTGACTCCCAAGTAGTTTGGGTTGTCGTTTGTCTGCAGATATTTGTCGTTAAGACTTATTTTGGTGTTCTGTGGTTTATTTGAAAGTGAGAATATCGTACATGTTGTTTTTTTCCTCGTTTATTTTGACCAGCCATGAGTTCGCCCACTCCTCCAACGATGTTAGGGCCAGCTACATTCGATTGTTTGCTACGGTGAGATTTTTTTCAGAGGAATACATAGCCAGATTGTCTGCAAACATGGAGCTGTGGACTCTTCTTGGTATATTCTCTGTGATGTTGTTTATATACACCAGGAAAAGTGTGGGTGACAGTACTTCCCCTTGGGGTACTCCTTGCTCCAGTGTCACCTTTTTGCTCATCTGCCCTTGTACTTGAACTCTGGCTGTTCTGTTTTCGAGGTAGTGGCTGATCCATCTGTACATTTTTCCAGATACTTCACATCTTCGTTGCTTGACTTTATGTCCCTCTTTCTACACCTTGTCAAATGCCTTCTCTAGATCCACCCAAACCGCTACTGTATGCTTTTTCTCTTGGTAAGCATCCTCTATTTCCTGCGCTATGAGAGTGATCTGGTCCTCAGTGGATCTGTGTTGTCTAAATCCTGCTTGCTGTGGAATTAATATGTGTTTTACTTCCAGGTGCCACATCAGTCTGGTGTTTATCATACGCTCCATCAGTTTACCTACACAGCTCAGTAGACTGATGGGCTTGTATCCATTTGGATCTGTTCTATCTTTTTCTTTCTTCAGTACTGGTATTAGTACAGCATCTTTCCATGCCTGCGGTACAATTCCCCTTTTCCAGCTTTGGCTCAGGACTGATAGTAACTTCCTCTTTGCTGTTTGGCCCAACCCCATCAGCATTTTGTTTGTTACGCCATCTTTTCCGGGCGATTTCTTTTTCTTTAAAGTTCTCATGGCCTCATCCATTTCATTCATTGTTAGTTTTGTCATCATGTGCTCCTCTGGTGCATTTTGATGTTGTCGTGGCTCTTTTGTTCTTCACTAATGTCTGTATGCCTGTCTGTAGGGACATCAATGTGGTTTGCTCTGGCATAATGTTCTATAAAGGCGTTTGCTGCTTTTTTTCCGGTAAGCATGTTGTCGCCCTGCTTGATGGTAATTTGTTTATTTGATGGTGTTTCGTCATTCATGGCTCTGACTAAATTCCATAGTTTGTTCCCTTCTTTATCTAGATTGAGGCTTTCTGTTTTATTTTTCCAGCTGTCTCTTGTTATTTGGTTCAGTGTTCTTTTGTATTTTGCAGTGATGGCCTTGAGGGCGATATTTGCTTCCATAGATTGCTCTCTCTCTGCCATGTTCCTAGCATTTGAGACTTCATCCTCCGCTTTCTGCAGTTCATGATTCCAATATGACTTGTAGTTTTTCCTTGCCCCTCTTGGGATGGTTTCGGAGGCTGCTTGCAGTATTGCTTTGCTTAGGCTTTCCACCATAGGTTTCATATTGTTATTTCGTGTGTTGATAGTTTCACACAGTTCATCTGTCAGCATTGTAAATCTGTCCCAGTCGGCTTGTCTATAGTTCCAATGTGGCAGCGGTTTTATTTCCTGGGGGCCTACTTCCATATCAATTTCTAGCCTAATTGGTCTGTGGTCGCTACCTGCCAATGTGTCGAGCACCTGACGATCTATTTTGTGGTGAATATCATCTATTATCTAATTATTGTAGTTATAGCTAGCCTCTTTTCCTCTGTCAAAATATATTTTTAAATCAAATTTTAGCACCACATCACACCGGTCTTGTCAGAATTGATCTGAGAGCTTGTTTCTTCCTATATTTTGTATCTAGAACAGTTGGTATTCTTCGAATTATTATCCTTTTTAGTACTTTGTTGGGCCCTGAGAGAAGAATGATTCCTCTCAAAATATTGCAGTTTGTGTAGTCTCATTTTTGGGGGTAATTTTCCAATCATTTCTTTGCTCTATAATCATGGCAGTATATGTCTGCCGAATTTGTGTAAATAGTTGATTGAATATCTCTGTTGCCAATTCAGGATTTGTTTTAAAAAGTTATCCTTTCAAGCTGTCATGACCTTGTGCCCTTCAATTCCTTTTTATGAATGTATGTGTTTACATTTAGGTCTGTTCCAGCCTCATGATTGCTTAGATGTGTTTTGCATGAATTTTTATTTCTTACTGTTTATCTTAAATGTTTGACCAATCTATCTTCTTACCTATTGTCTGTTGTGATGAGGTTTCCATGTTTATCTTTCACTGATCCAATTCTGTTTACACCTCATTTTCCACATATGAATTTTGTTATTTTGTACACTGCACTTTGTTCATTCCTATCTTTCATTTCAGTCCTGTGCAATAATCCGTGAAATCTGGAGGACCAGGATGCTTTGTCTATCCATTCACTAGTAATCTGTCTGACCTGAGTGACCTTGTCAGGAATATATGCAAGCTGATAGCCTCTTTGAATTATTGATGGAGTGGGAAAAGAATGAAAAGGCTTATAGTGTATTATATTTACGTTTTCCGACAACCAACTCTGTTTTGCATTTAAAATGTAAGGTATGGCTGCATCCTACCATTTTGTTTAGCCTGCCAATGGTCTGGTCCCTACCCAGTCAGAGTTTCGATTTCGGTCTACTTTAATTTACAGAAGTACATTTTCCATGTATGAGATTTCCTTCCATTTTACAGGCTTCGACTAGTTTGGTGGATGGGTTTTTGTTGGCTAAAGTTAACGTGTACGAATAGATATTGTTTATGAATCATCCTGATTACTGTGCTGTGTTAATGAAGCAAATGGTTGAATGTACACACCATAACAGTCCACATTCTGTTCTCAGCCTCCTGCCACACGAGAGACTCTTTGCCATAGAAAATGTCATCAGTCACTTCCTCTTGCTTGCGTGGAAGGCAATGTAAAAACACCCAGTCTTCACTTGCCTCCTTTAACATCTGGAGGAAAAAGTATATTGCTTTAAAAAAACAACTAAAAACTCACGTTGATTACATATTATCCTTTTTAATTTTTTAAAATTTGTTAAATGACTATATGGCACAACTCACAAACTAACTTACATGTGTTCGGATTAATGAATGAGCAAGATAGTACACCCTTATGGGAAGTAAACCCATTAAAAAAACAAATTCATGCTCTGGGTCGTAACACCCAAAACATAATACCCTCTGCCTTAAGAAATAAAAGATGAACAGACAAACAAACAAAAAAACCTCCTAAACTTGTGTGCACTAGTTTGAAGAAATGAGTGTTTCTATTCATTTCTAGTGTTCCAATAAATATATGTTGACATCAATAGCCTTATGGGTTCATAAATTGCACTAGAGAAAGTCATAACCAATTGATTCACATTTTTACCTTTCTGTTGATCTGGTAGCCTGCAAAGTCCTTTAGTCTTTTTTTCTTCTCCTCCTCTTGTCCCATGCTAACCCAGGTGTCAGTTACTACAACGTTTGCCTGGTAAGCAGCTTTGACTGGATCACTACCCAAAAGAATTGCGGCTCCTGTCTGGGTAAGCAAAGCAAATGAAACTGTTGTATGTATGTATACAATTTCAAAAAGCCAAAAGTGATCATTAAGCCTGTTCCAATTGTAACAAATTTAAAATCTATTAAAAAAAGAAAAGTAATTGGTTCTAAATGTTGTTATATCCGGGAGTTGGGGTTGGTTGAGGATGAACTCTCAACACCAACTAAATGCTCCCATGGTGTGAGTCTTCAAATAGCTTCTGACAACAAAGTCCAACTCCTGGCCTTCGCGTGGCAGAACTGTTTTAACTAACAAGAAAAGGGGCAGAAGGTGAGTCACTGACGCCTTAAAACCAGTAGTTTTGGGCAGATGGGGCTCAAAAGCCTAGGAAGCCAGCTCATCTAGGAGAAGGAAAACTCTGATTTCAAACCATCTGAAGCCTTCAGATAAGTTACTGGCATATCTTGTTGGATTTTGTCAGATATGGCTCTGCAACCTGTTTTCTGAAAGTTTGTCAGCATCTACCAAACCTGACAACTGATGATGTGCGAAGGAGGACATGCAAGAGGATACAATGCTTTATCCTAGAGCGAGGAAAGACAACCTCATCTGAGTATTGTGGCAGGGCAGACTAGACCCTAAGCCTTGGTTGGTGCCTGGTCTAGGAGTGAAGCCCCGATAGGCAAACAGATAGAGCATTGCTCTGCTGATCTGGCAGCTTCTGCAGCTTGCCTTGTTGTATTACCTTTCTTTTGAAATAAACAAGGCAGACCGAGAGAGGGACCATACTGCATGGGCAACACATGGTCTCTGTATTTCTGCACGGGCTATCGTCTGATAAGACGAAAAGAGCCAATTTATTTTAACATTAGGCTCTGAAGTACCAAACATTTTTTTTAAGATGACAATACCAGAAAGATAATTTTAGTAGCAGATATGTTTAGGAAGTTAACAGAGTAGTTAACCAGTGTGCCTCTACAAACATATAACAGATTTCATGCAACATTTTTCTGCATAGAAAAAAGGGTAAAGGAAATCTCGTAACAGACACTACCATCAAGTATGAAGTGTTAAGAGTTCTAACTGTACCAGCTGTTCACCAAGAACGTGATCAATGATAAAAATAGATACAGAGAGAGAGAGAGAGAATGGGTTGGGGGAGGGTGGGGGTGGTATAGTAGTAGGAGGGAAGGAGGAGAGAAGAGGGTGGAGGGTTTAAATCTATTTCACAACCTTCAACCCCACAGCTCCTTAATCTGATAACATATGCAGCACTGACTACAGATACTGTTTTAAAACAGGCTACTTATTGATAATAGCCTTACAGTTATATTGATAAGATAAACCCAGGTTACCAAAAATGTGTACATTGTAGTGAAGATATAAAAAGATTAAACAATAGCTACTGATAATTTTAATGACCCTTTCATGTGGCATGTTTATGACACCAATATTGTATGAATACAATATAACAATACTACTTGTCTCTTTAAGAAAGGTATTGTTTTTTGATCTTATGAAATCAAAGATAAAACAGCAAATAAAATATCTGGAGATAATCCTGTTTTATTGTTAGAATGTGAGGAAAGGTCAAAAAGTAACAAAAGATCATCTCAGGTAAAAAGCGAATGAAAAAAGAAGAATCTCAGGTAAAGAATTACAATTTTTCAAAAAATAATGTTTAAAAACAAATTGGTAGCTACGATAACTAATAATCAAATACTTGTCCCTGTGTTATGTTCACTATAATCAACTTTTTGATAATGGTTTACCTTCTCTGCCAGTTTTAAGGCCTCAGTAGTAATATTTCTGTCAGGATTGTAATTCTGAAAGGAGAAATAAGACCATGGCAGGAGTTTTCAAACCTCTTTATCCAAACATGTCATTGCTTTCTTTTATGAAAAGTTGTACTTCAGGATTATATTAACTGAAAAAATATTAAAATTAGCATTTCTTAAAATAATTCACTTGATTTTTTGGACATCACAATCTACCTCAGCATGGTGTTGCGGATTCGGTCACAAATTGTCTTTTTGGCTGTGCTTCTAGTAAGGACGAAGATTGACATTCGTAACACAATGTAAGAATAAATAATGCATTTATCAGCAATTTAATAGTGGACACTGTTTGCCTTTTGAATTCTATATGTGATCTCTATGTCCCCTCTACCGTCATCAGTGAACATACTACCAATACAAACAACAAAATATGATTTTTTAAAAATGAAATGCATTTTTGTTCATTGCCAAGTTTTCCATTCTTTATGTGCACTTTTAAGTTACATTGCAGCACTGACCTTGAACCAAATCTTTCAAAGCCATTTGAGAAGTCAACAGATGATGTTTCATTTCCCTCCCTTTACATTCCAATTTATTTGTTGCATTCTATTCTCTGTGTATTTTAAGGTTTTCCATTTTTTTCTTTTCTCCCCACAGATCAAGACCACACATAAAAAGAAAGCAATCAAATATAACAAATAATACTCTTTTGACAAAAGTTCCCTGAAAATCATTCCAGCTCACCTTGGGTGTAGCAGCATTTAAATCAATGCCTAACTTGGCACAGCCATACATGAGTGAATGAAGAATATTGTTTCCATCTCCAATCCATGCAATCTTTAATCCCTTAAGATATCCAAAGTGTTCCTGGAAGGGACCAAATAATAAATAGATTGTGTGGTTGGTTTGGTGTCCAGCCTATCAATGTGCAGTGACTGTTAAGCTGTGTTACAACTAACATATCGTAATAAATCATATGGATTAATGCAAGTTATATTATTAACACCGTTTATTTCAACAACAAAAGTATGAGTAGCAAAGTGCTTCTTGCTGCAAAGGTACCAGATTCAATTCCTGGTTTCACCAGTCTAATCTACAAAGCTGTTGTTGTTGTTTGTGAATGCCCACAATGAGTAGGTTACTCTTTTGTGCACCCTGAAAAGGATGTTAACTGGTGGGTTGCAGTGGCTTTCCTCACATCCCGAGCGTGCTGATGAAGGTGAACTGGGGTCCTCCAAGCTGTTGAGCTATGCTTGGCTTCATCTGCATGTCACTCACTACTACGGGGATCACGTCGATCTCTCACCTCGTTAGCCAGGCTGCCATGAAAACAGCCCGTTTCCAGGGAGGGCTACTAGGAAGCCAAGACGCTTTCTCTGCCAGTATGTTTTGCCTGATCAGACATTAATCTTCCTCCCCTTACAAAGCTGTAAATGGATATCTAATTTACTGTTTGAGAATTAAGGCAGTGCTAAAAGGAATAGGCTATCTATCCCATCTCACCAAAAAAACTGAGACCTACTACAATGAAGAGTTGGGCACTTCATCTCTGACAGCAATGCCTGCTTTGGTTCCTCTCAGTGAATAGGTCATTGACCATATCTCACCAGCATACACAGTTCTGGACTATTCTTTGTGCTTCTCTCAAGGTGTAACTATTTAATTGTGGTTCTCGCTCTCACATTTTCTTCTCCATGTATTTATAGGTCTACTTCTCTGTCTCTTCCCACGAGGATTCAATTTAACAGCCTACCTGGCTCTGATAGATAATATAGTGATATTTTTGTAGGCCTTGTTTCAAAGTCGGAGTGTTTTATACTGTGATTTATGCCTTATGGCCCAATGCATCTGACTCAACCATGCAGTCTGCACATAGAGAAATGTATTTTTCTATGCACTTGGAATACAACATAATTCCTGGACAATATTTATGACCACTGCTTTCTTTAGATATATTCAAGTTGATGTCTGAAAGAGTGTGCTGTTGTTGTTGTTGTGTACTTGAGTTAGGTACTCTTGACAATTTTCTTTGGTCGTAGATTTGGTGGCTCTCCTCACATCCCTGAGGCATACCTGTGAAGGTTGACTGGGGTCCTCCCCACTGTAGTGCAATGTGAGGCTTCTCAGTTAACTCACCACTATGGGATCACAGTGCCGATCTCCACCTCATTAGCCAGACTGCCATGAAATAGCCTGTTTCCAGGGAGATCTGCTTGGAAGTGAGGTGGGGGTCTTAATCAGTATGTTTTTACTGACCGGACATTAGTCTCCTCTCCTATAAAGAGTATGTAGAAGAAGACATCACAATATCCTCAATATCAATTCAGCAGGTATGTCAAATGTGAAGAAAACAACATTTTGAATGCATCCTGATCTTTTTCTGTGCTGTATCAGAGAGGTCCTAGATCTTTTGAGGATGGAAGGAGGAAGTGAGTGAGTGAGAGAGAGAGAGAGACAGACAGACAGACAGACAAGAGAGAGTGTGTGAGATGGTATTTGAAAGGCTAGAACCCGATTGAGTTGATTGGTACATCTTGCCATAAATGAACAGTGTTGCCACTATGAATGAAAAAACAATTGACACTGCATTAAAAAAAAGAGTTAGTCTAGAATGATGATGATGTTTTGTTGTTGTTTTATGCCCACAATGAGCAAGTTTACTCTTTTGTGCGCAGTGAAAATGACATTAAGTGGCGGATTGTAGTAGCTTTCCTCACATTCTGAGCATGTTGATGAAGGTGGACCATGGTCCTCCAGGTGGTTGTGCTATGCTTGGCTTCATCTGTGTGGTGCTCACTACTACAGGGATCACATCGATCCACATCTCGTCAGTCAGGCTGCCTTGAAAACAGACTGTTCCCAGGGAATGCTACATGGAAGAGAGATTGTTGTCTTGGTCGGTGTATTGTGCCTGACCCTGAGGCGATATCCTTGTCAGTATGTTGTGTCTGACAGGACAGTCTAGAATGATAAACCCATGTGTAACTTGAAATAATCAGGAGTTTCAAATGGAGTATGATTTAATAACAGCTGGACTATCCATGCATTAAAAGTAGGTGATTCTCAGCAGATATGGTTGGATACTGTGCAGTAAAGAACGGTCGGATATCAGGTGCAGCGCGCAAGACTAAAGTCAATAAGAAGCTTCTTACAGTCAACCCAGCCCCTACAGACTAATCCAGAAAAATGACGCATCGAAAGTTGGAAACAGCCGACAAAGTTCCACTTGATCGAGTTACAGGAGGAACCTGCCCTATGCAACATGGAAGTCACTAAATAGACTTTGAACTGGTGTATCATGATGCAGGAAAAACCTGAAAAGATGGGGATACAGGGATGATGAAACATGCGAATGTAGAGTAACACAAGACCAGGACTATCTGATTATCTGCCCAAACCTCCCGGAGACTTGTAGCATGGATGACCTGCTGAGTGCTAGTGACAGGGTAATCAACATGGCTGAATACTGGAAGAATGATGTGTGACATAGCGCCTAAGATACGGAGAGTAAATAAGTAAAGAACGGGATCAATCCAGCTGTCAAAGTATGTCATAAATGTCAATTGAAAAAAGGTGGACCATAGGGCTAGCAATCTCATCATGTGAAACAACACATCAACACAAAAAGAGCATGGGAAAATCTTGTATAACACACATGCCTTTGGACAGATAATTGAAAGTTTTTGATAACATTGCAGATCTTCACCACCACGAACAATTTGAAATTGGTAAGACAATTAACCGTCTCAGCTCAGTAGGTACAGACCACGAGACACGCAGAACATCATTATATCGACCGATTGATAAAAAACAAGATTATAAACACTACCATTGGCCATTATTGCATAGCAACAAACTCTCTTTGGCCAGGAGACATAAATTTTAACTGGGCATCCAAGACTCGCAATGCTACAGAGCAGGATTTGGTTGAGTTTTACATTTTCTGTGAATTCTTTAAGAGGACTGTGGATTTTAAAAGAATAGCCTTCCAAATGATTGATTCTTTGCTTCAGGGAATGAGAGATGGCTTTGCAGTTAGTCAAGATGATCATTAGAGGAAGAGAAAGACTGTATTGAAAATTAAACAAAATTATGTACAAGTTTATTTGTAATTGGGTACCTGACTTAAAGTTATGGAAGAAAAGGCAGCAAGGAAGGGGACTGGGTACCCCACCTCATACAATAAAGCCTCTAACACTTCATCTCTGAAAATAGTTTCTGCTATGTGACTTTTAAAACATAAAAATAATTGTTAAAATATTTTAAATATTTACCTGAAGAGTAAGTAAATCAGCTAGAATCTGAAGTGGATGGAGTAAATCTGAGAGGCCACTGATCACTGGCACCTTGGACTCAGTTGAAAGGTCATCCAAAATTTCCTGACCATAGACCCTGGCCAGTATAATATCAGCCATGCCAGCCAAAACCCTGTTAAGAGACAAAAGAACATTTTATGACCATTCACATTAATGGTCCTTGCATTATATGTTATAGTGCTTTATATGTGACAGCAAACTTACAAAATTATATCAGACGATAGATATGTTAAAATTAAAATAAGTAGTTAATTTGGCTTGGCTTGGCTTCGTTCATTCTTAATCTCCCACTACCAAACACTGAAAGGGCTTAAGTAGCAGAATGTAGTCCAGAGAACGGAATGCGTTGTGTCGTAGTTTTACAGCTTGACTGCGATATTTGCACCTTTCGGTCCAACATATCCAACTTCAGCAAGCATTTTTTGAGTACCGGGTTAGCATTCCCTCTTCGATCCCTTCTCCTTAGCCAGTCTGCCCTGCTGCAGCCTGTTATCCAGGATCACCGCGGGGAGGTGTAGAAGGGTCTTGGCAGCTTTGGTTCGCTGGCCCTGACGCTAGCAGTCAGCTATGAGTCTCTGACCACGGCAGCTCATGCGGTGCTCAGCATCTTTATCTCCTCAGTAGTTAATTTCATTGTCTTATATAATCATTCCAGCAGTTACATTGATTAACTAAATTGGTAAAGGTCTCTTCTAAACTAAATCTTTAACCCTTAATTGTCGTTAACAATTTCTTACCTTGCAGAATCTTGTACACTTTCATTGACACCCAAATGAATATCATCTGGTCCAAGAAAACATGCATGACCTCCAAGTTTTGCCATCCCTGAATAGGAATGAGATAACAGAAAAAAACATTTAAAACTGGAGTTAAATTTATGGGTTTAGTTCTTGGAACTGTTTTTTTTGGCGCTATTCCTAAACTGTTTACTTACTTGCAAACATGTGCTTATTTTCACTGGCACATTTTGATTGAAATAAAAATCTGCAAACTTGTCTCTTGGTGTCATAGAGTAAAGTGAATATGATATTCTAAATTCGGTTTTTGATTGAGCAATAAAAAAAAAGGTATCTCGATGGGATGATTCGCTAATAGGCGTGATTCATTAAGTGTTATCTAAGCCTCTATGTTTACAATCCCTGAACAGTAACATTTGTTCTGTTGTTTTTATTATTTGATGTAGTTGATTCAAACTGGCAGTCAAAGACCCAATTTGTCAGTGTTAACTATTGGCACTTTCAGTTTGTTTTTCATAGTTATATTTGCAGTTAATTTATATAATATGAGGAGGCTTCAAATGAAAACCTTAAAAGTTGGAAAGAAAATACAAAAACCATTCCTTTATATTGTAACTTCTAAATATGGTTGCTAAGGATGTCAAGTGTGTTCTGCATGTGCCATCACGGTGTAGACAGACGAACATCATGATGTCATAATTGCAGTTAAAAGATGGCAACCACACTATCGACGTGCACCAAAGAAGAGCAGCGTTCTGTTATCTGTTTTGTGAGATGCAAAAGGGATGAAACCTATAGAAATTCATCAACAACTGAAGATACAGTACGATGATGCGTATCTTTCACTCCACCCACTGCATGAGTGGAGTAGGAAGTTCCAAAACGGTCCAAGTTGACGGACTGTTCCCGACCGGGTCAGGCACACTGAGTAGTGACACCAGAGTCAATTGCAGCCATTGACCACCTCGTAAAGGAAAATTCCTGATTGACTGTGAGCAAAAGGCATGCATTTCCTTCATTTGCCAATGAATTTCTATAGGTTGCACCCCTTCGCTGTTAAAAAAACGGATAACAGAACACTGCTCCTCTTTGGTGCATGTCAATAGTAAGGCGACCATCTTTTAACTACAATTATGATGTCATGTTGTTCATTTGCACCATGATGGCACATGTAGGACACTCTTGTTATCCTTACCAACCATATTAGCAAGTTACATTACAAAGACATGATTTTTTAAAAATGTATATCCCATTTTTAAGGTTTTCATTTGAAGCCCTCTAATATATTCATTTCTGTAAATCAAAAGAAACATTGTATTGCCAATATTTGCACACTAATACAGAGTAGATGTACTATGACATTACCTGTAGGAATTTAAAAAGAAACTATAATAACAATGTTTATTCCCATTGCTGGGATCTAAGCAGAGGAGATATATCTTCTTCTTCTTCTCCATCGTACGCAGTCAGACAGCAACCATTATTTTTTCAAAAAAAGCAGCCGTCATCCTGAGGCTGTCGACACTGCCATAGAGCTTGTCTAGTGTTGCCACTGGTGATGGCCACATCTGCTCTCTCTGATCCTCGTATGTCGGGCAGTTCTGCAGCAAATGTTCGGCGGTCATTTTCCCGGTGCCATACGGGCATTCGTCAGTGCCACCTATCTTCAATTTGTTGAATAGGTGGTACCTCAGTCTATTGTGGCCAGTGCGAAGTCTGAAGACCACGACCTGCTCTTTTCTGTTCAACTGGTAATAGGCATCGTTTTTTGTGTAGTCAGTATGTTCGGTTTCCCATTTGGTCATGTATCTAGCTCTAATAAGCCGTTTTGACTCTTCATATGTCATACTAGTATCTGGTTATGGTAGTCTTGCACCTTCTTTTGCCAGTCTGTCTGAGAGGACATATATGACTGATGAATTAAGGCCTCTTGTCACCACGATAGGCTTTTATTTTAATCTTCGGAAATAAAAAACAAACAAATGTTGTGCTATTAAATCAATGTTCCCTTTGCCAGAAGACAGTTGTCCAAACTACTCTGTTACCCACTCCTCGTGGAAATTTATAACACCGAAAAGCACTTAAAATCAAATAAATAAGTGTGAATTGTTAAATAAGCACACATATGTAATATACAAATACATTATTCTCATTTACAGGTTGTTTTTTTTGTCCTTACTGAGTTAAATTTGGTCTGGGATCAAGATGCTGAGCAGCGCATGAGTTGCAGTGGTCAGTGACCCATAGCTGACTGCTAGCGTCAGGGCCAGCGAACCAGAGCTGCCAAGACCCTTCTACACCTCCCCGCGGTGATCCTGGATAACAGGCTGCAGCAGCGCAGACTAGCTAAGGAGAAGGGATCGAAGTGGGAATGCTAACCCAGTACTCAAAAAATGCTTGCTGAAGTCGGATGTGTTGGACCGAAAGGTGCAAATATCGCAGTCAAGCTGTAAACTACGTCACAACGCATTCCGTTCTCTGGACTACATTCTGCTACTTAAGCCCTTTCAGGGTTTGGTAGCGGGAGATTGAGAATAAACAAAGCCAAGCCAAATTTGGTCCAGTGTATGAACTTTTCTGACATACAAAACTGAAATACTATCTCCATTTTAGATATCATTAAACGTGTATTGTAATCACTTGAAGAACTTAACTAAAAAAAATAAATGGATCATCTCAAATAGAACAGCTTGTTAGAATTCAATAAAACGATAAAAATAAATTCTCCATAAATTTAAATACATTCACTTATACCTAGCTCTGCAGAAAGTCTTGTACGAGTGCTTCTTTTCTGGAAAATTAATGCAGCCATTTTACCTCGAAGTGGTTGAAAAACCTGGAAAGAGAGTTTCATGCTTAGATAATAATCACCTAATTAGAGCTTGACAATAATGTATGTATAATAATTGTATTGGAATCATGTGTATTTTATGTGACGGGAACATAAATGAATAAAAGTGTGCATGTGAGTATACTTAAGTCAGTAAATATGTGCATGGTGAAATGAAAAAGTCGTATGTGTGACATTAAGGAAAACAAAATGTTCTATACAAACTTCTCCATTGTCTTTCATTCTTATTTTCAAGTCTTTAGCTGTCCACAAAAACTGCTTGATGTCATCACTAGTAAAGTGCCTCAGACTTAGAAAGTCTTGACCAACAAGGTGACTTGAATGTCTTTGAAAAAACAGAAAAGAAATATGTTTAGCATACCTGGGTTACTTAATAGAATATGTTGCCATATAATAATTTAATGTGTTGCTCTATTTATTGAAGCACAGATCCAACACAGCATTTGGCTTACACTAACCAGCTATTAACAATGCCTGATTCCATATAATTTAATGTGTTGCTCCATTTATTGAAGCACAGGTCCAACACAGCATTTGGCTTACACTAACCAGCTATTAACAATGCCTGATTCCATATAATTTAATGTGTTGCTCCATTTATTGAAGCATAGGTCCAACACAGCATTTGGCTTACACTAACCAGCTATTAACAATGCCTGATTCCAGTCATGTACAATGCAGTCTCATGGCAGTGGTTTTGGGATTTTTCACATAATAGGGTTGCCAGCACCATTCTCTTTAGTCACCTCTTACAACATGCAAGAAAGGAAATAGTGGTCCTATTCTGTCTACCTGGGACTATTCAGGCACCATATGGGAAATAATAACTAGCGGAATTTCTCAAAAAAAGGTACAAATCCAAACTTTCTATTGTCAGGGATTCTACAAAAAGAATATTTTTTCTTATAAGAATATACATTTCTGAATACCCAGCTGTGTCTTTTTAACAAGATGGAGTGAGTATCAATGACACAGAATATTCTATTGCTATAGAAAATGAATGCACATCATTATACAAATATAGATGACCGACTTCAAGGCCAGGGGTTACACCTTCAATAGTGTGGTTATCTCAGCAATGGTATATGGGTTGTAGGTTTGGAATCTATGCAAATCAGACGCAGAGGAGCTCCTTATTACAGAAAGAGCAATGGAGCAAAGAGTCCTAAATATATCCCAGAGAATGAATTGGTTTAGCCACATTGTTCGTGCAACGTTCTACAGGAGAACAGTAGGAAGAAGGGCAAGAGATAGTCTGAGGAAAAGGTGGATAGTGTAAACGAGACCTGTGTTAAAATGGGGAAAAATGTTACTCATGCAACGAGAGAGGCGAAAGACAAATACATACCACGGCACTGGGTAGAAAGTGAGAAGAAGAAGAAATCTGGCTGTCGCCTCTATGAACATCCTGAATCAGGTCTGCAGACAGCAGAGGTTTTACTAAAGACCAACCTTGGAATTTACATGACTTGTGTCGTCCCCATACTGATGTAAGTTTCCCAAATCTGGAATATTCTGCAGGATAATAAGTGCATTGAAGTCTTCTACGTGTACAGCAAGCTGAGCAAGAGGTAAATTCTTACGATCCACTAGTATGATAAGGTCTCAAACGACGAAGTCATCCGACGGACGGGTCTTGATTACATAGGCCTACTCATGCTAAACCGTCAGCATTTGGTCCTATCTGGACTTGTGGCCCGCCTTCCCGAGGATGTCATCATCCACCAGCTTTTAAACAGCAGGTTATGGATACTTACCTTCCCTACCTACCTACCCTAATTTTCTCTGCTGTGTAGCTTTTTTTGTCTATGCTAAAGTTGTTGAAAACAATGATAATGAACGATGTTTGACATGATACATTATGATTATATTGCTCTGTGCTAATTCGATATGAAATTCGGTCACAACTCTATAAAAACAGGATACACAATTGATCTCACCCCTCTGAAGCTTTTCCTTCAGACACTGCATCACGATTGCCCGACTTTTTATTACCGGTGGAGAACAGACTGCTACACGCAATAACAGCGTTTTGCTCCAAACATCTTTTGGGAAGTTGTCCCAAAATATGTTTGCTGATCAATCGCCTTACAGAAAGCATACTTTTGTCTGTGGAAATGAACAAAAAAAAGGAGCATCAATTTGATAAACAACAGTCAGTAAACAACAAAATCGGTGCGTCGTCACTGACCCGCGAGTTCACGAAGACCCTGAACTTTGACACTATGACCCCCGACCTCTTGAAAGGTCATCTAAAATTAAATTGTTTTACCTGGTATTTTACAGGAAGTTTCACAATCAGCTGAAATGCTGTTTACATAGTTACAACTATTTTAAGATTCTTATGCATGTTGTTGTGCAATACGACAGAGTATAAAAACCAAAAGCTTGTGATTATCGATACAGAAAAAGATGTGATCTTCAAAGAAGTATGCTCTGTGAGAGCAATTTGTAAATGTAAACAGTAGTAGTCTACCTAACAATTTCAAGAAGACCCAGAATTGACGAAAGAAGAAAGTTACGTGAAGCCTTCTACCCTTCATCCTCAAATCAACCATGGTAATTATATTGCTACTATTTATTAGTGTTTTGGCACCAAGCTGAGAGACAGAAATTGGAGAGAGTAACAGTTCAGACCCAATCCACCAGCTACAAAGACACCAGCAAACTGCACTTTCGTGAGAACGAGCCTCATCAAACTACTGCCGGTGGGCCACCTATATATCGGCTCAAAATCTCCCAAACAAATGAATGCCAATGTTGGACAGGAGTCCAGACCGCTGAACACGTACTTCAAGAATGTCTGGCCTTCGAAGAACTAAGATGTCAGACCTGGCCAGATGAAGCAGAACTGAGGCAAAAACTATGCCTCAGACCTGAAAACTGTGGACTTCATCCTGGCGATTAATAGTGGACGATATGACTGAAGATTTAGCATGATCAGAATAACCCGAGCGCAGAAGAAGAAGAAGGCACCAAATTACAGACGACAGATCCAACTCTCACATGCTTACAAATTCAGATAGATCTACTGACATCACAACTTCAAAATGGGACTGTTATGGATATCTGACAAGTTTATTTACATGTAGATTGTGGTATTAATACTTTCTTTATCTTCGTAGATGCCAAGACAACTCTTTATATCGAAAATTATTAAATGGAAGTTTAGTACCAATTCACATATCAAGGATGCCTCATCAACGACAACTCTCTCTAGACTCAGAAATAGACAATCGCATTGACAAGGCTGCTGTTACATTTGCTTGTTTCACAAACTATAAACTTACAATTTTAATCAAGGTCATGGTTTACAATCCATTATTCACCAGCATGCTCCGCCATTGCCTGTCTGTGTTCAGTTGTGTGGTTCGACTGAACCAGGAAGTTGGGCTCACTAAATCATGCTTAAATCAGTTACGTGCAAC
The DNA here is from genome assembly GCA_036924085.1 of Ariolimax columbianus. Lineage (NCBI taxonomy): Eukaryota > Metazoa > Mollusca > Gastropoda > Stylommatophora > Arionidae > Ariolimax > Ariolimax columbianus. Next base: position 69,062,855 of record JAVGWX010000011.1, read on the forward strand.
AAAGGTCTCCCACCTGCCAGCTGAGGGTGTAGGAGGGCTCCTACCGTTCTACTTGGCTCCGGCAGATAGCAGTCTCTCCTTCAGCACTGGACGAGGTTTGGCTACAAGTCTCAACAGCTGGACATTGTAGTGGTCGACTGGCAAAACTGGCCTTAAATGCCTAGGCAAATATTATTATTATGCTCTTATTTGGTAGTGAAACTTCAGCAAACCCATGCCAAATAAGAGCACAGGCATAATGTCTTCCATCTACGGCGCAGCGATCATTTTTTTAAATTATATAGAGAGACAGAGTGATATATGCAGATGTACATTATCACACTGGTCCTCAAGCATGCACATTCTCCTTAGACAGTGAAGATTATAATGGCTTGGTCATGTTCGTCACATAGAAGATGGTTGCAGCCCCTATGGACCGTTGGTGGATGGAAAAAGAACAGATGACCATGAAGGCTCTGAACATGAGTCTGACATCCTTGGAAGATGAAGCTGCAGACCAATCCAAGTAGAGATGTACTCTAATGAGCCACCTCATGTTGGGTGAAAAGAAGCTCTTGCAACACAAAGCGAAACGACAATGCCACAGGGAGAAAAAAAATATCAGTAGGGAGTTCAACTTTAAGGTCACATCATCCTATAGTCAGTCGTGAAATGGGCTACTAACTACTTACACAGGTTAATGAATCCTTTAAATTAGTCTTATTTCCAAATATTTTGTTTAATTATATGTAGTGCTATCACATGAAGTGAATAATTAGATTTACTGTGAGTGTAGTGAAATGAGTTTTAAGTTTAACATTTCGTTTTTAAAAGGTATACCTAAGTATGGAAGTACTACAGAAGGCCATGCGCCATAGTCATAACATCCGCAACATTGCTGTTATCGCCCATGTTGACCATGGAAAAACAACCCTCACTGATTCCCTGTTAGCTAGGGCCGGGGTTATATCTGCTGCCCAAGCAGGAACTAAGAGGGCAACAGATACCCTTAAAGCTGAGCAGGAAAAAGGCATCACCATTAAGTCCACGTGAGTAAGATTTTGAAAAAAAGTTGTTTAAATAAACTTCAGTTATATAATTAATGCATTGTGTTTTTCTCTGTATGCTATCTTCATCACGGAATATTAAGTTGCATTTTTCTGTTAGATGTGTGGCCAAGTGCATCCAATACCAACAGGTGTTCTGTCAAGTTTGACTTGTTTAATACGTAACTGCCTCCAGTCTACCTGCAGGGCAACAGATTTATGTCTGAATTAGTATAACCCCTTTCATTTGACAAGTTTGGTTTGTAAGTTTCTGCAACCACCATCATAATTTTTGGATCACAGGGACACACACGCTTATCTACCAGAACAAGGTGGAGCCACATGTATTGTGTTAACAAAACAGTGTAGCGTAATTTGGGGGGGGGGGGGAGGGGAAGAGAGACGAGTCTGTGAAAAGGACTGATACATTTGACTACAGACAAGCATTTAGGTGTTAAGTGGCATCTATTCCACATAATTTTGATATCTATTGAGACAAAAGTGTTGTCTTCCATTTTGCATTGATGTCATCACATAATTCTGACTTTTCATATTCTTCATTATGATCTGTTTGTTAATTTTTTTATTTGTATAAACGCATCTACCAGTCAAGAATTATCTATTGTCCTTTTCCTCAACTCATATTACATAAGAAAATTTGCAATAAGTATATACTTGAATTAAAAATAAGTACCTTTTTCCAGGTACCCTAACATTAACTTGTTACTTAAAATAGCTCCAATATATAAACATAACAACGATAACTTTGAACCTGGATAACATTTTCCTAGCTCAACATTCTCTATGAAAATTTTGTGGATAGCAAAAGAACAGTTGGTCGATCATAACTGAGGTTCAAAGATGTGTTCAAACATGACAAGAATGCAATGGACAATGGTCTGACATCCTGGGAAGATGAAGCTGTAGACCAAGCAAAATAGAGATATACCGGAAGAGTCACCTCCGACTGGGTGAACAGAAGCTCTTGCACCACGGAGAAGTTAAACAACAACGCAAAGGGAAAAAACAAAAAAACTGAGTAGAGAGTTACCACTCTAAGGTCACATCATCCTATACTCAGTCATAACTTAACTTAATGTTTTTATACTGGTTTAAACAACTAGTTTCTTTTACATTTCCTTACTCTAAAAGCAATGTGCATCCAATCTATTCTTAAATGCATTAATTGTTTCTGCTTCCATTACTTCCTGTGGCAATGCATTCCAAGCATTCACCACTCTGTGACTAAAAAAAATATTTCTTAATATCTGATCTGGACCTTTCTTTAGTTAATTTGTAGCTATGCCCTCTTGTTCACGTAGGGGGTTGTATTTTGAAAAACTTGTTATAGTCTAATTTATCCGTTCCTTTGATTATCTTATAAACCTGTATTAAGTCACCTTGAATTCTTCCCTTTTCTAGACACTGTAGATTGGTTTTCTGAGTCTTTCCTCATAACTTTGTTGCTCTTTTTTGTATTCTTTCATCATGACTGAATGCGCCTGCTACTAGCTCAACAGGTTGATCTTATTCAGTTGAGACATCTTTGTGAATTTAGCTTTTTAGTGTGGGAAAACTATCCCAAAGGAACAAACAGATAGAAAGGTCTAACAATCCCAAAGGAACAAACAGATAGAAAGGTCTAACAATCCCAAAAGGAACAAACAGATAGAAAGGTCTTATTTAAAAAAAACACTTAATTTAGTATTAAGAATTAATAAACATGATTAAGATCAAAAGCAAAGGTTAAATCAATAATTATCTTTTCAACTTAACAGAGCTATCTCACTCTACTATGATCTTGGAGCTCAAGACCTCAAACAACTTGGTCCAGATGGATCAGAGGGCACTGGGTTTCTCATCAACCTTGTAGACAGCCCAGGACATGTGGATTTTTCCCCAGAGGTGACAGCAGCACTACGCATTGTCGATGGTGCCATGGTTGTGGTAGACTGTGTTAGTGGTAAGTGTATTTTATTTTCTGAGTAGAAATTAATTTCTTTAAATTAATTTGTAATGTTTTTACTGCATTATACCCACATTTTATAATTCTGTTAATTATCTAACAGCAAGATGATTAATATAAGTGCAGCGTTATCTTAGCAAATTAACTAAGCAGTGTTGAAGCTAAACAATATATAATCCTCTAAATAATTGTGAATTTAAAGACATTTCTTTGTTGTCAAAGGAGTTATCTAAATTACACCACAATTTTGGGGACGGCGTGGCACCCGAAGATGCTGGGTTCGATCCCCATCACAGTACCAGCCGTTACCCCGGGGAAGCAAACACTTAAAAAATGCAGGAGGAAGCAGACCCTTACATAAAATGCATACTGAAGTCGGATGCACCGGGCAGACAGGCGCAAAATAAAAACCACAGTACAACGCACACCGCCTGGGATTGGGGAAATAAGGCGAACGCAAAAAAAAAACACAAAAATGTTACTAAGCACAGTTGTCATTGATTGACACTGTAATAAATAAATGGCTGTCCAATAAACAGAAAATCTAGAAAACTTCTAGTATCTAGAAATCGTTGGTGCTGAGACTTGGTCCACAAGCAGTGTATCAATGATTCTAAGCAGAGCATCATTATTTTGATATGATTCATTGTGATATGTATCAGCTTCAAATGTGAAGTTGATGCTATTATATGGCTCCAAAACATGGACAACAATAACAGCAGGTATCAGAAAAGTACACATTTTTATAAATGGTTGTCTCCATGGCAGCTTAAATTGTATGATAATGTCACCAATGAGGAATTATGGTGCCATACTGGACAAATATCTGTGGAGTTTGACATAAAGAGAAGAAGAGACTGTTGGATTGGTCATATTTTAGGAAGAAACATAACAATATTGAAAGATATTCCTCATTTTGGAACTCTCATAGTATGCGAAACTGAGGAATATCAATGCACACATGGAGAAAAGTTTAACAATGGACCAGTTGAAGGTTTGGCTATTGACAAGACCTATTTGGTGATAACTTATGCTCTGCAGGGTGTGAACAAGGTTTTAATTGATTGATTGATGTGTTGCCTGAATAGATGATTATACAGTGACATACTTCTTAATACTTATATTTTATTCCATTCATATTCTTTTGGTGATATTTTTAGAGAAAGGAGAAGTTCAGAGTTAGTGGTACTTCTCTAGGTACCCATGCTTTCCTAGAGTTTGAGAAACAGTGTTCTAGAAATGTACATTTTTTTTTCTATTGAAATAGGTGTGAGTGTCCAGACAGAAACTGTCCTACGTCAGGCTCTGTGTGAACGCATCAAACCTGTGCTCATGATGAATAAGTTGGATCGGGCCATCTTTGAAAAGGGTCTCAGCCCAGAAGAAATTTACTGTACCCTTCGTGGTGTTGTAGAGAATGTCAATGCTCTGATAGGAACTTATGCCGAGGAGGACTCTCCTATGGGAGACATTATGGTGAGCAAATTTAAGAAAATATTGTTTAATTTATTAAATATTTTAGTGGCAGTTAAAAATGTTGTTTCATCCAGAACATCTTTCTATGTAAACATTTATTTGCATGCATTGAAAATATAGGAACTGCTCATTTTTATGTTTTTTTGCTAAAGTTTACTTTCATACCTTTCCTTACTTTATTATTAAATTTTACACTTTTATTTTCAGATGGACCCTTCCAAGGGCAATGTTGCTTTTGGCTCTGGACTACATGGGTGGGGATTCAACCTACGGCAGTTTGCTCACCTCTATTCTGCCAAGTTTGGTATCAAAGAAGAGAAACTGATGAAAAAACTTTGGGGAGAGAACTTTTATAACCCAAAAACTCGTCAGTGGACAACTGAAATGACAGAAGGATCTGTGAGAGGATTTAACCAGTTCATTCTTGATCCTCTTATCAAGGTCAGCATAAAAACAATCAAGAGAAAAATTATGGTTTTGTATTATCATTGTTTGTTTGTTTCTCAGTATTCATTGTTTGTTTGTTTCTCAGTTTTCATTGTTTGTTTGTTTCTCAGTATTCATTGTTTGTTTGTTTCTCAGTATTCAGTGTTTGTTTGTTTCTCAGTATTCATTGTTTGTTTGTTTCTCAGTATTCATTGTTTGTTTGTTTCTCAGTATTCATTGTTTGTTTGTTTCTCAGTATTCATTGTTTGTTTGTTTCTCAGTATTCATTGTTTGTTTGTTTCTCAGTATTCATTGTTTGTATATTTCTCAGTATTCATTGTTTGTTTGTTTCTCAGTATTCTTTGTCTGTTTGTTTCTCAGTATTCATTGTTTGTTTGTTTCTCAGTATTCATTGTTTGTATATTTCTCAGTATTCATTGTTTGTTTGTTTCTCAGTATTCATTGTTTGTTTGTTTCTCAGTATTCATTGTCTGTATGTTTCTCAGTATTCATTGTTTGTTTATTTCTCAGTACAGTGATAAATTTAAGTTTTCTCTTCTTCAGTAGTTGGAAAACAGAATGCAGGAAGAATACGTAGGTCCACTGTAAATGTTAGCATTAAATAGTGGTAGAATAAGATAAGCAGTAATTAGCATTCCATCAGAAGTCTAAGACATACTCAAATGAGCAGAGCTTGAAGTGGTCCATTAGTCCGTAATCATGAATACTGGTTGTATTCATATTTTAAGTGTCCAAATGGAAAATACCTGTTTGGCTTGCAGTTTAATATTTTAAAAAAAATCTTAACCCAGATTCTCAAGACGGCTACAGACTGTGAAAAAGAAAAGACCAATGATCTTCTAGGAAAATTGGGATACCACCTGACATCTAGTGATCTTGAACAAGATGGCAAAGAATTCATGAGAGCTGCTATGAAGACTTGGCTCCCTGCAGCAGATGCAATGCTGGACATGATTGTTATACACCTGCCCTCCCCAGTAACAGCACAAACTTACCGCACTGAGATGCTATATGAGGGGCCAATGGATGACGAAGTTGCAGAAGGTCAGTAATAACACAGTTTCATATGTATTTTAATATTAGGAAACAAAGATCGCTATTTCTAAAATTAGATGTTTGAAAAAATTAGTCTAAGATAAGAAGAGACAAATTAGAGCACAATGCAGAAAGTTGTAGAATCATGACAGGGAACAAAGGCACGGTGAATAAGATGACAGCAGTCAGCAACTTATAGCTGGGTATTTGTATTAGGGTCATAGCTGGTTGTTTGTATTAGGGTATAGCTAGCTGTTTGTATGAAGGTTAAAGCTGGCTTTTTGTATTAGGGTCAAAGCTGGCTGTTTGTATGAAGGTTAAAGCTGGCTTTTTGTATTAGTGTCATAGCTGGCTGTTTGTATTAGGGTATAGCTAGTTGTTTGTATTAGTGTCATAGCTGGCTGTTTGTATTAGGGTATAGCTAGTTGTTTGTATTAGTGTCATAGCTGGCTGTTTGTATTAGGGAAAAAGCTGGCTGTTTGTATTAGCATCATAGCTGGCTGTTTGTCTTAGCATCCTAGCTGGCTGTTTGTATTAGGGTATAGCTAGCTGTTTGTATTAGGGTCAAAGCTGGCTGTTTGTATGAAGGTTAAAGCTGGCTTTTTGTATTAGTGTCATAGCTGGCTGTTTGTATTAGGGTCATAGCTAGCTGTTTGTATTAGGGTCATAGCTAGCTGTTTGTATTCAGGTCAGAACCAGAGTTGTCCAAAACCATTATTTGCCTCCAAGTGATGGCCTTGAAATCAGGCTGTATCTGTGCAGCCTGTCTGAGAGGAGTTGTTTGCGAATGCTCAGAATGAGTAAGTTTACTCTTTTGTGCGTCCTGAAAAAGACGCTAAGTGGCGGGTTGCAGTAGCTTTCCTCACATCCCGAGCGTACTGATGAAGGTGGACCAGGGTCCTCTAGGCGGTTGTGCTATGCTTGACTTCAACTGCGTGTCGCTCACTACTATTGGGATCATGTCGATACCTTCCCTTGTTAGCCAGGCTGCATTGAAAACAGCCCGTGCCTGGCTGAGAGAATAGGGATTGAAGAAGGAAGTAAACCTAGTCCCAAAAATGTATCATGTTGAAACCAGATGAGTTGGCAGAAAGTTGCAGATATCTCAGCCTTGCTGTAAATTACTACACAAGATAATGAAATATTCTTTTCAGGAGGAGCGCCAACGATGAAGAATCATCAGCTCTTAAAAACAGAGGATGAACTGGTTTGACTATTTGGTTAAAACACAACTATGTCAGCCATTTGCATAAAATATTTATGTACAAGACAGCTGTTTTGATCAAGTAATTTTAAACATATTGACCGTAACATTTTATAAGTAAGATACTGTTGTCAATCGATGAGCTTATTTAAATAATCTACTGCTTAATATTACAATCTTGAACATATCTTAAAAATGTCAATTGGTGCATGGCATTTGGTAAACGAAAACAGTTGTCACTTGATTTGTGTATTATTATCAAGTTTAACAACATTCTACACATAAATTAGCTTTCAAATAGCAAATGTGGAGATATAAAAACCAATCAATAGATCTTTGTGGCCATGCAATAAGTCAAAGATATTATAGAGAAATGGGTCTAGGGTCTAGTGGTTATTGACACGGCTCACAACCCATAGGTGCTGGGTTTGCTCCCCAATCACAGCAACGGCTGTTACCCTGGGAAAGCAAACCCTTAGATAATGCAGGAGGAAGCAGACCCTTACATAACATGCATGCCGAAGTCCGATGCACTGTTCAGATAGGCACAAATTAAAAACATAGTGCAACGCATACCGCCTTAGGGAATATAGAAATAAGGCGAATGTGCAGAAAAAAAAAAAATATATTGGCATTTCCATAAAAAAATTAATAACTATTAATATTTCACTGTATTATAAGCTAAGTATGTAGATAAAACATTATGAATTGTGAAGTTATTCTGAAACCTAATTTTTTATTGCAGCAATGAAGGCGTGTGATCCTAGTGGGCCATTAATGATGTACATTTCCAAGATGGTACCGTCTCCTGAGAAAGGCCGCTTCTATGCTGTGGGCAGAGTATTTTCAGGAACAGTAACTCCTGGTCAGAAAGTGAGGATTATGGGCCCTGACTATGATCCAAACTCGCAAAAGAAGAGAGACTTGTACATTCAAACAGTACCAAGGTACTATCACATTTAAAGACATATCCCAATTTGGCGGTTTTATATTTACTAACATAGTTGTCATTGGCATACAAAAGCAGTCCCAAAATATTTGTAAAATAAATGCTATTTAGTGCTTCTTTTTCTACATACCTTGTTATCAAGATGTTCATTGCAAAAATTTTGGTTTGTATAAATCTGATCTTTCTGTCATCATATTTTGATGTTATGAATTAGTATTCTTATTTTTAACAATGTTCATGTATAGCATGAGAACCCTGCAGACTATCCTATTAGTTATGAAATGTTCAAAAATGGTGGTTTCCATGTTACACAATTGAGCCTCATCACTTGTAAATTCAAAAGCAGTAAATTAAGCAGCAACAGAAAACTCTAGAAAATACAAGATATGCACTTTTTTTTTGTTGAGCATAAAATTGCCACTTGGAGATTGCGTACAAAATAGAAATACTGAAGCAATCATTATCACGAAGAGAAAAACATACATCTATCTAATGGGGGAAAAGACTAATATCAGGATCAGCAAACAAATTGTTCTCATGGAAACAGGCTGTGTTACAGCAGTTTGGACAACAATGTAGGGATCAAAATTGTGATCCCCGTTGTGATGAGTTTACTATGAAGTCTCACATTGCACTATAGCTAGTAGAGCCCTGGTCTATCTTCTTCAGTACACCTTAGATATAAGAAAAACCACTGCATATATTGTATGAATACCAAAGAAACGTCATCACGTGTAAAATAAACCCGACACAAGTAACTTCAAACAGCTACCTGATACACGAACAATATTGAAAACTCACTTCTTCTTCTGTGTCCGTTCTCAATCTCTGCCTACTGGGATCAAGATGCAGAGCAGCGCATGAGCTGCAGTGGTCAGCGATTCATAGCTGACTGCTAGCGTCAGGGCCAGCTAACCAGAGCTGCCAATACCCTTCTAGATCTCCACGCGGTGATCCTGGATAACAGGCTGCAGCAGGGCAGACTGGCTAAGGAGAAGGGATCAAAGAGGGAATGCTAACCCAGTACTCAAAAAATGCTTGCTGAAGTTGGATGTGTTGGACCGAAAGGTGCAAATATCGCAGTCAAGCTGTAAACTACGACACAACACATTCCATTCTCTGGACTACATTCTGCTACTTAAGCCCTTTCAGGGTTTTGTAGCGGGAGATTGAGAACGAACGAAGCCAAGCCAATCTCCGCGTACCAAGTCCTGAACAGGGCTTTGCAAGTAGCAGGATATAGTCCGGAGAACGGAATGCAGAATGTGTTGTGTCACTAGTTTACAGCTTGACTGCGATCTTTGCCCCTTTCGGTCCGACACATCCGTCTTCAGCAATGAAAACTCACTAATACAGGGATACAAATATAGTTTAAGTTTAGCTCTGCACTCATATTATTTCATAAAATTGAAACAGTTTTGATATTGTTTTATATTTTCTCATTGTAGTTGATTTTGTCCTTGTTCTAGAACTGTGATAATGATGGGAGGTTCTGTACAAGGTGTAGATGAAGCTCCTTGTGGAAACATTGTTGGTCTTGTAGGCATCGACAAGTATTTGCAGAAAACTGGGACCATTTCTACCTTTGAGCATGCACATAACCTGAAGGTACAGCAATTTGATGTTTATGTTCGGAGTAAACTAAAAGATATTGAACAAATAGGGGGATCAAGATGCTGAGCAGAGCATGATCTGCAGTGGTCAGCGACCCATAGCTGACTGCTAGCATCAGGGCCAAGGGCTAAGGAGAAGGGATCGAAGAGGGAATGCTAACCCGGTACTAAAAAAATTCTTGATGAAGCCGGATGTGTTGGACCGAAAGGTGCAAATATCGCAGCCAAGCTGTAAACTACGACAACGCATTCCGTTCTCTGGACTACATTCTGCTACTTAAGCCCTTTCAGGGTTTGGTAGCGGGAGATTGAGAACGAACGAAGAAGAAGAAGAAGAACAAATAGGAATAAAATGAAAGTGATTTCTAAAATGTACCCGCCTTCATTTACCTGTATAAACCAATTTAACTATTTTTGATTAAACTATAATAGTTATAGGGTTATGTATACAGGACATGGTGAGAAATGAGGACCTATGGGAAAGGAGCAAACAATAGCCACTGGAACAACAAATTAAGCTAAGAAAATGGAGTTGGATAGGACATCAGCTACAGAAGGCACTGTCCAAGATAGCCAGACAGGCTCTTACATGGAATCCTCATGGGAAGGGAGAGGTAGACCCACAAATACATGGAGAAGAGAATGTGAGAATGAACTAAGATTAAATTATTACACCTAGAGAGAATCAGAAAGAGCAGCCCTGGGCGGTGTATGCTGAATGGATTTTTTTTTTTGCGTTCGCCTTATTTCTCTATTCCCCAAGGCGGGTGTGCGTTGCACTGTGGCTTTTATTTTGCGCCTGTCGGCCCAGTGCATCCGACTTCAGCATGCATTTTATGTAAGGGTCTGCTTCCTCCTGCATTTTCTAAGGGTTTGCTTCCCCGGGGTAACGGCCGGTGCTGTGATCGGGATCGAACCCAGCACCTTCGGATTGTGAGCCGTGCCACTTAACCACTAGGCCACACCGTCCCCGCTGATGGGATGTTGTCAATGGCCTATGCATCAGGAGAAGTGACAAGCTTTGATTGATTGATAATACTTAGCTATCATAAAAATCCATTTTTTAAATCAGACTAAAAATACTGAAATGTGATGCTCATTTTCTTGACTTATTGTTCAGGTTCTCAAGTTTTCTGTGAGTCCTGTTGTGAGAGTAGCTGTAGAGGTAGTCAACCCACAAGATCTTGCAAAGCTGGTTGAAGGATTAAGACGGCTGAACAAAGCAGAGCCCCTAGTGCAGGTATGTATCTGAAAAAAATGAGTCATTGTGATGTTTTTATTACTGGACAGAGTTACAAACTATATAGGAACATAAACATCTACCTTATATCAGTATCATTCTCACATGCTATTTGAATTTGTATGTGTGCATGTGAGTGTGTTTGTAAAGAATCTTATGAGTGTATTTTTGTGAGTTAACACTGGTGCCATGAATTGTAGCTTACAATTAAATAGATTTATACAATGCAAGAACACTTTTTCTAATTAATATGAAGTATAAATATGGAAAGCATAGGAAGTATGAATATGGAAAACAAAGGAAGTATAAATATAGAAAGCAAAGGAAGTATAAATATAGAAAGCAAAGGAAGTATAAATATAACGCATATGCCACTCTCAGTACTTACCTCACACTCTGTTTCATTTGACTTTGTCCAATAATCACACTCTTACACAACTTTCACACATGTCATCAGAGTGAGGCCCTTCCATTGCACTTTGATTGGGTTGACCTCTGAAAGCGCCATAACTAGAATAGGTACATACAGACGCACACACGCATCAAAGCACTGGTTAATACTTGCTATCACCTAAAAGGCTGCAGCCCGGGGTGCAAAAAGACGTGCCTCCACCAGTAGAATACAGAGAAGCAAACACTCTACAAAAAAAAAAAGGGGGATAAATATAGAAAGCAAAGGAAGTTTAATTATGAAAAGCAAATAAATTGACACTTCTCCCACATATAGCAGCATATAGAGTTTGTAGTGTTATGATTTAAAATTTGTCTGCGCAAATTGTACTCCCTCCGTCTTAAGTTCTGATATGAAATTTGTCCTAACACAGGTCACCAATGAAGCAGGTCAACACATCGTGGCTGGTGCAGGAGAGCTGCATCTGGAGATTATTCTGCAAGATCTTGAGGAAACCTACGCTGGAGTGCCCATCAAGGTATTTTATATTCTATTTTTGGCTGAAAACTGATCTATATTTATGAACAGGATAAATTAGACTATTACAAGTTTTTCAATATACAACCATCTACAAGAACAAGAGGGCATAGCTACAAATTAGCTAGAGAAAAGTACAGATTAGATATTAGGAAATATTTTTTTAGTCAGGGTGTGGTGAATGCTTAGAATGCATTGCCACAGGAAGTAGTGGAGGCAATGACAATTAATGCATTTAAGAATAGATTAGATGCGCATAGCTTTTAGAGCAAGGAAATGTAAATTAAACTGGTTGAATACAAACTCTGCAGTCTTCTAAACCAGTATAAAGAAGTTAGGTGGAAGAGTAAGCCTAATATTCCTCAAATGTTTTAAAGTTGCATGTAGCCAAGCATCTCGTCAGCCAGACGGAATTGAAAACAGTCGGTTTCCAGAGAACGCTACATGGAAGAGAGATAGTCGGTCTTGGTCAGTATGTTGTGCCTGACTCAACGTCCTAGTCAGCATGTTGTGCCTGACCGGACTCAGTTCCCCATATAAGATAATTAGGATATATATATCCCTTTTTATGTCAAAGTGGATGTCTTCATAGCTTGTTTATGAGCTTACTTTCTCACAGCTAAATATTGAAACTTTATTTTGTCAGAAATCAGACCCAGTTGTCAAATACTGTGAGACTGTGACTAGTGAATCTGATCGGATCTGTTTGTCAAAGTCTCCTAACAAATTGAACAGGCTGTATATGGTTGCTTCCCCGTTGCCAGCTGGTCTCAGTGAAGAAATTGAGAGGGTAAGCTACGTTTCCTCTGACTGTATGGTTGTTGCGGTCTAGATATATATTTTTTTTAAATAATCTTACTTCTTTTATAACTGACACTACTAATTTCAACTTTGTTTCAATACAGGCTTTGGTTTATGAATCTATATTTGATTGTGATCTTGTGTCTCTATATCATGTCACACATCTCTCTTTCTGAAGAACAGGATTTCCATTTTTATCTCTCCGAAACACTTATCATAACTTAGCCCAGCCAGTTGTTCTTCTATTGTCATGTAATGTTTTCTTCATCTTAACTTTCCTTTTTTTACACTTGATCTTTTCCTTCAGAATATTCTAGTTATCTAAAATTTCATAGCTTAGTTGTTATGCTATTGGTCATGTAATGTTTTCTTCATCTTAACTTTCCTTTTTTTACACTTGATCTTTTCCTTCAGAATATTCTAGTTATCTAAAATTTCATAGCTTAGTTGTTATGCTATTGTCATGTAATGTTTTCTTCATCTTAACTTTCCTTTTTTTACACTTGATCTTTTCCTTCAGAATATTCTAGTTATCTAAAATTTCATAGCTTAGTTGTTATGCTATTGTCATGTAATGTTTTCTTCATCTTAACTTTCCTTTTTTTACACTTGATCTTTTCCTTCAGAATATTCTAGTTATCTAAAATTTCATAGCTTAGTTGTTATGCTATTGGTCATGTAATGTTTTCTTCATCTTAACTTTCCTTTTTTTACACTTGATCTTTTCCTTCAGAATATTCTAGTTATCTAAAATTTCATAGCTTAGTTGTTATGCTATTGGTCATGTAATGTTTTCTTCATCTTAACTTTCCTTTTTTTACACTTGATCTTTTCCTTCAGAATATTCTAGTTATCTAAAATTTCATAGCTTAGTTGTTATGCTATTGGTCATGTAATGTTTTCTTCATCTTAACTTTCCTTTTTTTACACTTGATCTTTTCCTTCAGAATATTCTAGTTATCTAAAATTTCATAGCTTAGTTGTTCTACTATTGTCATGTAATGTTTTCTTCATCTTAACTTTCCTTTTTTTACACTTGATCTTTTCCTTCAGAATATTCTAGTTATCTAAAATTTCATAGCTTAGTTGTTATGCTATTGGTCATGTAATGTTTTCTTCATCTTAACTTTCCTTTTTTTACACTTGATCTTTTCCTTCAGAATATTCTAGTTATCTAAAATTTCATAGCTTAGTTGTTATGCTATTGGTCATGTAATGTTTTCTTCATCTTAACTTTCCTTTTTTTACACTTGATCTTTTCCTTCAGAATATTCTAGTTATCTAAAATTTCATAGCTTAGTTGTTATGCTATTGGTCATGTAATGTTTTCTTCATCTTAACTTTCCTTTTTTTACACTTGATCTTTTCCTTCAGAATATTCTAGTTATCTAAAATTTCATAGCTTAGTTGTTCTACTATTGTCATGTAATGTTTTCTTCATCTTAACTTTCCTTTTTTTACACTTGATCTTTTCCTTCAGAATATTCTAGTTATCTAAAATTTCATAGCTTAGTTGTTATGCTATTGGTCATGTAATGTTTTCTTCATCTTAACTTTCCTTTTTTTACACTTGATCTTTTCCTTCAGAATATTCTAGTTATCTAAAATTTCATAGCTTAGTTGTTATGCTATTGGTCATGTAATGTTTTCTTCATCTTAACTTTCCTTTTTTTACACTTGATCTTTTCCTTCAGAATATTCTAGTTATCTAAAATTTCATAGCTTAGTTGTTATGCTATTGGTCATGTAATGTTTTCTTCATCTTAACTTTCCTTTTTTTACACTTGATCTTTTCCTTCAGAATATTCTAGTTATCTAAAATTTCATAGCTTAGTTGTTATGCTATTGGTCATGTAATGTTTTCTTCATCTTAACTTTCCTTTTTTTACACTTGATCTTTTCCTTCAGAATATTCTAGTTATCTAAAATTTCATAGCTTAGTTGTTATGCTATTGGTCATGTAATGTTTTCTTAAATTTACTTAATTTTACACTTGATCTTTTCCTACAGAATCTTCTAGTTATCTTAAATCTCTGTAACAGATTGCCTTACAAACAGATAGTTGAATAATTCCAGTATACATTTCTTGATCACAGAACGAGTTGAGCCAGGACATGAAGGAAAGATCCCGTTACCTTGCTGACAACTACAGGTTTGACATCAACGAGGCACGCAAGATTTGGTGTTTTGGTCCAAACAGTAGTGGTCCAAATGTGCTCATTGACTCAACTCATGGAATCAACACCTCAATTGTGAGAGATGCCATCTGTGCAGGTTTCCAGTGGGTTTCTGGTGAGGTAAACCGATGGTTTTTTTTCCTTCTCTTGTATTAAATGACAGCTTGTACTGCCGAAGACGGATGTGTTGGACCAAAAGATGCAAATATCGCAGTCAAGCTGTAAACTAACAACACAACGCATTCCGTTCTCTGGACCACATCCTGCTACTTGCAATTTCCTTTTCAGGACTTGGTAGCAGGAGATTGAGAACAAACGCAGAAGAAGAAGAAGAAGACAGCTTGTCCTAGAATCTCTGTTATCACGCCACTGTGCCATATTGGCAATATGGTGTTGGGCCTATATTTTTCTTGACCAACGGCACATTAAGTGTGATGTGGTCAGCACCACTCGGCCACCTTTACTTTCCCAGATTATTCTGGAACAAAACTTTTTGGCTGGGTCGCTTTGGATCTTAAACAAATTTTGCACCAAGAGGGGTGGGGGCCCAAACCCTGATTGCTCGACTAGAAAGCTAATGCACTAACCACATCGTCTCCCATAACGTGTACTAGATGGTTGCATATTTCTTGTAATATATCATTCTTTGCTGAAACTGTTTAAAGCTGAAAACTGGCATGCAATTGATTACTCTTGTATGACATTACAATATGTAAACACAATATGATAGGAAAAATACACTTGTCTTCCAGGGTGTTCTGTGTGATGAAACTATGAGAGGTGTCCGTTTCGACTTGAAGGATGCCAAGGTTCACTCTGATCCTGCTCATCACGGCGGTGGTCAAATCATCCCAACAACACGAAGAGTACTCTATGCATCTATGCTAACCGCATCACCTGCTCTGCTTGAGCCAGTCTACATGGTTGAAACTCAGGTGTGTAGAAAGAATGCTTATTTTTAAAAATCACCTCATTGCCAGTAAATTGGTCACAAAACAATTTTTAAAAACAACAAATTTGGTTTTGACACATCAGACCCCCCCCCCCCCCCCCCCCTCCATTAGTACAAACAGGCATGCCACATGAAGGCCAGGAGTTAGACATTGATGTCAGAGACTATGTGAGATGCACGCCGTGGAAGCATTTGATTGAAGTTGGAGAGCTTGTCCTCTACTCCCAGCTATAAACAGCATTTACATCATGTTCAATTTGACAAAGTAGGGTTGTGCATGTGATCAATCAATCAAAATGTTCAGCTCCACAGGTCTTCACCAAACCCACACCCCAAGTCCTCTTGTCCTGCACCATCAGCTCCATCTACGTCTTTCCTGTTTCCTATTTGTTTGTCTTGAGCACTCTTCTCCATGTGTGTTTTGGTCTTCCTCTAACATCTTTATCAATACCTCCCACCTCGTCCATACCGCCACTAAGACACACAAATGACTCCACATCCAACACAATACGTTACCAGTTGCACCCACTCAAAAATCTTTTTCCTCTCTCTGTATACCCTCAGCCCCAACCTGTCACCAGCAATACTCATCCCATTCTACATCTGACCACAGTTATGGAACAGAAGAGCCAAGCCATCAGCAAAATCCAGACTACCAAGCTACGTTGTCATATTCCATTCTCTGTTGACTGGATTGTGAAGACAACACCGACCAACAAAAATACAAATGATAAGAGCACACCAGCCCCTATCTCTAAGGGAGCAGAAGGCTGACACTCATGTGAAACTCCATGTCTTCACATGTTTTCCTAATTAGTTTAGTTGAAGAATAAATGTCATTGCACATAGTTTAGCAAATAAGTGCTCTGTTCTTCTTCATATTATTGAAGAATCTTAGCACAATGCACCAACTTCGTAGCACCGGCGACGATCCAGTAATAAATTGGGTAGAATGTTAACAATTTTTTTAAATATTGCCCAGACAGCAGCCGTTGAGCATACTCTTTTCGATTTCCAACTGCCGAGCAAACTGTTTTACTAATTGTGCAGGCAAACCTCTGGGGCACTCCACAGTGATCCTCTGTCCAAGCTGTCAAATGCCTTCTCAGTCCCCTAATCCAGTATAAACTAGCGAGCTCCATTCCACACCCTGCTCAATCTCCAGTGTATTCATCTGGTCAACACCTGACCCATTCTGTTGAAAATCAAGTCTCTGTTCTCAGAAATGTTTTTTTAAAACAGAAATTATGAAACCTCACCCAAGATTGTTTTTTCAGAACCCATTTTGATCCTTTGAAATATCAGTGATTTGTGTGTTTCCATTGATAACCAAATATTTTTGTTGACAGTGTCCTACTTCAGTAATGGGCAGTGTCATGAGTGTGCTGTCCAAGAGAAGGGGAGTGGTGGTAGAACAGCTTCATCATTCTGGGTCTCCTTTGTGTACTGTTAAGGCTCACATGCCTGTCAATGAAGCCTTTGGTAAGTGTATCATGTGAGTGGTGCATGTCGGTAAATCCTATTATAATGTATATGATCAAACATGCCGAGTAGTCCGCCGGAGTCTTTGCTTACGACAAAGACAAGAGTAGCACAACTGCCCTACGGAGAGCATGTCGTAAGAGATGACTACTGTGTGACATGGCATAACACCGGCCATGGTTAGTAGCATAGATGGCGCCTAACAAGCTGCACATCTACTTTGCTCTAGTGTTTGAGTACATTAAGATGAACTCGCAGATTGATTAACCACCCTCCGTGACACTTGTCCCAACGCAGCAGAGTAATAAGCTGCTCGAGCCTAGCCCGCTAAGCAGGGAATCCTCCCAACTACATCCAGCTCACGCCAGAGCTGGGACCTGCACATGGGCATCTGCCCCTGTAGAAGTACAGGTCGACTAAGACTTATCAAACAAGTTTTATTTTGATTTTAAGTTGTGTCATCAGTAAAATTAAGTTCACTTGTCACTTTTTGTGTGAAATGCATTGCTCTAGTTACTCTTTTTTTAAAATTCCTGTGTCTCTCTTGCCTCCAATTTTTAACTATTTCATTTTGATATTCTGTCTCAATTGTTCATCAACATTTACCTTTTTTTGGCTGATCAATTTTCACTTGATCATAAAGTTAGTTCCTGAATTGCTTCATTGTACTTTCAGTACATCACTAATACTATATTCTGTTTCATTATACTTGTCTCATCTATATAAAAGAGAGTTGGCATAACACTAGATGCTGACAGAGCACAAGTCTTGGAGTGCCTCTGGACAATAAGTTTAAACTGAATATGACATGATAAATTATACAAATAATAAACACACAACAAAAGAAGTTATCCTTGTTTTTTGGTCATACTATAAGAAGAGAAGTTGTTAGAGGCAAAACTAATGTAAATATATATATATATATGGGACAGAAAAAAAAAAGACACTGAACAGTTTAACCTTATGGCATAGAGGAAATGTAACAACAAAATTGATAACAGGATTAGGAACAGGAAGTTGTTAAGAGCTATGATGGATTACACTGGCAGAATAACAGATGAAGAAGACTAGACACATGCACATTCTGACTAGTATTTTTATTATGTATATTGAGTCTAGTTTACATTTTGAGGCATCATCTTCCATTAACAGTTTGTAAGAATTCATTTGAACATTATGGACCAATGTAAATATTTGCTGTAAATTTCTCTGCAGGATTCTCTGAAGAGCTCAAGTCCCAAACAAGTGGTCAGGCTTTCCCCCAGTGCATTTTCGACCACTGGCAACTTTTGCCTGGAGACCCCTTGATTGCAGGCTCAAAGGCTGCTGAAGTTGTGGCAGCAGTCAGACTACGCAAGGGATTATCAGCAAACATTCCAGCCTTAGACAGCGTTTTAGACAAGCTGTAATAAGCTGTATTTAGCACTCTACAGCAATATACATTTAAGCGTTAAATGGGATTTCTTGTATTTTTCTTGCCTTCATATCTATGTGCATTTTGGTCAACATTGAAGCATAATTTTATATATTAACCCATTACACCCTTAGCTTTTAAACAGGGACATTTAGTTCATACTACTTGGTGGTGGGAGATGGCTCTACCACAACCCACACACTTGTTAGTGTTAAATGCATTACTATCACGTGAAATAAAGGTGAAACAAATATAACTATTCATTTGTGATAAATAATTTGCAATAAATATAAAATGCAAATATTCTGCTTTTATGAAGATTTTTACACAGTTTTTGTAACATTTTTATTTAATTTGAATGTTTTTTAATAACTAAAATGTCAAATATTTTCCCTTGCACAATTGGAGAGAAGTATACTGTAATTTGCCAGGCCTTTTCAGGCAAGTTGTAGTAAAAGCATGTGAATTTGAGCAGGTAAAAGTGCAAAGGATTAATGTACACGCAAATTCTTTATTGTTTGTGCAATACTGATATATTTGTATTTTCAGTATTTGTACAAGTTTCTAGCAGTGAAAACAATTAGTTATTCTAGTCTTTTTTCTGCAACCTTTTGATCTTGACACTGTTATCTTTGTTTTAAGTTTACAAATGAATAAATAAAAATAGTGAAAAATGATACTGCTACCCATGTTATGATTGAAGTTTTTGTGGCTTGTAGTTTCTTTGTCCAGCCTTCATTAGTTAGTTAACTCTTACTCTTCTGGCAGATTGCATTGTTAATTCACTGCACCCCTTTCAGGCTTCGGCAATATTCAGGCCAAATCTGTTATTCTTGCTGAGACTGAATGTATTGTGTGATGAATATCATCACAGAAGCTGAACAGAATACTCTTATTTTTAATGAAAAAACATTTCTTTGTGCTGATCACATGCTAAAACAATTGTTAGTATTTAAATCTTCATACACACAAAATTGTTCAGTGAAGAAAAGGTACAGAAGATTAACAAGTCCAGCACAGACGAGGCTGAGGATACTCCAATAGGTCTACAGTGCAGACATACAAACATTTGACATGCACGGGTTGTCTTTCACAAAGAAATGCATTTGCTTTGGTGCATTCTGGGAATCTTTTCTTAAATTACTTTGTTCTTGGAACAAAGTGTCAAAAACAAAACCAATGCAGAAATTTCAGTCAATTCTCATATAAAAGGAACACATACAAAATAATACCACTGAATATAGTCACACATTTTGTATAAATCATAAAAACCAATACTGAAGGACTCTAATTTACACAAAACCAAATCAATTTATATTTCATTGTTTTCTTCCCAAAGTCTTTTTTTTCATGACACATCCCTCACAATATAAAAATTGTGGTCAAAATATTTCTCATATTTCAAGCTACTTCTCATACTCAACATGCACTTTAAATGTCTTGATTTGTCCATCAAAAACTACGTACTCACTATGATTTAGTCTTGATGTCCTACTATCAAGATGACTAGGCCAAGCTAAGTATCCTTATGTGTTCATTGTTGCTCTCATCACTTGTTTGCTGTTTTCAGTTATTGTGCTCTTTGTCTCCGATGAAGGCCTTTTGTTGTAACACAGTTTTTGTTAATGTTCTTGATCCAAATATGTATCTCAATCATACTGCTTCTTCTTCTGTGTTCGTTCTCAGTCTCCTGCTACCAAGCCCTGAACAGGGCTTTGCAAGTAGCAGAATGTAGTCCAGAGAACAGAATGTGTCATGTTGCTAGTTTACAGCTTGACTGTGAAATTTGCACCTTTCGGTCCAACACATCAGTCTTCGGTAGTGCCCAATTATACTTAACTATGCTTTTATACTCTTAAATTATTTCATAGTCAACATGTAATTCAAAAGTCTGAGTTTTGTTCCATCGAAGGATAACAACTATTTTCATTACTAAAGTGATAACACTCCACTTAATTAAAACATGTTATCACTTACACTACTCTGTGAAAGGTAAAGTTATTTCTATACCAGACACTGCTATCAGGGATAAAGTGTTGGGAATTTCGTTGTATTAGGCTTCAACTTATTCTGAGGTGTGTGCAGTCCATTTACTCAATACTTTGCCTTCCCTAAGTCAAGTCTCTATTTACAGCTTGATAGATTGGGGCTTATATAAAGACCCTGTCCCTTTATCACTAGAGACCAAGCACGTTAACCACACTGCCACTATGATGATCTGATGATCACACGTGTACCAGAAAAAATCTTGGGATGTGAAAAGTTGCAGAATGAAATTAAGAGATGGAAAACATAAGCATCAGGGAAAAATAGGAAAGATCAACAAGTTAAGAAAGACATGATTTGGCAAAAGAAAACAATAACATGGAGAAACAAATGTGGTAAAGCACCTGTTTTCACAAAAGAAAACAAGATGAAAGCCAGAAATGGTTTCACAGAAGAGAACAATGAAATGAGTGAAAAATAAAGCGAGTTCTAGATGTACATATGGTGATCTTCCAGTTCGAAGATAGAATAAATATGAGAAATGAAATGTACATGACATGAAAGGATATGTGGGTGCCTGAGCCGAATAGTTGGAGTAAAGTGGTTTGATAAAAGTCCCTAATGTGGAACTGTAGGAAAGAACCGATCAGATAACAGTACTACATGACGTTAAGAGAATGTGCTAGCACTGGATAGAATACACAATGTAGAAAACAGCAGATAGCATTACAAGACAGGCTCTGTTTTGGAATCTCCTAAGGCAAAAGCAGTGATTGGACCGGTTTTGTTGATGATGAATACATATCTATATATATATATATTAATAATTTAGTCACATTTTGAATATCTGGGATCGGGATTAAGATGCTGAGCAGCACATGAGCTGCAGTGGCTAGCGACCCATAGCTGACTGCTAGCGTCAGGGCCAGCGAACCATAGCTGCCAAGACCCTTCTACACCTCCACGCGGTGATCCTGGATAGCAGGGCAGACTAGCTAAGGAGAAGGGATCGAAGAGGGAATGCTAACCCGGTACTAAAAAAATTGGTACAAATATCGCAGCCAAGCTGTAAACTACGATACAACGCATTCCGTTCTCTGAACTACATTCTGCTACTTAAGCTCTTTCGGGGTTTGGTAATGGGAGATTGAGAACGAACGAAGAAGAAGAAGAAGAATATCTGGGATCAAAACTAAACAACAATGGAGACTGTATAAAGGAAGTAAGAAGACAACTGACTATGACAATGCAGAAGATTGAAGTATGCAGAACCTATGGCATAATACAAACAAAGAAATAAAACTAATGATCCTAAGAACATGCATTTTTCCTGTGGCAAACTATGGATGTGAAACATGGACGATTATTAAAGCAATAAGAGCGAAGATCGGTGCTTTTGAAACACAGTGCTACAGAAGAGTCCTGAAAATCCCGTGGACAAAGAAAGAAAAAAACAAATCCATCTGGCAAGACCTGAATGTTGAGGAGAATTGACTCATAAATGACGTAATGACCTGAAAACTGAGGTTTTTAGGACATGTCAAACGACACAACAGAATGGAGAGAGTCATTATGGAAGGCATAGTCACTGGGAAGAGAGATAGGGGCCGACTGAGAAGACAATGGACCCATGACATCAAGGAGATGCTGGATTTGACCTTGGAGCAAGCCGGAAGACTGGCGAAAGAGAGTTTCCTACAGACAGGCTGTCATGAGAGTGACTTTCTGCAAAGTACATGCTACATGATGATGGTCACTAATAGATCAATCAAATAAGAAACAGATGCAAGTGGGGTCTGGCAGCACTCAAACCAATGATAGCTGCCAACATGGAACAGTGACTGATTGTCATCAGTTGGTTCTGTCAATTGTCGATTATAGGCTGGGCATCTTCACATTGTCAAGGGCATGGTGAGAAAGGTTGGAACGTATCCAGAATGAAAGGTGCATCAAGGATGCCTTCATTGTGAAGATGAGATTTATATTTGGACTTCTTTCTGTAAAATCTAAATATGCACTGGTCCAGGCCAAAGTCTACAGGTGAGTAGTTGCAGACAAGAGGTAGTAACTACATATGAACACTGCAGATATGAAGGGTAAAAGAATCAGGAGAGGATGTCATCGATTGCACATGCAGATAGATCAGTTGGTCAGGTGACAACTGTAGAGACCTTAAACAAAGGGGAAGAATGTATGAGGTGTGTTAAAAATGTATCCAACCTTATTTTTCTCCACACAAACAAATGAAGCATGGTTGTTGTCCTTTCGGTAAGTAGGTATAGTGGACCGTTATGCATGTGCGTGAATCTCTTCCCGCCTGCATATTGAGTCAGTCGTTGGCAATTAGTCTTTCAGTGTTGTGTGTAGTGAGCATCCGTCGGATTTTCATTCATCATGAAATGACGGAAAGAATTAAGCAGCTGTGTTGCATCAAATTTTGCCAAAAGCTAGGTGATACCCAAGTGGAAACCATTCGCAAGATTCAACAGGCTTTCGGTGACGATGCCATGAGCATTACACAAATTAAGGAGTGGTACTTTCGCTTCACATCGGTAGAGAGAGGATCACTTTCCGGTAGACCCTCAACAAGCCCCAATGATAAGCCATTGACTAAGTATGTACCGCTGTCTTTAGGAACCGTCGTGCCACCATCTGAGAAATTATGGATGATGTGAGAGATAAGCATTTGTTTGGTACACTCCATTTTGATCAAGAATTTGGCTATGCGGAGAGTGTCCGTGAAATTCGTGCCAAAGCTGCTAACGATAAAGCAGAAGCAACTCCGTCTGGAAGTCTCACAGAACATTCTGAACTGCACAAACGGCAACCACGACGTCCTTAACACTGTGATCACTGGTGATGAGTCGTGGGTTTACGGGTACAACCCAGAAACCAAGTTGCAATCGCCACAGTGGAGACATTCATCATCCTGAGGCTGAAAAAAGGGAGGCAGGTGCGCAGCAATGTCAAAGTCATGTTGACCATTTTATTTGACTTGCATGTGTTGTGTATCATGAGTACACACCATAAGATCAAAACATAACCGAAGAGTACTATCTGGAGATCATCATTTTTGTGATGTTGTTCGGCATAAATGTCGGAACCTGTGAACAACGGGAACTTGGCAGCTCCATCATGACAATACACCCATCTGTTCTTTGCATCTGATTCAGGCCTTGGCCAAACAACACTCCCCTAGTTCGTCAGGCTCCCTATTCTCACGACATGGCTCTTTGTGATTTTTGGCTGTTCCCCAAGCTGAAAATTCTGCTGAAAGGGACTGATTTGAGTCACAAGAAGACATTATACGGAATGCGACAACCCAGTTGTACTCCATTCCCAAAATGCTTCCAACAATGGCGGGGCCTCTGGGAGAAGTGTGTGGAGTTCCAAGGAAAGTACTTTGAAGGGGATTAGGGTTTCAAACCTCCAGGTGAGTAATTGGATTTTTCCAGGCCAAATGTCGGATACTTTTTGAATACATCTGGTATTCACACTGGAGATAAAATGATATGACTACCAACGGGTCATTATCATCCTGGGTAGAGAATGAAGAGACTGATGCAATGAGAGAGCGGACCTCCAGTCATCCTGGGGAGAGAATGCAGAGACTGGTGCAATGAGAGAGCGGACCTTGAGTGAAAATATTCCGTATGCTGACATTGTCATAAATACTGATGGATCTGTGCTGCACAGTAAGAGTCCGCTAGGGCTTCTCTACTTGATTGATAGGCAGGGTCGTTGCTGAGCAGTGCAGTGAGTACTTAACAACCTCCAGTCTGAGAATGGAGATGAAGACAGTGACTGCGGTCGCTAACCACGACCTCTAACGAGTGCCGTAATGATCGCTGACTCTCAGTCCTTGCTTCACATGGTACAGAAGTGCAGATTATGGCATGAATAGATAAGGGACATAAAGGTCTCAAACCTTCGGGAACTTGTGTGAATCCTCTGTCCTGGTCATACTGTGGTTTGCGGGAATGAAAGAGCCGACATCCTGACCTCATAGGCGCACGCAGTGGGGACATAGCAATAGATAGAGATGAAATTTTGAAGATCTACAACTACCTTTTGGATGAAGACAATGTAATCGATAAACCAGCAATGCACAGAATGCAAAAGTGTTTAATCATACACAGGTTCAGCAGAGACGGGAGACTAAGAAGACAGAAGGAGTTTGTACAACCAGTGAGCTACAGAAACCATCAGTATCTACACTCTTCATCATTTACTGAGAGGCAAAAGTGTTTAATCATACACAGGTCCAGCAGAGACGGGAGACTAAGAAGACAGAAGGAGTTTATACAACCAGTGAGCTACAGAAACCATCAGTATCTACACTCTTCACTGGGCACCTATAGGTCTGCCCTTAGTACAATGATGTTTAATCTTAACAGAACAGAAGAGTCATTGATACACAAAATAAATGATGAAAGAACTGAAGGCGTTGAGCATTGAAAGAACATGCACATGTAATAAGTGGGGAAGTTCCCAAGTGGACTGAAAATTGGATAACGGGAAGAAGGCAGAGAGTGAGCATAAATAAGGAGTACTCTGAGTGGTGTGAAGTGAAAAGTGGAGTATCACAGGGCTAGGTTTTGGGACCAATTTGTTCTTGATATACATAAACGATTTGGACAATGATATTGACTGAGCTTAATGACTTAAGAGCAGCACTCTGCAAACTGTGCCAGCAGTCCGCACCAAAACGGGTAGTGGTACAGTGGGTCCCATCACACTGCAACATCCAAGGCAACAAGGAGGCAGACGGACTGGCAAAAGAAGGTGCAAGACTACCACAAACAGATACTAGTACGACGTACGAAGAGTCAAAACGGCTTATCAAAGCCAGATTCATGACCAAATGGGAAACTGAACATACTGGTTACACCAAAAACTATGCCTATTACCAGTTGAACCGAAGAGAGCAGGTCGTTGTCTTCAGACTTCGCACTGGCCACAATAGACTGAGGTACCACCTATTCAACAAATTGAAGATAGGGTGCACCGACGAATGCCCGTGCGGTACTGGTAAAATGACCGCTGAACATCTGCTGCAGAACTGCCCGACATACGAGGATCAGAGAGAGCAGATGTGGCCATCACCAGTGGAACTGCAAGACAAGCTCTATGGCAGTGGCGACAGCCTCAGGATGACCGCCGCTTTTTCGAAAAAATAATGGTTACTGTCTGACTGCGTACGAAGAAGAAGAAGAAGAAGGACAATGATATTGGAATCATAATTGCAAAAATCCTTGGAATTGGTGTCTCATCTAAAGCAGAAGTGGATGTATTGAGGTCGGATTTAGATAACATTTGGGAATGGTCTGAGAGCTGGCATATGGAGTTTAATATAGAGTGACACACATGGGTAGGTCTACAATGGAACATGATTACAGAATGAGAGTGAACAATATTAGAAAAATAGAAAAGGAATGGGACCTAGAGGTTATAATAGATCATACAGGTAAGGTGAGTTAGCCAGTTCAGGTAGCAGTGAAAAATGCAAATGCAATGTTAGGTATCATAAAAAGAAATAATAAACATAGGAACAAGGAAGTGATAGTCAAACTGTATAAACCATTAGTTAGACCTAGGTAAGAATACTGTGTACAGTCCTTATCACAGAGGGGATATAAACATGCTGGAAAGGATACAAAGAAAAGCGACAAAACTGATAATGGGAATTCCAGATTTTAAGTTATGAGAAAAGACTGAAAAACCGGCCTGCAGTGTCTAGAAAAGAGAATTCGAGGTGATGTAATACAGGTTTTTAAGATAATCAACAGAAAGGATAAATTAGACTATAACAAGTTTTTTTAAAAATCCAACCACCTGCAAAAAACAAGAGGGCACAGTTAAAAATTAATTAAAGAAAGGTCCAGATTAGATATTAAGAAATATTTTTTTAATCAAAAAGTGGTGAATGCATTGCAACAGGAAATAATGGAGGCTAGTTCAATTAATAAATTTTAGAACATATTTTTTCATTTTAAAATATTAACTTCACTGTCTTTTGTAGTTCACATACAGGTCCATAAAGTTTCTCTTCCAGTGTTGTTTCTATAGGCCAGTGAGATTTTCACTGTATAAAATAATATATTAAATGCACAGTTTTTAGATCAAGGAAATGTAAAAGAAACTAGTTGTATACAGACTCTGCAGTCTTCTAAACCAGAATAAAGACGTTTGGATGACGATTGTATTCTCTGTTGACAATCAATAAGCACACATGATGATGGTGTTCATCAAGGCAATGACAATGATCACAAAGACTATACTTTGAACCCTCAACACACATATGCACAACTGACGACAGAAGAGAGTCAAGTAATAGACAATCTGGTGGTTCAAACCAGTGACCTACAGATGAAGGACAGCGACCTGCTACAGGAAACACGAGTTAAAAGATTGCGCAGAATTTGACATGGATGGCCAATTACTGGACTTTCATCTCGGATCCCTGAGTGCTTGAACTATACTTGTCTGCAGTTGTTATCACTACTTGAGTGATTCCCCCTTCTTTCTTTAGCTCACATTTATTTAGGAAGGGATGAGTATGTGAGGGAACTGGCGTAGTGTGGTTTAAAGTAAATATGAAACAAGCACACATAAAATGATAGTACGGTTGATCCATTGCCCTTGGAATTTTGACAGACACTACTACTGAAAAATTCAAATGAAAAGTCATATTCCAAAATTTTGAGAAAAATGTCGTCTTCATTTATATAGGTAGACTGGCAATGACACTTGTAAGCCAAAACTTCAACTAAATCACACAATCTGGTGATAAAAAAAATGTTATCAATTTATAGTGCATGTTGCAAACAGCAATCACAAAACAACTCTTTAACAAAACCAGTTATATGATGCTGTGCACAAAACCTTATATATCAAGTAGTTAACTGGCATACAAGACAAGAACCCTATTTACATGTATAAATTGAAATGACTGCTACACCATTTGCATGCAAAAGATTTATACCACATGAAACTGGACTAAAAGTTTTGCTGCCATAATAGATAAGTGGTTCTCAAACAGGGAACCCTATACAGTGTATAGATCTGATCACGGAACGCCTGTACCTAAGCATGTTATATATACATATATATAAATGTATATGGAGTGAGAGCAAGAAAAAAAGAGGTGTGAATGACTAATCAAAAGGGAAATCATTCAGCTTAATTTTGTCCCATCTTCGCTCACTACAAAGCATAGGGCCACTGCTTACAGCCAATCATTTACAGAAAGCCTGTTTACAAATGTGTGTTCTTGCTGTGGTGGTTTCTGTAACAATTTGCTGCATATGATGAGTTTACTAGCCCCAAGCACAACCCTTTTTAGTCACCTTTTATGACATGTTTGGAAGGCTGCTATTATTAGCTCCCTTGCAATTTGCATGGGTGGAAACAGCTTATTATACATTAAATCAGTATTTCTTTGCAAATGAGGTATTTTGACGAAGATTTAATAAACACAAGGAAATGAATATAAGTGTTAAGCCAGGGAGTTGGTGGGTTGCGTGAGCGAGGAGAAATGGTGCATCTCAGATGCATTTTATATTCGCATTTCATATGAATACATGCTAACATCCATTTATCAATTATCAAATTATCATTTATCAATTCTCACTAAACTCAACATAGATGACGTTTTGGGTAATCATTTGAACTAAAAACAAATTGAGGCTTACCACAACCGGAAGATACTAGGCGTGATCAAATGAAACCTGTCCATGCTGTGTCACATATGCCAGCACACAGGGAGCATGATGATGTCACAGTTCACGTAATAAGCACAGACCAGTGAATAAGCGAGCATGTGTTCATTCTCCTCACACATGCATAGATTCTGCTGCAAATCGTTGACAACATGGCCGGCGTGATACCATATCTGTTCAAGGTAGATCAGCGAGCATTGATTCAGTTCCTAAGAGCTGAAGGATGTCGACCAGTCTACATTCATCGCATAATGCAGGCGGTGTATGGTGATAAATGTGTGTTGAAGACAACAGGACTAGGCACGAATGTTTAGAGAACATGAGATAACGAAAGAATTTATGTGGTCAGGCCAGGCGCATATTGTTGTGACAGACTCTCATCGCCAAGATTGATGTAGGAATATTGATAGACTATCGCTGTGGCTTACGTTTGCTAGCGAGGGAATTTGCAGTTTCAATTGAGACAGTTCAGAAGGTAGCTCGAAAGAAACTGAAGTATCGGAAGGTATGCTCATAATGGGTCCCACAGATGCTGACCAACCACCAAAGTCCTTTTTTCTGCGGACAGTATCCACCATCTTCCCAAGAAGTGGAATGCGTGTCTGAATGCCTATGGTGGCGACTTCTAATGACATAGCCTCTTGCTTTCTAACAATTGATTTGTATAATTCTGCCACACCTGCTGATGTACCTTTCAGACATTTGTAAAAAAGCCACTGGGACGGGTTTTATTTGATCATGCCTCATAGTAAGGCTCAGGGGAATGAAATATGGGCACTGATGGATGGAAGATTATATATCTTCCAGCAACACAAAGTCAACTGGGTTATAATTTTGAATCTGCAAAATAAAGCAAGGCTACATTAAATAGCAAATATTCAAGTGGGTTACTCAACATTAAAGACACTGAAGTTGTTAAAAACCTTACTTATGGTTATGTTATGAAGATGAAGTTGCAACCTGCAGAACTGCATATTTCTGGTTTGTCAAGCAGATATAATTTCTTGTAAGGTATCAAGATGTTATAAAGACCACATTTAAAATGTAGGCTTCCTAAAAACTTGGTTCCGCTTCTACAATTATCGGTACAGGTGCTTCAGTTTGAGAGAATAATGCAGTCAACTGTTGCATTTACAAAGCATTCACCTGAACTATGTCCTGTAGAGGCGCTTCACTTTGAGAGAATAATGCAGTCAACTGTTGCTTTTAGAAAGCATTCACCTGTCCTCTACTTATTCCAGAGCCACTCATCTTCAGCTTTTTCCCCAGTAAGGAATATATACATATCCTTTGGTAATTTGATATAGCTTGACACAATGGTTACTTGTTGGTGTAGACAAAGAGGTATTGCTTTGCTTTGTGGACAATGTGTTTGAGAAGATTTGCTTATTCCACCTTGAAGTAGTGGGATATCCTGAGTGCTTCATAAATCTCATGAGCTATGTCAGAGGGGGCCTTGAGCTTCCTGTTGGTTATAGCTACAAGCATAATGGTAGGTATATGCTAAGGATATGTACACTCCATATCTACTTGCTCGTATTGAGATTATTCTCCATAAGATCGACAAACATTCAAAGGAGCCAAATGTTACTGCTCAACTGATCTGCAGAGTACATTGTACATCTTCGATATCATCAAGGAATACAACCACAAGCACACCTGTGGTCATTGATTAAAAAACTCTACTAGCACAGCGATAATTTTACCAGTACTTTCATATACATCTTGCTATTGCTTCACATATGAAACATCTCACAAGGCACTACATAGAAACAGTCACCGAGATCAGTAAAGGGTGATGCAGACAACTGTTCAAACCATCAAACTTGGTCAATGGAAACTGACCCCCAGATACAAGATGAGACTTAAATATGAAAGTAATAACAGCATTGTGAACACTTAACTTCAATGCTTAACTAAGTCAATTGTGAAAACAACTGCTACATTTTAATATTGGTGAATGAGATGACACATAATTTTTTTTGTTAATATATACTGAGATAATTTAACATTAATGACTGACAAAATATTAATTATGGATTTATTATTATTTGAACCCTAGCCACAATCTGTAAAACCCTATTCACTTGACCTCCTGAGCAAAACACACACAAAACAGACACACATGAGCAAAAATAGTTACTCCGACAAAACCATGTGCTCAGTTTTAGTTTGTCTATCTCAAATTGACTGACCTGATCATCTCCAACGCTCCTGTTTATTATGCTAATAGCTTATATTTGTGGAAGACAAACCTGTATCATATGTACTCTATACATTTATAATGTTAGGTACGCAAAGGGACCAGGAACAGGACACGATTAAGCTTGATCATCATCGGATTCACACACTTCACCCTTTAAATGGTCATCAGATTCTAGTTTAGTCATTTTCAGGATAATCAACATCGAAATCTAATTCATCAGTTTCTGAATCCTTGAGAATAGGTTCAATAGTCTGCTCTGTTGTTAGCCTTATAGAACGGCCATTTACCCGATTTTCACTATTGGTAATTTCACTATTGTTTTTCATCAAAAACAATGAAAACGTGGCAAAATGTGATTAATGATGGATGCCATCCTTTCTAGCGTTGTACTATTTGACACATTTTTCATGCTCAGAACACCAAATTAAGGTAGGTGTGTGACACTAAAATAAGGTAGGGTTGATGGACTATTTACGCATATATCAAATTTCAAGGTTCCAAGTTCAAAGAGTTCATGGTAGTGCTAACAATTTTTTGTTTCCCACAAAAATCTATACAGGACTACCATTGTTCCCATTGCTGGGGTACATGTGAATGACATATGGAAGAGAAATAAAGGTAGCTCACCCCTGCAGTGCACAGGCTAGGTTTAATTTTACTCTGATAAGACAAAACCGTATGTCCTTCTGACGTTTTTGAAAGCAAGCCCCATTGGCTTGGAGACCAGCAATGAAACCACTGGCTCCTCGGTCACACAGTTTAAAAGTAAAGTAAAGTAGAAATTCAGCAGAATTAACCACTGCTTGGAAATGGAGTTTTAGAAGACTCCATTGTACTAAGACGCAGCCTATGAGAGGTGGGGTGGTCAGTGCCCTTCCTTGCTGTTTTTACTTTCCCAAACTCATTTATGTATCAGGTACCCATTTACAGCTGGGTTGACTGGAGAAGAGGTCCCAGATTAAAATCACGAGCCTGGTTTTTTATTTTTGGTCTCCGGTCGCGATTTTAACCGAGGCACACTGTTACCACAGAAAATAGCAAATTGCTCGCTATGAATTGAGCTAACACGCCCCACAGTTATATATGGAAACTAGTTTCCATTAAAATACTAAGAAGGCTGAGTTATGTAGTAACTTTACCACAAAAAAAAATGTAATGAATGAGAAAAATGAAATGTCGCTTGTATGAAACAAAGTTATAATTTAATAACAACAACAAAAAAACCCACACAGTAGAGAGTGAACTCCCCATGTCCTTTATATAGATAATTAATTACACATCAATACAACAATTCTATAAAGAAATTCTCAGCAATAAGAATGCTGAGAATCTTGTTCCTTATCTGACAGTGTCAGTCAAATACTTATCATGACAAAATATACAGCATAGAAAAAAACCTTGTAATTTATCTGAGTTTAAAAACGAAGACTTATCTTGATTTGCCAAAAGCAGATATCCTATAAAGTCACATTGCTTATAAGTGGTGAGACGGACAGGTTTACATACTTGAATGAAAACTACTACATACATTTTACAGCAAATAAAAGTAAGAAATTGTTTTGAAAATAATTAATAAAAATACAAAATGTTGATGTAAACGAACTATGGAGCTTGCAAACTAAGATACAGTAGTCTGGATGTCACATATATTTTGCTGCTGGAATAAAATGATGAAATTAACTTATGAACAATAGACTGGAGTACAGCTAACGCGAAAAGGAAATAATAAACAACATTAGACAAGAGGAGGTTGGCAAATAATGACAGGGCCTGTCAAAATTTTACTTGTAAATGAGACATTATTTGGATATTCACCATAGTAAAATTTGACTGATTTTGAGAGAAATGATTCATGTCAACCAGATAAAAAGACAGATGTGTTTGAAACAACTATAGTGGGAATGTTTTATTCTGATTAAGTCACCGCAAAACTGACTATGTTCATAAATTGGTGTGCATGGAGCCTGCACAACTTCATGAAAAACTCAAGCCAAACAAATGGCTGAGAAATTATCACTGCAAGATTACATGAAAGGGATTCATGTCTGTAATGTTGCCAGTTGCACTGCAAGATTACATGAAAGGGATTCATGTCTGTAATGTTGCCAGTTGCACTGCAAGATTACATGAAAGGGATTCATGTCTGTAATGTTACCAGTTGCACTGCAAGATTACATGAAAGGGATTCATGTCTGTAATGTTGCCAGTTGCACTGCAAGATTACATGAAAGGGATTCATGTCTGTAATGTTGCCAGTTGCACTGCAAGATTACATGAAAGGGATTCATGTCTGTAATGTTGCCAGTTGCACTGCAAGATTACATGAAAGGGATTCATGTCTGTAATGTTGCCAGTTGCAGTGACGACATCATTTCAATAATGTATCTGTGTTCCCCTAGCAACAGTGGTGACATATGCTTCATATATGACGATGGACGTGCTGTGTAGCAAAGTGGTTAGTGGCACGGTTCACAACCCAAACAGGCATATGTTTAAATTCAACAAAGTAGTGCTATTCACCTGGTTCGATCCCCAGCGTGTCCAGTTTGGCGGACACTGGATTTTTTATAGGGCAATTGCTCCTCCATGCACAGAAAGTAATGGCAACCTACTGTACTTTACACTTGCCAAGAAACCTTATAACTACCAAATAGGTGGCAGTTGTAAGAAACAGCGTTCTGTAAAGGACTTGCTACTTACTAGTGCCCTTTTGGAAGTAAACTTATTTTTCAAATGTGTGCTCAAGTTGGATGAACTGAGCCGTAAGGTGAATACACAGGGAAAAAGGTACAAGAGAATAGATGAGCACCTCACACTAAACTTGCTGGAGTCCGAAGGAGAAGAAATTGGTCAGTCCATCTCCAAAAAACTCTCATCCTCCACGGCATTATCTTTTTACAAATTATTACATTCTAATAAAGTTTAAATTCTTTTCAGGGGCAGAAGATGCAGCACAGTGAATGAGCTGACGGCAGCCAACGACTGATATTTGGTCACTTGCATCACGGTCAGTGACCCATAACCAACCAAGACCTTGTTTCGTCTCCAAGGGCGGCCCTGGAAAAAAGACTGCAATTATGCTGGCAAGCTAAGAGAATAGGGATTGAAGAGGGAAGGTCAACTCGTATAAATGCAGTGCTAAAATTGGATGTGTCAGAACAAAAGGTGTAGATATCGCAGCCTCACTGTAAACTATGACCCAACATCATAAACGTCATTTTCTCATGACTAACTCTGAAAAATAAAATGCTCTTCAAAACATAATGAAACTTGTGAAAACTAGACCAGCTTATAAAGGAAACTAACCTTCAACCAGATTAGTTTATGCACAATTTTCTTTTGAGTGGCATGATAATGCACCCGACGTACTGTACCACAGGGAAGAAACAACAGGCTCACTGTAACCTTCAAAGTATGTTGTAAAAGTTGATTGAAGAGTGTTGTGCATAGCATAATGATAGACAAAATATCTAAAACAAACTCAGTGAACACTTAAATGAACTTCTCTTTGCTGATTGCCAAGCAATAATAGCAACCTCAGAAGAATAACTGCAGGAACATATCAACAAGCTTAATGAAGCCTGTACGGATTATGGTATGAAAATCAAGATAAGAGAAAACCAAAGTTATGACAATTGCAAGAATAGAAATAGAAACAACAATATTCATACAAAAACAACAAGCAAAGGTGAAAAATGTCAAGTACCTGGGTATCTCAGCATATGGAAGAGGTGACACCAAAATCCAAAAAAGTTGTAATACAGTTACAATGGATACAAAGCCAAGGGCCGCACACAAAAAAGATGGATAGCAGAAATTACAGAGGGGGTAAAGCTCCCCGTGTACAAAGCACATACTAGGGCCCGGTCAAGAAACCTCTTCATAACCTGACGCTGAAAGGCAAAAGCAGGACAAAAAGCAAAAAGAAGAAAGAAACAAGTGCATAGCGCAAGCAACCTTATGATGTAAAATCAATAGCTACAGAAACAACACTTGCAAGAATGAAGGTCAGTGCCTCGTTACAGGCTTCCTGTAAGGGGCCAGCTGAGGTGATTACTCTTTACCTCATTTGGAGCAAAAAGGAGACACAATGACGTGATATTTTGTTGTGGTTACATCTTAAATAACATTTACTGTCAACAAGTCGTGGCAAGAATCAGCAATAATTAACCATCAAATATTCGGTGTAGCGTGTGGTCTAAGGATTGTGAGCTTGGTTTACAATCTCAATGTACCAGGTTCGAATCATGTATGGTCAGTTTTACAAACCGCCATGCCAGGATTTTTTTAATCAGACATTTTCCAGTCATCACTTTCAGCAATGAAAGGGACTGATCATATATGGGGGCACACAAGATGTGAAGAAGTCAGTTCTATGAACCATTTCCCAGTTCAAACACCGACCCTTTTAATAAAAATGTTTCTACTTCTTCAGAAGCACATTAACAAAAATAACTATTTATTCCAATAATAACAATCTATTTCTCATTGCTCAAAAACAGAAAACATAACACTGCAATTCAAGTTGCCTCACAATTACTAAGCAAATATGTGATAATAAAGCTGCAGTTATTTGACTTCAGTATGTGCTAAACAATATACTAAACAGCAACATGTAAAGGATAGATTACTATAAGAACGAGCCAACTGATATGACCTGTATCTGTATCACAGATGACAAGCAACTTCTACTTTAAATTTATAGGTGATCTAGGGACTACATAACATATACTATCATAGTATGAAAGAGTGACATGATTGTAATATCAGTAATGATAAACTAGTGATTTGATGGCCATTATTCCTCTATCCCAATTAGAAAGCGCAGGGTTAATTAACTTAAATACAAAATAATTGTGAACACTTTTTCGAAAATCAAAAGTAACTAATTTCCAAAATAGCTTCTTCTTCGTACGCTGTCAGATGTCGACTTGAATTTGTTCAAAGAAATCAGTGGTCATCCTGAGACTGTCGACACCTACCATAGAACTTGTCTAGTATTGGCACTGGTGATGACCACATGTGCTTTGTCTGGTCCTCGTATGTCAGGCAATTTTGCAGCAGATGTTCAGCGGTCATTTTCCCAGTACCACGGGTGCATTTGTCAGCAGCACCTATCTTCAGTTAATTGAATAGATGGTACTTCAGTCTGTTGTGCCTTGTGTGGAATCTAAAGACCGATACCTACTCTTTTCTGTTCAACTGGTAATAAGTATAATTTAGTGTGTTGCCATTATGCTCTGTTTCCCATGTGTCTATGTATCTGACCCTAATAAACCTTAAGGACTCTTCGTAGGTCACACTTAAATCTGGTTGTGTTAACCTTCCACCTTCTTTCTGGCTCCTTGTTGCTTCAAAGTAAGCTCTAAAATAAATTTCTGCTAAGGTAGCAAAGAATCAAACTGAACTGTCCAACAGACAATTGCTTGTTGACTGTTTCTGTGATTATTTGTAGAAACAAACATTAAGTATGACACATAGTCAAATAAGTCACATAGCAATCAAACAGCTTCGCTCTCATGGTAATGGAGCAAAGTTCGCTCCTAATTCTCAACATGTTCCAATCTACCAATCCGTAAATGTGTTCTTAAGTTATAAATACAAAGCAAGTCAGCAACGAAAGGAGCCACCTCTAAAAAAGCTTAAGCCTAAAACAATGCACACATTCTCCTAGATGGCAGTTTTTGCGATGGGACTATCGACCAGCACAATGCTTCTTTCCCTTCCTCCATCGCTCCAATCAAATGTTATTTGTGATGCAACTTTTTTTATTTATGACAGAAAACACAGAAAATCACAACTTAAATTGGACCATGTTAGATCAGACAACTAAAACTATTCTGTATTGGAAGTGGTTTTTGCTGTTCTTTGGTTTACATCGCAAGCTAAAAGAGAAAAAGTGACACTGCAAACTACTTTTACTATCTATGTATCGTACACAAATGTCACACCCATTGTTTTTCTACTTAAAATGGGAAAACTAGTTAGCTCTTTTGTATTCCTGTAACAGATGTTTAGAGTTTTCTTACAAACCAAGAACGCTGTTTCACAAAAAGCAGAATATGGCTTTCTAAGAGAACAAAACAAAGCTTATAACATGACATCATGATATGACCTGCATAAAAACTACATGACAGTTTTAAATTCGCTGATATGACAGTTTTAAATTCGCTGATTTGACAGTTTTAAATTCGCTGATATGACAGTTTCAAATAGCTGTATTCACAGATATGACAGTTTCAAATTCGCTGATATGACAGTTTCAAATTCACTGATACATTTTCAAATAGCTGTATTCATCGATATGACAGTTTCAAATAGATGCACTTTCAAATGTAACAGCCTCTAACAATTGAACTAACTAATATGAGTTTAGAATAGTTGCACTAACGTACATTGTCTCTTGACAAAATTTATGTACAATGCATACAAGTAATTAATCCTAAAAAGAGGGATAACAAACAATATCCTTTCTATAAAAATAGGACAATTTGTTTTTCAAATACTGTGAAATAGTGAAGAAAAAAAAACTAACATAACGCAGCCAGATCTTTTGGCTAGACAGAAAGAAAACCAATTGAGTAAACTTCAAAAACTGTTATTTTAAATCAAAATCCATAAATGATGCAAACTGGAACCTTGTTTATGCAATTAGCAAATGTTATAAATGCAAATAAAGTTGACTATTATAATTACATCTACATTTAATCAAAGGATATTTTAAATTATGTTTGTAAACCTACATCAATTGCAGAAGCAAACAACAAATCAATGAAGAATGATTGAATCATTATCTACTGTAAATTTACATTTTCACTCCGATTGGCAGAGTATAGGAGAAACACTGCATTTGGTTTATTCTAATCAAATCTGAAGCCACTGTTTGCATTAACAATAGTGTTTACACAGTGAGGCTGTCAATCCTATACGCCACCTTCCATTGATGCCTGACCCGCTTCTTTAGGAAGGAATAAGGTCTAACGAGTAATAATAACAATAATAATAATGTTCGCTTAGGCGTCAAAGGCCCATTGCGACCACTACCAAGTCCAACTACCGAAGATTTTTCATGCGTAGTGTGTCGACTGAAATCTCTACATACTCCCCAGGTGGAGCCCAGTACTCTGCAGCCTCGGCATGAGGGCTGCAAGGAGTGTGTGTTGAATCAACGTTTGTGGTGGCTTTATTGTCTGTCCATGAGTGACTACCTGTTTCTTCGACACAGTAACCTCTGCATTGTGTCCACCTTCAGGTCAGCATGACTCTTGCCGTGCTGAGAATATGGGGCTGGGAGAGGTATGGAGTAAACGCGGTGAAGAGGGGCAGGAGAATATCGGCTTCGGTCCAAGGAGTAGTGAAAACCTGCGCTGAATTCTGTGGTGCAGTCAAGCGAAACGTTCAACGCCATCCTGCACTGTTTTCTCACGGTTTAAGCCAGGCACAGCCGCAGCAAGATGCAGCATAGCGACAGGTTAACCGAACAAAAAACACAGTAAGTTTCACAGAATTGTAATGAGTAGCTCAAATATATTGTGCGCATTATACACAGCACATTTATCTGTTTCTCAACAGCAAAAATATTTATTAGCAGAACTGAAAAAGAAGAAGCATATGAACTTAGACAATGTAAAAAGTTATAAAAGTGTATGCCCCAAACAATTCAGATAACAATTTAATGTTCTAAATATCTTGTTCTGCTAACTGCTGGTATTATTTTTCATTTAAAAAGGGTTTTTGTGCTATCAGGATAATGTATGAACAATTACTGGGTTGCGACAAAGATTAAGTATTCATTCTCAGAATTAAAATAAATGTATAATTTTTTTTGCTGGACTAACTTATAAATGATACATAACAAATCTTTACAAATGTCAATCAAGAGACTTTATTCTCTGAGATAAAACAAGCACACAAAAAAGTTTAAGTGTAGTTTGCTGTCTTGTTATAATACAAAATGCTGAGTTCCTATTAGTAAAACCAAAAATGTTAGCAAAAATAAAAGCAACAATACAAACAAAATCAAAGGAATTCAGCAGCAACAGAAAAGTATTGTTACTAGTTATCACAGTGTGAACAGTGATGTCCATCAGAACATTTGGCTATCCTGTATGAGATGCACTGAGGTGTAGATGAAAACAATCCACGATTATTTACGAAGCTCCAAGTAGAAAAATACCCTTACAGTAACAGCTTGCAGCCAATACTAGCCAAGGGACTGCAAAACTAGCAGGGTTAACATGGTTTGGCATGAGAACTGTTCCCAAGTAAATCTGCCCTTGAATATTGCTTGTTAATCAGCCACTATCTTAGTAAAAAATCTGGCAAAGATGGCGCCGTAACTGGCTGCGAGTCTACATTTCTCTACTGTTTTGGATCATTATGGATGCCGCCAGACCACGGATTTGCCTGGAATTCACACTAGTCGATGACTTACACTTGTGTTCACGGATACATGGAGTTGTTTTCCGTCTGGACTTGTTATTTCATTCTTTTTGTGTGATTTCTTCCATCCGTTTATGCTGGTCTGGACGCCGGCTGAATGGCGCTACGCTTAAACTAGTTATACCTGTGTTGTATCTCACTAGTTAGTTCTGCCGGTTCACCTTCACGAATTTGGCGTGTGGAAATTTTAGATGCTACTATGATGAACTGAATACAGCTGGGGAGAGATGCCAGACTCACTCACACGATGAGTGTTGTCCATACGACCTCTTGTGGTTATCGAAAAGGCACGACAAACTGCGTTAGATGCCTGCCTTCCCACCTTTCTACCCTGCGGGTTACATGTTTACGGAAAGGCTTCGGTGGTAACCCTGAGGCAAAAATGCATCCTATGCTATCTCCATTCGTCTCGATGAATGTCTTGCCACTGGCAAAAGGTAGTTTAGGCTCTGTGAGTGAGGTTGACAAAAGGCGCAGTTTCTTCCTCACTTTAATCCAAATCTCCGCGCAAGTCACCCATTTCAGCGGACACAGCAAGAGATACGACTGTACACACGGCTAAACAAAGAGAGTGGTCTTCATCACTTGTGATGGACAAACTATCATCTTAGTAAAGGGATCTTAAACAAGGACTGCCGCCCAGCCATGTCGTGCAGGCTGCCACATATTGTGGATGCATGAAAAAGCATGAGAAGTAATACATACACATTATACTGTGGTGAGACACCTGGGACATCAAATTTAGCCTTGAGCTGTCCACAGTTTGAAAACTTAATGTAGTTAGTCTAATGTAGATAGTTTCACTGAGAGCATTTTTCACTCATGAAATATCAGTTAATTCCTAAAATAACTGGAAATATAAAAAAAAGTTGAAATACATTTTAAAAGGGTAATTCCCCAGGTCAAAACAAAATTGAAAATTATGAAGGGAAAATAATGAAATAATTCACTGTGAAATATTGTTCAAGTGATATACAATCCCCTAACACAATGTATTACATCCAGTAACCAACACATGAATAGTTGTGAAAACCCTCCAGTCAACAAGAAAAAGAGATTAATCCTGTAAATCGATCAATCAAATGCAGCCCCTAGAAAAATAACTGACAGATTTGCAAAAGTACTTACAAAAATAGATGATGAGATATTCACAAGTGAGATTTAGCATGCTCTTTGTACATTACCATAAATGTGCTCTCACTCAAAAACAAGCCAAAGTGTTCAATGATAAAAGATTAAAGCAAATAAACAAAGTGTGAGAGACAATTTGTATAATGAAATACAAGGTGTGATTAAAAAGTATCCGGATGGGATTTACTAACAAATAATACACAAGGTACAAGTTTGTAAATTTATCCCTTCGAAGTAGTCCCCCTCCATTGTCACACACTTAGCCAAGCATTGTTACCACTGCTTGAAGCCTGTTCTGAAGGCATCTTCTAAAATAGCCTTCAGCTGCCTTGTCATATTCTTCTGCATCTCCTTAACATCCTGAAATCTTTTTCCTTTTTAATTGATATGAGTTGTGGGATGATAAAAATGTTGTAGGAAGTGAGATCTGGCAAACAGGTTGGTTGGTTGGTACACCTGAGAAATGTAGAGCTTAGCAAGAAACTGATGCTCAAGTTGAGATGCATGGATATGTGAGTTGTCATGTGGGAGTTGCCATGTGTCACAAAGAGCATCCCTCAAAACTTTACAGTAGTACTCCTTTTTGATTGTCTGGCCTGATGGAGCATAGTCATTCTTCTTCTTCTTCTGCGTTCGTACTCAATCTCCTGCTACCAAGCCCTGAACAGGACTTTGCAAGTAACAAGATGTAGTCTGGAGAACGGAATGCGTTGTGTCGCTAGTTTACAGCTTGACTGCAATATTTGCACCTTTCAGTCTGACACATCCGTCTTCAGCAGCAAGCATAATGCCCAATTCCCTTCTGATGGCCAAAGAAAGACATGTTGACATTGCTGCGGCTCTGCTGTGCTCGTTTGGGAGTCTTTACTGTGACGATAGTTTTAGTTTCGGAGTAATACCAATAAATCCACGATTCATCATCAGTTATGATTGTTTTAAAAAGTTATCATTTTTAATGCGCAAAAGTAGGTCACGAGCAGTTGAAACATGGTCAACTAAGAGCAATTTTGGAATGAACTTGGATGAGACTCTTCTCCTGCCCAAATCTTCTTCTTCGTACGCAGTCAGACAGTAACCATTATTTTTTCGAGAAAAGCGGCGGTCATCCTGAGGCTGTCGCCACTGCCATACAGCTTGTCTT
This sequence comes from Ariolimax columbianus, assembly GCA_036924085.1. Classification (NCBI taxonomy): domain Eukaryota; kingdom Metazoa; phylum Mollusca; class Gastropoda; order Stylommatophora; family Arionidae; genus Ariolimax; species Ariolimax columbianus. Next base: position 69,104,191 of record JAVGWX010000011.1, read on the forward strand.
GCAGTTCCACTGGTGATGGCCACATCTGCTCTCTCTGATCCTCGTATGTCGGGCAGTTCTGCAGCAGATGTTCAGCGGTCATTTTACCAGTACCGCACGGGCATTCGTCAGTACCACCTATCTTCAATTTGTTGAATAGGTGGTACCTCAGTCTATTGTGGCCAGTGCGAAGTCTGAAGACAACGACCTGCTCTCTTCGGTTCAACTGGTAATAGGCATCGTTTTTGGTGTAACCAGTATGTTCGGTTTCCCATTTGGTCATGTATCTGGCTTTGATAAGCCGTTTTTGACTCTTCGTACGTCATACTAGTATCTGTTTGTGGTAGTCTTGCACCTTCTTTTGCCAGTCTGTCTGCCTCCTCGTTGCCTTGGATGTTGCAGTGTGATGGGACCCACTGTACCACTACCCTTTTTGCTGGCACAGTTGGCAGAGTGCTGCTCTTAAGTCATTAAGCTCAGTGTTTTTCTGGCTTTTTAGCGCTGTGACTACGGCGAGAGCATCTGTAAGCAGGACTATTTGGCTTTCATTTTCATTGTGTGTCACCATTTCTTCCACTGCCGCCCTCAGTGCCTCTGCCTCCGCTCTGAAATTGCTTGTGTACTTACCAGTAGCGAATGACAGTGTTATTTGTCTGCCATTTGGTAGGTTCAGGAATGCTCCTGCCCCTCCGTTCTGTGTAGTGTTTGTTACAGAACCGTCGGTGTATGCATGGGTCCAGTCCATGCGTGGGTAGCTTTTCGATATGAAGCTTAGGGTAGTATCTCTCCTTTCTTTTTCAGTCTGGCAGTTTTTGTTTCCAATACCTGGTATATTTTCTACCACCTCTGGAAATATATCCTGCCTCCAGGTAGGTTTTCGTACAGTAGTGATGGGTTTTGGTGTTGTTAGTGCGTTTATGCTGCCCAAATCTAATGTGCAAGTCTTCAGACAACTCACGAAATGTGATTCTGCAATTTCTTAGGTTGCAAGCACAAGTTCTACATTGTTGTCACTTTAACTGACTGGGGTGACCCACGCTGTTCATCACTCAATATTTTCACGACGATCTTTAAAACATTTATCAGGTCAGGTCATCCCATAACCAGTGAGGTCATTGGGGCACACATGAAGACATCCTCACAACTCCCCTCCACCCTTCTCTGTCAGCGGCCGTTGCCTGTGCCTCTTCTGGTCAGAGATTCCTCTATGCTGTCCTCCCACCTCTTTTTAGGGCGGCCTCTTCGCCGTCTGCCTTGCACCTTTCCGTGCAGGATCATATTTGCACGACCATTTGATCTTGATATGTGACCGTACCAAATGAGTTTCCTTCTTTTGACAGTTGCCAAGAGCTCTTCAAAAGGCCCTATTACTGTTGTAATTTTATCTAGCATTTCCTCATTTGTAACTCGATTCTTGTACGTGATGTTTAAAAGTCTTCGAAAACATTGTATCTCCAAGTCTTGTATTCGTCACTGAACGTCAGCTGTAACTGTTCATGTCTCACAAGCATAGAGAAATATTGACAGGAAACATTTATACCAATCATAAACTTATATATGGCTCGTGCAATCCAACCCACAGACTGCCTGTAACTTGTCAACATGTTTTGTCAAGTTTGTGACAAAATCTGATGCAAATTTGTTGAATGTTTCCACCATCACAATGTGATGAATCCGATTCACATATGTAAGGTCAAAGCACTACTGCAAACAGCCAGACAAGCAAGGCAGACATGACCAAGTTTCATGTACATTACATTTAGAGGTCAATCTGTACCTAGGAACTTCCAGCTGTATATCATGGTTCCAGAATAATGATGCCGATCCGAATACTTTTTAAAAAAAAATCACATCTCAAACAGGTACACAATCTGCTATCTGAAAACAAATGAGGTTGTCTGAATACCAAAGCTTGAGTTTGGTGCCACTCATGCAGAAACATTACATGCTCAACGCACACTAGACTGGTGCATTGCCTAATTAAAGGTGAACAAACATTCATTAAACTGAAGAAGCGATGTGTAAATACCTGAAACTCTGTGGTGAGAAAGCTTCTGCTGATTAGGAAGCACTTGAAATTTACAATGATGGATTTGCCAAGATATCTGATTAAAACCAATCAATCAATACCTTTTCAGTTCCTTGTGGAACATAGGTCCTTCAACGAATACAAGCCAAGTCATCAAACATTAACCTGTCTAAATATGTTGTAATTTGTGTGGCTTAGTCTCAGAAGGATGAGGTAGCCTGTCCATGCCCAACTCTCCTTAGCAGGCTCTTATGACATGCCTGGTAGGTTACAGTGCTGCTATTCTTTGCTCTCATTTCGGGCCCGAGTAACACATTAGTCCAGTAGAAATTTAACAGGTCTCTACTAGCACTATGTTCTTGTTGCATGCATACATGTAGGTATTTAGCTCTGGTCAAAAAATATGTTTTTAAATTTTAATTGAATGTTTTACTTAAGAGAAAGAATGCAGTAGTAATTGTATAGTTAATCTTTATCTAACTTGATATAACAGAACACAACGAACAGTATTTACAAATTAGCCTAGATAATCTAAGCAATGCTTTCACTGAGTTCCTGGCTCAATCCTTCTACCAAATAATTCAAAATTCAGAAATGTGTCTGGTACCAAGGGTTTCAGATGAGAGGTTGTGTACCTGTATGTTTGTTCATTCATAAATATAGTACACCCCTTGTTGTCATTTACTTTTTTTTGGTCAATACAGTCCGATATTATTCTTCTGCAATCATTGCTCATTTAGACTGGGACTTCAGATTTTTCAATAAACTCTGCTGTCTTTTTCAGGGTCTCAATGCTGTCGTACAGTTTCTCTTTGAGGGGAGTCAGCGTGGGCCACACCCTTCTCTTCAGAGCCGTTAAGTACATCTGATGCTGTCATGTTTGCCAGGCTGCAGTAACATAGGCTGGGGGTGCCTATCTTGAATTTGGTGTACAGGTGGTGTCCCGTTGTGTTGTGGTCAGTTCGAAGACATAGTATGATAACTTGGTCTTTTCTTGACAGTTGTTAATACCTGTCATCTACGTGGTATTTGAGGTGTTCTTCCTGCCACTTTACATTATATTGCCTTTTATTATGTCTTGAATGTAACATGTTTTGCATGTCCTGATCTAATCAAGAAAAACCTATCTATGTTTGACAGTGGCTTGTCTCGAACACCCTGATTTAAACAAGAAAAACCTATCTATGTTTGACAGTGGCTTGTCTCGAACACCCTGATTTAAACAAGAAAAACCTATCTATGTTTGACAGTGGCTTGTCTCAATCACCCTGATTTAAACAAGAAAAACCTATCTATGTTTGACAGTGGCTTGTCTCAATCACCCTGATTTAAACAAGAAAAACCTATCTATGTTTGACAATGGCTTGTCTCGAACACCCTGATTTAAACAAGAAAAACCTATCTATGTTTGACAGTGGCACGTCTCACATGCCCTGATATAGTCCAGAAAAAACCTATCTACATTTGAAAGTGGCATGTCTCACATGCTCTAATATAAATCTGTCAGTACAAATGCAGACAAACTCTGTTTGTTCAGATTACTAGACAGACATTGGGTGCCTGAAGTAGCATATTTTCTGTTATCTTCAATCATTTTACACGCCATGTTCTTCTTAGGATCACAAGGTCCATTGCTATCAGTTCAACTCTTCTTCAAATTACTGTATTCACTGATACTTGAAGCAGCATGCTTTCTTTGGTCTACAAGCAAATTGTGCATGCCTATGCTCTATTTCAGCATTAACAGATAATGCCCTTTGCTACAGACAGGTATAATATTTCTGTTAGCCCTCGTAATTACTGATCCTCCATCTCTAGTTATTTGTACCAATTCTTTAAGCTTCACCCAAATGGTTTCTGAGGCAAACAGAATAGAACCACTGTTTTTTTCCCTGTTGTGTCGTAATAGGTGACTAAAGAGGGTTGCGCATGCAGCTGGAAACCTCAGTATGTAAAAGCCATTGCTATGAAATAGCATTGCAAATGACCAGAAGTAAGGCTTACCTTATAAAATGGTCAAATGTAGCGTTGGACTTATGCTACAATAAATTGGGCGACAGGAAAAGAAGAATTATTCTTACAGATGCTTTACTCAAAATTCTTTACCATCATTATCATCATCATGTGGCACAATGGAAATGGTGGATCTCCACATGTTCCTGTCTTTAGTGCTGTTTATCACCGGGGGACGACGTGGGCTAGTGGTTAAGTGACACGGTTCAAAACTTGAAGGTGCTGGGTTCGATCCTGATCATAGCCCCGGCTGTTACCCCAAGGAAGCAAACCCTTAGAAAATGCAGCAGGAAGCAGACCCTTACATAAAATGCATGCCAAAATCGAATGCACTGGGCCGACAGGTGCAAAATAAAAACTAGTGCAATGCACACCATCTTGGGGAATAGAGAAATAAGGAGAACGCCTAAAAAAAAACAGCGTTTATCAATACTATTAACTCTTCAATATCGTGTTAACATTATAAAAGTATATTTTTTATTTGGTACATGTCTTTTGATTTGTAATCACTTCCTTGAACGTTTATTTTTCACGACAAACTGTCTAACAGCATTGTATTTATACTGACTGACTCAATCCGTCCTCTACTACCCTGGGGCGGTCAGAGTAATGGCAGGTCGCAGGCTGCTTTCTACATTTTGGATGAACCAATAAGTTAATATTCGCTCTGTTTGTGAATGTTTCCAGTCATGAATTGTTCGTTTCTAGCCTATATTCCACACAAATGTTCACTAAAAGGAACAGTCTATGATTCATATCGTGCCTGGTCAGTTCTATACTTTCTTTTCCAAAAATTGATGACATCACCAGAATAGTTGTTGCTGAACAATAGAGTTTTATACACATTCTCATGACGTATTCCACCTATGAATTTAGGTCACGAATTGGTCATGTCTAGTACATTCCCATAAGCAAAACTGCTTCTCATTTTATTTTTGGTTCACACACATCATCACAATTTAGTTGGAATATCTCTACTGCTATTGTGGGTTTCAGGCATGTCGAATTATGTATGTATGATACAATTGAATAGAAGCTTGTGACCTCAGCTGTTCCATTTCTGCCCCCACACCTTTGTGTGCTATATCTGATCGCAGGAAAGGCTTCGGGAGAAAACCCTAAGAAAAATCTGTATACTATTCTGCCCTCATTCATCTTGACCATGTCTTGCCACAGAATCAGGGTAGTTGAGAACGAGAGAGTGAGGCTGGCATGCCCCATTCTCCTTCACTATAATCAAATTCATGCGGAAGTCACTTTGTTTTAATTTCACAATCATGTTTGTTACACCAATGTCTACTATGAAAGTACAAAAAGAGTACCTTTCTTATTTTGGTGGATGGAACATTCGCACCCTCATGGATTGTATGCAAGATGGTGTCCTATTTCCTTATAATAAGTGCAGCGGACAATTCAAAGCTCAGATTGGCTAATTTAGCCTTCTTCGAACTCATGCAAACAGCGAATGTTGACAAAAGTGGTCATCGATTACGATGGACAAGCAACATTCTGGGGTGTAAAGATTTTTTGTTTTATAGATTATTATTTTTATAGGATGGGGACCTGCCACATGCACAACCCAACCCAACTTAATTGCCACCTCTGGTAAGTTATTTAATTTATTAAACTTCTAAACTGTTGTTATTCATAATGACCATTAAATTGCTTTATACAAATTTACATGATCTGTGAAAATGATCTATTTACATCCAACAGGAGAAATCCACACCACCTTCCTGCCGAAGACGGATGTGTCGGATTGAAAGGTGCAAACATTGCAGTCAAGCTGTAAACTAGCAACACAACGCATTCCGTTCTCTGGACTACATCCGGCTTCTTGCAAAGCCCTGCTCAGGACTTGGTAGCAGGAGATTGAGACCGAACGCAGAAAGAAGAAAACCACCACCGTTAGTAACATGGAATGGCTGTCCCATGGGGTAATCAAATTCTCAGTGGTTCTGAACTTCTGACTAAATTGTGCTCAATAAGACAATCTTTCTCTTGGATATTTGAAGGAAAGACCTTGTGAATATAGTAGAGGGAAAAAAGGTGAAGGCCACACAACACACAGAATGGAGGCTGATGTCAAGAAATTGAGAATGACCTGGTGAGAGAGATAGAACAAGACAAGATTTGTATCAAAATCACAAAATACTGGACATTTATTTATGATATTTTACAACTATCAAACAAAACTATTGGAATACATGTACACGTTCTTCACATCTATCAAACAAAAATATTGAAACACATGTACACGTTCTTCACAACTATTCATATTGTGTAAAAAAATTCATTATCTGAACATCAGAACAATTCTAAAGCATCATCTCTCTGGATCACAGAACTCAGAAACTCCATCGGTGCAGCAATGCCCACTCAGACATTTAGTAAATTAGCTAAATGAATTGTTAGTCTTTCTCAAAATGCTGATGCTTATAAAATCCATAATCCCTGATGGAAGGCTAGTTCAAAGTCACTTGTTCTTAAGTGTTATCTAACACACAAGAACCCTCTGACATTGTTGAGGAAGACATCAAAATTAGCTCTGAATGTGATCTTGTTTTGTCTAGTGATTGACAGTTGCAGAGATGGAGGTGTGAGCTCATTGAAGGCTTGCAGTAGTCTCTGTTTGTATTCTTCAGGCTGAATTTGGATCAACTGATTCACTAGGTTTCTGTACAAATCCTGCAGAATAAACAAGTCATTTGTCAACCTGCATACTTTATTGAGGTACTAATTTATCTACCATAAGATGTCTGTTCACATTGTAACCCACATTCTTAAACAATGAAAATACTCAAGTTTTCTTTATACTTCTTCTTCGTACGCTGTCAGACGTCAACTTGAATTTGTTCGAAGAAAGCAGCAGTCATCCTGAGGCTGTCGACACTGCCATAGAGCTTGTCTAGTGTTGGTCACATGTGCTTTCTCTGGTCCTCGTATGTCGGGCAATTTTGCAACAGATGTTCAGCGGTCATTTTCTCCATACCACAGGTGCATTTGTCAGTACCACCTATCTTCAGTTTATTGAATAGATGGTACCTCAGTCTGTTGTGGCCTGTGCGGAGTCTGAAGACCACGACCTGCTCCCTTCAGTTCAACTGGTAATAGGCATAATTTTTGTGTGTAGCCAGTATGCTCTGTTTCCCATTTGGCTATGTATCTGGCCCTAATAAACCTTTTGGACTCTTCGTAGGTCACACTAGAATCTGGTTGTGGTAACCTTGCACCTGCTGGCATAGTTGACAGAGTACTGCTCTTAAATCATTAAGTTCTGTATCTTTCTGGCCTTTTAGTGCTGTACCCACGGACAGGGCATCTGTAAACAGGACTATCTGGCTTTTATTGCTTTCGCCTGTCAGCATTGCTTCTACTGCAGCCTTCAATGCCTCAGCCTCCGCTCTGAAATTGCTTGAGAATTTTCCAGTTGCCACTGACAGTGTTATTTTTCTACTATTTGTTAGGCTCTTCTTTATACAAAATGGCTTTCAACAAAAGGTGTCACCAATTTTTAGATCAACTATTAGACATGGTTACATCCTGTTTAAATTACCCATAAATAATTAATGAGTAATGAACATGAACAGAAAACAGACCCCAAAAACGATCAAAGAAAGATATGTTACCTACCTCATTGCAACAAATGAGGCAAAACAATGCTGTACTCCCAACTTCTTGAAGAGTAAGGTCAAAACTATCCAAAACCAACATTCGGAATATGACCTTAGAAACAAAAATTACAACACAAAATAAATAAATAGATTCATTGCAAATTATGCATTTTCTATGTAAAGTTACCAATTAGTGAAAATGTATGTGAAATCTAATACTATAAAACTCTCAATTTGTAGATCAATTCAACTTATTTCACATTGATATCTTATTTCCTTTATGAGTTATTGGCAAAATAAATTGTATATTGTTTACCTGCAAATGACCCAATTTGCTTGACATGCATGCGATACCATGTGACCTGTACTACTTGTTTAATGACACTATTCAGACAGGAGCTCTGGTCAAAGGGTTTCAATGCCTGCCTGCTGACAAGGGAGGCAGTTGATCAAATTTCTTGAGGTACAATTTTTTTGTTTTTTTTTAAACTGACACGACCATGACTGAAGAGCACGCTGTCATCTGCATATTATAAATGGGTGAACCACTCACCATTTATATTTACACCTCTGTCGAGCCGATGTAATTGTTATAAAATCTCTTTGAGAGCTGCAATAAATAGCTTTGGGAAGATGGTGTTGCCCTGTTGGACTCCTCTTGCTAACGAAACTTATACTTGATGACGTTGTGGCATGATGGTTGTATTGCAGTGTTTGTTGGTTTCCTCAAACAGTTTCAGAGATGCCCTGTTTTCTGAGAGCATTTTCCATTCTGCGTGCATTCCGATCTTTCGTAGTGAAGTACCAATGCTGGGTTCTATGTCTTCTATTAAATCAAACAATCCTTGAACAACCAGCAGAGCTGCTGGTCTAAAGATAAATAAAAGTAGAACACAATGCCTCAGAAACCCTTACTGCCCAAAGCAGGACATCAAGCTAAGAGAGTAAACCATTGCTGATGTCAACTCCTATATCTAGATAGACAAGAGATAAATGGCAACTACAAAATCGACCATGAAATCTCTAGATGGCAAAAAGCAGCTTGGTATTCCTTTAACTCCATTATGTCAATACTCCAAGAGATGAAAGACATTACGGCAAAAGCACACTTTCAATTCCATGGTAATTTCAGCAATGATTTACGGATGCGAAGTGTGCAACTTGCGCAAAACAGATGCTGAGAAGCTCCAAGTCACTCAGAGGGCAATGGAACGGCGTGTACTAAAAACTTTTATACGGGATAAGATCCAAAATGAATAAATTTGGCATCAAATTTTGTTTTGCGACGTGAAAGCAGGGATACTATGCAGACATATGACATGTGGTACGCATGCCTGACAACAGATGGACACGTAGATCATCGTTTCGGTGACCATTTTCCCATACATATCCACAGGGCTGCCCACCTATGCAATGGCAAGATGGACTGACCAAAGACCTATGCCTGCATTGGTACAGCATTACAAAAAATCAAGGTGTATATAGAATATCATTGGCTTCCTCACAATCGGCATATTTGCCAGAATGACGCCAAGGATAATGTGATAATGTGACACGACCATTTGAATTTACTTCCAGTGTGAGGCCAGATACAACAGCAAGTAATAGTTATAAAATATAGTTCATAATTGCATGAATTTACTCTATAATTCCAAGTAGTATTTAACAAGTATTGTTAGGTATCATCCTTAGAAGCATATTTAAACTGGATGGTGAGACAGGCAAAAGCATAGGAAGCAGAATGAACAAAGCTAGAATGGTCTTTGCTAGCTTAAACACTGTATGAAGGTCTTTGCTAGCTTAAACACTGTATGAAGGTCTTTGCTAACTTAAACACTGTATGAAGGTCTTTGCTAACTTAAACACTGTATGAAGGTCTTTGCTAGCTTAAACACTGTATGAAGGTCTTTGCAGTACAGCACAAACACCAAACTAAGATTATACATGAGTTATCTGCTTTCTCTGTTGTTCTGAGTATTGGAGAGTAACAGAGAAAGAAATGGTCATCTTTTCATACAACCTGTATAAAGAAGATTCAGTGAATTTTCTAGATGCTTGGCATTCCTAACTGAGAACTGCTTGCCCGCAGCAACTAAGAAGACATGCACAGCCTCATAACTGGCTGATGCTGGAGTTGAATCAGCCCTGCCCTAAAATCATGCCCTTAATGATGCTACCAGTCATGATGGTCAATGACCACTTTGCCCGTTATTAACCAAGGCGTTGTGTATCCTGTTTAAAGTTGCAAATCTGACAGATACAAACAAATAACTTTATTATAATTCTAGGTCAATATGGCTTGGCTTCGTTCATTCTCAATCTCCCGCTACCAAGCCCTGAAAGGAATGCGTTGTGTTGTAGTTTACAGCTTGACTGCGATATTTGCACCTTTCGGTCCAACACATCTGACTTCAGCAAGCATTTTTTGAGTACCGGGTTAGCATTCCCTCTTCAATCCCTTCTCCTTAGCCAGTCTGCCCTGCTGCAGCCTGTTATCCAGGATCACCGCGTGGAGGTGTAGAAGGGTCTTGCCAGCTTACACCACTCTCTAACTACAAAAATATTTCCTAATATCTAATATGGACCTTTCTTTAGTTAATTTGTAGTTATGCCTTCTTGCAGGTGTTTGCATTTTGAAAAAAATTAGAGAAACCAACCTTTAAGAAATGTCTGAGAGTATCTTGTAAATGCTGTGTGGTTTGTGAATTCTCAAAACAATGAGTAGCTAGTGCAAGAAGAGACTCAAACAGCATCCGTATGACATCTGTACCTGAACTGGGACACGAGTTAAGGTAAATAAATACTTTATATATTATATCCTTACATTATTATATCCCATTGCTGGTGTTCATTGGGACAATTTATAGAGCTGAGGAATAAAGGTGGCCTATCATGAAAGTTATCACATAGTGTGCAGGATAGGTTTTAATTTGATACACGATATAATAGTGACATACTGAAGTCCGAAACCTATATCACCAGACTTGAGGAACAGTATCTTAACCGCTAAGCTGGTCTCCTCTGTTAATTCAGTTAATTTAATCAAGTATAGCTGAATTCTTCTTTCGTCTTTCTGCCCTTGCCATACTGTGTCGCATAGGTGGGATGCGTAGATTTCTTATTATCGTCAAGTGGGAGGCTTGTGCTGTCGTTAGGTGTAACTTGCTGAGAGTGTTGGAGACACCCTCGATCCGCCGAGGTTTGCCTCTATATATACTCTTGATGCAGACTGGTCATAATCCATTCTGACTAAATGACCAAACCACTTGATTTGTTGAGTCAATGTAGGCACTAACTGGGTCTGTCCACACTGTCTGCCGCAGCGTGATGTTGCGGATTCAGCCACAGATTGTCTTTCCAGCTGAACGTCTCACACGGCACAACTCATAGCTCTGGATGTTACTCTTATGGGTTGCAAGTAAGGACCAAGACTGACATTAGTAATGCAAGGTAGGAATAAATAGTGTATTTATCAGCCTCCTCTTAGTTAAAAGAAGCACTCTAGGGTGTTTAAAAATCTGTGCAATTTGATAGTGGACACTGTTAGCCTTCTGAATTCTACGTGCGATCTATCTGTCCACTCTGCCATCATCAGTGAACATACTTCCCAGGTATTTGAACTCCTGTACTTGCTTGCTACCAATTTCACTGATGTGGAAACTTCTTTGCACTGTTCATGTGAAAACAAAATAGTTTTTGTCTTGCACGTGTTGATATTCATGTCATATTCGTTACAAGCGAAATGGAGAAAGTTCAGGTGGTGTTGTAGGTCTTCTCACTTTTTGTTACAGATGACCTGATCATCAGCAAACAACAGTTCATTGAGGGACTCTTCCTGAGGGTTAGTCAACTATGTAATTTTATCTATGTGAATTATGAACTGAAGTGGAGAAAGAACACACCCCTGTCATTCACCCCTCAGCACTGACAACTAATTTGTCACACCTGCATTCATTCGTACTGCACCATCACTGTTTACGTACAAGGCACAAATGCTATCCAGTAACTTAACGTCTTTATACTGCTTTAGAAGACCCTGCAGAGTCTGTATACAACCAGTTACATTTACATCACCTTGCTCTAAAACTATGCGCATCCAGCTTATTCTTAAATGCATTAACTGTCCCTGCCTCCACTACCTCCCCTGGCAATGCAATCCAAGCAGACACCACTCTCTGACTAAAAAATATTTCCTAATATCTAATCTGGACCTCTCTTTAGTCAGCTTGTAGCTATGCCCTCTTGTTATTGTGGGTGGCTGTATTTTAAAAAACTTGTTATAGTCTAATTTATCCATTCCTCTGATCATCTTATAAACCTGTATTAAGTCACCACGAATTCTCCCCTCTTCGAGACACTGTAGGCCGGTTTTTCTGAGTCTTTCCTCATAACTGTAATCCCACTATCATCTTTGTCGCTCTTTTTTGTATTCTTTCCAGCATGTTTATATACCCTCTATGATAAGGACTCCACACCTGTACACAGTACTCTAATCTAGGTCTAACTAAAGCTTTATACAGTTTGACTATCACTTCCTTGCTCCTATGTTTAATATTTCTTGTTATCATACCTAACATTGCATTTGCCTTTTTCACTGCTACTTTAACTTGCTCACTCACCTTTCCTGTATAATCTATTATAACCCCTAGGTCCCTTTCCTTATCTATCTTTCCAATATTGTTCTCTCCCATTCTGTAATTATGTTCCATATTGGAACTACCCATGTGGATGACTGTACATTTATCTACATTAAACTCCATTTGCCAGCTAACAGACCATTGTTGAATTTTATCTAAATCCGACATCAATATATCCACTTCTGCTTTAGATGAGACACTACTGCATAGTTTTGTGTCATCAGCAAATTTTGCAATCATGGATCCCATATCAATGTCAAAATCATTTATATATATCAAGGACAAAATTGGTCCCAAAACCGAGCCCTGTGGCACTCCACTTTTCACCACTCACAGTACTCATTATTTATGCCCACCCTCTGCCTTCTTCCCGTTAACCAATTTTCAATCCATTTGGCAACTTCCCCACCTATTCCATGTGATTTTAACTTTCGAAATAATCTTTGATGAGGTACTCTTTCAAAGGCCTTTGCAAAATCTAGATAAATAACGTCCACTGGCTCCCCTTTATCTATTATTTTAGTAACCTCCTCCATGAATTCTAATAGATTTGTTAAGCATGATCTCCCTCTAGTAAACCCATGCTGACTATTTCTAATTAGATTAAATTTGTCTAAATGCATTACAATGTTTCCTTTGATTATTGACTCTAACAATTTACAGACTATGCTCGTTAAACTCACCGGTCTATAATTCGCTGGATCTGATTTTTTGCCTTTTTTGAATAAGGAGATCACTCCTGCATCTTTCCAATCCCTTTTGTAAGTGATTGAGAACATAATATAGCCAATGGTTTTGCTAGTTGGTCTCTAATTTCAAACAGCAATTTTGGAAGAATACCATCTTGACCTGGACATTTATCCACTTTAAACCCCTCCAATTTGTTAAAAACCATTTCCTCTGTAATACAGATTGATCTTAATCCCGCTGTATCCATGTCTCTTTGAAAAATATCGATAGGCTCTGGGATCTTGGAACAGTCCTATTTTGTGTAGACTGTGCCAAAGTAATGATTGAGTAGATTAGCTGCCTCCCTATTCTCACTTATTATTTTCCCTGTACTGTCTATGAGAGGGCCTACTTTGTCTTTCGTTCTTTGTTTATTTCTAACATAAGAGAAGAAGCTTTTACTGTCAGTCTTGATCCTCTGAGCAAGTTTTTTTTTCAAAGTCTATTTTTGCTGTTTTATTCGCTTTCTGAGATATGTTCTGCTTGTCCAAATATTTTACATATGTTTCTTTTGATTTACCTGCCTCTATATATTTTTTCCATGCTTTATTTTTCGCTCTTCTACATTTCACTACAAATCTAGTTATCCACTTTTTACGCTTGGGGTTTACCTCCCTACATGGAACACATTCCTCTTTTAGCGTTTCTAGAACTGTTTTAAAACTCTCCCACTCCTGTTCAACATCTGTTCCGCCAACAATATCTTTCCAGATTATGTGGTTTCACTGCCTCTTTCATCCTCTTAACATCTGCCTTACAGTAGTCGTATTTTGCGTGTTTATGTTTACTTCTTTCCCTGCAATAAGATCCCAACGGATGATTTGATGGTCACTTGAGCCAAACAGTTCCCCAACGGTAACGTTTTCAATCATATTTTCCTCTGTAGCAAAAACTAGGTCGAGTGTGTTTTTGCCTCTGGTGGCTGCTTCTACATGTTGAATTAAAAAATTGTCAGTTATGCACTTAACAAAAGGTTTTGATTCTACAAGTGCTTCTGCCATATCCCATTTTATTTCTGGAAAGTTGAAATCCCCCATTAATAATAATTTCCCTTCACTTGCCTTTGCTATGCTTCTAATCAGCTCCTCATCTTCTTCTTTTTGACTTGATGGACATCTATTGCACACTCCAATCACTGTTTTTTTCACCCCCACTTTCTATTTCTCCCCATACACTTTCATTTTTGTTACCACATGATAAATCATCTCTGATCGTTATATTAACAGAATTTATACAGTATAATAAAATGCCACCTCCCTTAGTCTTATCTCCAACTATCCTATCTTTCCTTAACATTGCATATCCCTCTATTTCAAGTTCACTGTCTGCAATGTCCTCATATGTCCATGATTCTGTTAATCCTATTATATCTGATTTTTCTTCTTCTACATACAGTTCCAATTCTTCTCTTTTATTTACTATGCTTCTCACATTTGCATAAAAACATTTTAGTTTGTAATGTTGTTGGTTTTCCACTTTTTGCTTCTGCTTTATGATTTTAGTGTTTGCTTTTCCACTAATTATTTCACACTTCCCTAACACCAACTCTGCCCTTTGACTACATCCTCTATAGCACCCTATTGTAGGCCTATCTTTAGTCTCATACTTCATAGGCCTTACTAGTTTAAATTTCTAACACAATGATTAAACATATACTTTGCTACAACATGCTGTCCTATCTCATTTAGATGTAAACCTCCCCTATCTAACATTTTACTTTTGTCTACTTTCACATCAATAAATTCCATTCCCATGTCCGCACACATCACCTGTAACCTAAGGTTGATACCTATTATTTTGCTATCTAGATAGTCTGACCCATCTGCTCTTTATAAAATGCCCATCATTGTGACCTTTCTAAACTTTTTTTCCTTAAGTGTTCCCATAAGACTTTTATATTTATCCATAATTATTTCTGTACCTCTTTATATTATTTGTTCCTACCAATACCACAAAATGACTGTTTCCTTTGTCATCTATCCTATTTATTATCCCCTCTATGTCCTCTATTTTTGCTTCCCCAATATCCATTCTTTCAAACATGATGTGTTGTTTAGACAAATGTCTGCCAACCTCTCTCACCATTGAATCTCCTACTACCAATACTGACCTCTCACCTATATTTGCATACTTCTCTCCAAAGCTCTCTGCCCTGTGAACTATTTCCTCACTCAAATCTCCCTTACTTCCTTGACTGCAGCTTCTTTAAAATTTCTTCCATTTTCACTTGTTTCCTTTCTATTTTCATCTGCCTCTTTTCTATCTCCTCCAATCTCTTCTCATTTTTCCTTATATCGCACTCCATTTGTGCCTGCCTCTCTTCAACTCTGCATTTCCTACATAAAACTGTTCCTTCATCTTCCAATGTTGTAGGCCTATCTATCCCTACACTAGTAATACTAACATTTTCGCCACAAATCACACAATCTGACTTGGCCTTTCTTCGCAGCATTTCGTCTCGTCTTAGTGGCCATACTAATTATGCTATTTATTATCGTTAGCCAATAAGTTATATTAATACCTAATACTTCTTCTTCTTCTTCTGCGTACACAGTCAGACAGTAACCATTATTTTCTCGAAAAAAGCGGCGGTCATCCTGAGACTCTCGCCACTACCATAGAGCTTGTCTTGCAGTTCCACTGGCAATGGCCACATCTGCTCTCTCTGATCCTCGTATGTCGGGCAGTTCTGCAGCAGATGTTCAGTGGTCATTTTACCAGTACCGCACGGGCATTCGTCGGTACACCCTATCTTCAATTTGTTGAATAGGTGGTACCTCAGTCTATTGTGGCCAGTGCGAAGTCTGAAGACAACGACCTGCTCTCTTCGGTTCAACTGGTAATAGGCATCGTTTTTGGAATACCTAATACAATGTATGCTTCTTAAAGCAACGGCAAAAAAAAAAAAAAAACAAATGTCGCTGGTATTTACCTTTCTACAACGTATCGCTAATGACTAGGCCTAGTGTTACTACCGGCACCGCTCACTGTTCCACGCTATTTAATTCTGTCAAGTCACTAACTATCTGTTACAACAAGGCCACTATATTTGAAAATACGAATGCTACAGTAAACTACAATCACAACTATGTTATTATTACACAAATTAATTCTCAACACTAATACTTATCTGAAACGCTATAGATCTCTGTACTGTCAATTCAAATCAACCACCATCTTGAACAACCAGAAACAACAGTTGACCCTCCCCACCATATTCCTCCATTGCCTACCATAGCCTACATCGGTTTACCCGGTCAAATGCCTTTTCTCAATCAATGAAGGCCACGTGGAGTTTATTGTATTCTAAGGTTTTTTTCACTTAACTGTTGAGGCATAAATATAGCATCCGTACATCCCCTGCTTTTCAGAAAGCCTATTTGTGAAGTACTAAGCTTTGGTTCCACAATAGCTCGGACTCGTTTCTCAAGGACTCGTACAAAAATTTCCCCAGCGTGGCTAAGTAGGAAAATGGTGCTGTGGTTTCTCCTTTTCAGGAGGTTGATATTGTCTTTGGGGTTTGGGATGGCCATATGTTTGTAGATTTCTCTCCCAGTATTTCCCATCTATTTAGCCAGGCCTCTTTCTTCGCAGTCCTCAGTAGTTGTTTGACTGTCTGTAGGGTTGTTGGTGTGTATTGTTGTTCTTGACTTGATCCCTTCTTAGCTAGCCTGTCTGTCTTGTCATTGCTCAGTTTATTTGAGTGACCAGGAATCCATTGTATAACTACTCTGACTTCACGGGATGTGAGAAGTTGGTTGGCATCTAGGGATATTTGGGTAAGTTCAGCTGCTGCTGCTAAAAATAAGTATATCTCATTTCCTTACACTAACTATAAAAACAGTGTACACAAATGTCAATATTTTGTTAGAAAAGTTGTTCATGTTAAGACTAATAATTACTGTAAAAAAAAGATGGTTGAAACAAAAATGAGTACAAAGGATACTAGTTGAACCCAAGTTCAATGGAAGTCATTATGTTGCTGAACAGCTGCTCTGGTAGCTGGCAAAACTTTTCAGAATGTAGGTCAGACAAGAAGGAAATTAAGCGGAAATAACAGCTGCATAAACTTGGAAACTGTGGACACAAATAATAAAAACAATTAAATGCCATTGCTCAAATAATAATTAGGTTGAAAATTAAACTGAATGTTTCAAGTTTTTCAGGTATTTATACTGTTTAAAAATAAAGTTAATATCTGTAATTTAAAATACAACAGAGAGAGAGAGAATGTGTCAAGGAGAGAGAGAACAAAAGCAATCTATGTTCATTAATTATTTATATACGAGAAAGACAGCAAATGAGAATATCAATACAGATGGAACGATGGGAGAGTAAATGAAAGAAATGTGTTCATTACTACATAAAAACAAGACAAAAGAAGTTATCCTCATTGGGGTGTGTGTGTATGTGTGTGGAGGAGAGGGGGGAGGGAGAGAAAGAGAGATGACTTATGTTTGTGAAGCTACTAGTACTGATATCTTCACTTCTTTAACTGCATTTCTTTGGTAGCTGGTTAAAGTGACTCTTCTTCTTCTTCTTCATCGTACGCTGTTTACAGCGATATTTACTGTTTTATTTTGTTAAGCCTGTGGCTCAGTGCATCCGATTTCAACAGGCGTTTCTGTAGGGTTGCCCTCCTTAGCCTTTGGCTGTCCCCAGCCTAACTGCAAGGCAGCAGTTGTTTTTGGTCAGAGTTGTCTCTCTTGGGAAGTTGTCTTGCAGGACTATCGAGTCTTCCCTACTCGTGTCTATAGGGTTTGGCAATGATATGATGGACTATGTACTAATTTGTACTATCCCGGAAGAGAGGCAGTCCAGTGTGACTTTGTCCCAGGATCGTCACGTCCTGCCAGAAACGTAGCATATGCATGTGAGTGAGGTATCTCTTTGCTCCCTTTATTTTCTCAGCTCACCTGCAGTGATGGTACGCCTGGCATTCCCCGCCACCCGGGAGGTTGTCACAATAGGGCAGGAGGTGCAATATCCGCTGGACTGCATCTCTTCTGCGTCCATTCGGATGACTGATAGCAGACAGAGGCAAAGAGCGAGGCAGGAATGTAATTTGCCAGGTGCATTTCTGCGGCTCGATCGGGCCGGGCTAAGACGCAAGCCCCAGCCATGTCGTAGCCTCCCATCACACAGTGGTGCTGAGATTTAGGGCGGGATTCTGGCTTAGAGGCGTTTGGCTGTAATCCCTCAGATGGTAGCTTATCAGCCAAGCACGTGGACCAAATGTCAGCGACCTGTAATTCCTCTCGAAATAGTGCATTTGACCAGGGGACAAGCCTGGTCTTGCACGGAGATGTTTGCCTGGGGAGCGGACATATCTCATGGTCAAGGGTTGAGTCTCAGCAGTTCGCAGTGATGTAGCTGATCTACTGCTTAGGGCACCCCGACCGAGAACTAAGTCTTCTACAAATGGTTTCATACCTCATCGCCGTATGGTGTGAATATCGAGCAGCTTCCCGCCCGCTTTGATCGGCGGACGGCAGAGACCTCATTCTGCGGCTCGACCGGGCGGGGCTGGAACAGGGGCCCCAGGTCCCCACCATGTCGAAGCCTCCCTTTGCATTCGTGCTGAGCTGCTTTTGGGCGGGATTTTGGCTTAGAGGCGTTCGGCCGTAATCCCTCACCTTGTAGCCTTGCGCCGTTGGCTTATCAGCCTAGTACGTGAACCAAATGTCTGCGGCTCCTCTCGAGTTAAGCAGGATTACCGTAGCAACGCCCTGTCATTAGTAGGGTAAAACTGACCTGTCTTCAGAGGGTCTATTTCCAGCACCCGTTCAATATTAGCCAGAACGTATCAATAGAGGGCTTTTAGTTTGTCAATGGCCAAGTTTCTGGAACCTGCGATTTCTGCAGGGCTAAGACCAGATTACCGTAGCAGGCGCTCTTTTATTAGGGGGTTAAGAGACTGACCTGTCTTCCGTGGGTCTAATACCAGCACATGTTCACTATTAGACCCCACGAAGGTGCTCTCGATTTGACAGTCATTCTATAGTATTGGCGTGTTAAGTCAATTTAAGCCGCAGGCTCCACTCCTGATAGTGCTCTTCCGTCAATTCCTTTATCAAACACTGAATGCAGACCAACCGAGCCACAGAGATTTAATGAGCCATTCGCGGTTTCACCGTGAGACAGTGTGAACTTAGACATGCATGGCTTAATCTTTGAGATAAGCATATGACTACTGGCAGGATCAACCAGATATCTGTCAGAGAAGTATGTACCGCACACACCAGTCGGCGGAGGACGGGTGTGTAAAAAGCCTCACTGGGACGGCCGCAGGAACCGACTGACGGAATGGACAGACGGTTGTTCCACCCGTCCCTCACTCCGTCGACCTAGGACCGCCTGACAGGAGCCCCTATACGCACCAGACGACCGACCGACGACCGGGCTCGCTCGAGGAGGGATGGCAGCGCTCTGTGCAGAACGTATCCCAACGACCCCAGCGATGAATTTCACTGGGACTAGAGACAATTTTGCCTGCTGGCCCGCCCTTCTCCCGAGGGTTGGTCCCTGGGAGAACACAGGGCCTTCAGGTACGATTTCTGCTTTCCATTTGCCGGTCACAAGCTATTTGCGAGAGTCTGACCACCAGCGAGACGAACTGTCGAGCTCTGCTTTAAGCCTTAGATAAATCACCACCGACTGACGTTTCTTGATACAGACCAGAGCAGCGCACCTCGGCAGAGGAGACGCCAAAAAAAACCGCAGCCCAATAGCTCTACGGGGAAAGGCGAGCAAACGTTTTCCGCAAGCCCGCGCTATCGCTCCGCCTGGCGGGACTGAGATCGCTTTACGAACACTGGTTGAAATTGAATCGCAGCGGCGAGACAACTACCCCAGATAAGTGACTCTTCTAACAAGCTGAGGTGAACTTGAGAACCCAGGTCCACCTGGCTGTAGTGCAACATGAGGTTGCTCAGTAAGCTCACCAGTATGGGGAACACAGTATCAATCCCCACCTCATTGAACAGACTGCTGTGATGCATGTTGTCAGTACATTTTAAACTCTTACTTTTAACATTTCAGCATTCATCAGTGGTACAATCAACTCCAAGCCAAAAATAACAACAGTTGCACCATCAATACTGCCATGAGCACCATTTGGTTGGTCATCTGAAATTAAAATTGGGAGAGATTGAACATACCATGGGGACCGCACACAAAAAATACAAGCCAAGAAGTGAAAATTGTATGGCTAATATTTGACATCATTTTGTTATTTAATTCTTCCTTTTCAGATGTTTAACGTGTCATTAAATTCTATTTCTCCTCTCTCATGTCTTCACCTTGTCAAGGTAGAGGAGCTTGCGTGCTGCCCTTATGTAAGTAAGAGCTGTCATGTCTCCAGTAGCATAGCTACCAACAGGGCCTCTAAAGCCGGACCTGTCGAATGGTTGGGACACTAAGCAGAGAGACACACAAACCATCTGCCCTGTAGACAGTCGAGGGCTAAGGAAGGTAAACCTGACAGAAATACCCAGACATACAAAACTGCAACATAATTTTCACTTTATGAAGATGTCATGAATAAAGAGTAAACAGGGTGGTGCTCATCCCATGGGGTCCCACCTGGCAGTCAGAGTCCTCCCTATATGGATCGGAGCTTGCCATATGTCTGTAGACCTCCCTCCACGTGTTTCCTATGGCATATCTGGTTCTTGTCTTGATCCATTCTTTACTAGTCTGTATACCTTGTCATTGTCACATGTGTTTGAGTGTCCAGGGATCCACTGCAAAACTATTTTGACGGAACGGGAGGTGATAATGTTGTCAATGTCTAGAGATATTTGGATAAGGTCATGTCTACAATGTCCAGCATATTCTAATGCTTGGAGGGCAAACATTGAGTTTGTGAAAAAAAACAATGTTTTGGGACTTTGAAAGTAAGGCATAAAAAACTATCCTCAGATGGTACAAGGACGCTTCAAATGCAATGATTTCAGCTCCATGGTTGATGCAAACCTCACCGAAAGCTTCAGACAGCTCATCAGAGGATCTGGGTATTCTATAAACACCATAACCTCTTTGATGGTGGCTTTAAATGTATATTTATCAGTATATACATGTATCCATCTATTCATCAGGAATATCATCAATAGTTCTTTGAGCTTCTTGCATGAGAGTACTTGGATCTGAACTTTTGGTTGTATCATCTATTAATTTTGTCAGCATTTCTGGTGTTTTAAGGAATGCTTGTGGTGCTATATCTTTTACTACTCTCTGTAACTCTTGTCTTCTTTCTGGGAGGTGGTATATGTCTTTGATTTCATTAACATGGTGTACAGACTTTATTTTAATTCTACTTTTTGGCTGTCAGTTTTCCACAAGGAGTCTGTTTGGGATCATCCCGTTTCATTCTGCTACTTCATTCATAAACTTCCATGACCACTTTATCTCTTCCCATTTCGAGGGTTTCTACCTGTGTGTGGACTTCGCAAGCTACTGTTGGGTGTTGCCCTCATTGCTCCACTAATGTAGAGTAGAGCACTATTTTGCACCCTGTCATGGAATTCCAAGTTTAATTTTGAACAATTAGTTAGCACACTATTATATTCTGTTGTTGAGCACATATAATCAAGGTACAGGCATGTACAAGTATCCTTGTCTGATCTAAATGATGTATAAGCAAACCTCTTCCAATAGCTGTAGATGTCTCACTGCTTTATTCTTCCCATTCTGGATATGATGTTTGAGAATGAGTTGTCAGTCAAGCGTGACTCCAAGATATGTGGGGTGTTCCTATCTAATCAGTGGTTGCTTCTCTAATCTCAAAATTATATTTTGTTTGGCAACCTTGTGGCTCTTGGTGAAGATAGTGTACACTGTCTCTTCACTGTTGATTTTTAGATTCCATGTTGGAAATAGATATGGAATATGTTACCCGTACACAAAAACCACCGTCTTGATGGAACTACAAAAGAGTCGCTTGGGACATGGTCACTATATTGTCAGACCGGATTTGCGACACCATCAAAACATTAAACAGCAGTACGAAAGCAATGGCTGGTAGCCCAAATAAAGCTATTCTGCACACAGCAACTAGTGCAACCTGCTTGAAGGCAGAATATAGTCTTTGCCTGTGTTTATTACTGTAAAGCCACACATTGCAATTAAATTATGAGACCGATTGACTTTAAATGATGAGCAGCAAATAATGGCTTTCAGGTAGCCCTCACAAAACAGCCTAACAACATAGCCAAGCACATGGAAAGAAAGGAGGAAATAGCAGAGAATGTCTGGTACCTAGGGGTTATAATAGATCATACAGGAAAGGTGAGTGAGCAAGTTTAGGTAGCAGTGAAAAAGGCAAATGCAATGTTAGGTATGATAAAAAGAAATATTAAACATAGGAGCAAGGAAGTGATTGTCAAACTGTATAAAGCTTTAGTTAGACCTAGATTGGAGTACTGTGTACAGGTGTGGAGTCCTTATCATAGAGGGGATATAAACATGCTGGAAAGAATACAAAAAAGAGCGACAAAGATGATAGTGGGATTCCAGAATTACAGTTATGAGGAACGACTCAGAAAAACCGGCCTACAGTGTCTCGAAGAATTCGTGGTGACAATACAGGTTTATAAGATGATCAGAGGAATGGATAAATTAGACTATAACAAGTTTTTTAAAATACAGCCACCCACAATAACACGAGGGCATAGCTACAAGCTGACTAAAGAGAGGTCCAGATTAGATATTAGGAAATATTTTTTTAGTCAGAGAGTGGTGTCTGCTTGGAATGCATTGCCAGGGGAGGTAGTGGAGGCAGGGACAGTTAATGCATTTAAGAATAAACTGGATGCGCATAGATTTTAGAGCAAGGTGATGTAAATGTAACTGGTTGTATACAGACTCTGCAGGGTCTTCTAAACCATGATAAAGACGTTAAGTTAAGTTATAAGCATAACAGGAAAACCGAGATAGCCTGGCCTGATGGGTGGAACTCAACATTAAGTAGTGGCTGTCTTAATGGGCTTCTGGGGATCGAACAGGAAGCAAAGATTTATAACACTGTAACCTTCCAGGCATATTATAAGATGTGACTTAGGAGGGTTGGGTATGAGGCTAGCTACCCTATCCTGCAGCCCATAAACCACAAGAAAAATAAAAGAAGGCCTCCAGACCCCATGGTAGAAAAGAAGGGACTAAGTAAAATAAAGTTAGTAACTGTTTAACTCCACATGTGGGAAGGAAGACTAACGTCTGGTCAGGCAAAATATATTGATCAGACATGTTAGTTAGGGTCAGGCAAAACATACTGACCAAGACTCTCACCTCGGCTTCCTAGAAGCCCTCGGTGGAAACGGGCTGTTTTCATGGTAGCCTGGCTAATTAGGTGAAGGATCGACCTGATGCCTGTAGTAGTGACTGACACACTGATGAAGCCAAGCATAGCACAACCGCCTGGAGGACCCCAGTCCACCTTCATCAGCACACTCGGGATGTGAAGAAAGCTACTGCAACTCGCCACTTAATGTTCTTTTTAGGGTGCAAAAAGAGTAGCCTACTCATTGTGGGCATTTGCAAACAACAACTTCACATGGTCTCAGAGAACATAAAGGAATACGCTATAGCTTTAATTTCAGAATTTAACATTCCAAATTTAGTAAATTCATCGATCATAAACATTTCATCTCCTTGTGGAGCACATGACTTTGACACATACACGTCAAGTCCTCCTGTCCTGAGCCACCTGTTTCAGCTCTGTCCATGTCCTCCGTTTTTTCTTGATGTTTGTCTCGAGCTCTCTTCTTTATGTGTGTTCTGGTTTACATCTACCTCTCTTGTCTTGTGAATTCCAGAGCAGAGACAACTATGTAATGCTATCGGTTGGTGTCCTATATAATATATGTGCCCTATTCAATGCCAGCATCTCCTCACCTCATTTTTCACTGATATATGTCTGGTTCTTTCTAACAGTTCCATTATAGTGGTCCTATACCATTTGCAATCTCTCTATTCTGCACATGCAGTTATTTATGAAAATATGTACCTTTTTGGCTGTTCATGTTTCAGAGCCACTTAATATCACAGATTTTACATTGGAGTTTTTTTCCCCCCTTTGTGTCACACTTAATTTTTTTTTTATTTCCACAAGTTCCCCTATGCAATGAAAACGGCTCTGAAGTATAGTGAAATGATGTTCAAATATTTGCTATTGAATCAAGATGTGAAGAGACAACGAATCAACATTTTACCTTTGCTGAAATTTAGAATGTCCTTTGACATAAGGTTCGTAAGCATCTCCATAATAAGGATGATGTCTCTGAATTTGGTTTCTTGCTCATCTTCTGCGGGTAAACACTGTCGGCCTGCAACACCAAGACAAATACAAATTTAACTGAAAGTCGCTTGGTGTTCTCATACAACATTAGAAAATGGAATCTTATTAATGAATTCTGGTATAATGAAAGATCCTATTATGGTCAGAGAATTGATGAAATGCAGTTTAACCGAACTGGGAAGTAGCATTAGTAAAGATGAGAGAAACATCATCATCAGGTGGCCTACCACTTGGCGATCATTTCCGATTTCCTTTTATTTAAGCTGAGGTCTTTTCTTTCACTTTGCTGAACTACCATTTCCTGCAAGTCCCAGAATGAAACCGACTTGCAGGAAATGAAAGAAACATATCACTATGATAACCCAAAGATTAATAATAATAATAACGCCTGATTTGCTTTCAGCAGCCGTCTGCTAGAAGAATGAGATTAGAGTGTGCAAAACTAATGTGGTCAGTTGTGCTATAAGGCTTTAAAACATGGCATGCAGCTAAGAGTGCTGCATCCAGTATGCAGACCGTTAACTGCTCTGCAGATGTAACAACAAACACAAATCGATGGTAGCAAACAACAACCAATACATGTGGAGATTAAAGAGCAAGTGCAGATCTCTTAAGAATCAATATCATTGCACTCCGAGCAGACCCATCACGCATTTGAAGGCATGTGTTTCACAGGGAGCTCAAATGTTTATGATTGATGAATTAATTTTATTTGTAATGACAAATTTTGAAATAATTACTGTAATTTATTCCTTTATATTCCTTAGGAACATGAAAGGTTAAATAGTTACTGTTCTACGTCATGACATTTCAGGCAGACCCATAGGTGCTCAGTCCCTCCCAGTAAATAGCAAAGAGTGTAAAAACTAACAGTCCCCATAGCTGGCTGGTTGAACACACTCCTGCTTCGTTCTCTGCTAGACCTACATACGATTTCATCACTTTGCAATCTGTGCATTGTCGGTTCATCAACTGCAGTATCTTTATCCATGAGGGGGTTTTTGATCAATTTCAAAATGTCACCTCTATCCATTTCATCCCCCCTGTGGGTGTCCTTGAGACCAGGATGGGATGTCAGTTCTTTCATTTCAAGTCAAGCATGACCAGGACAGTAGATTCAATAAAGATACTGAAGGTTCAAGTCGTTTATGTCTACAATCTACACATAGCTTAACTTAACGTCTTTATACTGGTTTAGAATACCCTGCAGAGTCTGTATACAACCAGTTACATTTACATCACCTTGCTCTAAAAGCTATGGGCATCCAGTTTATTCTTAAATGCATTAACTGTCCCTGCCTCGACTACCTCCCCTGGCAATGCATTCCAAGCAGACACCACTCTCTGACTAAAAAAATATTTCCTAATATCTAATCTGGACCTCTCTTTAGTCAGCTTGTAGCTATGCCCTCTTGTTATTGTGGGTGGCTGTATTTTAAAAAAACTTGTTATAGTCTAATTTATCCATTCCTCTGATCATCTTATAAACCTGTATTAAGTCACCACGAATTCTTCTCTCTTCGAGACACTGTAGGCCGGTTTTTCTGAGTCGTTCCTCATAACTGTAATTCTGGAATCCCACTATCATCTTTGTCGCTCTTTTTTGTATTCTTTCCAGCATATTTATATCCCCTCTATGATAAGGACTCCACACCTGTACACAGTACTCCAATCTAGGTCTAACTAAAGCTTTATACAGTTTGACGATCACTTCCTTGCTCCTATGTTTAATATTTCTTTTTATCATACCTAACATTGCATTTGCCTTTTTCACTGCTACCTTAACTTGCTCACTCACCTTTCCTGTATGATCTATTATAACCCCTAGGTCCCTTTCCTTATCTATCTTTCTAATATTGTTTTCTCCCATTCTGTAATTATGTTCCATATTGGATCTACCCATGTAGATGACTGTACATTTATCTACATTAAACTCCATTTTCCAGCTTACAGACCATTCTCGAATTTTATCTAAATCCGACATCAATATATCCACTTCCGCTTTAGATGAGACACTACTGCATAGTTTTGTGTCATCAGCAAATTTTGCAATCATGGATCCATATCAATGTCCAAATCATTTATATATATCAAGAACAAAATTGGTCCCAAAACCGAGCCCTGTGGCACACCACTTTTCACTTCATACCACTCAGAGTACTCCTTATTTATGCCCACCCTCTGCCTTCTTCCCGTTAACCAATTTTCATAACGAGCCCTTCAATACCTTCTGAATGAGACGATTATGGCACTCATTAAAGAGGTCTCAGAAAGCCACCTAAGATCCCAAGTCACTGCTTCGATCTCTATTCTCATATTAAGGATGTTGTCATGCAGGAACTGCTCTGCTTAACAACGACCCTGCCTTTTGCTCTAGCAGAGAAGCTGAAACCATTCATCTATGAGTATACCGACATCCTGGGAATTATCACTTATTGTTTAACCTCATTGTTACCACTTTCCTATTACACCAGTCTCTGCATCCTCTATACTTGGTGATGATTCGGTGGTAGTATGTTATTTGATATACCACTTAGTTGAGATGAAAATATGCCCTCAATATAACCAGATATACAATGCACTGGAACTAACAGCAGAAGAGAAACCAAAGTCCACTTGGTTAAAAGAGGTGCGGGATCAAGATGCTGAGCAGCGCATGAGCTGCAATGGTCAGTGACCCATAGCTGACTGCTAGCGTCAGGGCCAGCGAACCATAGCTGCCAAGACCCTTCTACACCTCCACGTGGTGATCCTGGATAACAGGCTGCAGTAAGGCAGACTGGCAAAGGAGAAGGGATCGAAGAGGGAATGCTAACCTGGTACTCAAAAAATGCTTGCTGAAGTCGGATGTGTTGGACCGAAAGGTGCAAATATCGCAGCCAAGCTGTAAACTACGACACAACGCATTCCGTTCTCTGGACTACATTCTGCTACTTACCCTTTCAGGGTTTGGTAGCGGAAGATTGAGAACGAACGAAGAAGAAGAAGAAGAAAAGAGGTGCAAGAGGAATCAAAGACAAATTTATCATCAAGGTCAATTGTACAGTCCAAACACAAGAATTGGAAGAGAAACAATCTTATAGGTCAAGAAAAATCAGAAAGAACAATAACCAAACCAATCTTAAAAAATAATTTGAGGTTTGGTTTATGTGACTGTGCTTTCCTTGGCTATGATGTAAGGTACTTGAATACTGTATTTGAGCAAATTATATGGTCCATGACTACACTTTCCAAGTTTTAACCTTGGCTATGATGTAAAGTACTTGAATACTGTATTTGAGCAAATTATATGGTCTGTGACTACACTTTCCAAGTTTTAACCTTGGCTATGATGTAAGGTACTTGAATACTGTATTTGAGCAAATTATATAGTCTGTGACTACACTTTCCAAGTTTTAACCTTGGCTATGATGTAAGGTACTTGAATACTGTATTTGAGCAAATTATATGGTCCGTGACTACACTTTCCAAGTTTTAACCTTGGCTATGATGTAAGGTACTTGAATACTGTATTTGAACAAATTGGTTGAATTTCGATGATGATGAGTCAATTTAGTTATCCATCTGCTTATGCTGTTGACCACAGTGTCGTGAGAACCTTTCATCATCTGTTCTGGGTCAAGTGCTTTGTATCAGTTGTTGTGAGCTGGGTGATGCTTCCAGATCACTCTAATGTGCGCAGCACATGGTGTAGTGCCAGCCATTTTTTTAATGTCTTCATTTTACAATCTGTCTCACTGACAAGTGATTTATGACATGAAAAGAGACCAAATCAGATGAAATTTGTCTTTTTTTCAAAAGAAAATGTGTGCTGTACTATTTAGCACCCAATGGCCAAGTGCATTCAACTTTAGCACACATTACAAAAAATGTAAATGGTTTTAGCTCACATAGGGGTGTGACCTTGCCGCATCAAGAATTCTAACCAGGCAAGTTTGAGATGTGAGCCATGTGCCACTTCATTGTGTATTGTTAGAGATGTATAATAAAATTAAAATATGAAATTTTATTGTATATATTTTCAGGATGGGATCTGTGTGTTAGACAGAAATGAGAATAGAATTACTACCATGCCCAACTGCTGATGCATGTTCATGCGTAGTGTGTCGACCAAAATCCCTACAGACTCCCCAGGTGTAGCTGAATACTCCACTGTCTCGGGATGAGGGCAGCGAGGAGTGTGTGTTGGACGAATGTTTGTGTTTGACTCCATGTTTTTTTTGTGTTGTGTTCCACCCCTGAGTCCTCTGGATTGTGTCCACCTTCGGATCAATGTGACACTTGATGTGCTGAGGATACAAAGTTGGGAGAGGTATCGTGTAACCTCCAATGGAGGGGAGCAGGAGGAACATGGCTTCAGTTCAAGGAGGAAGGCCCTTGAGTAGTGATAACCTGGGCTGAATTCCAGGTTGCAGTCAAGCGGAATGTTGAGCGCCATCATGGACTGGTTTTACACGGGCTTAAGCCGCAGCACAGCCACAGCAAGATGCGGCATAACAAACAGGATAACCGATCAAAAGCACAGAAATTCAAAAGAAAAAAGTCCTTGATACCACCTGGTGAAGGACTCAATTATAATCCCAACAGGAACTAGCAAACAGCAGAAAACAACACACATAGTGTGCGAGTCGAGAGCGCAACCAGTCAGGCATGACCATCACTTTCAATAAAAGAGTGAATAACTCTTTTTCATAGGGATTGAGAAAAAGGAGAAAAAAAGTGACATAATAATTGTATGATGGTGTCTTGGAAAAAGTAATGTTACTTTCTGAATATTAATAAAATTATCATATCTATTTATAAAAAAACCATGGTCATGTGGGGGTTGCATCATTTATGAATGGATATATCTTTGGCTAGTGTCCAAGCCAGAACTCACCAAAATTATGTCTGGTAAACATCTGGATGGCTGATAAACATAACTGGTAGAGTGTCTGTGAATCAGCCTAGGAAGAAACAAATGTGTAACAATAACCTTTGCAAGTTTAGCTATTATTGATACAGCACTGTCTTTCAAGATTCTTGTGTCTCACCACAAAAATATAAAGGTTCTTGTCCCCCGTCTCAATGTGAGCCAGTCTACCTAGTTGTAAATGGGCACATGATTTAGTAAGAAGGTGGGTATTTTTTTTTTTTGGCGTTCGCCTTATTTCTCTATTTCCCAAGACGGTATGCGTTGCACTGTGGTTTTTATTTTGCGCCTGTCTGCCCAGTGCATCCGACTTTAGCACGCATTTTATGTAAGGGTCTGCTTCCTCCTGCATTTTCTAAGGGTTTGCTTCCCCCGGGGTAACGGACGGTGCTGTGATGGGGATCAAACCCAGCACCTTCGATTATGAGGCGTGTCACTTAACCACTAGCCCACGCCGTCCCCAGAAAGTGGGTATGAAATAGGTAAAGGAAGTCTTTCAGCACTTAACTGCTGGTCAGAAATGAAGTGTTATCAGGAATAAAGTGTTAGAGACTTCAGCATACTAAGCCTCAGCTTGTGAGGTGGGATGGCCAGTTCCCTTCCTCACTACCTTTTCCTTCCCTAACTGTAAGTCAAGTACCCACTTACATCTGGGTTGACTGAAGCTGCTGGTAGTGGGAGTTGAACCCCATACCCCTGCCATTAAAGTCGAGTTCTACCACTGTGCTAATCTGCAAAGGTATGAGGAAGGTTACCTCAGAAACAGATGAGACCTGGTACAAAAAACTCTTTATCCCCAATGGCAGTGTTTGTCTGTTATAGGACTACCTTTACCTTTTAAGTCTTCTTCCTCAGATCAAGGTTCTGGTTTCTCTTACAAAGGTTACTGTTGTTTGCAAGGATGTTTTTTCTACGTACAACTTTTGTCTCTCATCTGTCTCACAAGGCCAGTATTGTTCTCTCTCTTCCTAAATGAGATTACAGCGTTGTAGGATGTGCTCCATAGCCATGGTATGCTCCCCATATGTCACCTGTCATCTGTGCCAATCCTCATTTTATTATAAAGATGACCCTTGAGTCTAATACGGCAAGTTATGTCTGAAGATGGCAACTTGCTCTTGTTTAGTTAAATCAAAGTAGATGTCTTCTTTTTGCAAGTGTGGGTGATCAGCCCATTTTACCTTGCAGTTGGCTTTAACTATTGTCTTTGCCTCATCATATGTGATGTTCAAGGGCTGTTTGTGGGAATGCTCCTCCACACTTTGCTAGTCAGTCTGCAGCTTGATTGCCTTCAATACTGCTATTGCAAGGGATCAACTGAATCTTATCCTTGGGTGTTCTGCTTAGAGCTGTGTCAAGGTATATGCATTGTTCGAGATCTCTATCTTGTTATTACTGATGAGGTAGGGGCTGAGATGCAGCAGTCAGAGACTCATACATAGCTGGCAGCTTGCATCAGTGTAAGTGATCTATAACTGACTAAGACCCTATTCTGCCTACAAGTGATAAACTGGAATCCATGCAACCTGATTAAGAGATACGTATCGAAGAGGGAAGACAAACTCAGTCCCAAAAATGTTCTGCTGAATTCGGATGTGTCAGGTCGAAAGGGACAGATATCACAGCCTTGCTGCAAACTACAACACAACGTCCCAAATGTTCTTTTCAGTATGAACACCAAATAAAAAGAAGACATGAGACATCAGCCAGGAATATTGCTTTCTTCAGAAGTATAGTTTTCTTGGTGTTAGCTGAGCCATCTATGTTTATTTCAGAACTCTAGCTACTGCCTGACTTATGATTGGGTTTAGTCTTGCCATATCTTTTGTTTTTTGTGTTATAAAATGGTTTCTCTTTACATGTTATTTATCCTGTCATATATTGGATGATCAGGAATGGATTTGAACTTCTCCTGCTGGAGTGGTTTATGGTCTCCATACTTTCGAATCCTGTGATGTTCTTCTTTGCATTTATTTGGGTTGCTCTCATTGCTCCTTACCTTTTGTACAAGGTGTGTTCAAATGAAACCGGACCTAACTGCAACAAGTGAACATATGTACGACACGCATGATTACCTCGCTTCTGGTGTATACAGCACATACCAACCATCAAGTTTGCAAAATTTCATTATCCTCTGACTCATTATAGTTTTCTCAATAGACTGTTGAAAACATGGCGGATGTGATTTGGAATCTGTCCAGAGTTGATCAGCGAGCGGTGATTCGGTTTCTAACAGCTGAAGGATGTCGGCCAGTTGACATTCATCGCAGAATGCGAGCAATGTATGGTGACAACAGTGTGTCGAAGACAACAATGAAGAACTGGACAATGATGTTCAAAGAAGGACGTGAGTTTACGAAAGATCTTTCGAGACCAGGTCAGACGCATATTGTGGTGTCAGAAGATGCCATCGCCAAATTTGATACAGCAATTCGGGTGAACCGTCGCTGGAGCTTAAGTTCGCTAGCAAAGATATTCGCTGTGTCGCTAGGGGCAGTTAAAATGGTGGTTAGCAGGACACTGAAGTATCGGAAGGTGTATTCACAATGGGTACTTCGGTTGCTGACCAACCACCATAAGAAAGAATGCATAGGATGGAGTTTGAACCACTTGCTGTGATATGAAGAGGAGGGTGATTCGTTTCTTTTGTGCATAGTGGTAGGTGAACACGCCTCGGTCGACATCCTTCAGCTGTTAGAAACCGAATCGCCGCTCGTTGATTAACTCTTGACGGATTCTGTATCACACCCGCCAAGTTTTCAATGGTCTGCTCAGGAAACTATGAGTCGAATAATGAAATTTTGCAAACTTGTCGGTTGGTATGTGCTGTATACACCAGAAGTGACGTCATCATGCGCATCATACATATGTTCACTTGGTGCAGTTATATGCGGTTTCATTTGAACACATCTTGTACAATAATAACAATATAATAATAAGTCCAGAATAAAGTTGAGAATCTTCAATTCAAATGTAAATCCATTCTGGTGTATGGCTCTGAAATATGGCAATAACAACAAAGAGAACAAAAACATTGCACTTTCATAAATAAGTGATTCTGCAAGATCGAGAGACTGAAGTAGTGTGACAAGGTTTCAAATTTACAATTGCTGCTGAAGAGAGCATAGTGGAGTGTGATGAGCGCAGGAGCCGGTAGTGCTGGATAGATCTCACATTAAGGAAACCTGTTGATAGCACTACAAGACAGTCTCTGTTCTGGAATCCTTGAGACAAGAGAGGCAGACTGAGACACACAGGAAGGAGTGAGTTAGAAGCAGACATAAATGGTACAGGAAAGGTATGGTTAGAGTTGGAACAGAACAGGAGGACTCGGCATGTATGCATGTTCTTCTTCTTCTACTGTGTTCATTCTCAATCGCCCGCTACCAAGCCTTGAACAGGGCTTTGCAAGTAGCAGAATGTTGTACAGAGAACAGAATGCGTTGTGTCACTAGACTGCAATATTTGCACCTTTCAGTCAGACACATTTGTCTTCAGCAGGGCATGTATGCATGTGTTGAACAACACTTCTGCTCCTTTGGAAGTGGAAAGGTTTTGGTTGATGATTGAATAAAGATATACCATAAGTGGATCCCTGTGTAACTGACTTGAAATTAAACAACAGCACCCCTGTGTTATACTATAGAAAGGTAAAGATTGTCCTAGTCAACACATGTTGGAGACTTAATTGTATGAATGACTGTTTAGGCATAATGTGTGCACTTTTTCATTTATATTCATTCATGTAATACTGATCATTTCTTGTTTGGTCTACTCTTTTTCATAACTGGCATACCGTGACTCACATTCCTGGCTACTTCTTGGTTATGGCTGGTAACTCAAACTATATTGTTTAATCTTGACACTTGTTTTTTTATGTCTTGTTTTTGTTGTGAATTGTTAGTTTTCTTTTGTTCTTTGTGCCTGACAAAGACCTTGTGGATGTAATGTGGGTTTCATTTTGGTGAAGTTGCTGAACCATTACTTATACATGTTTTTATCTATAAGAAACCATTGCTTCAAGAACACACATATGCTTTGTGGAAAGGTTTCTGTAAGGAAGTCAATCACAGCGGTTGGCCCATGCTCCTATTGAAGTGAAAAAGGATGGAGCATTTCTAATTGGAACAGGCTCATGAGTAGACTACATAATTCAACACTGGCTGGCAACAAACAACATGAAACTACTTACAGCATTAAGGAATGGTAGCATCTTGGCAACAACTTCAGAAAACAGCTCAAAGCTTGTGGTGACAATATCTGCATAATTATGATGGATGTCAATGGCCTTGATCACGTGACTAAGTAATGGTGCCATAAACTGAAAGAAAAAAATTTAAGTCTCGATGACATGCTTCTTCTTCGTTCGTTCTCAATCTCAGCCTACCAAGCCCTGAATAGGGCTTTGCAAGTAGCAAGATGTGGTCTAGAGAACAGAATGCGTTGTGTCGCTAGTTTACAGCTTGGCTGCTATATTTGCACCTTTCAGTCCGACACATCCGTCTTCTGCAGCAATGAGATACTATTTCATCAGTACACATGACAATAAGTGTTTATGTAAATTTATTTAAGTATTCATAATGGTGAAATAAAGGGTCTGCTTCCTCCTGCATTTTCTATGGGTTTGCTTCCCCGGGGTAACAGCCGGTGCTGTGATTGGGGAGCGAATCCAGCACATTCGAGTTGTGAGCCGTATTATTTAACCGCTAGCCCACGACGTTCCCATCTTCTTGATTACTCCAGACAGTCAGTTCTTGGTTAGTCATAATATTCGGTCATAAAATTCTACTAATATTTCTTAAATTGTATGGAAAGATGACAATTGCAATGTTCCATTTTCTGTTTCTCGCACTGTACAGAAGCACATATTGTATATTCTTAGTTTGATGTTTGTGCTGTACTGTGAAGACTTCCAAACGTTTAAGCTAGCAGCTTTACTGCATACTTCCTGAAGTGAACTAACTGCACTGGACAAGAATAGGAAGCAGAAGACATACCTGAAACATTTCCTTGGCTATGGAATTTTGGGTGGCTGTGGCTACACCAATCAAAGACTCTAACAAGTAGAGAAACTGCAGTCTGCTTCCTTCTTTACCAGACTTAAAGTCTTTAGATTCCACAACGTGAAGGAACCTCTCATGGTTAGACTGCAGCAACTGTGGATACGGTACAATGAGTGTCTTAGTCATGTCTTTCATTTCATGTTGCATACTCACTTATTATGGCAAATATATCTGATTTATCAATGTAAGACTCATCATTATGCTCATAATTAGTATCAGCAAGTGTCCTGCTACGTGGTGTTTACAATCACTTTATTTGATTCTCTGTCAACCTTTATCCCTCCAGCTAGAGTATTTGGCCACCACTCCAGTCGGCCTCATTTAGGAAGACTGTGCCAAAGTATTTCCATGCTTTGTAGTGGTGGATGATGTAGCAATTTTACATAATGAGGTTGCAAGTCGCATGTGGGGGTGTAAAAACAGAATTGGTCATGCCTATTCTCTTACTGATTTTCACTTCACCATCTCCAATTTTAAGTTATTATATTTCCTCTTTACATAATATAAAATCTTTACTAATGTATAGCTAGCTCTTCTGCAAAGTGCTGAAGTCCTACAAACATTAATCAGCAACTGCCTCCAAATAAATCTACACATCATAAAATAGAACTAAAGATACTGAAAACAGACCATACCAATTTCCAATACTGCTCCTCTTGTCCAGAGTCTTTAATACTACAGCCTACTAGCACCATTGCTTTCATAAACAGCCGCCGTGCTTCGGGTGACAGTGTTGAAACGGGAGGCTCTTGTTGCATTTCTAGCCGCACCAGATTCCACAACACTTCTGACTGACTGAGATACATTGCCCTGTGCAAAAATGAGAGGTGATACATAATAAAAATACATGTGTAGCCATAGAACATATAATTTTTTTTTTTTTTTTTTTTTTTTTGCGTTCGCCTTATTTCTCTAATCCCCAAGGCGGTGTGCGTTGCACTGTGGTTTTTATTTTGCGCCTGTCGGCCCAATGCATCCGACTTCAGCATGCATTTTATGTAAGGGTCTGCTTCCTCCTGCATTTTCTAAGGGTTTGCTTCCCCGGGGTAACGGCAGGTGCTGTGATGGGGATCGAACCCAGCACCTTCGGATTGTGAGCCGTGCCACTTATCCACTAGGCCACGCCGTCCCCTCGAACATATAATTAATAAATATAACTTCTTCTTCATCATCAACTGATGCTACGCTTCTAGTCCGGTGAGATTCACTTAGGAGACTGCATTTTAGGTAAAAACAGCTTTTTGAGCATGGTCGCTTCTCCAGGCTAGACTGCCTCTTTGGTCTGCATAGGTAAGGCAATACTGCAGAATATGTTCTGGTGTTTGCTTGGGTGCTCCACAATTGCATGTGGGAACCAATGTCTCTGAGAACCATTCTGTGGAGGTGGGCCTTGAGTCTACAATGTCACAAATATAATATGTAGCCTAAAGACGTATGATTAGCCAATATAGCGAGACATCTAATATATCAATATAGCCTGAGAGCATATAATTAATCAACCGGATATGTAATATGTACAGGACATCTAAGACATGTAATATACTAATGTATACATAGGACATCTAATTTACCAATATAACAGGACAAGTAATTTAACACTTTGAATACGTCTAGCCACTTTAAAAGCCACAGTATTTTCAGTTACATACATCTAACTTCTTTAATGGTTTCTTTGCAAAACTTACAAGTTTTTAAGTTATCTTATAAAAACTAATTCTGGTTTCAATTGAGAAGAGTTTTTATTCCATATATACCATATATCTGCTTTGATATAGATGTGTAAGAGATTGAATTCAAGTTAATTTTTGAAAAATTTTCTTTGAGTGTTTACATTTAGGGCAAAGACAGTATGATTTCTCAACCATATAGTGAATTTGTTAACAGCCGACAAGATAAAATCTTTAACAACATCATTTTTATATGATGAAAAGATGTGAGGGAAATGGAGAGCATAATAATTACAGCAACATTAGTGATGATGAAGATTATGCTCCGCCCCCTTTGAAGAAGAAAGTAGTTTTTTTTATTGTGACCATGACATATTACAATATTTTAAAATTAATAATGACAGATGATATGCTGACAAAATTTGGCAGTCATCTTCAGGCATAAAAAAAAGGGCAATATTCTGTGTGGAATTTATGCATTTTTTGTTCACTAGCTTGACAACTGGGACAAGATAAGTAGAATAATATTTATTATTAAAAACACCAACATTATGATATCATTTTGAAACTAAATAATGAATTAGTATGTCGTGGCCAGGTTTGAATTCAGTATTGAATGTGCTAAGCATCTATATATGATATTAAGTGTTTTCTCATTTACAATGTCCAGAATATTAATTAATTTGAGATCACCACATGTGCAGTTTTCCTCCATTTTTGAAGGCACACTATGTGTTAAATTTCTGTGTATGAAAATAGTTAACAATGTAGCCATTGGACATCTAATTTATCGATATAACAGGACATATAATATATAAGTGTAGTCGAAGAACAAACAATTTGTCAAAAGGCATTCAATATTCAACTATTGAAGCTTCATGACAGTTAATTTATCTATGTGGTGGTTGTTGTTCAATGCCCACAATGAGTAAGTTTACTCTTTTGTGCGCCCTGAAAAGGACGTTAAGTGGCGGGTTGTAGTAGCTTTCCTCACATCCTGAGCATGCTGATGAAAATGAAATGCGGTGCTCCAGGCGGTTGTGCTATGCTTCATCTACGCGGCACTCACTACTACTGGGATCATATCGATCCACATCTCGTCAGCCTTGAAAACAGTCTGTTTCCAGGGAACGCTACATGGAAGAGAGATTGGGGTCTTGGTCAGTGTATTGTGCCTGACCCTGACATGACGTCCTGGTCAGTATGTTTCACCTGACTAGACTAGCATCTCAGTTCCCCATCTATGTGGAAATAAGACCTGCAATTAATCAATTTAACCACATGACAATTAATTTATAAATTAATTCCACAGCACATAATAAAATTAGCGATACAGAAACAAAGGGAGAAAGTTAATTTGTGACATCAAGTTTATTATTGGACAGAGTAGAACTATGACATGAGAAAAAAAAATGAATGAATTGTAACACCTGGTGTAAGTACATACCTAGAGCTCTGTTCTGCCAAGTTAATAAGCAGTTTCAAAGTATCACTGGTAAGACCAGGTTCTGATCCCCACAATGAGAGAGTGGTCACTATTTTCCGCAACACAAAATTTATTGTCCAACGAACTCCATCTGTGTCCATGCCAAATGCAGTGGCCAAGGCTAAGCTCATCTTAAATGTGGAAAGTGAGAAATAGGAAAAATGTATATCAAATCGTGCTTATCTGTGCTCAAAACTATAGTCAATATAGGGAGGGTGGATGTGTGTTTGTCTTCACTATAGGTGAAGTAAGGTGCTTGCCTATCAATGGTGGGTGTTCGAAGCATCCCCTGGTCTCAATGAAGATGAAATCAGGCATCAAGTTCTTCTAGAGATGAGCAATAAACTCAGAGGTCCCGTGTACATGCTGTACCCCTAAAACAACCCTGAGCAGTTGACAATTGAAAAGAATAGGCTGTCGGCTGCTGTCTGGGCAAATATTCTAAAGTTCATTAAATTTTCACCCAATAGTGACCTACATGAAGAAAAAAAGGGGCAGCATCTTCATCATGCTAAGACACAACATGCCAATCACCTGCTTGTCTGCACACTCAATTGTAAGTATATACAAAAAAGCCTCTACATCCTAAGTGGTAGAAGAGGAGTGCCTAAGAGAAGGGGAAACTGCCAACAGCAAGGGGATATATTGTACTTGCATCAAAGAACTTCAAATAACAGGAAACACACTTCTCCTTCATTGAACACTCTCAAATAATCACATCTATTACCCTCGTAAACTGTCTCTCCTAAAGAAGAGAAGCTTTACCACAGGGCTCTGCTTTGAGCTGCACCCCTTTTCTCATCTATATCAATGACCTGCCAAAACTGAAAAAGTCATGTATGCTGATGATCTGGCAAATATGGCAGAGCCATGAAGCTGTTGAAATTGTAGCAGAGACTAAATGGAGCCATGAAGCTGTTGAAATTGTAGCAGAGACTAAATGGAGCCATGAAGCTGTTGAAATTGTAGCAGAGACTAAATGGAGCCATGAAGCTGTTGAAATTGTAGCAGAGACTAAATGGAGACATGAAGCTGTTGAAATTGTAGCAGAGACTAAATGGAGTCATGAAGCTGTTGAAATTGTAGCAGAGACTAAATGGAGCCATGAAGCTGTTGAAATTGTAGCAGAGACTAAATGGAGACATGAAGCTGTTGAAATTGTAGCAGAGACTAAATGGAGACATGAAGCTGTTGAAATTGTAGCAGAGACTAAATGGAGCCATGAAGCTGTTGAAATTGTAGCAGAGACTAAATGGAGACATGAAGCTGTTGAAATTGTAGCAGATACTAAATGGAGACATGAAGCTGTTGAAATTGTAGCAGAGACTAAATGGAGACATGAGAAGACTACATGAGTCCAAATGTGGAAGTTGAAGACAAAATGTGAAGAGAACTCTTTATATTATCTTTATCTAAAGCCACAATGTAACTAAGCAAAATATCAGTTTGAAATTCGACAAACAGAAATTACCCAGAGAAGAACATCTTACGTTTCTTGCAGGCAATCTCAACCAACAGCTTAGCCTCAAGAAACATGTTCAAAATGTTAATAATAAAGTGTTGAGGCTGAATGGCACAGCATGGGGATCAGACAAGTCACAGGGAATTGTATCTTGGCTACGTACGCTCTGCTTTAGAATACAGCAGTGCATTCCTGACAACATGCTCATGAACTAATGTAGAATCCCTGGGCAGATTGCAGAATGATGTCCTGTATTCTATTACTGAAGCAATGAGGTCAACACCCACTACTGCATATGAAATTCACATGAATGTGGAACATCTTGAGATGGGGAAAGACGTGGCAGCTATGGAAGCTTATGAGAAGAGCACAACAATGAACAAAGACCACCCCAATTAACATTTATGGAAAAATGGAAACAAAAGCAAAGAATAAAACAAAAGCAGCCCGCCACGATATGAGTGAGATTTACAACAGATATCACCTCTATGACTAACGACAAATAACGCAGAGAGTAACAAGAAAACTGCAACACGTACATGTTTAAAAATTCAAGAAACTCAAAACAAAACTAACAGATAATACAAGAAGAAGTTCTGATCCAGTAAATCTTATGAGAGCAGCACGATTAACACTACACTAAATAATTGAAACACATCTATACAGAAGGATTTGCTTTGAAGACCACCAATGAAGTGTGATATAGAGTATCCCACCAATGAAGCGTGATATAGAGTATCCAGACGGAACATCTGAAGAGCTGGATAGGAAAAGCTTCTTCCTCCCAAGGTCAGACAAATAAAAGACTGTACGGAACTAAACAACAGATCACAAACACTTGCAGATACCAATATTTGGTATTGGTCCAAAGGGCAGTAGCCCACAGGATCAATAGCCAACCAACCAACTCTAATAAACATGGCAATTAGCACAGACAACTGTCCCTTAGTTTTCACCTACCTTTCCTTAGCTAACAAATGTCACTACTGTTGCCTTATTCCAAACTTTCCCCCCACAATTCTTATTAATTCAAGTGTACATTATCTAATGATACTTCTACAAGAATATTTTATACAATTATTACAAGCAGTAGATTTTAACAAAGCACTTACAAAATGTTAAACATCAGGCTCCTTACTAAGGCGGAAAAAACACGAGATGAACCGTATGGGTCTGTTCTTGCACTGATAAAGCGATGAGATACGCACATCAATGTTGGTGAAAATTATGTTGAGAAATAAGGAATATTGTAAGTGCAATAATAAATGGTTTTCAAGTTCATAAATAATTTTCCTTTTTTTTTGTTTTTTAAATAGCCAAATAGACTTGCCCTTGTATAACCAAAATTACAGCATATATCGCCAAGTTCATTTTTACAATTTTCAAGAATTTTTAAACCAACCAGCTCTTCCGTTTAAAAACTAACCTAGTCATGTTTGACTTCAGATTGATTTAGAAAGTCTTGTATAACACAGCCCTTTGAAACTGTCCATGAACATTTGTGTTTATAATATTCATAATGGATACTAAGTGTGTTGAAACCCACACATCAATGTTGAAAGAAAAATCAATACAATGCTATGAAACAATAGCTCATTAGAGAGAAATACTTGAAGAAAGGAGATAGACTTCAATGCAGCCAACTAGATTGTATTTCTTTATAAAGAAGTAATCTTCACATCATCTGTAGTTATACCTAACCCTTCAGATTGTTGCCCAATTCTGTAAAAATTTGAATCTGTAACAGGTCAAAGTAATATTGTGGATGGTGTGGGCTAGTGGTCAAGTGACACGGCTCACACCGAAGGTGCTGGGTTCAATATCCATCACAGTACCGGCCGTTACCCCAGGGAAGCAAACCCTTAGAAAATGCAGGAGGAAGCAGACCCTTACATAAAATGCATGCTGAAGTCGGATGCACTAGGCCAACAGGGGTAAAATAAAAACCACAGTGCAACACACACCGCCTTGGGGGATGGATAAGTAAGGTGAGTGCCAAACAAATAATTTAAAATTCATTAATTTACAATTTGAAATCTGTACAATAAAGTGTGATTACCTCTACATAATCCATTTCATCATGCAAGACATAAGCATCCGACCATCTTTCAAGGAACCACATGATTGTGCTACCCACTTGAGGACTTAGAAAGTCAGTGAGTTTTGCATCTGCAGCCTGGTTTTCTACTTCACACAATCTGAAAACTGCTGCGATCAGCCTGCGAAGACAAACAGGAAATATAACATATCTCTGACGTTAGCAAAACTGAAGGTGCATACAAATATTATATGCAGATTAGGAAAACAACACTAAAATTGGACAACAGTCATTGGATACCTTCCCGTGTGTGCATGCAAGGGCCCAAAGAATAGGACATGTGCAACCTCCTCCTCCTTTTTGTTCATTCTCAATCTCCAGCTAGCAAGCACTGATAAGGGCTTTGCAATTAGCAGGTTGTTGTACGCAGACCAGAATGAGGTTTTATAGTTTACAACTTGACTGCGATATTTGCATCTATCGGTCCGACACCAGCAGACATCTTAAAATGTACCAGTTTAGCCTTCCCTTTTCGATCCCTTCTGCCCTGCTGCAGCCTGTTATTCAGGATCACCATGTGAAGGTGTAGAAGGGTCATGGCAGCTCTGTTTCACTGACCCTGATGCTAGCAGTTAGCTATGGGTCGCTGACCGCTGCAGCTCAGAGGGTAGTGTATGGGATTAGCAACATGTTAAACAAAATGCTACATAAACAAACACTGCAAAAAATGAGTGCTTTGGCCCAACATTCCTGTAAGGGAGTCAGCTGCAGTGGTGGTCCTAAGCTTTGTAAGAGATGGAAAAAAGAAGGGAAAGTTTACTGCATACAATTTTCAGATATTAAAGCATATATTACACTGTTGAGGCTGCATGGTCTATTGGTAATGCGTGATGCACTATCCCAACGCACCTGGTTCGAATCTCACTCCAGTCCAGTTTGGCAGGCAGGGTTTTTTCGCTCTTCCGCGTACTGAAAGTAATGACAACCTACCGTACTACACCGCAGTAGTGAGTGACACGCACATGAAGTCAAGCATAGCACAACCGCCTGGAGAACCATGCTCAGAATGTGAGGAAAGCTACTCCAAACCCGCCACTTAACATCCTTTTCAGGGCGCACAAAAGAGTAAACCTACTCATTGTGGGCATTCGAAACAACAACCGTACTAGGTACTGCACACTTGCCAAATAGGTTGGCAGTTGAAAGAAGCAATGTTCTGCAAAGACATGCTACTTCCTTTTTTTTTTATTTAATCACACTGTAGTATACCAGAGAAGAAGAGAGCAGGCAATTTAACAAAAGATGGTGTAATACAAGAAAGAATAATCACCTTCTAAGAAAAGAAGACCTTTATCCAAGACACAAGAAACTCCGACATGGTGAGAGACAACAATCACTACCTAGATCGAGAGAAGCAGATGACAGTTCTGCATGAGAACAAGCCATATGATTTAAAACTGGACCCATACAAGCCATTTGATTCCATAATTTAAAACTCAACCTATACAAGCCATATGATTGCATAATTTAAAACTGGACCCATCACCTATGTGTACATGCGGACAAGCAGCGCAGACAGCCAAGCATATCATACAAGACTGCTATTTACTTTGGTAATTGCGCACTGTCCCGCGGAGACTAACCATCACACAAAGCTGTTCTGGAGCCTTGAAGAACCCTCTCTCACTGCAACCTTCATACTGAGAACTGATTCCGTAAATAGACATTGTTGTGAAACATGGCAAATAAGAAAAGAAAAAGAATATTTTCATGAAGGAAAAACATAAATATTATTCTTATAACAGGCTATGATCTTTCATTTCTTTATTAGCCTTTTTTTCTAACGAGGAATTCGCTGTACTGTATTTTTTATTTTTTGCACCTTACACTTCTTTGCTCTAGTGTTTGAGTCTACCACCCTCCAAAGCGAAATAATAAGCTGCTCGATCCTAGCCCGCAAAGCAGGAATTCTTCTTCCAGCTACATCCAGCTCCCACCAGAGTTGGAACCTGCACAGGAGATTATGCCCCTGTAGAAGTTCAGGTCAACAAAGGCAAAGGAAGACCTTACAGCCCAGTGCATCCAAGTTCATTCTGTGAATGAGCAATGTCCTAAACACAATACTCTGTATATGCTCTCATACATACCTAAGAACAGAATCCACATGGGGTTCCTCTGAAAGCTCCAACTTTTGCCCTGGCGATGAAAGCATCTTCATTGTGAGGTTGATATCAACAGACTTGGCTTGGTTGATGGAATATTTCA
The DNA here is from genome assembly GCA_036924085.1 of Ariolimax columbianus. Lineage (NCBI taxonomy): Eukaryota > Metazoa > Mollusca > Gastropoda > Stylommatophora > Arionidae > Ariolimax > Ariolimax columbianus. The sequence goes on from JAVGWX010000011.1 coordinate 69,147,381, forward strand.
TGATGGAGGCAGGAATGGTAGGAGTCTCCCCTTCTGCAGCATCTGCCAGCAGGTTACCTTCATGATGATTACAATCAAAACGACAACATCATTACAATGCAAAAGAGCTGTCATGCCTAGTGTCTCTAAGTTCCTGTTAAATTATAACAATAATAAATATATATATCTTGTTCACTGTTTTGAATATAACCAAGGCCTGAAAAAGTAGCAAAGATTAGTAACACTGTAACCTGCCAGCATACAAGGAAGAAGTATATCTTCTTCGTCTTCATTCATTCTCAAATCCTCACTACCAAGCCCTAAAAGGGTTTTGCAAATAGCAGGATGTAGTACAGAGAACAGAATGGGTTGTGTCACAGTTTACAGCTTGACTGTGATATTTGCACCTTTCGGTCCGACACATCCAACTTCAGCAGGCATTTTTAGGTACGGGGTTAGCATTCCTTCTTTGATGTCTTCTCCATAGTCAATCTGTCCTGTTGCAGCCTGTTTTCCAGAATCACCACATGGAGGTTAAGAAGGGTCTTGGCAACTGTTGATTCGCTGGCCCTGATGCTAGCAGTCAGCTTTCGGCCATTGACCGTTGCAGCTCATGCGCTGCTCAACATCTTGATCCCAGAAGAAGTGTATGATATAAACTTCACCATGACTACAGTGTTTATTCCCTTTGTTAAGGTCCACTGGGAGGATTTGTAGTGCTTAAGAATAAAGATCACTTGTCCTTGCAGTCAAAAAACACTGTGCAAGCTAGGTTTTTGTTTTACTTCAGAAAAAAGATATGCCATGCTGAGGTCTTGAATGCATGACCTTCAGGTCAATAACCAACATCCAAACCGCTTGGCCAGTCGCTTCACTACCTCTTATTTCTGCACTCACTCCTATTTCTGTACGCATTCACTCCTATTGCTGCATTCACTACCTCTTATTTCTGCACTCACTCCTATTTCTGTACGCATTCACTCTTATTGCTGCATTCACTACCTCTTATTTCTGCACTCACTCCTATTTCTGTACGCATTCACTCCTATTGCTGCATTCACTACCTCTTATTTCTGCACTCACTCCTATTTCTGTACGCATTCACTCCTATTGCTGCATTCAATTCTATTATTCCTGCACTAACACCTCTTATTTCTGCACTACGGTACATGTGGTCTAGTAGTTAGGTGAAACGGCTCAAAGGTGCTGGGTTCGCTCCCTAATCACAGCACGGCCGTTACTCCGGAGAAGCAAGCCCTTCGAAAATGCAGGAGGAAGCAGACCCTTTCATAAAATACATCCCGTAGTCGAATACACTGGGCCGAATGCCGAAAATAAAAACATAGTGCGAAGCACACCGCACTGGGAAATTGATAACTAAGTTGAACGCAAAAAAAAAACCTGCACTAATTTCTCTATTTCTATACCAACTCCTCTCATTTCTGAACTTCCTATAATTTAAAGTAACAATCAAAACTAAAATCATAGAAAATTTACTCAACAGAAAAAAACTAAGTCCTACCTGTGACTAGTATGATCCAGTGTAAATCTTCCTGTAATGCATGAAGTTCACTGATGTCAATTGTGGCATCATGGCTACTCACCATATCCCTCTGCTGCTGAAGCCTCTGTAGCTGGTCACTTATACGAGACACCCGATCTTCTTGAACTCTGTATATGCAATAGGAAAAATCCGTAATATTATGTATACAGAACATTGTAATGACAATTTTTAATATGAAGTTAATGACATTTCGTGTATGTTGTTTTTTGTCTAAGACTCAAGATTAGACCAATCTTCTCTTACCGCAAGCAAAATTTCAGTTTCCGCCAGGTCAACTTCTAACACACTCTTTATGTTCTGGCATTTCGAGATTTTAAAATAATTGTAAAAATGACAGACGATCAAAAGCATGCTTAGAGGTTTGATTTAGAGTTTAGTTATTTCCATCATGAGCATGGTGAATTTTTAAAGTAGTCATATTTATTTAGCACAATGAAAGTTGGACTTGAAGACCCAAGAAATGATTTATATTTGATCAGACCAATGATCATGCATCTGGACTACACGCTGACATTCAACATGATATTCAACTAGAATTCTTTTCAGACTTTGACTGGGACATAGATAAAAGGGACTGGTAATGCTATTAATGGATTAACGCGGAAAGACAGACACCTGATGGCGAGAAAAAAATATTTTGTTCATCGCACTCATACTAATATATATATATATATATATATATATATATATATGGAATACATTTCCAGGCACAAAATACATTCACATGAGAATGCACCCTTATTAACTTTCACTGATGGCTTACAACGCTGATAAATCTGGTTATAGGGCAAGAGGGCGGCCGCGAGGCAGTTGGTCAGACGACAGAGTGATTGTACAGTGACACTGGCTCACATTTAACAATACAATACATGTGGTGTAGGACAGACTACTTGAGCTCCAACGACGCTTAATGGCATAAATGAAAAGACAACTAACTACATAGAATATATAACTAAACAGTTTCAACATTGATGTCCCATAATCTGGTGCACTACTATCATACAAGGTACTAAACATTGGTGAGCGAAACATAATTACTGAGGCTCAGAGAAGGCCCAGTACCTAAAAGCACAGAATGTGCAACAGAACAACTACCAAATCCACCCATGTGTCCCCCATGGACAATAGAACATGTCACACTAGGACAGGTCTTTACAACGATATATCACAATGCAGGTCTGATGATGTCCCCATCTCAGCTTGTGATAGGCAGCTGTTATTAATAAGATGCATGTCACGCATAAAGAAGCACATTTTTTAAAGGGAATTTTTACTATACTTCTTCTGCTTTCGTTCTCAATCTCCCGCTACTAAGTCCTGAACAGGACTTTGCAAGTAGCAGGATGTTGTCCAGAGAACGGAATGCGTTGTGTCACTAGTTTACAGCTTGACTGCAATATTTGCACCTTTCGGTCTGACACATCCGTCTTCGGCAGCAAACTTTTACTAAGGTCAGATAATTACATTGGATTTCATTTTTTAAATATCATTTCTGTCATGTCTATTCTGTGCCTTGCTGAAGGATGTGCCTGCCTGCATGTTGTCCTTATAACTTAACTTAACTTAACGTCTTTATACTGGTTTAGAAGACCCTGCAGAGTCTGTATACAACCAGTTACATTTACATCACCTTGCTCTAAAATCTATGCGCATCCAGTTTATTCTTAAACGCATTAACTGTCCCTGCCTCCACCACCTCCCCTGGCAATGCATTCCAAGCAGACACCACTCTCTGACTAAAAAAATATTTCCTAATATCTAACCTGGACCTCTCTTTAATCAGCTTGTAGCTATGCCCTCGTGTTATTGTAGGTGGCTGTATTTTAAAAAACTTGTTATAGTCTAATTTATCGATTCCTCTGATCATCTTATAAACCTGTATTAAGTCACCACGAATTCTTCTCTCTTCGAGACACTGTAGGCCCGTTTTTCTGAGTCGTTCCTCATAACTGTAATTCTGGAATCCAACTATCATCTTTGTCGCTCTTTTTTGTATTCTTTCTAGCATGTTTATGTCCCCTCTATGATAAGGACTCCACACCTGTACACAGTACTCCAATCTAGGTCTAACTAAAGCTTTATACAGTTTGACGATCACTTCCTTATGATTTGGTAAAATTGATCCTTTGCATTAAAGTAATCTGTTAATGGTGAAGTGTTCATAATATGCTGTTAACAACTTACCCCTCCTTACAGACCATTATCACAACAAAAAACTTGTATTATTTTTTATTTGTCTACGAAAATTCTTAGCATTTTGTCTACAGTTTTGTAGTCAGTCAGTTTAGCATAAATGTTTCTGATTCGTACATGACAGTGAAACAGATTAAAGACTAAATTTACACACTTGTAACAAAGAGCACAAAACATGACAGTTTTAAGAAACGGTAAACGGTTTTTAAATTTTATTTTTGTTTAAATTACACAAATAAATATGCATTCACATGCGTGCACATAGAGACAGCCTTTTAAAAATGTACATAACTTGAAACACATACTTTGACAACAGAGGCACAGAGTGTTCAGGAATAATGCGACCCAGTATACCAATGCAGCTCAACTGATCTGAAAATTTGTATCTATCATCTTCTTCTATTTCATCAATATCTTCATCGTAATCATCTGTAATCTGAAGGAAAAAAAGAAATAAATTATTACTTTTCTGCATGGCGATATTTCAGCAGCTTATATTAACCAAATTACAACTTAAAAACAACTACTCTATTAATATATATCAGAAAATGCAAGCCATATACATATATAAATGGCTTGATTGATATATGTTTTTAGCAATATCCTGGATCAGAAAGAACATTCGCACTTCTTTTCGCTCGTCCTGTTTGTACCTTTCAGCGTCAGGTTATGTAGAGGTTTCTTGACCGGGCCCTGGTATGTGCTTCGTACACAGGGAGCATGAAGCGCATGGTGGAAAGCCTAAGCAAGGCAATAATGCAAGCCGCCACTGAAACCATCCCAAGAGGGGCTAGGAAAAACTATAAGCCCTATTGGAATGATGAGTTGCAGAAAGCGGAAGATGCAGTCACAAATGCTAGGAACATGGCAGAGCGAGAACAATCTATGGAGGCAAATATCGCCCTCAAAGCCGCCACGGCGAAATACAAATACAATCTAAACCAAACAGCAAGAGAGAGCTGGAAAAACAAAACTGAAAGCCTCAACCTAGACAAAGAAGGGAACAAGCTATGGAAGCTAGTCAGAGCCATGAATGATGAAACCCCTTCAAACAAACAAATTACCATCAAGCAGGGCGAAAACTTGTTCACTGGAAAAAAAGCCGCAAACGCTTTTGTAGAACACTATGCCAAAGCAAACCACATCGAGGTCCCTGCAGATAGGCATACAGACATTAGTGAAGAGCAAAAGGGGCACGACAACATCAATACGGCACCAGAAGAGCATATGATGGCCAAATTAACAATGAGTGAAATGGAAGAGGCCATGAGAACATTAAAGAAAAGGAAATCTCCCGGAAAAGACGGGATAACAAACAAAATGCTGATGGGGCTGGGCCAAACAGCGATGAGGAAACTGCTATCGGTCCTGTACCCCAGGCATAGAAAGACGCAGTACCAAAGAAAGGAAAGGCCAAACAGATCCAAATGGATACAGGCCCATCAGCCTTCTGAGCTGTGTCGGCAAACTGATGGAACGTATGATAAACACCAGACTGATGTGGCATAGGAAGAAAAACGAATACTAATTCCACAGCAAGCCGGCTTTAGACAGCACAGATCCACTGAGGACCAGGTCATCCTCATAGCCCAGGAAATAGAAGATGCCTACCAGGCACAGAACCACACAGTAGCGGTTTAGGTGGACCTGGAAAAGGCATTTGACAAAGTCTGGAAAGACGGACTTAGAGTCAAGCTAAGGAGAAGTGAAGTTTGTGGGAGAATGTACAAGTGGATCAACCATTACCTCAAACAAATAACGGCCAGAGTCCAAGTACAAGGGCAGATGAGCAAAAAGGTGACACTCGAGCAGGGAGTACCCCAAGGGGGAGTACTGTCACCCACACTCTTCCTGGTGTATATAAATGACATTACAGAGAATATACCAAGAAGAGTCCATAGCTCAATGTTTGCAGACGGCCTGGCTATGTGGACCTCTGAAAAGAATCTCACCATAGCAAGAAACCGGATGCAGCAGGCCCTAAAATCGCTGGAAGAGTGGGCGAAAAAGAATGGCAATCATGAGGAAACTTGCTGGCACAAGCTGGGGAGCAGACGAAAGCATACTAAAGAAACTGTACACTGGAAGAGTGAGACCAGTTCTCGAGTATGGCATTGCGGCATATATCCTGGAAATATATCCTGCCTCCAGGTAGGTTTTCGTACAGTAGTGATGGGTTTTGGTGTTGTTAGTGTGTTTATGGGATCTTCGTGCATCTTTGCTTTGGCTATTTCTGCAAAGTTTCTCCGCTTTAGTTTCCCATTTCCCAAATTGTTTAGTCTCTGGTGCATTGGGTGGTCAGTCAGTCTTCGGAGTTTCTCTGACTGCAGCTGGGCTCTGCAATCTCTTCTATCGGTCATGGGTTGCAGCTTTGTAATCTTTTCAAGTTCTACAATTGGCGTTGACTTCATGCCTCCTGTTATAACTCTCATGGCTTGGTTTTGAAGTTTGTTAACTTTATCGAAGTTCGCCTTCGCTGCTGTTGTCCATGCCGCAATGCCATACTCGAGAACTGGTCTCACTCTTCCAGTATACAGTTTCTTTAGTATGCCTTCGTCAGTGGTTGATCCACTTGCACATTTTCCCACAAACATCACTTCTTCTTAGCTTGACTCTAAGTCCATCTTTCCAGACTTTGTCAAATGCCTTTTCCAGGTCCACCCAAACCGCTACTGTGTGTTTCTGTGCCTGGTAGGCATCTTCTATTTCCTGGGCTATGAGGATGACCTGGTCCTCAGTGGATCTGTGCTGTCTAAAGCCGGCTTGCTGTGGAATTAGTATTCGTTTTTCTTCCTATGCCACATCAGTCTGGTGTTTATCATACGTTCCATCAGTTTTTCGACACAGCTCAGTAGGCTGATAGGCCTGTATCCATTTGGATCTGTTTTGTCCTTTCCTTTTTTGTATTGGAAACAAAAACTGCCAGACTGAAAAAGAAAGGAGAGATACTACCCTAAGCTTTATATCGAAAAACTATCCAAGCATGGACTGGACCCATGCATACACCGACGGTTCTGTAACAAACACTACACAGAACGGAGGGGCAGGAGCATTCCTGAACCTACCAAATGGCAGACAAATAACACTGTCATTCGCTACTGGTAAGTACACAAGCAATTTCAGAGCGGAGGCAGAGGCACTGAGGGCGGCAGTGGAAGAAATGGTGACACATAAAGAAAATGAAAGCCATATAGTCCTGCTTACAGATGCTCTGGCCGTAGTCACAGCGCTAAAAAGCCAGAAAAGCACTGAGCTTAATGACTTAAGAGCAGCACTCTGTCAACTATGCCAGCAGTCCGCACCAAAAAGGGTAGTGGTACAGTGGGTCCCATCACACTGCAACATCCAAGGCAACGAGGAGGCAGACAGACTGGCAAAAGAAGGTGCAAGACTACCACAAACAGATACTAGTATGACGTACGAAGAGTCAAAACGGCTATTAAAGCCAGATACATAACCAAATGGGAAACTGAACATACCGGCTACACCAAAAACGATGCCTATTACCAGTTGAACAGAAGAGAGCAGGTCGTTGTCTTCAGACTTCGCACTGGCCACAATAGACTGAGGTACCACCTATTCAACAAATTGAAGATAGGTGGTACCGACGAATGCCCGTGTGGTACCGAGAAAATGACCGCTACGCATCTGCTGCAGAACTGCCCGACATACGAGGATCAGAGAGAGCAGATGTGGCCATCACCAGTGGAACCACAAGACAAGCTCTATGGCAGTGTCGACAGCCTCAGGATGACCGCCGCTTTTTTCGATAAAATAATGGTTACTGTCTGACTGCGAACGATGAAGAAGAAGAAGTGCACAGGGAGCTTTACTGCTTCTGTTATCCATCGTTCGCGTGGTCTGCCCTTGGCTGTATATTCACTGTATCTGTATAGCATTGCTTTCTGAGGGATACTATCTTGTATTTGACGTGTCACGTGGCCGAACCATTTGGTTTGTTGTCTCTTGATGAGGTCTAGCACTGGTGTTCTATCTACTTGTTGCCTAATATCTTCATTTCTGATTCTATCCATTATTGTTACTCCAAGGATTCTGCGTAGGCATTTTATCTCTGTTGTTACAATGTTTCTTTTATCTTTACTTGTCAATGTCCAATTTTGGCACTGATACCACAATGTAGGTAGGAATATCACGTTGTATAGCGTTCATTTTGTATCCATTGTCACATGTTTATGCAATATCAGGGACATTTGTCCAATGATTTAACTTGCTTTATTACATTGGATTGCAGTGTCTGTTTTGCCATCTTCTGAGATAATGTTACCGAGGTACTTGAAATTTTTCACCTGTTTTACTTGTTGATTTTATATAAATATATTTGTTTTTGTTTGTTTTCTTGCAATCGTCATAACTTCGGTTTTTTTCTATGTTGATTTTCATATCGTAATCCACACAGGCCTAATTAGGATTGTCGATATGCTCCTGCAGTTGGTTTTCTGAGGTTGTTATTATTGCTTGATTATCAGTAAAGATAAGTTCATTTATGTGATCACTGAGGTTGTTTCCCTCACTAAGGTTGACTTTTATTTTATTTTTATTTTTTTTATTTTTTTTTTTACATATTGCGTTTATACATGTGATAAACATCATACAAAAATATATTGAATATAAATAAATTTTGCAATATGTAAATTTTGTATCCTGATGTTTAAAAAAAAAAAACTTTAAAATATAAAAAAACATCACAATTATGCAGAGTTGTTTAAGTGTTTTCCTCTCACTACAACATTGACTGGTACATAACCTAGTCACTTCACATTCAGACCTGTCAACTATCACTTAGTTAAGGCTAGGCATGGAGAAAGGGGTTATCACACTTGACACTGCTGAACGTTCTCAAAATGAAGTATTCAGCTGGCTTTTTTTAGTACCGGTTTGGCTTCCCATTGTGATCCCTATCCCTTGTCCCGATTACACTAGTTGACTAGTGCAGCCTGTTTCCAAGGCTGCCATGTGCAGGCAGAATAGTGTCTTGGTCAGTTATGATTCGCTGACCCTGATTCAAGCAGCCAGCCATGAATTGCTGGTTGTCGACAGCTCATTCACTGCTGCGTCGTCGTAACGAAAGGGAGCTAAGTGTAAACTTGACATTAGCTGAAACCTCTTACAATGAAATCTCTATCCCTTAGAGTTAGTTAAAGCTAGGCATTGAAAAAATAGATTATCACACTTTACAATTACTGAAACCGCACATACTAAAGTCTCAATTACCTAGTTATGGCTAGACATTGAGAAAGGGGCTGAGACAACATATAATGAAGTCTATCACATAGTTAAGGCTAGGCATTGAGAAAGGGGCTGAGACCACATATAATGAAGTCTCTATCACATAGTTAAGGCTAGACATTGAGAACCTCACGTACTGAAGTCTCTATCACATAGTTAAGGCTAGGCATTGAGAAAGGGGCTGAGACCACATATAATAAAGTCTATCACATAGTTAAGGATATGCATTGAGAAAGGGGCTGAGACCACATATAATGAAGTCTCTATCACATAGTTAAGGCTAGGCATTGAGAAAGGGGCTGAGACCACATATAATGAAGTCTCTATCACATAGTTAAGGCTAGGCATTGAGAAAGGGGCTGAGACCACATATAATGAAGTCTCTATCACATAGTTAAGGCTAGACATTGAGAACCTCACGTACTGAAGTCTCTATCACATAGTTAAGGCTAGGCATTGAGAAAGGGGAGACCACCTATAATGAAGTCTATCACATAGTTAAGGCTAGGCATTGAGAACCTCACGTACTGAAGTCTCTATCACATAGTTAAGGCTAGGCATTGAGAAAGGGGCTGAGACCACATATAATGAAGTCTATCACATAGTTAAGGCTTGGCATTGAGAAAGGGGCTGAGACCACATATAATGAAGTCTATCACATAGTTAAGGCTAGGCATTGAGAGCCTCACGTACTGAAGTCTCTATCACATAGTTAAGGCTAGACATTGAGAACCTCACGTACTGAAGTCTCTATCACATAGTTAAGGCTAGGCATTGAGAACCTCACGTACTGAAGTCTCTATCACATAGTTAAGGCTAGGCATTGAGAAAGGGGCTGAAACCACATATAATGAAGTCTCTATCCTCAATGGCAGTATCTGATATGGGACTATAAATACCTTTTTTCATAGGAAAAATAGGAATAAAAAGAAATATAAACAAAAATACAACAGGAATAAAAACAAATATAAACAAAAATACAACAGCTAAAGAGCAAACGAAGGAAGCCGTCACGCCACACTTTGACTTACGGAATTGCGGATACCATCAGGTGCTGTCAGGTGGCACTGCATGTATGAGTTAAAGATCTCGGTGGCTGGGGTTATCAGAGTTCCTGGGGGAAGAGAACTGACATCTTTTGTAAAACATGTCCATGACTCCAGAAGTTTTTCATATGACTCCATAAAAACAGTGTCATCTTTGTGCATCTGTGAAGAAAAGACACAAAATATTATTATGCTATGTTTGTTATTAAAACTACATTGGATGCATATCGTACTTATCATTATAGCAGTGTTACATTCAGATATATCTGTGGTTGGTTATTGATTCAGCAGGCTGTGGGCTCCGGCCCTTTGGCTAAATGCCATATTGTGGTATCTGTAAGTGTTTGTTAGCTGTTGTTTAGATCCGTACAAAGTGTTCCATTTGTCTGGTCTCGGTTGAAGAAGCTGTTTCTTAACACCAGCAAACCTGTTTATAAACATAAACAAAACAAAGATAATGACCACTGACAAAACACAATGTCAGCATAAATTTACAGTGGGTGGTGAGGAAATAGATTAGGTTCCAAAATTTTGAATATCTGGGCTCCAGAATTGACAAAAATGGCGAATGCTCGAAAGAAATCAGAAGAAGACTATGGCAATGCAGAGACTGAACAGCCTGAAGAAATTATGGCAGAGCACCAACAAAATGATAAAAGTAAAAGTCTTGAGAGCCTGTGTTTTTCCTGTGGCAGCTTATGGCTGTGAATCATGGACAATTACCAAAACTTCTAGACAAAGGATTGAATCCTTTGAGTCAAAATGTTACAGAAAGATCCTCAGAATACCCTGGACAGAGAAAAAAACAAATGTAGACAAGAGTTGAGCATAGAGGAGAACTGGTTTATCAATTCCATTTTGGCTAGAAAATGCAAATACTTTGGTCCCATCAAGAGACACAATGGTCTTAGGGAATGGTTTTGGAAGGCATAGTGCCAGGCAAAAGAGGAAGGGGTAGACCAAGAAGACGATGGCACCAAGATATCTAAGAATGCCTGAGTATGACTGTGGTGGAGGCTGGAGTTTTGGCAAGAGAACGAGTTTCTTTCAGACAGACTGTGATGGGAGCGACGTTCTACAAAGGACATGCTACATGATGAAGCAAATGCTGAATATTCAAAGAGATGATGTTCAACAGTTTCATAGGAATGTGTGCACAACCGACACCCTGCAGTATGTTCTTGTTGGATTCTGTTCAAGCAACTGTTAAGTTGTATGTGTTGAGTGGAAAGTCGGAAAACAATGCTTTGGTCTATCCTTGAGGAGCGCGTGGCCGAATGGTTTCGAGGCCTGCCTGCCAACAAGGAGGGCAGCGGTTCAAATCCTAGTATGGCATACGTTGTTTTTCTGCTGGGGGTGAAATAAACAAACATAGCCAGCACACGACGTGGCGACAGCAGCCTGTAGTCCTCAGCCTTCAAAACCCCTCGACTACCCAAGAAATGGGAAAAATGTTATATGACAGACAGTGATCTATCCTTTTCAGGAGGTTGTTGATCTCCTTGATATGGCCATGTTTGTAGATTTATTTCCCAGTATTCCCCATCTATTCAGCCTAGCCTCTTTTTTTGCAGTCTTCAATAATTTTTTGACTGCCTGTAGGGTTGTTGGTGTGTATTGTTGTTCTTGACCTGATCCCTTCTTATCCAGATAGATCTGTGAATTAACTGGTTGCTTCCAACATGGTCAGTGAATGAGAGCTGACCAAGACCCTATTCCGCTTTCAAGTGGCAGAACTGGAAACAGGCTGCACTCGGTGCAGCCTGTCTCGAGTGCAGCCTGTCTGCTGAGAATCGGAATTGAAGAAGGTATGCAAAAAAATTAACTTCAAATGTTAACTTGACTAACAGTATTCTCTTATACATATAATTAGTTTCTATTTGGGGCTGAATATACAGAACAGTGAATGAGCGGACTAACAGTACCAAGTAACTAATAGCTGGCTGTTTGGATCAGTCAGCAAACCAGAGTTGACCCAAGACCCTATTCTGCCTCCAAGCGACATCCCTGGAAACAGTCTGCACTAGTGTAGTCTGGCTAGAAGAATAGAGATTGCAGTTGGAAAGCAAACCAGGTACCCAAAAAAGGAAGCTGAAATTGGGATGTGCCAGATTGAAAGAAGCAGATATCCCAGCCTAGCTGTAAACTATAACACTTGTCCTTCTTCAGGACGAACATAGAAGAAGTTTTTATTTACAAGCACAAATATGTTCATCAGATCTGTTTGTACCACCAGATAATTGAATAATTGTGTATATTCAGCAGAAAACCTGGCATCTGAGAAAGGTAGATCATTTCTGGAACTAAAGAAACCTAATATTTGTTAAGATCTTAAAAGCTATGATAAAATGATTCTCTACAACTGGCAAGTGTAAATTCTTTTGGTTTAAAGGCCAAATGCAGGATCAGAATTTGAAACATTTTCCCTAAACATGACTCCCACATTTCAACATTATATTTGTACCAGTGTCAAAGATTAATTACACATATTATTATTAGCACAAGATAATACTTAACTTGCCTTATTACATAGCAGTTAAATTGCTTAGATATGGAAAGGTTCTATCACAGTTCGTTCAGCTCCAATAGGAAAGTGATTCATTTCTCACTGAGAAGAATCTATCTCATCCACTTTTATCAGACACTAACTGGCTTTGAAAAAATTTAATTTGTGATACATCTTCAGACGTCAAAGAAATTATGATACTTGCAGGTCAGGTGGTGGTTGTTTGCGAATGCCCAAAATGAGTAGGTTACTCTTTTGTGCACCTTGAAAAGGACGCTAAGTGGCGGGTTGCAGTAGTTTTCCTCACAACGGGGTCCTCCAGGCAGTTATGCTATGCTTTGCTTCATCTGAGTGTCACTCACTACTACAGGGACCACATCAATCCCTCACCTCGTTAGCCAGGCTGTCATAAAAACAGCCCGTTTCCAGAAAAGGCTGCGTGGAAGCCGTTGATCAATTTATTTTGCCTGGCCCTGACTAACATGTCTGATCAGTGTGTTGTGCGTGACCAGATGTTAGTATTCCTTCCCACACAGCAGTTAAATTGCTTAGATGTGCAAAGGTTCTATCACAGTTCTTTCAGTTCCAAGAGAAAAGTGATTCATTCCTCACTGAGAAGAATCTATCACATCCATTTTTATCAGACACTAACTGACTTGGAAAAAAATGTGATTTGTGATTCATTTTAATATGTCAAATAAAACTGATATTACTTGCAGGCCAGGTAAAAGTTCATAACTTGGCTCATTTCATATATGACTAATTTCACGAAGAAAGAGAAGCAGAATTTCTTTCTTTATTTGCAAAAGAAATCAATTCTGACTTGCAAAAACAATTTCCGAAGGATTTTTTTTATCTTGGTGCTAAAGTCGAAGTCATGCTGTTTCAAAATTCATTTCTTCTTCGTACGCTCTCAGACGTCAACCTTTATTTTTTCAAAAAAAGCAGCGGTCATCCTGAGGCTGTCGACACTGTCCAAAATTCATTTGACTAATGCACAAGTCAGTTTCAAATTGAAATTATTGATCTCCAACATGATGTCATGCTGAAAGACAAGCATATAGAAGAAAATCCAATCCAATTATTTAGAATGTTCATCCCCTGTGCAGTTTCTAATTTTGAAGCAATTTGCTTGTGGATTTGTGAAAGTTTTTTTATAGAACTTACCCGCGTGAAAAGACAGTTTTAAGAATGGAATATATCAAATCCAACTATCAAGCAAATGTATCTGATGAGAATTTAAAGCCTATTGCCATAATTGGCTCAGCAAGTTTAAAATAGGTGACAGGCTTATCACAAACTTCCGCTTTGCTGATGATATTGATGTATCGGCAGGCACAGAAAGGGAACTCCAGGAGTTGATTGGTAGATTGGATAGAACGGCCCTGAGTTTTGGTATAGAAATAAATGCTGATAAAACGAAGCTCATGACCAATAAGGTAGCAGGGTTTCAATCTGTCATAGAGGCAAATGGGCAGGTACTTGAGGTGGTGAATCGTTTCAAATATCTTGGATCATTGATCAGCGAAGAGGGTTCGAAGCCAGAGGTAATTGCAAGAATAGCACAAACAACAGCGGTGCTGACTAGGCTGCAACTTATATGGCGAGACAAGCGCCTCGCCCTCGTCATAAAAGTCAGACTACTGCGCTCTTTGGTGCTGTCAATATTTCTGTATGCCTGCGAGACCTGGACCATTACAGCAGATATCCAGGGCAGGATACGTGCAATGGAAATGCGGTGCTATAGAAAACTCCTAAATGTTACATATAAGGATCGTGTCACGAACGTAGACATCCGTCAGAGGGTTGAAGACGCTATTGGTCCTTTTGAAGATCTGTTCACAGCTATCAAAAGACGAAAGATGGCCGGGTGCGGGCACGTCGCGAGGTCCAACGGAATTCCCAACTTGATACTCTTTGGATCCGTACTGGGACAGAGAGGGCGAGGACGTCCAAGGAAGAGATGGGTGAACAACATCACTGAGTGGTCAGGCCTTCGTCCCGGTGAGATACGTCAGGCGGCGACAGACAGAGAGGGTTGGCGTGGGATTTTCATGTCTTCATGTGTGCCCCAACGACCTGATGGGTTACGGGATGAACTGAACTGAAGTTTAAAAATTCCCTTTGGCAATATTTTGAAATTTAAAAAACTGGTTCTGTTATTTCCAAAAATGTTGTGCAAATGTTATGAATTGTCATTTATGGTTGCTTTTTTCAATGAAAAGTAAATATGACTTATTTTTTTAATATGTGTGTGCTCTGCCGCTTTTCATTGTGTACCAGAATCTGTTGTTTGTCTAGTAGTCAGGAAAAGTGAATACTAGTAGTCGGCCTACAAGTTCATTGTGAATTTCTTTGATTTCCTTCTTTCTTCGGGTGCGTTTAGTATCCTTAGTGTGTGCTACCAACTTGGGCAAATTCTTATTTCCTGAAGTAAACAGTGAAATTAGAGTCAATAAAAATGAATAGCCCCCAGTTCTCATCCTAATCAATGTTTCTTTCATAAGCACATTTGCTAATGTTCACAATTTTCACTCATTATATATAATTTGCCAGTGTAAATTCTGTTTACTTTATAAGTAATTGTTATATTTCTCTTTTGTTCTGAATCACATTCACTCATTATATATAATTTGCCAGTGTAAATTCTGTTTACTTTATAAGTAATTGTTATATTTCTCTTTTGTTCTGAATCACATTCACTCATTATATATAATTTGCCAGTGTAAATTCTGTTTACTTTATAAGTAATTGTTATATTTCTCTTTTGTTCTGAATCACATTCACTCATTATATATAATTACCCAGTGTAAATTCTGTTTACTTTATAAGTAATTGTTATATTTCTCTTTTGTTCTGAATCACATCATGCCAGTTACCAAAAATATAAAAATAAAACAATTCATATGAAAACCTGATATTTTTTTATTTGGCCCATAAACATGTGTAAAATATATGATGTGGCCCTAGTACTGAAAAGTTTGAAGACCCCTGGTATAAATGACTAGGACAAAATGGTTTGAGGACGTGAATGTATCATATTTTTGTGTATCTTCCATCAGCCCGAAGTTATCATGTGATGGGGGCTGTGCATGCCAGCTCTACTCTACCTCTTACAACTACAGCAACTAAAAGTTCAAACTGGCGATACTTACTGATTCTTCTTGAGCAGCCAGTCTGCCCACAGTGCAGGTGAGAGATGTGAATGTTTGAATGAAAGACTTAAACAAAAGAGCATCAATGCTGTTAAAATTCTGTACAGTGAACATGAGAAGCAGGTTTTTGAAAATGGAAGCGACACCAAAGTTTTCATGCTCTTGCAGGTCAATGCTGAAAAGAGATTTTAAAATTGTAATTAACCAAACTGTTTATTTGTAATGGTCTACATTATTCTTAGTAATAATAATTTTTTTTTTTTTTTTTTTTGCGTTCGCCTTATTTCTCTATTTCCCAAGGCGGGTGTGCGTTGCAGTGTTTTTATTTTGAGCCTATCGGCCCAGTGCATCCGACTTCAGTATGCATTTTATGTAAGGGTCTACTTCCTCCTACATCTTAGTAATTATAAACTTGACTTAGTCAGTCGTCTTCTTTCATGGGGTGGGATGTAGAGGTCTTCTTTGCTTTTTCTTACGGATTATAGTTTCTACAGGATGAGGTTCTGGCCCCATACAGAACCCACATAAGTTGAAGATTAGTGTTACTGTTCTTTGCTTTTCTTTCAGGCCTGATAGCACATTTAAGAAACACAAAGATAATTTTATAATTTTATCGTCATATTTTCTATCTTTCAGGAGCATTTTGACACCACTACACATGTCTCTTTGCAAGCCTGTGTCAAGGTGATGATGTGTTCTTGTAGAGATGGTTTCTGTATTATTTTGTTTGACACGGAAGTAGCCACCTTCATGCATATACCAGCTTAGTCACCTTCTACAGCATGTTATTCTTAACTTCTCAGTAAGCAAAAACAGGATCTATACTGGAAAATTCTAGCATTACATTCCGTATAAAGATTCTGTCTGCAATTTGTCAACATTAAGTACTTCACATAGTATCATAATGGTGAACTGCAATAACAATGTTATGATTTGACATGCTACTGACCAATTCAATGCTAAATGTTATGGATGATTCCGTGTTAACTTTATGACTAAGAAGTCTTAATGGTGAAGGTTAGCTTTCTTGAATTCATAATAAGAAGCAGCTTTTCTTAATTCAAAACAAATCAGTGATGTTAGCAACAGAGGTAGGCTGCTGTCAGCATTATGAAGAGAGATTCAAGCATCACATAAAACTATCTATAGTAAAACACTATCTTCACTGTGCTCATCCCCACTGTTGGGGCCTGCAAGAAGGATTTATAGTGTTGAGAAAATGAATGCAGCTTGATCCTGCAGTTGCCAGTGTACAGACTTGACTTTTATTGTAAATGATACCAATAGCAAGAAAATAATGCCTTTATCTTCAGATGAAGGAAGACATAACATAAGTATTACGAAAGTTTAGATAGAGCCTGTGTCTCTATGATCAGGACACAGGTATCCAAGAAATTTGGCCACCTGTTCCTCATTAAAATAAAGGTCATTTTGTTATTAGTCATATCAGTGACACAGTTACTGATGTTGAGTAGTTAATACCAGATCAGTGACACATTTACTGATGTTGGATGGTTACCTAATACCAAATCAGTGACACAGTTACTGATGTTGGATGGTTACCTAACACTTATTTGTTCAAACTGGCCACCGCCCTCACACAAGGGAGAGACTTGAAAATGAAGAAATTTCGAAATAGTTACCAATGATAAGTTACTGTTACTCCAACTACTGTTACAATTTAGTTTAGTGATATTTCTGAGAGGGTCATCACTTTCAGACATTTTACATATATATATTCAGCATCATTGTTTACGCATAGTCTAAATAATTTAAGGTGGTGAGATCCCATTTAAACTTAAATTGGAGGAAAGGAATGGCTGAGTGGTACGACTCACTTCTCAAACGTACTTGTGTTTGTATTCATAAAACAGCAAAGTCATACCCTTATGGGAAGTAAGCCTATTAAATAAAATTGTGTGTTCAATTTGGATGCATTGGGTCGTTATGCGCAAAACGCAGAAAATGGCAGTCTGCTAAGAGAACAAGTCAGGACGAAAAGAAAAAAACAAGACAATCTTGATGACGCGTTCCTCGGAGTAGCTGTGGGTCCCAACCTCATCTCCAGTGGACCCTGTCTTGGGCCACGGATGTCCGGTGGGTGGTCAGCGCTGCTGCAGATGCGTCTCTGATGTTGTTGAGGACAGCAAAGGAGTCTGAAACACATTTTTCAGTCTATATTTGTCTCTGGGGTCCCAAATTGCTGTTGCAGTGCTTCATCGACCTTCGTTTCGTCGCAACATTTGACCAACCCATCTATGTTTTGTCTGCATAGATTATCACATCATTCACCAAGGATAATCGCTGTATGTCTGAATTGTGAAGATTTTGCATACGTTGGTTTCAGAGGGTGATTCCGACCAAGCAGCTCTCAAGAGAGGTCTGGTTCCCTCTCAATTTATCCTCCAGTGATATTGTGAGTATCCATGTCTCAGCACCGTATCTACTATATAGCATGACATTAATAGCCACAAGACATTAATAGTCTACCCAAATCACTACTTTTGTTGTTTATAATGCTTCACATTTATGAAACAAAAACAACACAGATTACGTAGCAAACAAGCCTTCATAAGTTCTTTACCCGTGGAAGTGCTTCACATTTATGAAACAAAAACAACACAGATTACGTAGCAAGCAAGCCTTCATAAGTTCTTTACCTGTGGCAATGCTTCACATTTATGAAACAAAAACAACACATATTACGTAGCAAACAAGCCTTCATAAGTTCTTTACCTGTGGAAATGCTTCACATTTATGAAACAAAAACAACATATTACGTAGCAAACAAGCCTTCATAAGTTCTTTACCTGTGGCAATGCTTCACATTTATGAAACAAAAACAACACAGATTTCGTAGCAAACAAGCCTTCATAAGTTCTTTACATGTGGCAATGCTTCACATTTATGAAACAAAAACAACACAGATTACGTAGCAAACAAGCCTTCATAAGTTCTTTACCTGTGGCAATGCTTCACATTTATGAAACAAAAACAACACAGATTACGTACTGGGAAAGCATGTGAAGAAGACCTTCAATGTAATGTGCCAAATACTGTGATTGAGTATCTTTGTGAAATATTATGCCATTTAGTGAAGCAAGTTGTACAAGGCACTGCATGGAGTGATGTGCCATGTCATTGTTAAACCTTGCCTTCTGATGGATCTGGGAGGGAAAAGCATGAAAGTAGAAAATCAGTCATATGTTCTGCAATGTTTTTTTATCTCTACTTCTTCTGCGTTCATTCTCAATCTCCTGCTACCAAGCCCTGAACAGGGCTTTGCAAGTAGCAGGGTGCAGTCCAGAGAACAGATTTGCGTTGTGTCGCTAGTTTACAGTTTGACTGCGATATTTGCACCTTTCGGTTCGACACATCCGTCTTCAGTAAGTTTTCTCTACTAAACTAAAGGGCTTGCATTGATTACTCACTTCAATACAAGGTATATTATGTACGTCATCCATCATCCATTGATTGTCTCCTGGTTCAACCACTTTTCTGACTCCTCAGTTTGATGTTTCAAACAAAACCTTTCATCTCTCCATGGAGCATGTCTTCAACAAATACAAAGTCCTCCTGTCCTAAGGCAACTGCTCCAGCTCTGTTCACATCTTCTGTTTTTTTATGTTGTCTCAAGCTCTCTATTCCTAGTATATTCTGTCTTCCTATACTTCTCTTGTCTTGTGGATTCCAGAACAGAGACTGCCTTGTATTGATATCAGATCATTTCTGTAATTCATGTCCTAGACAACACATCTCTTTAGGCCATGTTCCCCTAACATCTGTCTGGTTCTTTCCAACAGCACCAAATTTGTATTCTTAACATACCATCCCAATATTTTATCCTATTCTGCACAGGAAAGCTTATATCTCTTGGGTTGTTGTTTTTATTATTCATGTTTTAGAGCAATACAATAGAACAGACTTAAGTTGTTGTACATTTTAATTTTTGTGTTGGACTTCACTTCTTTTGATTTCAATAGGTTTCTCAATGCAATGAAAGTTCATCTCGCCTTTCGTATTGTTATTTTGATATCTGCATCCACTTTCTGCTTTGTCTATATTGCTACCAAGATACTACACACCTTGTAGAAGTACATCTGCCAACCCAATCACATTATTGTTAGCTGCATATATTCTCATAATATTTGGGTTTTTCCCCCTGTGTATTGTCAGTCCCAACCTCTGTGGCCTCCCATCAAGCATTTTTATTCTATTTGGCATATAATTGCAGTTATGAGACACTACCATTAGTGTTTATTTCCAATTCTGAGGTGCACAGGGAGGATTTATAGGACTGAGGAATAAAGGCCACTTGCCCCTGCAGACACCAAGCAATGTACAGGTTAAGTTTTTATTTGAGTACACATAGGAAAAAAGACCTATGCCACTGTCATACAATCAAGGTTTTCAACGCTTGTGTCTCTACATGGTCTGAAAACAAACACCGAACCACTGGGCCAGTCTCGCCTCCTAACAAAAGAAGATAAAGTGATTGGTCGTATTTTTCACCTGCAATGTGCCACAAAATGTCTTACATGTTCAGCGATATTTACTGAGGTCTAAAAGGAGAGTAATAAATAATAACACTGTAACCTGCCAGGCATGTTGTTAGAGGCAACAATGAAGGGGTGAAAATGTGGCAGGAAAACCCATTCTTTAGAAACTGTAAGCCACAAGAAAAATAAGAAGTTCTTACAAGCTATGGTAGAAGAGGAACACCCAAGTCAAGTACCAGCTGGAGTTTTAAATACGTTTATGTAATATGCCTATAGTATAGACAATGTTAACCTCATCTCACTCTTGGTCATTTCAATACATACTCAATTCTAATAGAGACATTATTATTAATCAATGTGAAATAAGAGGCGTGTTCAAATGAAGCTGGACCAAACTGCAACAAGTGAACATACGTACGATGCGCATGATGATGTCACATCTGGTATAAACAGCACATATCAACCGTCAAGTTTGCAAAATTGAATTACTCCGACTCATAGTTTTCTCAGCAGACCGTTGAAAACATAGCGGGTGTGATACAGAATCCGTCCAGAGTTGATCAGCGAGCGGTCATTCGGTTTCTAACAGCTGAATGATGTTGACCAGTTGACATTCATCGCAGAATGCAGGCTGTGTATGGTGACAAAAATGTGTCGAAGACAACAGTGAAGAATTGGACAACGATGTTTAAAGAAGGACGTGAGTTAACGCAACAATATGCGCCTGACCTGGTCTCTGAAGATCTTTCGTTAACTTACTTCCTTCTGTGAACACATGATATCTGAACTGCACACGTGCATGTGACAACTAGCATCTGTTGCCTACAGTCATTACAAAGCTAAACAATGCTGCCACCTAATGACACCTTTAGAAACTAACTACATTTTTCAGCCATCCCAGTTTGTGACCTACTTACTGACTTACACTTGTATATTGTTCTGGTATTACAATACAAATCAAGTGTGCCATAAGGGGAGGAAGACTAACTTCTGGTCAGGCACAACATACTGATCAGACATGTTAGTCAGGGTCAGGCAAAATATAGTAGCCAAGACCTTCACCTCGGCTTCCTCATAGCCCTTTCTCGAAACAGGCTGTTTTTATGGCAGACTGGCTAACAGGGTGAGGGATCGATGTGATCCCCATAGTAGTGAGCAACACGCAGATGAAGCCAAGCATAGCACAACCGAATAGAGGACCTCGGCCCACCTTCAACAGCACACTCAGAATGTGAGGAAAGCTACGACAACCAGACAATGTCCTTTTCAGGGCGTACAAAAGAGTAAACCTATTCATTGTGAGCATTTGCAAAGAACAACAGCAAGTGTGTCATGGAAGAATCTTCTTCAACCAGCTATGCTGTTAAGTGTGAGAGAATCCTTGATCTATTCTCCAGGATTATTATATATCAATACAGCTTTACCGGGATCGATAAAACACTTTGATTACATACCCTAAAAAACAATGACAATGTGTTTCTATCTAGTAACACATCTCTCCAACTCTCTGGTGGTTTGAGGGTGGCATTTGGGTTCGCACTGAAGGCATGTGTGTGCATTGTCACTGAAACAGAAAAGTACATAAACAAAATAAAGATGCCGTCATTTGACATAATTTAGATTTAAACGTCTATTATACACACACACACACATTTTAATTTTGTTAATACAATTATGTATGCACTTTTCATCAATCTTGAACTAATGCATAATTTTTTTCCAGCCAGTTAAGTTTTAAAATTTCACTAACGTAGCAAACCACATATTTATTTCACATTCCCAATTATCAATGGAAATAAAATACTTATTTCTTCTTCTGCGTTCGTTCTCAATCTTCCGTTACCAAGCCCTGAACAGGGCTTTGCAAGTAGCAGGATGTAGTCTGGAGAATGGAATGTGTTATGTCGCTAGTTTACATCTTGATTGCGATATTTGCACCTTTCGATCCGACACATCCGTCTTCGGCAGGCAAAATACTTATAATCTTCAACAGAAGTGAAAAGTGCACAAAACAACATTTTGTTTGTAAAACTTTGTTTAGAGTAGTTTATGGTAGGGCTATGCCTGATAGAAGACTGCTGCCATACTTTTCATCAAGTTCCCAAAATCGATTGGGTTATTTATATGCATTCTCTAGGTCAAAAGCTGCTGTGACTACTTCCTGTCTGGGCTGGAATCTCTCTAACTTTTGTGTATATTTGTTTAGTCTAATGTGTTGGTTAATGTCATTTTTGTTTAGCTGTCATTTTTTTATGCATGACACGCCTAGTACATCCATTTCTCTTTAAGTTGTTTTGAAATATTCATTTTGCTTCTGAGGATGTGTCCTAACCATTTCTACTTGCTATACCCTAATCTGCAAAATTGTTGCCAGAGTTGTTTGTTATTACCTCTGACCATTTGTTTCAAAGGTGGGTTCAGTAGTTTTCAGCTATAAATACCTTCAAAATTAGTTTAAAACTATCTACAACCTCCCCTCCAATCTCCCTCATCGAAAAATGTATGGTTATGTAATCACTAGTCTATATAATGGTATTAATGGATGTGTTCGTATTCATGAACAAGGAAAATTGTACAACTATGAGATGTGAAACACATTTTTTAATGAGTGCTGAAGCCAGGTGCATGGGGCATTAAGTGTGAAACACAGTGCAAAACACACTGCCTTAGGAAACAAGACAAACATAAGGAAGAAAAATTCATTAAAAAAACCAATGAAATTGCAAGATAAAGAAAAAAAATATGCATACTAAACTGCTTATTCAATAAAACATCAAAAATTGGAATATATTTGTGGCAACATCAAATAAAAATCAGACAACTGTCATGTGAACATCGACTGAGCAATGAATTCCTGGGGTAGTGGAAGCGCAAGCGATGACTGCTAAATTATTTTTGTTTTTCTTTCACAGATACTGTATAACTAACCATATTTTTACTACTTACTGTGGAAGTAATTTTGGCTTTTTAAAACATACGAAAACCAGAAAAAGACAACTCTATTTTTCTCACACTAATTATTTTCTCAAAGAGCCCAGATCTAAGACATACAAAGAAATATTTTGCCCCAACAAAAAGACAATAAAACACAATTTTCGGCTTCTAACCAATGGTTTATAAAAAAAAAAAAACAAGGTGGCATGCTGTAACTTGAAAAACTGAGGCACACATAATTTGTTTTCTAAATGCCAAATACTGTTTAAATAATGTTCCCATTTATGTCAAACATGGCAACTTTTCTATTTTACTACAGAACTGCCCCAAATATGATATACAGAGAAAATCTCACTGGCCAATAGAAACAACACTGGAAGAGAAACTTTAAGGACCTGTATGTGAACTACAAAAGACAGTGAAGTTTATACAAGAGAAAACATTGCAGATATAGACAATATTTTAAAGCGAATGAAAGCAGAATATTTTACTGATGCTTGGATTCGTTCGTTCTCAATCTCCCGTTACGAAACCCTGAAAAGGGCTTAAGTAGCAGAATGTTGTAGTCCAGAGAACGGAATGCGTTGTGTTGTAGTTTACAGCTTGACTGCAACATTTGCACCTTTTAGTCCAACACATCCAACTTCATTAAGCATTTTTTAGTACCGTGTTAGCATTCCCTCTTCGATCCCTTCTCCTTAGCCAGTCTGCCCTGCTGCAGCCTGTTATCCAGGATCACTGCGTGGAGGTGTAGAAGGGTCTTGGCAGCTCTGGTTCGCTGGCCCTGACGCTAGCAGTCAGCTATGGGTCGCTGACCACTGCAGCTCATACGCTCTTACTGATGCTAATGCAATTGTAAAGAAAAGAGGAAATCAGTTTTTAAATGATATTTTGCAATATAAATTATACAATGTTAGCTAGCCATGAAATTAAATCAGCTGAAGTGTTTTTTATGGCTAGATTTTCAGCTATCCGCCAGAGCTTTTTTTTTGTTGACTAGATATAAAAATCAGTCATGTCTGGTCAAAAAAAAAATGACAGAAGACGAAGCCTATAATATTTCAGGAACATACACCCTTAAAAGAATATACAACTTAACCTTACGCACTCCACATTATTTTTGGAAAAAATTTGACCTAATTAATTTTCTTAATTAGTCGCTGTGGTAGTCGTCTTTCAAAATTTGTAACTTTTATGTTTGTTTGTCAATAAATATGATTTTCTGGTGTGTAGATACACAATAGCATAACGAACATGTGGGTGTTATTGTTTTTGTTGTATGTTTGTTAGTTTTTGAGATTTAAAAAGATGAAGTTGAAAATTTATGAAAATCTCGGGAAAAATTTGGACTCGACCACTAGGCCTAGTCGCTTCGATAGAAAACCATTGAAACCACAACAACGTATCGATACTGTGTTTACAATATCGCCACAACTGTTAGTTTCCAATTCAAACGTAGTTCTTTCATTTAACCAAACAAAATAAACAGATCTACGCGATAAAAATCTTTCTCAACAACCTACTTCCCCTTTCGCAAAAAGTCGGCTTGCTCCAAACGGCGTATACAAAATTAAAACTGTTCAAAAGCCATTTGTAATCGAACACACGATACTTTAACCGGCAAAATATCGTGTATATATGGAGGACGTACTCAGCAGTAAAAAATGGCTGTCAGGAGTGACTCCGTTCAAAAAAAAAAAATTTTTTCCGCACACCGTTTTTGCAGGCCGAGCTGGTCCAAAGAGAACGGACAAGGGCGTGCTTAAGGTTAATTCATAACATTTTTGCAAAAATTATTTTGTCAATATGCTGTTTCTCCATGTGGTATGAAAGAATAGAACCACTGTCATCTCCCTAGCTTGTTATAAAAGACAACTACATAAGGTTGTGTATGGGGATAGTAACCTCATTGTGTAAAACCATTGTTTCAAAACTGTCACTGCAAATGATTGAATACAGACTTCCTTTGAAAGGGTTATAATGTAAGTGGTCAAATGTAATATCTGACCTATGATTCAATAACTGGAGTGACAGGAAAAGATGTCAGGGGACAAATTTAATTTGTGACCTATGATTCAATAACTAGAGTAAAAGGAAAAAGTGTCAGGGGCCAAATATTAACAATGTATACATTAATTGAGATGACTGTAGCAGCCTTCAAACCTCCACGGGGTGTGAACTCCCAGCTCAGTACTTGTTCTGCAATACACAAGATGCGGTTTAAGAATGCTGTGGCCTCCCTACTCAAAGGACTTGGCTGGGCTTCAATTTCATTCAGTACTTGCAGAGAAAACATAAATACCCGCTTCAGGTCTGATTGCTGTAAATGAGAAAATTTAATATAGGAAAAAATACGACACATGAAACATCACAATGGAAACATAAGTACAAGAAAACAAACAACTCCTTCCCACAAGGTATGAAAATGTTTATACTTATGCAGTGCTAGACTCAGGATAGAGACATCGAAGCATGCACCATTTTAAGAGAATACATGCCAATCATTTCAATTCTCATTAATTAAAAATGACAACACTTCAATATGTTGTGTTATTCTTATTCTTGATATTGAATCTATGAATTTTTCTGGACCCCCCACCCACCAGGCATAAGGTTAATACCCGTAAGTTCTATTATAGAGCCAAACATGTATACAGGGTGAGTATGAAAAAAGAAAGCCAATACAAATTCATCACTGTTGTTGTTGAATACACAGAATGAGTAGGATTACTCTTTTGTGTGCCCTAAAAAGGATGTTAAGTGGCGGGTTGTAGCTTTCCTCACATCCCTATAGTGAGTGACATGCAGATGAAGTCAAGCATAGCACAACCGTCTGGAGGACACAGGTCCACCTTCATCATGGTGAGCTCAGGATGTGAGGAAAGCTACTGCAACCCGCAACTTAACGTCCTTTTTATTTGCAAACAACATCATTATATCCGTAAAAAATTATAGTTTGAGAAGATTTTTTAATGTTTCTAGACAGAGGTTGGTCACATAGTGGTCATGTCGGGAGTGGATGACAGAGATATGTACACACTGACTACAGCAATACTGATGTCCGAGAGTTAGTGTTAAGGCAGGAAGATCAACCTCAAATTCATTGCACCCAAAACAAAATTTCACATTCCACAGAATTTCAAGAGATTTAAACATTCCACAGTCATTGATTCATGATATCAATAAACACCTTTTTCTTTCTTGTACTACAGTGAGCTCAGAACAGGCAGAAGGTCATCAGCTAGAGACTCCTAAAAATGTCTCTTAATAGCTTTAACATTAACATCCCCTCTTGGGAGATGTGTGCATAGAACTGTTCCATCTGACACGCTAGCATCACACAAGGTGCTCAGATAGCAGAGCGAAACATCATTGCCAAGGCTCAGAGAATGCAAGCCACTGGAAAGAACAGAATGCATGACAACCACATAGCTAACTACTCACATATGTGCCCAAAATGCTGCAGAGTATCCGTGGCAGGATTGCAGTTTACAAGTAATATGAGATCACATCTTACAGCACAACTCTGATGCTGTCGCCATCTTAGCCTGCGATGGCGTCCTATTAATTAAAATATAGTCTAAACTAGTGCACATATACACAAAAATTTGAAAAAAACATTTCAGTTGCAATGTAATGGTGAATATACCAGAAAATACTTGGTTTTTCAAGAGTAACTCTAAAACTATTAACACATTGGTTACTTATGGTTACTGACCTCAAATGCTCTTTTACACTTC
Source organism: Ariolimax columbianus (assembly GCA_036924085.1). NCBI lineage: Eukaryota > Metazoa > Mollusca > Gastropoda > Stylommatophora > Arionidae > Ariolimax > Ariolimax columbianus. Next base: position 69,174,244 of record JAVGWX010000011.1, read on the forward strand.
ATGTGAAACTCCCAGGTCAAGCCAACACTGCTTGTATGACTAGTGTATGAGTATTCATTCAACAATGAGGTCAACATGGAACATGCCACAAGTTGCTATGGGAACAAAATAAATGGAAACTAGAATGACCGGTCCGGGCTATCCACTACAAATTATTTTACTACATGCCACAAAATAACATAATAATGAAAGAAATTAGATGGGAACATAGAAACAAGAAATTAGATAGGACCATGGAAACAAAAAATTAGATAGAAACATGAAAACAAGAAATTAGATAGGAACATGGAAACAAGAAATTTTACTCATATGTCAAATGTCATTTCTTCTTCTTGTCCATTTTCGTCTCTTTAGCAACATAGAGATGTAATTGTCACTCCCATTGTGGGTCATTACATTCGAGTTCCTCCTATAAGGCTCTGGCTTCTCATGTTTCATTTCTACTAATGAGGCTGAAGATGCAGTACAGTGAATGGAGCTGATAGCAGACTGCTTGCATTGGCCTCAGCGAACCAGAGCTGACCAAGACTCTTATTCCGTCTCCATGTGGTGGCATCGGAAACAGGCTGAACTAGTGTAGTCTGGCTAAGAGTATAGGAATAGCAGTGGGAAGATACTCAGTACTCACAGAAAGCCAGCTGAAACCGAATGTGCTGGGTCACATAAAAATCACATAAAGAAGGATAAATTTGACATCTTATCTTTCTACTAGACCTCTATACCTCACGGTAGAAGAGGAGCGACTAAGTAAGTAAATCTTTCTACTAGAAAGCTACAGAGTGCAAAATTTTGTGGAAGGAGTTTTAAACAAATCTGGCATTGGTTTATCTAAGCATTGGCACCCTGACTTGTTACTTCAACTTTCTCAATGTATTTTTCCAAAATAGATTAACATAAAATTATATGGTCATATATGAGTGACATGCAGATAAAGTCAAGCATACCACAACTGTCCGGAGGACCTCGGTCCACCTTCATCAGCACACTCGATATGTAAGGAAATCTATGACAACCCGCCACTTAACAAGGGCGCACAAAAGAGTAACCTACTCATCGTGGGCATTCACAAACAACAATATATTGTCATAAATCTTTATGGGATTGTATTTGACTATTATGTATTTTCCTTTATATTAAGTCTTTTCTGCAGCAGTTTTGTCTTTCAATGTTTAGGATTTGAAACCTAACACCTGAAGGAACAGAATACTCATTTTTTCACATAATTATTCATGAGAACACTGAAGTCAATAACAGACTTTTGAAATTTACCAAGCTTAAGAGAATGCTAAGGAATGAAAGCAACTCTAAAAACTATTTCAGTTTCAATTCTTTTGGTGTTCGTGATTGCAGAATTTTCTTTCGTCTTTCTGGCGTTAATCCTAAAAAAGACATTGTGTTATACCTTACAGCAAGACCATCATATCTGCACAGACACACATCCAGTTTCAGTATCCCAATTGATTGGTCGCTGTAGGCTATCAGCTCAATCACTGTGCTGCATCTTCAGCCCCACCCTATTAACTGTTTTATAATGATGTGCAATTTTTAATACAAATAAGTTGCTTTATGTGCACATAAAATACAAACTGCTTATTCAGTATTGTTTCTGTAATTTTAATGCAGTAATGCACATAACTTTTGTCCCGGTGCGAAACTATTTGCATGAGAAAGCAGAATTATTGCTATTTATAATGTATTGCCTCCTCAAAACTTTCCTTTCCTGACAAAATTCATTGAAATATCTTTATATAAGCATTTAATAGTCTCATTTTACAAATATCTTCCCAACTCATTATTTTTTATGACCTGGATCAATATTTAAATATATGAAAATAAATGGAATTCTGCTATGTCACATCATAAAAGGATACAAGTTTGTTTTTTTTAATTACTCAATATATCTCAGCAATGAGTGCTCAGAAAAAAAATATTTTTCCTGTTGCTCGTTTCCTAAAATGATGTGCTTTGTACTGTCTTCTGCAACCATAACGGCCTAGTACATCGGACTTCAGGGCTAATTTTATTTAATGGCTGTAATTCACACTAAGGTATGGTCTTTCTGTTTCATTAAAATGAACACAAGCAAATTTGGGTCATGAAGACCTGAATAAAAATGAACAGATGGACATTACATTTTATTATAAGATTGTGATACAGGGAATACGTTTTACAGGAATGGAGAAATAGTATTCCAGCAGTACAGAAAAATACAATAACTATATTTATATCTTATGGCTACTATAGACAGGAACGGTTAAATCAGTGGGCTACATTGCAGACAGGCCAAACATATTTCAGACAAGCAATTCCAGATCCCCTTGTCCATGCTCCCAGAGTTTGATGTTCAAACTGAGAAAGGGTCATGCCCCTCTCAACATACATCTGAATAGAATAGCCCCTCTATGTAAACCAAATTGCAGATTATGTCACGACCATGAGGAATCAGTAGAGCACCTCCTGACTATGTGGCCTGGGCTAGATTGTCTGCAAAACAAGCTACTCCCATCACACAACACCACAATAATTGAGGAAGATATGTGTTTTTGTCTGGGAGGCATTGTGCTGTCAAAAGTTACTAGGCTAATGGGATTATATCCTCATTATATCTTAAGGCTAACTCCTCATTCTAAAAAAAGGCAGCGCATGAGCTGCAGTGGTCAGCGACCCATAGCTGACTGCTAGCATCAGGGCCAGCAAACCAGAGCTGCCAAGACCCTTCTACCCCCTCACGCAGTGATCCTGGATAACAGGCTGCAGCAGGGCAGACTGGCTAAGGAGAAGGGATCGAAGAGAGAATGCTAACCCGGTACTCTAAAAATGCTTGCGGAAGTCAGATGTATTGGACCGAAAGGTGCAAATATCGCAGTGAAGCTGTAAACTACCACACAACGCATTCCATTCTCTGGACTAAATTCTGCTACTTAACCCCTTTCAGGATTTGGTAGCACGAGATTGAGAACGAACGAAACTAAGCCATTATATTTTAAAAAATCAAATCTATGTAGGTTCACCACAGCAATTGTGAAATACTCATTTATTTCAAGTCAGTAATGAACACTACAAATGTAAAGCCTACCAATGTAAATTTCTTGTCTGACTCACCATTGTAATGTTTCCACTGCTTATGAGAGCAGTGACATCCTCAAATAACCTGTCACAGCTTTTTCCTTTCTTGTCTAGAGTAGCTCGCTTTAAAATGACAGCTACAGTCTGCAGAATCTGCTCCCGTACAAAACTCTATGAACAAAATAGAATATAATCTTCGTTCTCAATATGATGAATTATAAAAACATACATAAGCAAATATGTGAATACATATAAATTCATAAAGCGTTAGCTAATAAAGATGAACTAAATATTTATATGTCATTGATAATTGGCTTCAATATTCTCAAATTTGATTTATAAACATTTCTTTTTAATTGGATAAAAACAAAATGTTCATATCTTATTTCCGCGAAAACATACCTGAAGTGTGATATGGTTTGTTATGTAATGCAGTAGAAATGAACGAAGACCTTCTACTGAATCAGAAGACATAAGTGCCCAGTCACGAACTATGGCTTCTTTAATTGTGGTAGCTGCCTGGAATAGGGTGTAATCATTCTTGCTATTCTCTGCATAAAGTGAAAATAACAAATAGTTTATTTTGGATAACAAGATTGTATACAAAAATCAAAATATAATAATTATGAAAGTTATTATGCTCATACAGCTAAAAATGAAATGTATATTTTACATTTGAATATGATGGAATACAAAATGATAACTTTTTATGTTTACTTTTTTTGTTGTTAAGTGAAACATTGAAGAGAATAGAAGTAAAAAGTCAAGAAGTTGTGTAATTCTATACCTAATATATACTGGCACAGTGTATATGGCATTCGAGTTTTGCGGAAGTTCAAAATTAAGTCCTGAGCTGCTTGCCTCTGTTCTCTTGTTACCATATCTGGAGGTGCCTGAAGTATAAACAAAAACTGTATAATTCAAAATATGCTGGGAAAGGAGCCTGTCTTCCTACCAGGTGGGCGATGGCGTGGGCTATCTGACACAACTTACAATCCGAAGGTGCTGGTTCTGCTACCCAATCACAGCACCAGCAGTTACCCTGGGGAAACAACCCTTAGAAAATGCAGGAGGAAGCAGACCCTTACATAAAATGCATGCCGCAGTTAGATGCACTGGGCAGACAGGCGCAAAATAAAAACATAGTGCAACGCATACCGCCTTGCGGAATAAGAGAAATATGGTAAAGCAAAAAAACAAAAAAAATTCTGCTAGATGGTGGATAGCAGAATGGCATCTATATTTGGAAGCTGTTAATGTCTAATAAACAGCAGTGAATGAGAAAGGAGGTAGTCCTTCCACCATGCAAAGACACAACAGGCCAAACATATGTTTGTCTCCAAACTAGATTACAAGTATATACAGAAAGAAAAGCAGACAGACTTAAAGACAACAAAATGGCATAAATTATGACTATGATTTCTGGAATATGGAACAATAGAAGTATCAACAGAGCGGAGGACAAGCTGGTGGATATGAAATAAAGAAATCAAAATTGTTAATCCTGGATCTCACAGAAACTAAGAAAAAAGGACAGCGGACAATGGATCTTCAGGGTGACATGTCTCTTACACACTATCGACAAAACAGAATTGAGATTTAAGGTGGTCAGGAATCCAGGGGTGAAAATTATCTCTGAATGTATTAAGGTGCTGGATATCAAAGAGGAAGGCAAGATAAGTTAACATTTTCATTGTTTATACAACGAATGTGGAAGATAGAGCAGATGCCAACTCAAAATTCAAAATGCAGTATACCACTATATTTGGCCTAATTTAGGAAGTCTTTTGCATGCTTCTGTGGCAAAGTTTTATACGATAAGGCTGATGGCTCTAGGTGGAACTCTTTGTTTGCCTTTCACAACATGCATGGAGATGCAGTGGTCATATTTTACCCTCCCCAGTAAAGGGCCCAGTGATACACTTGGAAAAGTGAGTGATTGTTATGATTAAATTTTCCTTATTGGAGATTTCAATGTCAAGAGTGGGAAATGATCATTCTAGATTCAGATACACAGTGAAGCTGTTCTGAATGACAATGGAAGGTGACAGATTTTGCAACGAGGAAAACCTGGTAATTACAAAGTTCCCTCACAAACATATACATGCATACATACACTCTTATGAGATCAGACAAAAGAAAGAAAATCCATCATTGATTAAGCCACCAGGAGGAAAGATTCATTAAAGTATGTGAGAGATGCCAGCCTGGAGAGGATAAGGAATCAAAAGTGACTACTACATCGTGGCAATAAAGAGAACAACTGAAAGAGTAGCTCCACCAAATCAATATCCAGTCAAGTAAGAAACCAGAGAAGACAAAGCAAGAATAAAGGGCTTCAAGCTAAGAGAGCCAGAAGTTAGGACCCGATTACCAGGGACAAACCGACAGCAGTGGGTAATGTAGTGGAACCACCCAGAGATCTTGAAGCTCTCATTAAAGCAGCTGCAGCAGAACATTACACTAATCAAACGCTCACCAACTTCTTCTTTATTGTTCATTCTCAAGCACCCACAACCAAGTCCTGAAAAGAGCAGGATGTAGTCAGGACAACAGACTGCATTGTGTCATAGTGTACAGCCTGACTGCAAAATTTGCACCTTTCGGTCCGACACATATGACTTCAGCAAGGCATTTTTGGGTACCGGGTTAGCCTTCCATCTTCAATCTCTTCTGCCTAACCAGTCTGCTCTGTTATCCAGGATCACCGCACGGAGGCGGAGAAGAGTCCTGGCAGCTCTGGGTCACTGGCCAAGACGTTAGCAGTCAGCTTTGGATCACTGACCGCTACAGCTCGTGCTGCTCACCAACTGAAGCCCTGTATAAGAATATAATATAAGAATGGCATTGGACTGCCAAGGGAGGGGAAAACCTAACAGTATTCTTGGACTCTGTGAAATAAGATGGACACCACCTGGTAAAGTACAGCTAACGTCAGACGAAACAATTATATATTCAGGTCATGAAGAAAGGAATGCACCACAAAGTGAAGGGATAGCATTTATGCTAGCACCAGAAGCCCCGAGTGCTTTTATTGAGTGACATGCAGCTAGATCAAGACTGATCAATACATCCTTTAGTACCACAAATAAAAAAACATACAATGTTACTTTCCAACTTACAAAACAAAAGAATTTTAAAACGTGACTTTAAACAAACTGCTAAATCTATTGGATGAGATCAAATCTAGAAATATGACAATAGTTATGGAAGACTGTAATGCCACAAAAATAGATAAAAATTTATTATGGGTAAAAATTATCATGGAGTAATGAATGAAAATGGTGAGACATTTGCAATTTTGTTTACAGGAAACCAACTGATTGGTTCCCACACAAGAAAATGCATATGGCAATATGAATAATCCCAGAACATGTAATGCAATATCAGATTTATAACATCTACATAAATAGGAAATTTATACAAGCTTTACAGGATGTCAGGGTAGGAGCGGATGTGGCTTCAGGGCACAAACTAGTGATAGCCAAAGTTAAACTATGAAAGAACAGAACAATTCAAGTCAACATGTCTGGCCATAATGTGGAATATCTCAAAACAACTAGCCTTATGAGCTCACATTGATAAAAATTGGTATAACTTGAAAAAAAATTATTTGAAAAACGTTAAGAAGTCTTGGGTAAAAAGGAACGGCAGCATAAAGGATGGATAACGGACAAAACGCAAACAAAGATTGTTAAAAAGAGATGATCACAAAAAAAACGCGGTATTACTCAACATGAATAATAGAGAAGCCAAAGCACAGACAGACTTAACAGAAGTAAATAAAGAAGTCAATAAGAGAATTAATTAATGCAGACAAAAGAAACGCCATTGGTAGTCAAAGCTAAAGAAGATGCAGCTAGACGAGCCTTTAACTGTCTGTGCGACATTACCAGAAAATCATCAGGAAAATAACAGTACTGAGCAAGAAATGACAAATTGTGAAAAAGGATAACAAATCTTAAAAAACAAACGAAAAGATTTGCGGAATACTTTGAAGAGCTCCTAAATAGACCACCATCAATGTGCCATTTTACATGGTGAAGAAGACATTAACTGTGATGTCAATTAAAGACTAGATGAAGTAAGCAATTAAGTCTTCTAAAGAATGGTAAAGAGAAAGGGCCTGTTGGGATACCAGCTAGAGCTATATATAAAGCTGATATTGAAGCATATTTTATAGTTTTATTAGAAATAAATGGGATGCAAAAAAGTATTCAAAAAGTGAACAGAAGTCTATCTAATTAAGCTACCAAATAATGGCAATCTACAAGAAATTTGAGAACATATGCTCTTGTTAAAACATAAAGTTAATAAAGTGTTAATATTATAAACAGTTATACTTGAATGACTTTAAAACAGCTGTGGATAACAAGCAGGTTCCAAAAGGAAAAAATTCAGACTAGATACTAATATAGATAGCTACATTGCTGCTATTGTAGAACAGTTCTTTGAATAGAATTCTTTTAAGTCAAATCTGTATCTACTAATAATACTATGATACACTATGTCAACTTTGTAGACTAATTGAAGTAATTGTTGACTTAAAAACAAATTTGCACAGCTTAGATAGGGCATTCAGTGTCACTAGGAAACTCATCACCACATGATCCCACTATGGCTCACCAGCATAACTGAGCACATCTACGAAGACAAATAGAATTATAGATAGTTGTACAAATAAAATTAATATAATTAGTCTAAGACTTCACTTTCCCTTTCTTTGGCTGCTTTCTACTCTAGCAGTCAAGATTTGAAAGAAAAGAAAGCTCTAGAAAGTAAGAAACAATACTTCGTATGTTACTGGAATAAAGGACCGAATACTCGTTTTCCTTTAGATCAGATAAAGAAGTCATACTGATAAATAAAGTAACAGCCTGCACATTTAAACAAAATAATACATGTAATGGTTCACCGTTAAAAGGCGTTATAAGGTGATTTAATTAATATTTAATCTGCAGTTTTTGAGTTCAGTTAATTAAGTAATAAATAAGTTGCTTAAAATAAGAGTTAGACGCACATTTATGGCAAGATGTGATAGCATATCAAAGAGATCTACATTCAAAGCAGAATCATGGATTTTACGAGTAACTATTCTTCAATCCTAGTGTGAATTACTATAGAAAGATATTCTACCATGAATATCTGGGAGGCTTGTTCCAGCTCCAACATCACTGTGTGGTCAGCCATTTTGACATTCGGTGAGTACAAATAGTTTGAGATCAACTAAACTGCCAGAATTTTAACCAGTGCATGCCAAAATCTGACTCAATGGGCTACACTTCTTCCTACTTGCTTGATTCCGTGTTGTTTATTTAACATGTATTAATCTTGGCGACAATCGATTGCATGTTTAAGACAACATTTTTTAATTATAAAATTAAAGTGTCCCAAGTTTCGAAATGTATAATGTACAATCTGATTCGTGAGGGGTGTTGTCAATCCAAACAAGGCTTGCGTAATGTGTCCATTAAAAACCTCCATAATCAAAGCTAATTCAGCTGTCCTAACACACAGTAAACAAGGCAACGGTGACAGGTGGAAATGTACCAGAGTAGCATTTGATCGCAGTCCATCACACAATTTAACTACTCTATGCTAGAATGTCCCACTCATGACCTTACACATCCCACCATTCGCCCATGAAAGAAGTCTGCTGAGTTTGCAACTTGCCTTATAGATATGAAAGAAAGATCTATTACAACATTATCCCCATATATGATACAATCATGCATGAATGAAATAGTGAATGATGAAGATATCCACCAAGAAAACATAGTATTCCTGACTGCTGCGTCAGTATTATCAGAGCTAAAACAATACAAAGATGAAGATCTCGAGTAATGTATGTACTCCCTGGCACAGCTCTAAACAGAACACACAAGGTTAGCCATTCGGTGGATCCCATCCCACCGCAATATTGAAGGCAATGAAGCTGCAGACAAAACTAGCAAAGAGTGGAGGAGCATCCCCCAAAACAGACCTGAGCATCACATATAATTAGACCAAGACCATAATTAAAGCGAACTTCAGTGGGAAATAGGCTGATCAACACACCGACTTCCTAAAAAAAAAGACAGCTACTTTAACTTAACTAGAGAACAGCAAGTCATTATCAATCTTGACTGAGAACTAGGCATAACAGACTCAAGAAAATCTTTACACCAAAATGAGGACTGGGACAGACAACAAGTGCCCATGTGCGGAGCATACCATGGCCGTTAAATACATTCTACAAAGCTGCATGCCCACGCAGGAAAAGAGAGAACAATACTGGCCTCGCGAGCGAGACAGATATGAGATAAAAGTTGCAAGGAGATAAAAAAAAAAACAGCCTTACAAACAACGGTGTCCTTTGTCAGAGAAACCAGGTTCTTGGTTTGAGGATGAACGAAGAAGAAGAAGAAAAAGAAGAAGAAATAGTGAACAATTCGTTTTCAATAAGATGAGAAAAAGAAAAGGAAATAATACAGTAAAGTCTATCTGGAGCATAGACTGTTAGCCCATCATAATCATTGGAGGTCTTGTCGGTGGTCCATTATAGACTAGGCATCTCTTTACATTAAAATCACAATTTGAAGAATTGGAATATAATCGGAATTTAGTAATGCAAACATACATGGGCAGCACCAGAAATATATCAATTGTATAGATAAGGTATCAAGCTTGGACTTTACCAATACAATCCAGATATGCACTGACCCGTGCATATATCATGCGATACTGTAGAGGGGAGATAGCCTACTGCACACGAAGAACTGAAGCCACTGAGGGAACAAGAATATACAGAGCGATATGAAGAAGATGCAAGTATCCATTTATGAAAGTCTGAACCTGTGTTATATTTTTGTGCGTGATCCTCCGCGTTTCTGAGTCATACAATAGAACCGACTTCTAACACCAATGGCTAGCTGTCCGTAAACGATATCCTTTGACAGTCTTCCGTCCTCCATGCGATAAAAATCTCCCAACCACCATAGACGTTGCTGACTCAACATCTAGTACATGCTGTGAGTGTTTTCTCTCCGCAAGACCATATTAAGTGACATTCACTCTTGCCACCCAATCCCCAATATACGCGGTAGTCACCTCATGTGAAAAGGTGGTCAGCCGCTGTTCCTGTTTAGTGTAAGTGCTCCAAGTCTCGCTTCCATACATGAGAATGCCAAGAACGCAGATCTGATAAACCCGGAGCTTGGTGTAGTGAGACAGCGCAGTGTTCTTCCAGACTCTCTTCGTCAGGCGGGCCATGACGGTACTTGTCCTGCCAAGCCTACTGTCTATCTCCTTCTCGAGCGAGAGAGTGTTGCTGATGGCAGACCCCAGATAAGTGAAACTGTTGATGACCTCCAGCGTAACGCCATCCATCTTTATGGAGGGCGTAGTGGTAATGCTCTGTGCGCTGACCTTTGTCTTTTCCAGGCTTATGGTGAGCACAAACTGCTTGCACTCCTCGGCGAATCTGTCTCCCAGTCTCTGCAGGACCTACTCACTATTGATCATTAGAATTGCATCATCCGCAAATAGTATCTCCCTAATGGGCACCGTCCTCACCTTGGTCCACGCACGCAGTCGGGACAAGTTAAGCAGCCGCCTATCTGACCTGGTGTGCAGATAAACACCATCCACAGATGTGTCATAAGCGTAGGATAGGAGCATGGAGAAGAAGATCCAAAAGAGAGTCGGCGCGAGCACACATCCCTGCTTCACTCCACTCTTGATGGGTAAAGTGTTTGAAGAGGATCCATCGTATAGAACTGAGCCCTTCATATCAGTGTGAAAAGATTTTGAAGATGATCCGTCGTATAGAACTGAAACCTTCATATCAGTGTGAAAAGAGTTGGAAGATGATCCGTCCTATAGAACTGAGCCCTTCATGTCAGTGGGAAAAGAGTTTGAAGTTGATCCACCGTATAGAACTGAGCCCTTCATATCAGTGAGAAAAGAAATGATCATGCTACGCAGTTTGGGGGGGGGGGGGGAGCCGATCTTCTCGAGGAGTTCGAATAAACTCTTCCTACTAACCAATCCGAAAGCCTTGGTAAGGTCTAGAAACATCATAAAGAGCCTCCTTATAAGAAGTATAGTCTTCCCCTTTCTGAGATCCCCGCCATTTATTAAAAAACATCTTCTTGTCTTTGTGGAGCCGCGTAGCGCAGTGGTTAGCGCGCTGGCTTTACATCTAAGTGGGCCTGTATTCTGTCCCCAGTTGAGGCGGTAATATCTTTTCAGACCGCAATGGCGCCCGGGTCGACCCAGCCTTAAATGGGTACCAGTTCAGTCCGGGAAGTAAAAGCGGCTAGGGAGAAGAGATGGCTACCGTCCTCATGTAGTTGAACCTTTGAAATGTGAGATCGCTAACACCTCACACCCCTACGGCAGTAACGGTTACTTTACTTTTACTCTGTCTCCACCACATCGTCAATTTCTTTCTACGAGTAACAGCCAGCCTATCAGTTTTCGGACACTCCTTAATAAAAACACTAGTTAAAGTGAACTTGAAATGTTGCCATTGTTCCTCCACTTTCATATTTCACTTCATTAGAATGACACATGATCTATGACGCGCAGCTTGTTTCCAGGGAGAGCATCTGCTGGGTCAACACTCTGTGCGAAGAGTTCGCCAATGACGCCGGAAGGTCGATCTCTCGAGTGATGTCTGGGTTACTGTGTGCTTAGAAGTCAGTCTACTTGCTCAGGTAGATAAAGTTCTCGGTGAGATTAACACGATTGCTATTTACAGTGATTAACTGCCAATAAAGATTCATCGAATCAGTCTTCGTCCAGGAAAGGTGAAGGCCTATGTAATTCATGATTTAACGTCCTTGATTTCCAGTAACAGGTCTCGGCTGACGAAAATCAAATTTAAAAAATATAAATACCAGAATATACATTTTAAAATTTTAATTTAAAAAAAAAAAACGCCCAACGTGGGGCTCGAACCCACGACCCTGAGATTAAGAGTCTCATGCTCTACCGACTGAGCTAGCCGGGCTGACACTGTAAGGCGTATTGTGTAATAATATAAACGTTTTAAAACATATTTTCATTTATTAACACATTCTTTATTATTTCACAAAACATTCACAAAATTAGTGCATTAAAAAAATAGTTAATGCAAGATAAATGTTTCTACAATCAAATAATTATTAAAATATCTAATTTAATTAAGCTAGTTTAGACATGGAAGTAATTAGACATTGACGGACCGGAAGTTAGCTCAAAGATATACAGAAACTGAGGAAGTTCAACCAAGAGCATACAGCCGGCAATAGTTTCTTTCCTAATTGTTTAGTTCTGAGTGCCTGGAACTACTGTAAGACTATCTGTCGGTGTTAGCCATGGCCTTTTGTATTACATCTTCGACAAGAAAGGCTATTTCGAGCATAGCGGCGAAACTGTAAGCATGAATAACATAATGATTATAGTAATTCTAGTTAGTTATTGTTCAAAAATCACCATCAAACAAACAAATGACGTCAAACGACGAAACGTCCACTTCACTTGACAATTAAATACAATTCAATGAAGATTCATTGATGATTGGTGGTCAATTTAGATTGTTTGGTGTGGACCACACCAACCAAATCGATCATCAATGAACCAAAATGAAGAATTAGAATAGCTTAACTTCTTAAGTAAGTTACTCAGTTAGTTGAGTTAGTTACTAACAAAGACTAAGCAGTAAGAGGCAGCAGTCAACTCAAGACTGTCGCGATATTATTATTATTGCCGGTTTCATACCACCATATGAATGATGATCGAATGCAACATGGACTAGTGACTAGTTCAATGTTTTGGACTGAAGTGTTCAATGACCCGCAAGCCAGTGAATTTTTAAATCTCAATACAGAAACGAAGATGGAGCCAGTTAGCGTGTCCCACAATATGAGACATGAAAGTCTTATATAGAAAGAGAAGATACTCTAGAGTGCAAGATTCAATTGATTCAGGGGAAAAGAGGAAGAGGGTGACAGACTACCTTTAGTCACTAGTGCCTTTACATCTCATGCAATGACAAAGTACGCACACCTATGCTCAGTGCACTGAGAAATTAGAGCTGCAGAGGGTAGGATCAAATGGAGAGACATACTTCCAACCACTCTCAGGACTGTTCAACCAGATGATGATGATGTTTTTTGCCTTCTTCTTGGTAAAGGTGGACGAAGGTGGACCGGGGTTCTCCAGGCAGTTGGGCTATGCTTGGCTTCATCTGCATGTCGCTCACTATTATGGTATCACGTCCATCCCTCACCCCGTTAGGCCGCCACGAAAACAGCCTGTTTCCACGGAGGGCTATTAGGAAACCAAGGTGCAAGTCTAGGCCAGTATATTTTGCCTGATCCTGACTAACATGTCTGATCACTATGTTGTGCCTTACCAGACGTTAGTTTTCCTTCCCGCGAAAGGAGGAAAGGATAGAAAATAGATTCTAGGATAACCCCATGCAAGAGAGGAATGTATTTTCCAGCTTGAAGCGACGTAGACTGTCGATTTGTTGGAGCTTTTTTGTAACTGACAAAAATTATTTATATGTAAGTGCTAAACTGACAGTGTGTGCATTACTCAGCACACAGTCATGCTGGTGCTGAAGGGGTCTGGACTGTTGGTTTTGAGGTTGGTATAGGCCATCTCTTTCCTGATTAGTGGGCCTGGGTTGTTGGTCTCAGTACTTTTGTCCAGCTGCTGCACCGCTCCCTCTGCCACCGCCACCCATCATATACTTGAAAATTTTCTGTCATTTGGGTAAGTGCATTGATGAGTAATCCGGAATAGAGTATTTGCTTGATATTTCCATTAAAATGTTCTAGTAATTTTGACGTCTAAACTAGCATAGTTGAGGCCACAGTGACCTACAGTAGCCAATGCAGTTGAAATCAAACCAATGTGAACGCACCGATTTGGACCGTTGGGCAGGATGAAAATTGGCGTTACTATAAAATAACTAGAACACATCGAAACGAGCAAATTGGTGAGCTCTGATGCATGAATCTAATGTTAAAATGGCCATTGAGTGATCATATAAAATAAAAAGAATGCATGAACTTGCTTGAGAGGTGAAAAACAGTGAAGGAATTGTTATATAATGGTTACTGCAATGTCTGCATGCACACCCATTTTCGATAATAGATGGCAAAATATTTGATTAGATGCAATAGAAAAAAACAGCACAATGATTAAAACTGTGCGCAAAACTTATCCTAATATGGTCCTCTATTGGTGACTGACTATAGATATATTAATATCAATGTTAGTTGCCCATTACAAACAATGAGGTCGCCATCATCAGACAGTTTTTTGGTCTTGACAGTGTAACTTGGCGCTGTATTTGGTTTATAGTGAAGAAGAAGCTGTACTGGTCATCAACCTCACTCTCTGGTTCCGAACTACCTTGGACCAATAGTAAGACATACGTCAAAACGACGAAATAATTCAGGATGCAGTCGCTCTGGTCCCACCTCTTTGAGACCAGGGGTGGCTTGAATCAACGCCATTTCCGTTCATCACTTTGAGAGGCGAGTGCCTTACTGCTCGATCACAGCAGGTGATGGAAGCAGAAAAGCACAAACAACTGAATGAAAAGTGTCAGCAACTTATAAGGCACTAGACCGTGTGTGTGTGTATATATATGTAAAAAAAAAATCAACATTAGTGACGGAAATAACATCGGTGATCACTTAAATGAACTTCTCTTTGCTGATGACCAAGCAATAATAGCAACCCCAGAAAAACAACTGCAGGAACATATCAACAATCTTAATGAGGCCTGTACAGATTATGGCATGAAAATCAACATAGAGAAAACCGAAGATATGGCGATTGCAAGAAAATAAACAAAAACAAATATATTTGTACAAAATCAAGTTAAACAGATAAACAATTTCACGTACCTGGGCAACATAATCTCATAAATTGGCAAAGGAGACACTGAAATTCGACACAGATGTAATAAAGCAAGTCAAATCATTGGCCAAATGTCCCCGATATTACAATGTAAACACGTGACAATGGATGCAAAAGAACACTATACAACACGATATTCCTACCCACATTGTGCTATCAGTTGCCAAAATTGAACATTGACAAGCAGAGATAAAAGAAACACTGTCACAATAGATTACTTACCTATGCAGAATGCTTGAAGTAACAATAATGGATAGAATCAGTAACAAAGATATTAGGAAACAAATAAGTACAACACCAGTGCTAGACCTCATCAAGAGACAGCAAGCCAAATGGTTCGGTCACATGATATGTCAAACAGCAGATAGTATCCCTCAGAATCCAAGGCTATTCAGATAAAATAGATACGTTGAGCTGCACCGGTCAGCGACCCATAGCTGACTGCTAGCGTCAGGGCCAGCTAACTAGAGCTGCCAAGGCCCTTCTACACTTCCATACGGTGATCCTGGATAACATGTTGCAACAGAACAGACTGGCTAAGAAGAAGGGGTCGAAGAGAGACTGCTAACCCGGTACTCCAAAAATGCTTGCTGAAGTCGGATGTGTTGGACCAAAAGGTGCAAATATTACAGTCAAGCTGTAACCTATGAAACAACGCATTCCATTCTCTGGACTACATTCTGCAACTTGAAAACTTTTCAGGGTTCGGTAGCGGGAAATTGAGAACAAGCCAATGGATACAAAGTGAAGGGCTGACAATGCAAACTATGGATAGCAGAAATAACAGAAGCAGTCAAGCTCCCTGTGTACAAAGCACATACTAGGGCCCGGTCAAGAAACCTCTTCATAACCTAATGCTGAAATGCACAAACAGGACACCAGCGAAATTTGAAGAAGATAGAGAGCTAAATTTATTTGTTAAAAGATTGCTGAGCACTAAAATAGTTCTAGCAATAAGCAATATCACTTTTACTGCAATTTGATGGGCAATCATAGCAAATGTTATCATGCGTGCTTCTTCATATGCTGGTCGTGATGATGTTTATTTGTAATATGTTGTCGGTTGTGGATGTTTTGTCAGTTCATAATGTTCAACTGCCTAGATTCTGCTCTCTTTGGCATCCTCACTCTTGGTTTCTAAGCAAATTTGTCACAGTGTATTATTCTCTGCTGAACATGGCTGTGTCGGACCGAAAGGTGAAAATATGGCAGTCAAGCTGTAAACTAGCGGCACAACACATTCAGTTTTCCTGGCTACTTGCAAATCCCTGTTCAGGGCTTGGTAGCGGTGGTTTGAGAATGAACGAAGAAGAAGAAGAAAACCTATTCTCATCCTACTACATAATGAGAATTCAATTTTAAAATTGTTTTCAACAATTTAATTTTTCTCTGTCATCAGACCACAAGTTTCATCAGTTTCTGTTCGAAGCAAGTCAGATGACCAGGGAAAGGATAAGAAAAGAGAACTGATCAACCACTCTCGTATTAGAGGAATTGATATCTTACGCAACCCCAAGCTGAATAAAGTACATTTTCTTAACATAATATTAATATTTATTAGAATTACTTACTTCATTTGTACGTCCACTTGCACAGTTAAGTGTCATGGGTAGCTGAAGTCGCTTTACCTGGACTAATTGTGTTGTATCAGTCATTGTAAGCTTGAATTGTAATATTTCTGTTATGTTATCCATCCATCTGCCATGTTGTCTTACTCATGCCTTATAACCAAATCTTCTTGTGTTATGTACACACAATGGTAGTTCGTCAGGTTGTATTCTTTTGAGGTGATCGAACCATCTTATTTTCTGTATTTCTATGTATTTAGCACAAAAAGAAGATGGCGATGGTGTGACCACACGCTTGCCAATGCGCTTACGCCTGTATCGGAATACAAGCAAAAAAATACAGCTACACAGATTTCCCATTTCGAAATTATTAAATAGATAAGCGAATATCATGTGTGTACCTTAAAAGTCAGACAGGTTGGTTGAAAGTGTCTTGTTCGATGTGTAGGAGAAGTGGAATTCATTCGAACATTCTTCATTGCGTGTAACTTATTTTCGTATGTGTAAACACTGCCCTAGTCGCTACCTGTTTCTGTAGTTTTCATTGTCAGTTTCGGCGTTGTAGGATTCACGTGCGCTGAAAACAATAAGCTTGTTGTAAAAGATAGTTCTATGGACTAGTTGGTGGTGTCACACTAGTAGTGCAGGAAAAAGTTACATCAATTCGTCAAAGTGAGTGTCCTAGCCTGCGATAGTGAAATCACCGCCGACCTGCTGTTTGGTCATCATCATCTGATGTGTTATCTAATCTACATTCATGCTTCCACAGCCTCAACACCCAACCCCCGCTGCCTTGCGGTTAAATCCACTTGTGGAAAAGGCTTTTGGAGTTAACCCAGATATCAAATCAGTAGCCGGAGTTGCTTAGACAGTCATACATTGTACTCAATGCCAGTCTGATAACTTCTGCGACGCCTCCAGTGCCAAGTAGTATCGACTTGTCGCTCCCTTGGATACACTGGGGGGGGGGGGGGATCTGCTGACTGGGCAACAGCGGTGATCACATCAATATGCCCAGGCAGGCACTAGAGAGAGTTCACATCAGAACTGAACCCATAACAAAGAAGCTCACATTGAGGCTTGGTTGCTGAAATGTACGCACCATGACCACAAGTATGACGGGGGACCTCCAAGCGATAAGCGATGTTTGCAAGACCTCAGTCATAGATCAGGAACTCAAAAGACTTCAGGTCGACATCGCCGCCCTACAAGAAATGTGTCTGGTCGAGTCTGGGTCCGTCAGGAAACGGATAACACATTCTTCTGGCACAGGACAGGAGTGGAGGACAAAGAAAATCGTGTCTGTTTTGCCATTAAAAACTCCTTCCTAGGATCGACAGAGATATGCCAAAATGGCACAGAGCAGTTACTATTTCTTCGTCTATGAACATCTAATGCCATAGTTAATCTGATCAGCATGTATGCTCCTGCACTTGGCGCCACTAGTGACTCCAAGGATTTGTTCTATCACCAGCTGAACTCATCACAAGTATCCCTAGTGAGGAACATTTATTTCTGCTGGGGGACTTCAATGCAAAAGGGGAGGTGGGCAGAGGGTGCCGATCACGACTCCTGGCCTATATGCATGGGAAAATTCAGTGTCAGAAAGATGACCAAAAATGGTGCACCATTAACACCTTCTTCCAAATGAAGCCTCAGCACAAAGAAATACAGATTCTCATAAATAGGTTGGCTAAATCCTGTGATTTGTTTGGACTCACCATCAGCATACAAAAGATGAAAATGATGGCTCAGGGTGCAGATCTTCCAGACATTATCTTAAACGATAAAAATCTGGAAGTAATACATCACTTTAACTACCTCTGTTCTATCATCATCTACAACCTTTCACTGGAGCTGCAAAAGCGATTAGGAATGGCCTCATCAGCACTTGTCAGGTTCTTACAAAGAGTGTGGGATAACAACATGCTGACCATCTCCACAAAGATTGATGTGGACAGATCCTGTGTGATTAGTACCCTGTTCTATGCCAGTGAAACATGGACTTTGTATGCGTCACACAAAAAAAGGCTAAATGCTTTCCATATGCGCTGCCTGAGGCGCACATTTGGAATTTCATGGAGCCACAGATTGACAAACAATGACGTGTTGGACCGCGCAAAGATTGCCAGTTTATTTAAGATCGTTCACCAGCACCACTTGTGGTGGCTTGGTCACGTGTGCAGAATGGAGGATGGGCGAATACCAAAAGATATCCAATACGGAGAGCTGACCACGGGCAAGCAAAACAAAGGCAGACCCTTCCTCTGCTACAAAGATGTTTGCAGACGTGACCTGAAAGCATTGGATATGAACACTTGCAACTGGGAGGAACTTGCCAAAGACAGACCCGGCTGGAGGCAGGCTTTGTGTGTTGGTCTGCAGGCAGGGGAAGACAAGATGCAGACTTCCAGATGTGTGCGGCGAAAGCAAGGGCAACAACTGACTGCCCCCTTTCTAGCGTGAAGTCCATTGTCTCTTGAGACTGACAGGATGCCAATCAGTAGTTCGCACTATATCGCTGTCTTCATTTCTTGATTATATTTCCTGTCTTGTGCCATGGACAAGGACCAAGTCTGACACTTGGTAGCAAAGAGTTGGTATAAATATATTACTTATTAGTTGTTGTTTTGTGACAAGAGTTGATGTTTGAATGTTGAAGTGACAGTTGATATTTAATAACTAACCATTGCATCGCTGCCAACTTAAACCGTATTGTATGTTCGTCTTACTTTATGTCTTGTTTTTGTTTGTTCTATGTCACTGACAAAGGCCATAGCGTGGGTTTCATCTTGTTTTTGTCCTGGTGCAGTCACTGAGCCATCACCTATGTATGTTTATATAGACTTTTGACCTTCAGTACTACTGGGGGTCCTCATTTTTTATTATTTTAAGCCATGAAAGGTTTTTTTGATGCAGGCATAATTGTTCTTAATTTATTTCAGTTCATGCTGATTTCTTTGTTGTAACCACATTAGTCAGGCATCATCCTTCTGTTTAGTGTTGTTCTCTGCAAAAGACTATCTGCAAAGTTTGTGGAATAAATTTACAGTATACATAATTTTTAACACTTAAAGAAAAATTAGGGATTTTATCCTAGAAAATCAAACTAACAATAAAACCAGAAATGTGCTTTGATTAGAACCCACAAGGGAAAAGAAGAATGAGGAAGCTAAACAGACATCATGGCGAAGAATAGTGGCAAAGAACCATGCCAACTGAAGTCTTAATTGGTGGAGAACGACGTTGCAGTCCCATGTTCCATCAGGAACAAGAAGAAATAAGTCAAGTCATCCTAGATTATTATTGTTGAATGATTGGTGGAGAATGACGTTGCAGTCCCATGTTCCATCAAGAACAAGAAGAAATAAGTCAAGTCATCCTAGATTATTATTGTTGAATGATTGGTGGAGAATGACGTTGCAGTCCCATGTTCCATCAAGAACAAGAAGAAATAAGTCAAGTCATCCTAGATTATTATTGTTGAATGCCTACAGTAGATTTACTCTTTTGTGCACCCTGAAAAGGGCATTAAGTGGTGGGTTGTAGAAACTTTCCTCACATCCCAAGTGTGCTGATGAAGGCGGACGTCGATCCTCCAGGTGGTTATGCTATACTTGGCTTCATCTGCGTGATGCTCACTACTACGGGGATCACGTCGATCCACATCTCATCAGCCAGACTGATTTGTAAACAGACAGACTGTTTCCAGGGAATACTGCATGGAAGA
Organism: Ariolimax columbianus; assembly: GCA_036924085.1. Classification (NCBI taxonomy): domain Eukaryota; kingdom Metazoa; phylum Mollusca; class Gastropoda; order Stylommatophora; family Arionidae; genus Ariolimax; species Ariolimax columbianus. The sequence continues at coordinate 69,194,512 of JAVGWX010000011.1, forward strand.
GAAATAGAGGTTTTGGTCTGTATATTGTGCCTGGTCCTAATGCGAATCCTGATCAGTATGTTGTGCCTGACCAGACAAGTGTCTCAGTTCCCCAGTTATCCTAGCACAATTTTTAATTTAAAAATGTAATGGCATTTACCAAGTTTTTGTATCTGCCCAGGGCACAGCCTTCACACTTAAAGAACGACAGTTGATGGGTATCCATGGTCTCATTCCACCAACTGTGCGCACTATGGAGGAGCAGACAGTTCGAGTATTGACCAACTTTGACAAGGGCAGCAGTGATCTTGACAGATTTGTTTACCTTATGGCACTTCAGGATCGCAATGAAAAGCTATTTTACAAGGTTTTACTTTCTTATTTATTGATATAGCATTTAGAATCGCTATTTGGCGTAAAGCCCAATGCTTCGTATGTTCATATGTGTTAATAGTTGCCTATGTAATATTGAAACTATTATGTATCTTCTTCTTCTACGTTCGTTCTCAATCTCGCACTACCAAGCCCTGAACAGGGCTTTGCAAGTAGCAGGACGTAGTCTGGAGAACGGATTGCAGTGTGTCACTAGTTTACAGTTTGACCTTTCGGTCTTTGGCAGGACTGTTACGTATATCAATATTTATTCTAGTGACGGCTGTCTTAAAAGCTTGATATCTTGTTTGCATGTGCTGGAATGTCACAATTTGAAAATACATTTTTCATTGTGTGGTGTTAGTTTTTTTTTTAACTTTAACCTGTTTCTTTTTATTTCTCACTTTAAGGTCCTTTGTGACAATGTGGAGAAGATGATGCCAATTGTCTACACCCCAACTGTTGGCTTGGCTTGTCAGCAATATGGCTTTGTATTTCGGAGGCCAAGGTAGGCACCAGTTTGACATCACATACATAATCCAGCAATTCACACTTTAATTCAACCTGTTGCCACATTCTCCATCTCTCTGTGCTAATATCCATATATTCTTGACCTGACCCATGTTCTAGGTGTTAATGCTTGTGTTTAGGTCAGGGGCAACATATTGACCCCTACCTATTCATGCCATGTAACTAGAAATAGTCTGTTACAGCAACCTGGTCAGCACAGTGGGGATTGACACTAGAATCCTTTTAGTGGTAAGCCTGCTGAGAAGCTTTGCAGTAGACTACATTGAGGAAAACCCAAGCCTGCCTTCTTAACTATGGTCATAAACTATAGCAACTGCAAACCCCTTATTGGAGAAAATTTGAAGAACTTGAAAAACAGCGTCACCAACAATCTATGTTCTAATTTCATGTGTATTCCTTCTCAGTGCATTTTTAAGTTAGTTTAAGTGAAAGTTTATTTAGTTTCTATTCCATCCATTCACTTGGCACATATATTATTTGTCAGTACTTATTTTATGGTCCTATCGTAGTCTTCATTTCAAACTTTCCTGTCATATTGTTTTCTAGGATCCTTATCTTGAGCCATCGTCTATTCTATCTTGTGAACTGTTTGTAGAGTTGGACAAGTTCATTATAAACTTTGCTTGTTTAGTATTCATAATGTAGAGCAGTTTCCATTTTTACCCACAGCTGTTTATACTGGGGCTCAGTGGTCTCGAGGCCGCCTCATGGATCTTCTGATAAAAATTCCCCTGATCTCTAGGTAGTGAGATCGGACTCCCGTGTTTAGTGTCGAGCACATTAAAAACCTCTTCGCCGTTAGAACTCGAAAAGAGTACGTTTAACAGCCACTGCCCGGGCAAAATTCAAGTTAAAAATCTACCCAAATTAGATGCACCTTCCCCCAGGCCTAGTAAGTCGCAGGAAGATCTAAAATACTTACTACGCATAGCCGAAGCCTTCGACTATCTATATTAAACATGTCTGTTTTTTTGTGTGTGTGCGTTCGCCTTATTTCTCTAATCCCCAAGATGGTGTGCATTGCACTGTGGTTTTTATTTAGCACCTGTCGGCCCAGTGCATCCGACTTCAGCATGCATTTTATGTAAGGATCTGCTTCCTCCTGCATTTTTTAAGGGTTTGCTTCCCCGGGGTAACGGCTGGTGCTGTGATGGGGATCGAACCCAGCACCTTCGGTTTGTGAGCCGTGCCACTTAACCACTAGGCCACGCCGTCCCCATCATGTCTGTTTGAATACCAGGATTCCAAGTATTCCAAGCTATGTCTACAGTTTTTAAATTTTTTTATTCTTCAGGGGTCTCTTTATCTCTATCAAGGACAGAGGCCACATATATGAGATTTTGTGTAATTGGCCAGAAAGGAATGTGAAGGTAAGAAAATATATGGGTTATTATCTTTCACAAAATTCATGTTAAAGTAAAGTTAGTACATTTGATGCCACAGATATTATGATTCAATTGGGTCAACTAATGTGACTTGACATTTTATATACTAAACTAATTTAAAAGTGAGAAATAGGGTTTTTTTATTTTTGAAAAGGCCATATTAATAAATCTTTCAGCAAATTAAAAAAAAATGACTGTTTCATTTCCATTTGTGTTCAATTTTGTTGTAGTTATTTATTGTATCTTGTTTGTGATTTTTTTAGTGAAATATCCTAATCATTCTTTTTATTATTTGGGAATTTTGACCAGAATCATTAGGAAATTTTGACCAAAAATCTTCATTTTACTTCCACGTTTTGTTTGACTGTTGCAACATTTTATGTTATTCAATAATGAGGACCAGTCACTAAATAGGTCACAAATGACAATTTAAAAAAAAAATGAGATACAAATTTGAAAATAATTTATGATTGTACTTACATTGTCTGTTATTTCTCAACATAGTTTCAACAAACATTGATACTTATCCCATCACTTTATCTGTGCACTGTTAGAAGTCTTTGATCGGCCGTCTCATCCACATTTGCACTTCATATTCAACTTCTTCATTATTCACAAAACTTCTCCAGCCAAGGTGGGTTTTCAGTGCACCAATCAGGTAATTCTCAGGGTAAAAGACGGATGTTCTTCTTCGTTCGTTCTCAATCTCCCACTACCAAACCCTGAAAGGGTTTAAGTAGCAGAATGTAGTCCAGAGAACGGAATGCGTTGTGTCATAGTTTACAGCTTGGCTGCGATATTTGCACCTTTCGGTCCAACACATCCGACTTCAGCAAGCATTTTTTGAGTACCGGGTTAGCATTCACTCTTCGATCCCTTCTCCTTAGCCAGTCTGCCCTGCTGCAGCCTGTTATCCAGGATCACCACGTGGAGGTGTAGAAGGGTCTTGGCAGCTATGGGTCGCTAACCACTGCAGCATCTTGATCCCAGACGGATGTTCAAGATGCTGCTATCCTAATTGGTCAATTTCCTCCTGGAGAGACGAATGTGGCCTGGCATTGTCATGGTGGAACAGTACTCCTCTAGTCAGCAGGCCTGGATTGTTATGACATAAATATTAACAGTATTCACATTGTCACCTTTTTTTCTGGAAATTGGTCGACAGCACTCCGTGAGAATCAAAAAACATTGTCAGAATAATCTTCCATGTTGATGTCGTAACCTTGAATTTCTTGACTGAATGCGAAGGATGTTTCCATTGCATTGAAGCATGCTTTGATTTGGGTTGGCAGTGCCAGTTGCAATCCCATTCAGCATGTCTTTTTCATCTGCATACCATCTGCATACCTCATTCCTCTTCAACACACAGAAGCTTATGTTGCAATGTGAACAAGACAACGGTCAGGCTTTATCTGCACATTTTTAGAAAATGTATCGACCTCATTGTGCACTGCTTTACATAACAAATACTTCTCATCATCAACAGCAGGCATTTCTTTATTGATATCCTTTACAGAAAGTCCTTCTTGCCCCCAAAAATGCACATCACGTTGTTTGATTGTACACTCTGTGAGCACGGACACTATTTTGTTTTTGAGCTGCACACATGCATGCAAACCCTAGCATCTGCTACCCACAGTAATCGCAAAGCTGGACGTTGCTGCCACCTAATAACACCTTTAGAAACTACCAACTACATTTTTCAGCTATTCCATATCAGTCTGTGACCTACTTACTGACTTATCTCAGATTTTGTCAGTCATGACTTCATTTTTTTTTTTTAAAGTTCCCATTATAAGCATTCATATGTCAGATTGCTTCCATCCATTTTTTAAAACAGCATCATTAATTGTTAATATTTAGAAATTCTTAACTTCATATACAGGCTATTGTTGTAACTGATGGGGAAAGAATTCTTGGACTGGGAGACTTGGGTGCATATGGTATGGGTATCCCAGTTGGAAAGCTGTCACTCTACACTGCTCTTGGAGGCATCCACCCAGCCAAATGTCTGCCAATCCTTCTGGATGTTGGAACAAATAACAAGGTAAAGCAATTTCAGAATAATATGAGTGGTTCGGTGTCAATACACACATTACTGCAGTAATGTAATATTAATAATTTTGTGTTTAGAACAGACAGAAGATACATATTCTATTAATGTTTTTTGACAATGGTTTCTAAGACAAATTCTCTATTTTTCTTGTTATGTTTATCACTATAAATAGCACCGTAACCTTTTCTATTTCAACCTAATTTTTTTAATGTGTGTCTTACAGTTCAAAGCAAGTGCCACAACTACATATGACAAATAATTTTTTTCTTCAAAATAAAATAAATTTAATGTTAAACAAATTGAGCTAACATTAAGATTTAAAGATCCAATGTCGGTATCTATACATTAAACAAAAGCTGTGCCTGTGCGGGATATTCAAAACATGAAACATCGTAGATACGCAACACATATTAGATAGTGATCCTTGTTTGAATGGGACTGTATAGAGTTAAGACAGTAGCTACTATATTCGAAAACATGCTGTATCATAATACATTTTGTACTTTGATTTTACCCTGTGGTTAGTGCACAAATTAAACCATTGATTTTACCCTGTGGTAACTGCACAAATTAAACCTTTTTTACCCTGTGGTAACTGCACAAAACCATTGATTTTACCTTGTGGTAACTGCACAAATTAAACCATTGATTTTACCCTGTGGTAACTGCACAAATTAAACCTTTGATTTTACCTTGTGGTAACTGCACAAATTAAACCATTGATTTTACCCTGTGGTAACTGCACAAATTAAACCATTGATTTTACCCTGTGGTGAGTATATCAAAATAACACTTTAACAATTCATATTTGATAAGGAAAGTTTGTTTATTCTCATGTGTAACAATAAATGAAAAAAAAAAGCATTCATAATTTAAAATGTTTGTTTTGATGATGAACAAGATAGATCATTCAAGTATATTGCTTACTTTTTAAAAATTTGGTGAGTTAAATGTTGACTAAAGAAGGGTTATACATGGGGCTACCAACCGTAACATGTGAAACCATTATTTCTGAAACCACCACTATAAGGGCTTGGATCCGGGCATCCTGTAAAGGGTCTGTCTGCAGTTGTGGTCCTATGCTTTACATGGAGCAAATAGGTGAAAGAAATCAAACTTAGTACCTGGATTTGCACATTAATATTGTTACCTAGATTTGCACATTGCCCTTTCCAGGCCTGAATAATTTTGTAGATTTCTGTCTTTCAGTCCGGAGCAAGTGCTGGAACTCCATATGACAAATAGTTATTTTTAAAAATAAAATAAATTAATATTGAGCAAATTGAACTAAAATTACGGTGGGATATTAAGACACATAATAAAATAATCTATGACATTAAGTATTTATATTGAAAATATATATTAGTATGAAACTTTAAATGTAATTAACACTGAAGAGAAAAATAGTTCCCCAAAAATGTATTGTGCTCGTGATGTTATGAGTATTTATGCTTTTAATCCCTTGATATCTTTAGCGGTCTCTATATTCTGTGTCAAAGTCTGAGTCGGACGTGTGTCGAATGTCAGCATCTACTCCAAATGCATGATCATTAGTCTGATTAAAATAATAAATCATTTCTCTGGTCTTGAAATTCCACTTTCTTCGCACTAAATTTGCCAACTTTGAACCTCACCACGTTATTAAATGTGTATTTATTGAAAATAACTATGGAAAACGTGCATATTGTAGGTGATGTCAAAATCTGAAATGACACAAACTAAAAAAATTACAGAATGTAACAGTTTTCAAAAGACAATATTAGCCCTATCGAAGGGAAATTGATTTCTTCCAGGTGGCTAGTTCTGAGTGCTACAAGCTGTATAGGGTTAATGCTATATCTGTGGCAATTTTATTTAAAAAAATAAAAGTAAATATTTTAGCTTCATTAGTTAATTGCTTGAAGTATTAGTTTGTAGTACATGCTTGTCTTATCATCAACAGAAACTGCACGAGGACCCACTTTACATAGGTCGTGTCAAGCCAAGAGTAACTGGTCCTGAATATGATGGTTTCATCGATGAATTCATGCAGGCCGTATCCCGCAGGTTATTTAACTTTTAGTGCATTTAAAAGAAAGCATCTTTGTGGTGATTATTTCTAGTGCTTTTTATTTGAGACAATGCTTGTGAACATGAATATAATATGATCAGCCAATTTATTCATTTCTTTTTCAGCGTTTGTTCTGTAAAGGACACTGGGTCATGGTTTATAGTGGGGCTGCAATATTTGCGTCTTTCGGCCCAAGATTTTCGGTATAAGGTTTTTTTTTAAATCCTGGGTTTTGTCTTCCCACTGTGATCCCTATTCTCTGAATCAGGTTGCACTAGTGCAGTCTGTTTCCATGGCTGATGCTTGGCGTCGTAATAGGTTCTTGGTCAGCTCTTGTTCGCTGTCCCTGATGCAACCAGCACCCGCTATGAGTCGTCGGCTGCTGTCAGCTCTTGTTCGCTGTCCCTGATGCAACCAGCACCCGCTATGAGTCGTCGGCTGCTGTCAGCTCATTCACTGTGTTGCATCTTTGGTCCCATTTATTAATTTGATTGACTGGGCAGGGCAGATATCTCATTCATGGTTTGCTTTGAAATTAACAATGTCTTTACGTGAAGATTTGTAATTTTCTGCCTGTTAGACTGTATCAAATAGATTTGATATATTTTAGGCTTACTTGGCATGTTCATTGCACCACGTCACATGGCAGAGGTTCAGTGTTCGGCCACCGTGACTGCTGTGTTGTTGTTGCCCTTGATCAGATCTTCCATCGTGCACGCATGTGGGTAGTTTTGTGCATGTCATGAGGTGTTCATTGCTACACTTTCAAAATACAGTGCGCACATATGGATCAGAAACATGACATGACCATCTGATCAGTGCTTTTTAGCACGATGGGCACATGAAAAATACAATCCGTTATCTGTATATTTCATGTAATTAACTAATTGTACAATTGTCTATGAATACATCCTCACCAAAAGCTACCATGTGAAACAAGGCAAATGAAGAAATAATAGAATAATTTATGTCTTTCACTGTCGGTTTTGCCAATTATCACACTATGTTCAAATTGTTCATTTCTCTTAATGTTTTTTATAAATTGTGCACAACATCTTTCTGATGTGTGTTCAAGCTTCCTTCTGGCATTGATCTCCCTCAACATATTCTCATTATAATTTTTAACTACTCATTGAATTGATAATTTTCTTTGTCTATTCATTGTCCATGATTCTCTACATTATGGCAGAATAAGAGTTAGTACAGCCATGCTTTTAGTGCATAGTGTGAGTATAATTTATTAATAACTGTTGCTAAATTCTAGTGTGTAGAAACATAATTTTCTGGTCTGACCAATCTCTTGTCACAGATATGGCTCAAATTGTCTGATCCAGTTTGAAGATTTCGGCAACCACAATGCTTTCCGCTTGCTAGAAAAGTATAGGAACAAATATTGTACTTTCAATGATGATATCCAAGGTAAGTCACCACTTGTTAGTTCATATTTAATTTATTGCATGGTGGTATGTGTTTTAAAAAAATATACTGGTATGTAAAGTGGCCCAAGATTTAAATAAGGATATCCTGCCGAAGACGGATGTGTCGGACCGAAAGGTGCAAATAATCGCAATAAAGCTGTAAACACAGCACCTTCCGTTCTCCGGACACCATCCTGCTACTTGCAAAACTCTGTTCAGGGTTTGGTAGCGGGAGATTGAGAATGAACGCAGAAGAAGAAGAAATAAAGATGTGTGAATCTATGGTAGAAATATGATTTTCATTGATATATCTGTGTCCTGTTTGGTATAATTAGTTAAGATATTTCAGTTTGTTCATCTCATGCAGAGGAGTTTCTCCTAATAAAATCTGATTTATGTTTTTACTCTTAATTTTCATAATCTAAATTTGTTTGAATCTTTGTACAAAAGATGAGTTAACCCTTTACACATAAAGCTTCAAATTAGGAAATACATCATTTTATGTGCAGGGAAATAACTCTTTTCTGCATACATAAACAATTTTTTTATAAAGAATTAAATACCTTAATACATTTAATATTACAAGTGGCAAGTTTAATGATATAGAAAAATGGATAAACTTTTAGAAAAATATAACATTTTTGTTATTTGTAATACGTAATGGACAATAAGAATATGTGTTTTTTTTTTTAAAGAAAATTTTTACAGTGGTTTTTTTTGCATATTTCCCTCACATATATCATGTTTGAGTGGTCTATTCTACAGGCATTCCAATCTGGAATCAAATAACATTGTCACTCGCACATATGCATAGACCACAATAAGCATCCACACATTCTTTTTAGAGAAAACTGAAAACAGACTTTCTTTCTGCTGGGAAAACAAACCATACTGTGGTTTTCTGAAACAGGTTCCAGTGTCTAAGAAACTCTTAGAGTGTCTCAAACATTTGATGTCGTTATAGACTTGTAAAAGACTCACCAATAATGACAGGTAAAAAAAAACATGTTAGGTGAAGGCAAATGCCTACTAGCACCAGGGTTATTTGTCATCATTTCCATGTTTGCTGAATTATTGCACAGCTTTGATATCAGTATGAGAATCTCCACCATATCAACATTTTTAATCACAATAACATCGTCTGATTCAGAATCACTTTCTTTATCAGTACTGGGATTTCTGCCATTATTATGCATGTTTTTCATGTTAATTTTCCGATGAAATGGCACTATTTTCACAGATTAAAGATGAACTTAGAAAACTTGTAAATATCCTTAGAGAAACACCATAGCCGCCATTTTGGTTTCAAATGAAACTACAATATCTGACTGTTAAAACATAAATTTTCTTGAGTGTAAAGGGTTCTCAGAGGGAAGTTATGAGTATATTTGGTTCTTAAGGTTAAAATGTATTATTTAACCTGTGCAATAAGAATGAATCAATCAAGTCTTTTAATACGGCTTGGCTTGGCTTGGCTTCGTTCGTTCTCAATCTCCTGCTACCAAACCCTGAAAGGGCTTAAGTAGCAGAATGTAGTTCAGAGAACGGAATGCGTTGTGTCGTAATTGACAGATTGACTGCAATATTTGCACCTTTCGGTCCTTCTTCTTCTTCTTCTGCGTACACAGTCAGACAGTAACCATTATTTTCTCGAAAAAAGCGGCGGTCATCCTGAGACTCTCGCCACTACCATAGAGCTTGTCTTGCAGTTCCACTGGCAATGGCCACATCTGCTCTCTCTGATCCTCGTATGTCGGGCAGTTCTGCAGCAGATGTTCAGTGGTCATTTTACCAGTACCGCACGGGCATTCGTCGGTACACCCTATCTTCAATTTGTTGAAGAGGTGGTACCTCAGTCTGTTGTGGCCAGTGCGAAGTCTGAAGACAACGACCTGCTCTCTTCGGTTCAACTGGTAATAGGCATCGTTTTTGGTGTAACCAGTATGTTCGGTTTCCCATTTGGACATGTACCTGGCTTTGATAAGCCGTTTTGACTCTTCGTACGTCATACTGGTATCTATTTGTGGTAGCCTTGCACCTTCTTTTGCCAGTCTGTCTGCCTCCTCGTTGCCTTGGATGTTGCAGTGTGACGGAACCCACTGTACCACTACTCTTTTTGGTGCGGACTGTTGGCACAGTTTGCAGAGTGCTGCTCTTAAGTCATTAAGCTCAGTGTTTTTCTGGCTTTTTAGCGCTGTGACTACTTCGAGAGCATCTGTCAGCAGGACTATATGGCTCTCATTTTCACTGTGTGTTACCATTTCTTCCACTGCCGCCCTCAGTGCCTCTGCCTCTGCTCTGAAATTGCTCGTGTACTTACCAGTAGCGAATGACAGTGTTATTTTTCTGCCATTTGGTAGGTTCAGGAATGCTCCTGCCCCTCCGTTCTGTGTAGTGTTTGTTACAGAACCGTCGGTGTATGCATGGGTCCAGTCCATGCTTGGATAGTTTTTCGATATAAAGCTTAGGGTAGTGTCTCTCCTTTCTTTTTCACTCTGGCAGTTTTTGTTTGCAATACCTGGTATATTTTCTACCACCTCTGGAAATATATCCTGCCTCCAAGTAGGTTTTCGTACAGTAGTGATGGGTTTTGGTGTTGTTAGTGCGTTTATGGGATCTTCGTGCATCTTTGCTTTGGCTATTTCTGCAAAGTTTCTCCGCTTTAGTTTCCCAGTTCCCAAATTGTTTAGCCTCTGGTACATTGGATGGTCCGTCAGTCTTCGGAGTTTCTCTGACTGCAGCTGGGCTCTGCAGTCTCTTCTGTCGGTCATGGATTGCAGTTTTGTAATCTTTTCAAGTTCTACAATTGGCGTTGACTTCATGCCACCTGTTATAATTCTCATGGCTTGGTTTTGAAGTTTGTTAACTTTATCGAAGTTCGCCTTCGCTGCTGTTGTCCATGCCGCGATGCCATACTCGAGAACTGGTCTCACTCTTCCAGTGTACAGTTTCTTTAGTATGCCTTCGTCTGCTCCCCAGCTTGTGCCAGCAAGTTTCCTCATGATCGCCATTCTTTCTCTGGCTTTCATTCGGTTTCTCTCAATCTGACTTTTCCATGTCATGCGCCGATCAAATGTGACTCCCAGATAGGTTGGGTTGTCGTTTGGCTGCAGGATTTTGCCATTTAGGCTTAATTTGGTACTTTGGGGTTTTAATGAGAGCGAGAATATTGTGCACGTGGTTTTCTCCTCGTTTATTTTGACCAGCGATGTTAGGGCCGTTTGCATCCGATTTCTTGCTATGGTGAGATTCTTTTCAGAGGTCCACATAGCCAGATCGTCTGCAAACATTGAGCTATGGACTCTTCTTGGTATGTTCTCTGTAATGTCGTTTATATATACCAGGAAGAGTGTGGGTGACAGTACTCCCCCTTGGGGTACTCCCTGCTCGAGTGTCACCTTTTTGCTCATCTGCCCTTGTACTTGGACTCTGGCCGTTCTTTGTTTGAGGTAGTGGTTGATCCACTTGTACATCTTCCCACAAACATCACTTCTCCTTAGCTTGACTCTAAGTCCATCCTTCCAGACTTTGTCAAATGCCTTTTCCAGATCCACCCAAACAGCTACTGTGTGTTTCTGTGCCTGTTAGGCATCTTCTATCTCCTGGGCTATGAGGATGACCTGGTCCTCAGTGGATCTGTGCTGTCTAAAGCCGGCTTGCTGTGGAATTAGTATTCGTTTTTCTTCCAGATGCCACATCAGTCTGGTGTTTATCATACGTTCCATCAGCTTGCCGACACAGCTCAGTAGGCTTATGGGCCTGTATCCATTCGGATCTGTTTTGTCCTTTCCTGTTTTTGGTACTGGTACCAGTATTGCATCTTTCCATGCCTGGGGTACAATACCCCTTTTCCAGCTTTGGTTCAGGACTGATAGTAGTTTTTTCTTCGCTGTTTGGCCCAGCCCCATCAGCATTTCGTTTGTTATCCCGTCTTTTCCGGGAGATTTCCTTTTCTTAAGTGTTCTCATAGCCTCTTCCATTTCGCGCATTGTTAGTTTGGCCATCATGTGCTCTTCAGGAGCCGTATTTATGTTTTCGTGTCCCTTTAGCTCTTCGCTAATGTCTGTATGCTTTTCTGCAGGGACCTCGATGTGGTTTGCTCTGGCATAGTGATCGACAAAGGCGTTTGCGGCTTTCTTACCTGTGATCAAGTTCTCGCCCTGCTTGATAGTAATTTGTTTATTTGACGGGGTTTCGTCGTTCATGGCTCTGACTAGCTTCCATAGCTTGTTCCCTTCTTTGTCCAGGTTTAAACTTTCCGTTTTATTTTTCCAACTTTCTCTTGCTGTTTGCTTGAGAGTGTGTTTGTACTTAGCCGCGGCGGCTTTGAGGGCGATGTTTGCCTCCATGGATTTTTCTCGTTCTGCCATGTTCCTAGCATTTGTTACTGCATCTTCCACTTTCTGCAACTCATCATTCCAGTAGGGCTTATAGTTTTTCCTAGCTCCTCTTGGGATGGTTTCAGTGGCGGCTTGCATTATTGCCTTGCTTAGGCTCTCTACCATGGGCTTCATTTTGGTGTTTCGTGTGTTGATGGTTTCACACAGCCCATCTGTCAGGATTGCAAAACTGTCCCAGTCGGCTCGTTTGTAATTCCAACGTGGGAGTGGTTTTGTTTCCTGTGGGCCTACTTCCATGTCAATGGTTAGCCTGATCGGCCTGTGGTCGCTACCTGCCAGTTGGTTTAGCACCTGGCGGTCTATTTTATAGTGTATGTCCTGTGTGGAGAAGGCCAAATCTGGAGTCGAGGTTGTATGCCATGTTCTTGAATAGAAGCTAGGGCTATCCTCCGGCCTATTGATTAGGGATAGATTTGCATCTATCTCCCAATCTTCCACTTCGTCACCTCTGCTGTCTGTGTCAGAGTATCCCCATCTCTCCGAGTGGCTGTTGAAATCTCCAACTACTATGCAGTTGGAGTCTCTGACCTCCATACTCGAGAGCGATAGGTCTCTGTTTGGTGGTCCGTACAGATTGAAAATGCGGAGCTTCGTCTCTTGAGCCATTATGTCAACTCCTACAATTTCTGCTTGTCCGGTGTGATTGACAGGTACCGCGCTACTCGGTATGCTGTTTCTGGTCAGTATCAGGACCCCTCCTTTGTGGCCTTCTCTATCTAGACGGAAGGTCTGGTATCCTCTGATTGAGAATTTATGGTTATTGTTGAGGTGCGTTTCCTGGATACATGCCACGTCAATCTTACCTTCATGCAGGTGGTGTGTTAGGGAAAGTTTTTTGTTAATGACTCCCTCCGCATTCCACTGTAATATTTTGAGGGTCTTGAGGTTTTGGCCAATAGACGTTACCCCATAGCCATGTGCCTTGACTCCACGACACATGGGTGGGTGACCACCAGTAGTCAAGGGCGGGCCCCTTCGAGGCGTGGGGCCCGGCGCTATCGCTGCCTGGCGGGTCTCCTCAGGATGAGCGCCATGCGTTTTTCGAATAGGTTGTGCTGCCATCATACTGTGATTTACGTTGCACTGTTTTGTTAGGCTTGCGGCCCCGTGCATCCGATTTCAACAGGCGTTTCTGTAGGGATGCCCTCCTTAGCCTTTGGCTGTCCCCAGCCTATCTGCAAGGCAGCAGTTGTTTACGATCGGAGTTTTCTCTCCTATGGAAGTTGTCTTACCAGACTATCGAGTCTTCACTACTCGTGTCTATAGGGTGCAATGATGATATGTGATATATGAGATGGACTGGTTTACCCGGAAGAGAGGCAGTCCAGTGTGTCTGTATCCCAGGATCGTCACGTCCTACCAGAAACGTAGCATTTGCATGTGAGTGGGGTATCTCTTTTTCCCTTTATTTTCTTGGCTTCTATGCAGGGATGGTACGCCTAACATTCCCCGCCACCTGGGGTGTTGACACAGTGGGGCAGGTGTGCAATGTCCGCTGGTCTGCATCTCTTCTGCGTCCAGCATGATAGTTATGGCTGATAACGTACAGAGGTAGATATCGTAACCGGAGTGCATTTAGCCAGAGGACAAGCCTGGTAATGTCACAGAGATGTTGATCGCCTGGTGTGCGGACAACTCTCATGGTCAGTGGTTGAGTCTTGACAGTTCACAGTGTGGTGGCTGCTCTACTGTTTTCGACACCCCGACCAGGTTCTAAGTCTTTGGTTGGTGTTTTTCGCACCCCATCGCCGTATAGGGTGAGTATCAAGCAGTTGTCCGCCCGCTTTGATTTGCGGGCGGCAAGGACCTCTTACTGTGGCTCTACCTGATAGGGCTGGGGCGCAAGCCCCAGGTCCCGAGCATGTAGGAGCCTCCCATTGCAGTGCACCTTTCGGTCCAACACATCCAACTTCAGCAAGCATATTTTAAGTACCGGTGTAGCATTCCCTCTTCGATCCCTTCTCCTTAGCCAGTCTGTGCTGCAGCAGCCTGTTATCCAGGATCACCGCGTGGAGGTGTAGAAGGGTCTTGGCAACTCTGGTTCACTGGCCCTGATGCTAGCAGTCAGCTATGGGTCGCTGACCACTGCAGCTCATGCGCTGCTCAGCATCTTGATCAGAAAATTCAAGTCTTTTAATATCAGAATAAATGTCTTGAGCACCATTCTAAATATTTATGGTTAAGCTACTTAATAATTTTGTCATATTCGTAGGAACGGCCGCAGTGGCTACAGCAGGCATATTTGCAAGTCTTCGTATCACAGGAAAGAAGTTGACTGATAACAAGTTCGTTTTTCAAGGCGCTGGCGAGGTTTGCTTGTTCTTATAATTTTGTCCATTGTTGAGAAATATGTCCTGCGTGTATAATAATTTATCAAATTGACATGTTTTTACACTTTGAATTTCTTCTTCTTTGACATTTGTCCTGAAAAGGACACTGTGTTGTAGTTACAAGCGAGGCTGCGATATCTGTGCCTTTTGACCCGACACTTTCAATTTCAGCTGGATTTTTTGTGTGCAGAGTTTGCCTTGCCTCTGTGACTCCTATCACTTATCTAGACTATACTAATGCAGCCTGTTTCCAAGGCTACGACTAGAAGGGGGAATAGAGTCTTGGTCAGCTGTGGTTTGCTGACCATGGTGCAAGCATCCAGTTATGAGTCACTGGCTGATGTGAACTCATTCACTACTACATCTTCAGCTTCACTTTGAATTGCATGCTATCTTGTAGCCATTTATGTCACTGAGGAATTCATTCAGTCATTCTATCTCTGTTTCTGAATTTGTATTATTATTAGAGAATTATTACTTCCCAGTGGTCTGCTGGGAGTCTTTGTGTATGACAAGGACAAGAATAGTACCATTGCCACACATAGAGCATGTCGAAAGAGGCGACTGTGTGACATGGCATACCACCGGCCATGGTTAGGTGATTTGTTAAAATGGGTGATTTTGTTAAGCATAGATGGCGCCTAACAGACTGTGGGTCTACTCTGCCCTAGTGTTTGAGTCTATTAAGATGAACTCGCACATCGGTCAACCACCCTCCATAAGCACTTATACCAACGCAGCAGAGTATTATGCATCTCGAGACTAGCCCGCTAAGCAGGAAACCCTTCTCCCAGCTACATCCAACATACCAGAGCTGATACCTGCACATGGGAATCTGCCCGTGTTGAAGTACAGGTCAACTAAGAATTAGAGAATTGTGCCACTTTTTTCTAAAATCAACTTTTGTGGAAGATGAGAACCATCCATCAATATATGAGTCAGCAGTTAATGTGGTCTTAGTGTTTTATATTAAATCCGTATCAACACAGTTGCATATTTTATGTTGTATATGGTATTAAAGGCATGATTTCAGTTATTGTTGTAAAGCTGTGATGGTTAGAACAACCAAGACTACTGTCAATTACATCACACACTTTCCAGTCTGCAGTGTACTGGTATGTTACTGTTATGTAACGAGTGTGTTATTTCTTAAGACTGACATACAACATCTAGGCCAAACCAGCAGGTACATTATAAAACAGAATCAGCACTAAAATTAGCTCTAAACCTAGGTTATCTGTTATTAAATAAAGAAGAAAAATATGTGCTGTTCTAAACCTTCTTCTTCTTTGATCATCTGATAGTGTGGTGAGGTTCGCGAAGGGGAAAGTTTTTCAGGTACTCGCTACACACCACCCCCCTCCAAGCGGTGCCGCTCTCTTAAGCCAGATAACCTTTCTTTGGTCTGCATAAGTGGGGCAGTCCTGCAGGATATGTTCTGGTGTTTGCTTAGGTGCTATGCAATCGCACATTGCGGTGCCTCTACGACTGTTCTAAACCATACTGATTAAAAAAATAACAGTTACTTGAATAAGTAAGAGTATGACGTACGAAGAGTCAAAACGGCTTATTAAAGCCAGATACATGACCAAATTGGAAACCGAACATACTGGTTACACCAAAAACGATGCCTATTACCAGTTGAACCGAAGAGAGCAGGTCGTTGTCTTCAGACTTCGCACTGGCCACAATAGACTGAGGTACCACCTATTCAACAAATTGAAGATAGGTGGTACCGACGAATGCCCGTACGGTACCGGTAAAATGACCGCTGAACATCTGCTGCAGAACTGCCCGACATACGAGGATCAGAGAGAGCAGATGTGGCCATCACCAGAGGAACTACAAGACAAGCTCTATGGCAGTGTCGACAGCCTCAGGATGACCGCCGCTTTTTTCAAAAAAATAATGGTTACTGTCTGACTGCGAAAGAAGAAGAATAAGTAAGAAAGACGTTTATCAAAACTTTATATTGACTTCTTTAATCAACAGGCATCAATAGGCATTGCTCAACTTTTGTCATTGGCCATGCAGGAGGAGGGAGCCACCAAACAGGAAGCTAATGACAAAATCTGGATGGTTGATTCTAAGGGTCTTATAACAAATGTAAGCACAGTTACATCTAGATTATTCTCTCACTCATTGTGTATTGAGCAAGACTACTGTCAGAGGACAAGCATAAATTTGTGCCAGAATTTCTATGTGTGTGTGCGCATGTATGCAAGTGCACAAGACAGAATCTTTCTATTGCTATTTTTTAATGGTTGTACTATCGCCATTGGTTCTTTTTGTTTTGTTCAACGATAGTAATTGTGATTTTAGCACAAAGCCCGGGCAGAAATATAGAGACCCACTGTTGCCCATGCAGTATGGTCCTTCTCTTGGGCCGCCTTGTTTGCTCCAAAGGAAAGGTGATACCAATACATTTGGAACAAAGCAAGCTGCCGGATCAGCAGAACAATGCTCTATCTCTTCGCTTGTCGAGGCTTCACTCCTAGACTAGCCGCCAACCAAGACTAAGGGCCTGATCCGCCCTGCCATAACATTCAGCTGAGGTTACCTTTCCTTGCTCTAGGATAAGGCATTGTATCCTCTTGCGTGTACTCCTTCGCCGCACATCGTCAGTTGTCAGGTTTGGTAGACACTAACCAACTTTCAGTTATCAGAAATTATTATGGCTGTACCAAAGATGTTTGTTATTCTGTATTGTAGTTGAGATCATAATTGTATAAAATTTGATATTATGTATTGTATTGTAGAGATTATATTGTACTAAAGGTGTTTGATATTCTGTATTGTAGTTGAGATGATTGTATATTTCAGGGCCGTCCATCAGGTGGAATTTCTGGCCACAAAAAGGAGTTTGCCAAAGATTACAAACACTTGATAAATTTGGAAGAAATTGTGGAAGATCTGAAGCCAACTGCAATTATTGGTGTGTTTCATAACAATTTGTGTTTGTCTTTATTAATGCTTTATTTCTTTGTTAATGTTGTTTTTTTAGGCTAGGGAGAAGGTATTGAAGAGGAAAGGCTAACCCAGTACTCAAAAATGACTGCTGAAGTGGACGAGTCAGACTGAAAGGTGCAAACATTGCAGTCAAGCTGTAAGCTACAATACAACGCATTCTGTTCTCCGGACAACATTCTGCTACTTGCAAAGCCCTTTTTCATTCTTAGTAGTGAGAGATTGAGAATGAATGAAGACGAGGAAGTCCAGTACAAGTGCTGCAACTCTGTATGACAAATAGTTATTTTTTAAATAAAATAAATTAATATTAAACAAATTGAGATAAGAATTTTAAGACACATAATTAAACTATCTATGTTATATCGAAAAACTACCCAAGCATGGACTGGACCCATGCATACACCGACGGTTCTGTAACAAACACTACACAGAACGGAGGGGCAGGAGCATTCCTGAACCTACCAAATGGCAGAAAAATAACACTGTCATTCGCTACTGGTAAGTACACAAGCAATTTTAGAGCGGAGGCAAAGGCACTGAGGGCGGCAGTGGAAGAAATTGTGACACATAAAGAAAATGAAAGCCATACAGTCCTGCTTACAGATGCTCTGGCCGTAGTCACAGCGCTAAAAAGCCAGAAAAACACTGAGCTTAATGACTTAAGAGCAGCACTCTGTCAACTATGCCAGCAGTCCGCACCAAAAAGGGTAGTGGTATAGTGGGTCCCATCACACTGCAACATCCAAGGCAACGAGGAGGCAGACAGACTGGCAAAAGAAGGTGCAAGACTACCACAAACAGATACTAGTATGACGTACGAAGAGTCAAAACGGCTTATCAAAGCGAGATACATGACCAAATGGGAAACCGAACATACTGGTTACACCAAAAACGATGCCTATTACCAGTTGAACAGAAGAGAGCAGGTCGTTGTCTTCAGACTCCGCACTGGCCACAATAGACTGAGGTACCACCTATTCAACAAATTGAAGATAGGTGGAACCGACGAATGCCCGTGTGGTACCGGGAAAATGACCGCTGAACATCTGCTGCAGAACTGCCCGCCATACGAGGATCAGAGAGAGCAGATGTGGCCATCACCAGTGGAACCACAAGACAAGTTCTATGGCAGTGTCGACAGCCTCAGGATGACCGCCGCTTTTTTAGAAAAAATAATGGTTACTGTCTGACTGCGTACGAAGAAGAAGAAGAAGAAACTATCTATGACATGAAGTATTCATATTTAAAATGTATATCAGTATGAAATTGTACATGTCATTAATAGGGAAGGTAAAATACATGTAAGTGTAATCCACAAGCATGATGATTAGTCTGATCAAATGCTAAATCATTTCTCGGGGACACTGCAGTTCAACTTTTCTCGCACTAAATCCATCAACTTTTAAACTCGTAACACATTCTTAAATGTGTACCTATTGGAAATAACTCTATGGATGTTGTTGTTGATTTGAATATTCACAATGAGTGGGTGTACTCTTTTGTGCGCCCTGAAAAGGACGTTAAGTGGGGGGTTGCATTGGCTTTCTCACATCCTGAGCATGCTGATGAAGGTGGATTGGGATCCTCCAGACAGTTGTGCTATGCTTGGCTTCATCAGCATGTCGCTCACTAGTATGGGAAATATCAATCACTTACCTCATTAGCCAGGCTGCCATGAAAACATGTTTCCAAGGAGGGCTACGAGGAAGCCGAGGTGAGAGTCTTTGCCAGTATATTTTGCCTGACCCTAACTAACATGTCTGATCGGTATATTTTGCCTGACCAGACGTTAGTCTTCCTCCCCTAACTCAATGGTAAAGACAGCTTACGCATGAGCAAATCGTCTGCCATTTTGTACGTGATATCAAAATGTGAAATTCCTCAAACTAAATGACAGAATATAGCAAATGTTTTCAGAAGTCAGTATAGGACGGATATGGATGTCTTGCAGACGGTCGGTTCTAGGTGTTGCAAACTGTTAAAGGTTAAACAAGAACCACCTTGTATAGGGCAAGGAAAATTTATCAGTATTTTGTTTGAAACAATATATGGGAAGAGAGGACATGTGAATGTTACATATGGCTTGGCTTGGTTCATTCTCACTCTCCCACTACCAAACACTGAAAGGGCTTAAGTAGCAGAATGTAGTCCAGAGAACGGAATGCGTTGTGTCATAGTTTACAGCTTGACTGTGATATTTGCACCTTTCGGTCCAACACGTCTGACTTCAGCAAGCATTTTTTGAGTACCGGGTTAGCATTCTCTCTTCGATCCCTTCTCCTTAGCCAGTCTGCCCTGCTGCAGCCTGTCATCCAGGATCACCCCGTGGAGGTGTAGAAGGGTCTTGGCAGCTTTGGTTCGCTGGCCCTGACGCTAGTAGTTAGCTATGAGTCGCTGACCACTGCAGCTCTTGCGCTGCTCAGCATCTTGATCCCACATGTTACATATGAGATTTAAAGATAAATGTTTGAACATTAATACTTCATTCAATTGTTGTTTGCGAATGCCCATAATGTGTAGGTTACTC
This sequence comes from Ariolimax columbianus, assembly GCA_036924085.1. Lineage (NCBI taxonomy): Eukaryota > Metazoa > Mollusca > Gastropoda > Stylommatophora > Arionidae > Ariolimax > Ariolimax columbianus. The sequence goes on from JAVGWX010000011.1 coordinate 69,214,530, forward strand.
TTTTGTGCGCCCTGAAAATGACGTTGTGGCCAGTTGTAGTAGTTTTCCTCACATCCCAAGCACGCTGATGAAGGCGGACTGGGGTCTTCCAGCCGGTTTTGCTATGCTTGGCTTCATCATCAGCATGTCGCTCACTACTATGGGGATCACGTTGACCACTCACGTCATTAGCCAGGCTGCCACTAAAACATTTCCATTTCCAGGGAGGGCTACTAGGAAGCCGAGGTGAGGGTCTTGGCCAGTATGTTTTGATGACCCTGACTAGCATGTCTGATCGGCATATTTTGTCTGAACAGACGTTAGTCTTCCTCCCCACTTAATTCACGTAGTTTCTCCTCTTCTAACATTTGATGTAGAGGTCCTCTTTTCTTTTGGTCTTTCTTGTGAGTTCTATTGGTAGCCATCCCCATTGCCCAACCCGCTTTAGTCGCCTCTTATGACATGTCTGACAGGTTACAGTGTTACTATTCTTGTCTCTCTTTATGGACCCATTAACACTCTGACGTCTGTTTGATGTAAATAAAGAGACTGATTTATATGAACAGGTGCTGCTGCGGTGCCAGGAGCTTTCACAGAGAAGGTTATTAGATCCATGGGAAAACACAATGAACGGCCAATCATCTTTGCTCTCAGCAACCCTACCAATAAGTCTGAATGCACTGCTGAACAAGCTTACACGTTGACCGATGTAAGAACTGAGTAGGAAATGTTGTGATTGTGTATGCAATATCACTTTGTTTTTATGCATTTCTTATGTATGGGGACTGCAGGGGCAAGCGGCTCATTCCTCTGCTCTACCAGTGTACCCCAACTATGGAATAAAGGGATTGAGTGATGTTGTGGTGTAAATTGAGCACATACCAGGTTTCTTCTTCTTCATTCGTTCTCAATCTCCCACTACCAAACCCTGAAAGGGTAAGTAGCAGAATGTAGTCCAGAGAACGAATGCGTTGTGTTGTAGTTTACAGATTGGCTGCGATATTTGCACCTTTCGGTCCAACACATCCGACTTCAGCAAGCATTCCCTCTTCGATCCCTTCTCAATAGCCAGTCTGCCCTGCTGCAGTCTGTTATCCAGGATTACCGCGTGGAGGTGTAGAAGGGTCTTGGCAGCTATGGTTCGCTGGCCCTGATGCTAGAAGTCAGCTATGGGTCGCTGACCACCGCAGCTCATGCGCTGCTCAGCATCTTGATACCATACCAGGTTTGAAATCACTTTGTGCCCGGTTTGACTTAGCATGTCAGGCATTTTTCTTAGTATGGCCACTTAGATTTGGCAAAACTAGTTCTGCAAAACTGCCATAAATGAAACACATTACAAACAGATACACACATCCATACACTGGTCAATATGTCCACATTACAAACAGGTACACACACGCATTCATACAATGACCAATACTTCTTTATATCGCCCAAAGGACTATGGTTGGGTGGATTTCAGTATACTAAGCCACCGCTTGTATGAGGTAGGGTGGCCAGTTCCCTAGTTATATGCCAGGTAAACATTTACACAAAAATGAGTGCTCTATCACTACACTATTCTTACTCTGATATATCATTAGTAACTTAGGTCAAATACAAGAAGGAGGTAGCAGTCAAGTAATGGGGCAATGCTATTAAGAATTTTATTTTGATTTGAAAATGAGAAAATAGCACATTAACCTTCCAGGTGTGTAGTAGCCTTCTGGGTTTGAAAGAAAGCTCTAGAAACAATACTCAATGAATGAGACAAGAATAAAAGGGTGAATAACACATTTCCTGGGAATTAAATGAAAATATATACATGCTTATATATGTATGTGTGTGTGTGTGCGTGCGTGTGCGCGCATCATAATGGGCAATTGGATAGGTCATGTCCTAAGAGAAGAGCCAGAAACCATCACCAGAGCTGCCTTGGTGTGGACCCCAGAGGGAAGGAAAAAGAGATACCGGCCTAAGACAACTTGGCAAAGAACCCGTTGAGATGAGAATAATGAATCAAAGTTGGGGTACTGTGGTTTTTTTCAGGGCTTTTCTGAAACTGTATGAATGGGTAGTTGAAATTGATCTACAAAAACTATAAAAAGAAAATGGCTGAGATAAAGAACAAAAAACAGTAAGATAATATATAAAGTGGCAAAGAACAGTGGTAGTTAAAAAAATTATTTTTACACCTTGTAGCTTTTCACAGCTGAAAATTAAGAAAATTATTATTACTTTGTTCAAAACATTAAATGATTTCTTTGTATTTTTTTCAGGGCCGTTGTGTGTTTGTTAGTGGGAGCCCTTTCCCACCATTTAATCTGAATGGAAAGATCTTCCACTCTGGTCAAGGCAACAATGCATACGTCTTCCCAGGTGTAGCACTGGGTGTGATCACATGTGGTGTACGACATATTCCAGAATCGGTCTTTTTACGAGCTGCTAGGGTACGTCTTAACAAATATATATTATCTGGTTTATTCATTGTGTACTCCAGAGATTACTTGTGCATACATTATTCATTTTGGTTCATCAATTGCAGTGTCATCATCCAAGAGACAGTTGTTGATCAAATTAAAAATGACATCACTAAACAATGTCAACTTCTCCACTATGGATGAGTTTGAGGCCAGGATGTCAACTCTTCAATTTCTGTAAACCCCAACATGACCAGGACAGTAGATCCATACATGATCTCAAAGGTTTGGCTTGGCTTGGCTTCGTTCGTTCTCAATCTCCCGCTACCAAACCCTGAAAGGGCTTAAGTAGCAGATTGTAGTCCAGAAAAGGGAATGCGTTGTGTCGTAGTTTACTGCTTGACTGCGATATTTGCACCTTTCGGTCCAACACATCCGACTTAGCAAGCACTTTTTGAGTACCGGGTTAGCATTCCCTCTTCGATCTCTTCTCCTTAGCCAGTGGGCCCTGCTGCAGCCTGTTATCCAGGATCACCGCTTGGAGGTGTAGAAGGGTCTTGGCAGCTCTGGTTAGCTGACTGACACTAGCAGTCAGCTATGGGTCGCTGACCACTGCAGCTCATGCGCTGCTCAGCATCTTGATCCCATCTCAAAGGTTTAAGGTCTATATGCCTATGTTCCACTCATGGAATAGCCAAACCTTTTGTAACTTCTGAAGAAACGACGACTGCTGTCATTATAGAGGTTTCAGATAACCACCTTAAAAGTCATTGATTCAATCTCCATTCTTGTCCTTGAAGTTGTTACGTATGTCTTGCCTTGCTCAGCCATCAATTGATTTTTTCCTCTCACTCTAGCAGAGAATCCCCAACCGGATTTATAGTCGTCTTCTTGTCTCTACAGTTGGAGTATAGGGCCACCTCTACAGTTGGAGTATAGGGCCACCACTACAGTTGGAGTATACGGCCACCACTACAGTTGGAGTATACGGCCACCTCTGCAGTGGAGATTTCTGCATCAATTTGTTTTAAATGTTGAGGTTTCTAACCCCATCCACAACTCTCTCGTCTCTTTTGCGACATGCATGGGGGTGTAGTAACCCAATTCTTTTATCCCCAATATGTAGTCACGAAGTCCCTTAAGGAGGATTTAAATTAACTAATATAGAAAGAAAGTTATGGTGCAATGCACAAGGAAGGCCCAGAAAGCTTTTTTGCAAACAGGAAACATTTCTGGTAAGAAAGCCACAGAGGAAGACTGTACATAGAATAACATGACAAACTGGATAAGAAAACACAGAGGATATGGGTTGCTGATATGCTTAAATGATAAATGAATTTGGAAGGAATTGATGTTCAATGCCAATTGGCATAAAACTTTATGATATCTAGTATACTGAATACCTGAGGACATAGGACATGTATGAATTGCAGACACCTACGGTAAAAAAAGTAGTTACTGCTTGCAGAGCAGGAAGGGTTAGACACTTCAATTAGCTGTCCATTTACAGTTGGGTAGACTGGTGGAAGCGTGCCATGTCAGTTGAACAGTCAGAGAAAACACTCTGGCATGCACAACCTAACTTACTAAATAGAGTTGTTGCAAGCTTGGCATAAAAAAATGTGCTACAGTATGCTTAAGAGTGTCATTTAATCTTGTTGATATTAAATTATTTTTGTGGGAATATAAAGATTCCAGGTTGAAAAACTACTAATATATTTCTTAACCAATAAGTACTTAACCCTACCAGACCTGAGGCCCTGAACCTAACTGTCTCCTATACGTGGGCTCCTGAGTATTAAAGAGAAAAAAACCAACATGATATAGAAAAATGTTAATTACATGCAAACAAGTGGTTAGAATAACATGGAACTTGAGACATTGTAGAAAGTAGGCCTACCTTTCATCTACCGCCAATATTCCACCTTTGTGTGCCAATCCACCCAGCAGGATGAACCTTCATCACCACCTAGATCTCCCTCAACAGCTGTCTGAGGGACATGCGCCCCCTCCCCCACACACACACACACACTATCGATCTAGCTCTAGATCTATAAGGTTCAAGATTCTCCTCATCACTCAAACTCTCACTGTCTGTGTCACTTGAACTGGAAACGTATTCTTCAGAGTCTGAATCAACCAAAGTATCGATCACCTATTGGACTATCATAAGCCTAGACCTACTTCGCTTTCCTGTTGAAGTGCTTGGTTCATCAGCCGCTTGTTTCATTGTGAATTTTCAGAATTTTTTCACGTTAAACCACACAAAGTCAATTCAAATATGGCAGGCAGACATTTGCAATGGCTAACCATGAGGTTTGACCACGATTGGTTGGTTATTTTTAGATTCTGACACATTTCTTTCACATACTACCCAAAGTACAGAAAATTAGGTCCAGCGGTATAGCGGCAGATATGGAAATTACCGGAAAAAGGGTACAGCGGTCTGGTAGGGTTAAAACACTTTGTATTGAAAGTAGAAAAAAAAGCAGAATTGTTTCACCTAACTATACCATTAATTGCTTTTTTTTTTTTTGTGTGTGCCTACTTGTTTGTTTACTTTATATTAAAGATGTTTTTAAATATTTTGTGTCACATTTTTGTTTCTTCAACAGTGCGTTTCACAGTTGGTGACTGATGAACATTTGAGTGAAGGCCGCGTTTACCCTCCTTTAAGTCAGATTCAGAACGTGTCCTTGACGATTGCTGTGGATCTGGCCGAATATGTGTACAAAAATGGCCTGGCATCAGCTTATCCAGAGCCAGAAGATAAAGATACCTACATTCGGTCCTTCATGTACGATGCCAACTATGAATGCTTCGAGCCTGAAACATGGGGCTGGCCCGACAACTGAGAATGTAGTTTTGATTAATAGGAAGTTCTCTTGTATGGGTCAGTGTTAGTATTTGAAGTTAACACTAAAAACTACCCAGCTGTTACCTTGTTTGATTGTTGTTACTATGTGACCTTGTTGTTTCCCTTTGAATATATATATAGTAATTGTTATGTTTTGGTTTAAAATAGCCATAAAGATGGATGCAGACTTTCATAATGGGTGCTTGAGCAGAAGAGATATTGAAATATGATAAAATAAAAAAATACCTCTGTGGAATAGCTGTGGAATGAAATAGCATTACAAGGCAGTCTCTGTTCTGGAATTCTCAGAGTAGGAGAGATTGAGGAATACCAAAACTTGTATGGAGAAGCAACCTCACAAAGTATTGAAACAGAAATCAACTGCCATGGAAGCTCTTTCATTTGCTGTCATGAGATCCGCCAAAGTACTCGGTTTTTGCATTCTTGGGCAGTTTTACAGGTGTTTAGGGTTTTGAATGGCTCCGCATTTGCAGACATCGTAAATTCGGATATCCACATTAAAAAAATGTTTATCTACACCTGGGCAATTCCGTGCGTAATCTGTTCAGGACTTTTCACAGAGGGTATGACATACATCTTGTTGCAAGTTCTTTGATCTCTATCCATCCATCCCTCGCCGCTGTCTTTGACGCTATTTTTAGGTGTTATCTTTGATGCTATTTTTTGGTGCCATTTTTTCAGGTTGCTGGATGTTAACTGTATTGTGTGAAGAAAATTCTTTCTTCTATTCAATCTTCTGGATTATATTTAAAAAAATTAGGTGTCTGCTCTTTTCTTTCAACATCTGACGCAACACATTTCCTGATTTCTGGTGGTGCAATGCCAGCGATTGCATAAGCTATTCCCTTTGTATTGGCTTAAATTTTTAATGAATTTCCATGCACAGTAACTATTTTATTTGATATCAAACTCTTCCACTAGCCCACACTATTTATACTTCCTAGAGGTTGACACAATCATCTCTTCAGCAAAGGGGTTTTTGAAATATGAAGAACTGAGCTCCAGACAAACAAAACATACATAAAGAGATAAGGAAGACATGAAGATAACTAGATTAGACTCAGGACAGGGGGACGGCGTGGCCTAGTGGTTAAGTGACACGGCTCACAACCAGAAGGTGCTGGGTTCGATCCCCATCACAGCACCGGCCGTTACCCCGGGGAAGCAAACCCTTAGAAAATGCAGGAGGAAGCAGACCCTTACATAAAATGCATGCTGAAGTCGGATGCACTGGGCCGACAGGCGCAAAATAAAAACGCAGTGCAACGCACACCGCCTTGGGGATTAGAGAAATAAGGCGAACGCAAAAAAAAAAAAAAAAAAAAGACTCAGGGCAGGAGGACGACATGCATTAAGATCTGTGCTCCATATGGGGCTGAAGGCTTTGCTTGATTATTTGACCTTATGTTTTGTAAAATTAATCATGATGTATACATTTTTCCCCAAACCCATTTTTATTGTTTGTAAGTTTATTTACATTACAATATGTCAACAAAATTGTAGCATCATTGATTTTAATGGTTATAAGCACTACATATCAATATAAGCCATCTCAGTCTGTTGCATCAGTTCTATGGCACCTACGAACTGGAAAGGACCAACGTTGCAGGGCCACCGCTCCTTCTCATGTCCATCTGTTGTCAGACATGTGCATCACATGCTTGGCCCATCTGCATTTTCTTAACAACGCAATGTCTTTAATGTCCTTGAAGATTAGATACCTGATTTTTGTGTTGCGAATTCAGTCCTCTGGAGAGACTGTCAATTTTCATCCCTTCATTGACCTTTGAACAACTCAAATCTTCTCTGCATCTGCTTTACATAGGTTCCATGCATCGCAGTCTGGGTGAAATAACCATACTGTTGAAACTATGAGCTTGTGCTTTGTTTCTCATATGCAGAAGTACGTAATTTATATAATTCAGGCAGAGCTATCCTCACGATTTATTATGTTGAACTGTGTTTTTCACAAATGATCAATGGAATTTGTTAGCTTTCCTATTTTTTTTCTCACTTAAAAGCAACAAAAAGTATCCATCAAGTGGTGTGTCAACAACATGTTATGTCTGTTGTGCATCTAATATTTTGTTGTTTGCCCTGAAAAAGGATGTTTTGTTACGATTTGTTGTAGTTTATAGTGATATCTGCACTGTTTGATCCAACACACACATAGTACATACTTGGGATCAGGTTTATCTTCCATTTTCAATCCCTGTGCTCTCATCCAAGCTGCACGAATGCATTGGTCTCCCTGTTGTAAGTGATTGAATGGTGCTCATTGGTGAGGAACATGTGTATAAATTGTTGAATATTTGTGCCCATTACTTCCATTCATCACTTTATATCAAATATTTGAACCACATGTTCCTAGTTTATTTTCCCCCAAAAGCATATGAAAATGTGTTCATGGCTTAATTATTATTCTAACTTCAAAAGTTTGAAAATAGTTTTGGAAAATGTGGTTAATAAATGGAAAATGAGGTGCAAACAGCATTAGATCAGTGAACAATAGTCATAGAAACCTTATCACAACAGATCATGGCAATAAGCAAGATGGGCTGAACATTTCAGAGAAACACTCAACAAAAATCCACTTGAAACACAGCTAAACATTCCTGTGGCTGTTCCAGACCTAGATGTAAACACAGTCATTTCTGAAAAGGAAGAAATTATCACAGCTATCATAGGGCTGAAGAATGTAAAAGCCCCAGGGTATAATAGTTTGAATGTAGAAGCTTGTGTGACGTGTGTGTTTCTTGAATGTCCCCTTCCTCTTTTCCCCTGAATATTGCCTTCTAGTATTTTCAATAATAGGCCTCCATGTCTCATATTATGGCCAAGACAATCTACTTTTCTGTATACTCGTCATTACTTGTCTATGTGGCTGTATATCTTCACAAGCACTTGTTCATTCCACTTTTTTCTGTCCATCTTTTTTTGCATCCTGTGATAGCACCACATCTCAAATGCTTCTAATGTTTGTCCATCCTTTTTACTTAGCGTCCATGTTTCAGAGCCGTACAATGTTATTATTGATCCAGACTAAAATGTTGTATGTTGAAATAGAGATGTTCCGTTCATTCATATTTTAATTAAATTCATGTTCTTTGTAACTAGAACATTTAAAAAACTAATGTAGACATTATTTTAACAACATCCATTTTGTTCACTCTAACAATAAAATCTTAAATTTGTCAGAATTTGACATTCCCCGCAGTAATTTTTGGATGCATAAATTAATACATTTTTATGTTTGCTAGTGCAAATCTTGTTGAACTCCATTACAACCAAAGAATGTTATCATTCTTTTAAAATGGATACCATATTATTGTTTAGGGTTCATTCTTGTGTGTCAAGTATTAATCAGCCAAAATCATTTTTCTGACATGAGCATACATTTACAATACCAGATCACGGGTTGAGTGACATAATACTATAAAATGATCACTCTCTCTTAAGCTAATAGTTGAAATCTCTGTAATATTATATTATCCAGATTATGCTTGTCTTGGGCATTTCTTTCTCCTTCTTCTTCGTACGCTGTCAGACGTCAACCTGTATTTTTTCGAAAAAAGCAGCGGTCATCCTGAGGCTGTCGACACTGCCATAGAGCTTGTCTCGTGTTGCCACTGGTGATGGCTACATGTGCTTTCTCTGGTCCTCGTAATTCGGGCAGATTTGCAGCAGATGTTCAGCAGTCATTTTTCCGGTACCACAACTATCTTCAGCTTATTGAATAGGTGGTACCTCAGTCTATTGTGGGCTGTGCGGAGTCTGAAGACCACGACCTGCTCTCTTCTGTTCAATTGGTAATAGGCATCATTTTTTGTGTAGCCAGTATGTTCTGTTTCCCAATGAGCCTTTTTGACTCTTCGTATGTCACACTAGAATCTGGTTGTGGTAGTCTTGCACCTTCTTTTGCCAGTCTGTCTGCCTCCTCGTTGCCTTGGATGTTACAATGGGATGGAACCCACTGTACCACTACCCTTTTTGGTGCGGTCTGCTGGCATAGTTGACAGAGTACTGCTCTTAAATCATTAAGTTCAGTATTTTTCTGGCTTTTTAGTGCTGTGACTACGGCCAGGGCATCTGTGAACAGGACTATCTGGCTTTCATTTCTTTGGGCATTTCTTTCAATTTCTGTCTCCTGCTCTACCTTCATTGCAGCTTGAATTTCTGCATCATTAGCCCTTTCTTAATTGTTGTTAAACATAACATATCTGTTCCCTTGACAATTCAGGAGCATTGTTTTTAAAAGTAATATATCATAATTTAGTCTTAAGGATTATTAATTTGTTTCTGGAACGCTTTTATACTTACTATTATCAAAATGTATACATTATGTTTTTATGTTTTCTAATTCTACTTGAAAAAATCTGCAGTCATGAATCTGGCACACCTATTTATTATATCTTAAATGATTCAAAACAAAAGACCTGAAGTAAATGGTCTTACAGATAATCAGGTCAAATAGAGTTATATTTTGATTAGCTCGGACATGTTTATACTGTTTTCTTTAGCATGTCTAATTTATATTTTTACATTGAGAACTATGGATGAAAATCTATCCTGTAAGCAATACACGAAAAACAGATTTCACAAAAACCTGTATATATACACACACACTATATAGATATAATAAATTTGTTTTGGGTAGAGTCCAGTGTTTTCTTGTTACTGTACACTGTTCTGAGTTTATTACATATATTGTTGTTGATTTGAAGAAAATTATATTATGTGGTGGTTAAAAAAAAACTTGTCAAAATTGATCTTTACTGAACATTATTATTGTAAGAACACATAATGTAAGCTGTAAACAAAGAGGCCAACTGATATGATGGAGGGAGTAAAGAAAAGAAGAAGATGCGTATTAATCTTTAATTTTAATAGTTGGTACACATGAAACAAACATATTCTTTATAGAGAAAAACTGGCTGCAGCTAAAACATATTTGCTTCAAGACAGATCTTATGCAATTGGATTCATTTCATGTACAGAAAGATAATGCAAAGTTGGTGAAATCATCCGCCGATGGCGGATGTGTTTGATCGAAAGGTGCAAATATCGCAATGAAGCTGTAAACTAACGACACACCGCATTTCGCTCTCCAGACTACATCCTGCTACTTACAAAGCCCTGTTCAGGGCTTGGTAGCAAGAGATTGAGAACGAACGCAGAAGACGACGAGGTGAGATTAAATTTTCATTTACATAATACTCGTTTTTGGGGTAAAAGTTATATGTACCAGGTCTGTTAAAAAAGATGCAGAACTTTTTTGAGCTTGCCTGAAACCTAGTCAACTTTGTCTCGTTCTAACTACTCCCCTCCTCTATTAATACATTGCTCCAGATGCTATTCCCATGCAGTGAAAGAAGTCCTGGCAAGCTTTTTTGGGGGATAATTTGTACATTCATTTGTCGATTCGTCTACAAATTGCCCTTAATTTTTAAATGGTTTGAATTCGTCGTCCTTTCAAGCTGGATTTCAGTTTGGGGAAATAGAAATGTCTGTTGGGGCCAGGTCAATAGGATAGCTGAGGAAGTGCATTATCTTCTTTTTGCCAAAAAGTGTGTACAGAAAGGAAGATTGAAGAACTTCTTGAGCAAATTTTAAGATCTTTCCAAGTGTAAATGGAGTATTTTTATTTTTATTTTTTTCGTTTTACTTATTTCTCTATTCCCCAAGGTGTTGCGCTATGTTTTTATTGTGCATCTGTGGGACCAGTGCATCTGACTTCGGCATGCATTTTATGTAGGGTCTGCTTCCTCCTGCATTTTCTAAGAGTATGCATCCCCGGGGTAACGGCCGCTGCTGTGATGGGGATTGAACCCAGCACCTTTGGGGTTGTGAGCCGTGTCACTTAACCTCCGGCCCACGCCGCCCCCTAAGTAGTTTCAGTGATCATGGCGATTTGTACCTTTCTAAGCACTCGGGAAAACATAAACAGCAGAGGAGAAAGATAAGCAGTAGACAATCAGTGTTTGAGCTTGTTCCACCCAGTTGAAACATTTGCTTTGCTGCACGAAAGAAACATGTTTGGACATTCAACCATGCCTTCCAAAAACAGTGCTGCCATTGGCATGTCCCTTCTCATGCATAACTTGCATCCATGAAATATAGACTTGTAAAGTAAAGTAACCTATAGCATTACTGCCATAGGGGTGTGAGGTGTTAGCGATCTCACATTTCAAAGGCTCGGCTATATGAGGGCGGTAGCCATCTCAACACCATCGCCGCTTTTACTTCTCGGACTGAACCGGTACCCATTTAAGGCTGGGTCGACCCGGGAGCCATTGCGGTCTGAAAAAAACATTACCGACTCAACTTGGGAATGACCACAGGACCACTCAGATGCGAAGCCAGCGTGCTAACCACTCAACTTGGGAATGACCACAGGACCACTCAGATGCGAAGCCAGCGTGCTAACCACTGCGCTGCGTGGCTCCACTGAAATATAGACTTAGACAGATACAAATGTATATTATTCATGGCACTAAACAACCAGAGCATTGTGTTGTCTGGATAGCAAGTTGTGTATGACCTTTACCTATTTATTACTTTTTAACTGTAATTTAAGTTTTTGGAGGCGTTTATCTTCATTTTTGTTTTGCTTTTTTTACTTTTTGCCTATTTTTACATGTCACAACAGTTTTTCTTATTTGAACAAAACTTTTGTAGTGATACTCAATATTATGTATACATTTATAACTCTTTGTTACGGTCATATTTGATAAAACTTTACTCTGTGGTAAACACTATGCTTGTTATTATTGAACTCACCTTTTAGTGTAATAAGAATTTCTGCCAAAATCGGATGTGTAAAACCGAAAGACATAGCTATCACAGCCTCATTGTGAACTGCGACACGTTACAAATGTTCTTTCCAGAACAAATGCTGAAAAAGAAATGAGCTTAAAACTATATTGTCCACCATTGATATAGTGGGACATTGCGTTATTATTACACATTTTACTCATATTTATTTGTAGTTTTTTTTTTCTTTTTTTTTTTTTTGGTGGTATTATATATTAAATGAGTATCTAAACTTAGTAGTGGATACTTACTTATATGATGTCACTTTGATATGCATTTAGTAACTATTTTTTCTGTGCTTTTTACAAGTATCAAATTTGCGAAATATCTACACTTTAGTTCAGCATCATGTCAGTGGATTTTAAAAATGTATTCAGCATGCCTCTTTTGTATTTAACAGACTGTTTATTTAAATGAATATAAACGGTAATCTCAGAAGAAATCTCATTTTTATTTGTATTCAATTGGTGCTTCTATTAAGACCTTTAAAAACCGTTTATACATTTACTCATGTGAATTATTTTATCCTTAAGATTAGCACTACATTTACAGATATAAATAATTTATTCAACATGCTACTAATTATAATGAACACAGTTTTCTTTTGTCAAATCTCATAAAAATAGCTTACTCTTAAAGGTACACAATTTATTCTCCTAGCACCCTTCACCTCCCTCCTGACCAAGTTTTGGAATTTAGTCCTGTAAATTTTTTGGTTAAGTTGATATTAACCTGCTTTGATATTGTGTACACTTTGTGAGTACAAAATGTCTTAAATGAAAGGTGTTTATTCTCAAATATTTCTCATTGTACCAGCACCTGTTTTGCCTCTGTTGTAGAAGTTTGATTAATTCCATTCATACTGATCTCACCACTCACTATTGTGGTGTAATAATTTATTCTGCGTGTAAAAGAATGTGGGGACTGATTTTTTTTGTGTGGAAAAATAATGTAAAAATTTGTTCATTGGTTGTTCTGTTTAATAATGCATCCTTTCTTTGTGTTAATTCTGCTTTCTGTAATCAGTGGCTCTTCTAACATCCTGAGACATTCTTGAAAAGGTGAACAGGGATCCTCCTAGCTGTACTGCAATGTGAGGCACCTCAGTAAGCTCACGTTCTTCTTCTGCGTTCGGACTCAATCTCCCGCTGCCAAGTCCTGAACAGGGATATGCAAGTAGCAGGATGCAGTCCAGAGAACAGAATATGTTGTGTCACTAGTTTACAATTCGACACATCTGTCTTTGGCAGCGTAAGCTCACCATTCTGGGGATTACAGTGTTGATCCCAACTTGTTGGCCAGACTGATGGCACACAGCCTGTTTCCTTGAGCTCTATGAGGAAGATATGTGGGATCTTGATCAGTATGTTTCACCAAGCCCTGATGTTACTCTTCACTCCCACCTTGATCAGTATGTTTCACCTGACCCTGATGTTACTTTTCACACCCACCTTGATCAGTATGTTTCACCTGACCCTGATGTTACTCTTCACTCCCACCTTGATCAGTATGTTTCACCTGACCCTGATGTTACTCTTCACTCCACTGGTCATTCTAAATTACTTTCATAAGTGCATTGTTTTTATTATTATAGGTTGATTATTTTCTGCTTTATGTCTTTTTTAAGATCAACTCACATTATTTTGTGTGCTCGTGTGATCGGGAAGAAATAGATTAAAAAGCAAGTGTAAACCTGATACAAATACATCATTGAATAAATTGATTAACTGTCTTCCAGATTAATACTACTATTAAGATAATTGTTTGTCATGCTTAGTGGCTTTGATGACCAATTCCTTCCATAATTGCCAATCTTCAAGCGTCAGTTCTTCAGTGCTTTCCCTGCCATTTTGTCATGTCATCCTATATCTTGTTTGTTTTATCTATATCTTTGCTTTTGTCATTTCTTCAGCGATCATCCTGAAAAGGACGATGTGCCGTAGTTTACAGCGAGGTTGCTATATCTGTGCATCCAGTTTCAGTTGGCTTTTTTGGGGCACCAGTTTTGCGTTGTCACTGCGATTCCATTTCTCTTAGATAGACTACACTTATACAGCCTGTTTCCAGGCCACCACTTTGAATACGGTCTTGGTCAGCTCTTCTTTGCTGACTCTGATACAAGCATCCAACTATGAGCTGGCTGCTGTCAGCTCATTCACTACGCCTTATCTTTGGCCCTGCATTTGTCACAAAGTTTTCCAGAACATTCTTTTATAAAATGAATAAAGATGATGTCAAATACTTGATAAATAATACAGAGAAACCAAGCAGAATAATGGAGATCATCAGCTCATCAATGTGATTAGAACTACTTCTTTCCTCCATCCTTTCTGCTTAGTTTGTTAGTTCCACTAAAGAGTTTATCTAGCTAAATGAAACTTTTCAAACAGATACCCAGCTCAGTTTTACTTTCCTTTGTCTGTTTGTGTCTGGTTTATAGTTTACAAGGTTATTTGAATTTATAGTTTATAATAGCTATTTCTATATGAAATTTTAGTTTACAATTACTATTTGTATCTGGATTTATAGTTCATGGGGTTATTTGTATCTGGATTTAAAGTTCATAATTTGTATTCTAATCACAAGGAATGTGTTTACTGCACCCTACATGATATGAAATACATTTTGCAGTGAGGGTTGTGTATTGGGCTGCCAACCTTATCATAATAGAACATTTTTTTTTGGTATAAGCTGCTGTAAGAACATGAAGATCAGACTTTTCTAAGAATAATTATACTGTATAGATAATATCTCCTAGGTAATAATAATTTGTCAATGAGGACCACCAATATCATTATATGTCACATACCTTGAGTATGTGTGTACGCTCGTGACTGATCAAGCCAATTTGAGCCTGGAAAAGTCTATGGTACGACTGGGAAACATAATCAGCAGTTGGCACTGAAATTGTCACTGCTTTGAATTTCTTGATTGCACGTCTATGCTGAGCTGCCTGGATACGGAGACCCTCGCTGAGTTCAATGCCATCTGTGATCATGCTCTTCCATGTCGCGCGATTGTGAGCCAGGTTCTCCCAGATGTTAATGTCCGTTTGACAGCACTTAAGGAACTCTTTCACACTGTCCTTGAAATGCTTTTTAGGATGTCATTGTGATTGATCTTCTTTACTCAGTTTGCCATACAGGAGCCTCTTGGGAAGCCTTTCGTCTGACATTCAGGCAAAGTGGCCAGCCCATCTCAATTGGGATTTTTGCAGAAAGGCATGAATACTTTGCATGTTGGCTCTGGACAGCACTTCAGTATATGTGATATGGTCCTGCCAGCGTATATGCAATATGCGTCTCAGACAGTTTATATGAAAATGATTTAGCCGCCTGGCATCACCAGCGTAGACAGTCCAGCTCTCACACACATATAGCAGGTTGGGGACAATGGTGGCACGGTAGACTTTCAGTTTAGTCATTATGCTGATTCCTCAATGTTCTTGTACTTATGAGCGCATTCGGCCAAAAGCTGTGCTGGCCTTTGCTATTCTATTAGCCACCTCATCAACAATAGTCACTGATCTCGACAGCGTGTTTCCGAGGTAGACAAATTTGTCAACCGCTTGTAATTTCTATCTCTTCACTAACTATTGGCTGTTTATACGTTGTGCCTGGTCCCGGTTGATACATGACCTCAGTTTTCTTTGTGCTAATTGTCAATCCAAAGTTGTCACAAGCAGCAGAGAACCGGTCCATACCCAACTGCATTTTCCATTCTGAGCTACTGTTTAGAGCACAGTCATCCTAGGTACGGTACCATTCTCGTTAAAGTTAAGTTATATTGCTACATCTTGTCTGCTTCACCAAGTCTTTATAAGTTCATAAATGAGTGTTTTAAACACATCCAGCTGCAGAGGCGCAACATCATACTATATATTTTTGTAATGTCGGTTATACAAATGAATGATATATCTTGTGGTAAATTTCTTGTTTTTAGTATTTTAGTTGTTGACAAGTTCTATATTTAGTATTCTTGTTCAGTCATTTACATTATACTGATATTATTTGTTATTATTACTTAAGGATGTTGTTTCTGCCGAGACGAATGTGTCGGACCGAAAAGTGCAAATATCGCAGTCAAGCTGTAAACTAGCAACAACGCATTCAGTTCTCCAGACTACATCCTGCTACTTGCAAAGCCCTGTTTGGAGTTTGGTAGTGGAAGATTGAGAACGAACGAAGAAGAAGGATGTTGTTATTATTACTTTCTATTACCACCAAGTGTAAAATTCTGTAAAAAAATACATTGAAAGTAATCTAACGTCTGATGTTGTTAAGGATCTAGCAGCATGCGGGCTCTCTGCGTTCGGCCCATACCATGTAATGGTATCTGCATGTGTTCATCAGATGTTGGCTAGTGCCATACAAAGTGTTCCATGTATCTGGCCGCGGAGGAAGAAGCATTTTCCTAAAATTGTTGAGTGCTGAACATTCAAAGAGATGATGATAAACGGTTTCATATGGGTGTGTACACAGTTGACACTCAGGAGTATCTAACATCTGATGAAATGCACTGATTTACAAATGTTCATTATGAAAGTTTCATTTTTCTTATTAAAGACGTTATTTGGGTTCTTTGTTGTAATGTAACCAAACCAACTTTGAATAAAACTTATTACGTAGTAACTTCAACTGGCTCTATGTGTGTGAATTGTGAGCTGATTTAGTGTTGTGGATCAATTATTTAAGACTTGTTAAGGATAAGGAAGAACTAGAGATGCTCATGCAGAGGATAAATTCTATGTGAATTTTCGTCTTGAAAAGGATGTTGTGTCGAACTTTACAGCAGAGCTGCGATATCTGCGATTTTCGTCCTAACAGATTTCAGATTACTTTTTTTAGTACCAGCTTTGCCTTTCCACTTTGATCTCTATCCTTTGGACAGACTACACTAGTGGCTAGTGCAGCCTTGTTTCCAGAGCCGCCACATGACTCACTGACCAGGATGAAAGCAGCTATCTATGAGTCGCTAGCTGCTGGCAGCTCATGCACTGCTGCATCTTGGCCCCCTACGAAAATTTAATTATTGTGTGTGTATGTTAAGATGAAGTCTGGATATAAACAAAATTCTCCTAGTGGACACTGCCATAGGGAATGAAGTGTTAGAGACTTCATTGTACTAAGCCACAGCTTATATGAGGTGGGGTGGCCATTTCCCATCTATGCTGTCTTTTCTTCCCTAACAGTAGACCAGGTACCATTTACAAATGAACCCCTTTACAGATGGGTCAACTAGAGCTTATCAGCAACAATGGAAAGCGAGTGCTCTACACTAATCGGACGCCCAAAGTTTGGTTACCGTGACAAATATTGAAAGTCCCTGATCTTCAGGACAGCCCACAGCTTGGTGGATGAAGATTAACATTAAACAATCTCTAAAGGATCAATGACTACATTGGAATTAGGCCGAAAGGAAGAAATCTGATAGTATAGCAAAGTATTTTCTCTACATTAAAAAAAAGAGTGGAAAAGTGGCACTAAATAGGCATTCTCTATGGCTTACCTCTGCATCCAAAAAGGGTGGAAAAGTAATGACTAAGGTAAGGCATTCTCTCTGACTTACCTCTACATTAAAAAACAAAAGAGTTGAATAGTGATTATTAAGTAGATAACGGCATTCTTTCTCGCTTACCTCTGCATCCAATATGGATGGTAAAGTGACACTAAGTAGATAAAGGCATTCACTCTGGCTTATCAAACGACAACCATATCATCCCTATCGAGGACTTCGTCTGCTTGAGCAGCAAACAGACATGTGACGTACGTAGCAGTCCTGAAGGATCGGTATGCAGCTTTGTCAATGAACTCGCTGCACAGAATTTGGTCCTAGCAAAAGTTCTTACTGGAAACCAAACTACGCCTTTACAAATCCTGCCTCCTTCCAATCCTTCTGAATGGCTCTGGAACTTGGACGGTCTTGTTAAAAGATAAGAAGTCTTGAAGCCTTTCATATGCGCATTCAGAGAAACATCCTTGAAATCCACGGGTATGACCTGGTTACCAACACTGAGATAGTCCTACAATAAACACATCTCAAGAATACTGTTTCTTGGATAGACGTTTCCACCTCTATATCTTCGGGAATGTGGCCCACCTTCCCCAGGATGTTTCAGATTCTACATCCAACTGTCAATATCAAGCATGGGAATCGTATCTTACATGGAGGTGCTCTTCTGGTCACCTGGCTGCGGAAAATCGCTTGCACCTCATCAGAACTATACTCCTCATAGATCTCGACAATCAAGGATCGACGCGACGGACCTTGGTCGATAAGGCGTATCACTATTATATTATGGAATACATGGCTAGCTGTTAGATAATTTGTATGCGCTGTACCATGTCAATAGAAATAAGATAAGAATGAATGACGGAATCCCAGATACGTTGAAAATAACCACAGGAGTAAAGCATGGATATATGGATTTAAATGAATAGCGTAATGAAAGGGCCATTGCAACACAGGAGATAGATCTAGCTCAATACATGCATTTCCTTTGCAGACGACCAAAACCTAATGTCTGAAAATGCGGGCAAGCTGGAGAATCCTAAGAGCGCATTTGGCTCAACCTGTGATACATATAATATGAAAATGAGTGCATCAAAGACAAAAACTAAGGACGATTAGCAGAATACCAAGTCCACTTAACCTAAGCGTAAATGACGTCAATCTTCAGTAGGCCCAAGAACTGAGGAGAAGTATTGTTACAGCGGGTGGAAAGTTTGATTTGGAAATTGAAACGAGATGTTAGAAAGCCCGAAACGTGAAATAATAACTGTCCTCACTTTAAATACCCGATGGGGTCCAAAATGCTGAGCAGTGTATGAGCTGCAGCGACCTATAGCTGACTGATAGCATCAGGGCAAGCGAACCAGAACTGCCAAGACCCTTCTACACCTCCACGTGGTGATCCTGCAACAGAATAGACTGGCTAATGAGAAGGGATCGAAAAGGGAAGGCTAACCTGGTACCCAAAAATGTCTGCTAAAGTCGGATGTAAAGTAAAGTAAAGTAAAGTATCCCATAGCATTACTGCCGTAGGGTTGTGAGGTGTTAGCGATCTCACATTTCAAAGGCTCGGCTATATGAGGGCGGTAGCCATCTCCTCTCCCTCGCCGCTTTTACTTCCCGGCCTGAACCGGTACCCATTTAAGGCTGGGTCGACCCGGGAGCCATTGCGGTCTGAAAAAAACATTACCGCCTCAACTGGGGAATGAACCCAGGACCACTCAGATGCGAAGCCAGAGCGCTAACCACTGCACTACGCGGCTCCATGGATGTGTTGGACTGAAATGTGCAAACATTGGAGTCAAACTGTAAACTATGACACAACGCATTCCGTTCTCTGGACTACATCCTGCTCCTTGCAAAGCCCTTTTCAGGGTTTGGTAGCCGGAAATTGAGAACGAACGAAGAAGAAACACCTAAACACCAGCTTGGCAATAAATCAACACTATATCCATACCTACTCTGTGCTACCAATGTCAAACTTTGTCCTTATTCAAGTCCACACGTACTCTGTGCTACCAATGTCAAACTTTGTCCTTATTCAAGTCCCCACGTACTCTGTGCTACCAATGTCAAACTTTGTCCTTATTCAAGTCCCCACGTACTCTGTGCTACCAATGTCAAACTTTGTCCTTATTCAAGTCCACACCTACTCTGTGCTACCAATGTCAAACTTTGTCCTTATTCAAGTCCACACCTACTCTGTGCTACCAATGTCAAACTTTGTCCTTATTCAAGTCCACACATACTCTGTGCTACCAATGTCAAACTTTGTCCTTATTCAAGTCTACACCTACTCTGTGTTACCAATGTCAAACTTTGTCCTTATTCAAGGCTTATCAAGAAAGAACAATTTTAAAGTGTCACCAGGAGAGATAACATGATAAATTATGACATTTGAAGTGTGGTGCGAAGTATCCCTTGTGTTGAATACATTTCTATGCAGAAAATACAATTGTTCGGTCATCTCATGAAATCGTCTTTTTCTTCGTTCGTTCTCAAACTACCGCTACCAAGCCCTGAAAAAGGATTAGCAAGAAGCAGGATGTAGTCTGGAGAACGGAATGCGATGTGTCGTAGTTTACAGCTTGGCTGCGATATTTGCGCCTTTCGGTCCAACACCAGTAGGCATTTTTTATTAGTATCTTCATCCCTAGTGAGACCTGATCACCATCTACTACAAGTTTACACTGCAAGACGACTTAGCTACAGTGCACGATTACGTACGCATGACAGATAGATATATATGCCAGAGTAATTCTACAAGGACATAAGGCGGTCCAAGTAAGGCGACTCCCCACGTCGCTCAGCGACACAAGTGGACGGACAACTAAACTAGAGTATATCAGACAGCACTTTTTCTTCATACATATTTCTTTACATGCAAAAGAAATTATGCATGCCATGAAATTATCGATCATGTTGGCATGCTCTGTTAATACAGAATGCTCAAATCTGAAATAATAAATACTCCTGAGTCACGTGATGTGTCAATGTTTCGTACGATACCGCCATCTTGTTTTGCTGCACTAATTACCACCCCTTTCCTGTGGTCCTTGGAGTGCGGATCTGGACTGTCAAGGTGTTTGGAACATCGCTGGGGTCCAGAATCGGATTAAAGAAATAATTCTGTTTCTCTCGATACAAAAATGATGGCGGGCCAAAGCATCATGGACCGCGTTTCGGCTGCAAGGCACAGCATCGCTGGTCAGGGTCTTGCTAAATCAGTTTGTAAAGCGACCACTGAAGAAATTATAGGTCCGAAGAAGAAGCATCTAGATTGTGAGTATTGCCAGTGGGACACACCCACTTTTATGAAGTAAACTTACAATAATGAGATTAATCGTTATATATATATGTACCTAGAATAGTAATGGAGAAATACGTTTTTGTGTTTTGACTTGGATGGTTAAGTTTGATGTAATTTAAAAATTATAATATAGTCCAGTCTAAATACTAAATATTAAAAAAAAATATTCAATAAAATGAATAACTGAGAGCAAAAAAGTCTTTTACTTTTGTCAGTTTTAATCTCAGATTTCACAAAAAGCTACATTTAAATCTATGCATATCCGTCACGCACGAAATCACAGTTTAGTTATACATTAATAATTTTTTTTCTTAAACTTTAGCAAAGACACACAAGACTAAGGAAAAATATAACAATAAACAGACAAGCTTGTTAATCAACTTAGTACTTAGACTACTTAGAGTTAGTGTGCCACCTTTGCACCATGTTTTGAAAAAAGAAAATAATTGCAATTTATAAATGCATAAGAATAAGATTACGCCAAAAATACTTTCATTATTGAGTGGCAGAAAATGATTATAAATTTCATGTTTTTATTTGTTTTATAAATTTATATTTGTTTTATTTGTGTCACTGGTAGTGTCAGTATTGTAGCATGCATAAGTCAAGGTTTGGTTTTACTGAAACACTAAACATTTTGAAGCTGAAAAACACGTTTTAAAGATATAATTCATACGCACTCAAATATTTTATAAAGAACTGAAATTTGCATAAGGATTTATTTGAACTGTTATAACAACAATAAAAATGTAGAAAAAAATGGTCAATATTTATTGTATCATATCAAGTTTTGTTCTTGCATAAAAAGTTGGCAATAATGTTTAGTTCAATTGTCTCCTAATATGTATGTTTCATCATTTTTGAGACACTTTTTTTTCATTTCTTGTTTTCCTTTCTAAAGGTTTCTGAAATGTTCATTTGATTGCTGCTATGTCAATGATATGTACTCTATTCTTCGGTATATCCCCTTTCAAGAACAACGCTTTCTTCTCACTACTTCATAGTTGATTTACAAACCTAATACAACAATAAGGAATGCATTTGGACACTGTTAAATACCATTACAATTTTTGTAAAAAATTTTCAGGATCATACTGAATGCTATTTGGTCATTCCTGTTCTGTTCTTGACTTGTTTCATATCTTATTGAGTTTGGCTCTCAGTTTATGCATAAGAAGGTCTGAAGTGGACCACACCCCTTGTGCATGTATTAACCATGCTAGAGTTTATGTAAGATTTGAAACGGGACATACTCACTGACCATCGTATGACTGATGTAGTTAAAAACAACAGATCAGCAAACCTGATACTGCAAGAGTTTGGAATAAAATATAGGTTTACCAGGGAGAGAATGAATCAGTGTGTGATCAGGGATCAAGACCCTTTGCAGAGTATGAGTCTTCCTTGCAATCCATCTCTTATTTACTTCTTACTATCAGTTAATAATACTGTATGACCGTCATATTTTAGACTTTTGTCATATTGTTTGGTTCTGAAATTCATTTTATTAGCTTTTCTTCTCTGTTGCTGTTAAATAAGCAAGAATAAACAACCATACCTCACTTTTATATTTTCAAAAATATATGGGAGTTGTCTTGTGATCATCATCATCATACCTTCCTCTGCGTCCAGGCTTTTTGGTCACGCTGTTGTTGAATGCCCACAAAAAGTAAGGTTACTTTTTGTGTGCCCTGAAAAGGGCATTAAGTGGTGGGTTGCTGTAGCTTTAATTACATTCTGAATGTGCTGATGAAGGTGGACTGGGGCTCTCCAGGCTTGGCTTCATCTGCGTGTCGCTCGCTACTACAATAATCATGTAAATCCCCCACCTCTTTAGCCATGCTGCAATGAAAACAGCCCATTTCCAGGGAGAACTACATGGAAGTAGGGTGGGTGTCTTGGTCAGTATATTTTACCTACCCTGACTAACATTGTGCGATCAGAATGTTTTGCCTGACTAGGCGTTGGTCTCCTCTCCCTTCTTCCTCTTCTGCGTTCATTCTCAATCGCCCTCTACCAAGCTCTGGACAGGCTTTGCGAGTAGCAGGATGTAGTCCGTAGAACGGAATGCGCTGTGTCGCTAGCTTACAGCTTGACTGTGATATTCGTACCTTTTGGTCCGACACATCCGTCTTCGGCAGGTCTTCTCTCCTTATTTGGTCATGCAAGATCTGTAGTCCTATTGCTAGGAAAAGTCCACAATCCTGTCCAGGTCTGGGTGGCGACCACAAAGGCTCTGCGTCAGCTCGACTCCCTTTGTCCAGGTTTGGCATCATAGGTCTCTGAATGCTGGGCAGTCCTATAGGATGTTTTTGGGGGTCTGCACTTAAGTTCCACATGGGCACTCACTTGTATGTGATTTCTTGAGCCAATGTACATGGTCCAAAAATCTGCAGTGGCCTGTTCTCAAGGGAAAGATGGTGGTTTGTTGGTGGATTGAATCATGTCTATTGGTCACACCATGGGGATCAAGATGCTGCAGCGGTCAGCGACCCATAGCTGACTGCTAGTGTCAGGGCCAGCGAGCCATAGCTGCCAAGACCCTTCTACACCTCCACGTGGTGATCCTGGATAACAGGCTGCAACAGGGCAGACTGGCTAAGGAGAAGGGATCGAAGAGGGAATGCTAACCCGGTACTCAAAAAATTCTTGAAGTCGGATGTGTTGGACCGAAAGGTGCAAATATCACAGCCAAGCTGTAAACTATGACACAACGCATTCCGTTCTCTGGACCACATTCTGCTACTTAAGCCCTTTCAGGGTTTGGTAGTGGGAGATTGAGAACGAACGAAGAAGAAGAAGGTCACACCATGTTTTTTTTTCCATTTTGAGTTGTACATCTTAGATTGTTTGCCCCTACAGGATCATGGGGACCATCACTACAGATGTCTTCCTATACCAAAGAATTTGTTCTCTTGCAACTGTGGCATTTTGTTTTATGTAATTAGCAAGGTCACCACCTATTAATGCTCTTTGTGAATGGTAAAAAATTGTAACAGTGCTTGAGAATAATATATTTTGAACTAAACTGAGGTTTGAAATGGCAGTTTTAGTAAAATAAAAGAACTCTGTCCATAAACAGAAAATAAAAGTAAAAATTAGTGGCCTGGGGATTGAACTTTGTAACTTTTCTTTTATCTCATACGAAGAAATACATTTTGACTTGTGAACAAAAAACTACCTAATCAGTAAGTTAATTACAAACTATGAGACCATCCTTACTTGAAGTCTCGTAATAATGGTCCTCAAAATGAGTTCTGCTTCTGCAGGCTTAAATATCTGTTCAACACATTAAAAGTTGGCAAAGCGAAATTTGCTTATGAAGGTAGAAAAAACAAACATGTTTTCCAAGTCTATTATCTGCATGCAGCAGACACAATGGCTCTCTATCCAACCTAATTGAGCAATAAGCAATATGACGATGATAGAAATATGAGATAGGCCATCAAAATATGAAGGAAAGAGATGAGGTTGAGAGTGAACAGTGAGAAGACCGAATTACATTATTGGGCTGTGTTGTGCTATATAGTACACTGCTTTGCTAATGTAGCTCGCTGGCTATACACACTCCTGATCTGTCATCTCAGGCAGCTCTCCGTGTTAGTCTAAATCTCTGCAGTTTTCTGATTACTGATTCATCCGTTTGATTGTATTTAATGTTCCCACTATCTGTTCTTTAGAAGCTACCTTCTGCGTTCATTCTCAATCTCTCGCTACCAAACCCTAAACACGGCTTTGCGAATATCAGATGTCGTCCGGAGAAGGAATGCGTTGTGTCACTAGTTTACAGCTTGACTACAATATTTGCACCTTTCTGTCCGACACATCCATCTTCGGCAGTGGAAGCTACCTTTCTTCTTCTTATTTGCGTTCAAGATCTTTGGTCATGCAATATGTGCAGGCCAGTTATGATGAAGTCTGTAGTCTTTACTAGGTCGGAAAGGCTGCCCCAAAGCTTTTGTCTCAACTCCGCACCCTCTGGCCAGATCTGGTATCTCATTTCCCTATAGAGTCGGCATTCCTGTAGAATGTGTTCAGGATTCTGGCTCCCTGTTCCACATGAGCATTCATCGGTGTGTGAGATCTTCAGTCGGTATAGATGTTCTAGTAGTCTGCAGGGACCAGTTCTCAGACAAAATAAGGTAGTTTGTTGGTTTCTTTTGAGTTGGTGAATTGGGTCTGGTCTACTGCTTATGTTCATGTCGTTTCTCCATTGGTGTATATACTGGTTTCTGATGATGTTATTGATCTCTCTGTATGGTACTCGAAGAGTATATTGTGTCTTTTTTACTGCCATCTTTTGCTAAAGCGTCGGCTCTCTCATTTCCTGTGATTCCGCAATGGTAGGGTAGCCATTGGAGCGCTATTGTTGAGGATTTTAAGCTACCATATCAGCTCTTCTATTTTTGGGACTAGGACAGTAGATCAATTGAAGTCTATGTTTGTATGCTCCGGACCTTTCAAATCATGGGTTGAGAGTCCGCACAACTACCACCATTCCTGATTTCTGGAGTGTGATATAGCAGTGGGACTTACTTGAAATCCTGGTTTTCCAGCAGGCAGATGTATGCCTGCAGCCAGATAGCTCAAGCTATCAGTAGTATGTTATTTATGCGATTTTATTTCCTGCGACTTACTAGACCTGGGGGAAGGTAGGTGGCACATTTGGTAGGAATTTCATGTAAAGTAAAAATCCGATTAACACGTCAGTGTGGCATATTGGGAATATAGTGTTGGGCACATGTTTTTCTTGACTACCCAGACAGTGGTTAACCAACTGATCTTTTCAATTTTTTCAACTGTGGTTGGTTGTTTTTCATACACAGGACCTCCAGGTTTATCGTTTGTCTCCGACAGAACTAGGGACTAAATCTCACCTCCCATGTGACCAGGCATTGCTTGAACTTGCGGATTTTTAATGTTCACTGTTTTGAGTTTTCATTCGTTTCTTGAGAGGCCCTACCTCTCTGCTATAGTGGGAAGTAAAGTAACCCATAGCATTTCTGCCGTAGGGGTGTGAGGTGTTAGTGACCTCACATTTCAAAGGCTCGGCTAAATGAGGGCGGTAGCCATCTCCTCTCCCTCGCCGCTTTTACTTCCCGGACTAAAACCGGTACCCATTTAAGACTGGGTCAACCCAGGAGCCATTGCGGTTTGAAAAAACATTACCGCCTCAACTGGGGAATGAACCCAGGACCACTCAGATACGAAGCCAGCGCGCTAACCACTGCACTACGTGGGTTTAGAGACAGCAAATTAAATTGATACATCCTTTGCTTTATGGAATTATATATGCAATTCTGAAAATCAGAAATGATGGGTCTTAGCAAGGATGATTTACTAGCCTGTGATTTTAATCCACAATTCAGCTCTGTTGTCTCTGCCGAAGACGGATTTGTCGGACCGAAAGATGCAAATATCGCAGTCAAGCTGTAAACTAGCGACACAGCGCATTCCGTTCTCCGGACTACATCCTTGTACTTGCAAAGCGCTGTTCAGGGCTTGGTAGTGGGAGATTGAGAACGAACGAAGAAGAAGAGAAGAGCTCTGTTGTCAACAGTTTTCATTTTTGTTATTAGGAATACCAGAATTCCTATCATTTGTTTGTTTAGAACACTTAATTGGGAGAGGAGACTTTAACGTCTGGTCAGGCAAAACATACTGATCAGACATATTAGTCAGGGTCAAGTAAAACGTACTGATCAGACATATTAGTCAGGGTCAGGCTAAACGTAGTGGCCTAGACTCTGATGTGGGGAACTGAGACACTAATCCAGTCAGGCACAACATACTGATCAGGACGTTGTGTCAGGGCCAGGCACAATACCCTGACCAAGACCACAATCTCTCTTCCGTGTAGTGTTCCCTGGAAACAGGCTGTTTTTAATGCAGCCTGGCTGAATAGGTGTGTGTCGATGTGATCCCCATAGTAGTCAGCGCCACACAGATGAGGTCAACCATAGCACAACCGCCTAGGGAAGTGTGCTCAGCACGCCCGGGATGTGAGAAAAGCTACTACAACTTGCCACTCAGCGTCCTTATCAGGGCGGACAAAAGAGCCAACTTACTCATTGTGGGCATTAAACAACAACATGACACTTAGTAATGAAGTTGCTGAGGACGGATATGTTGGACTGGAGTGTGCAAATATCGCAGTCAAGCTGTAAACTAGCGACACAGCGTATTCCGCTCTCCGGACTACATCCTGCTACTTGCAAATCCCTGTTCAGGGCTTGGTTTCGGGAGATTGAGAACGAACGAAGAAGAAGAAGAAGTGGAGACTTGCAGTGTTGGCAATGCAATTAGTTACTTTTGATCAGTTTTTATTCTTGTCTTTTTTGATGTTTATTATGAGTACATGTTATGTTTGTCTGCTTTACTTAGTCACGCCTCTTCTGCCTCTTTGGGGTGATGAGGTCATTTTATACTTTTAATTGAGTGTGCAGACAAACAGGTGATTGACCTGTTGTGTCCTTGCATGTTGAATGGACTGCATCCTTTTGGTCTTCATTCCAATTTTGTTATATCTATAATGTTTGCCTAAACAGTGACAAATACACAGGTATTTTCAATTTTCTGCTGTCAAGGGTCCTTTTATATGTACATGATCTCTGACTTTATCATCCATCTCCAATAGGACCAGGGGTGGATCCCACCTCCTTTGAGACCAGGGGATTTGTGGAATTTGAACTACCCACTACCCATCTTTTTTTGCACCTTTATTCGTTTCTTGATATATTGGCACTTTACCTCACAGCTTTAGTGACTCCTGCACAGAATATTTCTGAAACAAATATTAGACATGCATTTGAGCACTTGTATCGTTTAGTTGATAAAAAAAAAAAAAGCTAATCGATTCACGATTTTCATCTCCCCCCCCCCCCCCCCCCCCCCATTAAAATATTTATAATATACATAAATGTTTAAATGCGGTATGCATTTGGTCCAATGCCATCCACTACTGGAGGGTGCGATTACATTACATTGGCAGCTTGGATCGTTTTTCAGTTACTGTATAATTTGTTGATACGTGGAGCTTTGCCAGTTTATGTTGTTAATGTTATATTCTACTGTCATTTGTTGTCCTCGCACGAGAGGTCACTAATGTTTATAAGAGAAGCACCAATGTAACCTTCCAAGCATATCATTAAAGGTGACTGAAGAGAGTTGTACATGGGTCTAGCTATCTCATCATGTAAGAACACTGCTATTTCTTCTTCGTTCGTTCTCAATCTCCCGCCCTGAAAAAGGGCTTTGCAAGAAGCAGGATGTTATCTGGGATAAATACCTACGTTGTTTCGTAGTTTACAGCTTGACTGTGATATTTGCACCTTTCGGTGCGACACATCTGACTTCAGCATGGCATTTTTAAGTACCGGGTTAGCCATCTCTGTTCGATCTCTTCACCTGAGCCAGTCTGCTCTGTTATCCGCGTTAAGGTGAAGGGTCTTCGCAGCTCTGGCTCGCCTGCCCTGACGCTGGCAGTCGGCTATGGGTCGCTGACCACTGCAGCTCATGCACTGCTCAGCATCTTGACCCACACCACTTCTATTTAAACCTCCACTGCAAATACTGGAGTACAAGCTTCATTCAAAGGGACCAGTTGCAGT
Organism: Ariolimax columbianus; assembly: GCA_036924085.1. NCBI lineage: Eukaryota > Metazoa > Mollusca > Gastropoda > Stylommatophora > Arionidae > Ariolimax > Ariolimax columbianus. Next base: position 69,243,033 of record JAVGWX010000011.1, read on the forward strand.
AGTGACCGTGTACTTCAATAAGTAAAGCAAAAAAAAAAAAAAAAAAAGCTACTAAATTCATAAACTGTTTCTTAACTTAACTTAACTTAACATCTTTATACTGGTTTAGAAGACCCTGCAGAGTCTGTATACAACCAGTTACTTTTACATCACCTTGCTCTAAAATCTATGCGCATCCAGTTTATTCTTAAATGCATTAACTGTCCCTGCCTCCACTACCTCCCCTGGCAATGCATTCCAAGCAGACACCACTCTCTGACTAAAAAAATATTTCCTAATATCTAACCTGGACCTCTCTTTAGTCAGCTTGTAGCTATGCCCTCGTGTTATTGTAGGTGGCTGTATTTAAAAAAAACTTGTTATAGTCTAATTTATCGATTCCTCTGATTCTGCATATACAAATTCCTTTTTTGTTTTAGTGCCCTTCGATTTCATGTGTAAATGTATCCCTGTCGTATGTCGAGCAAATTGTCACGTTGTCTCTACTTGAAACTGTCAACCTGATATCACCACTTGCCATTCTAACAGTCCTTCTTTCCCACCCACAAGGACGGAAGTAATTGATGTTGTGGTAATATGACCTTGTCTGTCGGTTGTCTTTGATGACTCGCTTCATAGTCGGATTGTTTAGTGCTGTTGGTTTTGCTAGTAGTACATTCATACAGCGCGGGGATGCATTCCAGGCAAAAGGGATTTGTTTTGTAATAACTTTTTAAGAGTAGTAGACATTCGCAGGAAGCCTGCTGAACATGGAGATGTCTTGTGAGTTTGACAGAAGACTAAACGAAAAATACGTGAATAACAGCAGGTCGTTTTACTGTGGATATAAAGAAGATAACTCTTGGGCAGATACATATTTCAAGATTCAAGAACACCATGTTTTAAATGGTGATGAAGTGCTAAAAAAACTTAACTATTACTTAGCTTTTGTCAGTGAGACAGGTACGTAAATGACATTGCCAGCAACCTCCACAAAAGTACCCACTATTTCCTCTACGCTGATGAAACACAAGGCCATGTGGACTACTGAAAAACACATGACTACAGCCAGTACACGATTGCAATGCTCTGTGGCAGCCCTTGAAAGATGGTCCAAGACCTGGCTACTAAAAATAAATGAACAAAAAACAACACATACTATCTTCTCCCTATCAAACACACGGCAGCAAGTAAAACTCCAATTAAATGGAAAAGAGATACGGCTAGATGAGGCTCCAGCCTTCTTAGGAGTTTCCTTAGACCGACGTCTCACCTGGAAAGAGCAAATTTTAAAGACCCAGCAGAGGGCGAGGCTACGCATGTCCATCATGAAGAAACTTGCTGGTACTGCTTGGGGTGCTGATGGAAACGCACTAAAGAAATTATACACAGGCAGAATGAGACCAGTTTTGGAGTACGGCATTGCAGCTTGGTCCACGGCATCCAAATCAAACTTTGACAAAATAGGGCGCACCCAGAACCAAGCAGCCCGTATCATAACAGGAGCCCTGAAGTCCACCAAAATAAAATACATGGAAGCTTTGACTGGGCTACAGCCAATGGAAGACCGCCGAGACTGCAGAATCCTACAGCAAGCGGAAAAATTCAAAAGAATCATTGATCACCCGATGCATCACAGACTAAATGGGTTGGGACGCGGCAGGCTAAAAAGTAAAAGTTTTACAGTCCAGGCAAAAGAGAAGATTAAAAACAATGCTGTACTCTTAAACGAAAAAAATAAAACAAATACTAGCATGCTCCATCCTCTGCCTCTGGAAAGGAAGACCGCTCCCTGATATTATTTGCAATATCCCCAAATCCGAGAACAAAAATACACATAGTTACAAATTACATCAACCAACAATTTTCGCCAACAGCCTGGACGCACGCCTATACGGATGGCTCAGCCAAAGATGCCATTGGAAACGGGGGAGAAGGCATCACTATAAAACTAAAAAGCAAAGAATACTCAGCAGCATTTGCCACTGGGAGACGCTACAGCAATTTCAGTGCCCCAAGACGAGCAGCTGAAACCCTTATAGACCATAAGGAGCAGGCAGAAAAGGAAGTGATCATTTTCACAGACGCCCTCGCAGTGTTAATGGAGCTCAAGAACCAGCACAAAAATGAACTCTGTGCTCTGGCAGATTCACTCGAACACCTGTCCCAGTGCTTAAAAAAAAGCACAGTCCAGTGGATACCAGCCCACTGCAACATTCCAGGCAACGAGGAGGCAGACATACTCGCCATAGAGGGAAGAATGCTGCAGCAGAGTGATACAGAAATCACATACAATGAGACAAAAGCATTCACCAGGGCAACGTACAGTGCAAAATGGAAAAAAGACAACCCTGGCCACATAGAAAACGATGCCTACCATTAACTTTCCAGGCGAGACCAGGTGATAATTCTCCGGCTACGCACAGGTCACAACAGGCTTAGATGTCATCTGTACAAGTTCAAGATTGGCACTACAGACCTTTGTGCCTGCGGCACAGCCCCCATGAAGGCAGAACATATTTTGCAGTCCTCTCCACTGTATACCGACAAAAGAAGTAGCATTTCGCAAGAGCCAGTGTCCATCCACGAGAAGCTGTACGGAAGCGTACAGAGCCTTTAGTCGACCGCTGCCTTCGTTAGAGTCATTGAAGTTGAGGTATGAAGATGATCGAGGAAGAAGAAGTGAGACAGGTTACCTGGTTCTATTATTTGATGCATTGCCGTCCTTAACTGTAAATGAGTTAAGTATCCGTGTGTTGATTGTAAGATTGGATTGTAGGAAGAGTATGATATGTACCCGGTCTGTTTAACCGAATTGAATGATATGTACCTGGTCTGTTTAACCGTTCGGACACTCTCGCATGCATATACATCGTATTACTAAAATGGTTAAAACACTTCTGTACATTACAGCACTAGGTTATGCGTTGTTCAGAGGACGTTGACTGACAGACAGCATACACGTTTGTGCAACGATCGATTGATTCCGCAACCCTTCCTCGCCCATTTCTCACGCCCGCTGTGGCGATTGGTTACGGCCAGTGTTTGGTTGCTGATTCCCGCGCAACGATCGAAAGTATGGGATGATCGCTGCTGCCATGCCTGGGCCGCGAATGTGGAAAGTAATGGGGGTTTCTTGTTGAAGGGAGGGGAGCTTGTCTCTCGTCTGGTTAACACAAATAATCTTAATAGGCCCCACTGTTTGTACTTTTCACTCATTACACACGCACACATAGCGAGTTGTTGCTATGTCATCGGATGAATGTTAATGAATATTGCTCCGCCTAGCCATGGGATGGAGCCACTGTACTCATGGTATCAATGCGTTGCACGATTTCCGTGCATTAAACTGAACGTTCAACCTAGCAGCATCACTAGGTTTGTATATTCTAATGAAAGACATACCATGTCTTGTCGGGGCTTTATTTATCCTTTGAACACTCGTATAAACTTGGCAACCGTATTTAGGATAATCGTACGAGGTGGTGGGGGTAATATGTTTACAGTGAGGTGTCTGGTGAGCTTTGAAAGAGGAAAGGGATCAATTGCAGGATTATTGACCTTTTATCTAGTTCCGGGGCACTATGACATTGCTGAGGGCAATCTGACTCCTCCTGAAATAATCGTATACTACCTTTGGTACCAACACGAGGTTGCTCGGCATCATTATGAAAGTAGGTCATTAAAAAAAAACAACCTTTTCGCCTACCTTCCAATCTCTTCATTCCAGCATTCCCGCCAAAACACGAAACGACGTGGTCGAAGCGACCTAATCACCTGGGCAAACTCTACGGAGATACGAATAATTCCTGGATTATCACCAGTTTATTAAAAACATATTCACGTTGATGTACGGGAAAGCGCATTATGCGATTTATTGATTTGAAAGAAAATGTTGGTGTTAAGATTATAAGAAAATGACGTCATAAGAAACTATTGATAAATGGTTCAATCAAATTTTGAACAAAGCAAATATTTTGGCTCGTCTGGAATTTTAACCAACGACCTCTCGCATCCTAAGCGAAAATAATAATAATAGCCGTCCATCGCAAGCTATGATGACAACAGCAATCAGACATATTGTGTTGCACTTCACCGTTGAGCCCGAAGGTGGCTGTGTAGTCAAATTCTGGCACGGAAACCACTTCCTCATACGTAGTATTTAATGTCAGAATTAGACATGTGCGTCTCAGTTGTTTTGTCTTTTCGTAAAGTGGAGCTGCGTAGCGCAGTGGTTAGCGCGCTGGCTTCGCATCTGAGTGGTTCTGGGTTCATTCCCCAGTTGAGGCGGTAATGTTTTTTCAGACCGCAATGGCTCCCGGGTCGGCCCAGCCTTAAATGGGTACCGGTTCAGTCCGGGAAGTAAAAGCGGCGAGGGAGAGGAGATGGCTACCGCCCTCATATAGCCGAGCCTTTGAAATGTGAGATCGCTAACACCTCACACCCCTACGGCGTTTCTTCTTTGCTACGGAGGCCCGACGTTTCCACGCAATGGAGGTACCTCTGATGGTGGTTCCACGCCATGTGCGAGGCATTCCCATGAGCTTGAATCGATGTATATATAATTTGAGGGCGTCTTTGAAGCGTCAACGACCAGACGCAGACCCTCTTTCAGCTCACCATACATTCGTTGTTTAGGCGTGCGGTTGTCTGGCATGCTCACGATGTGGCCGGCCCACCTATCTTGGTATTCTGCAACAGTGTGTGGATGTCTGACATTTTTGTCTTCACGAGGATCTCGGTGTCTGGTACCCTGCCACTGTATTCTCAACAATATACGGAGGCAGCTTGCATGAAAGTGGTTTATTTTCCTAGCATGCCCACTGTTCACAGTCCACATCTCACTGGCATACAGAAGGGTGGTGAGTACTACTGCTCAGTAGACTTTGACTTTCGTATCAAGACTAAGACCCCTCCTATTCCAAATTTGTTCCGCATCCTCCCAAAGGCAGAACTGGCCTTGGAGATTCTGTTACTGACCTCAGAGTCAATAGTAGTATCCCAGGAGAGAGTGCTGCCAATGTGAATGAAGCTGTCTACTGATTGGAGGCGCTCATTCTTGACTTCGATAACTGGGTCGCGATATGCATCACTCGGGGCAAGCTGAAACACATGTATATGTCTGTATGTCTCTTTCGGTGCTGGCAGCGAGGGCACAGTCATCAACAAAAAGCAAGTTTAAGATGGATGTGTCATTTACCTTGCTGTTAGCTTGTAGTCGCCTGTGGTTGAAGAGTTTTCCCTAGGTTCTGTATTTAATTTCCTCTCCGTCGTGGATACAACCCTGAGAACTAACACCGAGCACGGCAGTAAACATTATGCTGAAGAGTATTGGGGCTAGTACACAGTCCTGCTTGACACTATTTGAACCAGGAACGACATTTGACGTTTACCCATCACTCAGCACATGAGCATTCATACCGTCGTGGAATTGTACCTTTGTCTGGTCCACGAAAGTCATGGACAGCCCACGTTGCTGCTCTTGTCATTTCTCTGAAGTTGCCGAGCCGCGAATATTATATCCACAGTTCCGCGACCCGATCTGAAGCCACATTCTCTCTGGAAGAAGACCATGTTCTAGGTGAACGATTAATCGGTTGAGGAGAACACGTGCCAGTATCTTGCCAGCAGTCGATAGGAGGGAGATTCCTCTGTGGTTGTCGCAGGATTGACGGTTTCCATTTCGCTTGAATAAGTGGACGATTGTAGCATCCTTCAGTTCTTGTGGGACAGTCGCAGTGGTCCATATTGTATTGTGGGACAGTCTCAGCTGCCCATATTGTGTTGTTCAACTCAGTTAGTCTCTGTGTTAGGACACAACTGCCTAATTTGTAGATTTCAGCCGATATCAGGTCCACACCTGCAGCTTTCCCATTTGATAGTTGTGTGATCGCTGCTCTGACCTCCTCGATTTTTGGAGGAAAGCCCAGTTCATTGTTCAGGGGTGTCTGAGGCAGGCGTTCTATGGCCTCGTTACAGGTGGAAGGCGATTGGTTGAGAACCGTACGGAAGTGTTCTGCCCAGCGTTCCAGTATTTTCGGTTTGTCTGTCAGCAGTTCTGAGCCATCTGCATTCAGAATTAAAGTTGATACGAGGGCTGAGGGCCACCAACCGTCTTTAAAGCGTCATAGTAGCGTTTTGTATCGTTTCTGTCTGCATAAAGTTGAATTTCATCTGCCTTGTTTCCCAATCACATGTCCTTCATTCGATTAGCCAATCAATCAAATCTTCCCAGCACACGTGGAATAAACAGACAAAAAATAGTAAAAAATATATTAAAGTAAATTTTCTGAACATTTTTTGTTCTCTTCACAATTTGCTCGTATATAATACATTCTAACCAATGATTACTGCCATGAAAGCTATTCTAACAACCCTTAGTAATATGAAAGCTATTCTAACAATCATTAGTGAAATGAAAGCTGTTCTAACAACCGTCACCGATATGAAAGTCGATATGACCAACCATTGCTGCTATGAAATTCTATTCAAATAAAAAGCTTCGTAGATTTATAGGGATAGAGCTTACATAAGACTGTTAAGAATCATACACATGACTGAAAAGGGTAACGATATGGAAGTACATGGCGCCAACGTATAGATGGACTTAATTTAACGAGAAAAGGAAAGTTAGAACACACACTAACAACTAGAGTGAGAGGGCTGGTTGTCACTGAGTAGAGTGGGGATCAAGATGCTGAGCAGCGCATGAGCTGCAGTGGTCAGCGACCCATAGCTGACTGCTAGCGTCAGGGCCAGCGAACCATAGCTGACAAGACCCTTCTACACCTCTACGGGGTGATCCCGGATAACAGGCTGTAGCAGGGCAGACTGGCAAAGGAGAAGGGATCGAAGAGGGAATGCTAACCCGGTGCTAAAAAATGCTTGCTGAAGTCGGATGTGTTGGACCAAAAGGTGCAAATATCGCAGTCAAGCTGTAAACTACGACAATGCATTCCGTTCTCTGAACTACATTCTGCTACTTAAGCCCTTTCAGTGTTTGGTAGCGGGAGATTGAGAACGAACGAAGCCAAGCCACCCCACCGAGTAGAGAAGTTCATAAAGAACAGTAACCTAACGCGCAAGAATGGAGATGGAAGCGACGACTGCAGCTAAAAGATTGGCTATCCAGGACCTCTTTAACAGGGGCATCCTTGGTTTCTGACCTTGCTTCGGCAAGTATAGAAGAGCTGGCTAAGGGCATAAGGGGATGACAGCTGTAGAGGAATCAAACCTGGAGAGGATCCACTGACCTGGTCGTTCTGGGTTTCAGGGCAACAAAAGAGCTGGCGTCACAGGCACCAATTATGGATACACTAGATATATACAGGAGTGACATTTTGAAGTCTATCAACGACCACCTGTTTGAAGTCTATCAACGACCACCTGTTTGAAGTCTATCAACGACCACCTGTTTGAAGTCTATCAACGACCACCTGTTTGAAGTCTATCAACGACCACCTGTTTGAAGTCTATCAACGACCACCTGTTTGAAGTCTATCAACGACCACCTGTTTGAAGTCTATCAACGACCACCTGTTTGAAGTCTATCAACGACCACCTGTTTGAAGTCTATCAACGACCACCTGTTTGAAGTCTATCAACGACCACCTGTTTGAAGTCTATCAACGACCACCTGTTTGAAGTCTATCAACGACCACCTGTTTGAAGTCTATCAACGACCACCTGTTTGAAGTCTATCAACGACCACCTGTTTGAAGTCTATCAACGACCACCTGTTTGAAGTCTATCAACGACCACCTGTTTGAAGTCTATCAACGACCACCTGTTTGAAGTCTATCAACGACCACCTGTTTGAAGTCTATCAACGACCACCTGTTTGAAGTCTATCAACGACCACCTGTTTGAAGTCTATCAACGACCACCTGTTTGAAGTCTATCAACGACCACCTGTTTGAAGTCTATCAACGACCACCTGTTTGAAGTCTATCAACGACCACCTGTTTGAAGTCTATCAACGACCACCTGTTTGAAGTCTATCAACGACCACCTGTTTGAAGTCTATCAACGACCACCTGTTTGAAGTCTATCAACGACCACCTGTTTGAAGTCTATCAACGACCACCTGTTTGAAGTCTATCAACGACCACCTGTTTGAAGTCTATCAACGACCACCTGTTTGAAGTCTATCAACGACCACCTGTTTGAAGTCTATCAACGACCACCTGTTTGAAGTCTATCAACGACCACCTGTTTGAAGTCTATCAACGACCACCTGTTTGAAGTCTATCAACGACCACCTGTTTGAAGTCTATCAACGACCACCTGTTTGAAGTCTATCAACGACCACCTGTTTGAAGTCTATCAACGACCGCCTGTTTGAAGTCTATCAACGACCACCTGTTAGATGACACAGCAATAGATGCATCAGCAATCCACAAACTGTAGATCTTTGATATCGAACGAGGTTCGAGCGGACTGGGGCGCAAGAGAGGACGGAGCAGAAGTGTGTACAATCAATGAGCTGCAAAAGCCTTGGTTGTCATTCTGTGTCAATCAATGATGTTTGTTGTTAGTTCTGTTCTTTTCCTAAGAATAGACCTCACTGCACTACAGAAATATCCATAGGTGCTCAGTTTCTCCCTAGGCCTCGTTTCTGTGAGTGCTTGTTCCTAAGAATTTGCTTAACTGCTCTCCAGACATGTGCTCAGTGTCTTTCTAAGCCTCATATAGTTTCTGTGAGTGCTTGTTGCCTTGTTCATAAGAATTGGAGAGAAAACATTGAAAAGAACACTATTCCCAGAGCTGATATAAACATCAGAAATGACGAAAAATGGTATCCAAACAGATGCAAAGAGACAATTACAGCACTGAAATATATTCAAAAGAGACACTCAGCCATAGCATTGACCCTCATTTTCTTCTTCTTTCGTTCGCTTGAAAATATTGTCTATATCTGCAATGTTGTCTCTTGTATAAACTTCACTGTCTTTTGTAGTTTACATACAGGTCCATAAAGTTCCTCTTCCAGTGTTATTTCTATGGTCCAAAGAGATTTTCTATTATCATATTCGGGGCAGTTCTGTAGTATGTGCTCTGCGGTCTGGGGTACCTGTCAGCATGTACACGCAGCTGAGTTGTCAATCTTCCATTTTTTTTTACATGTGACTGTTGTATTATGTTCTTAGGCGCAACACGACAGTTTGTTCTTGTCTGCTCATCTTATTCACCCTCATATTATTCAGATTGATCAGCACGGAGAGCTACGGAAAATGGGACATGAAATCTAAATCACAATGACCACTGCACACTTGTAAGCCATATCAGGGCTGAGGCACTAAGAACAGCTGTAATATCCGTTGTGGAAAAGAAAGACCACACCAGAGGTTTTTCTTACAGATTTCCTATCGGTCATAATGGCCCACAAGAACCACATAAAAAACGAATTGGACATATACTTTAGACAGTGAAAGTTCAGTGGTTTCTTGCAGACTGTAAGGTCGTGGAAAGGAGGAGGCAGATAGACTAGCCAAGAGGAGGGAGGCAGATAGACTAGACAAAGAGGAGGGAGGCAGATAGACTAGACAAGAGGAGGGGAGGCAGATAGAATAGCCAATATGAGCGTAAGATAGACTAGACAAGATGTGAGAGATAAACTAGACAAGATGAGAGAGAGGCAGGTAGACAAGTTGAAGGAAGCAGATAGACTAGCCAAAGTTTATGGATAGACTAGACAAGATGAGGGAGTTAGCTAGACTAGACAAGATGATGGAGGCAGATAGCCTAGGTGAGGGAGGCAGATAGACTAGACAAGAAATGGGAGTTAGCTAGACTAGACAAGATAAGGGAGGCAGATAGAACAGGTGAGGGAGGCAGATAGACTAGACAAGATGAGGGAGTTAGCTAGACAAGATAAGGGAGGCAGATAGACTAGGTGAGGGAGGCAGATAGACTAGACAAGATACGGGAGTTAGCTAGACTAGACAAGATAAGGGAGGCAGATAGAATAGGTGAGGGAGGCAGATAGACTAGACAAGATGAGGGAGTTAGCTAGACTAGACAAGATAAGTGAGGCAGATAGACTAGGTGAGGGAGGCAGATAGACTATACACGATGAGGGAGTTAGCTAGACTAGACAAGATAGGGGAGGCAGATAGACTAGATGAGGGAAGCAGATAGACTAGACTAGGTGAGGGAGGCAGATAGACTAGACAAGATAAGGGAGGCAGATAGAATAGCCAATATGAGCGTAAGATAGACTAGACAAGATGTGAGAGATAAACTAGACAAGATGAGAGAGAGGCAGGTAGACAAGTTGAAGGAAGCAGATAGACTAGCCAAAGTTTATGGATAGACTAGACAAGATGAGGGAGTTAGCTAGACTAGACAAGATGATGGAGGCAGATAGCCTAGGTGAGGGAGGCAGATAGACTAGACAAGAAATGGGAGTTAGCTAGACTAGACAAGATAAGGGAGGCAGATAGAATAGGTGAGGGAGGCAGATAGACTAGACAAGATGAGGGAGTTAGCTAGACAAGATAAGGGAGGCAGATAGACTAGGTGAGGGAGGCAGATAGACTAGACAAGATACGGGAGTTAGCTAGACTAGACAAGATAAGGGAGGCAGATAGAATAGGTGAGGGAGGCAGATAGACTAGACAAGATGAGGGAGTTAGCTAGACTAGACAAGATAAGTGAGGCAGATAGACTAGGTGAGGGAGGCAGATAGACTACACGCGATGAGGGAGTTAGCTAGACTAGACAAGATAGGGGAGGCAGATAGACTAGATGAGGGAAGCAGATAGACTAGACTAGGTGAGGGAGGCAGATAGACTAGACAAGATAAGGGAGGCAGATAGAATAGCCAATATGAGCGTAAGATAGACTAGACAAGATGTGAGAGATAAACTAGACAAGATGAGAGAGAGGCAGGTAGACAAGTTGAAGGAAGCAGATAGACTAGCCAAAGTTTATGGATAGACTAGACAAGATGAGGGAGTTAGCTAGACTAGACAAGATGATGGAGGCAGATAGCCTAGGTGAGGGAGGCAGATAGACTAGACAAGAAATGGGAGCTAGACTAGACAAGATAAGGGAGGCAGATAGAATAGGTGAGGGAGGCAGATAGACTAGACAAGATGAGGGAGTTAGCTAGACAAGATAAGGGAGGCAGATAGACTAGGTGAGGGAGGCAGATAGACTAGACAAGATACGGGAGTTAGCTAGACTAGACAAGATAAGGGAGGCAGATAGAATAGGTGAGGGAGGCAGATAGACTAGACAAGATGAGGGAGTTAGCTAGACTAGACAAGATAAGTGAGGCAGATAGACTAGGTGAGGGAGGCAGATAGACTACACGCGATGAGGGAGTTAGCTAGACTAGACAAGATAGGGGAGGCAGATAGACTAGATGAGGGAAGCAGATAGACTAGACTAGGTGAGGGAGGCAGATAGACTAGACAAGATAAGGGAGGCAGATAGACTAGGTGAGGGAGACAGATAGACTAGACAAGATGAGGGAGTTAGCTAGACTAGACAAGATAAGGGAGGCAGATAGACTAGGTGAGGGAGGCAGATAGACTAGACAAGATGAGGGAGTTAGCTAGACTAGACAATATGAGGGAGGCAGATAGACTAGGTGAGGGAGGCAGATAGACTAGACAAGAAGATGGAGGCAGATATAATAGCCAATATGATAATCAGATATACTAGACAAGATGTGAGAGATAAACTAGACAAGATGAGAGAGGCAGGTAGACAAGTTGAAGGAAGCAGATAGACTAGCCAAAGTTTATGGATAGACTAGACAAGATAAGGGAGGCAGATACAGGTGAGGGAGGCAGATAGACTACACAAGTTGAGGGAGTTAGCTAGACTAGACAAGATGAGGGAGGCGGATAGACTAGGTGAGGGAGGCAGATAGACTAGACACGATAAGGGAGGCAGATAGACTAGGTGAGGGAGGCAAATAGACTAGACAAGATGAGGGAGTTAGCTAGACTAGACAAGATAAGGGAGGCAGATAGACTAGACAAGATAAGGGAGGCAGATAGACTAGGTGAGGGAGGCAGATAGACTAGACAAGATAAGGGATGCAGATAGACAAGATGAGGGAGGCAGATAGACTAGACAAGATGAGGGAGTTAGCTAGACTAGACAAGATAAGGGAGGCAGATAGACTAGGTGAGGGAGGCAGATAGACTACACACGATGAGGGAGTTAGCTAGACTAGACAAGATAGGGGAGGCAGATAGACTAGATGAGGGAAGCAGATAGACTAGACAAGATAAGGGAGGCAGATAGACTAGGTGAGGGAGGCAGATAGACTAGACAAGATAAGAGAGGCAGATAGACTAGGTGAGGGAGACAGATAGACTAGACAAGATGAGGGAGTTAGCTAGACTAGACAAGATAAGGGAGGCAGATAGAATAGGTGAGGGAGGCAGATAGACTAGACAAGATGAGGGAGTTAGCTAGACTAGACAAGATGAGGGAGGCAGATAGACTAGGTGAGGGAGACAGATAGACTAGACAAGATGAGGGAGTTAGCTAGACTAGACAAGATAAGGGAGGCAGATAGAATAGGTGAGGGAGGCAGATAGACTAGACAAGATGAGGGAGTTAGCTAGACTAGACAAGATGAGGGAGGCATATAGACTAGGTGAGGGAGGCAGATAGACTAGGTGAGGGAGGCAGATAGACTAGACAAGAAGATGGAGGCAGATATAATAGCCAATATGATAATCAGATATACTAGACAAGATGTGAGAGATAAACTAGACAAGATGAGAGAGAGGCAGGTAGACAAGTTGAAGGAAGCAGATAGACTAGCCAAAGTTTATGGATAGACTAGACAAGATAAGGGAGGCAGATACAGGTGAGGGAGGCAGATAGACTAGACAAGTTGAGAGAGTTAGCTAGACTAGACAAGATGAGGGAGGCAGATAGACTAGGTGAGGGAGGCAGATAGACTAGACACGATAAGGGAGGCAGATAGACTAGGTAAGGGAGGCAGATAGACTAGACAAGATGAGGGAGTTAGCTAGACTAGACAAGATAAGGGAGGCAGATAGACTAGACAAGATAAGAGAGGCAGATAGACTAGACAAGATATGGGAGGCAGATAGACTAGGTGAGGGAGGCAGATAGACTAGACAAGATAAGGGATGCAGATAGACAAGATGAGGGAGGCAGATAGACTAGACAAGATTAGGGAGTTAGCTAGACTAGACAAGATAGGGGAGGCAGATAGACTAGGTGTGGGAGGCAGATAGACTAGACAAGATAAGGGAGGCAGATAGACTAGGTGGGGGAGGCAGATAGACTAGGTGGGGGAGGCAGATAGACTAGACAAAATACGGGAGACAGATAGACTAGGTGAGGGAGGCAGATAGACTAGACAAGATGAGGGAGTTAGCTAGACTAGACAAGATAAGGGAGGCAGATAGACTAGGTGAGGGAGGCAGATAGACTAGACAAGATGAGGGAGTTAGCTAGACTAGACAAGATGAGGGAGGCAGATAGACTAGGTGAGGGAGGCAGATAGACTAGGTGCGGGAGGCAGATATAATAGCCAATATGATAATCATATATACTAGACAAGATGTGAAAGATAAATTAGACAAGATGAGAGAGAGGCATGTAGACAAGTTGAAGGAAGCAGATAGACTAGCCACAGTTTATGGATAGACTCGACAAGATGAGGGAGGCAGATAGACTAGGTGAGGGAGACAGATAGACTAGACAAGATAAGGGAGGTGGATAGAATAGGTGAGGGAGGCAGATAGACTAGACGAGAGGAGGGAGGCAGATAGACAAGATGAGGGATGCAGATAGACTAGACGAGATGAGGGAGTTAGCTAGACTAGACAAGATAAGGGAGGCAGATAGACTAGGTGAGGGAGGCAGATAGACTAGACAAGATGAGGGAGTTAGCTAGACTAGACAAGATGAGGGAGGCAGATAGACTAGGTGAGGGAGGCAGATAGACTAGACAAGATACGGGAGTTAGCTAGACTAGACAAGATAAGGGAGGCAGATAGAATAGGTGAGGGAGGCAGATAGACTAGACAAGATGAGGGAGTTAGCTAGACTAGACAAGATAAGTGAGGCAGATAGACTAGGTGAGGGAGGCGGATAGACTACACGCGATAAGGGAGTTAGCTAGACTAGACAAGATAGGGGAGGCAGATAGACTAGATGAGGGAAGCAGATAGACTAGACTAGGTGAGGGAGGCAGATAGACTAGACAAGATAAGGGAGGCAGATAGAATAGCCAATATGAGCGTAAGATAGACTAGACAAGATGTGAGAGATAAACTAGACAAGATGAGAGAGAGGCAGGTAGACAAGTTGAAGGAAGCAGATAGACTAGCCAAAGTTTATGGATAGACTAGACAAAATGAGGGAGTTAGCTAGACTAGACAAGATGATGGAGGCAGATAGCCTAGGTGAGGGAGGCAGATAGACTAGACAAGAAATGGGAGTTAGCTAGACTAGACAAGATAAGGGAGGCAGATAGAATAGGTGAGGGAGGCAGATAGACTAGACAAGATGAGGGAGTTAGCTAGACAAGATAAGGGAGGCAGATAGACTAGGTGAGGGAGGCAGATAGACTAGACAAGATACGGGAGTTAGCTAGACTAGACAAGATGAGGGAGGCAGATAGACTAGACAAGATGAGGGAGTTAGCTAGACTAGACAAGATAAGTGAGGCAGATAGACTAGGTGAGGGAGGCAGATAGACTACACGCGATGAGGGAGTTAGCTAGACTAGACAAGATAGGGGAGGCAGATAGACTAGATGAGGGAAGCAGATAGACTAGACTAGGTGAGGGAGGCAGATAGACTAGACAAGATAAGGGAGGCAGATAGACTAGGTGAGGGAGACAGATAGACTAGACAAGATGAGGGAGTTAGCTAGACTAGACAAGATAAGGGAGGCAGATAGACTAGGTGAGGGAGGCAGATAGACTAGACAAGATGAGGGAGTTAGCTAGACTAGACAATATGAGGGAGGCAGATAGACTAGGTGAGGGAGGCAGATAGACTAGACAAGAAGATGGAGGCAGATATAATAGCCAATATGATAATCAGATATACTAGACAAGATGTGAGAGATAAACTAGACAAGATGAGAGAGGCAGGTAGACAAGTTGAAGGAAGCAGATAGACTAGCCAAAGTTTATGGATAGACTAGACAAGATAAGGGAGGCAGATACAGGTGAGGGAGGCAGATAGACTACACAAGTTGAGGGAGTTAGCTAGACTAGACAAGATGAGGGAGGCGGATAGACTAGGTGAGGGAGGCAGATAGACTAGACACGATAAGGGAGGCAGATAGACTAGGTGAGGGAGGCAAATAGACTAGACAAGATGAGGGAGTTAGCTAGACTAGACAAGATAAGGGAGGCAGATAGACTAGACAAGATAAGGGAGGCAGATAGACTAGGTGAGGGAGGCAGATAGACTAGACAAGATAAGGGATGCAGATAGACAAGATGAGGGAGGCAGATAGACTAGACAAGATGAGGGAGTTAGCTAGACTAGACAAGATAAGGGAGGCAGATAGACTAGGTGAGGGAGGCAGATAGACTACACACGATGAGGGAGTTAGCTAGACTAGACAAGATAGGGGAGGCAGATAGACTAGATGAGGGAAGCAGATAGACTAGACAAGATAAGGGAGGCAGATAGACTAGGTGAGGGAGGCAGATAGACTAGACAAGATAAGGGAGGCAGATAGACTAGGTGAGGGAGACAGATAGACTAGACAAGATGAGGGAGTTAGCTAGACTAGACAAGATAAGGGAGGCAGATAGAATAGGTGAGGGAGGCAGATAGACTAGACAAGATGAGGGAGTTAGCTAGACTAGACAAGATGAGGGAGGCAGATAGACTAGGTGAGGGAGACAGATAGACTAGACAAGATGAGGGAGTTAGCTAGACTAGACAAGATAAGGGAGGCAGATAGAATAGGTGAGGGAGGCAGATAGACTAGACAAGATGAGGGAGTTAGCTAGACTAGACAAGATGAGGGAGGCAGATAGACTAGGTGAGGGAGGCAGATAGACTAGGTGAGGGAGGCAGATAGACTAGACAAGAAGATGGAGGCAGATATAATAGCCAATATGATAATCAGATATACTAGACAAGATGTGAGAGATAAACTAGACAAGATGAGAGAGAGGCAGGTAGACAAGTTGAAGGAAGCAGATAGACTAGCCAAAGTTTATGGATAGACTAGACAAGATAAGGGAGGCAGATACAGGTGAGGGAGGCAGATAGACTAGACAAGTTGAGAGAGTTAGCTAGACTAGACAAGATGAGGGAGGCAGATAGACTAGGTGAGGGAGGCAGATAGACTAGACACGATAAGGGAGGCAGATAGACTAGGTAAGGGAGGCAGATAGACTAGACAAGATGAGGGAGTTAGCTAGACTAGACAAGATAAGGGAGGCAGATAGACTAGACAAGATAAGGGAGGCAGATAGACTAGACAAGATATGGGAGGCAGATAGACTAGGTGAGGGAGGCAGATAGACTAGACAAGATAAGGGATGCAGATAGACAAGATGAGGGAGGCAGATAGACTAGACAAGATTAGGGAGTTAGCTAGACTAGACAAGATAGGGGAGGCAGATAGACTAGGTGTGGGAGGCAGATAGACTAGACAAGATAAGGGAGGCAGATAGACTAGGTGGGGGAGGCAGATAGACTAGGTGGGGGAGGCAGATAGACTAGACAAAATACGGGAGACAGATAGACTAGGTGAGGGAGGCAGATAGACTAGACAAGATACGGGAGTTAGCTAGACTAGACAAGATAAGGGAGGCAGATAGACTAGGTGAGGGAGGCAGATAGACTAGACAAGATGAGGGAGTTAGCTAGACTAGACAAGATGAGGGAGGCAGATAGACTAGGTGAGGGAGGCAGATAGACTAGGTGCGGGAGGCAGATATAATAGCCAATATGATAATCATATATACTAGACAAGATGTGAAAGATAAATTAGACAAGATGAGAGAGAGGCATGTAGACAAGTTGAAGGAAGCAGATAGACTAGCCACAGTTTATGGATAGACTCGACAAGATGAGGGAGGCAGATAGACTAGGTGAGGGAGACAGATAGACTAGACAAGATAAGGGAGGCGGATAGAATAGGTGAGGGAGGCAGATAGACTAGACGAGATGAGGGAGGCAGATAGACAAGATGAGGGATGCAGATAGACTAGACGAGATGAGGGAGTTAGCTAGACTAGACAAGATAAGGGAGGCAGATAGACTAGGTGAGGGAGGCAGATAGACTAGACAAGATGAGGGAGTTAGCTAGACTAGACAAGATGAGGGAGGCAGATAGACTAGGTGAGGGAGGCAGATAGACTAGGTGCGGGAGGCAGATATAATAGCCAATATGATAATCATATATACTAGACAAGATGTGAAAGATAAATTAGACAAGATGAGAGAGAGGCATGTAGACAAGTTGAAGGAAGCAGATAGACTAGCCACAGTTTATGGATAGACTCGACAAGATGAGGGAGGCAGATAGACTAGGTGAGGGAGACAGATAGACTAGACAAGATAAGGGAGGCGGATAGAATAGGTGAGGGAGGCAAATAGACTAGACGAGATGAGGGAGGCAGATAGACAAGATGAGGGATGCAGATAGACTAGACGAGATGAGGAAGGTAGATAGACTAGACGAGAGGAAGGAGGTAGATATACTAGACAAGAGAAGGGAGGTAGATAGACTTGATTAAGAGGAGGGCGGAAAAACCCAAACTGAAGGCACGGCTTTGGATGAAAAAAGTAAAATGAATGATAAAAATAAACGTCCAATAGAAATGGCACAGTGGATACCCAGACTCGGAAATAACAAAACTGCTCCTTGCCAAGAAGAGATGAGGTGACAATATTCACGTTTCAAACGTGTCACTGCACACAACATTTGTCCAAC
This sequence comes from Ariolimax columbianus, assembly GCA_036924085.1. Classification (NCBI taxonomy): domain Eukaryota; kingdom Metazoa; phylum Mollusca; class Gastropoda; order Stylommatophora; family Arionidae; genus Ariolimax; species Ariolimax columbianus. The sequence goes on from JAVGWX010000011.1 coordinate 69,260,932, forward strand.
AAATACAAAAAAACATTGGGCACGCAGACATGTGCCGACGGGGAGAGAACAAACACACGGGGGAGCATATACTCTTAGTCTGTCGGCCCCACCAAAGGAACAGAATGACAAAATAATAAGCCCCCCCCCCCTCCTTCTCCAATGGTGTATTGGGAGAGAAGCATGAAGCATTCCGCCAGGTTGACGTGGGAAATAGAGAAATATATGCAATTATTTGAGAGCGAGCGAGGAAGGTGGTGCCAATTCACAGCTGGGTAGTAGACTGGATCTTGTCGAAATCAACGGTTGAATCCATTTCGTTTTACCTCGAGAGACAGACGTTCTAACCACCGTGCCACTCTGGCCCTTTTGCATACACGCGTGCTTATAAGCTGAAGAAGGCAGTAGTTTTCTTTACAATACAGGAGGTGGGGTGTGTGCGCGCGCGCGGAGACATATATTTGTTCAGTTCAAGTGCCATCTCCACGTCGAATGTCGGCTGCAATGACTCTCCGACGTCATCCGTGTCTGCCTTGGTGATGCTAATCTGGCAATTTTTACTGTCAACGTTTTCATGTTGTCCCACCACTTACAGCGCTGTTAAAACATGGGACGCTTCTCCTTCTAGTATTGTTGTTAATAATTTTTGATGCGACTCAAATATCTTAACGGTATGACCCAGATTTGGCTCTGTCATTTTATTTGCACCCTTGATTTCTTCAATAGTTCTTTATTTTGTATTCTTTTCACGATATACGATTCATCGTTCTCTATATTCACGTCCCTAAAGCATCAATTCTCTTCTCCGTCTAGTTGCTCATCATCTCCGTGGTATCAAGAAGCTGAGGAATGCATGAGCAGCAGCGGTCAGCTACCTATAGCTGACTGCTAGCGTCAGGACCAGCGACCCGGAGCTGCAAAGACCTTTCGTGATGATCCTGGATAACAGGCTGCAGCAGGGCAGACTAGCTAAGGAGAAGGGATCGAAGAGGGACGGATAACCTGGTACCCAGACTGGCTAAGGAGAAGGGATCTAACAGGGAAGGCTAACCTGGTACCCAGACTAGCTAAGAAGAAGGGATCGAAGAGGGAAGGATAACCTGGTACCCAGACTGGCTAAGGAAAAGGGATCGAACAGGGAAGGCTAACCTGGTACCCAGACTAGCTAAGAAGAAGGGATCGAAGAGGGAAGGATAACCTGGTACCCAGACTAGCTAAGGAGAAGGGATCGAAGAGGGAAGGATAACCTGGTACCCAGACTAGCTAAGGAGAAGGGATCGAAGAGGGAAGGATAACCTGGTACCCAGACTAGCTAAGGAGAAGGGATCGAAGAGGGAAGGCTAACCTGGTATCCAGACTAGCTAAGGAGAAGGGATCGAAGAGGGAAGGCTAACCTGGTACCCAGACTAGCTAAGGAGAAGGGATCGAAGAGGGAAGGATAACCTGGTACCCAGACTAGCTAAGGAGAAGGGATCTTCTTCTTCTTCTTCGTACGCAGTCAGACAGTAACCATTATTTTTTCGAAAAAAGCGGCGGTCATCCTGAGGCTGTCGCCACTGCCATACAGCTTGTCTTGCAGTTCCATTGGTGATGGCCACATCTGCTCTCTCTGATCCTCGTATGTCGGGCAGTTCTGCAGCAGATGTTCAGCGGTCATCTTACCAGTACCGCACGGGCATTTGTCGGTACCACCTATCTTCAATTTGTTGAATAGGTGGTACCTCAGTCTATTGTGGCCAGTGCGAAGTCTGAAGACAACGACCTGCTCTCTTCGGTTCAACTGGTAATAGGCATCGTTTTTGGTGTAACCAGTATGTTCGGTTTCCCATTTGGTCATGTATCTGGCTTTGATAAGCCGTTTTGACTCTTCGTACGTCATACTAGGATCTGTTTGTGGTAGTCTTGCACCTTCTTTTGCCAATCTGTCTGCCTCCTCGTTGCCTTGGATGTTGCAGTGTGATGGGACCCACTGTACCACTACCCTTTTTGGTGCGGACTGCTGGCACAGTTGGCAGAGTGCTGCTCTTAAGTCATTAAGCTCAGTGTTTTTCTGGCTTTTTAGCGCTGTGACTACGGCGAGAGCATCTGTAAGCAGGACTATATGGCTTTCATTTTCATTGTGTGTCACCATTTCTTCCACTGCCACCCTCAGTGCCTCTGCCTCCGCTCTGAAATTGCTTGTGTACTTACCAGTAGCGAATGACAGTGTTATTTGTCTTCCATTTGGTAGGTTCAGGAATGCTCCTGCCCCTCCGTTCTGTGTAGTGTTTGTTACAGAACCGTCGGTGTATGCATGGGTCCAGTCCATGCGTGGGTAGCTTTTCGATATGAAGCTTAGGGTAGTATCTCTCCTTTCTTTTTCAGTCTGGCAGTTTTTGTTTCCAATACCTGGTATATTTTCTACCACCTCTGGAAATATATCCTGCCTCCAGGTAGGTTTTCGTACAGTAGTGATGGGTTTTGGTGTTGTTAGTGCGTTTATGGGATCTTCGTGCATCTTTGCTTTGGCTATTTCTGCAAAGTTTCTCCGCTTTAGTTTCCAATTTCCCAAATTGTTTAGTCTCTGGTGCATTGGATGGTCAGTCAGTCTTCTGAGTTTCTCTGACTGCAGCTGGGCTCTGCAGTCTGTTCTATCGGTCATGGATTGCAGTTTTGTAATCTTTTCAAGTTCTACAATTGGCGTTGACTTCATGCCTCCTGTTATAACTCTCATGGCTTGGTTTTGAAGTTTGTTGACTTTATCGAAGTTCGCCTTTGCTGCTGTTGTCCATGCCGCAATGTCATACTCGAGAACTGGTCTCACTCTTCCAGTGTACAGTTTCTTTAGTATGCCTTCGTCTGCTCCCCAGCTTGTGCCAGCAAGTTTCCTCATGATTGCCATTCTTTCTCTGGCGGAGAAGGGATCGAAGAGGGAAGGATAACCTGGTACCCAGACTAGCTAAGGAGATGGGATCGAAGAGGGAAGGCTAACCTGGTACCCAGACAGTCTAAGGAGAAGGGATCGAAGAGGAAAGGCTAACCTGGTACCCAGACTGGCTAAGGAGAAGGGATCGAAAAGGGAAGGTTAACCTGGTACCCAGACTGGCTAAGGAGAAGGGATCGAAGAGGGAAGGATAACCTGGTACCCAGACTAGCTAAGGAGAAGGGATCGAAGAGGGAAGGCTAACCTGGTACCCAGACTAGCTAAGGAGAAGGGGTCGAAGAGGGAAGGTTAACCTGGTACCCAGACTGTCTAAGGAGAAGGGATCGAAGAGGGAAGGTTGACCTGGAACCCAGACTGGCTAAGGAGAAAGGATCGAAAAGGGAAGGCTAACCCGGTACCCAGACTGGCTAAGGAGAAGGGATCGAAGAGGGAAGGCTAACCCAGTACCCAGACTGGCTAAGGAGAAGGGATCGAAGAGGAAAGGCTAACCCGGTACCCAGACTGGCTAAGGAGAAGGGATCGAAGAGGGAATGCTAACGCGATACTCAAAAATGTCATGCTGAAGTCTGATGTGTCGAACCGAAAGGAGCAAATATCGCAGTCAAGCTGTAAACTGCGACACAACGCATTCCGTTCTCCGGACAACAGCCTGCTACTTGCAAAGCCCCTTTAACAAGTTTGGTAGCGGGAGATTAAGAACAAACGAAGACGAACCTTCCCCGTTTCTACGCAGTACAGTAATGACTGTATTCATGCCACTTGATTAAATTTGCGAGTAACTTGTTTTGACGTCAGTAAATGACTGACGTTAAAAAAAACGGATTTGACTATTTTTTTCTTGATTTCCATTTTGCATCTTCCATCACCCATTATTATATTTCCAGGATATGAGAATATATTGATCAGTTCTAGTGAATGATGTCCATTTTCATCTGTAGAGTAGATGCAACGTCTACTTTGTTAAATATCATAGTGAACCTTTTCGCAGAGTTAATGTGACCTGGAATACTTTATTGAGGTCCTTGAACCTGCTTGTTCATGTCTGGTTGGTCGTGCCGCTGAGTCATATCTAGAGGCATTGTATTGTTTCAGAAACAATTTGTCACACGCACAGTATGGTTCTAGCCTTTATTATTGTGTGTTGCTGCGCTTGTATTGCCTAAGGACTGTGGAGGGCGGTGCACTTTTCTTTCCTCTCTTGCTAAGTATTTAACTTTGTCTGACGGCGATTTTATCTCTGTGATCCTTTAACCCCGTCAGTTCCTTTCTCTTAGTTGTTCCATTAACCCTGTTTGTCCTCTTCCCTCTCGGATGTCTCTAGTTATATAGCTAGATTGTTCCGTTAACCTGGTCTGTATCTCTACCTCTCATATGTTCCTTGTTCTGTAGCTGGATTGTTCCGTTAACCTGGTCTGTATCTCTACCTCTCATATGTTCCTTGTTCTGTAGCTAGATTGTTCCGTTAACCTGGTCTGTATCTCTACCTCTCATATGTTCCTTGTTCTGTAGCTAGATTGTTCCGTTAACCTGGTCTGTATCTCTACCTCTCATATGTTCCTTGTTCTGTAGCTAGATTGTTCCGTTAACCTGGTCTGTATCTCTACCTCTCATATGTTCCTTGTTCTGTAGCTGGATTGTTCCGTTAACCTGGTCTGTATCTCTACCTCTGATATGTTCCTTGTTCTGTAGCTAGATTGTTCCGTTAACCTGGTCTGTATCTCTACCTCTCATATGTTCCTTGTTCTGTAGCTAGATTGTTCCGTTAACCTGGTCTGTATCTCTACCTCTCATATGTTCCTTGTTCTGTAGCTAGATTGTTCCGTTAACCTGGTCTGTATCTCTACCTCTCATATGTTCCTTGTTCTGTAGCTGGATTGTTCCGTTAACCTGGTCTGTATCTCTACCTCTGATATGTTCCTTGTTCTGTAGCTAGATTGTTCCGTTAACCTGGTCTGTATCTCTACCTCTCATATGTTCCTTGTTCTGTAGCTAGATTGTTCCGTTAACCTGGTCTGTATCTCTACCTCTCAAATGTTCCTTGTTCTGTAGCTAGATTGTTCCGTTAACCTGGTCTGTATCTCTACCTCTCATATGTTCCTTGTTCTGTAGCTAGATTGTTCCGTTAACCTGGTCTGTATCTCTACCTCTCATATGTTCCTTGTTCTGTAGCTAGATTGTTCCGTTAACCTGGTCTGTATCTCTACCTCTCATATGTTCCTTGTTCTGTAGCTAGATTGTTCCGTTAACCTGGTCTGTATCTCTACCTCTCACATGTTCCTTGTTCTGTAGCTAGATTGTTCCGTTAACCTGGTCTGTATCTCTACCTCTCATATGTTCCTTGTTCTGTAGCTAGATTGTTCCGTTAACCTGGTCTGTATCTCTACCTCTGATATGTTCCTTGTTCTGTAGCTAGATTGTTCCGTTAACCTGGTCTGTATCTCTACCTCTCATATGTTCCTTGTTCTGTAGCTAGATTGTTCCGTTAACCTGGTCTGTATCTCTACCTCTCATATGTTCCTTGTTCTGTAGCTAGATTGTTCCGTTAACCTGGTCTGTATCTCTACCTCTCATATGTTCCTTGTTCTGTAGCTAGATTGTTCCGTTAACCTGGTCTGTATCTCTACCTCTCATATGTTCCGTTATCTCCGTCTGTCCCTTTTCCTTCGATATGTTCCGTTAACCTTATCTGCCCCGGCGTTCTTCCTTCCTAATGTCCCCTGTTCTATAGCCAGATGTTCCGTTAACCTTATCTGCCCCGCCCCTCTTCCGTCCAAATGTTTCTTGTTCTATAGCCAGACGTTCCGTTAACCATGTCTGTCAACTCAGATGTCTCTTCCTCTCAGATGCTACTCTCTAGCCAGAAGTACCGTTAGCCTCGCCTGTCGTAGACGAAGATGCATCACAATGGCTGAGTTGACAGCGACTCAAAGCTGCTGCTTACATCAGGGTCAGTGAAGCAAAGGTGAAGAAGACCCTATTTCGGCTCCAGGAGAACAGGCTGAATTAGTTTAGCCTGGTTAAGAGAATGTGGATGGCAGTGGGAGGGTAAACTCGATATATGAATAAGGCAGTTGAAATCGAATGAGTTGGACCGAAAGGCGCAGAGATAACAGCCTTGTGGGACAGTTACAGCTGGAGCATAGGCGTTTAGGGCAGGGGAGATTGGGCTGGCGACTCTAAGAACAAATATTGCCCGAATGCGTGCTAAGGTCAATCACCGTCTCGACACTAAGTCAACAAAAGAAGCGAGAAGTTTAGGCGGAAGACTTTGTCTGGTACAGGGGTGGGTATTCGGAACTGAGGTGGGTGTTAGGAGCTGACCACTTTGGCGTTCAGAATTGGCTACGACACTTAGAGTGACAATGATTCGGGGATAGTCCTCCAATAACAATTAGTTCGGGGTAGTTCCAAATTAGAATGATGGCTAGGTCAGACAGCCAACAGGAGACCACTGGACGGCCATGTTGTTGAGTGAGACTATAAAATACTCTGCAGGTTAAAGCTTAGCAGACTGGCTAGGAGGAAGGCTGAGAGTGAGTCTGAGAGTGAGTGAGTTTGCTGGGTGACTGGACCATCATACACCTCGAGTTTTGGCCAGTCGCTCAATGAGTGTTTATGTTGGACACCCCGTGAACAGTAAGAGATCGGAATGTGTGTGGTATGTGCAGGGCACCTAGTGAACGATGCGTGATCTAATTGCATGTGAATGTACATATTCGCGTGAATATGTGAAGTGATCTAAGTATTTGTGAATGTACAGATAGCCTAAGGACACGATCTGAATGTGTGTGGTATGTGCAGAACACTTTAGGAACGATGTGTGTTCTGATTATATGTGAATGCACAGATCGACTGAGTATGTGATCACACGTGAGTACGTGATCCGACTTTAAGTGACTTGATCTAATTACATATGAGTGCACAGATCGCCTGATCATAAGTGAACCGATTGTATGTGAATGTACAGATCACATGATTGAAAGTGATCTGATTATATGTGAATGCACTCGTGAGGACGAGATTGTGATTGTGTGCTGAGTGTGCAGATAGGGAAGTGCAGCGGCAAGAGCCTGGGTACCATAGATCTTGGAGGCAACATCAAAGATAGTGCTTAAAACCTCCAATTGTAGTTCACTATATATATATATTACGATTATTTAGTTTAGATGTACTTTGCTTTTTGTTGATACCGTGCAACGAATAAATGATGTTTTGTTTGATGGTCAGGATAGTGTTTATTCGTGTCGTTCTGTAAGACACATGTTGTAACTTTTTAGATAAGTAAACTACTCAGCTAAACATAGACTCTACCACACTCGCCGCAGCTGCGACACAACATCACAACGTCCTTTTCATTCAGGAAGTACGCCGAAGAAGACGCCCCACTTCACATCTTCCACCGAGATGTCCCGAAGCCAGGTGTTCCGCCCTCGCATGGTTGTTGGGGAATATAGTCTGGCGAATGTGCGCTATACCGCGACATGTTTATTGGTTACTCCAGGACGTGTCAAGCAATGCGAGCAAACCACATGACTGTTGAACGTATTTTCTGTGAGTGCTTGTTCTGTTCCTTAGACTCGACTCGATTTCGCTGTACTTCGACATACCTATAGGTGCTCAGCTTATCTCAGCTAAGGGCAAAGGGTGTGGATACTGACGATTCCTGTAGCTAGATGTTTGAATACACTCCTGTTCCGCCCTGTGCCCACTTCGATCGAACCTAGTTTGATTTCAAAACCCTGTAGTCTGTGTATTGCGGTGTCATCACACAACAGACAGACTTCAAATTGTCACAACTATTCAAATCTAGTGTGTCCATAATTGAGGCCGGTGAAGTCAGGATGCCAGCTCTTTCGTTGCTCAGAACTCCAGCATAACCAATACAGAGATTTGGGGCCCCGTCTTGTGCCCCAGCGAGCCCCTTCTCATACCTCAGCGAGCCCCTTTTCGTGCCTCAGCGAGCCCCTTCTCATGCCTCAGTGAGCCCCTTTTCGTGCCTCAGCGAGCCCCTTCTCATGCCTCAGCGAGCCCCTTCTCGTGCCTAGGCGAGCCCCGTCTCGTACCTCAGCGAGCCCCTTCTCGTGCCTAGGCGAGCCCCGTCTCGTACCTCAGCGAGCCCTTTCTCGTGCCTAGGCGAGCCCCTTCTCATACCTCAGCGAGCCCTTTCTCGTGCCTCAGCGAGTCCCTTCTCGTGCCTAGGCGAGCCCCTTTTCGTGCCTCAGCGAGTCCCTTCTCGTACCCCAGCGAGCCCCTTCTCATGCCTCAGCGAGTTCCTTCTCGTACCTCAGCGAGCCCTTTCTCGTGCCTAGGCGAGCCCCTTCTCGTACCTCAGCGAGCCCCTTCTCGTACCTCAGCGAGCCCCTTCTCGTACCTCAGCGAGCCCCCTCTCGTGCCTAGGCGAGCCCCTTTTCGTGCCTCAACGAGTCCCTTCTCGTGCCCCAGCGAGCCCCTTCTCACCTCCGAAGTTAAGATTAATAGTCTGACACGATAACTGCCCTAGCTAAAATGACTTCCGATAGCCTTCTCAGAGCTAAAGTCACCGCTTCCATCTCCGCCTTCACAATGGATGTTGCCATGTATGCTTGTTGTAACTCCTGTGCCTGGGACGTATCCTAACACATTTAACAGAACAGTTGTATTGTCTGTGTGTTTTGTAATACACGATGTTGCGCGCGCACTCCCTCTCCCTCCCCCCAATACTTTGTTTTTCAATCCCCACTTTATACCGTTGATGGTTTATCTCGGGAATCGTGTCTCGTCGCCGTGTCCTCACTGCGCCTTTTAGATTGCGATCATATGGACTTACATTAAATGCAATGTTTATACGAGTCACTTTGTATCCATTGTGATTTATTCATGTCAAAGCAGGCGCTAGTATGTGAACGCCTATTGGAGCATGTTTATAAGACTTGGATTTTTGTTTGGAGCAAGATATTAACGACTAGTGATAAATTGACAAAACGAGTAATATCATGAATAATCCTGCCCCGTCTCGTACCTCAGCGACCCCCTTCTCGTGCCTAGGCGAGCCCCTTCTCATATCTCAGCGAGCCCTTTCTTGTGCCTAGGCGAGCCCCTTCTCATACCTCAGCTAGCCCTTTCTCGTGCCTCAGCGAGTCCCTTCTCGTGCCTAGACGAGCCCCTTTTCATGCCTCAGCGAGTCCTCTTTGTATCTTGAACATCTGATCATTTCTCTAAGTGTGTATTGGGCTCCATCTATGTGCTTTAAGATTGCCTTATAATGTTATCAGCAGGTTGCCTTAACGGATGCCTTGAGATTGCTTTGTAATGTTATCAGCAGGTTGCCTTAACGGATGCCTTGAGATTGCTTTGTAGTGTTATCAGCGGGTTGCCCGGATGCCTTGAGATTGCCTTGTAATGTTATCAGCAAGTTGCCTTAACGGATGCCTTGAGATTGCCTTGTAATGTTATCGGCTCGTTGCCTTGAGATTACCTTGTAATGTTATCAGCAGGTTGCATTAACGGATGCCTTGAGATTGCCTTGTAATGTTATCAGCAAGTTGCCTTAACGGATGCCTTGAGATTGCCTTGTAATGTTATCGGCTCGTTGCCTTGAGATTACCTTGTAATGTTATCAGCAGGTTGCATTAACGGATGCCTTGAGATTGCCTTGTAATGTTCTCAGATGGTTGCTTTAACAGGTCCCTTGACATTGCCTTCTAATATTATCAGCTGGTTGCTTTAACATGTCCTTTGATATTGCCTTGTAATGTTATCAGCTGGTTGCTTTAACATGTCCCTTGATATTGCATTGTAATGTTATAAGCTGGTTGCTTTAACATGTCCCTTGATATTGCCTTGTAATGTTATCAGCAGGTATCCTCAACGGATGACTTACCTATGATAGATCTAGTGTCTTCCGTTCCACGGGTGTTCTGTTATCTCTAACAATTTCACGTTGGTTATCGTAACTGTTCTGTTATTTAGAGTCGACTTCATTGCAATCCATGCATAACTATAGGTCCACAGACCCTCAGTAAATGGCGAAGTATGTGGATACTGATGGTTCCTGTAGCTCCTTGGTTGTGCACACTTCTGCTCCATCCTCTCTTGCGTCACAATCCGCTCAAACCTATTCCTATATCAAAGATCTGCAGTCTAAAAATTGCTGGTTCATCTGTTGTGGTGTAATTATCTAACAGGTGGTCATGGATATACTTCAAAATGTCACCCCTGACGTTATTTTATAATACCATTTGAATTCATCTACTAAAAAACAAAACAGACACATTATTTTTTATTTTTTTCCGTTCGCCTTATTTCTCGATTCCCCAAGGCGGTGTGCGTTGCATTGTGTTTATTTTGCGCCTGTCGGCTCAGTGCATCCGACTTCAGCATGCATTTTTTGTAAGGGTCTGCTTCCTCCAGCATTTTCTAAGGGTTTGCTTCCCCGGGGTAACGGCCGGTGCTGTGATGGGGATCGAACCCAACACCTTCTAGTTGTGAGCCGTGTCACTTAACCACTAGCCCATGCCGTCCCCTAGACACATTGATGAAAGTATGTATCTTGTTACTTGATGTTATCGTGTTTATTGTTCTTCGCGTTGCAAGACCATATTATTATGTAATTAATATTAATATGTTTTGTCTGACCCGGAGTAACATTGTCGGATCAATATGTTTTGTCTGACCCTGAGTAACATTGTCGGGTCAGTTTGTTTTGTCTGACCCGGAGTAACATTGTCGGATCAGTGTGTTTTGTCTGACCCGGAGTAACATTGTCGGATCAGTGTGTTTTGTCTGACCCTGAGTAACATTGTCGGGTCAGTGTGTTTTGTCTGACCCTGAGTAACATTGTCGGATCAGTTTGTTTTGTCTGACCCGGAGTAACATTGTCGGATCAGTGTGTTTTGTCTGACCCGGAGTAACATTGTCGGGTCAGTTTGTTTTGTCTGACCCGGAGTAACATTGTCGGGTCAGTTTGTTTTGTCTGACCCGGAGTAACATTGTCGGATCAGTTTGTTTTGTCTGACCCGGAGTAACATTGTCGGATCAGTTTGTTTTGTCTGACCCGGAGTAACATTGTCGGGTCAGTTTGTTTTGTCTGACCCGGAGTAACATTGTCGGGTCAGTGTGTTTTGTCTGACCCGGAGTAACATTGTCGGATCAATATGTTTTGTCTGACCCGGAGTAACATTGTCGGATCAGTTTGTTTTGTCTGACCCGGAGTAACATTGTCGGGTCAGTGTGTTTTGTCTGACCCGGAGTAACATTGTCGGATCAGTGTGTTTTGTCTGACCCGGAGTAACATTGTCGGGTCAGTGTGTTTTGTCTGACCCGGAGTAACATTGTCGGATCAGTTTGTTTTGTCTGACCCGGAGTAACATTGTCGGGTCAGTGTGTTTTGTCTGACCCGGAGTAACATTGTCGGATCAGTGTGTTTTGTCTGACCCGGAGTAACATTGTCGGATCAGTGTGTTTTGTCTGACCCGGAGTAACATTGTCGGATCAGTGTGTTTTGTCTGACCCGGAGTAACATTGTCGGGTCAGTGTGTTTTGTCTGACCCGGAGTAACATTGTCGGATCAGTGTGTTTTGTCTGACCCGGAGTAACATTGTCGGATCAGTTTGTTTTGTCTGACCCGGAGTAACATTGTCGGGTCAGTGTGTTTTGTCTGACCCGGAGTAACATTGTCGGATCAGTGTGTTTTGTCTGACCCGGAGTAACATTGTCGGGTCAGTGTGTTTTGTCTGACCCGGAGTAACATTGTCGGATCAGTTTGTTTTGTCTGACCCGGAGTAACATTGTCGGGTCAGTGTGTTTTGTCTGACCCGGAGTAACATTGTCGGATCAGTGTGTTTTGCTTGGACAAACGGCGTTAGTCGCCTCACCACCGTTATATGTATCTGTTGCTACAAATAATTTATGAATGATTTTCCGTCAGGTAAGAATGTGTCCATATCTGGGCGCGAGAAAGTACAAATATTGTGATACCTTTAGTCCATACAAACGGAACTTGATAGACGCCAGGTGTAAGCTTTTACGTGTTCCTGTTGACGAGGGCGCCTTGCTCCGTTTTTGTTGGCGAGTTACAGCCTTGTGGTCACAATTCAAGTGTCATGTTTCAGTGTATACAAGTTATAGCTGAACGGGCGTCTCAACACAGGGGTGTGTTTTTGAATGCAAGGTAGCAGGTCGGTGTACAATTTGTAACATAATACACTTGGCCTGGAGTTATATTAAGGCTCCGTCATACAGACAAATCATGTTGGGAAGTTTGTCCTTCTAGTGCTACTGCTGTTTCGTCTGTGTTTTCTTCTTCTTCTTCATCATCACCATCTTTTTCTTTATGATCATATTCTTTATCTTCTTCTCCCCCTCCAATCTTCTCTATCTTCTTATTTTTCTTTATCATCATTATCATCTTCTCCGTTAACACCACGTAGATAACCTGTGCCAAGGGGAGGAAGACTCCCTTCTGGTCAGGCAAAACCTACTGGTGAGACATGTTAGTCAAGGTCAGGCAAAACATACTGGTCAGAAATGTTAGTGAGGGTCAGGCAAAACATACTGGCCAAGACCCTCAGCTTGGCTTCCTAGTAGCCCTCCCCGGAAACGGGCTGTTTTCATGACAGCCTGGCTAACGAAATGAGGGATCGACGTGCCCCCTGTAGTAGTGAGTGAAACAGCCTGTTTCCAGGGAAGGCAACTAGGAAGCCGAGGTGAGGGTCTTGGCCAGTGTGTTTTGTCTGAGCCTAACTAACATGTCTAATCAGTATGTTTTGCCTGACCAGACGTAAGTCTTCGTGCCCTACCTAGTACAGGTATAAAGAAGTTTTTAACACTCGTCGGCTTGGTCTAATAAAGGACAACTATAACATTTTTTTTACGGCACTACGATCCTGCTCTATTCTCTGAATACGGCCCTCTGTAGTGCAAAGAACTTTTCACCGTTGCTCAAGAGTTATGTGGGGATGTTAACTATTTTGAGGACACACTTCTTGATATAACCGAAATGACTGTTCTGTGGTTGAAAAAAGCATATATTCGCCAAAACTAGGGCTCAACTTGTATATCGCTATGACCATTTTAATAAATAAAGTTACAAATAATAAACGCAAGAGTGAGCTAAATTAAACATGTGGTGAACTCTAGTAAGTTAGGCAAGTGAATTTTAAATGAGTCTACACAGGTAAAGATCAAGACAGTCTGGCCAGATGATATATGGTACTAGATGGCAAGAGATGTACAGGAGTAGAGAAGAGGCATGGGTAAGGAGGAGAAACTATGATTAATATATATTTTAAGTTTGCCAGTACCTCTACACCTCACGGTAGAAGAGGAGCGACTAAGTAAGTAAGTTTGCCAGTACCTCTACACCTCACGGTAGAAGAGGAGCGACTAAGTAAGTAAGTTTGCCAGTACCTCTACACCTCACGGTAGAAGAAGAGCGACTAAGTAAGTAAGTTTGCCAGTACTTCTACACCTCACGGTAGAAGAAGAGCGACTAAGTAAGTAAGTTTGCCAGTACCTCTACACCTCACGGTAGAAGAGGAGCGACTAAGTAAGTAAGTTTGCCAGTACCTCTACACCTCACGGTAGAAGAGGAGCGACTAAGTAAGTAAGTTTGCCAGTACCTCTACACCTCACGGTAGAAGAGGAGCGACTAAGTAAGTAAGTTTGCCAGTACCTCTACACCTCACGGTAGAAGAGGAGCGACTAAGTAAGTAAGTTTGTCAGTAGTTGTTTCTCGTAAAATATACATTGTAGTGAGGTTGCCGAAGATTAGTTCCAGAAGAAGATTGACCTTTCTAGCATTTATTTTGAGTATATCGGAGGGATCAAGATGCTGAGCAGCGCAAGAGCTGCAGTGGTCAGCGACCCATAACTGACTGCTAGCGTCAGGGCCAGCGAACCATAGCTGCCAAGACCCTTCTACAACTCCACGCGGTGATCCTGGATAACGGGCTGCATCAGGGCAGACTGGCTAAGGAGAAGGGATCGAAGAGAGAATGCTAACCTGGTACTCAAAAAATGCGTGCTGAAGTCGGATGTGTTGGACCGAAAGGTGCAAATATTGCAGCCAAGCTGTAAACTACGACACAACGCATTCCGTTCTCTGGACTACATTCTGCTACTTAAGTCCTTTCAGTGTTTGGTAGTGGGAGATTGAGAATGAACGACGAAGAAGAAGAGTATATCGGAGAGTTATCTTTGTGGGACAGGTGAAGATAGGGCATTTATCACACTGAAAGCATGATTTATGAGGCTAAGATTAGTTCTGTATTACCTGTTTATCTGTCTTTCTGCCCGTCTGTCTGTCTTTCTGCCCGTCCATCTGTCTGTCTGTTTGCCTCTATGTCTATTCACTATTTATACTGTACCATTCTAAGATCTACCCAGTCAATATTTATGTTGTATTATTCTATGTCCTGCCCAGTCAATATTTATGTTGGATTATTCTAAGATCTGTCCAGTCAATATTTATGTTGGATTATTCTAAGATCTGTCCAGTCAATATTTATGTTGTATTATTCTATGTTCTGTCCAGTCAATATTTATGTTGTATTATTCTATGTTCTGTCCAGTCAATATTTATGTTGTATTTTTCTATGTTCTGTCCAATCAATATTTATGTTTTATTATTCTATGTTCTGTCCAGTCAATATTTATGTTGTATTATTCTATGTTCTGTCCAGTCAATATTTATGTTGTATTATTCTATGTTCTGTCCAATCAATATTTATGTTTTATTATTCTATGTTCTGTCCAGTCAATATTTATGTTGTATTATTCTATGTCTTGTCCAATCAATATTTATGTTTTATTATTCTATGTTCTGTCCAATCAATATTTATGTTTTATTATTCTATGTTCTGTCCAATCAATATTTATGTTGTATTATTCTATGTTCTGTCCAATCAATATTTATGTTTTATTATTCTATGTTCTGTCCAATCAATATTTATGTTGTATTCTAAGATCTTCTTCATATACTTTCGTTCTAGTTATTGAAGAATAGATCCGACACTGCATTTGGCCCTTTACCCTAACCCTTTTAAGGAAGCCTGCATACAATCAATTTCAGTTTCAGTTTGAAAGCAAATGTTTTTACATGATAAGGCTGCCTGCCTCATGCACAAGTCTTAAGATAAGCTAGTAAGGTGACAGTAGTCCTATTCTTTTAATCCCTTGTTACAGTCTGGTGATTCTAAGATCTCTCCAGTCAATATTTATGCTTTCTAACATTCTGGGAATTGCTTGACATTTTGCCTCGTCATATGCTTTGGTAACATGCTTTGGTAATATGACTTGTAAGTCTAATATTTCTAATGGCCTAGCCATTTCTTTGGGAAGCTAACAATGGCAGATTGTAATTATTGATATGGAATATCTATTCTTTGAGTGTATAAATGGCAGAACAGTTAGAGCACATGTCTCACAGAAAGGTACAGAGTTTGCATCTTGGTCGTGAAATGTACAGTCTACCCAGCTGTAAATGAATACCTGACTTATAGTAAGGGATGACAGAGCAGTGAACTGGTCATATTATGTCACAAAATCTGAAACCACTGCAATGAAGTTTCCTTATGCTTCATCGTTAATGGCAACATCTGTTACATGCCTATTGCAACCTTTTTTTTAAAATATCCTCTGTTCTGAATGTCATATCACTTTTATATAGACACTTTATTTATAGGCTTTATGTGATTGCACCAGTCATGAAACATGTATTATTAACACATTTATGAATGCTAATGTTTAAAAAGTGGTCAGAATGCTGTTATAGCCAGGAATGTAATTGAGGACAGCTTTAAGTTCTAACTAAATGCTCCCAAGGCATGCACGACTCATACCTCTAACAGCATAAATCCAGCTTCTAGTCGTTTTGCAGTGGAACTGTTCCAACTAACAGGAGCAGGAGTAAGATATCAGCCTATTGCAACTCTGAAACCAGAATGCACTGGATTGATAAAGCCTGTAAATTGTAGGTAGTTATTCATTTAGGAGAAGAACAATTTTAATTAAAAACCACCTGCTACCTTGCAGTATGTCTGATGAAAACCAAAGAATTGTTGAAGGAGAGTGGGATGAGCCGAAAGATGAAGATATCTTAGACTAACATTTTTGTGTGTTTTTTTTGTTTTTGCGTTCACCTTAATTTTCTCTATTCCCCAAGGTGGTGTGTGTTGCACTTAGGTTTTTATTTTGTGCCTGACGGTCTAGTACATCCGACTTCAGCATGCATTTTATGTAAGGGTCTGCTTCCTCCTGCATTTTCTAAGGGTTTGCTTTCCCGGGGTAGCAGCCGGTGCTGTGATGGGGATCGAATCCAGCAACTTCGAGTTGTGATCCGTGTCACTTAACCACTAGCCCATGCCGTCCCCCAGACTAACAGTAACATGTGGCATGATGTGTGAAGGCAGGCAGTAAATAGGTCACAAATGGCTATACAAAATAAAATAAATGAGATACAGACTTACTGCTGAAGTTGGATGTGTCGGACCGAAAAGTGCAAATATCGCAGTCAAGCTGTAAACTACGACACACATTTCGTTCTCTGGAGTACATTCTGCTACTTAAGCCCTTTTCAGTACATAGCAGGAGATTGAGAATGAACAAAGTATTATTGCACTTACATTTTCCCTTATTTCTTCCTGTTCTTCTTCTTTTTCTTCATTCTTAATCGTCCGCTACCAAGCCCTGAAAAGTGCTTTTGCAAGTAGCGGGATGTTGTCCGGAGAACGAAATGTGTTGTCATAGTTTAAAGCTTGACTGAATTTGCACATTTTTGTCCGACACATCTGACTTCAGCAGACATTCGATTCTTTCTCCTAAGCCAGTCTGCTCTGTTTCAGCCTGTTATTCAGAATCACAGTGGTGTTGTAGATTGGTCTTGGCAGCTCTGGTTTGCTGACCCTGACGCTAGCAGTCAGCTTTGAGTTGTTGACCGCTGCAGTTCACCCACTGCTTAGCATCAGTTACAATTTTAAGCTGTCAGTTTAAAAAAAAAATTAATTTACTGAATTGCCCTTGTGAAAACCATTTAAGAAAATAGTGGCAAGAAAGAGCGAACGAAGAAGAACAAGATAGTGCTAATGTTGACTGAAAAAGTTTAAAGCACTTTCATGTAATTGTATTGGTCAATTGATTCCTTTCAGATTTACTGCAGTGCACAAATGAACCCAATGTGTCCATCCCACAAATGGCTGATCTGCTGATAGAGAGAACACAGCATGCAAGTTGGGTGGTGGTGTTCAAGGCTCTTGTATCTATACACAATCTCATGAACTATGGCAATGAGGTGAGATATCCCACATGCAAAACTGATTGACTGATGCACATTGTTTTGGAAATGTGTTTGCTAGCTGTGGGTGTTATTTAACTGAGTTTATATAGAGTTAACATAAATCTAACATACCAGTTTTTCACATTAGTAATATGATAACTATCTATTGTTGAATCAGTGATCCTTTTGGTGAGGGATGGGCCAGCTGTCTTATATACCTCTGCTGGTATTGCATCAGCTCCTGGAGCTTTTCCTATAGATAGTGAACTGATTGCCCTGTCGACTTCCTCCTCAGTAATGACTTCATCCAACGCCAGGTTCAGCTCCACCTGCGGCATTCGCCGGATGGCCTCTTCATTTATGGACGATGGGTGATTTAGTATTTTGCAGAAGTGGTCTGCCCATCTGTCTAGAATCTGAACCTTATCTGTTAGCAGTACCCCATCCGCACTGCGAACTGGAGTATTACTAGAGGGCTGCGGGCCGTAGAGAGCTTTCAGTGCCTCGTAAAACTGTTTGGTGTCATGACGTTCGGCGAACATCTCAATTTCGTCAGCTCTTTTGCTGAGCCAGGAGTCTTGCATCTCTCTAAGCCTGGTCTGGACAGCTTTGCGAGCAGTATTGAAGGCAGCTTTTGCTGCCGGAGATCGTGTGTCCCTCTGGTATTCCCTGTGCGCTTCATGTTTTGCATCGAGAAGGCCCTGTATTTCTAGATCGTTCTCATCAAACCAGTCCTTATGCTTGCGCGTTAGTGGGCCAATGTGTTTAACAGCTGTATCGTAGAGTGTGTTTCTCAATGATGCCCAGTTCTCTTCGATGTCGTTCTTTTCAAAACGAAGCTCAGACAGTCTACCCTCAAGCTCTTCCTGGTAGCCTCCTCTCGTGGGTTCGTATTTCAGCTGAGAGACATTTAGCCTCCTCGGTGGTTTCTTTCCCTGGGGGCGCATTTTGGGCTGGATCTTGAAGTTTAGCTTGGCAATGACAAGTCGATGGTCGGTCCAACATTCTGCACCACACATGCTCTTCGTTACCATAGCATCCGCTCGATCCCTATGTCTGATGATAATGTAGTCAATGAGGTGCGAGTGGCGGGACCTTGGGTGCATCCATGTGGTTCTATTTCGGACAGGTAGTCGGAATGCTGTGTTTGTAATGAGTAGTTCATTTGCGGCACATGTCCTCAGAAGGAGCAGTCCGTTACTATTGCATTTTCCGATACCATGTCTGCCAATGGCCCCCTCCCAGGCTGTTTGGTCTGTGCCAACCCTAGCGTTAAAATCACAGAGGATGACCAGTTTGTCAGATTTGAGGACTGCAGCGATGAGCGCCTCAAGGTCCTCATAAAACTTATCTTTTGTTTCCTGAGGATTTATCATTGTGGGTGCGTATGCACTGAGTGTTGCATGGCGCCCTCCTATTAGGGGGAGACGCAGTGTAATCAGGCAGTCATTAATTCCTCTGGGCATGCTTGTTAGCTTGTCGACCATGTTGGTCTTTATGGCAAAGCCAACTCCAGCTTCACGGCGTTCTTCTTTGCTGCGGCCGCTCCAGAAGAAAATATAACCAGCGCCTTCTTCTGTGATCTGCCCTTCCTCTGCCAGTCGTGTCTCGCTAAGGGTCTGTTTGCTTTGTTGTCCAGTAGCGTGCGGACATTCCATGTTGCAAGCGTGATGGGTAGTTTTCGTGATCGTTTTCTGCCTGTTCCGTCGCTGCAGTTTGGGGGCCTTGCCAGTTGCGAGCTGCTAGTCAGGGTGTGATCTGTAGGGTGATGTCGTGAGTTGCGCAATGTGTTTATAGTGAGGGAGATGTGCGCAGGATCTTCCTCACTCTCTCGTCCGGACTCAACATGTTCTAGAGGCAAGACATTGTCAAGACTTCTAGTGAAGGGTTCGAATGCAGACAGTATGGTGTCAGCGTGTGCCTCATTTTCTCGGTAGCCCTTCCCTTCTCTTTTATCGCTGGGGTGGAGCTTTGAGGTATCAGTTTCTGAGTGCATTTGTTTGGGTATTCTTCTTCCACCTCTCGTTCCTCTGGTCTTCCACCTTGATTGTATACTTGTGAGTTCCGGTGCCTCCTCGGTTAAGTGTATTTTCAGCACACGCAACACTAGCAGAGGTGTATAAGACAGCTGGCCCATCCCTCACCAGAAGGATCACTGAACTCTTCTGTCACATGTGGGCTGAAGGTAAAATTCCGCAGGAGCTAAAGGACGCCTCAATCGTTCACCTGTACAAAAGAAAAGGCAACCGTCAGGAATGCGACAATCATCGTGGAATATCGCTACTCTCCGTAGCAGGCAAGATCCTATCTCGCTTACTGCTAAACAGGCTCAACAAACACCTTGAACAAAGCCACCACCTCCCAGAAAGCCAATGTGGATTCAGAGCCGGAAGAGGAACAGTGGACATGATTTTTGCCGCTCGCCAAGTACAAGAGAAGTGTCGAGAACAAAATCAGGCCTTGTACACCACATTTATTGATTTGACAAAGGCATTTGATACAGTAAACAGAGGAGGGCTGTGGATGATAATGTCTAAGTTTGGCTGCCCCAACAAGTTCATAACAATGGTGAAACAGCTACACGAAGGCATGTGTGCTCGTGTACTGGACAGCGGTGCAATCTCTAAAACGTTTCTAGTATCAAACGGAGTAAAACAAGGATGTGTACTCGCCCCGACTTTGTTCAGCATGATGTTCGCGGCCACGATGACAGACGCCTTCAGATCATTGGAGCTTGGAATACCCATAAGGTACCGCACAGATGGCAAGTTACTTAATTCCAGAAGAATGAAGGCCAAAACCAAAGTGGCTGGCGACATAATCAGGGAACTTGTATTTGCTGACGACTGCGCTCTAATGAGCAACTCAGAACTGAACATGCAGGTTGGAATGGACCAGTTCTCTGTCGCATGTGAAAATTTTGGCCTGACCATAAATGCCAAAAAAACAGAGGTCATGTACCAACCAGCACCAGGCATGCCGAACACAAAACCAGAGACTACAGTCAGCGGGCAGACGTTGAATGCCGTAGACAAATTCACATATCTGGGCAGCATTCTGTCGAGATCTGTCAGCCTAGACGATGAGGTGGCAAGCAGAATAGCAAAGGCCAGCACAGCCTTTAGTAGAATGCGCTCGATGGTCTGGGCACGTCGTGGCATCAGACCAAACTCAAAGTCTACCGTGCAACCATCATTCCAACCCTACTATACGCTTGCGAAAGCTGGACTGTATACTCTGGACATGCAAGGAGGTTAAACGACTTCCACACAGGTTGCCTGAGGCGAATATTCCACATCCGATGGCAAGATCGTGTTACTGACATAGAGGTTCTCTCGAGGGCTAACATGCCCAGCATCCATGCACTGCTAGAAAAAGCACGACTAAGATGGGCCGGACACCTCGTCCGTATGTCAGACGAGCGGCTCCCAAAGAAGCTTCTCTACGGCGAGCTGAGAGAGAGATGGCGCGAGAGAGGGCGCCCAAAGAAACGTTTTAAAGACGGTCTGAAGGACTCACTAAAAAGTTGCCAGATAGACATCGACACCTGGGAATGTCTTGCGCAAAACAGATCTGACTGGAGAAGCGCAGTCAAATCGGGTGTAGCTGCCGGTGAAGATGACCGTGTTGTGAAAGCCCAGAACAGACGCGAGACGCTGAAATCCCGAGCAGCGGGAAGACCATTCCCTTCTACAAACCTCGTGTGCCCGATTTGTAACAGATGTTTTCGTGCTCGCATTGGCCTGTTCAGCCACATGCGCACCCACACCCAATAGGGAATTCTGTGACAAGGATGATGTTGGCGGTCCTCATCTACAACGATGGACAGCTATTAATTGTTGAATACATTTCAAGACAGAAAATACATTGGTTTGGTCATCTCATGAGAATGTGACTTGACCGACTCTAACTGCATGATTTGAGATCAAGATGCTAAGCAGCGTATGAGCTGCAGTGGTCAGTAACCCAAAGCTGACTGCTAGCGTCAGGGCCAAGACCTTGGCCTGAACGGCCAAGACACTTCTACACCTCTATGCCTACACCTCTATGCTTTGATCCTGGATAACGGCTGCAACAGAGCAGACTGGATAAGGAGAAGGGATTGTAGACGGAAGGCTAACCTGATACCCAAAAATGCTTGCTGATGCCAGATGTGTTGGGCAGAAAGGTTCAAATATAAGTCAAGCTGTAAACTACGACACAACGCATTCCTTCTACAGACAACATCCTGCTACTTGCAAAGTCCTTTTTGGGGCTTGATATCGGGATTTTGAGAATGAATGTCAAAGAAAAAGAATACATTTCAAGACGGAAAATACATTGGTTTGGTCATCTTTTTAGAATGGGGCTTGACCGACTCACATCACGATGTTCCAGTCACAGGGCACAAGGGAAACTAAGCGGAAGATGTATAGATATCAGAGTAATCCTTCAACGGCATGGGCTTACAACAACCGAAGCAACATACTTGTCTCAAGGACGAAGATTTAAGCTCCCAACAATATTTACTGGCGCAAGTGGATGAACAACGGAACTGAACTGAACATTTGCTTTTAGTGCTGTATGTCCTCCACGTCTGAGCAGCATAAGGGGTAGGGCATTCATTTCTCACGGCAAAGGTATCAAGTTCTATCTCCGTTATCCACATTATTCACTCCATTCAGCTGTAAATAGGTCTCTGGCTTATTGTTAGAAAAGAAAAGTCTACGAGGAATGGAACTGGCCACCTCACCTAATTAAAAGCTGAGACCTAGCGGAATGAAGTCTCTAACACTTCATCCCCGACAATAACATCTGCTGTGGGATGACTTTTACATTTTAGGTCCTCTATAATTCAGATTAACAATAATTCATGGTGGTACATTTTTTCATAATGTGGATTTTACAAAGGTATAGGATAGGTGAATTATGTATGTGTCTTAAAGAGTGAGTGCGAGTATGTGTGAGTGAGTGAATGAGAGAGAGAATATTTGTGAATGAATGATAATATTTGGGAGTGAATAAGTGATTAAGTGTGCATAGATGAGGGAAAGAGTAAGAAGAAAGATAGAAAAGGAAAATAACATAGTTATTTTAATAGATCATACAGGTAAGATGAGTTAGCAAGTCCAGTTAGCCGTGAAAATGACAAATGCAATGTTAGGTATGATTAAAAAAAACATTAAACATAGGAGGAAGGAAGTGATATTCAAGCTGTATAAAGCATTAGTGAGACCTAGATTAGAGTTCTGTGTTCAGGTGTGGAGTCCTTATTGTAGAGGGGATATAAACATCATGGAAAGAATACAAAGATGAGCGGCAAAGCTGATAGTGGGATTCCAGAATTATAGTTATGAGAAAGCTCTGAAAAACCAGCCTTCGGTGTCTATAAAAGAGAATTCAAGGTAATTTTAAACAGTATTATAAGATAATAAAGGGAAAGAATAAATTAGACTATAACAAGTTTCAAAGTACAGTCAGTTACAAGAACAAGAGGGCACAGCTACAAATTAATTAAAGAACGGTTCAGTTTAAATATTAGGAAAATTTTTTTAGTCAGAGAGTGGTGAATGCTTTGAATGCATTGCCACATGAAATAGTGAGGGCAAGGGTCAGTTAATGCATACAAAAATAGATTGGACGCACATAGTTTTTTTAAGATGAAGTTGAGTAGAAGAAACTGGTTGCATACAGACTTTACAGAGCCTTCTAAACCAGTATAAAGAAGTTAAGTTAAATTAAGTAGTTTATAATGAGCAGGCGAGGAAATTGAATAAGTGAGCAAGCAATGAAAATTAATGAGGGATGTGAGACAAAATGACAGTTGAGTGGGATTGAGACTTGCACTTACTTACTTAGTCGCTCCTCTTCTACCGTGAGATGCATCTCCTTTTCACTCAGCTGTCTGAGTGTAAAGATAAGGTCTTGAGTACTTCTGTTTGCCTGAAACCCACATTGAGTCTCGTCCATATTCAGCTCTCCTAGACCTCATAATCGCCATTCTAGAATCCTAGAGTAGACTTTCTCGGGGCAACTGAGAAGGGAAATACCTCTGTGATTTTCACATTGTCGATTGTCACCCTTTTAAAATATTGGTATTATTATGGCAACCTCCCAATTTCTTGGTATCTTCTTGTGGCGCCAAGCTGCCTTGAGAATCTTCATGAATAGTATCTCTCCCGCTCTTCCCTTGTATTTAACCATTTATGGTGTTATGCCATGATGTCCTGCTGCTTTACCAATCTTAAATCTTAATTCTCTCCAATGCTACCTTTAGTTCTTCCATTGTGATATTATCATTTACCTACATGGTTCCTTCTTCATGAATTGGAACTTTTACTTCCAGAGCTTGGTTTTCCTCCACTCGAAGGAGATCTGAGAAATATTCTTTCTATCTGTTCATTACCTCTTCTGGGGCGGTCATCGGCACACCTTGTTTATCTTTAACAAATTTCAGGGATCTTTTGTCTTCTTTCCTCATGTTCTATAGGGTCCTGTAGAATAGTTTCTGGTCTTATCCAGCATTAATTTCCAGTTTCTCTCCAAATTCCTCCTAAGATTTCTGTTTGGCCTTGAGCACAGTCTTCTTTGCTTCTGTTCTAAAATTTACATATTATTTATATTTCTTTGTTTGTTCTTCTGTATTCCTAGCCCCTAGGTATTGCTTCCATGACTTTTTCTTTTCTCATATTACTCTTTTCACTTCTTCTGTTCACCATGGTGTACTCTTTCTCTTCCACCCTTCTCTGGTTTAGTGGCATGCCTCTACTGCAGCCTCTTTAAAGATGTCTTTGAATTTTACTCAGAGCATTTCCATATCTTTTTCAGATTCCTCTATCCTTCCTATTGCTGTTGTTATGAGCTCTTGGTATCTCCCCTTAATATCTAGTTCTCGTAGTTTGTAAGCCTTAATTTTATTTTCTCATTGTTGATTATTATGTTTCTTGCTTGTTGATGGGTGTTGCCTGGCTGAATAGTTTTTTTTCGATTTCCTAGCTGTCAGTTTGTACTGTCCTAGCTAATTGTCAGTTTGTACTTTCCTAACTAGCTGTCAGTTTGTATTGTCCTAGCTGTCAGTTTGTACTGTCCTAGCTGTCAGTTTGTATGAAATCATTTGTTCTAGTGTTTTAGTCTAATTAAGATGGACTCCCACATCAGTTAACAACCCTCAATAGTGGAGTAATAAACTGCTCGAGCCTAGCTCGCTAAGCAGGAAATCCTCCAGGCTACATGCAGCTCACTCCAGAGATGGGACCTGCACAGGGGCTTATGTCGACTAAGATTAAGACTAAGACTAAGTGCTTTAATTACTAAAATGGGTGGGAAGTAAAGCGGTCTGTGTTTGGTGAAAGATGAGCTAAAAGCGTTTAAATACATTGACAGCAGTGAATTAGCCTTAGACAATCAAATCAACTGTCTGTAACTGGTAAAGGAATCTCAGCAAAATAGAACAGTTTTAGTGCCACTACATGTGTCGGTTCCATAAGAGGAGAATATTAGCAGCATGGCACTCTCAAATTTAAATGAGAGTTAAACTGTGTTACAAAAACAGAAGTCTTAGACAATCCACTAAGTTTATGACAAAAATAGATGTGGTTATTTGAAATCATGAAGTTGAAGTAAATCTCTGTTTCCTTCTATGTCAAAATTAGAATTATGTCTGATTAAATAGAGCTATCTATTAATAAAGATTACAAAAGCATGCTTCAAAACTATATTCTATTGAAATGATCCAGCATTTAGACTTGTTAAGAATCCAATTACTGATGTTTTATTGTATTCTGTGTACACCCTAAAAGATAACTAACTATCTTTGCAGGCTTATATACTTAATTTCCTGTTGATATGTACCAGTTTATGATCTAAAATTTGTGTTTCTGCCAAATATGGATTCTATCCATGTGTCATCTGGCACAGAATATGGATATCAACACTGTTATTCTGAGCCTCTGATTGATTTTTTATGTGTAAAAGATATTTTAGTAGACACATTTATTTTTAGATTGAGACAGGAGAGAAGTAAAATACAAAAAGACAGTACATTTATTAATTTTAGAAGTGAACACATTGATAGTTCTGCTAATGTTGTTAGTCTGTCTAATGGATACAGTAATCATTAGATTTGTTTGGGGACGGCATGGGCTAGTGGTAAAGTGACACGGCTCACAATCTGAAGGTGCTGGGTTCGCTCCCCAATCACAGCACTGGTCGTTACCCCGGGGAAGAAAACTTTTAGAAAATGCAGGAGGAAGCAGACCCTTACATAAAATGCATGCTGAAGTCAGATGCACTGGGCCGACGGTGCAAAATAAAAACAGTGCGGCGCACATCGCCTTGGGGAATAGAGAAATAAGGCAAACGCAAACAAAATTCAAATATTCTGGACCATCTTCTTGAGTTCCACTTATGACGTTTCAGCTGTAGTTTCTTCCTGCACTGTTCTTTGGAGGTCACAGCATGTATTGAAGCAAATATTCAGTAATTTTCCTTAATGTTTAGACATATAGTAAAGAGAAAAGACGACCAGAAAACATATTTTTTATATGGTTGTCAAATCATTGATATCAAGTGGTTAATTTAATCATAAAACTTGCCTATGATGATATTGCCAGTACAAGCACCTCTTTAGCGAAGCCAAAATATACAATAAAACAACAATAACTTGTGGAGATATGGCTGTGCAAACATGAACCATTATTAGGGTCCATGAAAAATGTTGGGGTGTGTTATTATTCAGAGTCTGGGAAAATACATCACATAAATAAATGAATTTTTGCAAATGTAAAGTAGATGCAGTAGTCAGAATAAGATAACTAGCAAAGATAGCAGAACATTGTAAGTGTCAAGGAGACAGAGATATGACTATTTGATATTGGACTAAACAATTTGATTACATAATAATGTGATTGTGCTGCAGGAAAGACATTGTAATCTTATTTGGTTAAGAAGAATGTAGCAGAACAGAAGTGATCAGAATAGAATATGAAAAGTGTGATTGTGCTGCAGGAAAGACATTGTGATAATATTTGGTTAAGAAGAATGTAGCAGAACAGAAGTGATCAGAATAGAATATGAAAAGAAAAGAATATAGGGACAATGAACTAATGCATAATAGCTCCAGAATTAATGAGTTATGTACCACCGAAGACGGATATGTCGGACCGAAAGGTGCAAACATCGCAGTCAAGCTGTAAACTACGACACAACGCATTCCGTTCTCCGGACTACTTCCTGCTACTTGCAAAGTCCTGTTCAGAACTTAGTAGCGAGAGATTGAGAACGAATGCAGAAGAAGAAGAAGAATGAGTTACGAATAATGTATTTCTCTTACATTGTGAACAAGATAAAACATTACATAGTAAACTGGAACATAGTTTCATCTGGTGTATTTATTTCACATTTGAACAAATTGCAGACACAGAGATTATCCTTCAACATCTTTATAAAAATCGAATGTCACTGTATTTGTATTATTTCTTTCAAATATAGATTATTTTGTCATTACAATATTTACCTAAGTCTAGACAGTGACAATTTTTACATGACAAAATGTAATTAAAATATGGATTAAAATAATGTGGCTGACATGTGTATTATTGTATTATCACAAATAAATTATTTTATTGTATATACAATTATTAAAACCTGTTCATGATTATCAGTTAACAAAATTGGAACAGTCCACAATTTTATGCAATATTTGTCCTTCATTCACACTCTTAGTCGTACAAACACTGACTTCCAGTCATATTTAACATAAACGCACAATATATTTATAAATTCAGTATGTGAAAACTGCAATATTAATGTCAATTCATAGCACATGAAATACTTTCATTACTTGAATTACTCAGACTTTCTCACTTTCACACACAGAACATGTGTGTTCACAGCTCAATAAACTTGCAACCACTGTACCTCCATAATGAATCTTAATTCTTTAATTTTGTTTCTTGTGCTCCAACCCCTCTTCTTTAACTTAACTTAACGTCTTTATACTGGTATAGAAGACTCTGCAGAGTTTGTATACAACCAGTTTAATTTACATTACCTTGCTCTAAAAGCTATGCGCACCCAATCTATTCTTAAATGCATTAATTGTCTCTGCCTCAACTACTTACTGTGGAATGTATTCACCACTCTCTGATTAAAAAAATATTTCCTAATATCTAATCTGGACCTTTCTTTAGTTAATTTGTAGCTATGCCCTCTTGTCCTTGTAGGTGGTTGTATTTTGAAAAACTTGTTATAGTCTAATTTATCCGTTCCTTTGATAATCTTATAAACCTGTATTAAGTCACCTCGAATTCTTCTTTTTTCTGGACACTGTAGGTTGGTTTTTCTGAGTCTTTCCTCATAACTGTAATTCTGGATTCCCACTATCAGCTTTGTCGCTCTTTTTTTGTATCCCTTTCAGCATGTTTATATCCCTTCTACGATAAGGACTCCACACCTCTACACAGTACTCCAATCTAGGTCTAACTAATGCTTTATACAGTTTGACTATCACTTCCTTGCTCCTATGTTTAAATTTCTTTTTATTTTGTCTTTTTCACTGCTACCTGGACTTGCTAACTCACCTTACCTGTATTTTCAATTATAACCCCTAGGTCGTTTTCCTTATCTATCTTTCTAATATTGTTCTCGCCCATTCTGTAATTATGTTCCATATTGGATCTACCCATGTGGATGACTGTACATTTATCTACATTAAACTCCATTTGCCAGCTTACAGACCATTCTAGAATTTTATCTAAATTCGACCTCAATATATCCACTTCTGCTTTAGATGAGACACTACTGCATAGTTTTGTGTCATCAGCGAATTTTGCAACCATGGATCCCATATCAATGTCCAAATCATTTATATATATCAAGAACAAAATTGGTTCCAAAATTGAGCCCTGTGGCACTCCACTTTTCACTTCACACCACTCAGAGTACTCCTTATTTATGCCCACTCTCTACCTTCTTCCCATTAACCTATTTTCAATCCATTTGGCAACTTCCCCACCTATACCATGTGATTTTAACTTTCAAAATAATTTTTGATGAGCTACTCTATTAAAGGCCTTTGCAAAATCTAGATAAATAACATCTCCCCTTATCTATCATTTTAGAAACCTCCTCCATGAATTCAAATATATTTGTTAAACACGATCTCCCTCTAGTAAACCCATGCGGACTATTTCTAATTAGATTAAATTTGTCTAAATGCATTACAATGTTTTCTTTGATTATTGACTCTAACAATTTACAGACTATGCTCGTTAAACTCACCGGTCTATAATTTGCTGGATCTGATTTTATGCCTTTTTTTAATAAGGGTTCACTTCTGCATCTTTTCAATCTCGTGGAACAATCCTTTTTGCAAGTGATTGTGAACATAATATAGCCAATGGTTTTGGTAGTTGGTCCCTAATTTCAAACAGCAATTTTTAATGGATACCATCCTGACCTGGACATTTATCCACTTTTAACCCCTCCAATTAAAAAAAATTTATTTCTTCTGTAATACAGATTGATCTTAATCACGGTGTATCCATGTCTCTTTGAAAAATGTCTATAAGCTCTGGGATCTTGAATCTGTCCTCTTTTGTGTAGACTGTGCCAAAGTACTGATTGAGTAGATTAGCTGCCTCCCTATTCTCACTTACTATTTTTCCTGTACTGTCTATGAGAGGGCCTACTTTGTCTTTCATTCTTTGTTTATTTCTAACATAAGAAAAGAAGCTGTTACTGTCAGTCTTGATCCTCTGAGCAAGTTTTTTTTTAGAAGAAAATGTTTTAATCACTTTCTGAGCTATGTTCTGCTTGTCCAAATATTTTAAATATGTTAACTTTTGATTTACCTGCCTCTATATATTTATTCTATGCTTTAATTTTAGCTCTTCTACATTTAACTACAAACCTAGTTATCCACTTTTTACGCTTGGGGTTTACCTCCCTACATGGAACACATTCCTCTTTTACCTTTTCTAGAACTGTTTTAAAACTCTCCCACTTTTGTTCAACATCTGTTCCTCCAGTAATACCTTTCCAGATTATGTGGCTCGCTGCCTCTTTCATCTACTTAACATCTGCCTTACAGTAGTCGTATTTTGCGTGTTTATGTTTACTTCTTTCCCTGCTATATGATCCCAACAGATGATCTGATGGTCACTTGAGCCAAACAGTTCCCCAGCGGTAACGTTTTCAATCATATTTTCTTCTGTAGTAAAAACGAAGTCGAGTGTGTTTTTGCCTCTGGTGGCTGCTTCTACGTGTTGAATAAAAAAATTATCAGTTATTCACTTAACAAAAGGTTTTGACTCTACAAGTGCTTCTGCCATATCCCATTTTATTTCTATATCAGGTGCCGTTGATTGCACAAATTGTTCTCCTTGTTCACCATGCAACCCCATTCTAAATTCATGCAGTGTGATCCAGTCTGTACAGTGGTATTCTAATATGTGCTGCTTAGGAATTGTCTTTCTTATCTGAGGCATGTGTCCTGAATAATGTAATCCTGCATTGATTATTTCAAATTTGTTGAGCAGAGTCCTGATGGATTAATGTACTGTGTGATTTA
This sequence comes from Ariolimax columbianus, assembly GCA_036924085.1. Lineage (NCBI taxonomy): Eukaryota > Metazoa > Mollusca > Gastropoda > Stylommatophora > Arionidae > Ariolimax > Ariolimax columbianus. The sequence continues at coordinate 69,290,635 of JAVGWX010000011.1, forward strand.
ATGCAGTGAATTTTTTCCATAGAGGCTGCATTTAATGAAAATTTAGAAAAAAATGAGCTAATTATAATGTAGTCTAGTTTAAAGAAGCAGTCTGCCATTATGAGATACATTTTTAAAAGATTTAAAAGAAATTATTAATCATCTTTATATTTCAAATTGAAATAATTGGACTTTATTAATATATTAAATATTATCACTTTCCTAATAAGTGTATCATAAATAAAGTGTTTTCATAAATTAATCTCAAAATATATTATTTTTATGTTATTCCTAACTACCATAGAATGACGTGTTTTTGAAAATATCTAAATAAATGTAACTGTCGAAGTATTCTTTATTTTTCTATCCCTCTCTCTCTCCTCTCTATCTCCTCTCTATCTCTTCTCTCTTTTCTCTTTCTCCTATCATTCACTCTCTTTATCCATCTCTCTCCTCTCTCTCTTTCCTCTCTCTTTATCCCTCTCTATATCTTCTCTCTCTTCTCTCTCTTCTCTCTCTTTATCCCTCTCTTTCTTTATCCCTCTCTCTCTTTATCCCTCTCTCTCTTCAACCTTCTCTCCTCTCTCTCTTCTATCCTCTCTTTCCTCTCTCATCTCTCTCTCCTCTCACTCTCTCTTCTCTCACTCTCTCTTCTCTCACTCTCTCTTCTCTCACTCTTCCTCTCTCTCTCCCCTCTCTTCTCTTGTTCCTCTCTCTCCTCTCTATCCCTCTCTCTCCTCTCTCTCTTTATCCATCCCCCTCTCTCTCCTCTCTCTCTTTATCCCTCTCTCTCCTCTCTCTTTATCCCTCTCTCTCCTCTCTTTATCCCTCCCCCCCCTCTCTCTCCTCTCTTTATCCCTCTCTCTCCTCTCTCTTTATCCCTCCCCCTCTCTCTCCTCTTTCTTCATCCCTCCCTCTCTCTCTCCTCTCTCTTTATCCCTCCCCCTCTCCCTCCCCCTCTCTCTCCTCTCTCTTTATCCCTCTCTCTCCTCTCTTTATCCCTCCCCTCTCTCTCCTCTCTCTTTATCCCTCTCTCCCCCCTCTCTCTCTCTACCTCATATGTGCCATGAAGTGGTGAACTGCAGGTATCAGCCAGGCGCGTGGCTGTAGTTGTTGACATCCAATACAGTTTAGGATAGCCGTAACTCCAGAGATCCTCAACAATAGCGCTCCAGTGGCTACCCTCCCATTGGGGAATCACGGGAAACGAGAGAGCTGACGCTCTGACAAAAGATGGCAGCAACAAGGCACAATTTAATCATCGAGTACCATACAGAGAAATCAAGAACATCATCAGAAATCAGTATATACCCCAATGGAGAGAAGACAGAAACATAAGCAGTACACCAGACCCAATTCACCAACTCAAAAGAAATCAACAAACTACCTTATTTCGTCTGAGAACTGGACACAGCAGACTACTAGAACATCTGTACCGACTGAAGATCTCACACACCGACGAGTGCCCATGTGGAACAGGATGTCAGAACCCTGAACATATTCTACAGGAATGCCCAATCTATAGGGAAATGAGATGCCAGTCCTGGCCAGAGGGTGCGGAGCTGAGACAAAAGCTGTGGGGAAGCCGCTCCGACCTAGTGAAGACTACAGACTTCACCATGGCGGCTGGCCTGCAGATATAGCATGACCAAAAGATCCTAAACGCAAAGAAGAGAGAGGATATCCGTAACATTTTCTATCCACCTGGTTCCACTGTTCCGGAAGCCTGATCGCCGTACATTATAAGCTCGCAGGGGTAGCCTGGAAGGCTGGATTCAGATTAGGTTACTGAACCACTTGATTTTCTCCCTTTTCACGTGTTTGGTGCATGGTCTTGTTTCAATAATTTGTGCAATGACATCATTCTTCATTCTGTCTCAAAGTGACGTAGTAGATTTTTCTCAAGCATCTCATTTCACAGGTGATAGTCTATTTCTCTTGCGTATTTGTTAATGTTCATGTTTGGCCCCCCGATAACAGAATGTTGGCATGAATATACTGTGATCAATACTCAAGCATCTCATTTCACAGGTGATAGTCTATTTCTCTTGCGTATTTGTTAATGTTCATGTTTGGCCCCCCGATAACAGAATGTTGGCATGAATATACTGTGATCAATACTCAAGCATCTCATTTCACAGGTGATAGTCTATTTCTCTTGCGTATTTGTTAATGTTCATGTTTGGCCCCCCGATAACAGAATGTTGGCATGAATATACTGTGATCAATACTCAAGCATCTCATTTCACAGGTGATAGTCTATTTCTCTTGCGTATTTGTTAATGTTCATGTTTGGCCCCCCGATAACAGAATGTTGGCATGAATATACTGTGATCAATACTCAAGCATCTCATTTCACAGGTGATAGTCTATTTCTCTTGCGTATTTGTTAATGTTCATGTTTGGCCCCCGATAACAGAATGTTGGCATGAATATACTGTGATCAATACTCAAGTATCTCATCACATCTCACAGGTGATAGTCTATTTCTCTTGCGTATTTGTTAATGTTCATGTTTGGCCCCCGATAACAGAATGTTGGCATGAATATACTGTGATCAATACTCAAGTATCTCATCACATCTCACAGGTGATAGTCTATTTCTCTTGCGTATTTGTTAATGTTCATGTTAGGCCCCCGACAACAGAATGTTGGCATGAATATACTGTGATCAATACTCAAGTATCTCATCACATCTCACAGGTGATAGTCTATTTCTCTTGCGTATTTGTTAATGTTCATGTTAGGCCCCCGACAACAGAATGTTGGCATGAATATACTGTGATCAATACTCAAGCATCTCATTTCACAGGTGATAGTCTATTTCTCTTGCGTATTTGTTAATGTTCATGTTTGGCCCCCCGATAACAGAATGTTGGCATGAATATACTGTGATCAATACTCAAGTATCTCATCACATCTCACAGGTGATAGTCTATTTCTCTTGCGTATTTGTTAATGTTCATGTTTGGCCCCCGATAATAGAATGTTGGCATGAATATACTGTGATCAATGCTCAAGCATCTCATTTCACAGGTGATAGTCTATTTCTCTTGCGTATTTGTTAATGTTCATGTTTGGCCCCCGATAACAGAATGTTGGCATGAATATACTGTGATCAATACTCAAGCATCTCATCTCATCTCACAGGTGATAGTCTATTTCTCTTGCGTATTTGTTAATGTTCATGTTTGGCCCCCGATAACAGAATGTTGGCATGAATATACTGTGATCAATACTCAAGTATCTCATCACATCTCACAGGTGATAGTCTATTTCTCTTGCGTATTTGTTAATGTTCATGTTTGGCCCCCGATAATAGAATGTTGGCATGAATATACTGTGATCAATACTCAAGCATCTCATTTCACAGGTGATAGTCTATTTCTCTTGCGTATTTGTTAATGTTCATGTTTGGCCCCCGATAACAGAATGTTGGCATGAATATACTGTGATCAATACTCAAGCATCTCATCTCATCTCACAGGTGATAGTCTATTTCTCTTGCGTATTTGTTAATGTTCATGTTTGGCCCCCGATAACAGAATGTTGGCATGAATATACTGTGATCAATACTCAAGTATCTCATCACATCTCACAGGTGATAGTCTATTTCTCTTGCGTATTTGTTAATGTTCATGTTTGGCCCCCGATAACAGAATGTTGGCATGAATATACTGTGATCAATAGTCTTTCGTGAACATTTTAATATTTGGGTGTTTAATTAGTGGAGATAGCTGATATGCAGTTGCGTTCGCTTTCTGACAGCGAACCTCAATTGCTCTGTCAATCTGCTATCCTGAGAAAAGTTACTGCCCATGTACTCGTATTCCTGCACAAGTAATGCACCATGATAAAACTAAGTGAACATACTTAATTTAATAAAATATGGTATTTATTAAGATAATCACTTAAATAAATGGTTTAGAAAGAATAATTTGTTTGTAGTGTCTCTGGTTAACAAGTCTTGATTCACAAATGTGGATTGTTAGGCCGTGTAGTGAAAAATTGACTTGAAGTTAAAAATAAAGGGAAATTACTGAGACTAACTTTTTTTCAATAGGTTTATTACCTCGTGAACTATTCTTTGACCGGCTATTTTGATTCTTTCTCCCAAGGTTCCAACATTTGTCAGGCTATATTTTCTGTTTTCGGTCTTTCTTTCTGAGGATTTGTCCTATCCATCTTCAATTTCTCTGCAATCTCCAACTGTAATTGTTATTGTGTTTCTTGTCACAGATTTGTGTTTGATGTTATCTCAGGCTATCGTAATACAAAGTATACTATGGAGACATCATATCATGTTTGTTCAGGTTTGCATCCTGGATGTGATACTGTAAGTTATGTGCCATGTTTGCGAGTCATATAGTAGTACTGAATTTACATGAGTGTTGAAAAACCTAATCATATATTTCAAGGAGAGTGCCTTGCTGCTTATGTGCAGCACATGTATAACATCTGCAAAATCAGTCTCCAGTTGTTTTTAAAATATCCATCATGGTAGTCTGTATTTGATGTTATAGGAGAAGCAAAGGAGGAAACTGGTTACCACATATCACAAAAAGCTGAGACTTTGAACAATCATCTCTCTAACACTTCATCCCACTGCCGAAGACAGATGTGTCGGACCGAAAGGTGCAAATATTGCAGTCACGCTGTAAACTAGCGACAACGCATTCCGTTCTCCAGACTACATCCTGCTACTTGCAAATCCCTGTTCAGGAGTTGGTAGCAGGAGATTGAGAACGAAGGTTGAAGACTTCATTCCAAAAGCAGTGTCTGATATAGGAGTACAAAATGTAAAGGCGATCCCATAGCGGACACTACCATCGAGAATAAAGTGTTTGAGCATTCATTGTCCCGAGGTGTCTTTGTGGTGCATGACACATACAAGAATAGCACCACTGCCCCACAGGTCTACTTTGCTGCACTGTTTGTGTATATTAAGATGAACTTGCACATCGGTTAACCACCCTTCTCTGCACTTGTCCCAACACAGTGGAATAATAACCTGCTCAAGCCTAGTCCACTAAGCAGGAAATCTTCCTCCTGGCTACATACCAGAGCTGGGACCTGCACAGGTACATCTACTCCTGTAGAAGTGCAGGTTGACTAGGAACTAAGAAGACTTCATTGTATGAGGTCGCAGTTTTTTTATGAGATAGGATGACCAGTTCCCTTTCTCACTGTCTTGCCTTCTAGGAATTGAACCTAGTACCGGGATCAAGATGCTGAGCAGCGGATGAGCTGTAGTGGTCAGTGACCCATAGCTGACTGCTAGCATCAGGGTCAGCGAACCATAGCTGCCAAGACCCTTCTACACCTCCACGCGGTGATCCTGGATAACAGGCTGCAGCAGGGCAGACTGGCTAAGGAGAAGGGATCGAAGAGGGAATGCTAACCCGGTACTCAAAAAATGCTTGCTGAAGTCGGATGTGTTGGACCGAAAGGTGCAAATATCGCAGCCAAGCTGTAAACTACAACACAACGCATTCCGTTCTCTGGACTACATTCTGCTACTTACCCTTTCAGGGTTTGGTAGCGGGAGATTGAGAACGAACGAAGAAGAAGAAGAAGAAGAAGAACCTAGTACCTTTGCCATGACAAGCATGAGTTGAAACCACTGCTACTCATACGATATAAGAGGGTGCCTTTATCATTTTTGCCTTGTCTTTTCTCATCTTTTCAAAACAGAGGTTCACACAGTACCTTGCATCCAACAACTGCTCATTCAACCTTAGTGGCTTTGTTGACAAAGGAGGAGTTCAAGGTAGGGGAACTTATATATTGTTACTTTGATGTATAAGTTTGAGCTATAGTAGGTCTTATGATATTTATATTGTATAGAATTACACTTTCACTACCATTGATTTGCTGAACAAAATATAACTAAAGACATGCTTGGAATACTTAGAATTCTGGTCTTCAAATAGCAGGTTATGCCCCATGCCAGGTAGTTGAAGGCTATCCATAGTATTTTCTTCATTTTGCAACATTAACTTTCTGTGGCTAACTAATTCTGGGAAATGGTAGATGGTGTATTGGGTAGGAATTTCATTACCTGTCATTACCTAGAATTTTGCACAGACAGCGACTGACAGCCTACTCTTATTGATTTTCCGCTGCAGAGGGTTCTTTTGTGTGTGCAGCAAGTACACAGGATCTCTGTTTCTGGTCAATCTCCAATATGACTAGATGCTAGTCTCACCTCTTTTGAGACCAGGGGAGGCTTGAAATTTGTGGGATTTGAAACCTGACTGTTTCGTGTCGTGATAGGCAAGCAACATTAGCTCTCACCTATAGTGACCCCTTTCAGACATATACAAATGATTGAATGTTGATAAGGATTATGGCAGTACAGTGAAGTAGACAAGTGAGAAGGTTCTGGTTATGGTTATTTACAGGGCATGAAACATTTACAAATTGATGCTTGATTGAATTCTTCTTCTTCTTCTTCTTCTTCTCCTTCTTCTTCTTCTTCTTCTTCTTCTTCTTCTTCTTCTTCTTCTTCTTCTTCTTCTTCTTCTTCTTCTTCTTCTTCTTCTTCTTCTTCTTCTTCTTCTTCTTCTTCTTCTTCTTCTTCTTCTTCTTCTTCTTCTTCTTCTTCTTCTTCTTCTTCTTCTTCTTCTTCTTCTTCTTCTTCTTCTTCTTCTTCTTCTTCTTCTTCTTCTTCTTATTCTTCTTATTCTTCTTCTTCGTTCGTTCGTTCTCAATCTCCCGCTACCAAACCCTGAAAGGGCTTAAGTAGCAGAATGTAGTCCAGAGAACGGAATGCGTTGTGTCGTAGTTTACAGCCTGGCTGCGATATTTGCACCTTTCGGTCCAACACATCCGACTTCAGCAAGCATTTTTTGAGTACCGGGTTAGCATTCCCTCTTCGATCCCTTCTCCTTTGCTAGTCTGCCATGATGCAGCCTGTTATCCAGGATCACTGCGTGGAGGTGTAGAAGGGTCTTGGCAGCTATAGTTCGCTGGCCCTGACGCTAGCAGTCAGCTATGGGTTGCTGGCCACTGCAGCTCATGTGCTGCTCAGCATCTTGATCCCTGATTGAATTCAACTTTGCTAGTGTGGAGGATGGGTAAAATTGAATCGGGGCCAATGCAACCTTCCAAGCATGTCATCATAGGGGACTAAAAATGGTTGTGCATGGGGCTAACAATGTCATCATGTAAAACAAATTGCTACAGAAACCACAATTGAAAGAGCACATAGTGATTTGGTGCAAACATTCGTTCAAGCACTAACTGAAGTTGTGACTGGGAGTGGAATAACCACAAGAATATGAATTATTACACCTATTTAGTTTATATACTTGAGAAATAGAGAAAGTTATGTTAATACAATTATTTTATTCCATATTATTAAACATAATGGGAATGGGAAAAAGGTTCATAGAACTGACTTCATTGCACTGGGACACTTCTGTATGTGCTCAGTCTCTTTCATTGCTGAAAGTGCCAACGACAGAGCCCGAACTTCGCAGCTCCTACAATGGCTCTGAAATGTTTATCTGACTTCATTTACAGCTGGGTCAACTAGACGGAGCGGTCATACTTCTTCTTTTTCTTCTTCTTCTTCATCGTACGCAGTCAGACAGCAACCATTATTTGTTCGAAAAAAGCAGCGGTCATCCTGAGGCTGTCGACACTGCCATAGAGCTTGTCTAGTGTTGCCACTGGTGATGGCCACATCTGCTCTCTCTGATCCTCGTATGTCGGGCAGTTTTGCAGCAAATGCTCAGCGGTCATTTTCCCGGTACCACACGGGCATTCGTCAGTGTCACCTATCTTCAATTTGTTGAATAGGTGGTACCTCAGTCTATTGTGGCCAGTGCGAAGTCTGAAGACCACGACCTGCTCTCTTCTGTTCAACTGGTAATAGGCATAGTTTTTTGTGTAGCCAGCATGTTCTGTTTCCCATTTGGTCATGTATCTAGCTCTAATAAGCCGTTTTGACTCTTCGTATGTCATACTAATATCTGGTTGTGGTAGTTTTGCACCTTCTTTTGCCAGTCTGTCTGCCTCCTCGTTGCCTTGGATGTTGCAGTGGGATGGAACCCACTGCACCACTACCCTTTTTGGTGCGGACTGCTGGCATAGTTGACAGAGTACTGCTCTTAAATCATTAAGTTCAGTATTTTTCTGGCTTTTTAGTGCTGTGACTACGGCCAGAGCATCTGTAAGCAGGACTATGTGGCTTTAATTTCTTTTACCTGTCACCATTTCTTCCACTGCCGCCCTCAGTGCCTCTGCCTCGAGCGGTCATACAATGCTCTACTCAGTGTTTTGATCCCGCACCGGGTTTGAATCATGTCATGCTCAGTTTGACAGACCCTTTATGTCGAGCGGTCATACAATGACATAAAGGGTCTGTCAAACTGAGCACGACATGATTCAAACCCGGTGCGGGATCAAAACACTGAGTAGCGCATGAACTGCAGCGATCAGCAACTCATAGCTGACTGCTGGCGTCTAGCCGGTGAACCAGATCTGCCAAGACCCTTCTACACCCTATCGGGGTGATCCTGGATAACAGGCTGCAACAGAGCAGACTGGATAATGAGAAAGGATCGAAGAGGGAACACTAACCCGGTACTCAAAAAATGCCTCCTGAAGTCGGATGTGTCAGACCGAAAATTGGAAATATCACAATCAAGCTGTAAACTAGGAGACAACGCATTCTATTTTCTGAACTACATCGTGCTTCTTGCAAAGCCCTGTTCAGGGCTTGATAACGGGAGATTGAGAACGAACGAAGAAGAAATATAAAAAAAACCTGGTGTGTTAGAATTTAAACCATGCTCACTCACAACCTCTAAGCCCTCCGAATCTCCTATTTTTTATTTTGCGTAATTAATTAGAACTGTACATTTTCACATTTTAAATTGGGATTAATATGTAGAAGAAGTATGATTGATGTAGAATGGTCAGACTTGGAATGATTAACAAGCAAGTTTTATTATCAAGACAGGTTCAAATTTATTCCGTTGATATTTGACCTCTTCATCAGGTTATGACATGTCAACATTCATACGCAGGTATGCCAAATATCTTAATGAAAAAGCAATATCCTACAGATTAATGGCATTTGACTTCTGCAAAGTGAAACGAGGGTAATTACATTCTATTCTTTATTGATATGACTATTGCACGTATACTGCCTTTTTCTTAGAATGGACAGCAACAGACTCCTTCTGCAAGCGTTTATATGGTGACCATCTGACAGCAGGAAAAGAGGAAGACTGAAAGAAACTCTCCGCAGAACAACCATCAGAGAGGGATCCACTATGGGCTTAAATAACATACATGAACTGAAAAGAGTGACGTCAGATAAATCAAACTGGAGAGCACTGGTTTCTGACTTATGTGCCATGTATGGCACTTGAAGAACTTTGATTGATTGATTGATTGATTGATTGATTGAATGCCTTTTACTCTGGTTTGTTGTCTACATGTATCCTTTTCGTCTGAGCCCCAGGAAAACGAGTGATTCATTCTTTTGTTTTTGTAACGTGTATTCCAAAACCAAGCCATGAGAGTTATAACAGGAGGCATGAAGTCAACGCCAATTGTAGAACTTGAAAAGATTACAAAACTGCAATCCATGGCCGACAGAAGAGACTGCAGAGCACAGCTGCAATCAGAGAAACTCAGAAGACTGACTGACCACCTAATGCACCAGAGACTAAACAATTTCGGAAGTGGGAAACTAAAGCGAAGAAACTTTGCAGAAATAGCCAAAGCAAAGATGCACGAAAACCCCATGAACGCACTAACAACACCAAAGCCCATCCCTACTGTACGAAAACCTACCTGGAGGCAGCATATATTTCCAGAGGTGGTAGAAAATATACCAGGTATTAGAAACAAAAACTGCCAGTCTGAAAAAGAAAGAAGAGATACTACCCTGAGTTACATTACGGAAAACTACCCAAGCATGGACTGGACCCATGCATACACCGACGGTTCCGTAACAAATACAACATAGTACGGAGGGGCAGGAGCATTCCTGAGCCTACCAAATGGCAGAAAAATAACACTGTCATTCGCTACTGGAAAATACACAAGCAATTTCAGAGCGGAGGCAGAGGCACTGAGGGCGGCAGTGGAAGAAATGGTGACAGGTAAAAGAAATGAAAGCCACATAGTCCTGCTTACAGATGCACTGGCCGTAGTCACAGCACTGAAAAGCCAGAAAAATACTGAACTTAATGATTTAAGAGCAGTACTCTGTCAACAATGCCAGCAGGCCGCACCAAAAAGAGTAGTGGTGCAGTGGGTCCCATCTCACTGCAACATCCAAGGCAGCAAGGAGGCAGACAGACTGGCAAAAGAAGGTGCAAAACTACCACAACCTGATACTAGTATGACATACGAAGAGTCAAAACGGCTTATTAGAGCTAGATACATGACCAAATGGGAAACCGAACATACTGGCTACACCAAAAACGATGCCTATTTGCCAGTTGAACAGAAAAGAGCAGGTTGTGGTCTTCAGACTTCGCACTGGCCACAATAGGCTCAGGTACCACCTATTCAACAAATTGAAGATAGGTGGCACCGACGAATGCCCGTGTGGTGCCGGGAAAATGACCGCTGAGCATTTGCTGCAAAACTGCCCGACATACGAGGATCAGAGAGAGCAGATGTGGCCATCACCAGTGGCAACACTAGACACACTCTATGGCAGTGTCGACAGCCTCAGGATGACGGCTGCTTTTTTCGAAAAAATAATGGTTACTGTCTGACTGCGTATGAAGAAGAAGAAGAAGTAACGTGTATGAGGGTACTATTTCCAGATCTTTATTTCAAAACCAGAAGGTTATTCACACTCAGCAGGCTCATAGCCTGTGTGGATAGCAGGGTGCCTAATGTCATAAGTTGGAGGGTTTATTGATCTAATGTCAAGCTAGATAATAGGGATATTTATTGTCCTTGTTTGTATCTGTTTCATCAGGTGTGGAATTTTATTGGAAATATCTAAATATGAATTGATCAATGGGCTGAAGATGCAGCATTGAATAAGCTGACAGTATCCAATGACTCATAGCTGGCTGCTTGCGTCAGCATCAGCGTAACCTGACCAAAACATAGCTAAGCAAGACTCTATTCCGCCTCCAAGTGGCAGCCCTGGAATCATACTGCAACCATGCAGCTTGGCTAAGAGAATATGGATCGAAAAACAAGGCGAAGTCAGCCCTAAAAATGCTGTGCTGAAACTATAAGTGTCAGGCCAAAAGGCGCAGCTATAGCAACCTCACTGTTAACTACGACAACGCTGCAACATGTTTACCAGGGCGAACACAAGAACACAACTGGCCCAGACAAAGGACCACATGCAAGTTACCGCTGACAGGAACCAATTGTAAAGAAACATTGCAGACATCAAAAGGGTCAGAATAAAAAGATGCTCTAATGAATGGCGCATGCAATGAAGACCATTGGACTGCAATTAAAGGGGAAAAATAGATCCATACTGTTTATAAAATGACAGACTACAGACTACCACTGAGATGTCATCACTCTAGGGAAAGGAATGCATATTTGTTGTTATTTAATGCTAACAACGAGTAGGATTTCTCTTTTGTGCGCCTTAAAAACGGACGTAAGTGACGAGTTGTCGTAACTTTCCTCACATCCAGTGCATGCTGATGAAGGTGGGCCAGGGTCCTCCAGGCATTTTTTAATGCTTGGCTTCATCTGCATGTCGCTCACTACTATGGGGATCACGTCAATCCCTCATTTCGTTAGCCAGGCTGCCATGAAAACAGCCCATTTCCAGGAAGGTCTGTTAGGAAGCCGATGTGAGGATCTTGGCCAGTATATTTTCCCTGACCCTCACTAACACGTCTGATCAGTATGTTGTTCCTGATCAGACGTTAGTCTTCCATCCCACGGAATGCATAGATTAGTACAATAGGAAAGTGAATCTCGAGGTCAAACAGCTGATAAATGAGAATACTCAGGACTATGACACTGACAGAAATACTGTTCTGTTTTGTAATCCCTAATTCAGGAGGAGTAGAAACAGACCACAACATACACATGGAGAAGAGAGAGCTCGAGATAAACATAAATGAAACAGGGAAGACGTACATGCAATTTCTGCATTTGTTGAAGACCTGGACTCCACATGGAACTAAAGTGTCTTGATTGATTGATTAATTGACTGCGTACGATGAAGAAGAAGAAGAAGATTGATTAATTGTGAAATACTGATGTATCTATCCCAGGATGGACCATGATGGCTATAGTGAGAGGCTGGGTGGTTGCTGACTGGGTCAGAGCATACATTGACAACTATCTCCTGTACAAACTTACTATTAGTAATATTTGTACACACTTGTCCCTTGACATAGTTTACATCTAAACATCTATAATTGACTATTCACACACTAAAAGTTTATATTACATTCACTGTCCTCAATTTTTGTGTGTTTATACTCTTGACAGAAAAGATGATGGCTTACTTAGAACAATGAACACGGACAAGGTAATTTTTTATTTTTCTATAAATGAAGCAGACAACTTTTTCATGCATAAACTAAATTAATTAGAAAATAGATAGTGATATTTATGAATGTTGTATACATTATTGGCTTGTTGATAAATTGTTGTCTTATGAGTTGTTAAAACATACAAGCTTCAGTGGTACAATCATGTGCTACAGTCAAATCGACTGTCTAAGCCTAACATTAGTCTCTAGGATGCAGTTCTTGGAAAGAGAAAGAGGTTGCTTCCTGGACAGATGATGTTTGAAACTGATCAGGCAAAACCTTGAAAGAGAATGAAATACAGGTGCTGGAGAGACATTTAGAAATGATATTTGATGCTGTTACGACCTTTTAGTTTGGTGAAATTTTGAGAGAGAATGAAGTGCATGTGCTGGATGGGGAATAACCTTGAAAGAGAATGAAATACAGGTGCTGGACAGATTGGCTGATAGACATGAAGTAAGGAGATTTGATACTATTACAAACTCTTAGGTTATTGGAAAGATGAGGTGAGATATATTATTCATGAAAGAGGACCCACAAAATTAAGTATGTTCTTGTTGGCGAAGACATAAATGTTAACTATGTGTGTATTGTAAATAGTGTAGAATTTGGTAAAGATTGAATGACATAACGACCTAAACTATCAGCTTTTTGTAGGTCTACTGTTCGTGCACACAGCAATGAAAGAGCTGAAAATCTGATTTTGGAAGCACCCATAGTGAGGACATTAGATATGGGTAAGGGAAACATACTGAAAACAGTCAATGATGTCACTGCAGCTGGTGAATCACCAATACAGAGACTGCAGGAGTTTGTAGCCAATTGTGTGTTGAGCAAGAAGAACATTTTAAGAGGATGGATCAAGAGTCTTCACAATGAGCTACATGAAACTTCAGTATCTATACACCATGCACTCGCTGGGCAGAGTCTGGCACCAGTGAAGGCTCTCCATAGAGACTAGGCTTTGTGTATACTCCTCCTGCATCGTCCTCATCCTCCTGTACGGCTCAGACCTGGACACTACTACAGTGGGACCAGCAGTATCTTGAGGCCTTCTAACTGCGCAACCAGAGGCACATTCTCAGGATCCACTGACACGACCTGATTTCCAACAGTGAAGTAGTTAGATGTACTCAACTTGCCTCAACGATTGATCGTCGCCGCCTCTCTCTCTTCAGTCACATCCGCTTCCTCCAGGAAATCCCAGCCCACGATATGCTCTGGCAGGCTGTGGGGCCAAGGGGCGGGTAAAGGCTGTGTCCATTCTGGAGACGTCCTTAGGGCTACCTTCGCAATACCTGGCTAAAAAGATTGCCACCTTCCCAAATAAAACTGCAGGCAGCCTCGGATGCAGCCATCAGATGTGGACATGGTCATTCGACGCGACAGATCCCAGTCACCTAAGCGTATATTTGATTGAATGAGACTGACCTTCTAATGGTCTGCCTGGAATACCTGGATGTTGATTCTGTTTACCATAAAATGTCATTAGTATCAGTAGATCATAGTGAGAAGAAAACATCTACATGTGGACATACAATAGTAAAGTAAAGTAAAGTAACCCATAGCATTACTGCCGTAGGGGTGTGAGATGTTAGCGATCTTACATTTCAAAGGCTCGGCTATATGAGGGCGGTATCCATCTCCTCTCCCTCGCCACTTTTACTTCCTGGACTGAACCAGTACCCATTTAAGGCTGGGTCGACCCGGGAGCCATTGCGGTCTGAAAAATACATTACCGCCTCAACTGGGGAATGAACCCAGGACCACTCAGATGCGAAGCCAGCGCGCTAACCGCTGCGCTACGCGGCTCCACAATACAATACACATACAATAGACTTTATAGTTTATCATCAGGGCCAGAAATATAATTTATTGGAGACCCGTTACAGTTAACATTTTATCAAACACAAAAAACATATTCTTATTTAATTAGTTTTTGGTTATTGCAGTATTATGTTCCTGCATGCATCATGATCAGGAAGAAATGGATGCAATTAATGAATCCCTTTTTAGCGCCTGACCTCCATTTTGTTATCAGTTACTGTTTTTCTCTTAGCCTTTAATGATATATTTAATGTCATTGTTAGTTAGTTTAAATATCAGGCGAGTGTTTCTGAGATTTAAATGATAATTTAGCAGTAGTACTTGGGTAACAGATAAACATATCTGGGTGCTTACTGATAATACTAAACTGCATTGATTGTTTTTTTTATTAAGTTGATAAATAAAGTGATTGAATGAATACCAATTTGTCACAACTGATCCTTTCATTACAGCAGGTCACAATCAGATTACAAAGATAAATTATTGATCTAGCAGTTAACCTTAGGCTGGGGTCTATTGACTCCAGCCTAAGGTTAACTGCTAGATATCTTTTAAGGTGATAACTTTGACTGTGACACTCGGTTGATAATGTAATAAATATATTGAAATTAGTTGAACTAGAAATAATATATTAGTCCCATATGAGTGTTATAAGTTAGAAATAGGGGTAATAGCGATAAGCAGTTATCATTAATGGACCTTAGTGTTTTTGTAATTATAATATTTATAGTTTAGAATGCCTAATCATGTTTTATAAGGAAGCATTGAACTCTCCTATAGTAATAAGCTCTCCAACTCAATAGAATTCCATGACCATCCACTAACACAGACCAGATGACTACAGAGTGTGGAGTAGCCTTCTGAGTTTGAAAGTCAGCTCTAGAAACAATATCGAAGTATGATAACCACAGGAATGACAAATCCTGGGTTCCAGGCCATCATGTTGCTGTGGCACCTTACATTTCAGAACCAGTGTTGTATTTACTCGCACAATTTCCCCCATTGTAAATATCACCCCTCAGATTAAAGGGACATAAAATTTGTTGTTTAATGCCCGCAATGAGTAGGATTACCCTTTTGTGCGCCTTAAAAAGGACGTTAAGTGGCGAGTTGTCTTAGCTTTCCTCACATCCCGAGCGTGCTGATGAAGATGGGCCAGAGTCCTCTAGGCGGATGGGCTATGCTTGGTTTCTTCTTCTTCGTACGCTGTCAGACGTCAACTTTTATTTATTTTAAGAAAGCAGCAGTCATCCTGAGGCTGTCGACACTACCATAGAGCTTGTCTAATGTTGGCACTGGTATGGCCACATGTGCTTTCTCTGGTCCTCGTATGTCGGTCAATTTTGCAGTAGATGTTCAGCGGTCATTTTCCATGTACACAGGTGCATTCGTCAGTAGCACCTATCTTCAGTTTATTGAATAGATGGTACCTCAGTCTGTTGGGGCCTGTGCGGAGTCTGAAGACCACAACCTGCTCTCTTCTGTTCAACTGGTAACAGGCATCATCTTTTGTGCACATGCTTGGTTTTATCTGCGTGTCGCTCACTACTACGGGGATCACGTCGATCTCTCACCTTGTTAGTCAGGCTGCCATGAAAACAGCCCGTTTCCTGGAAGGGCTATGAGGAAGCCGAGCTGAGGGTCTTGGCCAGTATATTTTGCCTGACCCTGACTAACATGTCTGATCAGTATGTTGGGCCTGACCAGATGTTAGTCTTCCTCCCCATGGGACACAAAATAGAACATTTTCCAGTATATTTTCCTCTCAAATCTTAAACTTTCAAGGTCAGACTTTTGTATAACCCAAATAAATAATATAGGAAATAGGAAAGTGTTACTTTGAAAATGAAGTTAAATTTGCATTTAGAGTTTAGATTTTTAAGAACAATTCACCCATGCCCTCCAGCATGTGGCACAACCCTATGAAGAACTTTTCCTGCAGAACTATGCTTGTCTCGTAGATCCGAAACATATTTGTCACCCCTGCAATGCTAGAATAAAAGAATTAAGAAGTCGTTTTCAGGAGATTGGAATAGGGAAATATTATGAATCCAACTTATAAGATAATGCAATTTAACTCTTCAATATTGTTCTATTAAGTTGTGTCGCATTAGGTAATGCAGAAATGACATAACTACATTTAGGCAGATCCATAGTATATCCGTCTTTATCAGCAAATGGTAAAGGGTACATATGTTGTTGGTTCCTTTAGCTCACTGGTTACACACACTCTTTCTCCTTCCTATCAGGTAACTCCCCCTGCTTAACCCACTTCTGGTTTCAAACTCTTGGGGACTAAAATTTAATAAAAAATGTCCACTTTGTTTTAAACATGTAATGAAAGCTCTGCATCTTCCCCTTTTAATGATATGTACAATCATCATGGGAGCTATGAACATCATGCTCTGGTATCGTTATCTAATAACTTAAGTCCTCCTCGTCTATTGTTTGTTGTCCGTTACCATGCTTTCATTAATGTACTTAGGAACATAAGAATAGGCTGAAAGCAGGATATCAGGTGAGGTGTGCATAAACATAATAATAATAATAATCCACTTAGACGACCAAGGCCCATTGCGTTGTTTGTCTGTGACCACGATTAATGGCTGAGGTCCATAAGGTGTATAGTTCTGAGGAAGTGCGCGCGAAATGTCGCAGCCAGGTGTTGCTTGGGCAACACCCAGGTGCGCTTCCTTGTGGGGCAAGTTCTTTTTCTACCCTTGATTTCGACAGCCAGGTGCAGGATCTGGCAGGCTAGGACATTATGAGGGAGGTGGACCACATGACCAAAGATAGAGAGGTGGTGACTGTCCATCATAGAAACAATACTCTCGATATGTGTTTGTTGGTTAGCCTGAGTGTTAGTAACCAGGTCATACCAGTGGATTTCAAGGATGCGCCTCTGATTGCGCTTAAGGAAGGCTTCAAGCTTTTTCTGATCTCATTGCAAGATTATCCAAGTTTAGTAGTCATACAGAAGGGTCAGGGTCAGGCTAAACATAATGGCCTAGACCCTCATGTGGGGAACTGAGACGCTAGTCCAGTCAGGCACATCATACTGACCAGGACGTCACGTCAGGGTCAGGCACAATACTCTGACCAAGACCACGAACTCTCTTCCATGTAGTGTTCTCTGGAAACAGGCTGTTTTCAAGGCAAAGTTTCAAGGCTGTTTTCGAGATGTGGATCCATGTGATCTCCGTAGTAGACGAAGCCAAGCATAGCATAGCCGCCTGGAAGACCTCGGTCCACCTCATCAGCATGCTCAGGATGTGAGGAAAGCTACTAAAACCCGCCACTTAACATCCTTTTCAGAATGCACAAAAGGTTAAACTTACTCATTGTGGGCATTAAACAACAACCTCTCTGTGTATCCATGGATCTTTTTCGTTTGTTTATTAATTATCCATCACTAGTTTCAATATACAAATAAATAAATTAAAGCTGTGGTGCAACTGAAGGTCAAAAGTCAACAAAAACTAACAGGTATAGCTCAGTTACTGGACCAGGACAAACAGAACAAAACTCACATGGCACTCACAAGGCTTTCATCAGGGACATAGAACAAATAAAAACAACTAAGGAATAACAATGAGAATGGACGTGTACCTGTTATGTCCGTTCTGGTCGTTTGTATTTGTTAGTTGTTGAAGGCCTTGTGGGCGTAACATGGGTTTTGTTTTTGTACTGTGCAATAATTGATCCATACCTGTTTGTTTTTATTGATTAATTTAAATTTAACAGAGTTGAATATACACGCTGTGTGTAAAGTGTAGCTGGAAAGACAATCGTGACATAATCCGCAACACCATGCTGAGGCAGACAGTGAGGACATACCCAGATAGTGCTGACATTGACTCTCAACAAATCACGAGGTTTAGCCATTTAATCAGAATGCATTATGACCAGCCTGCATCAAGAGCATATCATATGCAGGTCTACGGTACCTCAACGTCGATGGATTGAGGGCGTCTCTGACACTTTTAGGAAGTTACACCTAACAACTTCACAAACCACCCACTTGGCGATAACCCAAAATCTACACATCCCACCTCTGTGTGACGCCGTATGGCAAGAGCAGTAGGATATAAGAAGAATATAGAAGACTTTGTCTTATTTCCCTTCACAGTTAACTTTTATGTTCTCAAATGCTGTTTGCACCCTCATGATTTTAGCACAAATGTTTATTATGTGACTTTTAAAATTCTTTTGATCTTTTTCTATTTGTTATGTGAATACTCTTTTTTCTATTTGCTATGTAAATACTCTTTTTCTATTTATGTGAATACTTTTTTTTTCTATTTGTTATGTGAATATTCTTTTTCTGTTTGTTATGAGAATACTCTTTTTCTATTTGTTATGTGAATACTCTTCTTTTTCTGTTTGTTATGAGAATACTCTCTTTCTATTTTTGCTATAAGAATACTCTTTTTGTTATGAGAATACTTTTTTTCTATTTATGTGAATACTCTTTTTTTTTTTTTTGCGTTCGCCTTATTTCTCTTATCCCCCAGGCGGTGTGCGTTGCACTGTGGTTTTTATTTTGCGCCTGTCGGCCCAGTGCTTCCGACTTCAGCATGCATTTTTATGTAAGGGTCTGCTTCCTCCTGCATTTTCTAAGGGTTTGCTTCCCCGGGGTAACGGCCGGTGCTGTGGTGGGGATCGAACCCAGCACCTTCTGGTTGTGAGCCGTGTCACTTAACCACTAGGCCACGAAGTCCCCGAATACTCTTTTTTTTCATTTTATGTGAATACTCTTTTTGTATTTGTTATGTGATTACTCTTCTTCTGTCCATGCCACATATGATTTTATTGTTGTCTATCCTTGCCACATGACAGTTAACTGATATTTTTACATTTTATGACATTTTTGTTTTTTGTTTGTTGCCTATGCTCAAATGACTTAGTTCCTTTTTCTTTCTTTCCTTAGCTTTTGAAAACATTGCCAGTTTTGCAGCAACAATTGGATGCATTGTTGGAGTTTGATGTGAGTCATGACGTAAAGATAACGACCTGCTTAGGCACAGGAAAGAATTCATGGATATTTTGGCATTTGAAATATCAGCTTCTGTTTATCCAGAATTTGAAATATCAGCCTCAAGTTGTTGCTGTTTTAGATAAAAAAAATGGAAATGTCAGCCTTAAGTTGTGATTGCACCTATGGATCTAGAATTGGAAATATCAGTCTTAAGTTATTGTTGTTGCTCTTATGGATCTAGAATTGAAAATATCAGCTTTAAGTTGTTATTGCTATTATGGATCTAGAATTGGAAATATCAGCCTTAAGTTGTTGCTGTTATGGATCTAGAATTGGAAATATCAGCCTTAAGTTGTTATTATTGTTGTTGCCGTTATAGATCTAGAATTGAAAATATCAGCTTTAAGTTGTTAATGCTATTATGGATCTAGAATTGGAAATATCGGTCTTAAGTTACTGTTGTTGCTGTTATGGATCTAGAATTGAAAATATCAATTTTAAGTTGTTATTGCTATTATGGATCTAGAATTGGAAATATCAGCCTTAAGATGTTGCTGTTTATGGATCTAGAATTGAAAATATCAGCTTTAAGTTGTTATTGCTATTATGGATCTAGAATTGGAAATATCAGCCTTAAGGTGTTGCTGTTATTGATCTAGAATTGGAAATATCAGCCTTAAGATGTTGCTGTTATGGATCTAGAATTGAAAATATCAGCTTTAAGTTTTTAATACTATTATGGATCTAGAATTGGAAATATCAGTTTTAAGATGTTGCTGTTATGGATCTAGAATTGGAAATATAGGCCTTAAGATGTTGCTGTTATGGATCTAGAATTGGAAATATCATCCTTTTGTTGTTGCTGTTATGGATCTAGAATTGGAAATATCAGCCTTAAGTAATTCAGCTAAATCATAAATGAGCAAAAAATGATTTTTTTTATCTATGATAATCCACAGGGAAAGATGTTCTTAAAGTTTCACCTTACTAGGTGGAATAATTTTCACAATATTCAGATTTTACTGAAGGATTGTGAAGTAGAAAATTCAATTCTTTTTGTGTGTAATTTTTTTTTTTTACAAAATCACTATGTTTCAACATGTTTTAACAAATAACACACGCATGTGTCAAATCTTTCTTAACCTTCAGCGCATTACGATCAAGTGCTAGCCTACTTGGCCTACAAAAACGGTATGCGGTTTGTTTGTTTTTTTTAAAACTCCCGACAGCCATTTTTTACTGCTGAATATGTCCCCCATATATACATGATATTTTGCCGGTTAAAGTATCGTATGTTTGATTACAAATGGCTTTTGAACAGTTTTAATTTTGTATACGCCGTTTGGAGCAAGCCGACTTTTTGCGAAAGGTGAAGTAGGTTGTTGGGAAAGATCTTTATCGAGTAGATCTGGTTATTTTGTTTGTTTAAATGAAAGAACTACGTTTGAATTGGAAATGAACAGTTTTGTAGATATTGTAAACGCAGTATCGATACGTTGTTGTGGTCGAGTCCAAATTTTTTTCCTAAATTTGTACAACTTCAACTTTTTGTAACTCAGAAACTAACAAACACACAACAAAAACAATAACACCCACAAGTTCTTTATTCAATTGTGTTCCTACACACAAGAAAATCATATTTATTGACAAACAAACAGAAAAGTTACACATTTTAAAAGTCAACGATCATAGCGGGAATAAAATATAATTGAATTTAAAAAAAAAATTTTTTTTGGTGACGTCAGAGCATGCTAAAGGTTAACCACATAGCACAATAGCTACACATCCAGTATCAATAAGATTTCAAAGTTTTTTTTCAAATAAAACTTGGAAGAATTAAATTTAAAAATGTGTGTACAACAATTGTCAGATGGATCACATACATTTTCCAGAATTTTATATCAACATTTTAGTCCTTATTATGCAGAGCTGTAGAAAAAGCTTGCCTTTAACAGCAAACCGAGTACATAAACCAATCTACCCTGCTCTAAATGGGCGTGTGAAGGAGTTTATAGTTAAGGAGCACAAGGCAGATAGGAAGGGAACTACGCAATTTGTTTCGCCATTAAAATTAGGTGAAATGAAATGCAATGGCCCATATCCTCAAAAAGTATTGCACTTGATAAATTAATGTATATGCGTGTGAGTCAGTGGAGCTTGGATGGGCAGCAAAGAATTGTTACATTGTGGCTTGGCTTCATTCGTTCTCAATCTCCTGCTACCGAACCCTGAAAAAGGCTTAAGTATCATAATGTAGTCCAGAGAACGGAATGCGTTGTGTCGTAGTTTGCAGCTTGACTGCGATATTTGTACCTTTCGGTCCAACACAACCGACTTCAGCATGCGTTTTTTGAGTACCTAGTTAGCATTCTCTCTTTGATCCCTTCTCCGTAGCCAGTCTGCTCTGTTGCAGCCTGTTATCCAGGATCACCGTGTGGAGGTGTAGAAGGCTCTTGGCAGCTCTGGTTCGCCTGCTCTGACGCTAGCAGTCAGCTATAGGTTGCAGACTGCTGCTCAGCGAGACCATCCTTTTATACTGTAACCTGCCAGGCTTGTAAGAGGCAACTAAGGGTGGTTGGACATGAGGCTGGCTACCCCATCCTGTAGACACTAAGCTGAAAGAAAAGAAATACAAAATCTCAACAACCCATGGTAGAATAGGAGCAACTAAGGGTGGTTGGACATGGGGCTGGCTGGCTACCCCATCCTGTAGAAACTAAGCTGAAAGAAAAGAAATAAAAAATCTCAACAATCCATGGTAGAATAGGAGCAACTAAGGGTGGTTGGACATGGGGCTGGCTGGCTACCCCATCCTGTAGAAACTAAGCTGAAAGAAAAGAAATAAAAAATCTCAACAACCCATGGTAGAATAGGAGCAACTAAGTCAAATCAAGAATTAATGTATAGTTTTGTAATACTGTTGAGTTAATTTAATGTGCTTAGATTAATTAACATGCAGTCATGTTTTGAGGTGAGGCAGTGGAAGAGGTGGACATCTTCACATATTTGGGCAGCACCAGTGATACTTCAAGTTGCACAGAGGCAGATATAAGGGCTAGAATGGGAAAGGCAACTGTCAGCATTCCTGTCACTGAATTAATTGCTGTTTAGTTGTGTGATACAATAAGTTAAAACTAGTGAGTTACTAACTGTTTAGTTTTGGGTTACCGTGAGTTAAAATATTGTATTGAGTGAAGTAATGTGTAGTTTGTGATGCTGTTAAATAAAACTTTTGTCTGTGGCAAAGTGGTCAAGCCATTTGCCTCGTGTTCAGACGGTCGTGGTTCGATTTCGAGCTGCAACGGTCGGTCCATGATGTACATTTTTTCCAGAGATCCCTGGGTTCATCGCTGGAGCTACGGAGTTCGTGCTTTGTGCGATGCTCTCGACAGATGGGGTACCCATCAGCCGAGAGAGACCAAGCTAAAATGTGGAAAAACCAGAAGCAATGAAGTCGAGCCCCCGCTTAAAGGCATTTTTAAGTAAATTAGTGTATAATTATAGGATATTATGAGTTAAATTTATTGCACTTGGAAAATTGATAGATACTCTCAGATATTTTATTCACAGATTTTATTTCACATTTCAGTGCACACCAAATGAACTGACAAATGGGGTGATTACAGCTTGTTTCATGCTTTTGTTCAAAGACCTCATTAGATTGTTTGCCTGTTACAACGATGGTGTCATTAATTTATTAGGTGAGACCTTTAAAATAAAAATGGTTTTGGTGGTGTCATTAATTTATTAGGTGAGACCTTTGAAATAATAATGGTTTTGGTGGTGTCATTAATTTATTAGGTGAGACCTTTGAAATAATAATGGTTTTGGTGGTGTCATTAATTTATTAGATGAGACCTTTGAAATAATAATGGTTTTGGTGGTGTCATTAATTTATTAGGTGAGACCTTTGAAATAATAATGGTTTTGGTGGTGTCATTAATTTATTAGATGAGACCTTTGAAATAATAATGGTTTTGGTGGTGTCATTAATTTATTAGGTGAGACCTTTAAAATAAAAATGGTTTTGGTGGTGTCATTAATTTATTAGGTGAGACCTTTGAAATAATAATGGTTTTGGTGGTGTCATTAATTTATTAGGTGAGACCTTTGAAATAATAATGGTTTTGGTGGTGTCATTAATTTATTAGGTGAGACCTTTGAAATAATAATGGTTTTGGTGGTGTCATTAATTTATTAGGTGAGACCTTTGAAATAATAATGGTTTTGGTGACCAACATAATGATGTGGTAGTGGCTGTGCTAACAATGGTGATGATGGTCCTGGTGATGGCAGTCAGTGGTATTGTAATAACATTGATGGGGCTGATGCTGTTGGTAGTGTTAATCTACATAATGATGTGGTAGTGGCTGTGGTGACAATTGTGATGATGGTCTTGGTGGTGGCAGTCAGTGGTATTGTAATAACAAGATGCTGTTGGGAGTTGAATATAGATTGGAAAAATGGTTCATAGAATAGATGTTTTGCACCTGAGCACCCCCATATATGTCGAGTCCCTTTCATTGCTGAAAGTGCCGATGACGGAGAATTAAATTCCGTTGCTTCCTATATTTTTACCTGACTTCATAAGGTACCCATTTACAGTCGGGTCAACTTGAAGAAGCAGTTATACCATTAAAAAACCAACGGCTTGTTCGTCTGTGAAACTGAGCATGGTGTGATTTAAATCTGGTATGTGGAGTTGACATCAGCCAGCCATGAGTGGCTGGCTGTTTGTCAGGGATAGGGATTGTAGTTGGAAGGCAAACCCGGTACTAAAAAAAGGTAGCTGAAATTGGATGTGTTAGTCCTAAAGGTGCAGATCTCGCAGACTAACCTGGTACCCAAAAATGTCTGCTGCAGTCGGATGTGTTGAACTGAAAGCTGAAAATATCGCAGTCAAGTTGTAAACTATGACACCACAGCATCCTGTTCTCTGTGGTCAGGGCTTGATAATTAGGTGATCATCTTCTAGCTATGCACAGGTTACAACAGACTGAGATGTCATCTTTATAATAAATTTAAAATTTGCACTATGGACCTTTGTACCTTTGGTAAAGTCACCATGACAGCGGAACCCTAATACTTGAAATCCTGGTATTCAAACAGACACGTTAATGTCTGTTGTCAGGTAGCCAAAACCTTCGTCTATACGTAGTAGGTATTTTAAAACTTCCTGCGGCTTACTAGGCCTTAAGGAAGGTACAAATAATTTTAGTAGATTTTAAACAAGAATTTTTGAATATTGTCCGGACAGCAGCCGTTAACGTGCTCGACATTGAACACGGGAGTTCGATCTCACTACCCAGAGATCAGGGTAATTTTTACCAGGAGATTCACATTAAAAAATCCCGGTCTCCACCATGATTTCAACACGCGACCTCCGGCACTCGAAGTGGACATATATCCTTGATACCACTGAGTCCCTATTGCAGTTCTGCCTATCATATACTAGTCATTTTCTTCTTTAGCGTTCGTCCTGAAAAGGATGTTGTGTCATAGTTACTGCAAAGCTGCGATATCTGCATTTTTCTGCCTGACACATCCAATTTCAGCTGACTTTTCTTTAGTGTCGGGTTTGCCTTCTCATTGTGATCCCTATTCCTTGGCCAGGCTACACTAGTGACTAGTGCATCCTGTTTTCAGGTCCGTCACGTGGAGGTAGAATAAGGTCTTGGTCAGCTATGGCTTGCTGACCCTGATGCAAGCAGCCAACTATAAGTCGCTAATTGCTATCAGCTCATGCACTGCTGCATCTTGGCCTCTCATACACTAGGGAAAGAAGTAGCACATGGCAGCAACCAATATCCTTCTATGAAAAACTGCGGAGGTGTACAGAGCCTTGAGCTAACTGCTGTCTTTGTTAGAGACATTTAAGTCAGTCTTAAGGTGAACAAAGAAAAAAAACATACATGTCATAAATGGTTCACCAAAGAAGATTGTGCATTAGCCCAGCAAATATATAATGTAAAATCAATGCAATTCAAACCACAACTGATAGTGCTCAAACACAGGCTTTCTGTAGCAGTGGCCTTATGCTTCACATGAAGTGAAGCAAAAAATAAAATGACAATGAATAAGCAAAAAATAAAATGAAAACGAATAAGCAAAAAAAAAAACCGAAAATGAATAAGCAAAAAATAAAATGAAAATGAATAAGTAAAAAATAAAATGAAAATGAATAAGCAAAAAATAAAATGAAAATGAATAAGCAAAATATAATACATGCACACTCTCTTACAAAACTAACAAAGAAGTAAAATTACATTTCACATTGTAATTGTTATTTTTCAGAAAAGTATTTTGACATGAACAAAAAACAGTGTAAAGATGCATTGGATTTGTATAAAAGATTTTTGGTGCGGATGGATAAAGTCTCAGAGTTCTTAAAAGTTGCAGAGGTATGTGAATTATTTTGTATATATAGTTGTTTTATAAAATCTTCATGTGTCATTTGTTTTGTAGCATAGGGCTACCACTGTAGGTGGCATGGTTACCACTGTAGGTGGCATGGTCACCACTGTAGGTGGCATGGTCACCACTGTAGATGGCATGGTCACCACTGTAGGTGGCATGGTTACCACTGTAGGTGGCATGGTTACCACTGTAGGTGGCATGGTCACCACTGTAGATGACATGGTCACCACTGTAGATGGCATGGTCACCACTGTAGATGGCATGGTCACCAATAAAGATAACATGGTCACCACCATAGATGACATGGTCACCACCATAGATGACATGGTCACCACTATAGATGACATGGTCACCACTATAGATGACATGGTCACCACCATAGATGACATGGCCACCACCATAGATAACATGGTCACCACTATAGATGACATGGTCACCACTATAGATGACATGGTCACCACCATAGATGACATGGCCACCATCATAGATGACATGGCCATCACTATAAATGACATGGTCACCACTATAGATGACATGGTCACCACCATTGATGACATGGTCACCACAGTAGATGACATGGTCACCACAGTAGGTGACATGGGCACTACTAAAGATGGCATGGCTACCACTGTAGATGGCCACTACTATAGATGGCATGGCCAGCTCTGTTGATGGCAACCACTGTAGGAATTCATTATTATAGATGCCCACTTACAGGAAGTCTGCGCCAAAGTATGCTCTTTATGTTCTATAAGTCGGTGTTTCCTTAACAATTTGCTTTACATGATAAGGTAGCTAACCCCAGGCACAACTCTTGTTAGTTACCTTTTCTGATATTTATGAATGTGCAGTGGCCTTATTCATTCCTCCTTTGTAAGAAGCTCAGAATTCATTCTGGGAATGTGATGAATTACAGCCAACTTAAATGTACAGTTATCACCAAAAATTACAAAGGACAATAATATAACTTTATTATCAAATTCTCCTTTCTATATGTGCTATGAGGTGTCATGGGTAGAGTTAGTTATTGGTTTTCTATTCAGCAATTTCAGAGTGGAAGCAGAGGCACTGAGGACTGCAGTAGAAGCAATGCTCACAGGCGAAAGCAATGAAAGCCAGATAATCGTGTTTACAGATGCCCTGGCCGTAGTCACAGCACTAAAAAGCCAGAAAAATACGGAACTTAATAAGGCAACGAGGAGGTAGACAGACTGGTAAAAGAAGGTGCAAGACTACCACAACCAGATTCTAGTGTGACCTACGAAGAGTCCAAAAGGCTTATCAGGGCCAGATACATGGCCAAATGGGAAACAGAGCATACTGGCTACACAAAAAATAATGCCTATTACCAGTTGAACAGAAAAGAGCAGGTCGTGGTCTTCAGACTTCGCACAGGCCACAACAGACTGAGGTACCACCTATTCAATAAACTGAAGATAGGTGGCACTGACGAATGCACTTGTGGTACCGGGAAAATGACAGCTGAACATCTGCTGCAAAACTGCCCGATATACGAGGACCAGAGAAAGCAGATGTGGCCATCACCAGTGGCAACACTAGACAAGCTCTATGGCAGTGTCGACAGCCTCAGGATGACAGCTGCTTTCTTCGAACAAATACAGGTTGACGTTTGACAGCGTACGAAGAAGAAGAAGGTTTTCTATTCTAGTGTACTTGTTGTGCATGATGAGCTGTCATGTTGTCATTCTGTGAGATATTTTTCACAATCCACAGCCCATCTGTTGCTGGGCTGCTCTCTGTTACTTGTCTCTTATGCCTTGAGGTCCACTCCATATGATGTTGAGTTTCCGAAAGGAAGGTGGGAAAACATAGCTAAGTGGTTAGTGGCACGAATCACGAACCAAGTGTACATGTTTTTGAACTCGTGAACCAGCATGGTTGTGCCTCTGTAGGGTGTGAACCCATTAAAAAAAATGTGGGTTGAAGTTGGATGCACTGGCCGTCAGGCATAAAATACAGCACTCAGCTTTAGGAAACAACATGAAGAAGAAAGAAAAATTATCATAGGAAGAATCTGTTCCATTGTGGATCTTGGGGCCTCTTACTGGAGAGAAAAATAATAGAAAGATTTCTCCTCCATTTTGGATTGAAGAGCAATCAGGGTTAGGTGAAACATACGGATCAAAACCTCACCTAGCACCCTCATTTGTGCTCCTGGAAACAGGCTGTGTCACAGCAGTCTGGCCATTGAGGTGGGGATTGACATTGTTTTCCCCATAGTGATTAGCTTACTGAGGGGTTTCGCATTGCACTTCAGTCAGGAGGACCTCAGACCACTGTCTCAAGTATGCCTAGAAATATAAGAATAGTCACCGTAATCTGCTACCAAATAACATCAAGAGTTAACTCAGCACAAATAGCGTCAAACACCACCACTTCCATCCATGTTGTAAAAGAGGGTTGTGCATGGGGCTAGCAATCTCATGAAGTTAAAAATTGCTACATCAAGTACCACTGCAAGAACTTTGCTACTGGCTTCTTGTAATAGTTATCTACAATGGTGCCCCAATGCTTTGTAAGGAATGACATGGAGAAGACAATGAAGGGAAGTAATTTGAGTTGTCATATAAACTTTCAAACTCATTATTCATGTACATAGACATGTCTCATCAAAGGGAGATAAAACACTAGCAAGCAATATATCACGGTAACCGTGCTTTGGATAATTTATCCGGTATAGAGTACACAATAATTAAAGTCTAGAAGTCATGAAAATTGTTTTACCAAATATTGTATGTCATTTTCTTTTCTATCTTCAGAATATGGGTATAGATAAAGGTGATATTCCAGATTTAGCCAAGGTAGGCATTTGTGATTTATCTGTTTACAATGTTATTTTGTGTTGTTATCATTTTATTTGTCATTGAGTGTTAATATCTTATGTTTGTCATTCAGTACAACCTATTGTTAGTTAGTTTCAATGTCTTTGATTTTGCAATGGGCAGCCATTATTGTCATGTTGATTATTTAGTCACCTTAGCCCCCTTTTTGCATTGTGTTAGTACATTCTTGCTTCACTTTGACAGGAAATTGGCTCATTCACAACACTGATCCTTTTGTTCATAATTGATTTCAATGTATAAGCATTGTAGAACAAGTAATAAGTAAATAGAAGCAGAGATGCAAGCATAATTGTGTGTGCCACTATCTTTCAGCTAACAGTGAGAACATTATTAGCTCACTTCATTTAGTACTGCTTCTAAAATGTCCTCTTGTCTTAAATGTAACAGTTATTTCCAAGGCTGAGCATGAAAGATCATATTCAGATCAAGTGTCATAGCTGCTGTATTGTCTATTATTGTATCTGCCAAATTAGTGCCAGCTAGTGATTTTGTTGTGTGCGAATATGACACATATTTGAGAAAATTTCCACTGAGTTAAATGACTGTAAATTTTATGCCTAGTGATTTTCACAAACTCCTTTGACTTTTTAAAAAAAATAGCATGTTAAGAAAATGTTAGTTTTTCACTCTTTTGTTAACATAAAAAGTAAGTGCTGCCTATACACATACATACACACACACGCGCACATACATACATATATGTATATATATCCCATGTGGATGGCAGGGTGTACAATAGCATTAGGTAAAGAGTCGTCTACCCTAGTTGGTTTAGATTTCGCTGCTAGTCACAGCTTACCATGTGCTTTGAGTGTGGCAGTTGGCATATTCTCATCTCTGTCACCTACTTGCCCTCCTTGAAATCTCTTTGGTGTTTTATTTATATATGTCTTTTGATCTAGATCTTGATGTCCTGCTCCTCAGTTTAATTGTCCTAAATTCATCTCCAGCGGATCCTGTATATAAATATATATATATGATAAAAAAATTCAGCAGTTCAGATTTGAACCACCAACCTAAGGATTTCTTGATTCTCCAATATCAACTGAGCTATCGTGTGTCATACAAATATATCTGGCTTTGCTGGGCTTACATGTTAGTTAGTTAGTTATTAGTCCAGTTGTTACCTGATGGGTGACGTGGGAAGCCTAAGTTGCCTCTCCTGGGCCATTTGGGTCACATCTGACGTTAACCAGTGTCACTGAAAAATATTCTTTACGTCTGCTATCCACCTTTCCTTCAGTCACTCTCTCGCTCAGAACCTGGACCAGTGTAAGCTCGCAGTGTAAGCTGATCAGGGAGCATTTTCATGAGATGATCGAACTATTGCATCTTCTGTCTAGACATATGAGATGGAACTGACCCTTTTGCAAATGTACTTATTCCTCATTCTCATCATGTAAACATCTCATTTTGCAGGTAGAGATTTTACTCTCTTGTGCCTTGAACATGTCCCATGTTTGGCTCTGGTAGCACAGGCTTTGTAGGAAAATGCTATGAATTAGATGCTGTTTTGTTGCCAGACTAATGTGGAGATTTTTTAGCAGTGATGCCTGGTCTCAATATCTCTGTTGCATCTACTGTCTTCCAAGAAAATGCTGCCTGGGTACATAACCTCCTATACTTGCTGGAGAGCCACATTCGATAAGTAGCCACTACATTTTGCCAACCCTCCAGAGTTGTGGTCTTAGATGTGTTGATACACATACCATACTTATCGCAGGTTTTGGCCAAGTGTTTTTGTAGTTTCTGTTTGTCTCTATATATGAGGCATTGGTCATCTATGAAATACAGTTTGTGTGTGGAATTATGACTGCCTCTCATAGCACACCCGTTACAAGATATTGTTTCTTTCCTGTAGATGATGGACAAGCAATTATGCATAGCTGGGTTGGACAGAATTTAGCAAATGCATTCTGTCAGTTGTATCCTCTTATTGGCATGGTACAGTGAAGGTTCATTCTGTTAATTGTGGTCTATTGGAATGATACAGTGAAGGTTCATTCTGTTAATTGTATCCTATTTGAATGATACAGTGAAGGTTCATTCTGTTAATTGTATCTTATTTGAATGATACAGTGAAGGTTCATTCTGTTAATTGTATTCTATTCGCATGATACAGTGAAGGTTCATTCTGTTAATTGTATCCTATTCGCATGATACAGTGAAGGTTCATTCTGTTAATTGTATCCTATTCGCATGATACAGTGAAGGTTCATTCTGTTAATTGTATCCTATTCGCATGATACAGTGAAGGTTCATTCTGTTAATTGTGATCTATTGGAATGATACAGTGAAGGTTCATTCTGTTAATTGTGGTCTATTGGAATGATACAGTTAAGGTCCCATTAAAGTCCCATTCAAGCTCTAGTTTATTAAAATTTCTTCTCATGTATTGCCTATTTTATGTACAAGTATGCAGGAGTGGAAACTGTTGAGGTTAATATTTTTAAAGTATTGTACCTTGTTTTATTATAGGATGAGGGGGAAGGTTTTCAAACTGTTGTTAAAAAGGTATTCCTTTACACCAGGATCATATTTGTCTCCTGCTGAACACCTGTTTGGAATGCATGCTGATCCCTTAGCCCATTACCTACCCTCAGAACTGACTTACCTACCCTTTCATCTTCATATAAGTTATTGTAGTAGAATTAAACGGATTGCTCAAGACAGATAAATGACTAGAAATCAACATATTGTTGACAAATATGTTAAGACATACATTTTTCTGACAAGAAATTACACTTATAATTATTGTAATAACTATACCAAGTTTGTTTAACTTTGAAGTCACTTCCATTAAAGATGTGTGCACCATTATCACGTGTGCTGTTGCTGTAGTTTCATGTTCTTTTTTAAATAAAACAAAATCTGAAACTGTATTGTTAAGAAGAGAAAATGTTTGTTCCAGTATTACTGTTTTGATTTTTTCATCATTTTACATTCTTCGTCTTCATTGGTTTTATCCTGAAAAGGACGTTGTGTTGTAGTTTACAGCTAAGCTGTAATATCTGCGCCTTTCCACCTGACAAATCCAATTTCAGCACAACAATTTTGGGACTGGGTTTGCCTTCTCTCTTCAATCCCTAATCTCAAAACCAGACTGCAGGATTTAAATCTGTTTCTAGGGCTACCACTTGGAAGATAAATAGGCTTGGTCAGTTATGGGTATCTGGCCCTGATGTAAGCAACCAGCTATGAGTTGTTGACTGCTATCAGCTCATTCACTGCTGCATCTTGGGCCCTATTGTGCATTCAAGTTAACATCTCTTCCAATTTTAGTTATAATTCTTTCTGTCATTACATTTATTAATTATAAATACATACAGCTCTCGGGGTATAATCTTGCAAATAAATCTACTGGACACATCCAAAAGTCCCCAGTATTTAGTAGCATCTGGAAATGCCATTTAAAAAATACTAAACATAATTATTATGTAAAAATACAAATAGTAATTATTATGTAAATAGTATAAACTTGCCCCTGTATGGATCTGGAAAGTGAAGAATAGGCCCACAGCAGCCTTCCAAGTATGTTGTATAAGGTGGCTAAAGATGTTTGGGTATTGGGGTAACACCATTTTGTGTAAAGCCAATTGCTATAGAAACCACCGCTCCATGAACGTGCAAAGTATGCTGATGCAGGCTTCCCGTAAGACGTCAGTGGCACCAGTGGCCTATTCTTCATAGGGAAAAGTAGGCACAGATTCCCAAGTACTTTAATCCTAGAAAATATGGGTGGGGCTGATTGATGACAGCATATCTGGCGAAGATGAATGTGTCGGACTGAAAGGTACAAATATCGCAGTCAAGCTGTAAACTAGTGACACAACACATTCCGTTCTCCGGACTACATCCTGCTACTTGCAAAGCCCTGTTCAGATCTTGGTAGTGGGAGATTGAGAATGAACGCAGAAGAAGAAGAAGAATGACAGCATAAAGCAACAAATGTAAGCTTATGTTTACTTGTCTATTGTATAAAACACAGCCGTAAAGCCTAATGGCAATGAAAATAACACAACCTACAAAATATGGTCAAACCTTTCAAATTGGCATGTTTTATATGGGATGGCGTGGGCTAGTGGTTCAGTGACACCGCCCATAACCCGAAGGTGATGTGTTCTCTCCCCAATCACAGCACCGAATGCACCGAAAATAAAAACAGTGCAACTTTGGGGGATATAGAAATATGACTATCGCAAAAAGTTGGCCTTTCATAACTTTTAAACAGTATTATATAATGATTAAAGCGCATTGTCAGGACACCTGGACAATTGTAACTGCTTCACTGGGCCAGCATGTTGACCAGATGGTGTGTACATGTTTTAATGAACATTCTTGCTTGCTATAGTAATTACATGCAATTGTCTCAAAGAGTTTATTAGAACCTGAGTCATTATTCAAATTTCTTTTTGACCAAATCATTCAAGAAATTAAAATATACAAATGTTTTTTTGGTATGACATTGTCATTTCTCTATTGTTTTTAAAATGAACAATTCAAGGTCATATTTTATGTCATGTTAAACCCACATTATTTTGTACCTCTTTCAATATTTTTTGCCATTCGCTACTTTAAATTAGAAAATTCTTCCACCAAAAACTTAACACTGGTAAAGCATTTTGATTGTTGGGATGTAGAAATTAATGAATATGTAAATGACAGGTTACAAACTACAGAAGCTTGTCATGAGAAGACATTAATACCCAAATTAAAAATAAGATGATGCTGTTTCGCTACTGTAAGTTAAAATAGAGTATAAAAACATTGATAGGTATGATTTAGATACCGCTCTGGAACAAAGAAATAATGAAACATACATTATTACTAAAAAGCCCTCATCATGAGACAATGGACAATGCATACTAGAACAACAAATACAGCATAGAAGTAGAGACGAACACATCAAAAAAGATACTTAGTTCAAATGGTCATATGTGAACATAAAACACATGAAGAGTGAGACAGGGAGAAAAATGGTAAATGGAAGGGGGAGGAAAGGTTAGAGGAGATGGAGTCAAAGCAAACACATGGAAAACATTGATGCCATGTGGCTGAAGGCAGTCCATGAGGGAGGTCAATCTTTACTCTAACTTAAATTGATACCTCTGACTCGAATGTTGGCCTTTCCTTGGCGCCCAGGACCATTGAAGTTGTTGGTGATTGCGACACTAGAGTTCTTGAAGATTCTATTAAGATATTGAAGCACTCACTGAGTTCCAAACTGGTCTCACCGATGGATACCATGTCACACTAGGGAAAAATGATGTAATATATTAGATTATGGAACTGACAGCCCTGCCGAAGACGGATGTGTCAGACTGAAAGGTGCAAATATCGCAGTCAAGCTGTAAACTAGTGACACAACGCATTCCGTTCTTCGGACTATGTCCTGCTGCTTGCAAAACCCTGTTCAGGGCTTGATAGTGAGGGATTGGGAACAAATGAAGAAGAGACTTGCAGGTAAATTTTTTGATGCCAAAAACTGCTCTCAGAAAAGTCACAGAAAGCATTTGGATGACGTAGGAACAACACAGCCATGCTCATTGTTACAGAACATGGTGCCATGGTTGTTATTGGGCCAGTGTTAATACAGCTTCTAGCCCTCAGGTCCCTCAGTTTTTTTCCCCATCTCTAGGTGACAAGGGTAAGGTCCGGGGAGACCAAATCATCCATGGGTACCAAAATAGATATAACTACGCATGTCTGTTCAGAGGCCACATCGAGTACCTTATTTGGTTGCAATTTCAGTGATCTTTCCCCCTGATGTACTACTGATACATTGACACTGTATCGGCATTACTGACATGCTTGATGTTGATCTCTTCAGCTTCATTGGCTATGTGAACAACTTCCATCCTACTACCTGTTTCACATCACATACCTCTCTCACATTGGTCAGCTTTATCAACATCAACTGTATCCATCTTGTGAACAACTTCCATCCTACTACCTGTTTCACATCACATACCTCTCTCACATTGGTCAGCTTTATCAACATCAACTGTCTCCATCTTGTGAACAACTTCCATCCTACTACCTGTTTCAGATCACATACCTCTCTCACATTGGTCAGCTTTATCAACATCAACTGTCTCCATCTTGTGAACAACTTCCATCCTACTACCTGTTTCAGATCACATACCTCTCTCACATTGCTCAGCTTTATCAACATCAACTGTCTCCATCTTGTGAACAACTTCCATCCTACTACCTGTTTCACATCACATACCTCTCTCACATTGCTCAGCTTTATCAACATCAACTGTCTCCATCTTGTGAACAACTTCCATCCTACTACCTGTTTCAGATCACATACCTCTCTCACATTGCTCAGCTTTATCAACATCAACTGTCTCCATCTTGTGAACAACTTCCATCCTACTACCCGTTTCACATCACATACCTCTCTCACATTGGACAACTTTCTCGACATCAACTGTCTCCATCTTTTGAACAACTTCCATCCTACTACCCGTTTCACATCACATACCTCTCTCACATTGGACAACTTTCTCAACATCAACTGTCTCCACGTTTCCTTCTGGCCTCTTCACTATTTTCTACTACAAGCCCACTGATGCCCATAATTATATCCTCTACACTTCCTCTCACCTTAAATATTGTCAGCATTCACACCCATTCTCCTAGCTACTATGCCTCCATCATCTTTGTCAGGATGACAAGGGCTTCCCACGAAAGGTCCATGATATGATTTTCTTCCGCAAGTGTTTCTACCTTACGATCACTCTCACCTTTACTCTCAGCACGTTCTCATTATCTCACGGATTGATGCCCTTATCAACCCTTTAACCATTATCCCTTTAACCATCATCCCTTTAACCATCATCCCTTTAACCATCATCCCTTTAACCATCATCCCTTTAACCATCATCCCTTTAACCATTATCCCTTTAACCATCATCCCTTTAACCATTATCCCTTTAACCATTATCCCTTTAACCATCATTCCTTTAACCATCAACCCTTTAACCATTATCCCTTTAACCATCATCCCTTTAACCATCATCCCTTTAACCATCATCCCTTTAACCATTATCCCTTTAACCATCATCCCTTTAACCATTATCCCTTTAACCATCATCCCTTTAACCATCATCCCTTTAACCATTATCCCTTTAACCATCATCCCTTTAACCATTATCCCTTTAACCATCATTCCTTTAACCATCATCCCTTTAACCATCATCCCTTTAACCATCATCCCTTTAACCATCACCCCTTTAACCATCATCCCTTTAACCATTATCCCTTTAACCATCATCCCTTTAACCATTATCCCTTTAACCATCATCCCTTTAACCATCATCCCTTTAACCATCATCCCTTTAACCATCATTCCTTTAACCATCATTCCTTTAACCATCATCCCTTTAACCATCATCCCTTTAACCATCATCCCTTTAACCATCATTCCTTTAACCATCATCCCTTTAACCATCATCCCTTTAACCATCATTCCTTTAACCATCATCCCTTTAACCATCATTCCTTTAACCATCATCCCTTTAACCATCATCCTTTAAACCATGTGAAACTTGTCCTCATTGACCACCCACACTGCTTCTCTGTCATTGATATCTTATTCTTCCATCTCTATCTATCTCTATCCTTCACTGTAATCCTGTAATGCTGAAGGCATCTCCAAGTGGAGCCTTGTCGTCCAGAGATTGGGATAGGGACCTGCTGACTAGAAGGCATATGAACACTGGCACCAATGACTACCTTGGTACCATGCCCTGTAACAATGAACATGAATGTATATTTTTGTCATCCACATACATATCTGGAAAGGCACATGTGGAGCATATGGGAATGTGACCACCAACGATAGAGGTCTAAGACTCCAAGTAAAGTTCTCTTGAGGATATTACTTAACAGACTGAATCCTCAGACGGAGAGTATCATTGCCGAAGAACAAGCGGGCTTTTGAGCGGGAAGGAGTACCATCGAGCAGATATTTAATCTTCGTCTACTGAATGAGAAGTACTCAGAGTATCATCAACCACTCTACCATGCCTTCATTGACTTTCGAAAGGCGTTTGACAGAGTGTGGCATGCGGCGCTATGGTCAACAATGAGGCATTATAAGTTCAACAGTGATATGGTGAGGGTAATTGCAAACCTTTATCAGCAAGCGACCAGCGCTGTCTCAGTAGAGGGAACGCTAGGCGATTGGTTCCGTACGACGGTGGGTGTGAGACAGGGTTGTATACTCTCCCCCACACTCTTCAATATCTTCTTGGAGAGAATAATGGAGACGACCTTAAAAGGACATGTTGGCACGGTTAAAATAGGTGACAGGCTTATCACAAACTTCCGCTTTGCTGATGATATTGATGTATTGTCAGGCACAGAAAGGGAACTCCAGGAGTTGATTTGTAGATTGGATAGAACGGCCCTGTGTTACGGGATGAATTGAACTGAACTGAACATACATATCGGTGACTTTCCAAAATACAGCGTTTTACATCAAAGAGGGATTTCCCTGCAAGTCTCGTGATCTAATGGAGGCTGTGTGGCTTAGAGGTGAAGTGGCCGTTTCACATTCCCAATACACCCGGTTCAAATCCCACTTGTGTCCAGTTTGGCAGGCATGGTTTTTTTTCTCGCTTTTTCTCGTACAAACAGTAATGGCAACCTACCGTACTGCACACTTGCCAAGAAACTTATAACAGCCAAATAGGTGGCGGCTGTACGAAGCGACATTCTGTAAAGGACATACGACTTACTTTTTTTTCCCTCGTGACCTAGTTGTATTCCAACATTTGCCACTGGTGAGGCACTACATACATCAGTGAGACCAGTTTGGAACTTTGTGGGTCACAGACATCATCTACTCCTCTGATGACCATCATAGATTCGAGCTGAAGAATAGATTAGTCTCTCTCTCATGGGCAACCTTGAGTGGCAAGGAATCAGCGAGTGTCATACCTTTGCTCTATCTCCCTTAAACCTTTCCTCCTCCTTTCATTTGCCTTACTTCTCCCCGCCTTCATCTTTGTGTTTTTTTGTGTGCACATTTCACCATCTGGTTATTTCTCATTTGGCCTCTGTCGGCTTATCCTTCTTCTTCTTCTACTTCTTCGTTCGTTCTCAATCTCCTACTACCAAACACTGAAAGGGCTTAAGTAGCAGAATGTAGTCCAGAGAACGGAATGCATTGTGTCGTAGTTTACAGCTTGGCTGCGATGTTTGCACCTTTCGGTCCAACACATCCGACTTCAGCAAGCATTTTTTGAGTACCGGGTTAGCATTCCCTCTTCGATCCCTTCTCCTTAGCCAGTCTGCCCTAATGCAACCTGTTATCCAGGATCACCGCGTGGAGGTGTAGAAGGGTCTTGGCAGCTATGGTTCGCTGGCCCTGGCGCTAGTAGTCAGCTATGGGTCGCTGACCACTGCAGCTCTTGCGCTGCTCAGCATCTTGATCCCTGTCGGCTTATCCAACCTTTCACTTTTTGCACCACATACTTTCAAGACCCGCCTTTTCACTTCCATCCAACATGGCTGATAGTCCACACGTGTCCTCAGCTAAGTATCTTTATGTGTTCATATTGCTTTTTTATTTGTCCATCACTACTTCTATGATTTGTTAGTTGTTCTTATATTGTCACTGATGAAGGGCTTTTGGCCGTAATGTAGATTTCATTCATGTTTTTGTTCCAGCTCAGTATCTTAACTTAACGTCTTTATACTGGTTTAGAAGACTCTGCAGAGTCTGTTTACAACCAGTTTCATTTACATTACCTTGCTCTAAAAGCTATGCGAATCCAATTCATTCTTAAATGCATTAATTATCCCTGTCTCCACTACTTCCTGTGGCAATGCATTCCACGCATTCACCAATCTCTGACTAAATAATATTTCCTAATATCTAATCTGGACCTCTCTTTAGTTAATTTGTAGCTATGCCCTCTTGTTGTTGTTGGTGGTTGTATTTTGAAAAACTTGTTATAGTCTAATTTATCCATTCCTCTGATCATCTTATAAACTTATATTAAGTCACCTCAAATTCTTTTCTTTTCTAGACACTGTAGACCGGTTTTTCGGAGTCTTTCCTCATAATTGTAATTCTGGAACCCCACTATCAGCTTTATCGCTCTTTTTTGTATCATTTCCAGCATGTTTATATCCCCTCTATGATAAGGACTCCACACCTCTACACAGTACTCCAATCTATGTCTAACTAATGCTTTATACAATTTGACTATCACTTCCTTGCTCCTATGTTTAATATTTTTTTTTATCATACCAAACATTGCATTTGCCTTTTTTCACTGCTACCTGAACTTGCTCACTCACCTTACCTGTATGATCTATTATAATCCCTAGATCCCTTTCTTTATCTATCTTTCTAATATTGTTCTCGCCCATACTGTAATTATGTTCTATATTGGATCTACCCATGTGGATGACTGTACAGTTATCTACATTAAACTCCATTTGCCAGCTTATAGACCATTCTTGAATTTTATCTAAATCCGACCTCTATCCACTTCTGCTTTAGATGAGAAACTACTGCATAATTTTGTGTCATCAGCAAATTTTGCAATCATGGATCCCATATCAATGTCCAAATCGTTTATATATATCAAGAACAAAATTTGTCCCAAAACCGATCCCTGTGGCACTCCACTTTTCACTTCACACCACTCAGAGTACTCCTTATTTATGCCCACCCTCTGCCTTCTTCCCATTAACCAATTTTCAATCCTTTTGGCAACGTTCCCACCTATTCCTTGTGATTTTAACTTTTGAAATAATCTTTGATCAGGTACTTTATCAAAGGCCTTTGCAAAATCTAGATGAATAACATTCACTAGCTACCCTTTATCTATCATTTTAGTAACTTCCTCCATGAATTTTAATAGATTTGTTAAGCACAATCTCCCTATAGTAAACCCATGCGGACTATTTCTGATTAGATTAAACTTGTCTAAATGCATTACAATGTTTTCTTTTATTATTGACTCTAACAATTTACAGACTATGCTCGTTAAACTCAACGGTCTATAATTTGCTGGATCTGATTTATTTTCCTTTTTGAATAAGGGGATCACTCCTGCATCTTTCCAATCTCTTGGAAAAATCCTTTTTGCAAGTGATTGAGAACATAATATAGCCAATGGTTTTCAAGTTGGTCTCTAATTTAAAATATCAATTTTGGATGAATACCATCTTGGCCTGGACTTATCCACTTTTAATCCCTCCAATTTAAAAAAAACTATTTTCTCTGTAATACAGATTGATCTTAATCCCGCTGTATCCATGTCTCCTTGAAAGATATCTATCTATAGGCTCTGAGATCTTGGAGCAGTCCTCTTTTGTGTAGACTGTGCCAAAGTACTGATTGAGTAGATTAGCTGCCTCCCTATTCTCACTTATTATTTTTTCTGTACAGTCTATGAGAGGACCTGCTTTGTCTTTCGTTCTTTGTTTATTTCTAACATAAGAAAATAAGCTTTTACTATCAGTCTTGATCCTCTGAGCAAGTTTTTTTTTCGAGTCCTATATTTTGCTGTTCTATTCACTTTCTGAGCTATGTTCTGCTTGTCCAAATATTTTTAATACGTTTCTTTTGATTTATCTGAACCATACATTTCCATGTTTTTATACTCTTTATATTGACACTAATACACCTTGTTTATTTTATTTTAGTTATTTATTTTTAGTATCCTTGTCTTGTTTCTTGCATTTTATGCAGAGCTCAGATGGCAGTTCATCAGCTGTAAGTGTTTGCAAGCTGCTTGGTAGCTGAAGTACTATATTATCATGCTTGTTGCTGTGTATACTTGAACTTAATTGGAGACTTTGTTTGACAGCTTGCAGCTCCTAAAATATATTTTTCAATATAAATTATTTTTGTCAATGTGTATTTGTGGTTAAGAATTTCACACTTTCATATTTGCTACAGCACAGTTTCGTGTATGTGTGTGTTGTTTTTGTGTGTGTGTGTGTGTGTAGGGGGGGGGGGAGATATAGAAATAGGGGTGTATATATATATATATATATATATATATATATATATATATATATATATTTTGTTTGTTGGGATTTTTGTTGTCATATCTATGACACGATGTCTTTATGCTGAAATGAATATTTACTCTTGGTTCATTTTTATTCCATTTAGAACACTGCATATAATGTGAATGGAGAGGAAAAAATCAAAGTAGTGTATTACTTTCAGATTCTTCTTCCTGGAATAATCTCAATTTTAAAAAAACAACAGCAATTATAATGTAACCAAATTTTGTTTCATAATAGAATGACATTAACAAATTTGTAAAATTTTGACCTATTTTTTTGTCCTCCAGCTTTGATCTTTTGCATGATGTTTTATGTTTGGTTAACATGTTCATATTTTCTCAAATGTGTATTTGAAGCAGACGTGGTAAAATATTAATTCACCAAGAAGTTTTTTCAAGTCACATTTAGCGTAAAATATTGTGAGCGCACATGATTGTTTACCTCCCTACCTACCCATTCCATGTTTTGATTGCTAGTTTCCTCACATTAGTGTCTTCTGTTGTACATGCAGTGGATTCCGTGGCGAAGTGGTTAAGTCGTCGGCCTCGTGATGAGTTGGTGTGGGTTCGACTTCGGACTCCGCCGTCTTTTTCACGGGTGCTTGATGCGGAGTCCCCTGCATCTCGTAGTCGCCCCCTAGTCGTCTTGTCCTTGACTTGCCACTGGGGTCAGGCGGCTCGAGACGAGAGAGTGAGGATAAAAAGTAGCGCAGTTAATCCTTGCTAAAAATAGCACTAGCAAAATTAATTATGCTATCATCGTCTACGATGGACGGCAGCCTTTGCCTTTGTACATGCAGTAAATCTTATATCTTATCTTCTTCTCATATGTCTTTTTCTTTGTCATTCACTTTGAAAAAAACCACATCTGTTTCCTTATTAAAACTGGTGGTCATATAGTTTATACCTCAAATAACCTCATCTGTTTTCCTCATAAAACTAGTGGTGTGTCTCAGGTCTCTATAACCACCAAACAGTTTATACCTCAAATAACCACTTTTATTTCCCTCATAAAACTAGTGGTGTGTCTCAGGTCTCTCTAACCACCAAACTGTTTATCCCTCAAATAATCACTTTTATTTCCCTCATAAAACTAGTGGTGTGTCTCAGGTCTCTATAACCACCAAACTGTTTATCCCTCAAATAACCACTTTTATTTCCCTCATAAAACTAGTGGTGTGTCTCTGGTCTCTCTAACCACCAAACTGTTTATCCCTCAAATAACCACTTTTATTTCCTTCATAAAACTAGTGGTGTGTCTTAGGCCTCTCTAACCACCAAACTGTTTATCCCTCAAATAACCACTTTTATTTCCCTCATAAAACTAGTGGTGTGTCTCATGTCTCTCTAACCACCAAACAGTTTATCCCTCAAATAATCTCATCTGTTTCCCTCATAAAACTAGTGGTGTGTCTCATGCCTCTCTAACCACCAAACTGTTTATCCCTCAAATAACCACTTTTATTTCCCTCATAAAACTAGTGGTGTGTCTCAGGCCTATCTAACCACCAAATAGTTTATACCTCAAATAACCACTTTTATTTCCCTCATAAAACTAGTGATGTGTCTTAGGCCTCTCTAACCACCAAACTGTTTATCCCTCAAATAACCACTTTTATTTCCTTCATAAAACTAGTGGTGTGTCTCAGGTCTCTCTAACCACCAAACAGTTTATCCCTCAAATAATCTCATCTGTTTCCCTCATAAAACTAGTGATATGTCTTAGGCCTCTCTAACCACCAAACTGTTTATCCCTCAAATAACCACTTTTATTTCCCTCATAAAACTAGTGGTGTGTCTCATGCCTCTCTAGCCACCACACAGGTTATCTCTCAAATAACCACTTCTGTTTCCCTCATAACACTAGTGGTCTGTTTCAGGCTCTCTCGTTATCATACAACTTTTCCATCAGATGAGTTTGAGATGACTATGTTGTCATTGTGTTCCTCTAACAGATCTGACATGTCTTT
This sequence comes from Ariolimax columbianus, assembly GCA_036924085.1. Classification (NCBI taxonomy): domain Eukaryota; kingdom Metazoa; phylum Mollusca; class Gastropoda; order Stylommatophora; family Arionidae; genus Ariolimax; species Ariolimax columbianus. The sequence goes on from JAVGWX010000011.1 coordinate 69,333,217, forward strand.
GTCTAAAAAATACTTTCTTTATTTTATTCGATCTTACTTCATTTATCTCATCTCAATCAACAAAACTTACTCATTTGTCTTTAGAATAAATGAGACAGCGGCTCTCAAAAACTCAGCAAAAACTATGAAAAAGAAAAGCTGCAAATTGTTTTCTTTGTTTGCATACTCTCCTCTAAACCAATCTACTTCTCCCCACCTTTAAACTTTCTTACCTCCCACCACACATTTTCAACTTGTTATTCTCATATAGCACCTCCTACTTCCCACCTACATCTCCTCACTTATCTCAAATCCCAATAATAAGAAGATAAAAATAAAATGCTCCTTTCTGTTCATACCAGAACCCATCCTTGTTGTACCCCTAACTAATTAAGGACCATATTTAGCTATATTCATCCATTAGATATGATACTTGAAAATTGTTACCAGACTGCTTGCTCTATCTGCATGCAGTATTTGCTAGTTATTTTTTAGAGTGGTTGTCATATTTGATATATTATGTTACAATTAGCCCAGCTTAGAATATGTTTGAAATGTATGGCATGGTATTATAATTCAGTAGAACCATGGTGCAGTATTCAGATTAGTAGTAAGATCATGACCACAACCAATACAGCTGTAGAGACTAAGAATGACAAGTTAAAATAGATTGGACACACCAACAGGAACAACCCAAAAGTATTAACAGACTGTTGCTGGATTGGAACCCATAAAGAAAGGGAGGAAAGGGAATGCCAAAGAACATCTGCCAGAAAGTGAAGAGAAAGTTAGGGCAACTGTAACCTTATGAGCCGAGGTTAAGAAGATGTCTCAAAAATATAAATTACTGGAGTGGTGTCTTTATAGCCCTATGCTTCTATATAACTGAAATAGAAAAGTAAATATATAAATAATGCTTTATCAAGTCTTCTCTATCTGTTTGCTTTTCTGACATGGCCAATCTTTGTGTGTGTCTTTAACTACTGTACCAGTGAACATTTTTTAACAGCAAAATTTGGTATTTCGTGATACCTGAGTTTCATGTGCTCCATTTAAGACTTCCATTGTCATGAAAGGTGTAATACTCCTTTCTCATTTCTTCTTCATAGAAATTGGGGTTTCTCCCTTGTAATGTATGTTTTGCTTTCTATATTGCATAGCAGCATTCTTAGTGGGGCATATTAATCTCTGTTGCAGGCTCCGGCAAGTTTATTAGATGCCTTAGAGCAACACCTGACTTCAATAGAGGGAAAAAAGGGAGCCGCAACCACCCCAACCAGTGCCAGCAAGTAAGAAATTAACATAGTTATTACAGCTTTGCTGCTTTGTGTGTTAGCAGAGGCCAAGAAGGAAAGCAAAGAATATGGACACTACAACCTGCAACTGAGGATGGTTAACCATGGGGCTGGCTACCTCAAACTATAAAAAAATAAGACCTCTACACTCTATAGTAGAAAAGCAGTGGCTAAATTAAGTTGCATAGTTCACAGCTTTGCCATGGCGACATTTTGCTTGATTTTTGTGTCTGGTTGTGTTCTTTATATACATTATATGTTTCAAAGTGCCAGCAGTGAATTGGTACCTCACTTAATGTAGTGTTTGTAAAATTTAAAGAATTTAAACTATCAAACTGGAATCTTGGTTTCAATAAGGCAGATGCGTCTCATGTCAGGTGGCCAAAAGCTATCTTATTTGATCATCAAATTCATCTGGTCGCCCCTGTGAAAAGGGCCGTCCCATATTTGGTTTCTCTTTCAGAATTTAATTTGGCTGTCTGCAATATATATGTGGGTGGTTTCTTCCTTGTGGCTGCTAGGCCCGGGGAAGGTGTGTCTCTGGGATTTTAAGCCTACAGGGTTTACCCTGTTGATATTTAACCTTACAACTCAAATAAATCAACAGTAATAAAGGATCAAATCTGTCAGTACATTTTAAAAAGCGTAATTTAATAAGCTGTTTTGCCACTCTGTTCTATAACAAGTTTACTCTACCCCAATTATCATCATCATGTGTGTCCATTTCAGTTGCTAAAATTCTGTGACAAGTTTACTCAGACCCAATCATATGTGTCCATTTCAGTTGCTAAAATTCTGTGACAAGTTTACTCAGACCCAATCATATGTGTCCATTTCAGTTGCTAAAATTCTGTGACAAGTTTACTCAGACCCAATCATATGTGTCCATTTCAGTTGCTAAAATTCTGTGACAAGTTTACTCAGAACCAATCATCATCATATGTGATCATTTCAGTTGCTAGAATTCTATGATAAGTTTACTCTGACCCAATCAGTATCATATGTGTTCATTTCAGTTGCTAGAATTCTATGACAAGTTTACTCTTAACCAATCATCACCATGTATGTTCATTTCAGTTGCTAGAATTCTATGAGGAGGAGGAAGAAGAAGAAAGAGGAAGAAGAAGAAATAGAAGAAGTAGAAGAGGAAGCTGCAGCAGCAGTATTTTATTAATGTGAATGATTTAAAATATTGTGTTAATAGAATAAATTAATACTGCTGTTGAAACGGCTTATTTGAAGATAAGAAAAAAAATTGGAATTTAAAAGTACTTCATTATTTTAAGATATAAAAAAACAGGTTAGAATATTAAAAAGTGCTTCATTATTTGAAGAAAGACAAAAATAGGTTAGAATATAAAAGTACTTCATTATTTGAAGATATTTTTAAAAAATAAGTTAAAATATAAAAGTACTTCATAATATTCCAACATTCTTGTAGACCAGTTGGATTCACATCTGCCTTGAACACAATGACCACAAACACATTTAATGTGTCTGAGGCTGAAAAGAAGAGAATTCTAGATGAAGAGAACCAACAGCTACAGAAGCTCAAGGTAAGATATTAAAGGTAGAGTCATATTCCTAGTCTTCTATGTTATGATTAGCCTCAAGCAAGTATAATTCGACTAATTAGACTAACGTTTGGTCCAACATTATGTTGTTTGTCTTGGGCTAATGTTTGGTCTAGCATTATGTTGTTTGTTGTTTGTCTTGGGCTAAAGTTTGATCTAGCATTATGTTGTTTGACTTGGACTAAAGTTTGGTCCAACATTATGTTGTTTGTCTTGGGCTAATGTTTGGTCTAGCATTATGTTGTTTGTTGTTTGTCTTGGACCACAGTTTGGTCTAGCATTATGTTGTTTGTTGTTTGTCTTGGGTTAATGTTTGGTTCAGTATTATGTTGTTTGTCTTGGACCAAAGTTTGGTCTAGCATTATGTTATTTGTTGTTTGTCTTGGGTTAAAGTTTTGTCTAGCATTATGTTGTTTGCCTTAGGCTAAGGTTTGGCCTAGGATTATATTGTTTGTCTTGGGCTAATGTTTGGTCTAGCATTATGTTGTTTGTTATTTGTCTTGGGCTAATGCTTGGTTCAGTCTTTTGTTGTTTGTCTTGGGCTAATGTTTGGACTAGGATTATATTGTTTGTTTTGGGCTTAAATTTGGTCTAGCATTATGTTGTTTGTTGTTTGTCTTGGGATAAAGTTTGGTTTAGCATTATGTTGTTTGTCTTGGACCAAAGTAAAAACATCCAAAGGAGCTATCATTGTTTAGCATTTCTGCATTGTGACTGTTCTATTCTAATATTCTCATGCCAGCACTCTCAGAGTATGATCCTTTTTATGAATCTCCAGACAACATTCTCATTTGAATAAATATTTGCTTTTTGAAATATATTCTAATGTTCTGGTAGGAGCAGAAAATAAAAGAGACATCTTTACCGCAGCAACATCAGACGCCTCCAGCATCCAGCAATCCCTTTGCCACTTCCTCCTCTGCCAGCACATCACAGGCCAGTAACTTGTTTGGCTCACCAGCAGAGCAACCTGTGGCAAGTGCAGCTGGTGCTAATGCTAGCAGGCCAAGTGATGACCTGCTCAGCCTCTCTGGGAATCCATTTATGAATAATGTTCAGAGTGCAATTGCCTCAGCCTATCCACAGACCAATAGCAACCCATTTGGCACTGCGGGATTTCAAACAAATGGTGAGAAAATTATGAAATATGTTTTTTGATCATGCATAAAGCATTTTCTTTTTTTGTGTGGCTTTCATTAATTATTAATAATCTTAGTCTTATTCGGCTTTCATGCTGAAAAGGATGTTTGGCTTGGGCTTGACTTCGTTCGTTCTCAATCTCCCGCTACCAAACCCTGACATAGGCCTAAGTAGCAGAATGTAGTCCAGAGAACGGAATGTGTTGTGTCGTAGTTTACAGCTTGACTGCGATATTTGCACCTTTTGGTCCAACACATCCGACTTCAGCAAGCACTTTTTGAGTACCAGGTTAGCATTCCCTCTTTAATCCCTTCTCCGTAGCCAGCTTGCTCTGTTGCAGCCTGTTATCCAGGATCACCGCTAGGAGGTGTAGAAGGATCTTGGCAGCTCTTGTTTGCTAGCCCTGACGCTAGCAGTCACCTATGGGTCGCTGACCGTTGCAGGTCATGCGCTGCTCAGTGTCTTGATCCCAGCTGAAAAGGACGTTTGTGACTTTGTATTGTAGTTTACTGCAAGGATGCTATATTTGCGCATTTTGAACCAATACATGGCATTTATTAAACTGGGTTTACCTCCTTCTTTGATTACTAATCTTTTTAGCCAGGCTGCATGGTTGCAGTCTGTTTCCAGGGTTACCACTTGGAAGTGGAATATGATCAGTTATGTCAGTTATGGGTCACTAACACTGATGCAAGCAGCCAGCTGTGAGTCGTTGAATGCTGTCAGCTCATTCATTGCTGCATTATTCACAGCAGAGACTTCTTGTGTGTTACCAGGCTCTGAAAGAGGAGCAAAGAGTAGTTTTACTGTAACCTGCCTGTAAGAGGCTACTAAGAATTGGATATGAGACTGACTGGGATAATCTGTGGCAAGTGTAGCTGGTGCCAGTGCTTGCTGGTCAAGTAAATACCTGATCAGCCTCTATGGAAATCCATTTATGAATCAATTTGAAACTAAACCACAAGAAAAATAGAAAGAAGACCTCTACTTGTCAGGACAGAAGAGGAGTGACTAAGTATGAGCTGAAAATTATGAACTGATTTTATCTGGGTTCACCCAGCCTAAAACATTGGGTACCAAAATAATCTGGAACAGTAAAGGCGGTCGATGTGATGTTGACCACAACACCCATAGTGTGCCGTTAGGTCAAGAAAAAAATAGGCTTAACATCATATTCCAAATATGCCACACTGGCGTGAAACCAGCATCTTTACTTACAAACTTATCTTGAGTAGATCTCTTCAACTGTCCCTGTATGAGAATATAGTACTGCTGTAACTCACCAGTGATTGCTATTGTAGACCGTCTTTTTGTGTTTTAGCATTGATAGTATGGTTATACTTACTTTCTCTGGGTGTACTTTGGCCGTCACATATTTTGATCCTCATATGGGCTCATGTCAAGGACATTTAAAGTTATATTGGTAGATGGTTTTTGGAGCGCATATCCTATTACTGGATGATCTGCCCTTCAGCAAAGGTTGCACTGTTGCGGGTCTCAACTTCTCTTCCAAAGATCTCTGTCATGGATCATGATGGACAAGTGGGTAGTGAGTCACCCATCTGTAGCATTGTGAATTTGGCTGCTGAATGCAATAGATCTGTCTATTGTATTTTTCATCTGCAATTATAATGCTTATTTTCTAGTTCTATTCTTTAAGTCAGAATTTGTTATTGCTCATGGGTGTCTGATATCAAATATTTGATTGAAGCATTTATTGATTAATATCTAAGGTTGGATGTAATATTTATTAACATCTTCCAATGTATCTGAGCTATACATCAGGGATAATTTTGTAAATTTGTGTTAAAACATCCAAATACAATTTTCTTGGATAAAAAAGTTCTAGTTCATATTTAGCAGTGCTTTAACGGCAGATCTAGTTTTGTTAACTCTGGCAACAATATCATGTATTTTTTCTCCTTTTTTGTCCTCATTATTCTAAATTGTTAAGCTGTGCATTTGTGAATTATCTGGCTATTGATTTTATTTGCCATTTTTATACGCTGTTATTAAAATCATTCCAACTACAAAAACATTTATCTTTGTGTTATTAACATGGCTACAAGTAGTTTGAAAAAGAGTTGCCTGGAGAAATACTAGCAACAAAGAAATGCAGGAGCTGAAAATGGGTAATAAGAACAATGTTTCACCTGTCCTGTAGTTGTAAGAAAAGTTTGTATAATTCCCCTGCCTTGTCTATCCATCAACAGGTTATACTGCATCAACTGCCAGTAATGCCTTTACATCTGATGTAGACTTTGCAATGGCTTTCAGTAATGGAGTAACAAACACACAAGGTAGACTGACTTATTTGTATGGACATATTATATATTTTGGGTCTATTTTTGTATACATAAAAAGATCACAACCTGTGAAGCTTAGGGTACATGAAAAGCAGCATGATGTCATTATTTGTAGCTGATCTTGCTGACAATCATTTTAGAACATTTGTCTCTTGCTATTCGTTGTTGGCTTGAAATTAGTTCTTTTTTGTATTTTACTGCTAATTTTTTAAATGTCTTTTGCTTATTCATTGACGTAAGTTTAAAATCCGATTCAGTTTTTTTCTTTTTAAGTGTATCATTGTTTCAGTCCTTGTTATTTGTGCTCTTAAAAATATAAATTCACTATGTTAATTTTGTACGTGTTGTGCTGTTTAATAAAAATAAATTCATGCCGTTGCAGAGCTCAAAACAAATTGTACATCATTTTATTAATTTAGAGGTTGGTATATCTGGTTCATAGATTTCCCCACACTTTTATAATTGTAAGCTTCTAACTTTTCATTTGCTTTTCTTATTATTTGGTTACCTTATTTAAATATTATTGAAAATTGGTTTTTAAGAAAGCTATTAGATTTTTAGTTTCTCAATCTTTGTTGAATATTTTGGACAATATAATAGATTTTTTTATCATCCCTCAAGTGATGAGTTTTCTAACAAACCTCACACAATGACGGAAAAGGTACAAAAGGTATTTTTTTTACTCATCAAGGTTATTGAAATAAATAATATTTAATACTTTAAAAAAGTCAAATATATCAACCAAAAAAAATGAATTTTCTCTGTTTCTTCCTGTCCATCTTTGATTCTTTACAAAAGCATGAGTCAGCACTGTACTAGGCCCCTTACATGATGTATTTGTCAAAGCCAATGTGCGTTTTTGCAGAGGTAGTTTCTCTAGCAGTATGTTTTACATGACGAGGTTGCTAGCCACATTCACATGCATCTTTAGTCCCCTCTTGAATGACATACTTCTAATATTGTAGTGGGTATGGTGTTTATTCCCTGACCCTTATCCGTACAGGTGTATTCCATATTTACTAATCACTTATCAATACAAGACGTGGATTCCGTGGCGAAGTGGTTAAGCCGTCGGCCTCGTGATCAGGTGGTGTGGGTTCGACTCCGGACTCCGCCGTCTTTTTCACGGGTGCTTGATTTGGAGTCCATTGCATCTCGTAGCCACCTCCTAGTCATCTTGTCCTTGACTTGCCACTGGGGTTGGGTAGATTGAGACAATAGAGTGAGGATAAAAAGTAGCGCAGTTAATCTTTACTAAAAATAGCGCAAGCAAAATAAATTATACCATCATCGTTTGCGATGGACGTCGGCCTTTGCCTTTTATCAATACAAATAATTTTCAACACAATTTGTGCATTGGCCATGTTTTATCAAGGTACAAGAGCCCAGCAAAGAATAGAAACTAACCTGTCAAGCATGTTGTAAAAAATGACTAAAGAGTTTGTGGAAACGACCACCAACCTCATCACGTAAAATCACTGCTATGAAAACCACCACTACAAATCCTTCGATATAGACTTCTTGTAAAATGGCCAACTGTAGTGGTTCAATTATGCTATATTTTTTTGTGTGTACCAAACTCGCAAATCACATTTTTTGAAATGTAAATTTTATCTGTGTTAGCATTATGCAAATTATATATGTGGTCTGCGTTAACATCATTATGAGAAGGCATTTTTTTGCAGCATGCAAATTCACAGTGGTTTTAACATCGTCACGTGTCTGTTTTAACATATCCGTCACTAACAATCAAGTACGTCACATAAGTAATAACATATACTTTATCAATATTAACACATTATGTTAATTTCTTTGTTAAAATCACATATGATACCACTGTGTCCAAATAATGTGAGTGTCATATGTTTTAATTTCATATGGTAGAACTGTCATAGGGCTTATCTCTTGTAACAAAGGGACTGGGATCAAGCCAGTCTACCCAGCTGTAAATGGGCACTTGACTTAAAGTTAAAGAAGAACAGGCAGCAAGAAAGGGAACTGGTCACTATCTGAGATATAGTACAATGTTGTCTCTATTCCTAACTGCAGTTTCTACTACTGGATTACTTTTACATTATCAATCATTATGGCAACCATCTTTACTAGCATCACATCTGCGATCACCATCATATTATATTAATATCGGGGCTAAAGATGCAGTGAATAAGATAATAGCAGTCAGAGACTCATAGCAAAGACAGCGAACCAGTGTTGTCCAAGACCTTATTCCACCTCCAAGTGGCGTTTCTGGAAACAATCTGCATCTGTGTAGCTTGACAGAAGACAAACGTGCTGGGACGAAGGCTAAGATATTATGACACACATTGTAACAAAACATCCTTTACAGGTCGAAGAAGACGATATTAATATTAACTTGGGTTACATTATGTCACATCACACCAAGCTACCCATTAGTAGTTAAGTAAGGTAAGGCATCTAGGAGGAGCAGAACTGGTCACACCTCCTAAAATATGATGTGACCTTGTACAAGGAAGTCTCTAACAGCAGTATCTGCTATGGGCACTACCTTATCCTGAAGCTAACACAGATAAAATTTGCAATATTAACACAAAAATCACTCTTGAAGTTGACAGATACATCAACATCTTGTTACTCAAATTTATGTTGAATAATGTTAATCTGCAGAGGAGAGCGTGGCCGAATGGTTTAAAATCCTGCCTGCCGACAAGGAGGGCAGCGGTTCGAATCTTTGGTATGGCATATGTTGTTTTTCTGTTGAGGGTGAAATAAACAAACATACCCAGCACACGACGTGGCGACAGCAGTGGCGAAGCGGTCTGTAGTCCTCAACCGTTAAAACCCCTCGACTACCCCAGTAATTGGAAAAATGTCGTATGACAGTTGAAACATTTTTTAAAAATAATGTTAATTTGTTTTTAATACATTTTTTTAGTCATATCTTTATTAACATCATTGTTAGCATATTTATAATGTTATTTTGTTAACTCATTGGGCTAATGCTATACATGTATTTTTTTCTCTTTTTATTTCCATGTTTGCATGCTGACTTTTTGCATACCACTCACACATTCCTACATATGCTCACCTGCACCTCATTGGCCAAATCTTGCATGGCCTGTCACACGGAAATGGCTGTCACTATCGCCATCACTGTCACAACCACACCTTCCGTGGGCTGTGCATGTGTCTCTGATGTGGGTTACTTCAAACCTCGGCCCACCGGATTGCTGCAATTGCTGCTGGACGGATTATATTGCCATATCAGCTAGTTCAGGGTTCAATGCCACACCTGTTGCTCCTGTGTCATCAGCGCCACCAGGTATAAGGGAAAAAATTATTTTCATTTCTGATAACTAGAGGATCTAAAGCAGCCATAAGCTAAACAGGTCCTAGTGTCTGATTGAAGCCTTAAATAAAGTCTATTATTCATATGAGCCTTTGCATGTTAATATTTATTGATTGATTTTTTTGTTTGCATTTTGTTCTTCCCAAAAAAGTTATCTGACAACAATAATTAATTGTTGTAAAAGTGTCATTTGTGTTAGTCTGTCTATTATTGTGTTCATGATATCAATGAAGTTCTAATGTTTATAAGCTAATAATTTAGATATTTACTCTATTAAATAATGTAATTATTTGTTAAATGAAGAATGCACTTTTTGAAGTCAATTGTTTTTTTTTCAGTATCTGTTGAACAGACTTGATCTAGTTGTTTGTCTTTTACCATGAGGTGTACAGTTAAAAATTTTAATTTTCATTAAAAATGTGTTATTAAATAGTTTCTACAGGATTAGGTAGTCAGCTCCAATGACAACCTACCTTAATCATCTCTTACTACATGTCTAGCAGGCTACAGTGTTACTATTCATTGCTCCCCATTCAGACTCCAGTAACATATGGGCAAATAGGGAACAGTTGTAGCTTACATTGTACTGAGATTCTTCATTCATTTTTGTGTATTTTTGTCAGATAAAAATATATCAAGCCAGCTTTTTCTTAAAGTCTTTTATCTTGTTGAAGTTCTATCTTGTTCTTTGAAAAATAAAGTACTTGTCCCATAGATTTGTGTTGTTGTCCAGTAAAATGTTTGGTTATTAATTTTAATGTGTAGGCTAATACATGACTTACCATTACTTTTTGTTAGTTTCACTTTTGCATTATGTTTTACCATACCCCTGACCTATTTGTTTCTTCCTTTTCTTGGTCATCAATTGAATTGGATCGAGGCATTCCTAAGAAGCCGTTTAGAGGTTCTGGCAGTGTTTTCGAGTTCTAGGGTGCCCACACAACTGAAGTGGTGTTGCTTACACCTTTTCACTCACTTTAATTCAGTCCTTTGAAAGTTCGTTTGCTGACCGGAAGATTTAGATGAAAACATTCACACCTTCTTCATCTGTTGATATTCAAGGGGCAGGTTATTGTGATCACATCCAATTCCATCTGTCCTAGATCATGGTCGGGATGTGGGAGAGGCAAAGGGTCAATTTTTTCATCAGGGTACTCAGGAACAGAAACTATTAGCTTTGGTAAAAGTATTCCTTTGGAGTTCTTGAGTATGGTATTCTCTAACTTAGTCACATTATTGTGAAGCACATCAGATATTGTCATACGTTTTTCAGTCAAATTTTTGTGAAGTATATCAGATATTGTCACACCTTTCTGAGTCACATTCTTGTGAAGCACATCAGATATTGTCACATCTTTCTCAGTTACATTCTTGTGAAGCACATCAGATATGTTCACACCTTTCTTAGTCACATTATTGTGAAACACATCAGATATTGTCATACGTTTTTCAGTCAAATTTTTGTGAAGTATATCAGATATTGTCACACCTTTCTGAGTCACATTCTTGTGAAGCACATCAGATATTGTCACATCTTTCTCAGTTACATTCTTGTGAAGCACATCAGATATGTTCACACCTTTCTTAGTCACATTATTGTGAAGCACATCAGATATTGTCACACCTTTCTCAGTCACATTCTTGTGAAGTATATCAGATATTATCACACCTTGCTAAAAACATGTAAAGTATATCACTTAAATATTGCCTCACCTTGCTCAAACATATTGTGAAGTATATCACTCAGATATTCATGTGGCAGACATAAATGCTGTAGCAATTTATTTTACATAATGTGCACATCCCTCTTCCGTTTAATTTGATGACATGCATGGAGGGTTACATATGTTCTATTCTTTCCTCCCTGAGTACCCCACACTTAGGAGACACTGCATGCTGCTTTGCTCAGTATTTTGTGTGTTTGTGTGTGGGCATGTTTTTCTTATTTTGTCATTTGGATTTTGCTGATTGTGTTTTCGGGCATTAGCTTTTGAGGTGTTGGATGTTTGCTGTGCTTCAGTATTCTAGCAGTTTTGATGAGTGTACCATTGTGGTGCTATTTTAAGTTACATTATACATGTTACATAAATGTTAGATCGTGTTGCAAAACATAATTTTTTGTTACACATTAAGAACAGTACATGTCATTTCAATACATGGGGACGTCGTGGACTAGTGGTTAAGTGACACGGCTCACAAACTAAAGGTGCTGGGTTTGCTTCCTAATCACAGCACCGGCTGTTACCCCGAGGAAACAGACCCTTACATAAAATGCATGCCGAAGTTGGATGCACGTGGCCGACAGGAGCAAAATAAAAACATAGGGCAACGCACACTGCTTTGGGGAATAGAAAAATAACACAAATGCAAAGAAAATTTAGTTCTTAATTAAAAAAATAAAAATAAAAATACATAATCTATGATTCGTTAGCCTGAATTTTAAAAAAATGTTTCAATACAATTAATTTATCAAAGTTTTAATTTAATCTGTCTATACACATTGTAGGAAATTACATGTTTATCATGTTTTAATCTGTTTATAAATATATGTATTACTATACTATAAATATATTAATTTTCCTAAACACTCTTCTGAAAAAAAAAATAGCTATGCAAAGAAAATTGTACATTCCTGACAATTTCTGTCTATTTATGTTAGTATCTTGTTATAATTTAATTATAGTTTAACCAACATATTTAATACAACTACATTTATTTTTTCTGTTCACTTCTCTTGTGTAACACTTTGAATTTTTTATTTCAGTGTGTTGGTGCTTTCTTTCAGGCTTTCTTCCTATTTTTGTTTTTTTACTTTGTCTTCATGTCTTGTATTTCATGAATGTCCATTATATATTCTTCTGTTCAACAGTTTTTCTTGGTTTAATTGAGTTCTCTTTTAAAGTATTCTGTAACTGAATTAATAGACAGTTATTATATTCATACTTCTTGGATAAGCGCTGATAAAACTATACACTAATGCAACTCAATAATATTTGTTTAATGTGGATTAGAAGGATGTGACAGTGTTAAAAATATTGAGACTATAAAACTAATTAGCAGTAAGGTTTGCAGACTGATATATTGCTTGTAAAACGTACACAACACATAAGCAAACTGGGGATGCTGCCCAGGAGGTAAGGCACTTGCCTCTCAAAGCGATGAACGGAAACAGCGTGGATTCGAGCCCAGCAGGTTTCAAGCGACCCCTGGTCTCAAAGGACCAGAGTGCCTGCATCCGGAATTACCTCCAGTCATCCTGACTTATGTCTTGCCACTGGTTCAAAGTAATTCAGGACCAAAGAGTATGGTTGATGACCAGCGCACAAATTCTTCCTCACTATAATCCAAATACAGCACAAGTTACATCATCAAGACAAAAACTGTCTAATGATGTCGCCATCATCGTTTGCGATGGGCAACTAACAATAATCTTTTACACTCAAGAAGTTGAAAGCTCCCCTGCATGCTAAAGTCTCAGATAATTGTCACTAACATTCATAAAAGAAGCCTGTGACAGTATCCTTTATACTAAGCATGGTTGGTTATCCTAACATTAACTCCATTTCTGTATATGTATCCCACCATTTTCTTTTTTATTGTTTTTACAGTTCTTTATTGAGGTGTCAGAGAAAGAAGCTGTTATTATTCTTGAATTAGATGTGCACTTACAACTCAACTTCTTTTACAGGTTGTCCATAATGTGTTCTCTTTTATTTACTACATCTCCTTCAGTGTAAGACTACAGCCACCGTTTTATACAGGTTCTCTCTCCCCTAACAAGTTTTATTATGGCAAATTGTGTGTGTGTTGTGTACATACATATTAGTCTTTTTGTATCGTCATGTACCATACGTCAAGATTTCATCCATTTTGGTCCATGAAATTAACCAGTGAAAACAATCCAAAATGTGCTTTCGGATAAGATATTTTAAATAATGATTACAAATAGTATTACCAGTTACATCATCATTTAAAATACGAGGGCATGTCAGTGAATAGGTCACAAATGACTTTAAAAATTAAAAAAATAGGTGGAATGCGAACTTGAAAACAATTTATTATTACACTTACATTATTTATATTACTTACATTATTGTCCCTTATTTCTCAACATAATTTCCACCAACATTGATACGCAAATCCCATCACTTTATCAGTGCACTAAAACTTGCAGCGTAGAAGTCTTTGGTCTACTGTCTCAGCCACATTGTCATGTTTATTCACAAAGCGTCTCCTGTCAAAGTGAGATCATGTATTATGCTGTAGACTAAACCATGTGAACAATCTGTTGCAGTTGTTACACTGTATACTGTTTCTTGTCTGTCCGCTCGAATCATCTCCCACAACCGCAATACAGATACTTCTGTTGCAATCTGAACAGAACAACCAGTTTATGCAACAAACATCTCACCGTAAATGAGAAGCATTTCCTTATGAATATCCTTTGTAGAATGTCCTTTTGCCCCTAAGAAACTTGGTGCAGCATGCTGTTCGTTAATTGTGAACTTTGGGAGCGTGGACTACGTTTTGTAACTATGCTGTGCACGTGCATGTGACACCTAGCATCTACTACCTGCAGTTATCACAGAGCTGGATGTTGCTGCAACCTAATGACACTTTTAGAAATTACCAACTACATTTTAAAATCCTTTATCAGTTTGTGACTTATTTGCTGACTTACAGTTTTGTGAACTGCATGGGTAATACATTGGAAGAAATTCTCTGTTAATGGATAGCATTTTATGATATGTGTATGTTTTATAATTAGACTAGACTTAGTGTGTATATCTTATAGTTGAACTTGACTTAACGTATGTGTCATATAGTTAGACCTGACTTGGCGTCTATGTCTTACAGTTAGATTTGACGTGACGTGTATGTCTAATAGTTAGACTTGACGTGTATGTCTTATAGTTAGACTTGACGTGTATGTCTTATAGTTAGACTTGACGTCTGTGTCTTACAGTTAGACTTGCAGTGTATATCTTTTAGTTAGACTTGACTTGTATGTCTTATAGTTATTCTTGACTCGACATGTATGTCTTATTGCTAGACTTGACTTGATGTGCATATCTTATAGTAAGACTTGACATGCATGTTGTATAGTTAGACTTGACATGTATGGCTTTTAGTTAGACTTGACTTGACATGTATATATCTTATAGTTAGACTTGACTTGACTTGTATGTTTTATAGTTAGACTTGACTTGACATGTATGTCTTTTCGTTAGACTTCACATGTATGTCTTATAGTTACACTTGACTCGACTTAGTTGCTCCTCTTCTACAACTACAATAAGATATAGAGGTCCTATAATTCTTTTTCTTATATCTTAAAGTTATATCTATAGAATGGAGTAATTAGTCCAATTGCCCAATCATCCTTAGTCGGCTCTTATGACATGCCTGGCAGGTTACAGTGTTACTATTCTTTGCTCCCTTTTTGGGCCTCAATAATGCACTGACGTTTTATAGTTCGACATTTGTTTTGGAGGTTTGTCTGTCTTTTGGCGAAAGTATGGTTCTTTCAACCAGAGACAAAAGTCTTTCTGGCTATACCAGGACAGATAAACCATTGTGTGGCTGTGGTTTACCCTTTATATAGATTGACTGTGTGTGCATTGTGGTGCAGTTCTTCTGTTGAACTGTTCTTGGTTGTATCTGGTGGCTTGAACTGTCTCTTAGGTTGACTGTGCTGGTATTGAAATTCTTGCACAATCATAGGAGATACAGCCCACAAGATGAGCCCTGACATAACCCACTGAAATTATAGTTATTTTGTCAAACCTATACAACAACTACCCACATTATATTCTGTTCATGTACAGTTTGTTTTCTTCTTCATACAAGTCTTGGTTGGTCTGACACACCAGTTTCCATCAACTGATGTTGACATGCATGTGTGACTTGCATCATTTCTTTGAGAATATACATGATATTCCTAAATGATTACCTAAATGCAGATGAAACATTTTACCAGGATTAGCAAAAAGCATGTTATTTATCTTTTTCTTGTCCCTTTTTCACTCTAGCCAGAGTATAGGACCGTCACTGCAGGAAGCCTGTAGGAATCCTGCGCCAAAGTACTGTGTACATTTGCAGTGGTAGTTTCTTTGCAATTTTCTTTACATGATGAGGTTGCTAGCCGCCATGCATAGCTCTCATATTAGTCATCTTTTACAACATGCGTGTAGATGTAGTAGTCCTATCCTAGTGATCCACTCGGTTATATGCTGTAATCTTGGTATACCGCTGGTCCCAGGTAGTCAAAAACTATTATTTTGTTCTGCAGATCCATCTGGTTGGTCCTTGTAAGGTCAATTGTTGTTATAGTATTGAGTCATTTTATATTCTGGACAAGTAGTTTCTAATTCAGAGTTTGCAGTCATGTGGGGTCTGAATAACAAAATCAACATTTAAAAATTATTGTTCAAATTTTAAAAGAAATCTGAATATGAAAAATATTTCCTTGAACATCTATATTTTTTTCCTTCATTATTGTCCAATTAAACATTAATATGAAATGGGTTGATATTTTTTTTTTTTCTTTCTCTTTTCGCCTTATTTATCTATTCCCCAAGGCGTGTGTGCGTTACACTGTGGTTTTTATTTTGCGCCTGTCGGCCCAGTGCATCCGACTTCAGCATGCATTTTATGTAAGGGTCTGCTTCCTCCTGCATTTTCTAAGGGCTTGCTTCCCCGGGGTAACGGCCGGTGCTGTGATGGGGATCGAACCCAGCACCTTCTGGTTGTGAGCCGTGCCACTTAATCACTAGGCCACGCCGTCCCCATGGGTTGATATGCCTTCTAGAGGTGATGGTGGGAAAAACCCAGTAGCAAGACTTCACAATAGAGAAGCTCACACAAGGGTAGCTCACAAGGGTAACTAAATGGTTACTGGCACTGTCAAAGGCACAGTACAGACCAAATACTGCTGGGTAGGCTAAATGTCAACGTGGAAAAGCCTTCTCCAGGTCTGGTAAGTCGCAGCAAGGAAACCACCCACAAACTTACTACTAATAGCCAAATTAAAGTCTCAAAGACAAACAAGGGAAGACTTGGTTATAGATACTTGGCAATTATTATCAATATTTTGCAAACTTACGTACGAATGTTTTTAGAACATGTGACAAGTTTAAAGATTTGTGAACCAAAAAATTGTCAATGATTTTAATGTTAATGCAACTACTAGTAAACATGTGTGGGTATAATAAACATGGACGTTCATATGAAAAGTGTCCATGCAGGATTTGATGCCTTTGGAGATGTTCTTCAGCCAATGAACAAAGCATCAGCATCTCCTTCTCTAACGCCTCCAATGACGCAGCAGACGAAGGCCATTGGGAAGGATCTTGATACATCGCTAGCCTCACTGGCATCAAACCTTAATGTCCGTGGTGGAGCCACGGGTACCAAAAAGTAAGTAGGAGAAGCTCTCATGTTCTATAATTCTTGTGTGGATTCTGGGACCCATTACTGGGGTGTAAAGTATATATCCATTACTCCTTACTGTGAATAACTTAGTTGAGTTGTGTGGGATACTGGCAATCTCATCATAACTTAACTTAACGTTTTTTATACTGGTTTAAAAGGCTCTGCAGAGTCTGTAAACAACCAGTTTCTTTTACATTTCCTTTCTCTAAAAGCTATGTGCATCCAATCTATTCTTAAATGCATTAATTGTTCCTGCTCCACTACTTCCTGTGGCAATTCATTCCAAGCATTCACCACTCTCTGACTAAAAAAATATTTCCTTATATCTAATCTGGACCTTTCTTCAGTTAACTTATAGCTACACCCTCTTGTTCTTGTAGGTGATTGTATTTTGAAAAAAACTTGTTATAGTCTAATTTATCTGTTCCTTTGATTACTTTATAACCCTGTATTGTCACCTTGAATTATTCTCTTTTCTAGATACTGTAGGCCAGTTTTTTCTGAGTCTTTCCTCTTAACTGTAATTCTGGAATCCCACTATCAGCTTTGTCGCTCTTTTTTGTATCCTTTCCAGCATGTTTATATCCTTTCTAAGATCAAGATTCCATACCTGTACACAGTACTCCAATCTAGGTCTAATGCTTTATACAGTTTGACTATCACTTCCTTGCTCCTATGTTTAATATTTCTTTTTATCATACTTAACATTGCATTTTTTGCTGCTACCTGGACTTGCTCACTCACATTACCTGTATGATTTATTATAACCCCTATGTCCCTTTTCTTTTCTATCATTCTAATATTGTTCTCACCCATTCTGTAATTATGTTTCATATTGGATTTACCCATATGGATGACTGCATGTTTATCTACATTAAACTCCATTTGCCAGCTCGCAGACCATTCTCGAATTTGATCTAAATCCAACCTCAATATATCCACTTTTGCTTTAGATGAGACACTACTGCATAGGTTTGTGTCATCAGCGAATTTTGCAATCATGGATCCGATATCAATATCCAAATCGTTTATATATATCAAGAACAAAATTGGTCCCAAAAGGATAGGCATAAATGCTTTGATTCAATCTTCCTACAAGGAGGTCAGCTGTAATGGTGGACTCCCATGCCCCTCACATTTTGATATGAAAAATGTGGCATAATGTTGACAAGAATAAAACAATTTGCTGCAGATAAGCAAAATAATAGGTTGTTTTGCAATGAGCAGTACCTAAAACAGTTCACGCTTAAAGAGTAGGTTAACTGCAATGGCAGACAACCATGCCCCTCACATTTTGATATGAAAAATGTGGCATAATGTTGACAAGAATAAAACAATTTGCTGCAGATAAGCAAAATAATAGGTTGTTTTGCAATGAGCAGTACCTAAAACAGTTCACGCTTAAAGAGTAGGTTAACTGCAATGGCAGACAACCATGCCCCTCACTTTTTGATATGAAAAATGTGGCATAATGTTGACAAGAATAAAACAATTTGCTGCAGATAAGCAAAATAATAGGTTGTTTTGCAATGAGCAGTACCTAAAACAGTTCACGCTTAAAGAGTAGGTTAACTGCAATGGCAGACAACCATGCTCCTCACTTTTTGGTAACAAAACTAAAAGTCACTTTTGATTAGGATGCTGGCAAATGAATGTTTTACCCTTATAAAGTGTGAGAATTGTAGTTTATTGTAAGAGAAACTCAAGTTTAGTGCACAGGTAATATATATGGCTTTCCCAGACACAGATTGCCACTACTGCAATATAATGAAAATATATTGCTCACTAGCCTACTATATATAACATTTATACTAGTACATACATGCAATAATATATTTATTCTTGAGTGGAGGGGTCTACCAGGGTCTTTGTGTATGACAAGGACAAGAATAGCACCGCTGCTTCACATAGAGCATGTCGTAAAAGGTGACTAACTGTGTGACATGGCATAACACCGGTCATGGTTAGGTGGTTTGTTTAGAACAGCATAGATGGCGCCTAACTGGCTGCGTGTCTACTTTTCTCTCGTGTTTGAGTTTATTAAGATGGACTTGCACATCGGTTAACTACTCTCCGTAAGTGCTTGTCTTGATGCAGTGGAGTATTAAGCTGCTCGAGTTTAGCCCGCTAAGCAGGAAACCCTTCTCCCGGCTACATCCAGCTCATACCTGCACAGGAGCATCTGCTCCTGTAGAAGTACAGGTCAACTAAGATATATATATATATATTCAGCGAGAGTTTGTTCCATGAATTCAGAAAAAAGACAAGAGAAGATTTGAACATCTCCCAAGTCATTATTCACTGGTCCTTTTATGTTGTTAGATGTCGTAGGAAGCTACAATCTTCTTTTGTGTGCCATATGTCTGACTGATGGTATTTTCATTCCAAGCCTCTACAGTGTTTCTTTAACACTTAATTGGCGTAAGAGTTGTGCGCTTGGTTTACAATTCAAACGTACTATGTTTGAATTGCATCTCTTGGCTTGACAGACAGTCGTGTGTTTTTCAATTTATTCATAGTATGGCCATCTCTCCCAGTTATAAATTTGTACCTGATGTCAGAGGAAAATTTAGCAGCCGCTGCAGGAACTACGGAATTCATTCATGCTCTGTCGTCAGCACTTTCAGCAGTGAAAGAGACTTAACACATATGGGGTCAATGAAGTCTGTTCTGTGAGCCATTTTCCATTTTTCTTTAACACTATTAATTCATCTCTTCTTGATTTACCTTGTACTCTAAAGTCCTGCTGTCTGTTGCTATAGTGAGGTGAAGACATTCTTGTTATATGACCAAACCACTTAATTCTCTGTCCATTTATATGTCATATGTGGAGTTGTTCTTATTTTTTGTTAGATTTCTTTATTCTCAGTCAGCCTCCTCTATCGACCATGCCTGCTTTTCTCAAACATCTCACTTCACATTCACTAATCTTTCATTTTTGTTCATTGGTTAGGGTCCATGATTGACACTGACATAAGAGAGTTGATACAAACTATGCTGTTGATCGTTTGTCTGCATTTTTGTACATATTTAAATAAAATTATAAGTTTTGAGGGTGCATAAAAAAAACATCACCATTTACAGAGACCATCAGTGGCAGCCTAAAGGAGAGAGTAAGCTTACAGGAGGCAATGCATTCCCACGTCAACCAGTTGTCCAATCAAGCACTACACCATGGAGTGTCCAGCCTGGCTTCCAGACTCCTGCAATGGTAGAGTATACATCATTGCGTGTCATTTTCTGTCCATCTCTGTCATCTATTACACAGTTCTTCTTTCATTACCACCATCATCATATTGTGTCATGTCAAGCAGTGCTGATCTGATCATCAATTCCCATTATAGCCTTTGTTTTTTTAGTATACTTATTTTCCAGCCGTCTTGTTTTGCCTTCAATCTTTCCTTCTCTTACAAGATGTTGTAGAATTGTATATATATATATATATATTTTCATATATGCAAAATTAGTTACAATCATTGTAGACCAGCTTGATTAGCCACAATGAAGACAGGTAGTTTCTGTCTCATACAAAGGCCTTTCTGGAAACTACTTGTAGTTCATTACTAAGATCTTTATTTTTCTGCTAATTATTTTTTCTTTTTCTTCTTCTGCTTCGTCTTCTTCTTCAGCTTCTTCTTCATCTTCATCATTCTCAATCTCTCTACCAAGCCCTGAAAAGGGTTTTTCAAGTTAGCAGGATGTTGTCCGGAGAATAGAATGCGTTGTATCGTAGTTTACAGCTTGACTGGGATATTTATACCTTTCGGTCTGAGACATCCGACATCAGCAGGAAATTTTGAGTACTGAGTTAGCCTTTCCTCTTTGATCCTTTCTCCTTAGCCAGTCTGCTCTGTTGCAGCATGTTATCCAGGATCACCTCGTGGAGGTGTAGGAGGGTCTTTACAGCTCTGGTTCGTTGACCCTGACCGCTGCAGCTCATGTGCTGCTCAGCATCTTAATTTCGCTCATTATTTCACACCACCACCACTGCTGCCCCACATATATGCAGAAATAGATTTAAATAAACAAGATTAATGTTACAGCACTAATTGTTACAATGGTTGAATATCTTGAGTTTGCATTTAGCATTGAAGTACTTGTAACATCATGTGAACATGAATATCAAAATACATAATATGTATTGTCAGTTTAGCTGTCCGTGCAGTTTGTACTTTCCTGAGTGTATTCCAAGGTCCCTTACTGGGAACACAAGAATAGAACCACTGCACCTCCATGCAAGTAATAAAATATGACTAAAGAGTGTTGTGCATGAGGCTGGCAACCTCCATTGTGTAAAAATAGATTGCTACAGAAACCAGCACTGCAAGAGCACACAGTGTCTTCCTAAAGAAGGTGAACAGCATACTTTGACTGGAGTTGCACTACTTTCTGTAAGATTGGTTTATAAACGTAAATGATTCAGTCTGAGCGACTGATTAGCACAGTGGTAGAGCACTTGCTTTTCATGGCAAAGGTACGGGGTTCAGCTCTCAATATCAGTAGCTCCAGTCAACCCATCTGTAAATGGATACCTGACTTACGGTTAGGGAAGGAAAAAGCAGCGAGGAAGGGAACTGGCCACCCCACCTCACAAACTAAGGCTTAGTATATTGAAGTCTCTAATGCTTCATTCCTGACCAGCGGATAAGTCTGCTGAAGAACTTCCTTTAGCTTTACCAGTCTGAATTATTAGAATACCAATTACATTTGAAAGTCAACGGTCCCAAAGGGTACTTGCTCTCTAATCATGTACCAGAACTGACAATATGTGTTTTTATTTGCTCTTTGTGAACATCAATATCGCCTTTCTCTCATAAGACGTTTCCTTTCTTTTCTTATCCATTTCGACAGATGGGAGCTCCAATGATGTACAGTCAGCCAATGGTGGTTCCAATAGGGCAACCAATGATGGTAAACACTTAATAAAATATTTGATGTAACAGCCTCACGCAAAGTTGAGAAAACAAAACCAGTTATTAAGTTAACATCAAGAAAGGACAAGCAATCTGTACAGTTTTGTTATCGTATTTTACTGCAAGAACTGCCCATTGTATAACTTTGTTGTATTAAAGTCAGTCAAAATATACTGATCGGACATCTTAGCCAGGGTCAGGTAAAATATACAGGCCAAGAGCCTCACCTTGGCTTCCTTGTAGCCCTCCCTGGAAACGGGCTGTTTTCATGGCAGCCTGGCTAACAAGGGGAGGGATCGACGTGATCCCCGTAATAGTTAGCGACACACACATTTCAGCCAAGCATAGCATAACCGCCTGGAGGACCCCGGTCCACCTTCATCAGCACACTGGGGATGTGAGGAAAACTACTGCAACCCACCACTTAACGTCCTTTTCAGGACACACAAAAAAGTAATCCTACTCATTGTAGGCATTCAACTACAAGGCAGATTGCTGTCAAACTGGAGATCAACTGGAATTTAAATGTTAAGTTTCTTGGCAGGTGTGCAGTACAGTAGGTTTCCATTACTTTCCATGTCTGTCAAACTGGACACAGGGGAATTCGAGCCCGGTATATTGGAATTGTGAAATAGACATTTCACCCCTAGGCCACGCTAATGTTATTATCTGTTCCTGGGAAAATATTGAACAGGATCATACTAGAGAGGCAACTGCAGAGAGCTGAGGATGAAGTCTCAAATGCTAGGAACATGGCAGAGAGAGAGAGAGCAATCTATGGAAGCAAATATCGCCCTCAAGGCCATCACTGCGAAATACAAAAGAACATTGAACCAAATAACAAGAGACAGCTGGAAAAAACAAACAGAAAGCCTCAATCTCGATAAAGAAGGGAACGAACTATGGAATTTAGTCAGAGCCATGAATGACGAAACACCATCAAATAAACAAATTACCATCAAGCAGGGTGACAACATGCTTACCGGAAAAAAAGCAGCAAATGCCTTTATAGAACATTATGCCAGAGCAAACCACATTGATGTTCCTACAGACAGGCATACAGACATTAGTGAAGAACAAAAGAGCCACGACAACATCAAAACTGCACTAGAGGAGCACATGATGGGAAAACTAACGATGAATGAGGCCATGAGAACTTTATAGAAAAAGAAGTCGCCCGGAAAAGATGGGGTAAAGAATGAAATGCTGATGGGGTTGGGCCAAACAACAAAGCGGAAGCTACTGTCAGTCCTGAACCAAAGCTGGAAAAGGGGAATTGTACCGCAGGCATGGAAAGATGCTGTACTTACACCCGTACCAAAGAAAGAAAAAGATAGAACAGATCCAAATGGATACAGGCCTATCAGTCTACTGAGCTGTGTAGGTAAACTGATGGAGCGTATGATAAACACCAAACTGATGTGGCACCTGGAAGAAAAACACATATTAATTCCACAGCAAGCAGGATTTAGACAACACAGATCCACTGAGGACCAGATCACTCTCATAGCACAGGAAATAGAGGATGCTTACCAAGTGAAAAAGCATACAGTAGCGGTTTGGGTGGATAGAGAGAAGGCATTTGACAAGGTGTGGAAAGAGGGACTTAAAGTCAAGATACGAAGAAGTGAAGTATCTGGAAACATGTACAGATGGATTAGCCACTACCTCGAAAACAGAACAGCCAGAGTTCAAGTACAAGGGCAGATGAGCAAAAAGGTGACACTGGAGCAAGGAGTACCCCAAGGGGGAGTACTGCAGTCACCCACACTTTTTCTGGTGTTTATAAACAACATCAGAGAATATACCAAGAAGAGTCCACAGCTCCATGTTTGCAGACGATCTGGCTATGTGGACCTCTGAAAAAAATCTCACCGTAGCAAACAATTGGATGCAGCAGGCCCTAACATCGTTGGAGGAGTGGGCAAAATCATGGCTGGTCAAAATAAATGAATAAAAAATAACAGTATGATATTCTCACTTTCAAATAAACCACAGAACACCAAAATAAGTCTTAACAGCAAATATCTGTGGCGAAACGACAACCCAAACTACTTGGGCGTCACATTTGATCGGCGCATGACATGGAAAAGTCAGATCGAGAGAAACCGAAGGAGAGCCAGACAAAGAATGGCAATCATGAGGAAACTTGCTGGCACAAGGTGGGGAGCAGACGAAAGAATACTTAAGAAACTGTACACTGGGAGAGTGAGACCAGTTCTCGAGTATGGCATTGCGGCATGGGCAACAGCAGCAAAGGTGAACTTTGATAAAATTAGCAAACTTCAAAACCAAGACATGAGAGTTATAACAGGAGGCATGAAGTCAACGCCAATAGTAGAACTTGAAAAGATTACAAATCTGCAATCCATGACCGACAGAAGAGACTGCAGAGCCCAGCAGCAAGCAGAGAAACTCAGAAGACTGACAGACCATCCAATGCATCAGAGACTAAATAGATTTGGAAAAGGGAAACTAAAGCGGAGAAACTTTGCAGAAAATTGCCAAAACAAAGGTGAGCGAATACCCTATGAACACCATAACAACGCCATAGCCCATCCCTACTGTACGCAAATCCACATGGAAGCAGCACATCATTCCGGAGGTGGTAGAAAGTATACCAGGTATTGGAAACAAGAACAGCCAGATGGAAAAAGAAAGAAGAGACATAACCCTGAGGTACATAGCGGAAAACTACCCAAGCATGGACTGTAACCATGCATACACCGACGGTTCTGTAACAAACACAACACAGAGTGGAGGGGGAGGGGTATTCCTGAGCCTAACAAATGGTAGAAAAATAACACTCAGTGGCAACTGGAAAATTCTCAAGAAATTTCAGAGCGGAGGCAGAGGCACTGAAGGCTGCAGTAAAAGCAATGCTGACAGGCGAAAGCAATGAAAGCCAGATAGTCCTGTATACTGAACTTAATGATTTAAGAGCAGTGCTCTGTCAACTATGCCAGCAGTCCGCACCAAAAAGTGTAGTGGTACAGTGAATTCCATCCCATTGTAACATCCAAGGCAACGAGGAGGCAGACAGACTGGCAAAAGTAGGTGCAAGACTACCACAACCAGATTCTAGTGTGACCTACGAAGAGTCCAAAAGGTTTATTAGGGCCAGATACATGGCCAAATTGGAAACAGAACATACTGGCTACACAAAAAATTATGCCTACTACCAGTTGAACAGAAAAGAGCAGGTCGTGGTCTTCAGACTCCGCACAGGCCACAACAGACTGAGGTACCATCTATTCAATAAACTGAAGATAGGTGGCACTGATAAATGCACCTGTTGTACAGGGAAAATGACCACTGAACATCTGCTGCAAAATTGCCCGACATACGAGGACCAGAGGAAGCACATGTGGCCATCACCAGTGGCAACACTAGACAAGCTCTATGGCAGTGTTGACAGCCTCAGGATGACAGCTGCTTTCTTCGAACAAATTCAAGTTTACGTCTGACAGCGTACGAAGAAGAAGAAAGAAGAAGAAGATACTAGAGAGGCCATAAACAAAACAGCTGAAAGTAGAACAGACATGCTTTCGACAACATAGTTCCTGTGCAGGTCAAATAGCTACACTGTAAATAATAGTTGAACAAAGTGTAGAATGGTACTGATTGCTTTATATCAGATTCGTGGAATATGAAAAAAGTATTTGACAGCTTAGATAGATAATCACTCTGGAAGTTACTCAGGCACTAAAGATTACCTCTGAAGTTAGCTGAAATAATTAAGAATACATGAAGATATGAAATGTGGAGTCCTACATGACAGTCTTCAGTGTTAGTGTTCTGTACCTTATAAGATATAACTGGTGTGTGACAGGGATGACTCATATCAACCATAGAACTGGTGTGTGACAGGGATGGCTCATATCAACCATAGAACTGGTGTGTGACAGGCTCACATCAACTATAGAACTAGTGTATGACAGGTTCATATCAACCATAGAACTGGTGTGTGACAGGGATGACTCATATCAACCATAGAACTGGTGTGTGACAGGGATGACTCATATCAACCATAGAACTGGTGTGTGACAGGGATGACTCATATCAACCATAGAACTGGTGTGTGACAGGCTCATATCAACCATAGAACTGGTGTGTGACAGGGATGACTCAAATCAACCATAGAACTGGTGTGTGGCAGAGATGGCTCATATCAACCATAGAACTGGTGTGTGGCAGGGATGGCTCATATCAACCATAGAACTGGTGTGTGACAGGCTCATATCAACCATAGAACTGGTGTGTGACAGGGATGACTCATATCAACTATAGAACTAGTGTGTGACAGGTTCATATCAACCATAGAACTGGTGTGTGACAGGGATGACTCATATCAACCATAGAACTAGTGTGTGACAGGCTCATATCAACCATAGAACTGGTGTGTGACAGGGATGGCTCATATCAACCATAGAACTGGTGTGTGACAGGCTCATATCAACCATAGAACTGGTGTGTGACAGGCTCATATCAACCATAGAACTGGTGTGTGACAGGCTCATATCAACCATAGAACTGGTGTGTTTTTTTTTTTTTTTTTTTTTTTTTTTTTTTTTTTTTTGCGTTCGCCTTATTTCTCTAATCCCCAAGGCGGTGTGCATTGCACTGCGTTTTTATTTTGCGCCTGTCGGCCCAGTGCATCCGACTTCAGCATGCATTTTATGTAAGGGTCTGCTTCCTCCTGCATTTTCTAAGGGTTTGCTTCCCCGGGGTAACGGCCGGTGCTGAGATGGGGATCGAACCCAGCACCTTATGGTTGTGAGCCGTGTCACATAACCACTAGGCCACGCCGTCCCCCGAACTGGTGTGTGACAGGGATGACTTCATATCAACCATAGAACTGGTGTGTGACAGGGATGACTCATATCAACCATAGAACTGGTGTGTGACAGGGATGGCTCATATCAACCATAGAACTGGTGTGTGACAGGCTCATATCAACCATAGAACTGGTGTGTGACAGGCTCATATCAACTATAGAACTAGTGTGTGACAGGTTCATATCAACCATAGAACTGGTGTGGGACAGGGATGGCTCATATCAACCATAGAACTGGTGTGTGACAGGCTCATATCAACCATAGAACTGGTGTGTGACAGGCTCATATCAACCATAGAACTGGTGTGTGACAGGCTCATATCAACCATAGAACTGGTGTGTGGCAGAGATGGCTCATATCTACCATATAACTGGTGTGTGACAGGCTCACATCAACCATAGAACTGGTGTGTGACAGGCTCACATCAACCATAGAACTGGTGTGTGACAGGCTCATATCAACCATAGAACTGGTGTGTGGCAGAGATGGCTCATATCTACCATATAACTGGTGTGTGACAGGCTCACATCAACCATAGAACTGTGTTCCCCATCACAGCACCGGCCCGGGGGAAAAAACCCATTAGAAAATGCACTAGGTAACACACCCTTAGATAAAATGCATGCCAAGTTGGATGCACTCGGCCGACAGACGCAAAATAAAAACATAGTGCAACACACACCGCCTTGGAAAATATAGATTTAAGGTGAACGCAAAAAAAATGCCAGATAAGATAAGTATATTTGATTAGAGGTCATAGAAATTGGGACTAAGAATACACAGAAAAAAATAAAGATCATGAGAATAAATGCCAGGAATGACCATCATTTTGTGTTGGGAGAGACACTCCTACATGATGTGGAATCATTCATATATCTTGGTAGTAATATAGACAAAGGAGGTACAGATAAAGAAATAATAATAATACAGAAGGCGAGAGGGAGCTTTTATTGCATTGTGGAACTTATGAAAATCAAAATAATATCCAATATAAAAATTGTATTGTATTGCTCTGAAACACAAACAACAAAAACAACCATTAAAAGGTACAGGCTTCACTAAATAGGTGCCTGAGCAGAATAGAGAGATTAAAAAGGGTATGATAAGATCACTAATGAGGAACTGTTAGAAGGAACCAGACATGAGGAGAAAGTACTGGCATTGGATAGAACACACATTAAGAAAATCAGCTGATAGCATTACACGACAGTTTCTGTTCTGGAATTCCCAACGCAAGAGAAGTAGAGGCAGACCGAAATATGCACAGAGAAAAGAGATCGGAACAAAAATAAAGGAACAGGGTAGACAGAGCTGAGACGGATATCTCAGGACAGGAGGACTTGGTGTGAATTTGTTGAAGACCTGTGCTTCACAGAGATCTGTATGGTTTTTGATTTGATTTGATTTCATACTCACAAGTCTGTAATAACGAGTAGGGATTTTATCAGACTTATCAAGACTTACATAAATTTAATAATTTATTATCATAACTTAGACTTATCAGGCTCGTATAAATTTTATCAGACGATGTTATTGATATGAAATTGGATCCAGCATTTATTATTACATTATCCAGGGAATGAGCCAGCCAGTTGCGATGGGGGTACATCCAGGGATAGGTATGCAACAACCAGGCATGTATGGTGCTATTAGAATGCCCATGATGGGAGCATACCAGCAGCAGCAACCACCACAATATCAGCAGCCTGGACAATCAAGTCATGCCAGCGATCCATTTGGGGCGTTATGAGACTTTCAGAGGTAAAATTCTCGGGACATCAAAACACTTTCTGTCTTTAAAATACATTACCTTTTGCTATT
Organism: Ariolimax columbianus; assembly: GCA_036924085.1. NCBI lineage: Eukaryota > Metazoa > Mollusca > Gastropoda > Stylommatophora > Arionidae > Ariolimax > Ariolimax columbianus. Next base: position 69,361,845 of record JAVGWX010000011.1, read on the forward strand.
GTCGTAAATAAACAATCTGATATTCAAATTGTTGCAAGTTGCATGATTTGCTAATATTTGTTGCAGAATATCTGTCACACAACTAACAGTTAGGTATATCTCATCAGAGCTTTCTATGTGCTTGTTTTGTAACCTTTAGTTTACGGGAAAGGCTTCGTTATTAAACCTTGAGGAAAAATCTGCATTCTGTGCTACAAAATGCATATCACTAGCCAAAGGTAGCTCAGGATGAGAGTGAAGTTGACAGATTGCGCAAATCTTCCTCACTTTAATCCATATCACAGCGCAAGTCACCCATTTCAGCGGACAGAGCAAAAAGATATTATTTTGCAAATTGCTGATTAGAGAGAGTGGTCATCATTACATGTGATGGATGAACTTAGGTATATCTCATCAGAGCTTTCTATGTGCTTGTTTTGTAATTGTTTTGGTTTGTTTTTTGCGTTTGTCTTATTTCTCTATTCCCCAAGGTGGTGTGTGTTGGACTGCAGTTTTTATATTTGTCAGCCCAGTGCATTCGACTTCGGCCTGCATTTTATGTAAGGGTCTGCTTCCTCCTGCATTTTCTAAGGGTTTGCTTCCCCGGGGTAACGGCCGGTGCTGTGATGGAGATCGAACCCAGCACCTTCGGGTTCGTGAGCTGTGTCACTTAACCACTAGCACACGCCGTATTGTATTGAAAAATGATGAATTAAACTAAACCTTTCCAGCTCTGGCTAATTTGACAGATTTATGTCTTTCAGTCCGATGTGAGTGCTGCAACACTGAATAGTTTAAAAAAAAATAAAAATGATTAACATTAAACAAATTGAACTAAAATTACAATCTAAAAATATTAAAACGTAATTAAACTATCTATGACATGAAGTAGTCATAATAAAAATATATATTTGAATGGAGCGTTAAATGTAATTAATGTGGAGGAAAAAAATAAGGTGTGAACAGTTGTTTTTGTACTGAATATGTCAGTTGTATTCCTGTGTGTTAATCTCCCATTATCATTACCATAGTCCCTTTCTTCTGTGTCCCAGTTAAATCAGAATTAGACTTGTATTGAATATCCATCTGTAATCCAGATGCTTGATTATTGGCCAGATCAGATAATAAATGATTTTTCCTATATTAATGTTCAATTTTCCTCGCAAGGAAAAGATAATTTAAAAAAAAAACATTTTTAAATGTCTGCCTTTCAGATATTATTTTTCGTTAAACTAAAGCTGTGCATGTGCGGATTGTCTGTCATTTAACCAAAACCTGACATTCTGCAAACTAAAGGACAGAATATAACGATGTTTTACAAGTCAGTGTCAGAGTTGGTCGACTCGATGAAAATTGAAGTAATGTGTGTGGGCGTGGCTGGTCGAGTGAAGCTGTAAAGAGTTGAGCTGCCACACCATCACTTACCAGAGCTAATCCCAGGTTGAGCTGCCACACCATCACTTACCAGAGCTAATCCCAGGTTGAGCTGCCACACCATCACTTACCAGGGCTAATCCCAGGTTGAGCTGCCACACCATCACTTACCAGGGCTAATCCCAGGTTGAGCTGCCACACCATCACTTACCAGAGCTAATCCCAGGTTGAGCTGCCACACCATCACTTACCAGAGCTAATCCCAGGTTGAGCTGCCACACCATCACTTACCAGGGCTAATCCCAGGTTGAGCTGCCACACCATCACTTACCAGAGCTAATCCCAGGTTGAGCTGCCACACCATCACTTACCAGAGCTAATCCCAGGTTGAGCTGCCACACCATCACTTACCAGGGCTAATCCCAGGTTGAGCTGCCACACCATCACTTACCAGGGCTAATCCCAGGTTGAGCTGCCACACCATCACTTACCAGGGCTAATCCCAGGTTGAGCTGCCACACCATCACTTACCAGAGCTAATCCCAGGTTGAGCTGCCACACCATCACTTACCAGGGCTAATCCCAGGTTGAGCTGCCACACCATCACTTACCAGGGCTAATCCCAGGTTGAGCTGCCACACCATCACTTACCAGAGCTAATCCCAGGTTGAGCTGCCACACCATCACTTACCAGGGCTAATCCCAGGTTGAGCTGCCACACCATCACTTACCAGAGCTAATCCCAGGCTGATCTGCCACACCATCACTTACCAGAGCTAATCCCAGGTTGAGCTGCCACACCATCACTTACCAGAGCTAATCCCAGGTTGAGCTGCCACACCATCACTTACCAGAGCTAATCCCAGGTTGAGCTGCCACACCATCACTTACCAGAGCTAATCCCAGGTTGAGCTGCCACACCATCACTTACCAGAGCTAATCCCAGGTTGAGCTGCCACACCATCACTTACCAGAGCTAATCCCAGGCTGAGCTGCCACACCATCACTTACCAGGGCTAATCCCAGGCTGAGCTGCCACACCATCACTTACCAGGGCTAATCCCAGGTTGAGCTGCCACACCATCACTTACCAGAGCTAATCCCAGGTTGAGCTGCCACACCATCACTTACCAGAGCTAATCCCAGGTTGAGCTGCCACACCATCACTTACCAGGGCTAATCCCAGGTTGAGCTGCCACACCATCACTTACCAGGGCTAATCCCAGGTTGAGCTGCCACACCATCACTTACCAGGGCTAATCCCAGGTTGAGCTGCCACACCATCACTTACCAGAGCTAATCCCAGGTTGAGCTGCCACACCATCACTTACCAGGGCTAATCCCAGGTTGAGCTGCCACACCATCACTTACCAGAGCTAATCCCAGGCTGAGCTGCCACACCATCACTTACCAGAGCTAATCCCAGGCTGAGCTGCCACACCATCACTTACCAGAGCTAATCCCAGGTTGAGCTGCCACACCATCACTTACCAGAGCTAATCCCAGGTTGAGCTGCCACACCATCACTTACCAGAGCTAATCCCAGGTTGAGCTGCCACACCATCACTTACCAGAGCTAATCCCAGGTTGAGCTGCCACACCATCACTTACCAGAGCTAATCCCAGGTTGAGCTGCCACACCATCACTTACCAGAGCTAATCCCAGGTTGAGCTGCCACACCATCACTTACCAGAGCTAATCCCAGGTTGAGCTGCCACACCATCACTTACCAGAGCTAATCCCAGTCCTGGTGCCACACCATCACTTACCAGAGCTAATCCCAGGTTGAGCTGCCACACCATCACTTACCAGAGCTAATCCCAGGTTGAGCTGCCACACCATCACTTACCAGAGCTAATCCCAGGTTGAGCTGCCACACCATCACTTACCAGAGCTAATCCCAGGTTGAGCTGCCACACCATCACTTACCAGGGCTAATCCCAGGTTGAGCTGCCACACCATCACTTACCAGGGCTAATCCCAGTCCTGGTGCCACACCATCACTTACCAGAGCTAATCCCAGGTTGAGCTGCCACACCATCACTTACCAGAGCTAATCCCAGGTTGAGCTGCCACACCATCACTTACCAGAGCTAATCCCAGGTTGAGCTGCCACACCATCACTTACCAGAGCTAATCCCAGGTTGAGCTGCCACACCATCACTTACCAGAGCTAATCCCAGGTTGAGCTGCCACACCATCACTTACCAGAGCTAATCCCAGGTTGAGCTGCCACACCATCACTTACCAGAGCTAATCCCAGGTTGAGCTGCCACACCATCACTTACCAGAGCTAATCCCAGGTTGAGCTGCCACACCATCACTTACCAGGGCTAATCCCAGGTTGAGCTGCCACACCATCACTTACCAGGGCTAATCCCAGTCCTGGTGCCACACCATCACTTACCAGAGCTAATCCCAGTCCTGGTGCCACACCATCACTTACCAGGGCTAATCCCAGGTTGAGCTGCCACACCATCACTTACCAGAGCTAATCCCAGGTTGAGCTGCCACACCATCACTTACCAGAGCTAATCCCAGGTTGAGCTGCCACACCATCACTTACCAGAGCTAATCCCAGGTTGAGCTGCCACACCATCACTTACCAGAGCTAATCCCAGGTTGAGCTGCCACACCATCACTTACCAGAGCTAATCCCAGGCTGAGCTGCCACACCATCACTTACCAGAGCTAATCCCAGGTTGAGCTGCCACACCATCACTTACCAGAGCTAATCCCAGGCTGAGCTGCCACACCATCACTTACCAGAGCTAATCCCAGGTTGAGCTGCCACACCATCACTTACCAGAGCTAATCCCAGGTTGAGCTGCCACACCACCACTTACCAGAGCTAATCCCAGGTTGAGCTGCCACACCATCACTTACCAGAGCTAATCCCAGGTTGAGCTGCCACACCATCACTTACCAGAGCTAATCCCAGGTTGAGCTGCCACACCATCACTTACCAGAGCTAATCCCAGGCTGAGCTGCCACACCATCACTTACCAGGGCTAATCCCAGTCCTGGTGCCACACCATCACTTACCAGAGCTAATCCCAGGTTGAGCTGCCACACCATCACTTACCAGAGCTAATCCCAGGTTGAGCTGCCACACCACCACTTACCAGAGCTAATCCCAGGTTGAGCTGCCACACCATCACTTACCAGAGCTAATCCCAGGTTGAGCTGCCACACCATCACTTACCAGAGCTAATCCCAGGTTGAGCTGCCACACCATCACTTACCAGAGCTAATCCCAGGCTGAGCTGCCACACCATCACTTACCAGGGCTAATCCCAGTCCTGGTGCCACACCATCACTTACCAGAGCTAATCCCAGTCCTGGTGCCACACCATCACTTACCAGAGCTAATCCCAGGTTGAGCTGCCACACCATCACTTACCAGAGCTAATCCCAGGTTGAGCTGCCACACCATCACTTACCAGAGCTAATCCCAGGTTGAGCTGCCACACCATCACTTACCAGAGCTAATCCCAGGTTGAGCTGCTACACCATCACTTACCAGAGCTAATCCCAGGTTGAGCTGCCACACCATCACTTACCAGAGCTAATCCCAGGTTGAGCTGCCACACCATCACTTACCAGAGCTAATCCCAGGCTGAGCTGCCACACCATCACTTACCAGGGCTAATCCCAGTCCTGGTGCCACACCATCACTTACCAGAGCTAATCCCAGGTTGAGCTGCCACACCATCACTTACCAGAGCTAATCCCAGGTTGAGCTGCCACACCATCACTTACCAGAGCTAATCCCAGGTTGAGCTGCCACACCATCACTTACCAGAGCTAATCCCAGTCCTGGTGCCACACCATCACTTACCAGGGCTAATCCCAGACCTGGTGCCACACCATCACTTACCAGGGCTAATCCCAGGTTGAGCTGCCACACCATCACTTACCAGAGCTAATCCCAGGTTGAGCTGCCACACCATCACTTACCAGAGCTAATCCCAGGTTGAGCTGCCACACCATCACTTACCAGAGCTAATCCCAGGTTGAGCTGCCACACCATCACTTACCAGGGCTAATCCCAGTCCTGGTGCCACACCATCACTTACCAGAGCTAATCCCAGGCTGAGCTGCCACACCATCACTTACCAGGGCTAATCCCAGGTTGAGCTGCCACACCATCACTTACCAGGGCTAATCCAAGTCCTGGTGCCACACCATCACTTACCAGGGCTAATCCCAGTCCTGGTGCCACACCATCACTTATCAGGGCTAATCCCAGTCCTGGTGCCACACCACCACTTACCAGAGCTAATCCCAGGTTGAGCTGCCACACCATCACTTACCAGAGCTAATCCCAGTCCTGCTGCCACACCATCACTTACCAGAGCTAATCCCAGTCCTGGTGCCACACCACCACTTACCAGAGCTAATCCCAGGTTGAGCTGCAACACCATCACTTACCAGAGCTAATCCCAGGTTGAGCTGCCACACCATCACTTACCAGAGCTAATCCCAGGTTGAGCTGCCACACCATCACTTACCAGAGCTAATCCCAGACCTGGTGCCATACTATCACTTACCAGAGCTAATCCCAAGTTGGCTGCCACACCATCACTTACCAGAGCTAATCCCAGTCCTGGTGCCACACCATCACTTACCAGAGCTAATCCCAGGTTGAGCTGCCACACCATCACTTACCAGAGCTAATCCCAGTCCTGGTGCCACACCATCACTTACCAGAGCTAATCCCAGGTTGAGCTGCCACACCATCACTTATCAGGGCTAATCCCAGGTTGAGCTGCCACACCATCACTTACCAGGGCTAATCCCAGGTTGAGCTGCCACACCATCACTTACCAGGGCTAATCCCAGGTTGAGCTGCCACACCATCACTTACCAGGGCTAATCCCAGCTTGAGCTGCCACACCATCACTTACCAGAGCTAATCCCAGTCCTGGTTCCACACCATCACTTACCAGAGCTAATCCCAGTCCTGGTGCCACACCATCACTTACCAGAGCTAATCCCAGTCCTGGTGCCACACCATCACTTACCAGAGCTAATCCCAGTCCTGGTGCCACACCATCACTTACCAGAGCTAATCCCAGTCCTGGTGCCACACCATCACTTACCAGAGCTAATCCCAGTCCTGGTGCCACACCATCACTTACCAGAGCTAATCCCAGTCCTGGTGCCACACCATCACTTACCAGAGCTAATCCCAGTCCTGGTGCCACACCATCACTTACCAGAGCTAATCCCAGTCCTGGTGCCACACCATCACTTACCAGAGCTAATCCCAGTCCTGGTCCCACACCATCACTTACCAGAGCTAATCCCAGTCCTGGTGCCACACCATCACTTACCAGGGCTAATCCCAGGTTGGCTGCCACACCATCACTTACCAGGGCTAATCCCAGACCTGGTGCCATACTATCACTTACCAGAGCTAATCATAAGTTGGCTGCCACACCATCACTTACCAGGGCTAATCTCAGACCTGGTGCCACACCATCACTTACCAGGGCTAATCCCAGACCTGGTGCCACACCATCACTTACCAGGGCTAATCCCAGACCTAGTGCCACACCATCACTTACCAGGGCTAATCCCAGACCTGGTGCCACACTATCACTTACCAGGGCTAATCCCAGACCTGGTGCCACACCATAACTTACCAGAGCTAATCCCAGACCTGGTGCCACACCATCACTTACCAGAGCTAATTCCAGACCTGGTGTCACACCATCACTTACCAGGGCTAATCCCAGACCTGGTGCCACACCATCACTTACCAGGGCTAATCCCAGGTTGAGCTGCCACACCATCACTTACCAGAGCTAATCCCAGACCTGGTGTCACACCATCACTTAACCAGGGCTAATCCCAGACCTGGTGCCACACTATCACTTACCAGGGCTGATCCTAAGCTGGCTGTCACACCATCACCTACCAGGGCTGATCCTAGGCTGGCTGTCACACCATCACTTACCAGGGCTGATCCTAGGCTGGTGTCATACCATAACTTACCAGGGCTATCCTCAAGTTGGCTGCCACACCATAACTTACCAGGGCTAATCCCAGACCTGGTGCCACACCATCATTTACCAGGGCTAATCCCAGACCTGGTACCACACCATCACTTACCAGGGCTGATCCTAGGCTGGTGTCACACCATCACTTACCAGGGCTAATCCCAGGCTGGCTGTCACACCATCAATTACCTAGGCTAATCCCAGACCTGGTACCACACCATCACTTACCAGGACTAATCTCAGGCTGGCTGTCACACCATCAATTACCTAGGCTAATCCCAGACCTGGTACCACACCATCACTTACCAGGACTAATCTCAGGCTGGCTGTCACACCATCACTTTCCTAGGCTAATCCCAGGCTCACTGTCACACGATCAAGATGTTAAACATGCCCTGAAAATATATGAAGGACTTGGTCTGTGGTTGAAAAGATTTTTCCACTTCAAAATGAGGCCAAAATACATAATAGCAACAAACGCTGTAGTCTAAAATGTTATGGATTTCTTTTCACTTTGTTTTACTTAAATTCAACAATTCAGTCTTTTCTGTTTGTCACAAAGGGTATAGAACAACAGTTACATTGTAGCCTACCAGGCATGTAGTAAAACGTGGGTTAGGCATGAGACTGTAGAATCTATAAGCTACGAGAAGTAAAATACTTATACATCCCATAGTTGCAGAGAAGCGACTATGTCAAGTCAGTAGAAGCTATTCAATGCTCTTTTATCTTCTCCAGGCATGAGGTGACTACAGGTGATTCAAGATGATAGGAATAGTATGGAGGACATGGCAGATTCCTACATATAATACTGAACATTAATATGTAGTGTGTGTGTGTACGTGAACATATTGTATGCCTGAACACATGATTTCTGACATTACCATAGATTTTGTATGGGTAACATGAGAGCTTTCAATATACTGTTTCACCTAAAAATGTCAGATTGGACTGCAGAAAAACGTACAAGCAACAGAAATGGCTGTTTTCGTCAATTACCTCTTGCAAAAAATATGGTTTTTTTTAAAAAATCATTTAAAGAGTGGTTGTCAAACGTGTTAATAATTTTTGAAAATATTTGTAAAAACTTACAATTCCAGAATTTTTATTCTTTTCTGATAATTGATCCAAATTTTACAATTGAAAACGTATATAACGGAACCATAATAATAAGCCAAGCTGTCACTGTTTGAATTCAGTTATTATCAATAGGGACACATTTGATATAGTAATCTGTAATCTTGAGATAACACTTTCCCTCAACATATTTGAAGTTATCAGTTATTTATGTCCAAGTGACTTATTTAGTAATGGTGTCATCCAGTGATATTTAGAGTAGCAAGTCAGATGTTGGGTACAATTATCCTGTTTATCTGGGCCCCCCCCCCCCCAACAATTGTATCCTGCACGTGCTATGTTATCCTAGACATGTTCAACTTGAGCAATAAATTATGAAATCTATCATTTGAGATTTTTGTTATTCTGTCACATTGAGTTTTATTTTTCTGCTTTTTGTATACTGTACTTCTAGAATGTTGAATTTTGAACATTGTATTTATCACTACATTTGGAAAGAGTAGTATTGCTCGCTAATGCATTTACAATCTTATAGAAATCCCACACCAGTTTATGTGTTTCTAATTGAACCATTAGTCCCATTCCTTGATTAGCCTTTTTGATGTAAGTGACACATAGGGTCATCACTACAGCTTGCCCTTAACAGGAAGTTTGTATCCAAGCATTTGCAGTGGCGGTATCAGTAGCAATGGATTAGCATGATGAGGTTGCTAATCCTTTTACGACATACATGGAAGGTTACAGTGGTTCTATTCTTTCAGTCTGAGCACCACTCAGGGGATGTCCCATCAGAGGTCAAGCTAGTCCCATAGCAGGCACTGCAATCAGGGATGAACTGTTAGAGACTTATTGTACCAGACCACATCTTGTTTATGAGGTGGGATGGCGAGTTCCCTTCCTCATTGCCTTTCCTTACCTAACAGTAAGTCAGGTACCAATCTACAGCTGGGTCGACTAGCATGCTGTTAGTGATAGTTGAACTCCATACCTTTGTTGTGAAAAGCGAGGGCTCTTAATGCTAATCAGACACTCCCACCAACTAGTTTTCTATAGATGATCTTACAGTTAATTCACTGTCATTTAATTGTGTAGACCTAGTGGTCTCGGGGTAAGGTGTTTGCCTCGGGTGCTGGAGGAAGCGGGTTTAAATCATGTGGAGATCGGGATTTTATCATGTGGATCATCCAGAAAAATGTCCACTGATCTCTGAGTAATGAGATAAGAAATCCATGTGCAGTGTTGAGCACATTAAAAATCCTTTGACAGTTGTAAATCAAAATCAGTAGGTCTGACGGACACTGCTCTGGCAAAATTCAAGTTAAGAATCTACTCAAATTATTCTAGGGATTCTCGCTTCACAGAGGATATGTAGCAAAAAAAGGTCGTGGTTATGTGGTTAGTGCTGCGGCATAGATGGCACCTGACAAGCTGCGGGTCTACCTTACTCTAATTTGTGCTTCCACCACCACCAGTCCCAAAAATAGGCAATCGTATATTCCAGGGGCTACCAAACTAACGGTTGTTAACAGATACTGGGACTAACCTGGCAAGCCTCCAGCAGATTTTTACCTGCCAAAATAATATGAAACAAAGGCCGTCACACCTTCCCATGACATCTAACGACACAAGTAAACTGAAGATAGATAGATAAATAGATAGATAGATCTGCAGAAGACGGATGTGTCGGACTGAAAGGTGCAAATATTGCAGTCAAGCTGTAAACTAGCGACACAACACATTCCGTTCTCCGGACTACATCCTGCTGCTTGCAAAGTCATGTGGTCGGGGCTTGGCAGCGGGAGATTGAGAACGAATGCAGAAGAAGAAGAAGAAGATAGATAGATAGACTAAAAGTAATTATAGATAGTTAGCTGTTGTGATGAAACTACATTTTAAGTGTTGTTACACTGTAACCGTTACAAATTTATGTTCTACAAAATTGGGTTTACATATTCTTCTGTCTCTGTAAACTTTGTGTGCAACCAAATTTGCTTACAGATCAATGAAAGAAATTGTCATTGCTTAGAACTGGCTTTATATAATTCTAATAAAAGATTCATTGATACTGTGCAGGAAAGTTTGAAATTGCAGTCATTTTTAAAGCCTACTTGTGGGAGGTTGAACTTATTAAAGTATGTTTTTTCGTATTACTGATTGAGTGGTGCAGAGATTTCCAGTAATTTCACTTATTTGTAAATTACTGTTGCTAATGTAGAGTCCTATAGCAGAAACTGTTGTTGGTGATGAAGTGTTAGAGACTTCATTGTATGAGGCTACATCTTGTTTATGAGGTGTCAGAGGTGGAGTGTCCAGTTTCCCTCCTCATTGCTTCTCTTTCCCTAGCGATAAGTCAGGTACCTATTTACAAATATACCCCTTTAAAACTGGGTCAACTGGAGCGTTTCGGTAGCGGGAGTTGAACCCCGTACCTTTGCAGTGAAAAGTGAGTGTTCTATAACTACACTAATCGGACACCTTATTGTTAGTATAGTGCAGCTTTAAGATAACTGTAGTCCCAGATGTTGCCATTTTAACATCGAAAGTCGGCTACAAATAATCTCCAATGTCCACTACCTCTTGCTTTGATGCCAGGTTTTGTCCTGCCCATCTCTTGGTGTAATCCTCCCATTTACATCGTTGTCTTCCTGTAGCACGCTTATCTCCTTTTTTTGTTTCAGCTTGTTTTTCAGCAAGGAGGTGTGTTTATTTTATATAGCTAAATATTTTTGTCAGGATTTCTTTTCATCCCTGACTTCTACGAGATCTCTTATTTGTCTTCTGCACTTTCTATGAGATGCACTCAAATCTTCTGTATAGACATTTCAAAGGTCTCAATTCTTTCCTCAAACTGCTTATTTATTGTCCATGTTTGTATGCCCATATAGTGATGCCTAGTAAACTGTTTATCGTCCATGTTTCTATGTCTCGTAAGACAAAACTATATGGGCGGGCCAGGATTTGTATTGGTTATTGAAATCTGGAAATGTCTTGGAGGATTTGAATTACACTCAGTTATTGAACAATCATGGATGCACATCAGATTTCTGCAACATCACTTTAAAAAAACTGGAAATGGTTTTATGATTTATAACATGGAAAATAACAGGAAACAAAATCATTGCTTCATTCTGTTGAAGATGAATTATCTTTCCTTTTTACAGCAATAGGTGCATGGAGCCAACACTGTATTTGATCTTCTTTCTAGGAAGTCTGTGTAAACCATTTCTGTGTTCTTTATCTTCTTGGTGGTAGTAGTTTCTGTAGAATTTTGTTTTACATGATGAGGTTGCTGTTCCTATTCTTCTTCTTCGAACGCTGTCAGGCGTCAACCTTTATTTTTTCGATTAAAAGCAGAGGTCATCCTGAGGCTGTCGACACTGCCATAGAGCTTGTCTAGTGTTGCCACTGGTGATGGCCACATCTGCTTTCTCTGGTCCTCGTATGTCGGGCAATTTTGCAGCAGATGTTCAGCGGTCATTTTCCCAGTACCACACATGCATTCGTCAGTGCCACCTATCTTCAATTTATTTAATAGGTTGTACCTCAGTCAATTGTGGCCAGTGCGAAGTCTGAAGACCACGACCTGCTCTCTTCTGTTCAACTGGTAATAGGCATCGTTTTTTGTGTAGCCAGTATGTTCTGTTTCCCATTTGGTGCTGTTCCCATTCAATTGGAGAGGAATGGGAAGTGTCATCTAATTTGATATCTGAATAGGTAATAACTTTGAGTATTCTGTCACTTTGAAAGTTTTTTTTAAATGGTAGTAAACTTATCTTTGTCATTGTTGGTTATATTTGTGGTGGCTTACATTTGGTTGTTGTTGCCCATGAGTATGTTTACTCTTTTGTGCCCCTTGAAAAGGGCATTAAGTGGTGGGTTGTAGTAGCTTTCCTCAAATCCATGAGCGTGCTGATGAAAATGGGCCGTAATCCTCCAGGCGATTGTGCTTTGCTGGGCTTCATCTGTGTGACGCTCACTACTACGGGGACCACGTCAATCCACATCTCGTCAGCCAGACAGTGTTCTACATGGAGGAGAGATAGTGGTCCTGGTCAGTATATTGTTCCTGACCCTGATACTGTGTCCTGGTCAGCATGTTGTGCCTGACTGGACTAGCGTCTCAGCTCCCCTTTACATTTAGTTAAAATTAGTTACATCCGCATTTAGTGAAATTACGTTACAGTATTGTTAGATTTCATCAGCCGTATTTATATCAGGTTTGACTTCTTTAGACCTTGATTAACCTCAGTCTGCATGCAATGTGACAGTTTTATGCCTTGCTTAGTCCTGCACCTACTTGTCAGCCTGGGAGACCCTGCTTGTAGCTATGCTACAGCCTTTGTAGTTTTTGTGGTCTTAGGGACACACAAGCTACTTTACAGTGACAAGGTAGTGAAACATGAGACAGAGACAGAGACTGACTGACTGAGTATTCTAGTTTTTGAGGTCATTTTGAATTTTTTAGTTTTGAGAATCATCTTTACTATTAATTTTGATTGGACATATTTTTGAGTGTACAACATGGAACTTAGTTTACTTGTCTTAGTGTTCAGTGTCTAATGAATAAGCTTGAATTATATTCCAATATAACCCACAGAGTGGAATGTAAACTGTTATATAACTTGGAATATCTTTGTACTTGATAAAGATAGAAGGCAATCTGGTATGTAATGTTCATTTCACAAAAGAACAAGATAAAGTGCATTCACAAATGCTAGGTGGTATGATAGAATAAACACTTTTAGGGTAGTAAGCTGTCCAACTCATGGTATTACAGACCTCACCAAATGTGGAATAGTTGGTTAGGTATAAAAGAAAGCTCGGGTTGTGGTGCAGTGATGTTAGTGCTAGAAAGCTCTAGAAAAAATACCTTAATTATGAATAAAAGAGTGAAAAGGTATAACAAAAAAAAGCTCTAGAAACAATACCTCAATTATGAATACAAAAGTGAAAAGGTATAACAAAAGAAAGCTCTAGAAACAATATCTGAAATAGAGTGTGAAAAAAGGTAAAATGAAAGAAAACTCTAGAAACAGTGCGCTACCCCAAATATGAATAAAACTGAAAAAACTATAACAACACAACTACCAGGACATGCAGATTGTCAGCACTCTGGAATACACAACATGACAGCATTTCTTATTTATTACACTCCATAGAAAAAATAGTTTTCATCTGATAACACATGTAAAAAAAAAAAAGCAAAATAAATCAAAAGGGCACTAATAAAATACACATAATTTGCTGGTTGTTATATCTAAATAAGGATTCCCTAAACCATCCTTTTGAGTTGTTCTTGTCAGTTTATAAATATCATATTGCCTTTTATCTTATCCAATTATGAGTTTAACTATATTACTAACTTTTATTTTACTTTAAGTTGAAGGATAACTTTTCATGTGCGCCTATATGGATGACGTTTGGTTCTTGTCATGTGTTGTGTGTATATATTGATAGAACCAAATACGTTTCACCAAAGTGGCCATGATCAAACCTTTGCTAATATGACTTTCAAATAAGCCAATTTCCCCTCATTTAACAGTTATGTATATATTACAACATATATTATTCATATAACATTTTGTACTGGTTATAATAAAACATATGATTTGTTGTGAATATGAAGATTTATGACCGCATATATTTCTTGTCATCATTAACATTGTTATAATACTAATAACTTGTGCGTATGAGGTTTATCTCTCATTATTATCAAATGTTATCAGAATGTGGAGATGACCATATTGCTTAATATGAGTATCATTACTTGCACAATTTTGTCAACTTTATTCCTGCAGACCTCATCTTCATGAAACTGTTCTGGAAAAGTCATGAAAGTAATCTTGAAATGGCTCTACTTGTGAGCAGTTCCTATATATTTAACTCAAAATGTTAATTCTGTGATCATTTCTTAAAATGAGGGTCTTTTGACTGTTTCTTATTTATTGTCATGTTCTGTTGCCTAATCACCTGTTTGCATGTTTAAAGGAGTATGTATTTTTCAAACTGTTTTGTTTCTGGTGTTGTTTTTGTGGTTTTATCTGTATCTTTTTTAGGCCCCCATATATTTTTTTACATTTGCCAGTTTGCAAAATACATCTTGCCTGTATTATGTGAAGTCAATAAGACTAATCAGTATAGTTGAAGTACAGTTACTCATGAAGTAGTATATTGTCGAATCCTGTTTTTGTAATTTGTTCTTCATCTTGTTCTGTCTAAGACCTTGCTGCACACCATTGCTTGTAACTTTATAATAACTTTAAAATGGAACAAATATAGCAAATAATATTTCCTAAGACAAATATAATATAAGTGCTGAGAAAGGGAAAACATGAGATATCAAGTTAACAGATAAGGACAACAATCTAGATTACCAATTATAACAGCTTCAGATGTCACTTTCTGTAATGCCACCAGGAAGATAATTCGCCAGGTACAATTGACTACTGTGACATGGTTAAGGGGCCTTCGTTGGCTAAGACACGCTAGTAAACATGTTTCTAGCATCTGTAGTGTCTTGGACATTATTTTATCATCAGTGAGGAAACATCATGGAAAGTAAACCTTCATCTGCATTGTATGTTTTACTAGAAAGTCTAGTTCGGTTTACCTAGCCTTCACACTGCGTGATGACTGCAAGGCAAAAGGCCATTATTTCTCAGCCCTATAAATCGAGGTGGATCCTACCAGTGGGAATAACTCTGTAATCAGTTTATTTTTATTTACATGAACAATAGTGGAAAACACTTACAAAATTATAGATTAGTTACCATTACAAGTTTACTGTCTATGGTCTGTTTTGAGTCAACCTGTGATCTTGTGCAACTAATAACTAATTATCGTAATGGAATTTCATAGACATTTTGTTCTTGAAGGATTGAGCTAACTTGGCTGTTCTCAGATTACACCGTGCTTTATTCTGAATGTGAAAGCTTAAATGGTGTGTATGTGTGTGTGTGTGTGTGTTCCTGAACTGATGTGTTTGT
Source organism: Ariolimax columbianus (assembly GCA_036924085.1). Lineage (NCBI taxonomy): Eukaryota > Metazoa > Mollusca > Gastropoda > Stylommatophora > Arionidae > Ariolimax > Ariolimax columbianus. The sequence goes on from JAVGWX010000011.1 coordinate 69,377,270, forward strand.
GTATCAATAAAGTTGGCATTCATATCATTCAGTCTTTTCCGTCTATCTCTAGATCAGATTTACATGAGTACATATAACTTGTATTGTTTTTGTTCACAAATTGACTGTTAGACACCAAAACATTGTCAGGGGAGGAAGACTAATGTCAGGGTCAGGCAAAATATACTGGTCAAGACCCTCACCTTGGCTTCCTAGTAGCCCGCTCTTGAAACAGGCTGTTTTCATGACAGCCTGGCTAATGAGGTGAGGGATCGACATGATCCCCGTTGCAGTAAGTAACACGCAGATGAAGCTAAGCTTAGCACAACTGCATGGAGGACCCTGGTCCACCTTCATCAGCAAGCACGATTCAGGATGTGATGAAAGCTAATGCAATCCACCACTTAATGTCCTTTTCAGGGCGCACAAAAGAGTAAACTTACTCATTGTGGGCATTCGCAAACAACAACATTGTCAATTAATCAGGCTGACAAGTGCTGTTATTACGAGAGAAACAAAAAGGGGTACTTGTGCGTTAATTCACCCACGGATTATAATAGGTCAAATTTAGTAGAATGTAGCCACACGAAGTACCATACTTTTCAATTCGCGCATCTTCAATTCGCGCGGTAAACCTATGTCCATGTCATTCTCATATGTCACACCGTACGTGGAAGATGGATTTATTGCAGTTGTCACACTTGACATGCAAAAAAATTGTGTGCAGTTTTTGCAGGAAAGACGAATTATACACACCGTCCGACTGTGTGCAAAAAATCATGTTATGACTTTGTCTCTCACAGTTCGCCAAGATCGTTAGAGATGTCGCACATGTCAGCAGGACATTCCTGTTCGTTCTGGCACATGGTTAGAGGGCACCTAACCCTAACCAAAACGGAACACACAGACACATGATAGATTCCTACACGTATGAGTTTCTGTGGCGACATCGGAATAAAGTCCGTCAGTCAGACCCGTTCGACAATATTCTGCAGGACATCACAGAATGTTGACCGAATGCTGAAGAAGTTCAGATCTACAACATTCGACAGATTGAAGGGCGGACCTTGAGTCATTAAAAACATCTATATTTTGGAACTTTGAAGGGAAGGCATAAAATCAACAATGAGATGCTACAAGGCTTCTTCCAGTGATGTGATGTTACAGTTGGAGCTTACCTTCCCACATACATCAATCATCTTACTATATGATCTATCTGAGCAACTTATAGATTCAAATCTGAAATACATATCCGTCACTGTAGACTTGACCCCATTCTTTAAAATATGTGTACATCACAAATCTTTGAAATCTCATAAGATCACCTGGCTCAAATTGTATTTGAAGTTCTGGTGCTTTTTTGGCATATACCGGTATTAGGTTTTAATACCTTACGACTTGCTTTGTGTTGTTTTTTTCTGAGCGTTTTATCTGTCTTTGATTTTGGATCATGGTGGAGGACTAACAGGATCCTTTTTAAGCTTTTGTTGTCTGTTTCTAACAAGGTGACGATTGAGGTAGTGTGAGTTCATTGTTTTACCACTTTCATAAACTTCTACTGCAGTTTTATTCCTCCATTTCATAAGGGGGTCCACATTTGTATGCAGCAGAGTTTGCTGAGGCATCCTATACACTGACAGTTATTTTGCAGGTCTCTTTTATAAATTTTCAATGACTATTGTGATTCTACCAACATATTTTGTGATAGAGTCTCATGTACCTGAGGCAGGCTGCATTTTTGTCTTTGGGGAACTGTATGGTATGGTTTCCGTCAGTGAGCCAGATCATAACTTTGAGTACATCTGTAGGATGTGCTGTTAAAGTAACCCCATAGCATTACGGCCATAGGGGTGTGATGTGTTAGCGATCTCACATTTCAAAGGCTCGGCTTTATGAGGGCGGTAGCCATCTCCTCTCCCTCACTGCATTTACTTCCCGGACTGCACCGGTACCCATTTAAGGCTGGGTCGACCCGGGAGCCATTGCAGTCTGAAAAAACACTACCGCCTCAACTGGGGAATGAACCCAGGACCACTCAGATGTGAAGCCAGAGCGCTAACCACTGCTGTTACTAGCTATATATCATGTCCCTAGGTGTTAATATGGTAACTGTACCATGCCATTTGGTACACTTAACGGCGTATCCTAACAAGTACAGGTCTATGTCCTTGTGTAGAGTTTCTTGTAGGCCACATGAACCTTTTAACAGTTTAAGTTCCAAGATTTTGGTTCTTTGATACAGAGGTGACAAAATTCATTTATGCTGATGATACAGCAGTAGCTGCCCAGGGAAAGGGCTTCGAAGAAGTCAAACAGAAATTGACAAACGCTCTTTATCTATATTACCACAAATTTCACCTCAAACCAAACCCCAACAAAACTCAAGTATGTGCCTTCCATCTCAGAAATAGAGAGACAAACAGAAAGTTGCAGATCAAATGGCAAGAACAGGATCTAGAACACAGCACAGCCCCTAAATACTTGGGAGTAAAGTTGAACCACACACTATCCTATGGCGCACGCTGTCCTATGCCGCACATTGCCAGGAGACAAAACAGAAAATAAATGCCAGAAATAGTATCATACGAAAACTGACTGGCACAACATAGAGAGCAAAGCCAGATGTCCTCAGAACATCAGCACTCGCTCTGTGTTTCTCTGTAGCTGAGTACACCGCACCAGTTTGGAAGAACTCTGTACCTGTCAAACATATAGATACAGCAATAAATGAGACAGGCCGTATAGTTACTGGATGCCTAAAACCTACACCAACTGAAAAAATATGCCCCATAATCGGAAAAGTGTTCCCAGAGATACGAAGAACTGTCGCATCAGAGATAGAAAAAGAGAAACACGTAAATGACCTATATTCGGACAAAAGTCTAGACGAAGTTTCTTACAGTCAGCCCAGCCCTACAGACTAGTCCAGGAAATCGAAAGTTGGAAACAGCTGACACATGTTTCCTTGATCGAGTTACGGGAGGAACCTGCGCAACATGGAAGTTACTAAATAGACTTCTAACTGGTGTATCACGATGCAGTAAAAACCTGAAAAGATTGGGATACACGGATGATGAAATATGCGAATGTGGAGTAACACAAGACCAAGACCATCTGATGATCTGACCAAACCTCCCGGAGACTTGTAGCATGGACGACCTGCTGAGTGCCAGTGACAGTGCCGTCAACGTGGCTGAATACTGGAAGAATGAAGTGTGATGTAGTGTCTAGGACAGGTTCTTTGAGCAGCAGATATTTAATTGCAGGATGTTAAGTGAAGATTTCTTCTCTTGTTTAATAGGTTTCTGTTGGTTCATATTTGCCTAGGTTCTTCTGTTACTGTAATTTTTGGTTAGGATTTTCGTTCTAGTTGTCAGTTTTTCACACAGGATAGTCTGTGCCAACTGTCTGGTACAGGCCTGGTTAATCAAGCGTGTTCTGTTCTCGCTGAATTTAATTTTAACTTTGTCATCATTTTAGTATCAAATGTCTCTGAAACTTCCTACCAAACTTGGGTAGAAGCCAGAAATTAACTGCCCTATTAGGTCAGGTCAGGTCGTCCCGTAACCAGTGAGGTCGTTGGAGCACACATGATGACATCCTCGCAACACCACACCACCCTTCTCTGTCAGCGGCCACTTCGTGTGCCTCTTCTGGTCGGAGATTGGCCCATTCTTTTATATTGTCCTCCCACCTCTTTTTGGGACGGCCTCTTCGTCATCTGCCATGTACCTTTCTATGCTGGATCGTATTTGCAAGACCAATTGATCTCGACATGTGGCTGTACCAAGCGAGTTTCCTTCAAAAGGCCCTATTGCTGTTGTAATTCTATCTCATATTTCCTCATTTGTAACTCAATCTTTGTACGTGACGTTTAAAAGTCTTATGAAACATCTCATCTCCAAGGCCTGTATCCTTTGCTGAAGGTCAGCTGTAACTGTCCATGTCTCACAAGCATAGAGGAATATTGACAGAACCAATGTACGCATTAATCTGATTTTCGTGCATAGTGCTAACCGTTTATCTTGCCAAATTTAGTTAAGCTGTGTAAGCGCGCTATTGTCTGCTATTCTGGCCAACACTTCACATTTTGATCCTTCATCACTGACAATCGACCCTAGATATTTAAAACGGTCAACCACTTTGAGTTCCTGGCCATTAGCTTTTATTCTACTGTTGAAGCCCTCAGCGTTGTTGGTAATTAATTTTCTCTTTCCAGCGTTTATCTCCATACAATAGTCACGAGTTGTTTCATCGAGTCTTCTGACCCATTCCTGGAGTTCTGCCTCTAAACCCGCCAACCCATCGATGTCATCTGCAAAACCAAGGTTGGTAATCGTTCGGCCCCCTATCTTGACAGTACCAACATAACCTCCAAGTGCCTCACTCATAATTCCCTCAAGGAATATATTGAAAAGAGCTGGAGAGAGTGCACAACCCTGTCTCACACCACATGATGTGCGAAACCAGTCCCCTCGCCTCCCATTCACAAGAACTGCGCTGGACGCCTTGTCATACAGGTGTTCAAGGACCGTTATAATATTTTCGTTGATTTTATACATCCTTATGGTTGCCCACAGCGCTTTATGCCATACCCTTTCAAACTTCTTAAAATCAACAAACACATGATACAGTTTTTGCTGCTGTTCTTGATATTTCTCGCTTAGCAGCCTTAAATTAAATATCTGTTCTGTAGTGCTTCTTCCCTGTCTGTATCCTGCTTGCTGCTCGGCAATGATGTTCTCTGCTTGGGGTTTCAATCGGTCTAGGATTAATCTAAGCATGACCTTGCTGGGTGGCTGATGAGGCTTATTGTTCTGTAATTTTGGCACAGCTTTAGGTTTCCAGACTTGAGTAACGGTATAACCATTGATTTTGTCCATACGTCCGTTAGCATAAATTCTAACTTGTACTAGATGACCAATTAGACATTAGACCAATACTAACTGTGCTAAAGAGGAGAGGCGTTACTTAACAAAAATAACATGTCTGTATATTATGGTTTTGTGTGCATTCGTGCATGTGCAGAGAGAGAGAGAGGATGGTTTAGAAACAATTGGCATACATTGATAGGTACTTCTTCTTCTTCTTCATTCGTTCTCAATCTCCCGCTACCAAGCCCTGAACAGAGTTTCACAAGTAGCAGGATGTAGTCCGAAGAACGGAATGCGATATTTGCACCTTTTGGTCCTACACATCCGTCTTCGGCATGGGATAGGTACTAATAAGTATGGATGCACAGAATAAGGGTTTTTACTATTTGGCAGAATATGAATAGAGCTCTTTAACTATTCGGTTGAATATGAATAAAGCTCTTAAACTATTCGGCCGAATATGGATGTAAATAGTGAGTGAACGTTATGCATAAAAAGTTGTATTTAAAACGTTTACCAACATTTTATATAATTATAAAGTAATCAATCATTACAGATCACCAAAGTCTAATGTATGCAAAATCATATGAACGATATAATATGAAGATTAGCACATCGAAAACAGACACTATAAGGATTAACAGAACACCAGATCCACTAAACAAAGTGTAAACAGTATGAAGGTTCAAGAGTTCAGGTATCTGGGAAGTATTTTTACAGATGATGGAAGGCTTGACAGACAAATTGAAGCAAGGTGTCAGAAGCAACTACTGTGATTTATCAACCATTACCACTACTTAAACGTCCAAACATCAGCTTGGCAACAGCAACAACTGATAAACAGTATATTTATATTTACTCTATATCAAGCTTGATCCCTTTCCAAGACACAGGAAAGGAAAATCACATGTGAAATGAAATGTCTACAAAAAGTCCTTGGTGTCATAAGGAGAGATAACATTAGAAATATAACTACTCATTGTGAATACATTCCCTGACAAAAAATACGATGATTTGGTAATCTTAGGAGACTGTAACCTGATCAACTACCACTGAATGCTTACAACACAAGAAGATATGGCTACAAGACACGAGAAAGGCAGCATGGTATATTTCTTTGTATTTATTAAACTTGAAGTCTCTATAAAGTATAGCAAAACAACAGGGCATAATATACACTTATACAACACGTCACTAAGTGAGGACTAACACAGACATTGATATTTACACAATTGGTTTTAACTTGCTGGCTGTCTATCATTTACCTAGTTAACTGATACCACTTCTGCAACAGCAGAAGCACAGGCAAGGGAATCCTGTACATGCAGAAAAAAAATGCTCCACACAGACCAGACAGAGCATAGTGCACTTGATGCCATGGTAATCAAATGCGATTTCTCAAGGCCTAATGCACTTCCACAGTCACCAGCTAGCTTCAGACTCTCTCTAAACATTCGCTCGGGCGCAGAGTAGTCAAGAGTGCTTAGTCAGCTGATGCAATCCACGATAAGAGTCCCAAAAGTAGCTATGACCCACTTGTATGGTGTAGTTAGTATTGAATATCCTACCTCTACAACCCCCTCAAAGCAGCTCACAGAAGTTTCTAAATAAGTATCCACCTCCTCCTTGTTATCGTGGTTGCCATCTATCCAACCACCCCCGTGCAGATATATCCACTTGAGTTCCAAGTTACATGAACATAGACAGAATAACTTGCCCTAGTTAAGGTCTAGGTGTTAGTAGTCTCATCTTAAAGTAACTATACTTCCAATGTGCTTAGCTGCTAAAATACATATATATAACCTTTATAAGCAGTGTAAAAAAAACCAAACTTAAAACAAAATAATTATAATATTATATGAGGGAATTATAACCACCATATTCTCAGGTCAAATACTAGCATCTCGCTAGATATAATAAAATTAAATACATTATTATAAAATAAATTATTGTACAAAAATAAATTTAAAAAAAAAAAAGATCCAGAAAGTATTTGGTGAGATATTAATATTCAACCCCAAGAGCCTCCTAGTGTATGTCAGTGCCAGAAGAACAGTGCTGGATTGTCGGAGGCTAGATGAAGGAAAATTGATGGTAAATGAAAAACCACCCAAGTGCAGCACAAACATACAGATATACACGCATTCATACAATGGCCAACACATCCTGATATAACCTAAAGGCCTGTATGTCTGAGGTTGAAAAAGCTGTGCCTTTGACATAAAGAAAGGTTAACCATAAACAAACAGCAACACAGGATGATATAGTAACTGGTAGTCTTAGTAACTGGGTATGGTGTGACAAAACAAAGGGAGACTGAGGAGACTGCAACAATTACAAGGGAATATCGCTCTTCAACACCGTAGGTAAAGTGTATGCTCATATCATCCTGAGCCGGTTGTATCTGGAGCCTGTGTGGTTTTCGCGCAGAACTGTCCATCGTTGATATGGTCTTTACATCTAAGACAAATGCAGAAAACAACACAGACCCCTTTTTCTTGCCTTCATCTGCCTCACTAAGGCATTCGACCTGGTAAACAGAGAGGGTTTTTTCTCAAAGTATTGTCTAAAGTTGGCTGCCCACCTAAACTACTGAGCATGATTAGGTCTTTTCATGAGAGCATGCAAGGTGCATGACAACGGTCAGGAATCTGAGGCCTCTGATATTAACAGCGGAGTTAAAGGTTGTGCCCTAGCTTCGACTCTATACGGCATTTTCTTTGCCATTGTGCTTAAACATGCCTTTGGAACTGCTACAGAAGGTGTCTTCCTGCATACTAGGTCAGATGGGAGATTATTCAATCTAACCAGACTGTGAGCAAAAAGTAAGAAAAGGAAGACTGTCATCATACTCTTCCTTTTTAGGTTCTTCCTTTTTAGGTTCTTTCTTTTTCTGTTTAAAAAAAAACCAAACTTTTCTTATATTGTAATCTGTTATAATAACAACACCTTTACGCGACCATATCCAATATACCAATATCTGCGACAAAATTGAGTTTTGTGGTCGGCATAACTGACGATAGATGGACGAGGAGGGTGTCTTTCTGGTGTCTGTCCACCAACGAGATGGAGAGATGATGGATGAGACTCCCTTGGACCATCATGGTACTCCAGGGTGAAAGACAGACACTTTTTCAAGCAGCTTTTGGCTACCTGGAATCAGGTAAACTTGCCTGATTGAATACCAGAATTTCAAAAGGTTTATTAGGGCCAGATACATAGCCAAATGGGAAACAGAACATACTGGCTACACAAAAAATGATGCCTACTACCAGTTGAACAGAAGAGAGCAGGTCGTGGTCTTCAGACTCCGCACAGGCCACAACAGACTGAGGTACCATCTATTCAATAAACTGAAGATAGGTGGCACTGACGAATGCACCTGTGGTACAGGGAAAATGACCCCTGAAAAATGAATGCTGCAAAATTGTCCGACATACGAGGACCAGAGAAAGCACATGTGACCAACACCAGTGGCAACACTAGACAAGCTGTATGGCAGTGTCGACAGCCTCAGGATGACAGCTGCTTTCTTTGAACAAATTAAAGTTGACATCTGACAGCAAACAAAGAAAAAGAAGAAGAATACCAGGATTTAAGTATTCAAGTAAGTATAATAACAATAGTTTTTAAAAAAGCACAATAAAAATCACGTCTGCAAACATAAATGTTTACAATGGCACCTAATTATTTTTTTTTCCACCTGAGTTGCACCGGAGATTAAAGGAATACGACCACTGTAACCTTCCAAGAAAGACATGAAAGGAAACTAAAGTGTGTTAAGCATTGACTTAGTAACCTCATCATGTAAAACCATTGCTACTAAAATCACTACTGCAATGTTTGGATACAGGCTTTCTGTGTAGGGGTCTGCTGTAGTGGTGGTTCTGTGGCTCGCATGGGCTGAAAAGATGACAGGCTCATGATGATGATGACAGTTTATTTTCAGAAAAAAATTGCCAATGTTCAGAGATTGTGTCGGCAGGCACAATAACATCAATGAGCAGACATTTCATTCAAAATATCAAATATTATGATTATTTTCTTTTCTGTAGCTTCTTTAATTTGGTTAGTGTGCTCGGATCTTGCTGCAAAGGGATTGAGTTTGATCCCAGACTCAACAAGCTCCAGTCTACCCAGTTATAAATTGGTATCTAACATACAGTTAGGAAAGGCAAGGTGGCAAAGAAGACAATTGGTCACCCCACCTCAGACCTTCCGAGTGGTCTGTCGGGGTCTTTATGGATGACAAGGACAAGAATAGCACCACTGCCTCACAGAGAGCATGTCGTAAGAGGTGACTAACTGTGTGACATGGCATAACACCTGCCATGGTTAGGAGGTTTGTTTAGAGCAGCATAGATGGCACCTAACAGGCTGCGGGTCTACTTTGTTCTAGTGTTAAGATGGACTCACACATCGGTTAACCACACTCCGTAAGTGCTTGTCCCAATACAGCAGAGTATTAAGCTGCTTGAACCTAGCCCGCTAAGCAGGAAACCCTTCTCCCGGCTATATCCAGCTCATACCAGAGCTGGGATCTGCACAGTGGCATCTGCCCCTGTAGAAGTACAGGTCGACTAAGACTAAGAACTAAGAACCTCAGACCTTATTTTAATAAGTAAAATATATTTTCTCAAATTTTGATATTCAGACTTGGACCAAAACAAAGTGATGAGACATAATGGTTTGTATGCCAGTTTTACAACAAATTTGTTGCCTAACTATTTGATTCCAGGTGTGGATCCTGGAGCACCTGATTAGAATGGAAGGGTTCAAACCATTGCACCACCCCTCCTTGACCTGGTCGCTAGAGAAACCCCCACAAAAGATCAGACATGCTGCTTTAACATATGATTCATGCACAAAGACATATTAGTGGTCCTCATTAGAGCAACAAATAAGAAAAATTAATAATTGTGTTCTATGCGTCTATGCCTATATATTACCGAGACCAGAAATGGGAGTAAAGAATAGTATTCACCAATGGTTGTTCATTCATTCACAAGCAAAGATGACGACAGCATCAAATTTGTGTTGTAATAAATGATTGCATGTTGATGTCTTGTTCTTGTGTTTGCTCATTGATTTTTACACCGTCTGACGAGTCCCCATAATGAACTCAGTTGTTGTCTGGAGTTTCTCTTTAATTCCATACAGCTTTGAGTTTAATATGGAGGCAGTGTGGCCTAGTGGCGAAACTTGGTTTCACAATCACAACGCACTGGGTACGAATCCCGCCATGTCCAGTTTGACAGACACAGGGTTTTTTCTTGGTACAATCGATTCTCCCCCTACAGAAAGAAATGGCAACCTACCACACAGCACAACTGCCAAGAAACTTATAACTGCCATACAAGTCAATGAGTCTTCCACAACTGGTTATACACAGGGCAGTCCTGTAAGACATGCATCTAGATGTTCTTCTTCTTCTTCTGCTGTGTTTGTTCTCAATCTCCCGCTACCAAGTAGCAGGATGTAGTCCGGAGAACAGAATGCATTGTCGTTAGTATACAGCTAGACTGTGATATTTGCACCTTTTGGTCCAACGCATTCGTCTTCGGTAGAGCATGTAGATGTAAAGTTTTATCCTAGCATCGCAGGCCTAACCATAGATGTGACCCACATTGGTGGGTTTGGTAGTTGGACTGTATAGAATAGTAACACTGTAAGTTGCCAGGCATGACTTAAGAGGTGACAAAGGAGAGGTAGACATGAGGCAGACTACCCAATCTTGTAGAAACTATAAAGTATAATAAAAAGAAAAGAAGACCTCAACATCTGATGGTATAAGAGGAGCAACTAAGTCAATGCATTTAGCTGCAGTGTGACTTCAGCCTTAACCTGTATGTTTAGCACAGTAGCAGGACAGGCAATTTCATCTCAACAAATATATCAAACAAATGATTGACAATATGAAAGAATAAACTAACAGATTAGATGTTGCAATTTCAAAGATAGAAATGGCATTTTTATTGCATGAAATGATTTAATAAGCCATCCATAGACAAAAACTAGAAATCAAAGAGTTGCTATTAACACTCTTTGTCCAGAATTGTCTTTGCAAATACAATTATGCTGTTTAATGTTAATGTTGCTTTTTTTATTTAAGTTTGTCTTTTCTTCAAAGATGGCTTTTACTATGTTTTGCACCTAATGGGTTATTGCATCCTGCTTCAGAATTTTTGTTAATGAGTTTACTTTCCATGGGAGTCATGACCTTACTGTTTTGAAAATGTGAACCTGATAAGTCTGGGATGCAAGCTATGTCACTAACCACTTCACTATGCTGCTTATCCACACACAAACACACACACACTATCCCAATACAATGGCTCGAAACATGGTACATTACTAGGAGCATTCTATCTAGACTGAAGATCTTCACAAACATGCCTTTATCAAGTAATAACAAATACAGATTTGTGATAAAGAACATATCAACAACCATTTCAGTTGGAGATTGGGGCGAAAATTTGGAGATTGATAGAAGACACCCTCAAAGAGTAGCCTGGCATTATAAACAGACATGTGCTGGATTGGAACCCACATGAGAACAGATGAAAAGGAAAACCAAAATCATCTGGTGAAGAACTTAAGAGAAGGCTAGAACAGCTGGAGAATAATGTGTGGAACTCAAGCTAATGTAATAAGAATAGGTGAAGAGCATACATTATATCCTTGTCTATCATGTGGAACCTGGTTGATTAAGTCAGCTAAGTAAATAAGAAAACCCCGTAGAGTGGAAGGCTTGATAACTCTTGGTAAGTGTGCACCTCCCTGAGTACAGAGTTTCCAATGGGAGTTGAAAGCAAGCACTATAAATAGCTCACAAAATATTATGATACTGCAACAACTAAAGTTAATTTCCCACTTTTCTAGGATGTAGGGGTTATAATACATTATACAGGTAAGGTGAACAAGTCCATGTAGAAGTAAAAAAGGCAAATGCAATTTTAGGTATGGAAGTGATAGTCAAACTATATAAAGCATTAGTTAAACCTTGATTGGTGTACTGTGTTCAGGTGTGGAGTCCTTATTGTAGAGGGGATATAAACATGCTGGAAAGGATAAAAGAATGAGCACCAAAACTGATAGCGGGATACTGGAATTATAGTTATGAGGAAAGACTCAGAAAAAACCGGCCTACAGTGTCTAGAAAAGAGAAGAATTTTAAAGGATTTAATACATGTTTATAAGCTAATACAAGGAAAGAATAAATTATACTATAATAAGAACAAGCAGGCACAGCCAGAAATTAATCAAAGAAAAGTTCCGGTTAGATACTAGTAAATATTTTTTTAGTCAGAGAGTGGTGAATGCGTGAAATGCATTGCCACAGAAAATAGTTAAGGCAGGGTCAATTAATGCATTAATGCAGAATAGATTGGGTGTGCATAGTTATTTTTAGATCAAGTGAATGTAAAAGAAACTAGTTGTATACAGACTCTGCTGAATCTTTTAAACCAATATAAAGATGTTATGTTAAGTTAAGTTTCCCTGGGAATCAGAAAAAGACATAAATAATTTATTTCCAATTAATAAATTCAAGCCAGGAGAAGGGCTAAAATGTTGGGAAATACTTCTATACAAACTGTGTTTTAAAAAAAACAAAATCACTGTTTAGAACTCATTTACAAACTGTTGATAAACATCAGTCATAAACTATTGTTTTTGTTGTTTAGAATTCAGTTTTTAAAAAAAAGATGCTGTCCTTTGCCTTCTATTCTTTTTCATGATCTGCTTTTCATTCCATTAATTGTTGCTTTTCAATCATCTGTTGATCTAGTTGCTACCAATAAACTATAGTGTTTAATTGTTTTTGGGTAATCTCTGTTGTTTTTTCAGTGTTTTTAACTATCTGTTACTGATTGTTTTCCAACAACTTTTGCTGTGGTAGCTGACATTCATTTTAGTTTTTAACTATTTTCTATTACCTGTTGTTGTTGGCTGTTTTCCATCAACTGCTGTTGTTGGCTGTTGTCCATCAACTGTTGTTGTTCGCTGTTTTCCATCAATTGTTGTTGTTGGCTGTTTTCCAGCAACTGTTGCTGATGGTTTTGATCCGATGTACTTTGATGTTTATTTTCTTGACTGAGCAGCTGCTCCATTTCTAGTTCTTTGAAATACTGCTGATTCTGGAGAAATTCTCTGACCTCTTCAGTCTCAGCTTTCAAGTTTTCCAGGTGTTGAGGAAATGGATTCGTGTTAACAATCTTGTCAGCAAACTCCTCTTGATCAATGAACGGTACATGGGATACCGGTACTGGTGGTCTTCCATAAGGAGGGTGTTCTGTGAACATTCTCTTATGAGGAATCTGTAGCTCTTCTGCTGCAAGCTGATTCAAATTGAAAAATAACACGGAGAGATTAGTCTAAATGTTTGCATATCATTCAATTGTAGACCTGCTAGTTTATGTTTACATCGTCATTTAATATACGAGGCGTGTTCAAAGGGAACGGGACCAAACTGCAAGAAGTGAGCATACGTACAATGTGCATGATGATGTCACTTCTGGTGTAAACAGCACTTACCAACTATCAAGTTTGCAAAATTTCATTATCCTCCAACTCATAGTTTCCTCAGCAGACTGTTGAAAACATGGCGGGTGTGATACGGAATCCGTTCAAAGTTGATCAGCGAGTGGTGATTCGGTTTCTAACAGCTGAAGGATGTTGACCAGTTGACATTCATTGTAGAATGCAGGCAGTGTATGGTGAGAAAGGCGCGTCGAAGACAACAATGAAGAACTGGACAATGATGTTTAAAGAAGGACGTTATACGATGTAGTCTTGCCAAAGATTGGGTTTTAACCCCAACAGAAGGTAACATAGGATAGCCAACGAGGTTAAGATGAAGTCAAAGCACACTTAATCATAGTATAGGTGCTGCAGATAGATGTACTGGGTCAGGAGATCCACCAGCAACCACAACATCATGCAACGTGCTTAGCTTTTTATTTGATATGTGTACACCACAAAAGTCTAAAAATGATATGGCACAGCACCATGAAGTCCCTCCAGGCAGCAGTAGTACTGAGTTCTGATCCTCGACAGAATCCACCCTCAGCTACTGGTGGTTACACTAGCATATCTTGCAGAGTCTGGAGGTGGAAAGGAGTAAAAAAACTGACTCTCAGATAAAACGACCTCTCTGAAGGTTATACACTGGAATCCAGAGGGAGTCAACAACAAAAAGACATAATTGGAGATTGCACTATTCCAGAAAGAAATGAGTGTATGTTGTAAATAAAAACTCATCTACAGGAAAGAAAACAGTTTAAGATAAGGGGTTATCAATACTTCTGACAGGGGACGGCGTGGCCTAGTGGTTAAGTGGCACGGCTCACAACTGGAAGGTGCTGGGTTCGATCCCCATCACAGCACCGGCCGTTACCCCGGGGAAGCAAACCCTTAGAAAATGCAGGAGGAAGCATACCCTTACATAAAATGCATGCTGAAGTCGGGTGCACTGGGCCGACAGGTGCAAAATAAAAACCACAGTGCAACGCACACCGCCTTGGGGGATAAGAGAAATTAAGCGAACGCAACCAAAAAAAAAAATATACTGGACAGAAGAGAGCAGAAGAAGGGAGGTAAACTAACATTAATAAGTAATAATATAAATGCCTTTGAAAACAAGAAAAATACACTTCTCCCATCCATTCTTCACCTTCCCGATACCCTGATTGTAGAACACCTCTGTCTGGGCCCAGAACTACGTCTGAAGTTCAGTCCTGGACATCAGAAAAACGTGCGGGTATAAAATCATGTCCGATCCACCATACTCCCCAGATTTGGCACCTGGTGACTACTTCTAGTTTCCAAAACATGAAGAATCCGCTTCATGGATTAGTTCATCACAAGCCAATTGATCAGTGCCAAATGTTAAAATATAAATTATTTGCGCTACAAATATTTTGTAAAATTATAAAAAATGATTTGATACCTTTGCGTTGTAGCCTTCCTGGGCCCAAGTCCTGAAGTTGATGGTAGCTCTGCCGTTGTCCACAACAATTCTGTGTATTACATGGATGCACGAGATATAAAATGTGTGTGTCTTTATAAAATTGTAATTATGTCTACATATCTAGAGACTGCAGTGAACAGCACTAATAAGATGTATGAAGTTATGGTTGTTTGGTATGATATGGTCACAGTGAAGAGCACTAATAAGATGTATGAAGTTATGGTTGTTTGGTATGATATGGTCACAGTGAAGAGCACTAATAAGATGTATGAAGTTATGGTTGTTTGGTATGATATGGCCACAGTTATCAGCACTAATAAGATGTATGAAGTTATGGTTGTTTGGTATGATATGGCCACAGTTATCAGCACTAATAAGATGTATGGTTATGGTTGTTTGGTATGATATGGCACAGTTATCAGCACTAATTAGATGTATGAAGTTATGGTTGTTTGGTATGATATGGCACAGTTATCAGCACTAATAAGATGTATGAAGTTATGGTTGTTTGGTATGATATGGCCACAGTTATCAGCACTAATAAGATGAATAAAGTTATGGTTGTTTCATATGATATGGTCACCATATATTTATGTAGAGGGAAAGACTTGAATATACTGGTTCTGCAGGTAATGGGAAAAGTTATTGAAGGTAGACAAGACTTACACAGAGAAGGTTATCACATGCTACCATAAAGTGTTATTTTCTGACTCTATTAGTCACCTACAGGTGTGATAGGAATTTGTGCAACTACAGGTGTGATAGGAATTTGTGTCACATGCTGTTTTGCAGAATCAAAACTCATCTGAGTAGCCACCTTGGCACCTTGCCCTGCAACAACAAACGTGGTTGCAGCATGTCAACGAGACATGTTCTGCAGCTTTTTCTAAATAGATTTTTGAGACAATAAAGGGATTCACCTATATGTATCATAACTAAATCTATGCCCTCATTTACTACCATTGAAAAATGACTTGACATCGATGAGACCGGTTATGTGAGGGAACAATTCTTACTTACTTAGTCGCTCCTCTTCTACCGTGAGGTGTAGAGGTGGGAACAGTTGTGCAGACACTTATATGTTATCTCTCAAGAAACAGCCACTTGAATGGCTTCAGGCACCAAGATAACATTCAGGCTACTGGTACCATTTCCTATTATTCTGATAATGGTCACATGTTTGAATTAGAATTTCAAGAACTCACACTTAACCTTCCTCATGGGATGTTTTAAATCTCTGTCTAAAAATAGTCCCCACCCCTGTCTAGCTTCTCCTATTTTCTTTCATCCTTAAACTTATTTATTTTTCTACCAACACTTTCCTGTCCAGTCCAGTTTTTTATTCTTGCACCAATTCCCTGACTTCACTTCTACTAACCTTCACCTCCGCCCATTTCAATAGCTTCCCCTGAACCATGCTTGTCTAATCGGACAATGCTTGTCAGATAATTAATTGATTGTTTTCACACTTGTCCTTATGAGTAGTTAGTTATTAATCTCTTGTGTGTTGTCCTCTGTCCTGATTAAGACCCTTTGACCTAGGTTATATTCTTTGTATTTATGTTTATACTTGACCTATACTTGTCTAAGTGTATATCAACATTTGGTAATCAATTTTACTGCAGCTTCTTTTATTTTTACCTCAAAGACTGGGAGCAAAGGATAACATTAAGGTCAGGTGAAACATACAGGGCCGAAGATACAACAGTGACTCATAGCTGACTGCTTGCACCAGGGTCAGACTCTATTCCACCTCCAAGTGGCAGCCCTGGAAACACCTGCAGCCATGCAGCCTGACCAAGAGATTTGAAATTAAAGAGGGAAGGCAAAACCAGTTCCAAAAATGCTGTGATAAAATTGGATGTGTTGGGCCAAACGTGCAGATATCGCATTCTGGCTGTAAACTATGACAACGCCATAAACATCCTTTTCAGGAAGAACGCTGAAGAAGAAGAAACATACTGATCAAGTCCTTGAGCTCTTGTCCTTATCGCACTTATAGAAACAGGCTGTTTTACAGCAATCTGACCCACAAGATGAGGATCACACTGTGATTCCCATAATGGTGAACTTTCTGAGAAGCCTCACATTGCACTACAGCCAGAAGGACCCAGATCCACCTTCGTAAGTATGCCTCAGAACATAAGAAGTACCACTGTAATCAGCCACCAAAAGAAATGTTATTAACATGTACAAATTAATTGACCAACTATCCACCTCTTATGGAGCGGAAGTGGTGCGCCAGTAGGTAACTGACCATGTCGGAGTCCTAGAAAATGAGGAGACCGAAGAGTTGGCCAGAAGCATAACACAACCACAGTCACTACCTAGCATCACCCTAAAAACCTACAGGCAGATCTTGAGAAATAATTATAGACTTGAATGCCTAAATCAGTAGGCTACACCCAAGACAGGTCTAATATATTTCAGACATAAAGCAAAACCCCAGAACGCAGCCAAGGAATTTAAAATGAAGAGAAGAAAGTTTTATTTTCAAGTTGAGAACAAGTAATGCTCCTCTCAACAAACATCTGAATAGAATATACCCACTTTGTGAACCGAATTGCAGATTCTGTCACCACCATGAGGACTCAGACTAGCAGCGTCAGACTCTGTACTCAGGGCTAACTGACCTGAGAAACCGGCTGCTCACACCACGCCCCACCAAACACAACACATTGTACACATCAACACAACTGAAGAAGTTTTTGTATGAGAGACATTGTGCTGTAAGAGCTCACAGCTAGATAGGATTATATCACCATCAGCTGAATGTATCTATTTCGCAAAAAAAAAATACACCCTGTTAAACCTGATCAAGGAGCTACACAAGTGACACCGCCGCAGGAACTCAACTGAGTGGCTCTCTCTTGAACAGATTGCCCATAACTTGAGTGTCAGACAAGGCTATCTTCTTGCCCCGATCTATTATTTTGAGTCATCGACTGGCTCTTTGACCGCCTCAGCGCGCCCTAAGAGGGCATCGCTATCGACCAGCTAATCATCACTAATCTCGCTTATGCCGACAACATTGTCTTGTTCAATACAAGCAACTCTGAGAAATCCTAGACAGCAAAACACCCTTTCTAGGACTTTATTTAGTGGGCCAAAATCAAATTTCTGACACAGCACCCCAGGGTATTAAAACTTTATGGCTCTGAAACAGGGACATTACTCAAACATGACATCAAAACTAGGAGTCTTTCACATGCCCAACCAGCAGTGTATTCTGGGCATATGATGGCATGATTATATCCGCAACATGGAGGTCTCTGCTAAAACAGGCCTCCACCCAATCTTGGAAACACTGCACCACCACCGGTTTCTTTGTTCAGTCATGTCATACAGCTGAACCAGGAAACTCTGGACCACTGCAGAGTTTCTTATTCAGTCGAGTCATACAGCTGGGTCAGGAAACACTATACCACCGCAGAGTTTCTTGTTTGGTCATGTCATACAGCTGAACCAGCAAACTCTGGACCACCACAGAGTTTCTTATTCGGTCGAGTCATACAGCTGGGTCAGGAAACACTGTACCACCGCAGAGTTTCTTTGTTCGGTCATGTCATACCGCTGGACTAGGAAACCACAGACCACAAGATACTTCACATGTTGTTCCCCAGCGCCAAAAGACTTCCACTGATAGCAGCCTCCCCTTCTGCTCTGGATGAGGTATGGAACCTCAGACCCGGGGCAGTGGGCCACAGATGTGGCTGATCGACGCAACAGGCCTCAGACACTCAATCGAACTTATTATTATTAATTAGAATGGCGGTCATAGTGATAGTAATTTTATTGGAAAAATGAGTTGAAAAAAAGTTCAACTCTACCTGCTCTTGTCTCTAGACCTGGACAAATTGTCAATGTTGTGACGAGGCATCTCCAACCAACGGCAGCTGTTCACTCCATGGCGGCCCAGTGGAATGAGAGGTAGGGGTGGCAGTCTGACCTAAAATGAAAGAAAACAATATGTGCTGCCCGTGATGATATCTGTATCCTCTAATAAGCTGTTAACAAACAAGTGAAAGATTTAAACAGATGTTTCTTAAAGCATTAAAAAATAATCTTTGTCCCACGTTCCTCATTGGTATGCACGTGTCTTGTTGTTGTTCATGTCTACATTTGTTTAGTTTTCTCCATTTGCAATAATTGTAACAGAAGCATGCTTTTAAAATTAAAAAATACGGCTAATTAAAGAATAGAGTAAGAGAGTACAATTTTTAAAGTCTAGATCACGTTCTGAAATGTAGCAGCTTCACTCACCACTAATGCATTTTACAACCTGAAAGCTTTTCTTAGAAGCACACAAACATACACGGCTCAGTGCAATGTTCCTTTGTATCTTTTTCCCTTTGAGAGCTGAAACTAAAAGTGCTAAATTTGTCTCACATGATGATAGATATCTTGAATTATCCCTTTTTAAATTCAGCCGGAGAATAGGGCCCCCACTACAGTTGGTATCCTTTAGAAAGCCTGCACTATATTTACTTTTGCAATGGTGGTTTCTGCAGTAATTTGTTTTACATGACAAAGTTGCTGGTCCCATGCACAACTCTCTTATGTCACCTTTTGCTCATGGAGATGGAGGAGGAAGACTAATGTCTGGTCAGGCAAAACATACTGATCAGACATGTTAGTCAGTCAGGTAACATATACTGGCCAAGACCCCCACCTTGACTTCTCATAGTCCTCCCTGGAAACGGGTTGTTTTCATGGCAGCATGGCTAACAGGATGATGGATCGATGTAATCCCCATTGTAGTGAGCGACATGCAGATGAAGTCAAGCATAGCATAATCGCCTGGAGGACCTTGATCCACCTTCATCAGCCCAATCGAGACATGAGGAAAGCTATAACAAACTGCAAACTTAACGTCTTTTTCTTCAGGGCGCACAAAAGAGTAGACTGACTCCTTGTAGACATTCAACAACAACGCACGGAGATACAGTGTCCTAATCTTTCCTCACAAGTAGGAGATCCATGATCCACTCAGGGAATGACAGACATAAATCACAATAATAAGATAAAAAAAGATCTGCTTCGTACTTGTTCAAGATCTCTTTCTGTGTAGCGATGACCAGTCATGCAGCGCAGAATTGTGCTATCTTCTTCAGTTCGCTGTCTCCTTTCTACATGAAGTGGGTCACACAAAGCTTTGGTTTTAACCTGAAATGAAAATAATGATGCTCCATAAATGCACCAATATTGAATATAACCCTGGTGGTATCTAGGGAAGATAATAAAACCACTATATCTTTCCTCTAGGGAAGATAATAAAACCACTGTATCCTTCCTAGCCACTTAAATGGGTTGTGCATGGAGCTGGGAATTTCATCCTGTAAAAGGAATTTCTACAGAAACCACGACTGCAAGAGCACATGTAAGTACTTTCAGGTAAATGTAAGTGCTTTCTAGCACATGTAAGTGCTCTAATATAAATGTAAGTGATTTCAGGTAAATGTAAGTGCTCATAGGTAAATGTAAGTGCTTACAGGTAAATGTAAGTGTTTTCTAGTACTTGTAAGTGCTTTTTAGTAAATGTAAGTGTTTTCTAGTACATGTAAGTGCTTTCAGGTAAATGTGTTTTCTAGTATATGTAAGTGCTTTCAGGTACATGTGTTCTTTAGTACATGTAAGTGCTTTCAAGTAAATGTAATTGCTTTATAATACATGTAAGTACTTTCTGGTAAATTAAGTGCTTTCAGGTAAATGTAAATGCTTTCTAGTACACGTCAGTGCTCTTATACTCTTCTGCGGTACTTATAACGTTCAAAACTTGATAAATATTTCCCATTACATATATTCCTTCTGTACAACAAGTGGTTCCCAACTGGAGTCCTCATATAAAATGTAGATTATCAAATTTGGTTTTTGTGTGCAGCTATTTAAAATTTCCTTTCGTGGAGTGTGGGGGGGGAGGGTCTGCTGAAATGAATGTTATTCATTTTTATTATGCATGGACAAGAAATTCATGTGATTCTAATGTAAATGTGAAAACTAATGTGACACAATGAAGAGCTGACCGAAAGGGTAATAACACAGGTAAGAAAAACTCTGGTGATGAAGAAATAGGTATTAAATTACCTTTAGGGGACGGTGTGGCCTAGTGGTTAAGTGGCACGGCTCACAACCAGAAGGTGCTGGGTTCGATCCCCATTACAGCACCGGCTGTTACCCCGGGGAAGCAAACCCTTAGAAAATGCAGGAGGAAGCAGACCCTTACATAAAATGCATACTGAAGTCGGATACACTGGGCCGACAGGCACAAAATAAAAACACAGTGCAACGCACACCACCTTGGGGATTAGAAAAAATAAGGTGAATGCAAAAAAAAAAAAAAAAATTACCTTTAATGATGCAGGGTGATGATCCGGAACATAATACTCTCCCTTCTCATCATCTCTCAAAAATATGAAACCCTGATATTTAGAAAATAATTTGTTAAACAACAATGACTATGATGATGATGCAACTTGCGATAAAATAATATGTAGAGCAAAATTAAAATAGCTTTAGTGTCAGGTCATAGCTGAGAGAAAAATGTATATGCAGTATGCCCTAAGTTCAGTATCCCCTAAGTTCAGTGTCCCCAAAGTTCAGTATTCTCTAAGTTCAGTATCCCCTAAGTTCAGTATGTCCTAAGTTCAGAATACCCTAAGTTCAGTATGCCCTTAGTTCAGTGTCCCCTAAGTTCAGTATGCCCTAAGTTCAGAATACCCTAAGTTCAGTATGTCCTAAGTTCAGTATGCCCTAAGTTCAATATCTCCTAAGTTCAGTATGCCCTAAGTTCAGTATTCCCTAAGGAGAGCATGCTCTAAGTTCTTGAAATGAAAATGGACTATACACACTTTGGGAGCCAGGTAGGGCAGGGGTTAGTGCTCTGGCTTCCCAGTCGATTGGTCGGGGTTTAGTCCCCAGTTATTGCGAGATTTTTCGATTGCAAGACAGCTTCTGGGAAATATATAAAACCAAATACACAAACAACTTACTTACTTTGTTGCTCCTCTTCTAGTCTGGGGTGTAGAGGTTTGCTAGAAAGAGGGCAGACCATTCTATCCACTGTCTTCCTCTTGGGCTCGTTTCAGCCTTGTCCACGGTTTCTTATAAATTGTTTTTTTGGTCATCCCAGCGGATTTTGGGTGGTCCTTGGGGTCTGGATCCTTGACTCTTTGTTTCCCTTGACTGCCGTGGTAGTCGATCTTCTTTCATACTGCAGACATAGTCATACCACCAAAGTTCAGAATGCTCCACTCAAGTCTGCAAGGGTTGGGCTTCGAGATCTTATTGTAACTGCGGACCTTGTCTCTTCTCGTTACTTGGATGACTGACCTTCCTTAGATATCTCATTTCTGACCCTTAGTCCTGATTTTTCTGGCTTGTTGTCATTGTCCATGACTCACATCCATAAGACAAGCCTGGCACATAGGTGAAGTAGTATGTAGACATCTTAGTTTTCTTACTTATTTCTCTTTTTCTAAACCTCTACTATGGCATGAACAAGTTGACCAGTTGCTGCCCTTCATGTAGCCAGCTCTTCTTTAATACCTCCCTTCTGGTCTATTACAACTCCTAAGTATTTGAACTGTTTAACCTGTTTGAGAGGATGTTCTGCCATAAAAATGTGATGTCTCCTGTCTTATCTCGAGACACTGTAATTTTTGTTTTTGAACTGCCAATGGTCATCTCTCTCTTCCTCAGCTCCTCTTTCCAGATTTGAAGGTTGGTCTGGAGATGTGCCTTTGATTTAGTAATCAAGGTCACATCCTAGGCAAACGCCAGCTCCGATATATAAACTGGTATCATCTTCCAGTACCACACAGAGTACTTTTAGGTCCTCTCTCATTTCAGGCTTTGAAGAGGTAAGGTGATATGGCTTGGCTTGGTTTGTTCTCAATCTTCCGCTACCTAGCCCTGAAAGGGCTTAAGTAGCAGAATGTAGTCCAGAGAATGGAATGCGTTGTGTCGTAGTTTACAGCTTGACTGCAATATTTGCACCTTTCAGTCCAACACATCTGACTTCAGCAATAATTTTTTGAGTACCGGGTTAGCATTCTCTCTTCGATCCCTTCTCCTTAGCCAGTCTGCCCTGCTGCAGCCTGTTATCCAGGATCACCGCGTGGAGGTGTAGAAGGGTCTTGGCAGCTTTGGTTCGCTGGCCCTGACGCTAGCAGTCAGCTATGGGTCGCTGACCACTGCACCTCATGTGCTCGTAAGGTGATATAATGTCACCCTGTCTTATGCCACTTGTGGACCTTTGGCTTTCTGTCCTAATGTAATTTTTGTAGGACTTTGTAAAGCGCAGATTAGGGGTGCTGTGACATTCTTCCTTTCCATGCACTCCCAGAGCCTTCTGCGGGGAATCTTATCAAATGCCTTTTTCAGGTCCAAGAAACAGATGCTCTTCATCATTATCCTAAAGAGCTTTTCCACTCAGTTGTCTGAGTGTGAAGATAAGGTCTTGAGTACTTTGGTTTGCTCTTAAACTGCACTAGGCTTTGCTAATCTGTGGCTCAGCCAGATGTCTTAATCTCTTTCATCCAGTATCCTGGAGTAGGCTTTTCTGGGGACACTAAGAGGGGATATACCTCTTCGGTTTTTGCACTGTCGACTCTCATTTAAAAAAAATATTTGTATGATCTCCCAGTCCTTTGGTATGGTCTTGTGGCACCAGGCTACTAGGAGAACCTTTAGGAATAAAATTGTACCTGCAGTTCCCATGTACTTTATCATTTCTGGTGTTATATCATCATGTTCAGCTGCTTTGTCAAACTTTATTTTTTTCCGCTTCTCCATTATTATGTTTTCCCCATCTATATTTGAGCCTGCTGTACCTGGAAATTGGTCTTCCTCTACACAGAGGAGTTCTGAGAAATAATCTTTCCATCTATTCATTATTTCTCTTCCAATGGTAAGCAAAGCACCTTGTTTGTCTTTTACAAATTTCAGTGAACACTCTTTTTCTTTCGTCATGTTCTTTAGGGTCCTGTAGAACAGCTTCTAATTTTCTAGAATATTTTTTTCAGTCTTTCTCCAAAGCATTTTGAGATGAATGAATGAATTTTTTAAGGAATAATAAGAAATCCACTTGCCTTTAAGATGCCATATTCATTTATCAATACAATGGAAACAGTGAATATTACTTAACTTAACTTAACGTTTTTATACTGGTTTATAAAACTGAGGAGCTCGTGGCCGAATGGTTTCGAGGCCTGCCTGCCAACAAGGAGGGCAGCGGTTCAAATCCCGGTATGGCATATGTTGTTTTTCTGTTGGGGGTGAAATAAAAAATCATAGCCAGCACACGACGTGGTGACAGCAGTGGTGAAGCGGCCTGTAGTCCTCAGCCTTCAAAACCCCTCGACTACTCCAGCAATGGGAAAAAGTTCGTATGACAGTATTTATTTTTACAAGACTCATGACTCATCGGTCTGTATATTTTTGTTTGTTTTTGCGTTCGCCTTATTTCTCCAATCCCCAACGCGGCGTGAGTTGCACTGCGTTTTTATTTTGCGCCTGTCGGCCCAGTGCATCTGACTTCAGCATGCATTTTATGTAAGGGTCTGCTTCCTCCTGCATTTTCTAAGGGTTTGCTTCCCTGGGGTAACAGCCAGTGCTGTGATGGGGATCAAACCCAGCATCTTCTGGTTGTGAGCGGTGTCACTTAACCACTAGGCCACGCCGTCCCCACAATCTGTATATAATCAGTTACATTTGCATAGCCCTGCTCTAAAAGCTATGTGCATCCAATATATTCTTAAATGCATTAACAGTCAATGCCTCCACTACCTCCTGGGGCAATGCATTCCAAGCATTCACCACTAAAAAAATATTTCTTAATATCCAATCTGGACCTTTCTTTAGTTAATTTGTATCTGTGCCCTCTTGTTCTCGTTGGTGGTTGTATTTTGAAAAACTTGATATAGTCTAATTTAACATTTCCTCTGATTTTCATATAAACCTGTATTAATTCTAATTCACCTTGAATTCTTATCCTTTCTAGACACTGTAGGCCGGTTTTTCTGAGTCTTTCCTGATAACTGTAATTCTGGAATCCCACTATCAGTTTTGTCGCTTTTTTGTATCCTTTCCAGCATGTTTATATCTCCTCTACGATAAGGATTCCACACCTGTACACAGTACTCCAATCTAGGTCTAACTAATGCTTTATACAGTTTGACTATCACTTCCTTACTCCTATGTTTAATATTTCTTTTTATCATACCTAACATTGCATTTGCCTTATTCACTGCAACCTGAACTTGCTCACTCACTTTACCTGTATGCTCTAACATTACCCCAAGGTCCTTTTCCTTATCTATCTTTCTAATATTGTTGTCGCCCATTCTGTAATTATGTTCCATATTGAATCTACCCATGTGGATGACTATACATTTATCTACGTTAAACTCCCATTTGTCATCTCACAGATCAATTTCAAATTTTATTGAAATCCGACCTCAAGATATCCACTTCTGCAATAGATGAGACACTCCTACATAATTTTGTGTTGTCTGCAAATTTTGCAATCATGGATCCGATATCAATGTCCAAATCGTTTATATATATCAAGAACAAAATTGGTCCCAAAACCGAGCCCTGTGGCACTCCACTTTTCACTTCACACCACTCAGAGTACTCCTTATTTATGCCAACTCTCTACCTTCTTCCCGTTAACGAATTTTCAATCCATTTGGCAACTTCCCCACCTATTCCATATGATTTTCACTTTTTAAATAATCTTTGGTGAGGTATTTTATCAAAAGCCTTTGCAAAATCTAGATAAATAACATCCACTGGTTCCCCCTATCTATCATTTTAGTAACCTCCTCCATGAATTCCAATAGATTGGTTAAGCATGATCTCCCTCTAGTTAACCCGTGCTGACTATTTCTGATTAGATTAAACCTATCTAGATGCATTACAATGTTTTCTTTGATTATTGATTCTAACACTTTACAGACTATGCTCGTTAAACTCACAGGTCTATAATTTGCTGGATCGGATTTCTTTAACTTTTTGAATAAGAGGATCACTCCTGCATCTTTCCAATCTCTTGGAACAATCCTTTTTGCAAGTGATTGAGAACATAATATAGCCAATAGTTTTGCTAGTTGGTCTCTAATTTCAAATAGCAATTTTGGATGAATACCATCTTGACCTGGACATTTATCAACTTTTAATCCCTCCAATTTTTTAAAAACCATTTCCTCCGTAATACAGATTGATTTTAAACTCACTCTATCCATTTCCAATTTGAAAATATCTATAGGCTCTGAAATCTTGAAGCAGTCTTCTTTTGTGAAGACTGTGTCAAAGTATTGATTTAGTAGATTAGCTGCCTCCCTATTTACTCTTATTATTTTACCTGTGTTATCTATGAGTGAGCCTACCTTGTCTATCAGTCTTTGTTTATTTCTAACATAAGAAAAGAAGCTTTTACTATGTCTTGATCCTATTTGCAAGTTATTTTTCTAAGTCTATTTTTGCTGCTTTATTCGCTTTCTGAGCTATGTTTTGCTTGTCCAAATATTTTTAATATGTTTCTTTCGATTTACCTAGCTCTATCTATTTTTCCATGTTTATTTTAGCTCTTCTGCATGTAACTACAAATCTAGTTATCCACTTTTTACGCTTGGTGTTTACCTCCCTTTATAGAACACATTCCACTTTTAGTTGTTCTAAAACTGTTCTGAAACTCTCGCACTCTTGTTCAACATCAGTACCTCCGACAATATCATTCCAGATTATGTGGCTGGCTGTCTCTTTCGTCTTCTTAACATCTGTCTTAGAGTAGTCATATGCTCGTGAGTTTATGTTTCCTTCTCTCCTTGCTATAAGATTCCAATGGATGATCTGATAGTGGCTTGAGCCAAACAGTTCCCCAAAGATAATGTTTTCAATCATATTTTTCTCTGTAGTAAATATTAGGTCGAGTATGTTTTTGTCTCTGGTAGCTATACCTATACATGCTGAATAAAAAAATTGTTAGTTATGCACTTCGAAAAAGGGTTTGACTCTGCAAGTGCTTCTGCCATATCCCATTTTATTTCAGAAAAAAAGATGCTACACACGCCTGATCATCCCATACATATCAAACTAAAACACCCAGTTAAAAATAGGCCCAAGAGAACTAGCTTCATCCATATATCAAACCACTTACACCAAAAATATGGAGAACTAATTACCAACCAACTTACAGAATTAGAAATGCTTATTAACTATGAAGAACCAAGCTGCAACATAAACAACATCGAAATAAGTACAGAGACCCTAGAAATAAGAAGAAAAGACCAACACAGTGTCCACGAGCTGAAAATTTTAGCACAAACAATGATTGAGAAGAAATATAATACCAAGGAATGGACACAGGTGTACACAGAGGGTTCAGCAGAGGGGTCAGTCCGAAACGGGGGAGGAGGCATATTCATAAGACACAAAAGAGGAAATATAACAGAAGAGGCTCTTCTAACAGGAAAGTTGTTCACAAACCTTAGTGCAGAATCGATGGCCCTCCTGCGAGCACTGAATATACTTCAAACAGAAAGGCAACCTCCAATAAAAATAGATGTATTCACGGACTGTAGAGAACTATTAGAGACAATACAAAAAACAAACAACGAACCACTGTTTTCAGAGATCAGAGCAGAACTGGGAAAACTCCAGATCCTCAACAATAGCACTCCAGTGGCTACCTTCCCATTGCGGAATCATAGGAAACGAGAGAGCTGATGCTCTGGCAAAAGATGGCAGCAAAAAGGCACAATTTAATCATCGAGTACCATACAGAGAAATCAAGAACATCATCAGAAATCAGTATACACACCAATGGAGAGAAGACAGAAACATAAGCTGTACACCAGACCCAATTCACCAACTCAAAAGAAATCAACAAACTACCTTATTTCACCTGAGAACTGGACACTGCAGACTATTAGAACATCTTTACCAACTGAAGATCTCACACACCGATGAGTGTCCATGTAGAACAGGATGCCAGAACCCTGAGCATATTCTACAGGAATGCCCAATCTATAAGGAAATGAGATGCCAGACCTGGCCAGAGGGTGCAGAGCTGAGACAAAAGCTGTGGGGCAGCCACTCTGACCTGGTGAAGACGACAGACTTCATCATGGCGACTGGCCTGCAGATATAGCATGACCAGAAGATCTTGAACGCAAAGAAGAAGAAAGATTTCAGAAAAATTGAAATCCCCCAATAATAATAATTTCCCTGCACTTGCCTTTTTTATGTTATTAATTAGCTCCTCATCTTCCTCTTTTGGATTTGAAGGACATCTATAGCATACTCCAACTAGTTTTTTCACCCCCTATTATACCGCATACACTTTCATTTTTGTTGCCAGATGATAGATCATCTTGTATAGTTACATTTACTGAATTCGCACAGAATCATAAAACGCCACCTCCCTTAGCCTTGTCCCTAACTACCCTATCCTTCCTTAACATTGTATATCCCTATTACAAAAGAATTAAGTAAACACAAAAACAAACAAATATGAAAACACAAAACTGTAGTATAACTAATGATTAAATAAAGCTTTTCAAAGCATTGCAATATACAGTTTCTGTTTTAGTCAATTTTATGTATATAAAATCTAATTTTAGTGCTGAAACATACTCGTTTGTTAACATGCTCAAGAAACTGCCGATGCATTTCTCGTTTATGACAATCAAGGCTTTGCCAATCTGATTCATTAAGGGCATTTATTATCTTCTTTCTGATTGGCTCGTACACTTGTTCTGTCCATCTTTTATGAAGGAGCTCTTTCTTTCGGAGGTCAGTGAGTTCTTTGTGGGCTAAAAAGTCTTCCACTTCCTGAAAGTACAACAAAGTTGGTTCCATGGAAATAGCTGCAATAAATTCGTAATAAAGGAGTATACTAATACAATAGCTCTATGTGTTCTTGCATAATGAAATTTTATGAACAATGTTTTAAAATTTATATTTACAGATTATTGTTGAATCTGTAATTTTATAACATACTGCTTGCAAACTGGAAAAATGACAAATTCTATTTCATGTGGATCATTTTATCAAATTGATCTTGAACAAAACAGCCAGAAAACATTACCTGAGACATGAGAATCAGTACCATAGAGGTACCAGATTCTATCATATATGGGAGTAGAAATAATAATTAGCTCTCAATTCTAACTAAATGCTCCCAAGATGTGCTAAATACATAATGAATGATAGTAAAAGGTCAGTTCCTGGCCTTCTCCTGGTTCCTATGCTCCTACTAACAAGAGAAGAAAAGGCAAAGGTACGGCTACGAGTACCTGATTCCCTAAAATCAAAATGCTCTAGATAGATCAAATACATGCTAAAGGTGGTCATTAATCTAGATGGAAAGTTTTGACTAAAAACCACTTGCTGACCTGCAGGCAAACTGGTGACAACCAAAGGTTAGAGAGAGTTAACTGAAATAAGAAAAACTAGACAAAAGCAGATGTGCCATGACAAAAGACACAGATATCAAAGTCAAATTGTAAAATGCAGCACAATTCATCTATGCTAAACAAAATAATAACAAATTGAATTAAATTTGAAAAAGGAGCAAATGGTAAAGAAATAGATGAAGTACTGTGGCTATGTAATAAGTTTTAACAAATGAATTGTATATTAAAATTCCTACTTATAAATGACAGATGTTACTACAAGTCACTTCAGGACATAGAAAATGTTAAAGGCTGATATACCATCTAGATACAAGCACAGGGCCTAGGCAAGGCTGATACACCATCCATAAAATTCGAGAATGGTCTGTAAGCTGGCAAATGGAGTTTAATGTAGATAAATGTACAGTCATCCACATGGGTAGATCCAATGTGGAACATAATTACAGAATGGGAGAAAACAATATTAGAAAGATAGATAAGGAAAGGGACCTAGGGGTTATAATAGATCATACAGGAAAGGTGAGTGAGCAAGTTAAGGTAGCAGCGAAAAAGGCAAATGCAATGTTAGGTATGATAAAAAGAAATATTAAACATAGGAGCAAGGAAGTGATAGTCAAACTGTATAAAGCTGTAGTTAGACCTAGATTGGAGTACTGTATACAGGTGTGGAGTCCTTATCATAGAGGGGACATAAACATGCTGGAAAGAATACAAAAAAGAGCGACAAAGATGATAGTGGGATTCCAGAATTACAGTTATGAGGAACGACTCAGAAAAACCGGCCTACAGTGTCTCGAAGAGAAAAGAATTCGTGGTGACTTAATACAGGTTTATAAGATGATCAGAGGAATGGATAAATTAGACTATAACAAGTTTTTTAAAACACAGCCACCTACAATAACACGAGGGCATAGCTACAAGCTGACTAAAGAGAGGTCCAGATTAGATATTAGGAAATATTTTTTTAGTCAGAGAGTGGTGGTCTGCTTGGAATGCATTGCCAGAGGAGGTAGTGGAGGCAGGAACAGTTAATGCATTTAAGAATAAGCTGGATGCGCATAGCTTTTAGATCAAGGTGATGTAAATGTAACTGGTTGTATACAGACTCTGCAGGGTCTTCTAAACCAGTATAAAGACGTTAAGTTAAGTTAACTACAAGCACAGGGCCTAGGCAAGGCTGATATACCATCCAACTACAAGCACATGGCCTAGGCAGACTATACAGAAACAATGATGTACAAATGGCAAAAGAATGATGCCCCTCTTTTGCAAAGGTCTTGCATACGCAAATACCTATTCTGAAACAAGTGTCTAAATTGCGGAGCAGTTTCCTATAAAAGGTGAATAAGAAGAGTCGTGGGTCTTTTTTTTTTTTTTTTTTTTTTTTTTTGCGTTTGCCTTATTTCTCTAATCCCCAAGGCGGTGTGCGTTGCACTGCGTTTTTATTTTGCGCCTGTCGGCCCAGTGCATCCAACTTCAGCATGCATTTTATGTAAGGGTCTGCTTCCTCCTGCATTTTCTAAGGGTTTGCATCCCCGGGGTAATGGCCGGTGCTGTGATGGGGATCGAACCCAGCACCTTCTGGTTGTGAGCCGTGTCGTTTAACCACTAGGCCACGCCGTCCCCTAGTCGTGGGTCTAAAACAATGCAGGTGACAAAACTCAACATTAAGAGATTACAAGGCTTTATCGACAAATACCTTACAAAAATCCTTAGCCTGCAATGATTCAGCAAAGTTACAAATGCAAGCTTATGGGAAATAAGATGACAGAGTCACGTGGGACAGGTTAGGAAGAAATCCCCAAGCCAGTATCCTATGTCAATCTCTGTCATGGAAATTGCAAGAAAAAAAGTGACAAAGAGCACATGGATATAAAGGTCAACACAGCAAAAACTTGAAGCAGCTGACAAACATTCACAGGAAGAGGATTGGCTGATGATCTATGCACCTTAAGATGATGAGTGTTAAGAAGGTTAAGTAGAGTTGTGCATGAGGCTAGCAACTTCATCATGAAAATGAAAAATGGTAGATAAACCACCAGTGGAAAGGCACATAAAATGCTTTGGTGCTGGCAGGCAACAAGACGGAAGGAAAAAAGTACAAGAAAATTGCATAGATATGCAACATAATCCCACCATGGAGATCAACAAGGTTACCCCGACTGATTGAGAAGAAGGCTAATGTTTGGTAAGGCAAAATATACTGATCAGACATGTTAGTCATGTTCAGGCAAAATATACTGGCCAAGGTCCTCACGTTGACTTCCCCGCAGTCCTTTCTAGAAAGGGAATGTTTTCACGGCAGCCTGACTAGAAAGGTAAGGGATCGACGTGATCCCAGTAGTAGTGACAGACACACAGATGAGGCCAAGGATAGGACAACTGCCTAGAGGACCCCGGTCCACCCTCATCAGCACGATCGGGATGTGAGGAAAGCTACGACA
This sequence comes from Ariolimax columbianus, assembly GCA_036924085.1. Lineage (NCBI taxonomy): Eukaryota > Metazoa > Mollusca > Gastropoda > Stylommatophora > Arionidae > Ariolimax > Ariolimax columbianus. Next base: position 69,408,957 of record JAVGWX010000011.1, read on the forward strand.
ACCCGCAACATAACGTCCTTTTTAGGGCAAACAAAAGAGTAATCCTACTCATTTAGGGGGTGGGGGGGGGGGGGAAGGAAGACTAACGTCTGGTCAGGCACAACATACTGGACAAACCCCTCACCTCGGCTTCCTAGTAGTCCTCACTGGAAACGGGCTGTTATCATGGCAGCCTGGCTAACGAGGTGAGGGATCGATGTGATCCCCATAGTAGTGAGTGACACACAGATGAAGCAAAGCATAGCACAATCACCTGGAGGACTCAGACCACCTTCATCAGCACACTCAGGATGTGAGGAAAGCTGCTACAGCCTGCCACTTAAGGTCCTTTTCAGGGCACACAAAAGAGTAACCTACTCATTGTGGTCATTTGCAAACAACAACAACAACAACATCAACAACAACAACAACAACTCCTACTGATTGACAACATATCAAAAGTGATAAACAGGGTAGTTAAAGAGAAGCAGAAATAAAATATACAGGCTAGCGAACGTTCCCAGAGGATAGCTGGGCTTTTGTAATTTTACGGGAGCCGCGTAGCGCAGTGGTTAGCGTCTAGCTTCGCATTTCAGTGGTCCTGGGTTCATTCCCCAGTTGAGGCGGTACTGTTTTTTCAGACCGCAACGGCTCCTGGGTCGACCCAGCCTTAAATGGGTACCTGTTCAGTCCGGGAAGTAAAAGCGGCGAAGGAGAGGAGATGGCTACCGCTCTCATATAGCTGAGCCTTTGAAATGTGAGATCGCTAACACCTCACACCCCTACTGCAGTAATGCTATGGGTTACTTCACTTTACTTTACTCAACAAGGGGAAGAGTGTGGCCAAGAAATTGTGAGCTTGGTTTACAAACCCAATGTACCAGGTTCAAATCATCGATTTAGCAGACTCAGCATGTCGTGAGTTTTTTCATGCTATGACCATTCTCCCAGTCAACCCAGCTGTACATGAGTACCTGATGGAAGTCAAGGAAAAAACTTCCTTGCTGCTGCAGGATCTACTGAGTTCATGCTGCCATCGGCACTTTCAGCAATGAAAGAGACTGAGCACATGTAGGGGTGTCCAGATGCAATAAAGTCGGTTCTATAAGTCATTTTCCATTATATTTTTCCAACAACGTGATACATAGCAGGCAAACAAAAACTACCCCTAAAACATGTGTTATTTGGGATGTTAACGTCTTTAAAGCAGCAGATGACTGATTCTGAATACTGAAAACTTATTTTAAGAACGACGAGAATATGATTATTTTATGAGAGATAAGGAAATCATTATTTTATGAGAGATAAATCTAACAGTTTTTATGAGAGATAAGACTATAATAAGAGTTTTCCCTACTGATTGGGATCTACTAAGAGGATTTTAACGGTTACGTATAAAGGTTGCTTGCCCCAGCAGTTGCCATATAGTGTGTAGTTAGGTTTTTATTTCATCTATGATAGAAAAAATCCTTGATCCTTACCATGGTTTGAACTCATGTCATTCAGATTTAAAACACCAGTATTCTAACCATTCAACCACACACTTTGGTTTTTTACGAGACACAGATGCAGAGAGGTAAGAATTATTTAGAAATAAAATCTTTGAGAGGAAACAGTTTTACTTTTATTCCACAAAATAAGTTGGGAAACTTCCTTTCCTTTCACAAGAACATTCGCAGATATGTAAAATAACTCACCTTCATGATGGTTTTTTCTGCCTTCAGAAATGGTGAATACAGTTGCTTTGTAGCATGGTATTCATTGTTTGTGCTGTTCTGGAGAATGCAGATTATATTATAGTTTACACAACAAATATACATTTTTTGTAACACACTATACATTTTCATGTTATAATTCTTACCATGATATTCAATATGGAGAATAACCTGGAACCTGATTGACAAGACGTCGCCGCGCGGGTCGGGCAACCTTCTCGTCTATTAACACGGTCCTGGACGGTTGCCATGGAACCAACGTATGCAAGGTCTCCACAATTCTGGCATAAGATGATTGTCCCTGGTGAAGGATGCAGTGATCTATGCAGACAAGGCGAAACATAGATGGGCAGGTCACATCTTAAGACGAAGTGATGGTCGAGGGAGCACGACAGCAGTATGGTACTTCCAAGGTTAGAAGAGACCGCGAGGAAGACCTCCAATGCGCTGCTGTACACTGCAACATTTGAGATGTCTCTAGAGGAGCACTTACAGCGCACTGGACTTCCGTGGCCCAAGACAGGGTTTGCTAGAGACGAAGTTGAGACCCGCAGCTACGCTGAGGAACGGGTCATTAAGATCAAAAAGAGCTTACTAACAATTATTTACAGAGAGAAGATTAAACAGGGACAGCCGAAACATACTGATCAAGACCCCCACTTCACATCCTTGTCTGTGCTCCTAGAAAGAGGCTATGTCCCACGAGTCTGGTCAACAAGGTGGGGATCAACACTGTAATTCCAATTATGTGAGTTTACTCAGGAGTCTTGCATTGCAGTACAGCCAGATGGAACCCGGTCCCCCTTCTCAACTTCGCCTCAAGATGTAAGAAGTGCCACTGTTAACCGCTACTAATGAAACATTGTCAAAGATTTAACTCAACGAGTAGCTTTGAAAAACAACTTTTTCAGAATTGTCGACCATTGAAGAACAAAAGAGCCATTTTATTTTTGTTGTCTCAGTTACTATTGCCATTTAAAAAAATGAGGAATTTGATGAAATCACTAGAAATTAGCTCTGATAATGATTACATTTGTTTTGTCAATATAGTCAACAACAAAATAAAGAAAATATATTTTAAATCAGTCAATCAAGAAATATGTTGGTCCTCAATGGAGTGTCTAATTGCAAATTGCATGAAACAATAGAAAACCAAATATATAGCTAGCTCGCTTGGTTATAATGCAACCAGAGCAGCCAACATCATAAGTTTACAATATCGTGACATCAAGATGAAAAGCAATGAGGAACACTCATGAAAGCAATAGTAACTTGAAGTAATTGAAATATAATTAGATTAAATATTACAAAATCATATAACTTATGAAAGAACAAAGGGTATAAGTACTGACTAGTCATTAATGATGAATAAGTCACGAAAAATTATATTTTACAAAACAAATGAAAGACTAATAATAATAAATTTAAGGTGGGTCAATTGTAGCAGCGGCCCATTGCTTCTGAAGAAGTGTAACAAGGAACAAGAACAATATATACTCACCTGCAACTCTTTGATAGCGTTTTTATTCAGCCAGTTTTGTGACCTTTCTGACTGATTAGTCTGACTTTTGCAGCTAACACTCACAGTTGAAGTGGAATCAAGAGCAGAAAATACTCTATTTTTTTTCTTTGAATACCTTAGACTTTTCTGCAAGCCACAAAGCAAAATAGAAAATATATACTTGTGGACATTGACCAGTATTAATATTTGTGGCGAATGCATTCATAAAAATATATCATGCTAAAAAAAGGCGCATTAATAAGTTTAGCACTATCGACTTTTGTGAGTATTGTTAGAGATGTTTCTTTATTTCTCAATGAGACTTTGTTACATTTTCTCTAGAACACAACATAATATCATCAATTAGTTATTTTAGATCTGCGTTTCCTCCAGTGTTCCTCTTGATTATATGCCCATCCATTTCTTTCATCATAAATCCACGTTATGCAGTTTCCTATTTTGCACATTATCACAGTATCTGCTGCGTAAATCTGGCAGGTATTTCATATGCACGGAAGGCAACAACATGTTGCATGCTTCCCAATCCTTTGCTGTGTCGTACCAGAGGGGACTTAAATCTGTTGTCAAAGCATCCTGACACCACATTGGTGGGCGGCCCCGTGGATGTGTATAACGAATAAGGCCACCAAAACATTGTTCGATGTTTCCATCTATTGTCAGGCATGTATACCACATGAACACCCCAGCAGTATTTGTGCAATAATGCTGTTTCTACAACGTCCTGAAACAGAGTTTGATGTTGAATTTTCTTATTTCGGATATAGCTGTTTATTTATAGTTATTTTATGTGCATTTTCAAACATATATTGTTATTATTACATTTGTATCTAGATACCTCAATTAAAACCATCAAAATGAATTGGGGTGAAGAAAAAAAAACAACTGACTGGACTGGGCCAATTATACTATAGAGCTGTGATAAGCTGATAGTGGGATTCAAGAATTACAGTTATGAGGAAAGACTCAGAAAAACAGGTCCACAGTGTCTAGAAAAGAGGAGAATTCAAGGTGACTTAATACAGGTTTATAAGATGATCAGAGGAATGGATGCTTAGCTTGGCTTCATTCGTTCTCAATCTCTCGCTACCAATCCCTGAAAGGGTTTAAGTAGCAGAAAATAGTACAGAGAATGGAATGCGTTGTGTCGTAGTTTACAGCTTTACTGCGATATTTGCACCGTTCGGTCCAACACATCCAACTTCAGCAACGAATGAATAAATTAGACTATAACAAGTTTTTTTCAAAATACAATCACCTACAAGAACAAGAGGGCATTGCGAAAAAGTAACTAAAGAATGGTACAGATTAGATATTAGGAAATATTTTTGTAGTCAGAGAGTGGTGAATGCTTGGAATGGATGTGTCCGACTGTATGTACCTATGCTAGTTAGGGTGATACTTAACTTAACTTAACGTCTCTATACTGGTTTAGAAGACTCTGCAGAGTCTGTATACAACCAGTTTCATTTACATTACCTTGCTCTAAAAGCTATGAGCATAAAATGTATTCTTAAATGCATTAACTGTCCCTGCCTCCACTACCTCCGGTGGCAATGCATTCCAAGCATTCACCACTCTGACTAAAACAATACTTCCTAATATCTAATCTGGACCTCTCTTTAGTTAATTTGTAGCTATGCCCTCTTGTTCTTGTGGGTGGCTGTATTTTGAAAAACTTGTTATAATATAATTTATGAATTCCTCTGATCAGCTGTATTAAGTCACCTCGAATTCTTCTCTCTTCTAGACACCGTAGGCCGGTTTTTCTGAGTCTTTCCTCATAAGTGTAATTCTGGAATCCCCCTATCAGCTTTGTCGCTCTTTTTTGTATGATTTCCAGCATGGTTATATCCCCTCTGTGATAAGGACTCCACACCTGTACACAGTATTCCAATCTAGGTCTAACTAATGCTTTATACAGTTTGACTATCACTTCCTTGCTCCTATGTTTAATATTTCTTGTTAATATATCTAACATTGCATTTGCATTTTTCACTGCTACCTTAACTTGCTCACTCACCTTACCTGTATGATCTATTTTAACCCCTAGGTCCCTTTCCTTATCTATCTTTTTAATAATGTTCTTTTCCATTGATATTATATGATAATATGATGATAATACTGATCTCAGAGGTCAACCCAACCAAAGTGCAATGGAAGGGCCTCACCCTGAGGGTGTGTATGAAAGTTGTGTAAAAGTGTGATTATTGGACGGACAGAGTAAAATAAAACAGAGTGTTAGGTAAGAAGAAAGTGAGCCAGGAGCCCCATACAGTGTGTCCATCATGTAGTCATGTTTTAAGAAAATATGTTTGAAATATTTGTATTGTAGTTCTCACTCCGAATAAGCAACTGGTTTTAAATACATTTGTGGTAGCTTATTATAAGAAAGATTTAAACTATTTGACATAATTTTTTTGGTAAACCAAAACTCAAAATCTATATATTCAAATCATGATTTTTTCAAACATGAACAAGCAAAAATTAGCCTGATTATGTGGGTGATTGTGTCTTACCTTTTTATCTGATCCATTATTTTGCATTTTATTATGATTAAAAATTTGACACACAGACATGTTCAAATATTAGGAGAACAAAAATAATAGATCATGTTCTCCAAGTCTGTTGTCTCTACAAGAGGATCAAAGTAAATGTATGGTCACTAGCAATCCAATTCGAGAATAAATTGCAAGATGGCAAAGGAAGTTTGAGATGGACCATCAAGTTCATGTGAGAACGGTTGTGATTCATTGAGGATGAATAACAAAGAAGAATAATGTGACCTTTTAATTTTTCTTGAAAAATTTTGGTTTGGCAACTTGAGTAGCATGGCAACTCCAAGAGCTGAGTCAGTAGGCGTTTCACTCCTGGTAGGATTAACCAATCTGGCACCTGAGTCTTCCAGGCTCAGACGCTTTAGCCCAGGTTTGACATCCCTGTCTATGTAAACAAAATTGTTTTGTAAAAGAAACAGTGACAGATACAACAGAAGTTGCTAAACATGAGCCAGAGCTGGAACACAATATGTAGGATGGCCACAGACAGAGTCAAGTGGAGAAAACATGAGCTGGAACACAATATGAAGGATGGCCACAGACAGTCAAGTGGAGAAAACTGGAGCTGGAACACAATATGTAGGATGGCCACAGACAGTCAAGTGGAGAAAACATGAGCTGGAACACAATATGAAGGATGGCCACAGACAGAGTCAAGTGGAGAAAACATGAGCTGGAACACAATATGAAGGATGGCCACAGACAGTCAAGTGGAGAAAACATGAGCTGGAACACAATATGAAGGATGGCCACAGACAGAGTCAAGTGGAGAAAACATGAGCTGGAACACAATATGTAGGATGGCCACAGACAGTCAAGTGGAGAAAACATGAGCTGGAACACAATATGTAGGATGGCCACAGACAGAGTCAAGTGGAGAAAACATGAGCTGGAACACAATATGAAGGATGGCCACAGACAGAGTCAAGTGGAGAAAACATGAGCTGGAACACAATATGAAGGATGGCCACAGACAGAGTCAAGTGGAGAAAACATGAGCTGGAACACAATATGTAGGATGGCCACAGACAGTCAAGTGGAGAAAACATGAGCTGGAACACAATATGTAGGATGGCCACAGACAGAGTCAAGTGGAGAAAACATGAGCTGGAACACAATATGTAGGATGGCCACAGACAGAGTCAAGTGGAGAAAACATGAGTTGGAACACAATATGTAAGATGGCCACAGACAGAGTCAAGTGGAGAAAACATGAGCTGGAACACAATATGTAGGATGGCCACAGACAGAGTCAAGTGGAGAATGTTTGTTGCTGTCCTTAAAGACAACATCAGATGGGATGGTCACTGACCGATTTGTCCATCATTGACCAAGGATCTAAGATTATAGCTCATATTGCTGGATAAGAACATATATCTGTTTACAATTGCTGCTCCTATCTGCTGAAATCATGTCTCTATATAACATAGTAAGTAGCCTGTTCTTTGCAGAATGTCGCTTTTTACAACAGCCACCTATTTGGATGTTATAAGTTTCTTGGCAAGTCTGCAGTACGATAGGTTACTTTCCGTACATGAAGGAGCATCGTCCGAGAAAAAAAATCCAGTGTCTGCCAAACTGGACACGGTGGGAATTGAGCTCTGTGAGGTGGAATTGTGCAGCCTCCCTAAAAACATATAAAACGTTTCTGCCCTAAAATAACCTACCTTTTGAAGACAGAAGATGTGTTTCAAGAACTATTCTGGAAAGACAGTTTTGCTGGTGATATAATATTATGTGAACTAAGTTAAATGGTCTGTCTCTATTATCTCTGCTCCTGTCCTTCTTATTCATTTTTCATTCTTTACCTATCCTGCATTCTACTGTCATGGTTTGCCTGCAGGGGCCATAGTTATCAACAGTTTAGAAATAATCATCTGTGACACTGTCAGGTTCTGGTTGCTACGAGTTCCAACTGATAACATCCCTAAAGCACTGATGCAGACGGCTGATTTGCAACTGTTCTGTGTACATGTATTCGAGGGAGTGGGAAAATATAATTTGATTTAGACGTACTATGTGGATGAAAATAATAGACCCATTGTCACCTTCTAAGCATGTCACAAAAGATGACTACAGAGAGTGGTTCTTGGGGCTAGCAACCTCCTTCTCTAAATCCTGGTATTCAATCAGGTACGTGTCTGATGTCAGGTAGTCAAATGTTGAGTAAACTCATTTCGCTCTTTTGTCTTGGTGTACCATGTTGGGCCCATGGTCTCCTTCAGGCCATCTCTCCATCTCAGTCTTGGTCGCCTGTTAGTGCGTCTAAAGTTATACAGCCACCACAACGTCACTCTACGTGTCCATCTGTTATCCGGCATGCACAGCACATGGCCAACCCATCTGTATTTTTGGAACAGGCCGACATCTATGATGTCAGTGAAGGAAGTTTGGCGTCTGATCTCTGTAGTGCGGGTTTGGTCTTGAATCGATATCTTCAAAGTTCTTCGCTTGTTTGGCAACGTGGAATCTATCTGCATCAGCTTTCCATAGGTTCCACACCTTGCAGCAATATACCATGGTTGGAGAGGAGGAAAACTAACGTCTAGTCATGGATAGTATACTGATCAGACATGTTAGTCAGGGTCGGCAAAACATACTGAGACCCTCACCTAAGCTTACTAGTAGTCCTCCATGATAATGGGCTGTTTTCATAGCAGCCTGGCTAACGAGGTGAGAGATCGACGTAATCCCTGTAGTATTGAGTGATACGCAGATGAAGCCAAGCATAGCACAGCTGCTTGGAGGACCAAGGTCCACCTTCATCAGCACGCTCGAGATGTGAGGAAAGCTACTGCAACTCGCCCCTTAACGTTTTTTTTAGGGGGCACAAAAGAGTAACCTACTCAATGTTGGCATTCGCAAACAACAACAATGGTTGGAATAACCACACTGTTTAAGGTGTGCGCCCTAGCATTGTCGTTTAGCATATGTTGCTATATGAGGGTTTAATGCAGTTTAAGCTGAGCCAGCCTGTTGTTAATGTTATCTTTCGTGAGATATCCAGATTTATTAAATGGGAGTTCATGATCTCTTGGCCCAAGTAGATATACGAATTTACATTTTCGACGGGGCAATCTCCAAGACGATATTCAAAACTCGAGGTCTCCTGTAAATGGACCAGCTGCAGTTACAATATTATAAGCTTCACATTGAATTTGATGATTGAAGTGTGAGCAGGTGAAGAATTGCAAATATTTAGAAACATACTTTGGATTAAAGGGGCCAGTTGCAGTGGTGGCATATGTTTCACATTGGAACAAAAAAGGTTAATGAATGAATGAGAGGATAACGGTATTTTATTTATACATTTAGTTGATTTAGAATTTAGATATTACAAAATCTACCAAACTCCAAACCTTAAATTTCATCGATGTATCATCGCTCGAAGAATCAACTACGATATTGTCCACCTCATCTTTACCGTGAACTTTAATAGTTCCACCGGCTTTTTTCAAGTATATCATTGACATTATCCTTGAAGGATACAACTTGTATCAACGTTGCTAGCGAATACCAGTGTTTGTCTCAAACTATTTGCGAAACAGATAAACTACATTCTGGCCGCCATTAATTAACTTGCAGTTAGCGTCTCATGGATACACAGTTGCGCCGAGCAAAATGTTTTAAAATGTTTTAAAGTAATTTATTTCTTACATTTTTTCTACGCAGATAAGCATTGTTTGCCAATAACTACCTTATTTAAATCGCGTATACAGGTTTAGGTTAATTACATTTTAAATGCAAATTTTAAATCACTCAAATATGCGGGTCTCTTAGAAACGCTAAGGGAAGTAATAATGTTCTGTTTCCTGTTTATATTGACAATCCTTCCCAAATGACCCGACAAATTGAAAAAAAGCATTCACTTTTTCTCATGTGAGTATTAACTAAGTTGACTGCATTGGCCAAATTGCGAAGGGAAGCTTTCTGTTTCTGGTACAAGAAATAGGTTATACTAGAATAGCAATTTTGTAAATAAATAATGAAGCAAATAAATAAAAAAGGGAAAACTAATAAATCATCATGATGCTCCTTATTACTTCTTCACAATGGGTAGGAAAGAATACAGTTATAAAGCAATGCACCTTTATGAATGTCGTTCAAGGCGACTAAAAGGAGTTGTCCATGGGGCTAGCAACATTATCGCATAAAACAAGTTGCTAGATAAATTAACACTACAAGAGGGGGTCGAAGATGCAACACAGTTAATAATGAGCTGAGTTAATGAGTCAATGACCTATCTATACTCTACAGCTGGCTGCTTGCATCAGGATCAGCGAACCATAGCTGCACAAGACACTACTCCGCCTCCAAGTAGCGGCCCTAGAAACAGGTTGCACTAATATAGTCTGACTAAGAGAATAGGGACCACAGTGTAAAGGCAAAACCCGGTACCCACAAATCTTAATGTGTCAGACCAAAAGCCACAATCGTGCTGTAAACTGAAACACGTCTACTTCAGGACGAACGTCGAAGATTAGAAGAAGAACCTCTGCCCCTATGGTAATTCAATTTAAAAATGCATTCTGAAGTTGAATGCAATGGACTATTAAGGCACAAAACGCAAAACAACGTAATCTATCTTAGTAAGGAAGAAAAAACACTTGCTTTGTTCAAGGATGAGTAAAAAATAACCTTTATATGGTATATTCTGTTAATGAAATAAATATGAAGGTTACTTTTTGATTCGCATTTATTTTATGTTGGTATGGAGCTCACCTAAGAGGTTTGTACCCAATGTTGTTCATTAAAGTATTGCCTTCTTTTCAGAAGACGCAGCCTTTTCAGTCATTAAAATTGTCTTATTGGGTCTTAATATCTTTGTGGTTGTCTCCTTCACGCCTAAAGCGCAACAAAATAGCTGCCGTACAGTGAGCAAAGAACATGCAAGAGTTCATAAAGGGAACAGAAGAAACACCACACAGACTCATTGAAAACGTATCTGAACAGTTTCAACATTGATGTCACCTCCTGGCAGATGCTTGCACAGGACCACTCTGCCATGCACACTACCATCACGTGAGATGTTCATATCACTGAATGGAGCATAATCTCTGAAACGCAGAGAAAGCCTATTGTCTGAAAGCACAAAATGTTCTTCAGCCCAACTATCAAATCCACCCATGTATGTCTCACATGTGTTAGGGGCTGTTGTGTTGGGATAAGACTTTACAGTCATATACGATTATATATCACAAGTCTTAATCTGCTGCCATCTTTACTTGTAATGGGCAACTATTATTAGTATAGCACACAACTGCTCTTTCTCTTGATAGTGAGATTCATATCCATTGTTCCTGATTGTTCTATGAATATTGCTGTTTCTTACTCTTTCTTCTTTCTAAATAAATCTATATTCTCTTTCCTCTTTAAAGATGCGTCTTTGTATTGCTATGTTTTCCATTAAAAAATAGTATTTATTATGGAATTTACATATTGTTTACCAGACCTGGTCTTGTGTTCTTAAAAACAATGGGTTATTAATTGGTTTGTTTGCTTTCTCAATTTCCTGGGAAGCTAAGAGCATTCATGGTCAGGCGAGGCATACTTATCTTCTTCTTCAACGTTTATTGGAGGATGTTTTTATGTTGTGCTGTAGTTTACAGCTAGGCTGTGTTATATGTCTTTCAGCCTGACACATCTAGTTTTAGGAAGCCATTTTTGGTACCAGGTTTGCCTTTCAACTTCGATTCCAATTCTCTTAGTCAGACTACACTAGTGCAGCCTGTTTCCAGGGCCCAAACTTGGAGGCAGAATAGGGTCTGATTCACTGGCCCTGATACAAGCAGCTATGAGCTGCTGGCTGCTGTCAGCTCATTCACTGTGCTACATCTTTAGCTCCAAACATACTGATCTTCTTCTTCTTCTTCTTCTTCATACGCTGTCAGACGTCAACCTTAAACATACTGATCAAAACTACACCTTACGTCCATGATTATGCTCCCTGGAAGCAGACTGTATCAACATAGTCTGATCGAGGTTTGGATTGCTTCTGTAATCCCCATAGTGGTGAACTTTCTGGGGAACTTCACATTACTCTACAGCCAAGAGGACCCAGGTCAACCTTCTCATGTATTTCTTGGGATGTAAGAAGAGCCACTGTAACCCACTACCAAAGAAACAGCATCAAGAGCTAAATTTATTCAAATACGTGTGGCTTCCACAACAACTTCTCAATTTCCTGTACATTTCCCTCTAATGGGCAACAACTTTCCGCCTGGTCACATGTGGTTTCTGTTGTTGTATGAGACTACACATATTACCTGCACGTTTTTTGTTGTTGTTGTATGAGACTACACATACTGAATTCATTACCTGCACGTTTTTTGTTGTTGTTGTATGAGACTTCACATACTGAATTCATTACCTGCACGTTTTGTGTTGTTGTTGTATGAGACTACACATACTGAATTCATTACCTGCACGTTTTGTGTTGTTGTTGTATGAGGCTATATGTATCTGAGTTCATTACCTCTAGGTTTCAGTTGTTGCCTTAGGCTACTCGTATGTGAGACCTTTACCTGCAGGTTTCAGTTGTTGCCTTAGGCTACTCGTATGTGAGACCTTTACCTGCAGGTTTCAGTTGTTGCCTTAGGCTACTCGTATCTGAGACCTTCACCTACAGGTTTCAGTTGTTGTCTTAGGCTACTTGTATCTGAGTTCGTTACCTGTGTAGGTTTCGGTTGTTGCCTTAGGCTACTCGTATCTGAGTTCCTTACATGCTTAGGTTTCAGTTGTTGCCTTAGGCTACTCGTATCTGAGTTCATTACCTGTGTAGGTTTCAGTTGTTGCCTTAGGCAACTCGTATCTGAGTTCATTACCTGTGTAGGTCTCAATTGCTCATCTTACATTCTCGGTGTGTACTGAAGAAGGTGCATCTAAGTTCTACTGCAATGCAATACTTTACAGTAGCTTCACCACTATGGGGAATACAATGCCGATCCCCACCTCGATGGACAGGCTGATGTAACACAACCTGTTCTCATGTGCGTGGCGTGGACAGGGTCTAGATAGGAATGTTGCACCTAACCCTGACACGAGCCTCCGAGCTCACAAATGCATTTTAAGCAGTCCTTTAACATTTATGTGTTTAAAAATACATTTGTTCCGTTAAAAGTTATCTCAATAAATTATTTTAATAACTGTTTTTCTGAATACTGTATATTATATATATATAAAGTTCTCCCACACTTCATCCTCTTCAACCCCCCACCCCCTCCTACAAAAATAATATACACCATATGATATAAGAATAAAAGAAAACTATAGAAACAATATCCCTATATAATATCAGAACAAAAGAAAGCGCTGGAAACAATACCACATATATGATGCGGCAATAAAAGAACGAATTGCTCGTTTTCCCGAGGATTGCAAGAAGAACAAGCCGAACGACACAGGCGACGAAAGTCACAATCAATATTTTGTCGTCTTCTATTTGAAAGAATTTTTATTCAAAGAAGTAACGGCCAACCGAGCAGTTTGAGTATTGATCTCGTGTCGAAGTGCGGCCGACCGAGCAGTTTGAGTATTGATCTCCTGTCTACAAGCGGCCGACCGAGCAGTTTGAGTATTGATATCCTGTCTATGAGCGGCCGACCGAGCAGTTTGAGTATTGATCTCGTGTCGAAGTGCGGCCGACCGAGCAGTTTGAGTATTGATCTCCTGTCTACAAGCGGCCGACCGAGCAGTTTGAGTATTGATCTCCTGTCTACGAGCGGCCGACCGAGCAGTTTGAGTATTGATCTCCTGTCCCGGAGCGGCCGACCGAGCAGTTTGAGTATTGATATCCTGTCCACGAACAGCCGACCGAGCAGTTTGAGGATTGATCTCCTGTCCAAGAGCGGCCGACCGAGCAGTTTGAGTATTGATCTCCTGTCCACGAACGGCCGACCGAGCAGTTTGAGTATTGATATCCTGTCTATGAGCGGCCGACCGAGCAGTTTGAGTATTGATCTCCTGTCCAAGAGCAGCGGACCGAGCAGTTTGAGTATTGATATCCTGTCTATGAGCGGCCGACCGAGCAGTTTGAGTATTGATATCCTGTCCACGAGCGGCCGACCGAGCAGTTTGAGGATTGATCTCCTGTCCAAGAGCGGCCGACCGAGCAGTTTGAGTATTGATCTCCTGTCCACGAACGACCGACCGAGCAGTTTGAGTATTGATCTCCTGTCCACGAACGGCCGACCGAGCAGTTTGAGTATTGATCTCCTGTCCATGAGCGGCCGGCCGAGCAGTTTGAGTATTGATATCCTGTCTATGAGCGGCCGACCGAGCAGTTTGAGTATTGATCTCCTGTCCATGAGCGGCCGACCGAGCAGTTTGAGTATTGATATCCTGTCCATGATCAGCGGACCGAGCAGTTTGAGTATTGATATCCTGTCCACGAGCGGCCGACCGAGCAGTTTGAGTATTGATCTCCTGTCCACGAACGGCCAACCGAGCAGTTTGAGTATTGATATCCTGTCCAAGAGCAGCGGACCGAGCAGTTTGAGTATTGATCTCCTGTCCAAGAGCAGCGGACCGAGCAGTTTGAGTATTGATCTCCTGTCCGCGAGCGGCCGACCGAGCAGTTTGAGTATTGATATCCTGTCCACGAGCGGCCGACCGAGCAGTTTGAGTATTGATATCCTGTCCACGAGCGGCCGACCGAGCAGTTTGAGTATTGATCTCCTGTCCACGAACGGCCGACCGAGCAGTTTGAGTATTGATCTCCTGTCCACGAGCGGCCGACTGAGCAGTTTGAGTATTGATCTCTTGTCCACGAGCGACCGACCGAGCAGTTTGAGTATTGATATCCTGTCCAAGAGCAGCGGACCGAGCAGTTTGAGTATTGATCTCCTGTCCAAGAGCAGCGGACCGAGCAGTTTGAGTATTGATCTCCTGTCCAAGAGCAGCGGACCGAGCAGTTTGAGTATTGATATCCTGTCCGCGAGCGGCCGACCGAGCAGTTTGAGTATTGATATTCTGTCCGTGAGCGGCCGACCGAGCAGTTTGAGTATTGATATCCTGTCCACGAGCGGCCGACCGAGCAGTTTGAGTATTGATCTCCTGTCCACGAACGGCCGACCGAGCAGTTTGAGTATTGATCTCCTGTCCACGAGCGGCCGACTGAGCAGTTTGAGTATTGATCTCTTGTCCACGAGCGACCGACTGAGCAGTTTGAGTATTGATCTCTTGTCCACGAGGCAAGGATATGTTCAGAAACTCGTTAAGACATGAGTAAAATAGAAAAAAACCTTGCTTGTACACTACGCGACGACTGCAGGGACCATCGGCTTGTAGTCCTGAGCCCTGCGCATTCTCCCGGTCGACAACATCTATGAAAAGAAACACGTATGATAGGTTTTTTTTTAAAGTTAATCTACCACGTTTTCAATTTTATTATTTGTTATTTGCAATGAATGTCAACTAAAGCAGCCATTTATGGGATGTGTACTGTTACACTGTCAGGGTCACAATATCCAGTATCTGGAGCTTATCCAGAATGAAGGAATGTCGCTGTTCTTGGATGTACAGTGGATACCTCTATTGTGAAGATACAGTCCTCCTTTTTGCTTCACTGACCTACAATGGCAATGCAATGACAGACTAAATCCATGGTGTCATCAACCTAGATAGTAAATTCACAAAGTGCTGCAATTGAACAGTGGAGTTCGAAGTTGAGCAGCTCCTAACTTTTGATTATGATGCTGTTGTATTTACTGATGAATCGGAGTTGTGTGCTGAGTAATCGTGGTTCGGCTCTCTGCTAGAGAGAGACACACACAGAGGGAGAGAGAGAGAGAGAGAGAGAGAGAGAAATAGATAGAGAGGTAAGATTGCAGTAAAACTGAGTGGTGGATTCATGATGGCAACTTCCAGTATGAGAATGATGATGTCAGCTCTGAAGTGACTATCTGATACGTCTTTAGCAAGGGCAGTCATCATATTGAACTCTCAATGATCACTGCTTCAGACGATACAGCAATGCTGTCTACGACATAAGTGGATAGTGGACAGAGGTCTCAAGTCTTCACGAGCTTGTGTGGATCTACTGTCCTGGACATGATGGGGTTCATGGCAACGAACGAATTGATATCCTCGCCTCAAATGCGCCTATATTTGGAAGGTAGTTTAGGTTAACAAAATTCCTGATTTCACATATACAAGAAACAGTCATTAAGCAACAGCATTGTTATTAATGTGGCAGTGAACAACTGCAACAACTACAGATACCATCCAGAATTGTTCTGCACAGAATCCAGGTCCTGGGAGACAAGGTTTACCCTGAGTCACAGTGCGGCTTTCGTGGGAAAATGTTTACCACAGATATGATATTCTCATTACAACAGTTCGAAAAAAAATGCAGAGAACACGAGCAGCCATTGTTTATCGCCTTCATTTGATCTCAGGGGGGAATTCCCCTTGGTCAGTCATGATGGTCTGTTCAAAGCGCTCAGGAGCATTGCTTGTCCACCGATTTTTCAGAGCATTATCGAGTCGTTCCACACTGACATGTAGAGCACCATCAACTTTGACGGTGAGTCCTCGGAGAAGTTTGCAATCATGTGCGGAGTAAAACAAGGATGTGTACTTACTCTAACCATCTTTGGAATATATTTCTCACTTCTCTTGAAACATGCTTTTCGTGACCAGGACTTTGGTATATTCATTAATTCCCGCACAGATGGGGCCTATTCAATGTCAAAAGGCCGAAAGCCAACACTATAATTAATAGAGTGCTGATCAGAAGCCTGCTAGTTGTGGATGATGCCACAGTTACGGCTCACACAAAGTCACAGTTACGACTCACTCAGAGCCACAGTTACGTATCACTCAGAGCCACAGTTACGTCTCACTCAGAGCCACAGTTACGTATCACTCAGAGCCACAGTTACGTCTCACTCAGAGCCACAGTTACGTCTCACTCAGAGTCACAGTTACGTCTCACTCAGAGCCACAGTTACGTCTCACTCAGAGCCACAGTTACGTCTCACTCAGAGCCACAGTTACGTCTCACTCAGAGCCACAGTTACGACTCACTCAGATGAGGAACTGCGAAGCTTACAGTCTGTATTTTCTTATGCCTGCTGTGAGTTTGGACTAACAATCAGCAAAAATAAAACACAAATTATAGTCCAGGGTGCTAACAAGCCTCCAGTAATCTCCATTGATGATGAGGATCACGAGGTAGTAGATCACTTTACTTATCTAGGATCCTCAGTCAATAATAGAGTATCTCCGGACCAAGAGATCAATATCAGGATATGAAAGGCAGCAACAACAATGAGCAGATTAGCAAAAAGGATCTAGGAGAACAAGAAGCTCATTGTTAAAACAAAAACCCTGTTTCCGCAGCACCTTTCTTTATGACAGTGAGACATGGTCTACCTACGCGCAAAAGGAGAGGCTGCTAAACAGCTATCACATGAGGTGTCTGCGCAGAATCCTGGTGATTGGGTGGCAAGACAAGATCACCAACGCAGAGGTGGGGGAGAGAACAGGCACTGTCATGGTCTTTTCCATGCTTAGTCTTCGAAGGCTCGGATGGCTGGGACACACTCGGAGGATGAAGGATGGTAGAGTAGCAAAACATCTTCTCTATGGGGAATTATCGTTGGGGAAAATGTCTCGCGGCCAGCCATTACTTCGGTACAGTGATGTATGCAAGCGGGATATGAATGATGCGGGCATCGATTTAGAATCCTGGGAGCAGGACACCATGAATAGTGTTGCACGTAGGAGCAGGATTAATCATGGAATGCAGACAAATCAGAGACTGATTGCCGATAAACTAAGGACTCTGGGTTTGAGAAGTCACACTACACCATGCGATGTTGCAAACAGTCTTGATTTTCCTTGCACAAACTGTTGAAAACGTTTCTCTGCTCAGTTTGATCTTACGAGTCACATTCGTTATCGTCATGGACTGTAGTTATATCCCCTTTTTTTCAAAACGCAATTTACTGTCGTCTGACAAGACGGAAAGCGCAATACATGTTATTAAAGAAGATTTGTAAAAGTGAGAACCATACAATGTTTTATGTATTAATTTTGGACATAGTCTCCGTACCCGGCACCACATTTTGTCCAATTGTCCACTAGATTGTGAGTGCTCTCTAAACAAATATTTTGCTGTGGCATTTAAACAATTTTGCACTGTCTTAATTTTTTCCTTGATGTTTTCCTTGGAACCCATCTGCGGCACACTTTCCTATAACCGAGGTCATCGTGGACAATTTTGTGCGAAACGCCATGACATGTTGAAATATACTTCTATTTCATCAATAGTGACTCGTCTGTTGCTACGGACTAGCTGGTTGATCTGCTGTTTCACTGTGTTAGTTGCCAAGCTTGCTGGTCTATCACGTCGCGGTTCATCAATGACGTTTTGTCTTCCGTTTGAAATCTATCTACCTATTCATATACTCTTTTCTTACTCAAACAATAGTCTCCATTCAGAACCTTCATTTTTTCTGTAGATTGCAGAAAGTTTCACACTCTCTGGCCAGAAGAACGAATATCGCGTCATCGTTCTTCCACGATGCGACAGTGGAGATGTGACAGTTCCAGCTGGAGCATGGGCGTTTAGAGCAGGGGAGATTGGCCTGGCGACTTTATGAACAAAGGTTGCCTGAATGCGTGCCAAGGTCACTCATCGGTTCGACACTAGGTCGACAAAGGAAATGAGGGGTTTAGGCGGAAGACTTTGTCTGGTACAGGCGTGGGTGTTTGGATCTGAAGTGGGGGTTCGAAGCTGACCAATGGCGTTCAGAAATGGGCGTAGATGAGGGTGGGGACAGTTTGATTCTGACACGACCAGCTACGACATTTAGAGTGACAGTGATTCGATGATAGTCAACCAATAACAATTAGTTGGGAGTAGTTCCAAATTAGAGTGATGGCTAAGTCAGACAACCAACAGAAGACCGTCGGACAGCCATGTAGTTGCTTGAGACTATAAAATACTCTGCCAGGATGAACTCAGGAGACTGGCAAGGAAGAGGCTGAGAGACTGTCAGGAGTCTGAGAGTGAGTGACTGTACCTTCATACACCTCGAGTTTTGGCCAGTCGCTAAATGTGTTTATGTTTGATACCATGTGAACAGAAAGAAATCTGAATGTGTGTCGTGGGTGTAGAATACTTTGTGAACCGATTATATGTGAATGCACATATTGCCTGATTGAAAGTGATCTGATTATATGTGAATCCACAGATCGACTGAGTACGTGATCACAAGTGAGTACGTGACCCGATTATAATTGACGTGATCTATTTACATATGAATGTATAGATCGTGTGATCCTACGTGAACCGATTGTGTGTGAATGTACAGATCACCTGATTGAAAGTGATCTGATTATATGTGAATGTACAGAACGACTGAGTACGTAATCCGATCGTGAGGACGAGTTTGTGATTGTGTGTTGTGTGTGCAGATAAGGAAGTGCAGCATCAAGAATATGGGTCATGTAGTTTGGGGAAACATCAAAAGCTAGTGCTTAAAAACCTTCTATTGTAGTTATATATATATATATATATATATATATATATATATATATATATATATATATATATATATATTTATATATATATATATATATATATATATATATATATATATATATATATTTATATATAAAAAATGATTATTTAGTTTAGATGTACTTTCCTCTTTTTTGTTGTTGATATTGTATGTAAATATTCATGTTATTAAATCATATTATTTTGTGTTATGGTCTGGATAGTGTTTACTGTATAATTTACTGTCTGAAGTCGTGTCGTGGTGTGGATACATATTGTAACTCTTTAACTTAACGTCTTTATACTGGTTTAGAAGACTCTGCAGAGTCTGTATACAACCAGTTCCTTTAGACAAGTAAACTACTCAGCTAAACCTAGACTCTACCACAGAGCGACCATGTTGTACGCCATATTGCTCGTGAGCATACGGTCCGATCGTCGCAGTCCTTACATGGCGTATTTCTAAAGAGCCATTGTATGAAATGGAATAAGATGTTCCGCTGTATATACTCTTCCATGCACTTTATAATAAAATTGCTGTTACTCAATGACTATTCCTCGTAAAAAGCCCTTTTAGGGCTCCACTGCCCATTTCCTCTCTGAGTTTCTTTAGACTTGTTAATATGTGCCCCTACTGTTTAGAGATTGTTCGTCCTCTGCAAGTTTCACTACATTATCGATGTGTCACTGTAGTCATGGTTCTGAGTAGGCACCATAACGCACATTTTCCCATTCTCTCTCTCTCTCACACTCTCCATATTTATCTTGCTCTCCCAGGCATACAATTCGTCGCGTCGGATCACTTGTTAATCAATACTGTGAATGACGAAGACCTTGCCAGTTCCACTGGCAGGAACAATGATCGATCTGTTAAAACCCCGACATTACTATAGTTTAGAGTAGACCACCGTTGATAAAGAAAATAGCTGAATTGCAATATGCACAAAAGTTATAGCAGTTCTCTCAACAACAATGATTGTACGTACTTGAAATACTTAGAATCCTGGTATTCAAACAGGCATGTTAATGTCTGTTGCCAGGTAGCCGAATGCTTCGGATATACGTAGAAGGTATTTTACAACTTCCTGTGGTTTACTAGGCCTGGGGGGAAAGATACAAATAATTTGGGTAGATTTTCAACTATAATTTTTTGTCCGGCAGCGACCGTTAAATCTACCCTTTTCGATTTCTAACTGCCAAGGTATTTTTAACGTGCTCGACACTGAACACGGGAGTCCGATCTCACTACCCAGATCAGGGGTCCGATCTCACTACCCAGAGATCAGGGGTCCGATCTCACGACCCAGAGATCAGGGGAGTTTTTACCAGAAAATCCATGTGAAAAAATCACGGTTTCCACCGTAATTCCAACCCGCGACCTCCGATACTCGAGGCGGACACCTTACCACTGAGGACACCCCCCCCCCCCCCCCAATTAAAAGTAACTATTTGGAAAAAAACACTGATGCTATTTAGATAAACTAAAACACTCGAAAGGTACATATAAATATAGGAAGCAAGAGAGCTACACAAGTCATCATCATCCATCGTCGGTAATCCGTTTGGTTCCCTTTGGAACTTAGGGCCGCAACAGATGCTCTGAATCCGTTTCTCTTCTGTGCCGTCCCCTTGAGTTCCGTCCACGAGACCCTGATTGAATTGACTTTCTCCTCAGCCGTTCGTCGCCAGGTATTTATAGACCTTCCTACTCGTCTCTTTCTCTGTGGGTTCCAATCCACCTGGTTATACTGTCCGGCTTCCTTCTGACAGTCTATCCTATACATCCTCACTTTCTCTCTCAAATGTTCTGCTCTATTGGTTGTTGCCATGTTCTGTCCTCACAGATCTGTATCTGCCATTACCTCTGGTCATCTAACACGAAGTATGCATCGAAGACACTTGTTAACGAAATCCTGCAGTTTGAATGCGACACTCCTAGTTACACGCAATGCCATCAGGAGATATAGCGGAGCCGACTAGACATTCATGTTAAACAACCTAAATTTATTCCGCATGAAGAATTCTGCCAAGTTCCATATTGGACGAAGAGAGTTTAAAGCAAATCTGGCTTTGGTTATCCTGGGGTCAGCATCTTGGTTTGTCCCTCCGTTGTTATCAATGTCACTTCCTAGATAAATCAAATGTTGCAGGTCTTCAATTATCTGACATTAATCTTGATGGAGTCTCTTTGTTTGTTATTTATTCTCATTTCAATTGGTTTGTTCACACTAATCTGCAATGCCACTTTTTTCCTCTTCACATTTTAATTATGTATATCTATTCTTGTTTGTCCTGCTGCCAATATGACAGCATACACGTATCATTTACGAAATCGAAGTCTTCCATCTGCTTATCAAATGTCCACTGTACTTCTGTTGTTCTACCCTCTGTTGTGTCACATCACACGGTCCATGACCATGAGAGAGATTGATGGAGATGGTAGGTATGCCTGTCTGTCACATAACCCAGTTCATGACCATGAGAGAGATTGATGGAGATAATTGGTATCCCTGTCTGACCCCAGTCTGTCACATCACTCAGTCCATGACCATGAGAGAGATTGATGGAGATAGTATGTATCATAGTCTGACCCTAGTTTGAACTATAAATGGGTCGAACAATTTGCCTTTGTAGATTATTCTACATTTGACCTCTTCATATAAATCTAGTATAATCGTTATAAATTTATGTGGTACTCCATAATGCTTCAATATATTTCAAATTAACTAAAATGTGGAGGATTTTAATTATTTCAGCAGCATTTGAGAGCGAGAAAGAATTAATGGAAGAAATGGCTCCTTCATTTTCGTTAACAAAAAAACAGATTGTTGTTACAGTTTAAAGAGGCTGACATCTCAAACTCTATCGACTTTGTCCATAATTCCCATCCATCAATACGCTTCACTTCTAGTATACCTCTTTCATCAGTCAACTTTCTTGACATCACTGCCCTCTTTGTCTCTCCAGTACAATTAGCGCACATAACATGATATCTCCTTTACACTTCTTCTCACCCTAAATCTTGCCGCGACTTCCGTTTTCTCAGCTGCTACATCTTCGTCGTCTGTGACAGGAAGACATAATATTTTCTCTATAAGGCCTACGAGATGCTTGATATTTTCCCTAAGCGTTTCTATCTTAAAGCTATTCTTACTCCCGCCCTTTAGCGTGTCATCCATATCACTTCTACCGACGTCCTCACTCCTTCTCACTGTTCTTCTTCTTCTTCTTTTTCTTCGTCGTTCTCAATCTCCCACTACCAAACCCTGAAAGGGTAAGTAGCAGAATGTAGTCCAGAGAACGGAATGCGTTGTGTCGTAGTTTACAGCTTGGCTGTGATATTTGCACCTTTCGGTCCAACACTCCGACTTCAGCAAGCATTTTTTTAGTACCGGGTTAGCATTCCCTCTTCGATCCCTTCTCCTTAGCCAGTCTGCCCTGCTGCAGCCGGTTATCCAGGATCACCGCGTGGAGGTGTATAAGTGTCTTGGCAGCTATGGTTCGCTGGCCCTGACGCTAGCAGTCAGCAATGGGTCGCTGACCACTGCAGCTCACACGCTGCTCAGCATCTTGATCCCCTTCCCACTGTTCCAAATCTGACCGCGTGAAACTGGTTCTTACTTCTCACGACCACACATCCTCTGTCCGTGGTAGGTTGATTGTTCCGCCATCTCCTTATCCTTCTTACATAACCTTCTACAAGGGTGGTATTTCCGGACACACCTTTCTGGTGGCCTACAGACGTGATATAAATTTGCGTGACCTGTTAGAAGCCGACTCAAAACTCACATAATGGTCCACAGCGACACATTGCCTTGCAAAAATAATCTTAGTTGCATAACGTGTTTCTATGTTATCCAGGCGCGTTCTGTGGCCTTCTCACAGTCCCTTTTCTTTACATAATAGAAGAGTTCAACTGCAAGTCACATAACTCTATCTACAATATTATTTGTAACCGCCACAACAAGAAATACACGAGGGAGACTGTTTGAACTTTGTACGGGTTTCCGTCAATATATCAATGACGTTCCAATAACGCCTGTTCTCCTGTCGCCATTCACTTTATTGGCTATGCTGGCTACAAGGGCAAGGTAGACATCAGCCACTGGCATTGTATCCTGTTCCTTCGATGATTGACATTGGTTTTGAGCTAGAGATTTTTTTCCTTTTATTTTTTACAAGTCTCCTTGATATCTTTGAATGTGTGTCTCTTGATATTTGTTTTCTGTGGTGTTTGTGTGTGATTTGTTCGTGTTTTCGTCTGTTATTGATTGTGTGTAATAAAGAGAACAATTTCTTGTTGTGTTCACTCAATTTCACAACTGGTATACCATGACTCACGTTCCTGACACATTCAGGTATGACGCCGAACTTGAACCGCTAGTTTTACAGCACGTCTTATTCAATCTAGTGAATTTTTTTTTCATTCGATTTTGGTTTCTGACGAAGACCTTGTGGCCGGTACGTAGGTATCGTTTTGTTTTTGTCATAGTGCGGTAACTAAGCTATTATGTATAAATGTTATTATCAACTTCTGACCGCCAGTACTGGAGCAGCTTAACGACTTTCCCCCACCATTGCTATGGTCCACTAGGCCTAAGGAGAGTAGTTTCTTATATGAGAATATTACGAATATCGACATTGGTCGTTTTATTTGTTATTGCTTTATTATAGTTTATGACCTTCTGGCATAGTAATCAAACACGCTTCAGCAATCAATCAGAACAGGTCACCAGTACAGCAAGTGCAAACTGCACCTGATATTACCTTGATTGTGTCACATTGCTAAAGCAATTAATACAGGTGGGCCTCGATTTACACTGGAGAATGCTCAATCATCCCGTTGTTGTTGGTTGAGACTGGATAATGAATCTAGGAAGAATTTTACTATATTTAAAAAAGGAAGGTTAATTCAAAACGAAAATTAAATTATTTGAGGTCAATTAAATTATTTTTATATATAATTTTTTTAGGAAGGTTATAATTATGAGATATAAATAATATTAATAGATACAATCAAAGCGTAATGTACATGCGAGAAGCAACATTATCCGAAAATTGACTGGCACAACATGGGGTGCTCAGCCATCAATCTTACGCACATCAGCGATTGCCTTGTGCCTTTCCGCAGCAGTATATGCAGCCCCAGTCTGGAAAAACTCGCCCATGCAAAACAAGTTGATACAATAGTGAACGAAATGGGCAGGATAGTGTCGGTGTGCCTTAAACCCAACCCCACAAACAAAATATATCCCTTAATTTGCATTGCACCACCTGATATAAGAAGAGGTGTAGCTGTGGAAATCGAACGAGGGAAACAGGAAAACGACCGTAGACACCCGATGTTTGGCCATCAGGAACAAGCCACAAGACTTAAATCAAGACACAGTTTCTTAAAATCGACAGGGACCATCCAGACAAGCCCGGAAGATCGACGCAACGAGAGGTGGCGCGAAACAATGCAGGATCCATGGATAGAGCTCAAGGAAGAGGCTGCGCCTGAACACCACCTGCCCTATGCTGTATGGAAGGCAATGAACAGACTTCGAACTGGTGTGTCAAGATGCAGAGTGAACGTGAAGAAATGGCGATACTCAGATGTCAACACATGTGATTGCTGCGCAGTTCAGGACCAAGATCATCTGATGTCCTGCCCCAACCTCCCTGAAACCTGTGACATGAACGACATGATGGAGGCGAACGACAGGGCAGTTCGAGTTGCTGAATACTGGACGGATGCCGTGTGTCATGGTGTTTGGGCACGAAAAGTAAGTAATAGATAAAATATAACTAATCCGAAAAAAATGCCATCACGTAGATCCATCTTTGGAGTAAGTTGTCAATGTGTGGCTCTATTATTGATGTTCTGGGACAGTTGTATTAATGGAGTTGGTCTGACGAAGGCTTGACCACTTCAACCGTTAGAGATTTGCGGCTTAAAAAAACAAACATGTGCACTACTAGTCTAGGGAGGCATGGATTTGCAATCTATTAAAATTAATAAAGTATTAATGGCTACATGGTATTACAGTATTACAATATGGAGAACAGCTCACAACACGTGAAAATAGCGGACGTTGGGAAATCAGATCAGGTCAGGTCATCCCGTAACCGGTGAGGTGGGTGGTTGGGGCACACATGAAGACATCATCACAACACCACGCCACCCTTCTTGTCAGCGGCCGCTGCCTGTGCCTCTTCTGGTCGGAGATTGGTCCAATCTTTTATGTTGTCCTACCACCTCTTTTTTTGGGACGGCCTCTTCGTCGTCTGCCTTGCACCTTTCCGTGACGTATTTGCAAGACCATTTGATCTCGATATGTGACTGTACTAAGCGAGTTTCCTTCTTTTGACAGTTGCCAAGAGGTCTTCAAAAGGCCCTATTGCTGTTGTAATTCTATCTAGTATTTCCTCATTTGTAACTCGATCTTTGTACGTGACGTTTAAAAGTCTTCTGAAACATCTCATTTCCAAATCCTGTATCCTTCGCTGAAGGTCAGCTGTAACTTTCCATGTCTCACAAGCATAGAGGAATATTGACAGGACCAGCTGAACAAATACGCTCTATTATTTAGGGGGTACGAGCTTTATTGCGTTTCTTCTCGTTTTTTGTGTTGTTTTCTTGCTAATTTTGGATGTTGTGTAGAACAAAAGGTCTTAATACGATTCCTAACGTTATTACCCTGTCTGCATACACAAACAGTGTATATTTAAGTACAAGACAACAAATCAATATCTTTCAGGTAGACAACAGTAGAATGTCGTCGTGGACAACCTGTTTGTAACAGTGAGTGACGCAGACGATATAATGGCAGAGTTGACCCTAACTAGAAACCCACATTACCAAGTCCGAGGACTGCCGGTAAGGATTTGATGTTAAATGTTTATTTGCTGGTTCTGTTCTCCCTGCACATTTTGTTGGTGTCATTGATGTACATGTTGGTCTTGTCTGTACTGTCGTTGATGTAGATGTTGGTCTTGTCTGTACTGTCGTTGATGTAGATGTTGGTCTTGTTTGTACTTTCATCGATGTACATGTTGATCATGTTCGTACTGTCATTGATGTACATGTTGATCATGTTCGTACTGTCATTGATGTACATGTTGATCATGTTCGTACTGTCATTGATGTACATGTTGGTCTGTTCATACTGTCATTGATGTACATGTTGATCATGTTCGTACTGTCATTGATGTACATGTTGATCATGTTCGTACTGTCATAGATGTACATGTTGATCATGTTCGTACTGTCATAGATGTACATGTTGGTCTGTTCGTACTGTCATTGATGTACATGTTGATCATGTTCGTACTGTCATTGATGTACATGTTGATCATGTTCGTACTGTCATTGATGTACATGCTGGTCTTGTTCGTACTGTCATTGATGTACATGTTGATCATGTTCGTACTGTCATTGATGTACATGCTGGTCTTGTTCGTACTGTCATTGATGTACATGTTGATCATGTTCGTACTGTCATTGATGTACATGCTGGTCTTGTTCGTACTGTCATAGATGTACATGTTGATCATGTTCGTACTGTCATTGATGTACATGTTGGTCTGTTCATACTGTCATTGATGTACATGTTGATCATGTTCGTACTGTCATAGATGTACATGCTGGTCTTGTTCGTACTGTCATTGATGTACATGTTGGTCTGTACATACTGTGGACGTTATTGGTGTTCTGTACATTTCTTTGTTGTGCTCCTCCTGTTTATACCAGGTTTTCAAGATCGTTGTGTAATTGAGCCCTAGTGTTCCGCGAATCTTTTCTAGTGGTTATGTGAGAGATCATAATTGAATAAAGTTATGGGGGACGGCGTGGGCTAGTGGCTAAGTGACACGGCTCACAACCCGAAGGTGCTGGGTTCACTCCCCAATCACAGCACCTGTTGTTACCCGGAGTAAGCAAACCCTTAGAAAATGCAGGAGGAAGCAGACCCTTACATAAAATACATGCCCAAGTAGGATGCACTGGACCGACAGGCGCAAAATAAAAACACAGTGTAACGCACACCGCCTTGGGGAATATAGAAATACGGCGAACGATAAAAAATAAATAAAAAATAAAGCTATTATGGAAGCCATTCGTACTGACTTAATTTTAAATCGTAAGATTTAATTTTTTTCTGCCGTGTTTGTGTGATGTATATGTTTCGCATTCATACGTTTCCACTGGGAAGATGTAAGGCATCATAATTTTTGGTTTTGTTCGTGTTCTGTTATACGTTTCTTCTTTATTTAACCTCATCATTGTCTATTCTCCTACTTATTTCCTTTTAGCAGTCTCCATTTTTACAAATAATGGAACCGACATATTAGAAACGTCTAACGTTTTCGATTTCTTCCTTCTCTAGAGTAACTTAAAGTCTGTTTTTTTCTTTTGTTGCTTTGTTTTGTCGGTGATCATTATCTTGGTTTTTACCGATGTTCAGGTAGAGATGTTGTTCTCGCTCTGTTGTTTATCAGACAGGGACACCTGTTCTAGTCAATCGACGCTCTGTTGTTTATCAGAGACACCTGTTCTAGTCCATCGACGCTCTGTTGTTTATCAGAGACACCTGTTCTAGTCCATCGACGCTCTGTTGTTTATCAGACAGGGACACCTGTTCTAGTCCATCGACGCTCTGTTGTTTATCAGAGACACCTGTTCTAGTCCATCGACGCTCTGTTGTTTATCAGAGACACCTGTTCTAGTCCATCGACGCTCTGTTGTTTATCAGACAGGGACACCTGTTCTAGTCCATCGACGCTCTGTTGTTTATCAGACAGGGACACCTGTTCTAGTCCATCGACGCTCTGTTGTTTATCAGAGACACCTGTTCTAGTCCATCGACGCTCTGTTGTTTATCAGAGACACCTGTTCTAGTCCATCGGCGCTCTGTTGTTTATCAGACAGGGACACCTGTTCTAGTCCATCGATGCTCTGTTGTTTATCAGACAGGGACACCTGTTCTAGTCCATCGATGCTCTGTTGTTTATCAGAGACACCTGTTCTAGTCCATCGATGCTCTGTTGTTTATCAGAGACACCTGTTCTAGTCCATCGACGCTCTGTTGTTTATCAGAGACACCTGTTCTAGTCCATCGATGCTCTGTTGTTTATCAGGGACACCTGTTCTAGTCCATCGACGCTCTGTTGTTTATCAGAGACACCTGTTCTAGTCCATCGATGCTCTGTTGTTTATCAGAGACACCTGTTCTAGTCCATCGATGCTCTGTTGTTTATCAGGGACACCTGTTCTAGTCCATCGACGCTCTGTTGTTTATCAGACAGGGACACCTGTTCTAGTCCATCGACGCTCTGTTGTTTATCAGAGACACCTGTTCTAGTCCATCGATGCTCTGTTCTTTATCAGACAGGGACACCTGTTCTAGCCCATAGATGCTCTGTTGTTTATCAGGGACACCTGTTCTAGTCCATCGACGCTCTGTTGTTTATCAGACAGGGACACCTGTTCTAGTCCATCGACGCTCTGTTGTTTATCAGACAAGGACACCTGTTCTAGTCCATCGATGCTCTGTTGTTTATCAGACAGGGACACCTGTTCTAGTCCATCGACGCTCTGTTGTTTATCAGAGACACCTGTTCTAGTCCATCGATGCTCTGTTGTTTATCAGACAGGGACACCTGTTCTAGTCCATCGATGCTCTGTTGTTTATCAGGGACACCTGTTCTAGTCCATCGACGCTCTGTTGTTTATCAGGGACACCTGTTCTAGTCCATCGATGCTCTGTTGTTTATCAGAGACACCTGTTCTAGTCCATCGACGCTCTGTTGTTTATCAGACAGGGACACCTGTTCTAGTCCATCGACGCTCTGTTGTTTATCAGGGACACCTGTTCTAGTCCATCGACGCTCTGTTGTTTATCAGACAGGGACACCTGTTCTAGTCCATCGACGCTCTGTTGTTTATCAGACAGGGACACCTGTTCTAGTCCATCGATGCTCTGTTGTTTATCAGAGACACCTGTTCTAGTCCATCGATGCTCTGTTGTTTATCAGAGACACCTGTTCTAGTCCATCGATGCTCTGTTGTTTATCAGAAACACCTGTTCTAGTCCATCGACGCTCTGTTGTTTATCAGACAGGGACACCTGTTCTAGTCCATCGATGCTCTGTTGTTTATCAGAGACACCTGTTCTAGTCCATCGATGCTCTGTTGTTTATCAGAGACACCTGTTCTAGTCCATCGACGCTCTGTTGTTTATCAGACAGAGACACCTGTTCTAGTCCATCGATGCTCTGTTGTTTATCAGAGACACCTGTTCTAGTCCATCGATGCTCTGTTGTTTATCAGAGACACCTGTTCTAGTCCATCGATGCTCTGTTGTTTATCAGACAGGGACACCTGTTCTAGTCCATCGACGCTCTGTTGTTTATCAGAGACACCTGTTCTAGTCCATCGATGCTCTGTTGTTTATCAGAGACACCTGTTCTAGTCCATCGACGCTCTGTTGTTTATCAGACAGGGACACCTGTTCTAGTCCATCGACGCTCTGTTGTTTATCAGAGACACCTGTTCTAGTCCATCGACGCTCTGTTGTTTATCAGGGACACCTGTTCTAGTCCATCGACGCTCTGTTGTTTATCAGAGACACCTGTTCTAGTCCATCGACGCTCTGTTGTTTATCAGACAGGGACACCTGTTCTAGTCCATCGATGCTCTGTTGTTTATCAGAGACACCTGTTCTAGTCCATCGATGCTCTGTTGTTTATCAGAGACACCTGTTCTAGTCCATCGATGCTCTGTTGTTTATCAGAGACACCTGTTCTAGTCCATCGACGCTCTGTTGTTTATCAGACAGAGACACCTGTTCTAGTCCATCGATGCTCTGTTGTTTATCAGAGACACCTGTTCTAGTCCATCGATGCTCTGTTGTTTATCAGAGACACCTGTTCTAGTCCATCGATGCTCTGTTGTTTATCAGACAGGGACACCTGTTCTAGTCCATCGACGCTCTGTTGTTTATCAGAGACACTTGTTCTAGTCCATCGATGCTCTGTTGTTTATCAGAGACACCTGTTCTAGTCCATCGACGCTCTGTTGTTTATCAGACAGGGACACCTGTTCTAGTCCATCGACGCTCTGTTGTTTATCAGAGACACCTGTTCTAGTCCATCGACGCTCTGTTGTTTATCAGGGACACCTGTTCTAGTCCATCGACGCTCTGTTGTTTATCAGAGACACCTGTTCTAGTCCATCGACGCTCTGTTGTTTATCAGACAGGGACACCTGTTCTAGTCCATCGATGCTCTGTTGTTTATCAGACTGCGACACCTGTTCTAGTCCATCGACGCTCTGTTGTTTATCAGAGACACCTGTTCTAGTCCATCGACGCTCTGTTGTTTATCAGACAGGGACACCTGTTCTAGTCCATCGACGCTCTGTTGTTTATCAGACAGGGACACCTGTTCTAGTCCATCGATGCTCTGTTGTTTATCAGAGACACCTGTTCTAGTCCATCGATGCTCTGTTGTTTATCAGAGACACCTGTTCTAGTCCATCGATGCTCTGTTGTTTATCAGAGACACCTGTTCTAGTCCATCGATGCTCTGAAAGAGTATATTATTTGCATATGGGTTCTCGATGTTGTACCTTGCACGTATACATTTTAAAAAATCAATCACCTGAGCATAGCCAATTACTATTATATGAATCTATAGCTTGCTCATTCATCACTAATTGACCTGCCGTTCCAGACGACGACATGTAGGTCCAACGCCGCATTTGGTTTACACTAGCCGACTAACCGTGGCAATCAGCAACGTGCGGAATTTTTGTTTGTTTCTTAAGCGTTTGCCTCACTAGTTTCTACTGGCGGAGTCGCGCCCATTCCACCCCAGACCTTAGTCCTTTGGGCGATATCAGGACGCATAAACCAATGCTTGGATGGATGTGTGCGTCTGTATGTACCTATGCTAGGTTTGTGCGCCCTCAGAAGCTAGCCTAACCAAAGTGCAATGGAAGGGCCTCACCATGACGGCGCGTGGAAAGTTGTGCAAGAGTGTGACTGTGGGATAGAGTCAAATAAAAAAGAGTGAAGTGAGGAGAGAAGAGAGTAAGCCAGCGAGAACGTGCGGGACATACTGACATCCAACAGATACATGATCATAAAGTCGGATCCACTGAGCCGACACACGCGAAGTAAAAACACTGCAGAGAAATGGAGAAATCAGGCGAACTCGAAAAAAAATGTATTTACAATTGGAATGGTGGGATATTATGTACTCGTCACTACATCATGGCGCATTAACATGGACACTGACAAACAAGTTGGAAAATAGCATCGAGGCCTTCGAAATGTTGGTATATAAAATGTCGCATTTTTTTTTTGGAATGAAAAGAAAACAAAACTGGTGGTATTGAAAACGACGGGAGTGTAAAGAAAATGAATGATCGAAATCAAGGTTAGACAGTTAAAGATATTTTGGTCATGTAACAAGACATACCTCCTTGTTGAAGACCACACTAGAGGATAGGGTGGAAGACAGTTGTCTGTGTGGCAGACAACGTTATAATTGGGTGAATAACATCAGGAGGTAGACTGGAACAAGTCTGTCAGATTGCAATATTACGGCAAGAGATAGAGTACACTTGAGAGCCATTGCAGTCTACCTGTAATGCAGAGATGGCACTTGAACTGAATCAGCTTTTAAGGGATCTTGAATTCATTTATTTACGTACGGTTTCTTGTATGTACACACATGTCCAGGTACACATTTACAGCTGGGTCGAGTGAAGCATGTCGATTACGGGGATCGAACTCGTTACCTTTGACATGAGATGCGAATTATCCACCACGCTGATACTTTGTCAACACGTGTTGTTGTAGGATTTATATTATGCTGTCGTTTCTTCTGCTATTTAGTCTTCCTTGTGTCATGTTTACCAGGTAGTCTAATGGTATAGACTGACAATGGTATTTTATCAGGTAATCTGATGTCATATACTGACAATGTCATTTTATCAGGTAATCTGATGGCATATACTGACAATGGCATTTTATCAGGTAATCTGATGGTATAGAATGTCAGTAGTATTTTCTCAGGTAGTATGGTATGGGGCAGTTCATCAGACACAATTCTCATATGATTGCAGATATGTCGTATTATCTGTCATGTTAAGTATCCTACGTAGAAAGTAGAATTATTAATATTTATAAAACCATAATTTTATATTCTGTCACACGGTGAAATTGACGACTGTTCTCATGTGAAATTGACGACTGTTCTCAAATGAAATTGACGACTGTTCTCAGATTAAATTGACGATTGTTCTCTTGTGAAATTGACGACTGTTCTCTTGTGAAATTGACGACTTTTCTCAGACATTTTATTCAAAACGTTGTAGAATTCCTCTCGTGCGCTTTAAACAATGGACATAGTAGCAAGGACGTGTTAGTCAAACTGTATAAAGCATTAGTTAGACCTAGATTGGAGTTATGTGTGCAGGTGTGGAGTCCTTATCATAGAGGGGATATAAACATGCTGGAAAGGATACAAAAAAAGAGCGACAAAGCTGATAGTGGGATTCAAGAATTACAGTCATGAGGAAAGATTCAGAAAAACCGGCCTACGGTGTCTAGAAGAGAGAAGAATTCGAGGTGACTTATTACAGGTTTATAAGATGATCAGATGAATGGATAAATTAGACTGTAACAATTTTTTTTCAAAATACAGCCACCTACAAGAACAAGAGGGCATAGCTACAAATTAACTAAAGAGAGGTCCAGATTAGATATTATGAAATATTTTTTTAGTCAGAGAGTGGTGAATGCTTGGAATTCATTGCCACGGGAGGTAGTGAAGGCAGGGATAGTTAATGCATTTAAGAATAAATTGAATGCGCATAGCTTTTAGAGCAAGGTAATGTAAATGAAACTGGTTGTATACAAACTCTGCAGAGTCTTCTAAACCAGTATAAAGACGTTAAGTTAAGTTAAGTTTTCTAGAACGCCTACTTTATTGAACACAATGCCATTTTAAATTTTGTGTTGTATTTGTAATAAATTATCGTATTAATTGCAGCGTTAAAAATCTCGAAATGCTTTCTGAAACCATTGACACTCACATACAAATTGTCGTAGCGACCACCAATAGTAAATTCAGGTTCAATACTTCCGATAATACTGATTAGGATCTTTGGCGTGTTACATATGATATACACAAGAGATATCAGCGTGACCTGCTGTACAACACGAAGCTCCTTACCTACGAGTTTGTCTGAGGAAATAACCGAAGATATGTTCGTCTTTTTCTTTTTTCTACCTTTGTTATCACACAACGCCTCATTGATTCGCACTGAAGATTGCCTGAATCTGGATGCAGCACGAAGGCTGTTGGTCATAATCAGGATACACACTATTATGATGACTTGTGTTGATACAGGCAAAATCGTATCTATGACGACTAGTACGATGTCCTTGATGGCCTCTCTGTTGGAAGACGTCCACAAACTTGGCCTAGAAATGTTGGTCTTCTTGTCTTGCCTGTCCATCATCCCCATGTGAGCAAGAACTGGTGTATAAATAGCCACAGAAAAAATGGCAAATGCAATAATGAAGGCAACAGTTCTTTCTCGAGTAAAAGAGTTCTTAAAATTAAGAGGTTTCGCGACACACATACAGCGAGCAAGTGCTAGAAAGGTTGTAGTCAGAACATTAGTTACGTTAATAAGAATCAAAATATTTCCTAAAAATATAAATATGCCATATGGTTGTAGTGGAAACCGCTTCAATGACGTCATCTCAATAAAGTTAAAGGATGCAGAGATCCCAAAACAAAATGATGTTACCAGATAGATCAGATCGAAAAAGGACAAGGCTAGAAAAGACACCGTGACACCGTCAGCGAGTCCCATAGCAACAAATGTGACGATGTTAATGATGTTCGAAACTATACCGATAAATGAGAAGATTGTCCACGCGACTGCACCAGAGGCCAGAATAACACTGTACTGGTAATCTGTAACTAGACCAGACAAGGTGGGAGTTCGATATGTGATGTTACTGTTTCCAATCATTGCGACTGTGTACTGATTTGAAAGGTGTGATAACGTGATGGACTCTAGTGATCTCAAGGTAAGGTGTCCGCCTCGGGTGCCAGAGGTCGCGGGTTCGAAACACCGGAATTTTTTTCACGTGGATCTTCTGGTAAAAATTCCCTTCATCTCTGGGTCTGGACTCATCGGACTCCCGTGTTCAGTTCGAGCACGTTAAAAATTCCTTGGCAGTTGGAAATCGAAAAGAGTAAGCTTAACGGCCGCTGCCCGGACACAATTTAAATTAAAAATCTACCTAAGTTATTTGCACATTTTCCCAGGTGATTGTTAAGAGCGGCTATAGATGGTGCCTAACTGGCTGCGGGTCTACTTAGCTCTAGTGTTTGATTCTATTAAGATAGACTCGCACATCATTAAAAAAAAACAACACACACTCTAAGAAACTGGTTGTATACAGACGCCGTAGAGTCTTCTAAACCAGGACAAAGACGTTAAGTTAAGTTATTTGTTCTCCAACTCCCCGTATCGTCGGTTTAACTTGTCTGGTATAGTTGTGCAAGTTTCTGGAGAATGTACTTGCGTCTTAATTCATCCTAAACAAAAGAAATATATATTTTTAGCACCGGATTTGAGGTACTGACGTTACATAATAGTCCAATTTAAAACGAGAATAGACGAGAATTTCTCCTTCCGTTTACTTCTGTTGTCTTAGCTTTGAATTTCTTTAATCTCTCAACGTTGGTCTATGATAAGTTTATACAGCATGGTTGTATACAGACTCTGCAGGGTCTTCTAGACCAGTATAAAGACGTTAAGTTAAGTTAAGTTAAGCAGCAAGGCATGTATCTTACTGTCAGACGATGTACTAACCCTAACCCCTCACCAAACTGAATATAGCCATTTTTCTGCACTTCCTTCTTTATCCAAGTCTTTACTTATTTATTTAAAATAAAATTATATCGACCTGTCCTCCTCTTAACCCAAAATTGAATTGTCCCGTTACAATTATCAACTGTCAAATACGTACGATGGAAGCCCTGAGAACTCTGGGCTGAATTAAGACGTACGTACCCTTGTGGCAACCACATTTAGCCAACATTAAACCCAAACACCTTCTACATTTTTTTTTAAAGAAGAGGATAAAAAGGGGTCATTACCGTGTGAGTTTAGTATTGTTTTGCCCCGTGGCATGATATGTTTTGTACTCTTACATAAATTAAATTGTGCGAAACTGTAAGTAAATGGATGCCATCAACATAAATATACTAACTGGAAATACATACAAACAAGTGACGTTCGCAAATAGCATTTAAAACTAATTTTTGTATAGTTATTGTGCAATTCGTAGGGTAATTTGTGAAGCTATCTACTTAATTGTCGTCTCAAGCATGTACGATCATTCATTGTTGTCTGATAATTGTCTTTAGTTAGCCAATAATGTGATAAACGTGAACTGTCGCTGCAGTTAAATTGTGATAACATGTGACTTACTATTTGGGCGGAGAATGGTTGGAGATTTATAACTGCCTTCTCTAGCCTCGAGATAAACAAGCAAAATTCTGTTCAAACTACTCGGCTGAGGAACAGGCACTAATTATTGCTGCAGAAATGATTAGCAACACAACAAGCCGATGTCAGCTCAGATTGTATTCCTTACAGATGCAACGTCAGTTCTGCAAGCCCTCAAAAATGATAAACTGCCAGAGCTTAAGAAAGCCTTGGGCGAACTAAAAGCCGAAAGAAGGGTAGTGCAGCTGTGCATACCATCACACTGTGGCATACCAGGAAATGAGACAGCAGACATGTGGGCAAAGGAGGGAGCAACACAAGAATAAAACGAACAAACAATCATCTTCCTAGAAAAGAAGACACTTATCCAAGCAAAAAGGACAGTTGACCAAACGAAAGACAACTATCACTATCTTGATCGAGCAGAACAAGTGATCCAGTTCCTCTTGAGAATGGGACATAACAGATTGAATATACATTTGCACCGGCTAAAATTGGCTCCATCGTCAATGTGTATGTGTGGGCAGGCAGCACAGACATCCGAACATATTCTGCAAGACTGTTATAAGCTTAACCAATTTGCCCACTGATAATTGGCCCACATAGATGAATATCCACACAAAACTGTTTGGAAGCCCCGAAGAACTCTCCACTACGGCAGCCTTTATTCAGAGAACTGGGCCTCACGTGAAGATGTAACAGGAAAAATCATGGCGAACGAGAAGAAGAAGAAGCAGAAGAAGACTATCTAGAATGGCTACAGCCCTAGACAATACTGTTCTTCAAAAACCGTATGTATCAAACGACAGCGAAATTATCGATATCCTATTGATCGGTCAGCCACGCAGATCGAATATATGTGAGACTGCATTCAAACTCAATTTCAACACTAGATGGAACACAATCATGATTACAATTATTGTGTATGTGAAAACACTACCGAACGAAACGTCGAAACGGATGTGACCCTACGATGCTGTTCTACGGTAAAATTATATTTTAACGTTGTTGGTATTGCAGTCACAAACACAAAGTAGTGTTGCCGTCAATTTATCCGCAGTGGATGGTGTGGGCTAGTGGTTAAGTGACACGGCTCACAACCCGAAGGTACAACCACATCACTGACCGTTACCCTGACAGTGAGGGACACCCGGATGAAGCTAAACATAGCACAACCTCCTGGAGGAATCCGGGTCACCTTCATCAGCACGCTCGGGATGTAATAATAACTACTGCAACCCGCCACTTAACGTCATATTCAGGGCACACACAAGAGTAAACTTATTCATTGTGGGCATTCATAACAAAAATATGTCTGTCACATACTTCATACTGGATTGCCACATGTAATATCAGGCACAGGTGTTCGGTCAATACAATAACAACGAGTACACCCGGACATTAATTAAAGTGAGCAAATGTCTATGTTGAAGACATACCTTAATTAGGAGAAATGTCTATGTATAAGACATGCCATCGTAAGGAAAAAATCCAACATAACTAGATATACGATGGATAGACAACCAAAGAAAAAGAAAACAGAGGAGAGACTAACGAATATGGACAAAGAACGGTTCAAGACGAATCTTAGACAAATAAATCTCATTTGTTGAAGCGTTTTACTTGTACGTACGATCCAAAAATAGAAATAATTGTAGGGGACAGTTGTAGCTCCATGTTCTTACGTAGAAACTGTACTGTAATACTCTATAATCTTGGTGTTATTGGATGCAAAAGTGGATGCAGGTGGCGACAAGATTATTTTGATTCAAGAATCAACACCAGAGTGATACGATGTTTCTGGGCGAGTGATAGTCATGGAGGGTTTGATGTTTTGGATAGCGAAAGTCTGTGCCTCGTGCGATACTTGGGGAAACCACGTTGTGGAAACAAGTGTAGCAGTGTTTGTTTTCTCTCTCATTATCTTACGTGTAAAGAAAGATCATTATTCATTTTGTTTAACTAGTATAATATTAATGAAGTGTAACATTATTAGGGTTCAATGTGTTGCGATGTTTTTTTAAAAATCAATAATTCAACTTTGAATTAGTTGGATTACAATTTTTATAATTTTGCTTCTGGAATATCCACTTTCTATACTGTTTACATATACAATCTTACAATACCATAATAATTATATTAGGCTAGTTATATTATGCAATAAGATCACAAACGTATTATATATATATAAAATTCCATTAAAATAACAAACTACAATACATTTAATATTAAGGGCTATTTGCGGATTTTAATCCCAGACTCTCCAGCGAGACATCGAATAGCTCTATCCACTCTGGGAAGAGATCTCTCCTGAACAATAATTCAGCATACTGCCACTAAAAGCGGCAGGTCATGAGCATCTGTTAAGTGCGTCCACGTCTTTAAACTGCACTGATTCCTTGTACTAGACCACATCTTGTTTATGAGGTGGGATGGCCAGTTCCATTCCTCGCTATCTTTCCTTCCCTAAGAGCAAACCAGGTACCCATTTACAGTTGGGTCGACTGTAGCGTACCCAAAGCGAGAGTCGAATCTGATAACTCTATCACTAGGCTAATTAGAAGTTTGTATTTGAATAGAAGAATGATCAAATGCTAAGTAAACTCAAAACTTCGATATGGTGTGCAGACTTGGACAATGCGCTAGCAGTTAGAAGATA
The DNA here is from genome assembly GCA_036924085.1 of Ariolimax columbianus. NCBI lineage: Eukaryota > Metazoa > Mollusca > Gastropoda > Stylommatophora > Arionidae > Ariolimax > Ariolimax columbianus. Next base: position 69,447,422 of record JAVGWX010000011.1, read on the forward strand.
CAAAAGATTCCCTGGAGATGTAAATGAGAAATAGTCGTATTTTATGGAAACAACAAAGCTAAAAATGTAGAGGTCTTAGATAAACTAGGGGTTAGAAGAGAACTGTCGAAAGACATTTTAAAAAACCTACAAATCACACATTTTGGCCACGTTTAAAGGTTGAAGGCAGTCGAGCACGAGATAGACAAATAGACAACAATTGGCGCCAGAACCGTTTCTAGGTCAGTCTAGGTGTTTTCCCGCCCTAGGCGAGAGTTGAAAAATGTCGCCCTCTCCCCTTTACTACCAGCATTCTCTCCACCTGTCATACAGGAAGAATAGAAGAATTAAGGTATTAAATATAAAAGAACTTGTATTCAACTTGTATAATATTTTTTACAAATTATTATTTTTTCGTTCGCCTTATTTCTCTAATCCCCAAGGCGGTGTGCGTTGCACTATAGCTTGTATAATAGAACATTAATAATAACTTATCTCTTTTATATGAAACATGAAATGCACTTACCTTTTAGATATGTTGAAATATACGTACAAAACCTATCTCTTGATCGATTATAAAAAATCAATAATAAATAGTAACACTAAAAACATCAACAGAGCCACCATTTTTCCTCTATTTCATTTGTCTCCTAATTTGCTAATTTTGTTCACTGTTTGATTTCAAATTAAAACTTTTTCCGCCCTGTTGCCGCCCCTAAAATTTTGCCGCCCTAGTCGTGCCTAATGGTAGAAACGGTAGAAACGGCCCTGATTGGGAGGGTAGTATCAACCGATGGACGAGCAGCAGTCTGTCTGTGTGTACCACCAGGACAATAGAGATAGAATTTTGGATATCCATTGTCGGTGTGTACTACCAGGGCGAGATATAGAGAATGTTAGAGATCCATTGTCGGTGTGTACCACCAGGGCGAGATATAGAGAATGTTGGAGATCCATTGTCGGTGTGTACCACCAGGGCAAGATATAGAGAATGTTGGAGATCCATTGTCGGTGTATACCACCAGGGCAAGATATAGAGAATGTTGGAGATCCATTGTCGGTGTGTACCACCAGGGCGAGATATAGAGAATATTGGAGATCCATTGTCGGTGTGTACCACCAGGGCGAGATATAGAGAATGTTGGAGATCCATTGTCGGTGTGTACCACCAGGGCGAGATATAGAGAATGTTGGAGATCCATTGTCGGTGTGTACCACCAGGGCGAGATATAGAGAATGTTGGAGATCCATTGTCGGTGAGTACCACCAGGGCGAGATATAGAGAATGTTAGAGATCCATTGTCGGTGTGTACCACCAGGGCGAGATATAGAGAATGTTAGAGATCCATTGTCGGTGTGTACCACCCGGGCGAGATATAGAGAATGTTAGAGATCCATTGTCGGTGTGTACCACCAGGGCGAGATATAGAGAATGTTGAAGATCCATTGTCGGTGTGTACCACCCGGGCGAGATATAGAGAATGTTAGAGATCCATTGTCGGTGTGTACCACCAGGGCGAGATATAGAGAATGTTGGAGATCCATTGTCGGTGTGTACCACCCGGGCGAGATATAGAGAATGTTGGAGATCCATTGTCGGTGTGTACCACCAGGGCGAGATACAGAGAATGTTAGAGATCCATTGCAGCCAACCTTAATTTGGCGAGACGGCACTTCAATTGAATTAAATTGAATTTGAATAGTTGTCCTTAATGATCGACAGAAGTGTTAAAAGAGAAATACTGCAGTAAGATCATACATTCAGGTACCAACATAGCATAGAATGAAAGATGTATATAAGGCAAGAAAATATCTCTTCACGTTTTGATGCAACATAGAATACAACGAGTAATTCGACGAGCGATCTGTGTTCTCAACCGTTCTCAACTTGGAATAATTATAATTCTGGTATTGAAACAGGCCTACTGCCAGTAAGCTGATAGCTCTGTAGAAATATTTTTTAAAATTTTATTTCCTGCGGTTTAATAGGCATGGGGGAAGGTATGTGACGTATTGGATAGGGATTTCATGTTTTGTTGTGGTTATTGTTGGTACCTGGACATCGGCTAGCAGCCTGTTCGTTTCGATTTTCACATGCTAAGGGTTCTTTTACGCGCATAGTGTGCATATGGGAACCTCCGAGTCTATATTTTGTCTGCGATATGATTAGACACTCGATCTCATCAGCCTAGAGACAACGGATTGCATGAAACTTGCAGGTTTCAAACACTCACTTTCCCTCTGTACTTTTTATCATGTTTTGAGAGACGAGCGCCTTCTCTGCAGTAGCAATTTCAGCCAGTTGACTTGATATAACCAACAATAAATCACTGGTAATAACACGATATACATAAAGAGCGGCCAGACATTCTTGATGTACAAGAAATAGCAAATGACAATTAAATATATTGGTAAAATAACAAGAAGGCAGACGTAATGGTCATCTGTGAAGAAACGCACCTTTGTTTTCAGAATGTACAATAAAGTAAATATGTCACTATTTAAACAATTGATTTAATAACTGGTACAAGTATATCACCAGGTGGTACGAGATTTAAATTCAGAAATACAGAAGAGCTGAGATAAAAACAGTATTGCTAAACACGAAGAGCTGAGATAAAAACAGTATTGCTAAACACGAAGAGCTGAGATAAAAACAGTATTGCTAAACACGAAGAGCTGAGATAAAAACAGTATTGCTAAACACGAAGAGCTGAGATAAAAACAGTATTGTTACAATATTACATGAAGACCTTCACATAAAACAAATCTTTGCCAATGAAAGTAGAAAATGCAATCATTACGTATTATTCTGAGCTAATCTTATAACGTTATAGCGAATCATGGACAATGAATAAGCAATTAGTGTGATCACTTGAAGCTAGGATATAAAATATATGGGCAATCTGTACAGATAATGGAAGCAATCATAGACAATCAGTGGAACCATTTTAATCAATCATAGACAATCAGTGCAAACATTTGAAGAAGTCGTAGACAATCAATACAAACACATGAATAAATCATAGACAATCAGTGAAAACACTTGAAGCAATCATAGACCATCAGTGTAAACTATTGAAGCAATCATAGACAATCGGTGGAAATACTTGAAGCAATCATAGACCATCAATGGAAACCCTTGAAGCATTTATAGACGATCGGTGGAAACGCATAAAGCAATCATAGACGATCGGTGGAAGCACTTGAAAGAATCATAGACAATCAGTGGAAACACAAAAAGCAATCATAGACAATCAGTAGAATCACCTGAAGCAATCACAGACAATCAGTAGAATCACCTGAAGCAATCACAGACAATCAGTGGCATGACTTGAACCAATCATAGACGATCGGTGGAAGCACTTGAAAGAATCATAGACAATCAGTGGAAACACAAAAAGCAATCATAGACAATCAGTAGAATCACCTGAAGCAATCACAGACAATCAGTAGAATCACCTGAAGCAATCACAGACAATCAGTGGCATGACTTGAACCAATCATAGACAATCAGTGGTATGACTTGAAGCAATCACAGACAATCAGTGGCATGACTTGAAGCAATCACAGACAATCAGTGGCATGACTTGAAGCAATCACAGACAATCAGTGGCATGACTTGAAGCAATCACAGACAATCAGAGGCATGACTTGAAGCAATCACAGACAATCAGTGGCATGACTTGAACCAATCATAGACAATCAGTGGCATGACTTGAAGCAATCACAGACAATCCGTGGCATGACTTGAAGCAATCACAGACAATCAGTGGTATGACTTGAAGCAATCACAGAAAATCAGTGGCATGACTTGAAGCAATCACAGACAATCAGTGGCATGACTTGAAGCACATAACTGCAGTTCTGTAGCAGAATGTGAAACACAAGACCATCTGAATGACCAGAGATATTGCAATAAAGAATATCAATATACATAAGAAACTAGACTGGTCAGAAAGAAGCAGTATCCAATATGTTTGGTTTAAGTTCTAAGTTATGACTTGTGACAAGGGTTGTAACTGTTGGAGAAACAGACAGAGGGGCGACAAGGAGAGAAATTACTTCACAAGTTTAATATCGCGATAAACGTATCAAGAATAGGTCCGCGCCTAGCGCTTTGAAAAAAAAGTTGAACAGAATCATGGCTGCGTACACTTGCCGTCATGGTACTTATTTAAAAAAAAAGACATTTTAATAATCTAGTTTTACAACCACGCCGCAAACAAACGCTAACCCACTAACCCTTGTACAGTTAGTGAACCTTAGCTGATCCGAACTTGAGCCAATGCTAGATCAATGTTCACGGCGCCCTTTGTTGATCAGAAGACACAAACCGTAAAAGACGAGCAGAATTATCAACAAGGCAGTTCAAAACGGGTAGGAGGACTGTGCGAGATTGGGCGAGATTGGGCAAAAGCTATCTTCGTCGCCAAGGTGATCAATATATTCAAAGAAATTCTCTGGATGTCTACAAGTGTGTTCCAGGTAACACGATAATTCCTTTCAATCAACCTGTCACAGTTAGTAGACGCACTTGATCAGTTCATTTCTTTCAGCCTTTTGGAGTACAACTATGGCTAATATGAATTTTGAGCACTGGAAGGGCAGTCTAAAAAAGTCTTACGAACTGGTAAGGTACTTACGTGTCACTATAATATTTGTATGTTTTGTTGTTTTATTTTAATCAGAGCCGGCATCACGGCACTCAGGGTAGACCAATAGGTGCTCAACATCTCTCACCAGACGACGAATGGTACAGATACTGATAGTTTCTATAGCTCGCTGGTTCTACACACTCTTGATCTATCCTCGACCCAACATTTCAAACTCTTGCAGTCTGTCTATAGTTGATTCCGTCCATACTATGCAATTGAGTTAACATCGTGTCTCGAGTATGGTGGCTTTGACGTCGTTTTTTAAACGGGTTTGGACCGGTAGTAGCGACCACAGAATGTAGCAGCTTTATGTGAGTGATAGCTAGCTCTATGTATATCATTGAATGGGCGACAATCTGATCGTCAGAAGTGGTCACTCAGTGATACTTCTTTTTCGGTTGTCGTCCTGAAAAAGACTTTATGTTATTGTGTTGTAGTTTACAGCGAGGCTGTGATATCTTCGCATTTCGGTCTGACAAATTCGGTTTCCGCACGATATTTTAGGGATCAGATTTGATGCAAGTAGTCCGCAACGAGTTGCTGGCTATTGTCTAGTCCACACCGAGTCGCTGGCTATTGTCTAGTCCACACCGAGTCGCTGGCTATTGTCTAGTCCACACCGAGTTGCTGGCTATTGTCTAGTCCACACCGAGTCGCTGGCTATTGTCTAGTCCACACCGAGTCGCTGGCTATTGTCTAGTCCACACCGAGTCGCTGGCTATTGTCTAGTCCACAATGAGTCGCTGGCTATTGTCTAGTCCACAATGAGTCGCTGGCTATTGTCTAGTCCACAACGAGTCGCTGGCTATTGTTTAGTCCACACCCAGTCGCTGGCTATTGTCTAGTCCACACCGAGTCGCTGGCTATTGTCTAGTCCACAACGAGTCACTGGCTATTGTCTAGTCTGCAACGAGTCGCTGGCTATTGTCTAGTCCACAACGAGTGGCTGTTGTCAGCTCTTTCTCACAAAGAAACACGTATATTTTTCTTGATATTTTTGGAACTCTATAAGAAAGGGGCAATTAGGAGCAGTAACCGGTTATTTGTGATCCCCGCGGTTGAATTGTTATGTTATTTTCTGGATACTTGTTATCTTATTTTAATGGATAATTGCTATTTGAATCCAGGATACTTGTTATGTGATTTCATGGGTATCTGTCATATTATTTATAAAGGAAATCAAGGACTCCAGCTGCCTAGTGGTTGGAGACTTCAACAGCCACTCGGAGAGATGGGGATATTCAGACACAGACAACAGAGGTGGTGAAGTGGAAGACTGGGAGATAGACATAAATCTCTATCTTATCAATAGGCCGGAGGACAGCCCTAGCTTCTATTCTAGAACATGGCATACCACTTCCACCCCAGACTTGGCCTTCTCCACGGGGGATATTCACCACAAAATAGATCGTCAGGTGCTCGACCAATTGGCAGGTAGCGACCACAAGCCAATTAGGATAGAAATTGATATGGAAGTTGGTCCCCAGGAAATAAAACCGCTGCCACGTTGGAACTATAAACGAGCCGACTGGGACAAAATTGCAATGCTGACAGATGGACTGTGTGAAACCATCAACACACGAAATAACAATACGAAACCCATGGTGGAAAGCCCAAGCAAAGCAATACTGCAAGCAGCCACCGAAACCATCCCAAGAGAGACAAGGAAAAACTACAAGCCATATTGGAATAGTGAACTGCAGAAAGCAGAGGATGAAGTCTCAAAGGCTAGGAACATGGCAGAGATAGAGCAATCTATGGAAGTCAATATCGCCCTCAAGACCATCACTGCGAAATACAAAAGAACACTTAACCAAATAACAAGAGACAGCTGGAAAAACAAAACAGAAAGCCTCAATTCACTGAGCTGTGTAGGAAAACTGACGGAGCGTATGATAAACACCCGACTGATGTGGCATCTGGAAGCAAAACACATACTAATTCCACAGCAAGTAGGTCCACTGACGAATGTACTTGTGGTACCGGGAAAATGACTGCTGAACATCTGCTGCAAAACTGCCCGACATACGAGGACCAGAGAAAACACATGTGGCCATCACCAGTGGCAACACTAGTCAAGCTCTATGGCAGTGTCGACAGCCTCAGGATGACCGCTGCTTTCTTCGAGCAAATACAGGTTGACGTTTGACAGCGTACGAAGAAGAAGAAGATATTATTTCTAGAATACTTAATGTTGTTTCTTGGATACTTGTTATCTTATTTCTGGATACTTTTCTTATTGTTTGGATACTTGTTATGTTATTTCCTGGGTATTTGTCATATTATTTCCAGAATACGTGTCTTATATTTTGGATAATTGTTACGTTATTTCTTGGATACTTGTTATGCTATTTCCTGGATACTTATTATCTTACTTCATAGATACTTGTTATGTTATTTCCGAATTATTTGTTATGTTATTTCTTGGATCTTAGTTTTCTTTTCACTTATGCCGTTAAGCGACGTGGGGAGCTTAAGTCGTCTGTCCTGCATCAAATGCGTAGCGTTGGTCAATGTGAGCCCGTGTCGTTGAACAATCACTCTGTCATCCACCCACCTGCCTCGCGGTCGCCCTCTTGCCCTATAGCCAGATCTCCCATCGCTGTATTCCATCAGTGGAAGTTGTTGGGGGTGCATTCTCATGAGATGACCACACCAACGTATTTTATGCCTGTAAATGTGTTCGGCACAAGACGTAGTGCCGACCATACTTCGAATGTCGTCGTTCCGCATTCTGTCTTTCTAGGTAACACCGATGACCTTCCTCAAACACTTCATTTCACACGTCGAAATGTTGCTCTCACGCGCCATTAACAGAGGTCATGCTTGTCACTGGTAGCACATAATCAGCATAAATATATTGTTTACCCGCTGTTGCTTTGTTACCAAACTAATACTCGGGTGTCTAAGCAATGGCGGCAGCTGATAAGTCACATCAAATGTTTTCTGACACCTAGTCTCGATTTCCCTGTCGATCCTGCCGTCTGCTGAAAAAATACTACCCAAATACTTGAAGTCGTTTGCATGTTAAAGAGCAAAATCATTTACATTTATGTTGAGTGACCCAGGTGTTCTGCTGATCTTCATAGTTTATGTTTTCTTCTCCTTGATTTGCATATTGTATTTAGCGCGTGTAGTCGCAAGCGCGTTCGTGTGATGTTGCATTTTATTTTCATCGTCTTACAGCAAGCACTGATCATCTGCACAGAGTAATTCGTGTATTGAGTTATGTTCTGCTTCAGAAGTTTCAATTTGACTTGTCTCTGATACGATTTTGTCCATGTAGATGTTAAACAGCAGAGGAGATAGCACAAATCCCTGCCTCAAGTTGGTAGTGATTTAAAAAATATGTGTGACACTATATGTCGTTCTGATGACGTTTATACGGTACTTAAACGATACACCGCTCTGACATTATCAAGAAGCTTGATACGTTTGGATATTTATGTTATTTCCTGGATACTTCTTAAGTTATTTTCTAGATACTTGTTATCTGCATGAGCTGCAGCGGTCAGCAACCCATAGCTGATTGCTAACGTCAGGGCCAGCGAACCAGAGCTGACAAGACCCTTCTACACTTCCACAGGGTGATCCTGATAACAGGCTGCATCATAACAGACTGGCTAAAGAGAAGGCATCGAAGAGGGAAGGCTAACCCGATACTAAAAAAATGCCTGCTGAAGTCAGATATGTCGGGCCGAAAGGTGCAAATATCGCAGCCAAACTGTAAACTACGACACAACGCATTCCGTTCTCCGGACTACATTCTGCTACTTGCAAAGTCCTTTTCAAAGCTTGGTAGCGGGAGAATGAGAACGAACGCAGCCAAGCCAAGCCATTTTCTAGATACTTGTTATCTGGTTTCCTAGATACTTGTTATGTTATTTCTTGGATACTTTTGTTATTTCTTGGAAACTTGTGATGTTTTTCCTGGAATTCTTATTCACACGTGAGGAGAATACACTATGGCGTATGCATAGATTTATATACATTGTATTTTCTCTCTCCCTCTTATTTTGCTCCAGAAGGAGAATGGGACCACCTTACAGGAAACATGCACCGAGGCACCGTATATGCCCTTGTATGGGTAGTTTTTTTTAATTGCTGTGTTTTGTATGAGGAAGTTGTCAGCTCAACACAGCTGTCTTAATCCATGTCTTTTACAGCATACACTAAAGGGAACTGATCCTGTTACATCCTGGTCAGTAAAGGGTCATCTGATCTCTAGGACCAGAGAATATGGAACATTTGTCCTGTTACTTCCTGGTCAGTAAAGGGTCATCTGATCTCTAGGACCAGAGAATAGGGGATATTTGTCCTGTTACTTCCTGGTCAGTAAAGGATTATCTGATCTCTAGGTCCAGGGAAGAGGGGACATTTGTCCTGTTACTTCCTGGTCAGTAAAGGGTCATCTGATCTCTAGGACCAGGGAATAGGGGACATTTGTCCTGTTACTTCCTGGTCAGCAAAGGGTCATCTGATCTCTAGGACCAGGGAAGAGGGGGCATTTGTCCTGTTGCTTCCTCGTCATTAAAGTGCCATGAGATCTCTAGGACAAGGGAAGAGGGGGCATTTGGCCTGCTACACTCTCGTTAGTCAGTAAAGGTTCATGAGATCTTTAGGGCAAGGAAAGAGGGGACATTTGTGCCGTTACTTCTTCATCAGTAAACGGTCATGAAATCTCTATGACAAGGAAAGAGAGGACATTGATCCTGTTACTTCCTCGTCAGTAAAGGCTATAAGATCTCTAGGACAAGGGAAGAGGGGACATTGATCATGTTACTTCCTCGTCAGTAAAGTGTCATGGAATTTCTAGGGCAAGGGAAGAGGGGACATTGATCCTGTTACTTCCTCTTCAGTAAAGGCTATGTGATATCTAGAAGGGAAGAGGGGACATTGGTCCTGTTACTTCCTCTTCAGTAAAGGCTATGAGATATCTAGAAGGGAAGAGGGAAATTGGTCCTGTTACTTCCTCGTCAGTAAAGGCTATGAGATATCTAAGACCAGTAAAGAAAGTTATCTTTCTTAATTACAAAAATTATCATCTTGCAATTTTTCACTTCAACCGGGACATAGAATCATCATTAAGTTGGACACATTCAGGAAGCCTGCGCCATAGCACTATGCATGCTCCTAAAGTGGTGGCGTCTGCAGCCATTTGTTTTACTAGATGCGATTGTTACTCCGTGCACTTCAGTTGTCTGTTCCTATAGTAATGGGTGTCAAATGGTGAAAATCTTTCCTCTTCATTTAGAGTCTCCGCGTTCCATGCGATTAATATATATATATATTTAAACGCACACACGCACACACACACACGCACACACACACAAGCACGCACACACACACACGCGCGCGCACACACACGCGCGCACACACACGCACACACACACGCGCACACACACACGCGCGCGCGCACACACACACACACACACACATATATTGAAAGCTTTCAGCAAGGCTACTTGAGGATTCCCTGTGAAATAAAAGCTCTTTTATTGAGCCTTATCGTCTACTCTTCAAAGTGACATGAATGTATTGTGAAATCTATCAAACGATCAGCTTTAAAAGCCATAAACTCCCGTTGCTAAATAGAATACGCATATATGTACAAGATACGTTTACAGAGTAAATAGTGTACGACTAAGTGGGTCATTTCGTGGATTACTTTTAACTTACATAACGCCGAAATAATGATTGATTTAAAAGTTGATATATTTGCCCGTGTTCATATTGGCCCGGTATTTTATTAACGGTATTACATAGAGCGTGTTATTGTATCTGTAATATATAGAGAAGCAACACCAATAATAAACAAGAGTATCAGAGATACATGTCACAAAGAACATCCATAGCAAAATGAAACAGAAGCATAATAATGCTTGTATGCCAGCTGCTTAACAAAAAACGAACCGGGACACACAAAACATGCTAGTTTGTCGACTCCAAGAAATGAGCAAAGTGTCTGCACGGCCCTCTTCAACCTAAATGAGGATAAACTATTGTGATGAGAGAGACGAAGCAGACCACCCACTTTATCAGGGAAATACATTTAGATGTGATTATTTGAGGGGATGTAGAAAAGAAAAAAAATGACCAGATGTTAAAACATTGAATTCATTTCAAAATCATCTCCCTAACTCTCTAACAACCCATGATTCTTTGACTGAAGCGCGTTTTATTTCTGTGGCAACTAGACCATTGGAATTGTTTTAGATTGTTTTTTTGTTTTTTTTGTGTTCGCCTTATTTCTCTATTTCCCAAGGCGGTGTGCGTTGCACTGTGGTTTTTATTTTGCGCCTGTCGGACCAGTGCATCCGACTTCAGCATAAATTTTATGTAAGGGTCTGCTTTCTCCTGCATTTTCTAAGGGTTTGCTTCCATGGGATAACGGCCGGTGCTGTGATGGGGATCGAACCCAGCACCTTCTGATTGTGAGCCGTGTCACTTAACCACTAGCTCACGCCGTTCCCTTAGATTCGTTAAAATCGATATTTGTTAAGCTCAGATTTTTAAAATACTATTATTTTGTCCAGCTTTCGTGTGTTCAGTACGAATAAAATGTACATAAATGTGGTTCGTTCCGTTCCATTTTGTTCCGTTCCGTTTTGTGTGTTCTATTCCCTTTTGTTATATACCCTTCTGTTCTTTTCCTTTCTGTTCTGATCTATTCCCTTCAGGTCCATTCCATTCTGTTCTATTCCCTTCTGTTCTATTCCCTTCTGTTCTGTTATATTCCCTTCTGTTCTATTCCATTCTGATTTATTCCCTTTTGTTCTACTCCCGTTTGTTATATTTCTTTGTGTTCTATTACCTTCAATTATATTATCTTCAATTCTATTCTCTTCTGTTCTATTCCTTTCTGTTCTATTCCCCTCTGTTCTATTCGAACCCTTTCCGTTTTGTTCTATTTCCTTCCGTTCTATTCCCTTCTGTTCTGTTCTATTCTGTTCTGTTCCATTCCATTATATTCTGTTCTATTCCCTTCTATCCTGTTCTAATCTCTTCTATTCTGTTATATTCCCTTCTGTTTTGTTATATTATATCCTGTTCTATTAAATTCTTTTCCGCTCTGTTATTTTTCGTTGTGTTCTATTCCTTTCTGTTCTATTCCATTCTGTTCTATTATATTCCTTTCCATTATTTTCTATTCCTTTCAGTTCTGTTCTATTTTGTTCTGTTCTATTTCCTTCTATTCTATTCCTTTTCTATGTTCTTCTGTTCTGTTTTATTCCCTTAAGTTATGTTCTATTCCGTTCTGTTCTATTCGAATCCTTTCCGATTTGTTCTATTTATTTCTGTTCTGTTTAATTCCCTTCTATCCTGTTCAAATCTATTCTATTCTGTTCTTTTCCCTTCTGTTTTGTTATACTCTATTCTGTTCTATTATATTCTTTTCCACTCTGTAATTTTCCGTTATGTTCTATTCCTTTCTGCTCTACTCCTTTCTGTTCTATTCCATTCTGTTCTATTATATTTCTTTCCGTTATTTTCTATTCCTTTCAGTTCTGTTCTATTTCGTTCTGTTCTCTTCGTTTCTTTTCTGTTCCCTACTGTTCTGTTTTATTATGTTCTAATCTTTTCCTTTCTTTTCCGTTCCGTTCTATTCTATTTAGCTTTGTTCTATTCCTTTATGTTCTGTTCTATTCCCTTCTGTTCTATTATGTTCTATTCTATTCCTTTCCGTTCTACTCTATTTGGCTCTGCTCTGTTCCCTTCTGTTCTATTCCCTTCTTGTCTAATCCCTTCTGTTCTATTCACTTCTGTTCTATTCACTTTTATTCTATTCTGCGCTGTTCTGGTCTGTTCTATTCTGTGCTGGTCTATTATGTTCTCCGTTAGTCTGTTCCGTTTCTTTCTGTTCTGTTCTATTATATTCCGATCTGTTCTATTAATTTTATATGCGTGCAGGATGCTATCAAGATGAATCAGCTGTCTGAGCTTCTGCAGGACGCTCTCATATCTACAGACCACGTTCAGCAGTGTGCCATCATCAGAAGACAAGATGGGGATGTCAGGGCCAGTTCTGTTGGATTCAACGTAAGTACAATAAGCAGGGTAGTCCTGGTAGTATTGTGGGTAGTGCGCGGGCTTCAACCATGTAAAGATACCAGGTTTAGTCCCATGTCTCTCCACAGTGCATGCAAAGAAAATGATGTATTTTCGATTAGACCTAACCAGGTCGTGCGCGGTTCGCCACTAGAGCAAGGCCACGAGGAAGGTGCCTTCCAATCCTTGATGTTCATGGTCTGCTTTAAAAGCTGGTGGAGTGGATAGAGACATTCTCGACAAGGCCGACAACATGTCTGAATATTGCCAAACGACGACGGTTTCGCATGATGAGTGGGCTCTCGAGGTCTGTCCATCGGGTGGCTTCGTCGTTTGAGACCAGGGGATCGTAAAAAGTCGCCACTGTCTGAGCATGTAGAAGCCTTCAATGCGCATCTGATCGCCCTGCAGAATATTCGAGGTTTCGGGTCCGTAGGATGAAGACGACACGGGCTATGTAAATTCGTAGCTTGGGTTTTTTTCAGTGAAAGCCTCTGCTGGTTCCTGACTCGATGCAGGGGTTTCATATAGATGGCATCCAGACTGACTCTTCTGACTCGGTGCAGGGTTTTTATATAGATGGCAGCCAGACTAACTCTTCTGACTCGATGCAGGGTTTTAATATAGATGGCATCCAGACTGACTCTTCTGACTCGATGCAGGGTATTCATATAGATGGCAGCCAGACTGACTCTTCTGACTCGATGCAGGGTTTTCATATAGATGGCATCCAGACTGACTCTTCTGACTCGATGCAGGGTTTTAATATAGATGGCAGCCAGACTGTATCATCTGACTCGATGCAGGGTTTTCATATAGATGGCAGCCAGACTGACTCTTCGAATGATGTACGGGTAGCCCTGTACGAGTTTTGTTTTTATGACCATGTAAAATAAATCCTGAACAGAGTTGACATGGTTGCCATTGACAATATATTCCTGCTGTTGTCGGATCGCAGCCAAGGTTTCAAATCTTGGTGCAGAGGGAATGCTAACCCGGTACTCAAAAAATGCTTGCTGAAGTCGGATGTGTTGGACCGAAAGGTGCAAATATCGCAGCCAAGCTGTAAACTACGACACAACGCATTCCGTTCTCTGGACTACATTCTGCTACTTAAGCCCTTTCAGGGTTTGGTAGTGGGAGATTGAGAACGAACGAACGACGAAGAAGAAGAAGAAGAATCTTGGTGCTTTTGCTCACGGGATGTGAAAACCTAATCTAGATGCTCCAGTGGTTTTATCGATGCATGAGGCTGGAAGCCTGGTAGAACTACGTCAACTGTGTAGTCGAGGTAGGTGACACACAACTGTCCGATAGTGAGGCATGGCTTGTACATCTTCAGAAGGCAGAGGATCCTTCTTCTTCTTCTTCTTCGTACGCAGTCAGACAGTAACCATTATTTTTTCGAAAAAAGCGGCGGTCATCCTGAGGCTGTCGCCACTGCCATAGAGCTTGTCTTGCAGTTCCACTGATGATGGCCACATCTGCTCTCTCTGATCCTCGTATGTCGGGCAGGTCTGCAGCAGATGTTCAGCGATCATTTTACCGGTACCACACGGGCATTCGTCGGTACCACCTATCTTCAGTTTGTTGAATAGGTGGTACCTCAGTCTATTGTGGCCAGTGCGAAGTCTGAAGACAACGACCTGCTCTCTTCGGTTCAACTGGTAATAGGCATCGTTTTTGGTGTAACCAGTATGTTCGGTTTCCCATTTGGTCATGTATCTGGCTTTGATAAGCCGTTTTGACTCTTCGTACGTCATACTAGTATCTCTTTGTGGTAGTCTTGCACCTTCTTTTGCCAGTCTGTCTGCCTCCTCGTTGCCTTGGATGTTGCAGTGTGATGGGACCCACTGTACCACTACCCTTTTTGGTGCGGACTGCTGGCACAGTTTGCAGAGTGCTGCTCTTAAGTCATTAAGCTCAGTGTTTTTCTGGCTTTTTAGCGCTGTGACTACGGCGAGAGCATCTGTAAGCAGGACTATGTGGCTTTCATTTTCATTGTGTGTCACCATTTCTTCCACTGCCGCCCTCAGTGCCTCTGCCTCCGCTCTGAAATTGCTGGTAGAGGATCCATTCTATGGCGCGGCAGAACAGTGCCGGGCCAGGACAAATCCCTGCGGGACATCGAATGATGTTGAGAACCTGTTCCAGAGATGGTGGCACAGACGGGATCTTGCTGCAATGTTTCCGTATAGCTGCTCTATTACCCGTTGCAGAGTACTGGGAACTTCCATTTGTTTGAAGTCATTCCACGGGACAGATCTGTCCACTTAACCAAATGTAGCGCCGAGGTAGACATAAGCGACACGGAGGGGCGGTGGATCTATATGAGAAAGTTAAGACCAAGGATAACATCCATGTTAGAGCGGCAGACAGTGATGCCATACTGTTGGGGGCGCTGATTCCTATTCAGCAGAAGTTGTATGCGCGAGAGATGTATGTGGGCAAAGACATTTTGGGGGACAGTCAGTAAAGTCATGGGCTTATATCAGTTCAATTCAGAACGAGGTCTTTAGATTTCTGCAGTGGGACGTGTACTTTTGTAATGGTAGGGACGTCACAATCTAGGTCGTTAGCAGGGGTTTGTAAGATGGAGTCGCTCATGGGCTCTTGGGACGGAGCAGCTGCTAGATGTTTGAGAGTATCGTTATAGTGTTTTGTCCCGAAAGACGGACGGTGAACAAGGGTCACGCCATTGTGTCGTGACTGGCCACCACTGGAAGAGAGACATTTCCATTTTGATGGATTCTGGATTCGGTGATTCCAGCAATAGACATGTTTGAAGATGCTTAGCAGATAAGCCAAGAATGTCGGGTACCCGGTACTTCTCATGGTGTTTTCACATGGCTATCCTTACAGTTGCCTGATGTTCGAAACTGTTCGCAGTCGGCAGGTGTTCTGGTTGGACCCACACCTAGGGCTTTGGGCGCTAACCTTCATATGCACCCGTGAGGGTGCCTGGAATCTGCGTACATAAGGCAAGGGCTTTAACCTAGGTGCTGATTGGTAGATCCATTTTCATAATCGTTTTGGATAGGTTGTTCCGGAATACACTACCACCTTGGGACTGGGGCGGTGCGACGTAATGCAAGAGCGTTACTTACGTGTCCAAGCACCCCGTTATTCAGTATGCATCCAGTATCATGGATTGCCTTGTCATTTGCCTCCAGCATGTCGCACCTATTGAATGTTTACTAGAGGTTGGGGCAGGCCCTCAGGTGGTCTGGGTGCTGTATTGCGCCACAGTCACATGTGTCATCATCTGTGTATCCCCATCGTTTCATATACCTCTTGTACCGTGATGCACCAGTTCGGAGTCTGTTCAGCGACTTCCATGTTGTGTATGGTAGATGATGTCCAGGAGCAGGCTCCTCCCGAAGTTCCATCTCTGGGGCCTGCATCAATTCGTGCCATCTCTGGATGCGACGTACGGCTTTCAGGGTTTGTCTATATGGGCTATGTTGTTTTTAGGAAGCTATGTCTGGATTTGTTTATTTGAGTCATTGGGTGCATGGGTAGCGTTCCTGTTTTTCCCTATCGATTTCTGCTGCGACGCTTCTTCGAATCTCGGGTGGTGATATGCCAATTATGGGGTATATTTTATCAAGGGGGGGGGGGCGGGAAGCGAAAGAGGGAGTGTTAAGCACACTGATAATTTATATATCAACTAGTTTCACATGGGAAAACTGGTGCAGTGTATTCAGCTACGGAAAACACAAGGCAAGTGCAGATGTCCGAAGGAAAGATAGCTGTGTCCTTCATGTTGTGCTGGTCAATTTTCGGGTGATATTATTTCTTGCGTTTATCTTACGCTTTGTTTCCTGACAGTGCGTCATGTAGGAAGAGCGTTGCCATGATAAGTCTGGTGCGCCACTAGGTTGTTTGAGCGAGTGCCGCTGAACAAAGGTTCATCCGCCACAAGTAGACTAAGAGACGTCGTTGATGTCCGGACGTCTTCACATATAACTCTCGGTTCACCCAACTGTCAATGTGTATCTGATATGAACGGAAAATCAGGGTGAAAGGAAGCTGGTCGCCCCCCCCCCCCCCACATAAAACAATCAATACTACAATGGAGTCTCTAACACTTCATCCTCGACGGTAGTGTCTGCCATAAAACCACATTTTCTTCTACAAGGGAGGAACGGAAAAGGAACAGCGGCGTTGCGAAATGGCAACTCACACTTGCCGTCTTCGAATTCTCAAAACGTCAAGCTTCTGCCGCTTTGAGAAGGAAACACATTTTTAAAAATGTATGCTAAGCTAAGCCGGGTGCACTAGGTCATTTAGCCGCTATATACAGTACAACGTACACTATCTTGGGGGAAATGGTAAACACAACAAACACAATTGTAATAACATGTGTACAACAAGCAGGATAATTTAATAATAGTACATTTTTTTCAGAAATGTACAAAACATGAATTTTAAAAAGTCGTAACGGCGTAAATATCTATCTTCAAGTTTCGTTCCATCCCAGCTGTATCCTGATCAAGTGGCGTTACTGTTGGACGCATTCAAGAACCCTGCCCAGATCAGAGAGGCGGGAATCTATTACGATGACAAGCAGTACCGATGCGTCCGTGCAGACTCGCACTCCATCTACGCCAGATGTGTAAATCTTTTCCACTATTTTAATTCGTTTGATTGTTGTTTCAGTTACCAGCATCATCTTCATGTGAAATGTAGTGATTTTAATGGCTTTTAATTATATATATATGGACCGCCGACATCATCTTTGTCACAGATTTCCCTGTTGGGTATGGGTGCGCATGTGGCTGAACAGGCCAATGCGAGCACGAAAACATCTGCTACATATCGGGCACACGAGGTTTGTAGAAGGGGATGGTGTTCCCGATGTTCGGGATTTCCGCGTCTCGCGTCTGCTCTGGGCTTTCACAACACGGTCGTCTTCACCGGCAGCTATACCCGATTTGACTGCGCTTCTCCAGTCAGATCTGTTTTGCGCAAGACATTCCCAGGTGTCGATGTCTATCTGGCAACTTTTTAGTGAGTCCTTCAGACCGTCTTTAAAACGTTTCTTTGGGCGCCCTCTCTCGCGCCATCCCTCTCTCAGCTCGCCGTAGAGAAGCTTCTTTGGGAGCCGCTCGTCTGACATACGGACGAGGTGTCCGGCCCATCCTAGTCGTGCTTTTTCTAGCAGTGCATGGATGATGGGCATGTTAGCCCTGTATATATATATATATATATACACACACACACATCCATATAAAATCAATCCATTTCCCATTGAATGTTGTTATACTTATGCATGTGATTTATAATTAAATACAGGATGTCCCACTCGCTACCTGCCCCTGGTTTTCCACTGTCTTGGTCAGCCCTACCGATCTTGATATATGTCCATACCATAATGTCTAGGAAACTAAAATACTTTGACCACATCAGACGCCACATTAGTCTGAAAAAAAAACAACCTATACTGGAGTGTATGATATCTGGAAACCAAACGCAAATGATGTTGACTGATGAGACGATGGACACACGATGTCAGACATCCTGAAGATGACAGAGACGTAGGACTGGAGAACTGGTGTTTTACATTTTGGCTGTGGTGAGAACGACATTTTGCAAAAGAAGGTGCCAGATGAGGATGAAGAAACACTACAGAGACATAGACTGAAAGCAGCGAATGAGCTGACAGCAGCCAGCGACTTGTAGTCTTGGAAACAGACTGCAGCCATGCAGGCTAGCTTAGAGATTATGGTTCGAAGAGGAAAGGCAAACCCGATCCCAAAAATGTTGTATTGAAATCGGATGTGTCGAACCGAAAGGCGAAGATATCACAGCCTAGCTGTAAACTACGACAACAACGTCACAAACGCAATTTTCAGTACGAACGCCGAGGAAGAAGAAGAAGAAGTAACAATGGCCACTAGAAAGAATAGTGTACGTCTTCCCCCAACCCCTAACACGATATAGTGAATATATGAAACGAGACATGCCATGTGTATAGCTCGTTATCTGCTCTTGCCTGCCTTTGGTTTTACATCTTTTGTCTGATTAGTGTAATTGATAGAACCGATGCTTTTCACGGCAAAGATACGGTTCAACTTCCATGACCACCACGCTTCAGTCGACCCAGCTTTGAATGGGTACCTGGCATACGATTAGAGAAGTAAAAGGCAGAGAGGAAAGAAACTGGCCACCCTACCTAAGATGTGGCTTAGTATATTCTCCTAGCGACACAACGCATTCCATTCTCTGGACTACATCCTGTTACTTGCAAAGCCATGTTCAGGGCTTGGTAGCAGGATATTAAAAACGAACGCAGAAGTATATTTTCCAACAGTAGCTTAACGACTAAGGGACAAATCTTTACTTGTGACATGATAAACATAGACTTTTGAGAGCTTATGATACAAATAATGCTGATATGGTCATCTTGCAGAACAACAGTGGACTCGTACTGGTCAAGACTGTCACCATGCTCATTATTGCCACGTACACAGATACCATGTTCCCCAGTGTGTGTGTGGAGGCAGTTGAGAAATTAGGTAGGTCAGTCATTTGATTCACAACTTGGACGTGTTTATTAAATGACCACTGAAACTGTGTTAATGTTGGATAGCTGAGGAACGCGTGGACGAATGGTTTTGAGGCCGACAAGGCCTGCCTGCCGACAAGGAGGGCAGCGGTTCGAATCCCCGGTATGGCATATGTTTTTCTGTTGGAGGTGAAATAAACAAACATAGCCAGCACACGACGTGGCGACAGCAGTGGCAAAGCGGCCTTCAAAATCCCCCGACTACCCCAGCAATGGGAAAAATGTCGAATGACAGCTGAGGTTTCATATCCGAGTTATTTCCTGAAGCTCTCTCTCTCTCTCTGGTTTATCCCATCTTAATAGACTCAAACACTAGAGCTAAGTAGACCCGCAGCCAGTTAGGCGCTATCTATAGCAAACCGGGGAAAGGTACAAATAACTGGAATAGATTTTAAACTTGCATTTTGTCCAGACAGGGAACGTTAAGCCTACTCTTTTCGATTTCCAACTACCAAGGAATTAACGTGCTCAACACTGAATATGCCAGTCCAGCCTCACTACTCAGAGATCAGGGGAATTTTTACGTGAAAAAATACCGGTCTCCACCGTGATTTGAAACCGCTACCTCAGGCACCCGAGGCGGACACCTTACCTCTAGACCACTGAGTCCTGGATTTTCATATATTATTTAGAAACAGGAATGCTCTCGTTGAATTTCCAATTCAAGTCCTCACATATGCTTCTGTCCTCTTGAAGTATTAAAGGAACCAAGTGAAGGAAAATAATTGTTTAATACTATTTTATTGTAATATTTATTCATGTGATTTTCTTGCTGTCACATGTCAGCTTAATGTTCCACCTGGAAACGACATTTTTCTTGTTTTGAGTTGAGTTCAGTTCATCCCATAACCCATCAGGTCGTTGGGGCACACACGTGGACACTCCCAAAATCCCACGCCATCCCTCTCTGTCTGTCGCCGCCTGACGTATCTCACCGGGACAAAAGCCTGACCACTCAGTGATGTTGTCCACCCATCTCTTTCTTGGACGTCCTCGCCCTCTCTGTCCCGATACGGAACCAAAGAGTATCGAGTTGGTAATTCCGTTGGACCTCGCGCCGTGCCCGCACCAGGCCATCTTTCGTCTTTTGATAGCTGTGAATAGATCTTCAAAAGGACCAATAGCGTCTTCAACTCTCTGACGTATTACTACGTTCGTGACACGATCTTTATATGTTCCTATGTTTTGAGTAAAAAAACATTATTGTTTGATAAATAACTGCAAGTCTTGTCTTTTTCACTTCCATTTATATGGTCATTGATGTTGGTATGTTTCTTTTATTTGACTGACATAAAGCCTGGTTTAGCTTGCACAATAGCGGAGGAAGACTAACGTCTGGTCAGGCAAAACATACTGATCAAACATATTAGTCAAGGTCAGGCAAAATATACTGGCCAAGATCCCCAGCGGTACTGGAACCCCAACTAGGGAATAATCACTTCAGGTTCAGGAAAGAGCTGCACAGATGCAATATTTACATTTAGACAAATATACGAACTGTCTATAGAATATTATGGAAACAACAGCCCGATGTTCATATATCAAGGACAGGTGTTTGATAGTCAGTAGAAGTAACTTATTTGAGATCCTGGCAGATTATGGACTACAAGGTCATCTCCTTAGTAACATCAAAGCCCTATATCATGACAGCCAGAGTGTAATAAGAACAACAGAAGGCATATCGGTTCCCCTTTTCATCAGGCGTCACACAGGGTTGTGTTATGTCACCACTTCTCTTTGTCACTTATATGAATAAAATCACACAAGAAGCAAGTACAGGAAAGTACCAACGAATTGCTCTTTGCAGACGACCATGTTTGATCCACACTAATAAACAAAACCTACAAAGTCATATTGACTCACTCTACTTGAACTGTTAAAAGTACGATATGAATATATATCAATACATCTAAAACAGAGGGAGTGAATATAGGTAGAAAGCACACCACACTTATTCATGTGAATGAAACAAAACTAAAGCAGGAACAAGAATTTAGGAGCTGTTTTTACTGAGGATGGCAGACTCGATAGAGAGAAAGAGACGAGAGTGCAGAGGGCAAACGATGTCACCTACCAGCTGTCTCCACTACTAAGACACCCCAAAATTTCCCTTCAAGCAAAAAAGCAGATGATAAATAGTATCGTTATCCCAACCCTGTGCTACCAGTGCCAGACATGGGCATTGAATAAAGCAAAAGAACAAAAGTTAGCCACCTGCGAAATGCCGTCCCTACGAAAGGTCACTAACAATACCAGAAGAGGCAGAATCACAAATATGAGTATTCTGGAGATAGTTGGAACAATTCCCTGCCTACAGTACATCGAGAAATAGAGAATGAATTGGTTTGGCCACATTGTGAGAATACAACCAGACCACATTGTTCATGCAACCTTCTATAGGAGAACATCAGGAACAAGGGCTAGAGGTAAACCGAGGAAAAGGTGGATGGACAGCGTAAACGAGAACTGTCGTGAAATGGGGAAAAATGTTACTCGGCCCACGAGAGAGGCGAAAGACAAATAAATACCACAACACTGGGCTACAACCCGGTAGACAGCGAGATGACACTGGGTACAACCGGTAGACAGCGAGACGACACTGGGCTACAACCGGTAGACACCGAGACGACACTGGGCTACAACCTGGTAGAAAGTGAGACAACAAAAATGAGACCCCACCTCAACTTCCCCGTAGCCCTCCCTGGAAACGGGCTGTTTTCATGGCAGCCTTGCTAACGAGGTGGGGGATCGACGTGATCCTCGTAGTAGTGAGCGACACGCAGATGAAGCCAAGCATTGCACAGCCGCCTGGAGGACCCCGGTCCACCTTCATCAGCCTCACTCAGAATGTGAGGAAAGCTACGACAACCCACCACTTTTCAGGGCCCACAAAAGAGTCATCCTACCCATCGTGGTCATTCAACAACAGCTTGCACAATCACATTCTTTATTTATGTTACTAATCTTCCATGTGTCTCGCAATGTCATTTGCTTTCCCATCACTTTCCTTTTATCCTGATCTCCTGACCTTTGTATACATTATTTGTTTGAGATATAGACTAATCCATGAACTTTCTTACCTTTATGAAACATTGATCTTATTAACAATAGTGGAGTTAAAGATAAAGCAGTGAATGAGCTGACAGCAGCCAGCGACTCACCACTGGGTCCTATACCCATAATTGACCAAAACCCTATTTCGCCTCTAAGTGATGGCCCTGGAAACAGACTGCAACCATGCAGCCTGGCTGAGAGATTAGGGATTGAAGAGGGAAGGCAAACCTAGTTCCAAAAATGCTGTGTTGAAATCAGGTGTGTCAGACCGAAAGGTGCTGGTATCGCAGGCTCGCTCTAAACTATGACACTATCCTCCTGTTCAGGACGAGTGCAGAAGATTATTATTAGTATATGTGTGTAAATATTTAAATAAAACAACAAAATATCAATTTCTCTTTCAGCGGAATACTTCAAAGACAAAGGGACATAGTTTCTACATGATGGAGGATGCATAAGGGTTTTGTATTTTTACATGATGAAGGATGCATCAGTGTCTCGTTGTTTCTACATGATGGAGGATGCATTAGTGACTCGTAGTTTCTACATGATGGAAGATGCATGAGTGTCTGGTACTTTCTACATAATGGAGGATGCATTAGTGACTCGTAGTTTCTACATAATGGAGCATGCATCACAGTGTCTCAAGTGACCATCAAATCATCTGTTGGGATCTTATTGCAGGGAAAGAAGTAAATATAAACACACAAACATACTCTAAGGCAGATGTTAAGAAGATAAAAGAGGCAGCGAACCACATAATCTGGAAAGATATTGTCGGAGGAACAGATGTTGAACAAATGTGAGAGAGTTTTAAAACAGTTCTAGAAAAGCTAAAAGAGGAATGTGTTCCATGTAGGGAGATAAGCCCCAAGTGTAAAAAGTGGATAACTAGATTTGTAGTTAAATGTAGAAGAGCTAAAAATTAAGTATGGAAAAAAAAATATAGAGGCTGGTAAACCAAAAGAAACATATTTAAAATATTTGGTCAAGCAGAACATAGCTCAGAGGATCAAGACTGACAGTAAAAGCTTCTTTTCTTATGTTAGAAATAAACAAAGAACGAAACAAAGTAAGCCCTCTCATACACAGTACAGGGGAAATAATAAGTGTGAATAGGGAGGCAGCTAATCTACTCAATCAGTACTTTGGCACAGTCTACACAAAAGAGGACTGCTCCAAGATACCAGAGCCTATAGAGACATGGAAACTGCGGGATTAAGATTAATCTGTATTACAGAGGAAATGGTTTTTAAAAAATTGAAGGGTTGAAAGTGGATAAATGTCCAGGTCAAGATGGTATTCACCTAAAATTGCTGTTTGAAATTAGAGACCAACTATCAAAACCATTGGCTATATTATGTTCTCAATCACTTACAAAAGGGATTGTTCCACGGGATTGGAAAGATGCAGGAGTGATCCCCTTATTCAAAAAGGGCAAAAAATCAGATCCAGCAAATTATAGACTGGTGAGTTTAACGAGCATAGTCTGTAAATTGTTAGAGTCAATAATCAAAGAAAACATTGTAATGCATTTGGACAAGTTTAGTCTAATCAGAAATAGTCAGCATGGAGATCGTGCTTAACAAATCTATTAGAATTCACGGAGGAGGTTACTAAAGTGATAAAGGGGAGCCAGTTGATGTTATTTATCTATATTTTTCAAAGGACTTTGATAGAGTACCTCATCAAATATTATTTAGAAAGTTAAAATCATATGGAATAGGTGGGGAAGTTGCCAAATGGATTGAAAATTGGTTAACGGGAAGAAGGCAGAGAGTGGGCATAAATAAGGTGAACTCTGAGTGGTGTGAAGTGAAAAGTGGAGTGCCACAGGGCTCGGTTTTGGGACCAATTTTGTTCTTGATATATATAAACAATTTGGACATTGATATGGGGTCCATGATTGAAAAATTTGCTGATACAAAAATATGCAGTAGTGCCTCATCTAAAACAGAAGTTTATATATTGAGGTCGGATTTAGATAAAATTCAAGAATGGTCTGTGAGCTGGCAAATGGAGTTTTATGTAGATAAATGTACAGTCATCCACATGGGTAGATTCAATATGAAACATAATTACAGAATGGACGAGAACAATATTAGAAAGATAGATAAGGAAAGGGACCTAGGGGTTATAATAGATCATACAGTTAAGGTGTGTGAGCAAGTTCAGGTAGCAGTGATAAAGGCAAATGCAATGTTGAGTATGACAAAAAGAAATATTAAAGATAGGAGCAAGGAAGTGATTGTCAAACTGTATAAAGCCTTAGGTAGACCTAGATTGGATTAGTGTGTACAGGTGTGGAGTCCTTATCATAGAGGGGAAATAAACATGCTGGAAAGAAAACAAAAAAATAGTGACAAAGCTGATAGTGTGATTCCAGAATTACAGTTATGAGGAAAGACTCGGAAAATCGGTCTACAGTGTCTAGAAAAGAGAAGAATTTGAGGTGACAATACAGGTTTATAAGATGGTCAGAGGAACAGATAAATTAGACTAACAAGTTTTTTAAAATACAACCACCCACAAGAACAAGAGGGCATAGCTACTAATTAACTAAAGAGAGGTCCATATTAGATATTAGGAAATATTTTTTAGTCAGAGAGTGGTGAATGCTTGTAATGCATTGCCACAAGAGGTAGTGGAGGCGGGGACAATTAATGCATTTAAGAATAGATTGATGCACATAGCTTTTAGAGAAAGGTAATGTAAATGAAACTGGTTGTATACAGACTCTGTTGGGTCTTCTAAACCAGTATAAAGATGTTAAGTTAAGAAGTTTCTACATGATGGATGCATCATAGTGTCTCAGTTTCTACATGAAGGATGCATCACAGTGTCTCAGTTTCTACATGGAGGATGCATCACAGTGCCTCAGTTCCTACATGACGGAGGATGCATCAGTGTCTCAGTTTCTACATGATGGAGGATGCATCACAGTGAAGATCCTTTAATTGTTAAAACACCTGTTCTTTCTTTCATATTGTACTGTTTGATTGACGGGTAGATCTTCTGTACGGGTATTGCTAGTTAGGAAGATATCTCTGTAAATATCCACATATTGATATCATTTAGGATTCGGGATCAAGATGCTTATCAGCGCATGAGCTACAGCGGTCAACGACCCATAGCTGACTGCTAGCGTCAGGGCCAGCGAACCAGAGTTGCCAAGACCCTTCTACACCTGCACATGGTGATCCTGGATAACAGGCTGCAGCAGGGCAGACTGGCTAAGGGACCGAAGAGAGAATGCTAACCCGGTACCCAAAAAATGCTTGCTGAAGTCGGATGTGTTTGACCACAAGGTGCAAATATCACAGTCAAGCTGTAAACTACGACACAACACATTCCGTTCTTTGGACTACATTCTGCTACCTAAGCCCTTTCAGGGCTTGGTAGCGGGAGATTGAGAACGAACGAAGCCAAGCCATATAGGATTCTTGATTTGCCATATTTTTATATCCCAGTACCAGGTTTAATTCAGGATGATGCTTTATGCTCCTTGGATCTGTTAGTCCATACAGGAAATATTAATGTTGTTTCCCTGGTGGCTGTTTAAATAAAGAAAATAATAACTACCATTACTGCATTTATTCCTACTGCTGGGATCTGCTGTACATGGGAAGGGAGGGAGAGAGGGGTGGTGTGTGATTTACAAGGGATAAAGGCTAGGTTTTATAATTCACATTCGTTAAGACGAAAATGTATGATGTATCAGGGTTGAGTATTCACATCTCCTTGACAAGAAAGAAGACAGATACCAATATCACTCAGCCACTGGCTCCTAAAATGAGGGGGATGCCACGCCCCCCCCCCCCCCCCCCCATATACTTAGTTGGTCCTCTCTTCTTCTATGTAAGTCTTATTTATAAATTTCTTGTGATATAGTATCAACAGGATGGAATAGCCAGCCCAATGCCCAACCTTTCTTAGTGGCCTCTTAGGGCATGCCTGGCAGATTACAGTGGAACTAATCTTTGCTCCTCTTTCGGGCTCGGGTATCTCACACAAGCGAAATATATGCCACCACCCTAAACAAAATGATAATACTGGAAGGCAATAGATGTAAAATAATTACAATAATAATAATAATGTTCGCCTAGGCATCTAACGCCCGTTGTGTCAGTCGACCACCACATGTCCAGCTGCTGAGGTTTGTAGCCAAGCCTCGTCCAGTGCTGAAGGAGAGACTGCTATCTGCCGGAGCCATATAGAACAAGGGCAGCCCCTCTCATGCTCCGGCCAGCCAGCCAGTCGGAGACCATTGTTACACGTACCCGTTAACTGATTTAAGCATGATTTGGTGAGCCGGAATATCCTGGTCCAGTTGCACCACATGTCCGAACACAGACAGGCAGACCAAAGTGTCAGAGATGGAAGGCAGGCTCGTCATTGCAAACAATATCAAACCACCTGATACCGAGAATGTATCGTTGGTTGCGCATGTGAGAGGCATCAAGTCTTAATATATCCTGTATAAGTAGAGTCCAATTCTCCGAACCATACAGGAGGACAGGAATCACACGTCCGAAAGATTCGTATTTTGCCTATCGTTTTTCCACGCGCGAGGAAGGTAGTTCATAGCAGAGGTGGCAAACCGATCCACCTTAACATATCAGGAGCATTGCAACCATTGGATGAAAATGAATTCCCCAGGTATGTGAATTCACTAGTATCCTTCACCGTGTGACCATGGACAACTATGCTATGGGGACCAGTGTCGGAACTAAGGTAGTTTTATTACAATACACCTCTCAAACACAATTTCTTATAATTACATATTTTCTCTGCTTTTTACAAGGATTCCATTGCAATTCTGACATTGTCATAACAGTTTTCCATTAAATCAATCATTCCGGTTTGTTAGTTGGTCTTGTCTGTGTTGTCCTCTGTCCACGATGAAGACCTTTTTTTCATAAAGCTTGTCATTTTGTATTTGTACCCACATAAAACTGTCCCATGCTAGTCTCTGAGTTTTTTCAGTCAATTTACATATAGGAAAATTCTACTGCCTAAGCAGTGTACATGAATGATTACGAACTGATGTTAACCACTAGCATTAGTATGCAGTTTTTAAAATGTAACTTTTAAATTATGATATATACTGAAGTGTGTGTGAATTGTTTTATGAGATTAATATTCTAAAGCTTTCATGACTATTAGCTAAATTTAAAATTGTGATTGAATGGTGTCATGGAATTATGATTTTAAAGAAATGTTCATCGTGGATGATTGATGTATTCATTACAGGCATGTTACATACTTGATTATAATCATGAGTGATGTATGTATGTTGAATGTTTGGCACATCTTAAATTGTAATCGACACCTTCGACAAGGTGGTTGGCCTTGTGCTGACCCCAACTCTATTTCTAATCTTTATGATCGCTGGCATGAGTTGACCAGTGGATGAGCAGTTTGTTCGATATAAAATCGCAGATATTGTTCTCTAGTGAGTTCTGCCATCTGGTGGGAGGCCTTTTCTTTTTGCGGTGATACTATAGGACAGTTTTGGAACTCTAGCGTTTGTCTTTTCTTCTTGTAGTATGGCCATCCCATTGATGTTTTGAATGGTTTATATGCTATAGAATGTCTTTGATGTCACTGCTATGAAGACCCATCTGGCATTGCTGCCTGATTGTTAGTCTCCCAAGACAATGCTCAAGTGAGATGTGCACTGTCCTTAATTGGTTCTCCAATGCTTTCGTTACAACCATAGTACAGTTCCAACACCTAAATGAAAAAGATCTGCATGCAGTCTGTCATTTTTGGTAGCATCTGCTGCTGTCTTGATAGAGTTGAAGGCGGCCCAACCGGCTCATCTGCACCTTATGACCTCTGGCTTCCTGTTGTTCTCCATATTGAGAAGACGGCCAAGGCATATATAATCGTCAACATCGTCTAGAGGCGCTTCACTTAGAAGCACACAGTTCAGTTTCATGAAATGATTGCGCATGAATTTGGATTTCTCTAGGTTGATCAGACTTGCCTTATTGCCTTCTACATCCAGCATTGCCAGCATCACATAAAAGGGTGTCTTCATGATGAATATGACATAATCAGCAAATTGGAGGTGGTTGAGTCATGTCCATCTATTTCAATGTAAAATTCTCTCCAGTCTCACCACAAACTCATGACAAGCAAAGAAAAGGTTGGGCAAGATAGGGTCACTCTGTCTTACCCCTTTCTCTGTGGCGACGGACAGGTTGAGTGAGACGGACGCATGACTGGTGCACTCGCAGTTTCAGCATTTTTATATAACAGGAGTTCACGCCTTTCTCTTCTAGAGCTTTCTATACAAATGTTGGTTTGATCAAGTTGAACGTCCTTTTGGCACATACTTTATAATTAATTGTGAGTGCATGAATCTGTATGTGACAAATACGTATTTTAATTGTGAGTGCATGAATCTGTATGTGACAAATACGTATTTTAATTGTGAGTGCATGAATCTGTATGTGACAAATACATATTTTAATTGTGAGTGCATGAATCTGTATGTGACAAATACGTATTTTAATTGTGAGTGCATGAATCTGTATGTGACAAATACGTATTTTAATTGTGAGTGCATGAATCTGTATGTGACAAATACGTATTTTAATTGTGAGTGCATGAATCTGTATGTGACAAATACGTATTTTAATTGTGAGTGCATGAATCTGTATGTGACAAATACGTATTTTAATTGTGAGTGCATGAATCTGTATGTGACAAATACGTATTTATAATTGTGAGTGCATGAATCTGTATGTGACAAATACGTATTTATAATTGTGATTACATTTATGACAAATATTTTTTAATGATTATGAGTACAGCAAATAATTACAATTGTATTGTCAAGCGTATGGATGTGCATTTGTGTCTGTTGCACATTTGTCATTATAATTGTGAGCGCACATATGTGCTGTATGTGTGTGTGTGGTAGTGTTAATTATGTGTCTTACGATGTTTAGATCATAATTTTAGCTAAATTTATGCAATATTAACTTATTTTTATTTTATGATAAAACTTTGGCGCATAGAATCCAGCATTTTGGCCCAGACAGAAAGACACAAATCGGCAATATTAGTCCAGACTGAAAAGGGTTAAGCTCATGAATTTATTTTGACATCATTTTCTGATGGGCCATGACAAATCTGACTATATGGCAGTGTGTAATCTTTGTGTGAATAATCAAAGAGTTCTCATCTGGACACCACATATATTAATGTACTGGTATGATGCCTCTATTACCCTGAACACACCTTGACAAATAAACCTCAGCAGCTGTATGAATTTTAATAATGAAGCTTCGTGGTTATGCAAGTTCGATTATAAATGTTCTATTAGTTGCTTGACCGATGAGTTGAATTGTCTCCCTGTTACCAATGAATGTCAATATATAAACATGCAAATTGAATGCAAGCATGTAGAATAACAAATTCAATGCAATGATTCATGATAATAAATTTGGAAGCAATCTGCATAACAGAGTTAGACTGAAACATGCCACCATGTCAAAATATACCATTTATCATAAATGATATAACTTTGCTGATATTTTCTAAAGTTAAATTAAATATTTGTGAGAAATTATGGCATTTATTTTGGGTCAAAATGTAGCCATCCTAATTTATGATGTCAAAATGTGCTGAGAATAGAGTATCTGCAGATCATGGGTGAGCATTTTACTTTTCTGCCATGTGCCACTAAACAATCTTGCCTCCTTCGAGCTCCATATAAAGTATAGAATGACCATGTAGGATGGCTCCTACACGAAACCTGAATCAAGGCACATTGTGTGCTCTTGCAGTGGTGCCTTCTGTAGCAGTTAGATTTTACATGATGAGGTTGCTAGCCTCATACCTAACCCTGTCAGCATCACAAACTGGTGCTCAAAAGCAACATCTGTGAAGGGGTCATATCTTATTGTATTCATATGTGTTTTTGCTTACAGATAACAAGGCAAGCTATATTGAAGAAATATTTGCTCACCTCACCACATGAATAAACTAATTATATATACCAGTACAGTAAGGAGCTGTCATGTCTTTCTTACCATTACCATAATAAATTCATACTAACATACTTGTTGAGCCAAATATGCCTGAACTCAATCACTCAAAACCTTCCAACAAAAACACTCCTTAGTCATCAAATGTTGACCTGTCCATATCTACTGAAGTTTCTACAAGATGAAGTAGCCATCCCCATCCCTGCATAGTTGTCTCTTACAACATGTCTGGCAGGTTACAGTGTTACTATTCTTTGCTCCCTTTTTGGGCCCCGGTAACACTCGGGCGGAACAATTATTTACTAATGCAAAAATCAAGTTTTTAATTAAAATTAAAAAAACAACCTTAATGTATAAATACAGGAAAATGGCACGTGTGTTCAAATTCTGTACATTTCGAAAGTACTAAACAAATGGTGCACAGTGCCTCTTACAAGTGGAAAATTCAGCTACATCTGCTTTTGTTTTACTTGCAAAGTGTGTCTAATTGACACAGATAATAAATAGCAGGAGAGTATTTATCATGTGAACACAAAACAAGCTTTGTACATAAACTGCCCTGACATCATTTATTTTAGCACTGCCATTATTTCACATTTCTGTGAGAAGAAGGTTACATAGTGAATAGGGTCAAAAGGACACGTTATGAGCCTTGGTCAGGTACTTTTTTTGGTTTTCATTTTTCTATTGTGGATGAAATAAAAACCTAACATTCACAATGTGTGGCAAGTGCTGGGCCAAGTGGCCTTCCTTTATTACTGAATTCTATCAATTATTATAAATTTATATCTTTGGTCATTTTTTATTTTGACGACAGATGCTTCAGTTAGCTAATGGGTGTTACTGATATATTATATAAGAGGAATTTTAGTTTAACTACTTGCAATATGAATGGTGCAAGTTCTGCTTGACAACATAAAGAAACAAGAACAAAATAGACTAAATATGCATTGGTCAAGTCCTTTACAAGAACAAAACAGACTAAATATGCATATGTCCTTCGAAGAACTAAATGTGCATAAGTCAAGCCCTTTACATGAAAAAACTAACGAAATGTGCACATGTCAAGTTCTTCACAAGGACAAAACATTAATTGTTCAACAGCAGTGGTTGGTTTTTAGCAAGACAAATTTAAGTAGAAACCGTAAGATAATTGACAGAAATTTACAAGTGAGAAGAGTTCTTATCAAAAGCTTGTGTAAAGGTTTAAATAAAAAATGTGCCTAAAATTCACTATTACTTGTAAGACGGTCAGTATTCCAAACTTTAGGACAGTGAAATAAAATATTTTCTTCAGCAGAAAAAAGAAGAATTTAAATATATATATCAATTTCGTGAGAGTATATTGAATATTGCAAGACAACAGAATATTGCAAGACAACAGATTTCTGGGAGAAAAAAATGTTTTATCTTACAGTCTGGGATTAATTTTGGCTCTCCATATTAAACAATTTGTCATAAGAAGTCATTAACAAGAAATGTACAGACAATTTTGAGCACATTCAAATGTTCATCAAGATAGCCAAATCTAAAATAAAATTCCAGTGCTTGGAGCCAACTCACAAACAAACACTGGATGTAATTCAGAATTTTTTACTATTTCAGTGTAGCTTGTGGTATAACTGTATGAGTAATAACTATATGTATTATTTAAAAAAAAAAGGTATATATTTTTAAACAAAATATATGTATTGTAATTAACAGACCGCAGCACAATGACTCCTATTAATTGCAAAACAGCAACAGGAAAACAAGAAACTGAATGCTAGTACAACTACAGAGAATAACTTTTAGAAAGTTGATAAAACTATTCAAATAGTTTATATAAAGCCAAAGATGTAGCACAGCTCAACTATTAAGATAGAAGAAGATCAATGTTTTTTATGACAAAGCAGTATTAGCTTACAAATATTTTGTCCAATGTGGCTAGCTAGATGTTATTTAATGTTAAAGAAAAGTTAATTATTTGCTCCAACGTAACTGTAAAAATTAAAAGGAAACATATGTACAACTGATAATATGATTAAACAAAGATACAGATGTTTTTGTAGCAAAGCCATACACTATTACATGAACAAGACAAATCAGCACTTATAGATAAATTTACCAGTTATGTGACCCAAACACAAATTTGTTAAAGAAAAATTCATAAACCACGAGAGATATGGCTTCAGTTATTATAAAAATGATCAGCAAAACATGTACAACTTTTAAATTTAATTCTAAACACTATAATTCTCTAAAAGTTCTGCTGTTCTATAATTGATAAAAATTCACAATATATTTTTTCTTCAGGTCATATTTATCCTTAAAAGTTGCCAGTGCTCATTACTTAGTTCATCTTTGCTGTATTCTTTTTCTAATCTTCAAAGTTAGGTTTAAAAAGAAAAATTAACCTGCTGGAAATTATTTCAAATGAACCAGTTCATATTGTTCACTTACATTTTTTGTAGAATTGCACATTTAATTTCATCTTCTTGATAATACCAGCTCTCCTATATTGTTTTTTCAAATAAGGACGGTCACACAGAAAATGGCTTCAGATATCAAGCAACTACAGCTTGACTTCTCTGACATTAATTTACGTTGTTTAAACTAGTATGTTATTCAATGTTTCCATTGTGTGTTGAAGGTTCTTCTTCATCTGGATAACATGAGGAAGGATCAGTATCATGGTATGGCTCTGTGTGATGCACTGGTGCCAGTTTTTGCTCTTGGTATGGTTCTGGTGTAGGCTCTTCCTCTGGCACCTGAAATGGTTTGTAACATCAGGTTACTTGACATTTTATGGAAAAATGATACGCATATTTGGTTGGATTTACTTGACTTCTGTCAATATAACTACAAGCAGCAGTAGGGTAAACAACTGACGATTCTCAAAAACTTTCTTTTAAGCAATGCTTTGATTTGCCTTTTTATGAATACTCTTTGCACATATTACATTAGAAAAAAATATATATATAGGAAACCCTTTTCTCCGGCTACATCCAGCTCATACCAGAGCTGGGACCTGCACGGGGGCATCTGCTCCTGTAGAAGTACAGGTCGACCAAGAACTAAAAACTATATATATATTACCAATTTTATTCATGTAATTCATACTGGAGTTTTTAATATATTCAACTACAAACTACTTTGGAAGATGCTCTCTCTCTCTCTGTCTCACAGAGAGAGAGAAAAAGAAGAAAGAGGGGGAGAGAAGATTCTTCACTAACTTAGAGACCATGAGTTATTCACTCTTCAAGTCAACAAAAACATACATGGCTATTGCTCAGTCTCCTTCTTCGATCAACTGATGCTATGCTTCTAGCCTGATGAGGTTCATAAAGACGACTGTGGATTTCAGGTCTTCGTTGGTCCCCCACAGCTTTCGAGCCTTCATCGCTCCCCCAGGCCAGACTGTCTCTCTTTGGTCTGTTAAGTAGAGCAGGTCTGCATGATATGTTGCTGTGTGCTTCCCAATGGAACATAGCGGTATCTCTAAGACCCATTTTGTGGAGGTGGGCCTTGGGTCTGCAATGTCCAATTCTGAGTCTGAAGATCTTTGTCTCGTCATCTGTGCCAAGTCTGGCTATGCTGTCATTTTCTGGCTTGCATTCTTTGTGCTGGTCTCTCGATTCAGTCCCCATGTATCGTTTTAAGTGTCTTTGCTTCTTTATAGCTCTGTGGATGGCAAGTATGCTTGCTGCCACTTCCGGCCTTTGCATGTTCATCTGTCTTCTTGTTTCCAAGGATCTCACAGGCGACGGGATCCACTATAGAACTAGATCTGTATTTTTGGGACAGCAATCTGATGTTGTATTTTATTTTGTGTGAGTGTCTATCTTGATGGGGCTTGAGATGGCTTGGAGCACGCTCCTGGAGTTTGTTAGAATGACCGTTTTCCTTGTAGTTATGGCTAAGTTACCGTACAGGGGCAGAACAAAAAGATACCCATATTACAGCAACAAAGCCATCGTCAGAAACAAAGAACAAATGAAAACATCTAACAAATCACAAAATAAAAACAATGAGCTTGACAGAACTAGTAAGCTGCAGAGATTGTGTGCACCATGGTTTACCACTTAAGATAGAGTAGGCCAAACGGGAAATGATAATACATGAATAATGAGTACACGCACTTGCAGATACAACTGCATTAACATATATATCAAGAAAGACAACCAAGGCAGACACACACACACACACTCTCTCTCTCTCTCTCCCTCTCTCACACACACACACAGTTATATTCGCTGGATAATACAATGTTTAGGACGGTGTATCTAGAGATTTAATTTCAAACTCATTGGGACTTTTGTGCGTGTAAGTGTGTGCAATTGTGAGTGTTGGGAAGCCTTCTACCCTAGAGGTGTGTAGATGTTATGAATAAGGACCTGGCAACATTCATATCTCAATCAAGTCCACATCTCCAAGATATGCTAAAATGATACTATAAATGAAAGTGAGTCTCTCACAACAAACTCCACAACATCATATTCTATTTATTGCAAGACACGACAAATCCCAGACGCCAGGTCGCCTAGAAATGTTCCTGTGGTGCCTAATATTTCAGGACCAGTATTGAACCATTTTCTTCATTGTACATATCCTCCAGTTTTACACAAAATATACATAATCTCCCCCCCCCCCCCTTTTTTTTTGGCGTTCGCCTTATTTCTCTATTCCCCAAGGTAGTGTGCGTTGTACCATGATTTGTATTTTGCGCTTGTTGGCCCAGTGCATACGACTTTGGCATGCATTTTATCTAAGGGTCTGCTTCCTCGAGGTAACGGCCGGTGCTGTAATGGGGAACGAACCCAGCACCTTCGGTTTGTGATCCGTGTCACTTAACCACTAGCCCACGCCGTCATCATTTCACTCCTTTCACTGACTATAAAGGTCAGATTGGCAGTGTCAAGTTACGCAGCAACTAAGGCATACTACAAATATGAAATACCAGAAATAGGTAAGCATTAATTTGAAAAAAAAACTTTCATTTGTACATCAGAATTAATATTGCCAAGGACAATTCACCCATCACCTCCAACATGTTTCACTACCCAACGAGTAACTTTTCATCCATCATTACGTCTGGCTCCTATATTTTATTTACCTGGCGCCTAGATCCTAATCAAATTTGTCAACCCTAATTATTGTAATGTGTATTACATAATTTTACCTCAAAATGATAGCTGACACAACAAGCACCTAAAATATAGTCTATTTTATTCAACACAAGCTTGTTAGTGTGCTACACAATAATATTGTATATTACATATAATGGCAGTGTGTACTGCTTATATACACAGATTCTGATTCACAGCTGTATTCTGCAGACCCCTCTATATGACAACATTGAGATATGCAGTTAGACAGCATCTGTCTCAGCTGTTTATTGGCAGGTGACACTTTAGGTGATATAGTTGCACGGGAAAGCAAATTTCACACTTAAATCAAACTCCCGCAAATTACATGTTAAAATGACAAGTTAAAAATATTTTTTTTTTTCAATACAGAGAACATTTTTTTTTCTTCATTTCAAATCGGCAATTTGTCATCTTGAATATGCTTACGGCTAAAGGTTAGATTTCTGTCCCACTACATTGAGGTTGTGGTACAGCTTGATTGCTTGGATGATCATGGGAGATATGTCAGCGGGAATCTTGTTCTCGTGGTAAATTGAACCAAGCTGAACAGATCACCAAGGGCCAGGCCAGATTGCACAACCAACTCCCAAATTTTGGGAGTTGGGTTAGGGCTAACAACACAAACCTAAAAAATAAGACTGTTACAGAAACTGGAACATAAAATCAAAATAACAGTAAACTACTGGCTGGGTTCTCGAGGGTCCTGCAGAAATGAGGCATATGTGATCTGAGGAAAGTCAGCCAATGGAAGTCAAGTCGCCGACAAATCTTTTGAGGATGAAGGAAAAAACTAGGATACGGTCCTTGAACATAAGAACCCTTTATGAAACTGGAAAGGCAGACCAAGTGGGCATATATAAGGAGTACTCTGAGTGATGTGAAGTAAAGAGTGAAGTGCCACAGGGCGCAGTTTTGGGACCAATTTTGTTCTTGATATATATAAATGATTTGGACATTGATATTGGATCCATGATTGCAAAATTCGCTGCTGACACAAAACTATGCAGTAGTGTCTCATCTAAAGCAGAGGTGGATATATTGAGGTCGGATTGAGATAAAATTGGAGAATGGTCTGCGAGCTAGTAAAAGGATTACAGTCATCCACATGGGTAGATCCAATATGGAACATAATTACAGAATTGGAGAGAACAATATTAGAAAGATAGATAAGAAAAGGGACCTAGGGTTTATAATAGATCATACAGGTAAGGTGAGTGAGCAAGTTCAGGTAATAGTGAAAAAGGCAAATGCAATGTTAGGTATGATAAAAAGAAATATTAAACATAGGAGCATGGAAGTGATTGCCAAACTGTATAAAGCAATAGTTAGACCTATAGATTGGAGTACTGTGTACAGGTGTGGAATCCTTATCTTAGAGGGGATATTAACAAGCTGGAAAGGAGACAAAAAAGAGCGACAAAGCTGATAGTGGGATTCAAGAATTACAGTTATGAGGGAACAACTCAGAACAACCGGCTTACAGTGTCTAGAAAAGAGAAGAATTCGAGGTGACCTAATACAGGTTTATAAGATAAAGGAACGGATAAATTAATAACAAGTTTTTCAAAATACAACCACCTACAAGAACAAGAGGGCATAGCTACAAATTAACTAAAGAAACGTCCAGATTCGATATTAGAAAATACTATTTTAGTCAAAGAGTGGTGAAAGCTTGGAATGCATTGCCACAGGAAGTAGGGGGAGCAGGGACAATTAATACATTTAAAAATAGTTTGGATGCGCATAGCTTTTAGAGCAAGGAAATGTAAATTAAACTGGTTGTTTACAGACTCTGCAGTCTTCTAAACCATGTAACAACGTTGAGTTAAATGTATGAAAAGTAGAAAAAGGAAAAAAAAGTACCGCCTCATATACTGAAGTAGGCCACAAGCTAGGTGTAGTACCTCATACTACAATTACAACAAGCATAAAGAACAAAGCTAAGATGTTAGACGCTAGAGGAAATAACAAATACTACAAAAAAATAAACAGCACAGCCAAAGCGTTTGGCATGAAAATGAAGGCATTGAAGACAAAGAGTTTGGTAATAGTCAAGCAACAACAACTTGCAAATGAATATAATCAACGGAGAAATAATTGAACAAGTAAGAAGTTTACATATTTAAGGCAAACCATTAACAGAAGATACCCACAATGAGACAGAAATTAGGACACAGATTACATTGGCAAATAAAAGAAAAACAGAAATTGCTAACCTCAAAGAATATCAGTATGAAGCTGAAGAAAAGCGTAATCACTACTCATGTATGGCAAATTGCACTGCATGTGGCTGAAACATGGACTCTAGCTAGCAAAGAAGAATGAAAACAGCCTGGAAGCTCTTGAAATGTGATGCTATTGTAGAATGGAATGAGTGGCTTGGACAGAAAGATCCAATGACAATGAGGTAGGTGCACAAAGATAAATATTGAAAATGATTGTTCTTCTTCTTCATTCTCAATCTCCCACTACCAAGTCCAGAAATGGGCTTTGCAAGTAGCAGGATGTTGGCTGGAGAACGGAATGCGTTGTGTCATAGTTTACAGCTTGACTGCGATACTTGCACCTTTCCGTCCGACACGTCTGATTTCAGAAGAGAAAATGATTCGAAACGAAGATTGAGTTTGCTGGGACACATTATACTACAGAAGATTCTAGAAAGCATGATCCAGAGAAAAAGGACAACTAAAACTAATCCTTATATTAAAGTACGAATCTATAGCGAAATGAAGAGAGCTGCAGAGGATAGGATCCATTGGAGAAACATGATCAGAAAAACTTACAACCAGGCTTAGGACAGATAAACCAGATGATGTTTATTTATGACTGTATTCTATTTATTATTATGTTCTGTTTATTTAGGTGTTCCTTGCATTCACAAATGCTATATAGTAATTAACATTTTTTTGCAGCGCTATTGTAAACTAAACAAAGGCTATGCTTTAACTTTAATTAATTTTCTAATTACGGTTGTCTGGTCGGTAAGCTGTTGACATAACGAGGCATGCCTGAAATACAAACATTTATATGGGAACATGGAGGATAAAAGGGAAATGGAGATTGAGGGGAATGGATCAAGCAGATAAGGGAGCCTGAGCAAAATTATGGAATATGATAATGCTGTGCAACTTAAAGAAATTTATGTATTTTCCAGCACTAACCGATGTAGATCATTCCAGGAGCAAAAAATTATACCAGCGAACCTAATGTCAGGGCTATTGAAGTGGTTAGTCACTGGGGAACCAAAGTAATTGGAGATATCGCTAAGATGTTGGCAGAAATGTACATGCATGGAGTTCTAAGCCAGTCTAACCGATGTCATGCTACTCCGGTGACAGATTTGGCAGAGCAACAAGCATGTCTCTCAACTCCCAATTTTTGCTGTAAACTGCAACGCAGATATCACAGCCTCGCTGTAAACTGCAACAAATATCACAGCCTCACTGTAAACTGCAACACAACATCCATATCAGGACGAACATCGGAAAAGAACCAGAGCCACCAATATTTCTCTCTCCCTCTCTGTGTGTGAATAATCCATTTCTCGAGTCACACATTTCTCAGTGTCATGAAAGTACTGTTATTTTAAGGCTTATATTGGTTGGATTACGGCCATTATATAGTGACATCAGAGAGTACACATATTTCCTGAGCTACCTTCAAATGGTGGTGCACATATTGAACACATTTTGCTAGGTTTTTATTGTTTTCGTGCTAAAAATGGATTTTGAAAAATGACCGATTTAAAGGGATAAAGAACACACTGTTGAACTTATTCTTAAAGATTTAGAGGTTGATAAATTATATTTAGTTGGTGATTGAATTATGAAATGTGTTAATTAGATTATGATCAAGCTAGATCTGCTACTGGTCCCTCTGGGCTTGTCCCATGTAATGTATCAACTTATTTCACATGCTACTGGCATAAGAATCATGAACATTGGAGATGATCAGGACAGTCAACGAGATAGAATAATTAAAATAGAGCACATAGTTTTGTCAGATTAATTAGCTTTGCTCATAAGCATAGGAGAATGGGATTTTACAGACTGGTTACAAAGCTTTAAAGGGTTCAATTAAAACTTCACAAAATACTCAATAGTTTACGATTTACTTCACGCGTGATCTAGCTAACATTAAAATAAATTGTATAAAACACACAATAATTCATAATCTCAACTTCAGGCTGTATCTGACTTACAAAATGAGGGAAATTATAAATGACATTCATATTTGTCTAATGACTTTAGCTTAAATCTGCAAATATCTTGAAGTCTTCTATTGAAACTGAAGTTTATGCCAACAAAAGATGTCACAATATATGTATTCAAATCCCACTCTTTTCACATTTGCATGCAGGGAAAGTGGAAAGAAAAATAATTCAGGTGGCTGAGAGGGTAAATGGGTTTGGTACACCAGTCATTTACAGTGGTTAACTTGTCTAATATTACCAATGTAACAATTTTCGATGATGTAGGAATAGAATAATGTGGGTTGCTCCAAAACTAACATTTCCTATTTTATTTCCAAGAAAACCATAACAGATACAAAGAGTACAGTTACACTGTTTGATAAAGCACCTTTTTTGGCTACAGAAAACCGTTTTTCTACATAGTCATCATCCGAGACTATGCATTTTCTCCAATGATGAGAGCATACATTCCCTGCTAGTAAAAATCTGCACCAGCCAGTTTCACGGCTGTTATGACTGCGTTGTTGCTATGACGTTATCTTTCATCAGCTCGAACAGATGGAAGCCAGAAGGCACTAAATCCGGTCTCAACGGTGGGTGTGGTAGGACAGTCCCGTCAAGATTGACAATGTGTTCCACAGTCTTCAAACTGGTATGGGGTCGATGTTATCGTGTTGCAAGAGACAGGTTGTCTTCTTTGGTCTGGCTGTACATTCAAGCCTTCAGCTTAGTCAGGGTTGTTGTGTAGAGGCCAGAGTTGGTCTGTCGGGGTTCCAGGAAATCCAGAAGGATCACCCCTTTCCTATCCCAAGAGACAGTACACATCACTTTACCCAATGAGGGCTGGAATTCACATGCCACCACTCTATGGATTGCCATTTTGACTCAGGCTCATAGTGATGACACCACATCTTGTCACCAGCGATATCACCTTCATCATCACACTGATTCAATTGATCTTGACAAACTTGCATGCGATGCTCATCTGTTACTGTGTGAGAATTCATGGGACCCAACCGCCAAAAACTTTGCGATATTCTAACGTTGCTAACATCGTATCCAACGCACTGAAGATTACATCCACTTCTGTAGATAGTTACCTGGTTGTAATCCGCCAATTTGTGAGGATGAGTTGATCGAGGTGCTCTTCATTGTATAGTGTGACAGCTGTACATTGTCATCCGGAACATGGCCTGTCCTATACGTCACTTTCACACTGCTGAAATGTGCCACCCAACATCTCACTGTGCTAACATTCGCTGTTTGGTCTCTGTAAATGTTCAGCATCAATGAATATGAATAGGTGCAATATTTTCCTCCCAGAGGAACTGTAGTTACACACCTCTGCTTCAAATGCACTTCCATGTCTGACATCATTTTGTCAGACTGCCCCTCTGTTGCCATCTGTCCCATGGAAACCAAATTTAACGGATACTCGCGTGAAGATAAAAACTCTACTTCAGCACCGGAAAAATTCACTTTTGACATCGTGGGCCAACATAGCCGTTAGTTGCGGAGCAGCCCTCGTATATGTTGAATATATTTGAAAATTATTCTTTAATTAAAATATAACAAATTATGGCCACCGTGAAGAGAGAAGGTTCACCAAATTCAACATGTATTGTTGAAATATAAATTAAAAATCCATGCAGATGACAAGTACAAAAAGAAAACAAAAATCACAATGTTTTTAGAAAAGTACAGCACAAATATTACCATTAAAAAAACAAACTAGAAATCAAGATATAGAACTCCTAATAATGAGATAAAACAGTTAATTTAAATAAAATATAAACCCATCTGTTAGGGATTAAATGCAACGAAACTTGGTAACATATCCAAGCCATAAACCCAACTTAAATAAATGGAATAATTTTAAAAAACATATTACGGTAGATTACCAATGGGTTACAACAGCAAGTTTGGATGGCCACACCTCAGCAAAACTAAATCCTTGCATTAAGTAAGCAGCACAGTTATAAGGAAAACATTCTTTGCTTCAATTAACCTCAATTAGAACTTTATTTAATGAAGTGATGGACACCTCATTGGTTTCTCAGCAATATTATAAATGTATGTAAATTAACCAAAATAAAATGTCAATCTTACTTCTCTGTTACCTGAAGAATATTAGCTAATGGATCACAGCTGAAGTGTGTTATCCAAAACAACAAATTTATCATAATAAAACATTTGATTGGGCAGAGGTTTTAATTTAGAATAGCCATCTTCCAACATATAATAATACAACAGAGTATTTTAAAATCTTTAACAACAATGCTGAAGACTTGTTGTCTTAATGTGGACTATATGCAAGTTACCTTTTATGGAATTAACTCTGAAATACAAGACAAAAAAATCACAATAAAACCACAATGAACAATACGCATTACCCAGTTGTTTAATGCCCACAATGAATAAGTTTAACCTTTTGTGCACCCTGAAAAGGATGTTAAGTGACAGGTTGTAGTAGCTTTCCTCACATCCCGAGCGTGCTGATGAAGGTGGACCACTGTCCTCCAAGCAGTTGTGCTATGCTTGGCTTCATCTGCGTGTCGCTCACTATTACGGGGATAACATCGATCCACATCTCGTCAGCCAGGCTGCCTTGAAAACAGCCTATTTACAGGGAACGATACATGGAAGAGAGATTGAGTCTTGGTCAGTGTATTGTGCCTGACTCTGACATTACGTCCTGGTCAGTATGTTGTGCCTGACTGGACTAGCATCTCAGTTTCCCTATCATTACCCTGTTAAAAGCCATACATCAGTCATTGGAGAACATGTTTAAATATTTAATGTAAAATAAATCTACAAGAAGCTTACCACTCTATTATTTTCTATAGCAATTAAGCACATCTTTTCAACAATAAAAAGTAGTCGTGCATCAAATTAATGTTTGCAGCTTTAATTATATAATTAATTTAATTCCATTATTACATAAACTATGAATTACTAACAGGGCTTAAACAAACAAACAAAAACTCGTGGCAGAAAATACTATCTCCTTTTGGTGACTGTACAGAAACGATTATGATATTATAGAACGTGTATAAAGGGAATGAGAGATGGCTAGAAAGAATCCGTCTAGGGCTGCGAGTATGAAAATTGTGACTGAAAACACAAACTGTTCAAATAGTTTGATGTAAGAACCGAAACAGACATTTCAATCAATAAACAGCATCCTTATGTGGTGGTCAGTCAGCTATGGTTTTCATTAAAACAGTAGTTCTTTCAAATATTAATGTTTACACAAATTTTACTGCAATTTGTTTTTGTTATTTATGTTTTATTCTTCTTGGGCACTCATCCTGAAAAGGACATGACGTAGTTTACAGCGCCATCTGGTTCGCTCTGCAAAAATCCATCTGGATTCAGCAAAGTATTTTCAGCAAAGGTTTGCCTTCTCTCTTCGATCCTTATTCTCTCAGCATTGGAGCAGCCTGTTTCCAGGGCACCATTTGGAGACAGAATATGGTCTTGGTAAGTCGTGGTTTGCTGGCTCTGAGCATTTGTTTCTGTGACAATCTTTCAATGTGACACCTTTGACGTCCCAAAAAACAGTCAGCTACCCTTTTCT
The DNA here is from genome assembly GCA_036924085.1 of Ariolimax columbianus. Lineage (NCBI taxonomy): Eukaryota > Metazoa > Mollusca > Gastropoda > Stylommatophora > Arionidae > Ariolimax > Ariolimax columbianus. Next base: position 69,490,637 of record JAVGWX010000011.1, read on the forward strand.
TGCAGATTTCTGTGCTCTTGGCTTGACATGTTTTGATGAGCCCGGGGTTTTCCACTGCATGCTGAAATTTTGGATTCTGGGTCATAATGGTGAACCCAAGTCTCATCTACTGTCACCATGGTTGGCAACATGTTTTTCGACCGACACATTTTGAGCAACTGGCCACAGCAATCAATCCTCGCTTGTTTCTGTTCACATGTTAGCAGATGCAGGACCCAGCGGGCACACACTTTTCTCATGTTTGGTCTGTTGTGTAAAATTCTAAATACTGTACTTTCATTCAGTTTTGCTGACCTAGAAATCTCTGTAATTGTCATTTTCCTATCCTGGTCAATGATTTTCTTCACTCTTGCAGCATTTTCATCGTTGCACTGAGGATGGTCTTTCTGATTTTGGAAGATCAGCAACATGGGAACGGCCACACTTAAACTACCTACACCAGTTTTTTACAGAAGCATACGAAGGACAGAATTCCTCAAGCACTGGTTACATCTCCGTGTGTATTTCTGTAGGTTTTTTCCCCTGCAACATCAAGAATTTTGTCACAGTTCTGGCCTCTGATTTCTCCATTGTTCTGACAAACCATTAGTAGCAGATCCGGTCAATAAGGTGTGTTGCACCATACCAGGTAAACCCGTAGAGGAGGAAATTCGTACTTCTCAAATCCAGTACAAATTGAATGAGCTACATATGTGCCAAATTTCAACTTTCTCCTCCTACTTCATAGTCAGGGTAAAGACTTATGACAAGTCCCTTGTGTGTGTGTGTGTGTCTATATATATATATATATATATATATATATATATATATATATATATATATGTATATATATATATATATATATCTATTAATAGATATATATATATATTGGAACTGCAAGAAATGTAATTCTCTTTTACATACTCATTTCACATATCTCTATCACTAGCTTGTATCTCCTTTTAACCCATATCCTTCAAGTTTCCATCATCATCAAGTGTTACGCCACTTAGTCTTGGCAATCACTTCATTTCATAACCGACTGTCGTTTGAGCAGTTGTCTTTAACACATTATTTGCCCCCTCTAAAAAACATATTTTGTGGACATTTTAATTCAGATTATCTCAACCTAGTAAACCCATATTTTTCTATATGTTTTAATTCACATTATTATCTAATCTAAAAACCCATATTTTGATGTTTTAATTCACACTATTATCTCAAACTAAACAAAACCAAGACAATTGTCTAATTATTATTAATTTACTTGTGGGCTCCATTCTATGAAATATTAACATAAAAATCAACTTACCTGTTCAGGTTTGGAGCTACTGCTGCTCTCTAAAATTGGTAAAATATCATCTGGTACAGATTTGGTGTATGTGAACTTCTCTAATGTGGGCTTTGCAGTCTGTTTACCCTTGGTTCGTGCGGGACCAGTTGCTTTCTTTTCATAGTGGTAGATTAGGTCTTGGTTTGAAGGTAACGTGTGTGTGAAAGCATCCTGTTCATATGCATCCTTCAAGTATTTCCACACATGGATGAACTCTTTGGGAATCCTGAAGCCACGATACGCCTTGAGAAAAAAAAAAGGGCTATTAATCAGTTTCATAAATAAAATTACTATAATGTTATTTCTGAATTTAATTGACTTAGTTCCTCCTCTTCTATAATGAGGTAGAAGTCATCTTTCTTTTTCTTATGGCTTATAGTTTCTACAGGATAAAGTATCCGGCCCTATGTCCAAGCATCCTTAGACATCTCTTATGATATGCTTGGCAGGTTACAGTGTTCCACTATTCATTGCTTGCCTTTCTGGCCCAGGTTACACACCAAGTATGTAATGTACTTCCTCTGTAACTGATTTCCCTTTAACCTCTATCTATGAAAACTCAATCAAAAGGAATCAACCAATATGTTCTGGCATCTAAGAAGTCAGAATTCATATCTTGGGACGGCGTGGCCTAGTGGTTAAGTGACACGGCTCACAACCAGAAGGTGCTGGGTTCGATCCCCATCACAGCACCGGCCGTTACCCCGGGGAAGCAAACCCTTAGAAAATGCAGGAGGAAGCAGACCCTTACATAAAATGCATGCTGAAGTCGGATGCACTGGACCGACAGGCGCAAAAATAAAAACCACAGTGCAACGCACACCGCCTTGGGGATTTGAAAAATAAGGCAAACGCAAAAAAAAATTTTTTTTTAATAAAAAATATCTTGGTAACAGTTTATAACAACTAAAATGCATGCCATTTTTCTCACTATCTGCTACAATATACTAAACAAAAATTTCTAAATGATATGTTGTATAATACTAGATGGGATAGCCTGTAGCCCGTGATGATTGTGGCAATTATGAAATTTTATCAACTAATTTCCCTCTTTCCTATCAATATATTTTCTCTTGCCTATTCTGATGCTCTCTCCTACTTCTATTCTGGCTTCTATATTTTTCCAGACGCTTGCGTTAATACTCCTGGTTTTGATTATGTTCAAAAGTAATTTTTCTTTCCTCTATCGTTGCCGTAGTTTCCAGTGCTAATGATGCTTTGTGTTGTCACTCTATTTGTATCATACATAAGCTGTAGTACTTGGCTTCGCATGGGTAATAGCATAATTTTGTGCAGATCAGACAGAATAAATATAAATATTGGAACTAAAACATTTTCCGTTTTGTTTGCTCCTTTCAAGATTGTGGCCTCAGTCAATTATGCCCATTTCTTCCCCACTAAAACCGCTCATCTCTACCTCACCCTTACTGTCCATCCTTCCACACTTTAATACACACAATTCGGTAGTAAATACAAATGAAGCCAACAATTTTCTTATAGCAAATACAAGCAAATTTGTGTCAGTTCATGGTGCTATTACATAGCGTATGGTAAGTAAGAAGTTGTATGGCAGGGGATTCGATTTACTGTCCTCCTTGTCAGCAGGCAGGCATCAAAGCCATTCGACCACACACTTTTCTCTGCACTATGTCAGTAATTCATAAACAATATAATTGAACAGTGTTTCCCGGAAATTAAAGGTCTTTTGGTATCTCCTGCATGTGCACAAAGTGGCCAAGCAAATCGGGTCATAAAGTCACCATTTTTTCTAATTTGCCGATAAATAATATACAATCATATGCCCATAACTTGCATATCAATGTCTTCTTCTTCGTACGCTGTCAAACGTCAACCTGTATTTTTTTGAAAAAAGCACTGCCATAGAGCTTGTCTAGTGTTGCCACTGGTGACGGCCACATGTGCTTTCTCTGGTCCTCATATGTCGGGCAGTTTTGCAGCTGAAGACCACGACCTGCTCTCTTCTGTTCAACTGGTAATAGGCATCATTTTTTGTGTAGCCAGTATGTTCTGTTTCCAATTTGGCCATGTATCTGGCCCTAATAAGCCTTTTGGACTCTTCGTAGGTCATACTAGAATCTGGTTGTGGTAGTCTTGCACCTTCTTTTGCCAGTCTGTCTGCCTCCTCGTTGCCTTGGATGTTACAGTGGGATGGAACCCACTGTACCACTACTCTTTTTGGTGCGGACTGCTGGCATAGTTGACAGAGTACTGCTTTTAAATCATTTTGTTCAGTATTTTTCTGGCTTTTTAGTGCTGTGACTACGGCCAGAGCATCTGTAAACAGGACTATCTGGCTTTCATTGCTTTCGCCTGTCAGCATTGCTTCTACTGCAGCCCTCAGTGCCTCTGTCTCTGAAATTGCTTGAGAATTTTCCAGTTGCCACTGGCAGTGTTGTTTTTCTACCATTTGGTAGGCTCAGGAATACCCCTACCCCTCCGTTCTGTGTTATGTTTGTTAAAGAACCGTTGGTGTATGCATGGGTCCATTCCATGCTTGGGTAATTTTTCGTTATGTACCTCAGGGTTATGTCTCTTCTTTCTTTTTCAGTCTAGCTGTTCTTGTTTCCAATGCCTGGTATATTTTCTACCACCTCCGGTATGATATGCTGCTTCCAGGTGGGTTTGCGTACAGTAGGGATGGGCTTTGGTATTGTTGCAGTGTTCATAGGGTCTTTGCTCATCTTTGCTTTGGCTATTTCTGCAAAGTTTCTCCGCTTTAGTTTCCCATTTCCAAATCTATTTAGTCTCTGATGCATTGGATGGTCTGTCAGTCTTCTTAGTTTCTCTGCATGCTGATGGGCTCTGCAGTCTCTTCTGTCGGTCATGGATTGCAGATTTGTAATCTTTTCAAGTTCTACAATTGGCGTTGACTTCATGCCTCCTGTTATAACTCTCATGGCTTGGTTTTGAAGTTTGCTAATTTTATCAAAGTTCGCCTTCGCTGCTGTTGTCCATGCTGCAATGCCATACTCGAGAACTGGTCTCACTCTTCCAGTGTACAGTTTCTTTAGTATACTTTCGTCTGCTCCCCAGTTTGTGCCAGCAAGTTTCCTCATGATTGCCATTCTTTGTCTGGCTCTCATTCGGTTTCTCTCGATCTGACTATTCCATGTCATGCGCAGATCAAATGTGACTCCCAGGTAGTTTGAGTTGTCGTTTGGCTGCAGATATTTGCCGTTAAGACTTATTTTGGTGTTCTGGGGTTTATTTGAAAGCGAGAATATCGTACATGTTATTTTTTCCTCATTTATTTTGACCAGCGATTAGTTTGCCCACTCCTCCAGCGATGTTAGGGCCTGCTGCATCCGATTGTTTGCTATGGTGAGATTTTTTTCAGAGGTCCACATAGCCAGATCGTCTGCAAACATTGAGCTGTGGACTCTTCTTGGTATATTCTCTGTGATGTTGTTTATATACACCAGGCATATCAATATGAAATATGTTGCACTAATCTACAAATCGGCCACATAGATTTATTTTACATGTGCCAAAACACACGCATGACCACACAAATATAAAAATGAAATGCATTAAATTGTTTCTCCTTAAGCATTTAAATGAGTTAGTACTGCATGGGTGTTAAAAGGGTCTGTCCGAGTGTTTCCAGGAAAAATGGTGTGAAACAGATGAAAATAAGAACACTGCCACACTGAAAGCAGGCTATAAGAGGCGGCTAACAGTGTCTTCTGAGATGGCTCTCTCTTACTAATGAGTCAAGTGTAGTGTAGTCTTCTACGTTTAAAATACGGTTGTAGAAACAATACTTCATACATGGTACCAAAAATAAAACTGAGCAACTCACATTCCCAATCCACGGAAGTAAGTTAAGGGGTCCTGAGTCATAAAAGCATTAGAGAAACAACCTTTTGAGGTAGCGCAGTGGTTAGTGCACTGGCTTTCCACCTGAACACTCAGGGTTCGGTCCATTGTTAGTGCAGGATTATTCTGATTGCAAAACAGCTCCCGGGTTGACTCGGCCTATAAAATTGTCTTGGCTTCGTTCATTCTCAATCTCCCGCCACAAAACCCTGAAAAGGACTTAAGTAGCAGAATATAGTTCAGAGAACGGAATGAGTTGTGTTGTAGTTTACAGCTTGACTGCGATATTTGCACCTTTCGGCCAAACACATCAGACTTCAGCAAGCATTTTTTCAGTACCGGGTTAGCATTCCCTTTTCGATCCCTTCACCTTAGTCAGTCTGCTCTGTTGCAGCCTGTTATCCAGGATCACCACATGGAGGTGTAGAAGGGTCTTGGCAGCTCTGGTTCGCTGGCCCTGACGCTAGGAGTCAGCTATGGGCCGCTGACCGCTGCAGCTCATGCGCTGCTCAGCGTCTTGATCCGAGCCAATAAAATTGATACCAGAACAATCTGTGACATAAAGGCACCCTAGTGTGTGGTTGGTCAAGATAATATTCCACATATTAATGGTGTCTTTTATTTACTTTTTATCTACACATGGCAAACATATTTACCGTACTACTTATTGTCAAAACAATGGGTGGTATCTTACATATACATATTACTTACTTCCCCAGCAACGACTATGTGCTGTAGCCGGGGAAGAAGGTGACAGTCAGCGAATGATAGCACATTATCTACCAGGAATTTGGTGTCTTGCTGTTCTAGATAATCATTCAATTTCTTGAGCTCTCCGAGCAAACCTTTCTCTGGCTGGCCTGCGATGAAGTGGTTGAAATGCTGAAAGTGAAAGTTTAAAGGCAATTTAGAATATCCTCATTTAGATCAACATAATTTGAGCATACTTGCCACCAAAAATAAATAGTTTTAGTTATCTCTTCGTGTAATTCAAATTGATGCTTAAAATCTGAAGGATAAAACCCAACTGGCAGCAGGATTTTCTTAGAATTGTAAAATTGAAATCGTATGCTAAATGTGCATTTTAGTGAATGAATGAGTACTGAAAAATTAACTTTGGTCTGATCCACTCCCAAAATAAGTTTCATAGAATAGCCTTAAAGAAGTTAAGGAAAATGTTCTGAAAATTGTAGACGGGTGAAAAGTCAATAGTAATGGTAGGACAATATGAATGGTTTAAGACACTGAAGTTTTTGGTGGCACAGCTCATAGCCTGTGCTTGATTGTGTTCAGATTCAGCAAGGTTGTACTTCTACGAAAAGAAAAACCAATTTAAAAATAAATCTCGCTGAAAGCACTCGGCAGTTGAACGCAATTTAATTCAAACCGCCTTAGGAAACAACGGGAGAGTAATCAAGGCCAGGTGAAACATACTGATCAAGACCCCACTTCACGTCTACATTCGTATTCCTGGAAACAGCCTCTGCAGTTTGGCCAACAAGTTAGGGATCTACACTAATCCTCATAATGGTGAGCTTACTCATACTGAGGAGCCCACAATCAGGAGCGATTAGTTGTGTATAAGTATGCAGCATCCCATGCTTCTGTTTCATATTTGTGATGGAACATAATGCCTGATTGGTGTAATATGGAAACGTAAAGCTAAGTTAATAGAAGTGAATTATTGCATACTTTTTTGTACATTTAGAAATAATTGCATGTTTATTTATTTAATTCTGTAATGCACCAATAAAAAGTACCTGGTGGAACTACTGTCTGCTATTGCAATATACAGATACAAGATACAGAAATATATATATATTATTACCATTCCTGGGGAGAGAATACTAATGTCTGGTCAGGCAAAACGTACTGATCAGACAAGTCATACTGATCATACAAGTCAGGGTCAGGTGAAACATACTGATCAGACAATGTTGGTCAGGGTCAGGTGAAACATACTGATCAGACAATGTTAGTCAGGGTCAGGTGAAACATACTGATCAGACAATGTTAGTCAGGGTCAGGTGAAACATACTGATCAGACAATGTTAGTCAGGGTCAGGCAAAACATACTGATCAGACAATGTTAGTCAGGGTCAGTTGAAACATACTGATCAGACAATGCTAGTCAGGGTCCGTTCAAACATATTGATCAGACAATGTTAGTCAGGGTCAGGTGAAACATACTGATCAGACAATGTTAGTCGGGGTCAGGTGAAACATACTGATCAGACAATGCTAGTCAGGGTCAGGTGAAACATACTGATCAGACAATGTTGGTCAGGGTCAGGTGAAACATACTGATCAGACAATGTTAGTCAGGGTCAGGCAAAACATACTGATCAGACAATGTTAGTCAGGGTCAGGTGAAACATACTGATCAGACAATGTTAGTCAGGGTCAGGCAAAACATACTAATCAGACAATGTTAGTCAGGGCCAGGTGAAACATACTGATCAGACAATGCTAGTCAGGGTCCGTTCAAACATACTGATCAGACAATGTTAGTCAGGGTCAAGCAAAACATACTGATCAGACAATGTTAGTCAGAGCCAGGTGAAACATACTGATCAGACAATGTTAGTCAGGGTCAGGTGAAACATACTGATCAGACAATGTTAGTCAGGGTCAGGTGAAACATACTGATCAGACAATGTTAGTCAGGGTCAGGTGAAACATACTGATCAGACAATGTTAGTCAGGGTCAGGTGAAACATACTGATCAGACAATGTTAGTCAGGGTCAGGTGAAACATACTGATCAGACAATGTTAGTCAGGGCCAGGTGAAACATACTGATCAGACAATGCTAGTCAGGGTCAGGTGAAACATACTGATCAGACAATGTTAGTCAGGGTCAGGTGAAACATACTGATCAGACAATGTTAGTCAGGGTCAGGCAAAACATACTGATCAGACAATGTTAGTCAGGGTCAGGTGAAACATACTGATCAGACAATGTTAGTCAGGGTCAGGTGAAACATACTGATCAGACAATGTTAGTCAGGTTCAGGTGAAACATACTGATCAGACAATGCTAGTCAGGGTCAGGTGAAACATACTGATCAGACAATGTTGGTCAGGGTCAGGTGAAACATACTGATGAAGACAACAGCTAACTTCCGAGCAGTTCTCTCTGGAAACAGGTTGCCGCACGGGAGCCTGACTAATGAGGTGGGGGTCAGCACTGTAATTCCCATAGGGATAAGCTCATGGAGGAACGTCACATTGCACTGCAGCCTGGAGCACCCGGCCTTCCCAAGTTTGCCTCGGTATGTGATGACAACAACAACTAGGATTCCTCATTCTCCAGTCTGTTCATAAGTAGATCTGGGCATGGGGATGGCTATCCAGTCCTGAAGAAACTATAAGCACAAAAATAAGCACACCAAAAAAACACCTCTACACCCCATGGATAGAAGGGAAGATACCAATGGAAGGTAAGCAGATGCGCAGATCAAAGCCCTTATAGGCGGTGTGCGACAGTTCAGAAGACCAATGGAGTCCCACAGAAGACACTGACGTTGGGGATTGAGGAGTTAGAGACTACATTGTTTAAGACTTCCGTTTTTTGTGAGGTGTGGTTTCGGAGGTTCACTGATTTTTTTTATTGCAGCGTTGGCTTTTTTAACTGTAAGTCGGGTGCCCATTTACAGCCGGGTAGGCTGAAGAGAGTTGCTACAGGGGTGCGAAACATACCATAGGAATCAAAGCGTTCTGGTCACTTTGTCCCTGAGTGACGCTTCGTAGATAAGGCGCTCCCCCTCTGCTACTCTGTGCCTGTAACGGTATTTGTGTGATGTGAGACTCCATTCCCCATATCAAAAGCGGGTTGCTGAGTCTGTATTCTAAATTTTTAAAACTCTAGAACAAAGATCCTCAATCAGTCCGGAATACTCCTACCCAAACCCTCGATATTACGATTTCAGGATTGACAATACATCAACATTTTCTATTGCTATTACATTTCTTGAGCAGCTGATTAGCCCAGTGGTAGAGTACTCGCTTTTCATGGCAAAGGTATGGGGTTCGACTTCCCACTACCGGCAGCTCAAGTCTACCCAGCTGTAAATGTGCACATTGCTGACAGGAAGGAAAAAGGCAGAGAGGAAGGAAAAAGGTAGAGAGGAAGGAAAAAGGCAGAGAGGAAGGGAAAACGGCAGAAAAGAAGGAAAAAGACAGAGAGAAAGGAAAAAAGGCAGAGAGGAAGGAAAAAGGCAGAGAGGAAGGGAACTGGTCACCCCACCTCACAAAGCTCAGCGTAGTACAATAAAAAGTCTAACACTTTACCCCCAACAGCAGTGTCTGCGATGGGACTACCTTTACCTTTACTAAATGTCTAAAACATTATCAAAATAATCCAAATAATATTTGTGCCAGTTACATACCAACAGATGATAATGATGTTCAAATCAATCAGAAAGCCACCAACAGTAACACAAGACAATTACCATAAGATGAATAGACAAGAACAAATTGGTGTGTTGCGCCGTTACATATGACACAACCGACTCCGCAGCTACATGTACACAAAATTTAAGATTGGCAACTCAACTGTATGTACATGCGGACAGGCACACCAGACTACAGAGCACATACTACAGAACTGCCCCGATTATAATATAGAGGCCCATAGAAACAACACTGGAAGAGACATTTTTTGGACATGTCTAAATTACAAAAGACAGTGAAGTTTATACAAAAGACAACATTGCAGATATATACATATTTTTAAGCGTACGAAAGAAGAAGATATGCCTATTATTAGGAATGAACCTTTTGTGTCAGATAATCTTGTAAAGATGGGAATGACATTCTGACATGGTGAAAAGGGCCCATGGGGAAAAAATAGGTAGAAGACCACTGGTCTAGAAATAATACCCTATTTACAACAAAGAGGATACACGAGTGAATAACTCGTCTTGCTGGGCAATCAGAAGAAGTACAGGTGTCTCCTGTCTTACCCACAGGTGTGAATGATACTTTACTTGAATGTACGTTTAAAGGTTCTATAATATTTCGACTAGAAAGATTCGAAGTTTGGGTAAAGGTCTATTCTACACAACCGTATGCTGCAACGGGAAGAAAACACAGGTTTTCAAAATCTGCACTTTTGGTGGTTTGCTGGTATTCTGCGATAGTTTCCTCACGTTGTGTTTTTTTTAATACAACATGTAATTATTCTGCAACCGCCCACCATAAGGCTAACATCGCCCACTAGTGGTCGGTAGCGCCCAGATTGAGAAGCACTGTCTAAAAGTCATATAGCAGGATCAACTTTTACATGTGTGCTAAACAGTCTAATCTTATTCTCTGTGGGAACATAGTCCCCAAATTTGTGGAGAGAATTGAAAGCAAATCTGGCCTTGTTAATCCTGACATCAACATCTTACTGGGATATACCTTTCATGCACAGTGGCCAGTTCTAGTGGTGGACCTATGCTTCACTTGAAGCGAAAGGACGAACCATAATAAACGTCAACCGATTAAGCTTTGCAAGTGTGTGTGTGTGTTGAATGCCGCCCCCTCTCGTGTGTCCAGTACTTGATAAAGAAATTATTAGTTCGAATGTTGATTAAGGTTCTCATATAAATATGTTGATTAACCAATTAACCTTGTTTGTATTTCAGCCCAGTGCCCAACATGTGAAGAAAAGAGACATCGCACATGCCCATCACAAATACAATTCCTTGACAAGCTGTGGACACGGAAATAGCTTCAGAGTGACTAGTATTGAGTGTTTACGTTATATATTTTCATGCTGTCGCTGGAAAGCGTATGAATGAGATAAAGAAATATGCGCATGTGTAAAAACCAACTGACTACTGCTAATGTAGATGTCCAGGTTAGAGCTAAAGTAGTGTGCCTACATATCCAAAAATAACCCAACGACCCGCGAGCTACCTGATTATTAAGCGTTGCGGAAATGAAAGCGACAGTCGCATCTTGTGCACACCAGCACATGCCCCAGCAGTAAAGTATATATGCGAGTAATTACGTGGATATACGTACACAGACAGTGGGAGGGAAATAAACAGTGCAGACCGGGGCACGGCAGAGGTCAGAATAACACAATCGTCTGCGCCGGGTGACACGACGCGCCAATTTGAGAGATCGAGAATGTGCCTGTGGGAATAGCCACATTTTAATCTGTGAAATTCTTGCGAATCACAAACGCGCAAACAAGGGAAGAAGGGTGGTGGCAATTCTAAGCTGCTGCTCTGTGATGCGAAACGTTCCTCGATTGATGTGCACACGTTCTTAGCATCTCATGTACGTAGTAGTAGACGACATTCGCGACAACCCGGATCCCACGAGAAAAAGTAATAATGTCGGTCGAGCCTCTCAATGGATCGAAAATAAATATAAGAGTGCTCCAACTTAGCGAATGTTTTGATATTACATGCACTACAGTGGGCGGAAGGTATTACTCATTGCAAGGAGTGGTCTGCAGGCATGACTTAGCCGCGAAACGAAACTCTAATGACCTTGTTTAATTATACATTTAAAAGAGCAGAGCCGATGAAATAGCGCAACTATCATCATACCGGTGTTTATTTCGACTGGATAGGTCCACGGAAAGGATTTATAGGGATGAGGAATAAAGGCCACTTATTTATCAGTCACCACGCAATTTACATGTCAGGTTGTTATTGTACGTCAGATAGAAAAAATACGTATGATTGTGCATGTTGTTAACGCATGTCTCCCGTTTGTGAGAAGACCTGTATCTACCTAAACCCGCTAGGCCAACACAGGCTCCTCCAAAAAAACAACATAGATAAAATCAGAACATGCATTGTTATTTGGGTAACATCAACTTACACAAGATCAAACCATGCAGTAGTCATAGTGATCGATTTAAACAAAATGGCATTACATCCTGGCACCAATATATGTGCTCAGTCCATCTCGTTGAAAATGCCGACAACAGAGCACGAACATTCTAACTACCGTGACGGCTTCGAACCCCCTACTTCGTATGGTACCCATTTACAACTGGGCCAACCGAGAAAATTGTTATACCATGAAGAAACCCACGTCATGCCCAGTCACAGATAACTGAGCGCGATGTGATTTGAATCTGGTACGTTGGGTACGCAAGCCAAGCTCACAACCCCGTCGATAACCGACTAAAGCACTGCTGACACATACTGCCTTCATGTATATAACAAAAACTTAAAAACATAGACCGCAAGCTTGGCGTAGTAATTAGTATAATTGTTGTTGCTAAAACCAAATCACTAGAGCAAATTAAAACCAGATTCACTGGTACATAAACAAGAAGTCATTACAGGGGTGGCGGAAGAGAGAATGAAGAATGAGTGCTAATATTTGGTAAAACGTGTGGCTGTGTAGATTCAAGCCTACATCAGCTCTCTCTCTCTCTCTCTCTCTCTCTCTCTATATATATATATATATATATATATATATATATAAAATGACAAATCAGTAAATAGGTTACAAATTACTTTTTTTTTAAAATAAATGAGAATCCAACTTGAAAACCGTTTATTATTGCATTTATGTTGTCCCTTATGTCTCAGCATTATTTATACCAACATTTATTAACTTATTCCATCGCTTACATGCTGAAGTAGGATGCACTGGTCCGACAGGGGCGAAATAAAAACCACAGTGCAACGCACACCGCCTTGGGGAATAGGAAAATAAGGTGAACGCAAAACAAAAATGCCATCGCTTTATCAGTGCACGGTCAGCACCTTTTTGTGTTCATCAGTCAGCTGTCAGCGTATTCACCGTGAGCACACTTTCGGGAAATTCAATTGATCCTACATTATGCTGTAGGATAAACCATGTGAACACACTATTACAGTTGTGAAACTGTCCATCAGTACTCGAACAATCTCATACACTCGCTGCAGATGCTTCCGTTGTAATCTGGGCATGATGACCAGGTCTGGCTTCAGCAACGATTAATACATTTATATACGTTTATATATATATATATATATATATATATATATATATATATATATATATATATATATATATATATATATAGAGAGAGAGAGAGAGAGAGAGAGAGAGCGAGAGAGAGAAAGAAAGAGAGAGAGAGTTATTTAGGCGTATGGCAACAAAAATGAATATACAAGCAAAATAAAGGCTATGTTGCGCCATTCGACGATTTCCGTTGATCGACGAGCCATGATCACTAACATGTCTGATGAGCAGAGTATGCATGCATCTGGTGTCCATCTACATGCGCCGACTAAGCTTAATTCTACACCAAAAGCTTATGTTTCTGTCTCTCGTGGGGGTCGTGTCCAAAATTATAGCTGGATCGTTGACGCTTAAAAATGTCAACTCTACTTTTGTATGTCCTGGTTTTCATATGCTGTCTCTCAGACGACAAAAGCACTCTTTGTAGAAACCATCAACTCATGACATTTCACACCCCGCCATTCACAAGTAACGAAAGTGTGGTAACATCTGGGCTTGGAAGAAGGCTATAGGGAAAATCGGCACATATTCTAAAACGTTTCTAGTATCAAACGTAGTAAAACAAGGATGTGTACTAGCCCCGACCTTGTTCAGCATGATGTTCGCGGCCACGATGACAGACGCCTTCAGATCACTGGAGCTTGGAATACCCATAAAGTACCGCACAGGTGGCAAGTTACTCAATCCCAGAAGAATGAAGGCCAAAACCAAAGTGGCTGGCGACATAATCAGGGAACTTGTATTTGCTGACGACTGCGCTCTAATGAGCAACTCAGACCTGAACATGCAGGTTGGAATGGACCGGTTTTCTGCCGCATGCGAAAATTTTGGCCTGACCATAAATGCCAAAAAAACAACAACAACAGAGGTCATGTATCAACCAGCACCAGGCATACCGTACACAAAACCAGAGACTACAGTCAGCGGGCAGACGCTGAATGTCGAAGACAAATTCACATATCTGAGCAGTACGCTGTCGAGATATGTCGGCCTAGACGATGAGGTGACAAGCAGAATAGCAAAGGCCTTTGGTAGAATGCGCTCGATGGTCTGGGCACGTCGTGGCATCAGCGTCAAGACCAAACTCAAAGTCTACAGTGCAACCATCATTCCAACCCTACTATACGCTTGCGAAAGCTGGACTGTATACTCTGGACATGCAAGGAGGTTAAACCACTTCCACACAGGTTGCCTGAGGCGAATATTCCACATCCGATGGCAAGATCGTGTCACTGACATCGAGGTTCTCTCGAGGGCTAACATGCCCAGCATCCATGCACTGCTAGAAAAAGCACGACTAGGATGGGCCGGACACCTCGTCCGCATGTCAGACGAGCGGCTCCCAATAAAGTTTCTCTACGGCGAGCTGGGAGAGGGATGGCGCCTAAAGAAACGATTTAAAGACGGTCTGAAGGACTCATTGAAAAGTCGCCAGATAGACATCGACACCTGGGAATGTCTTGCGCAAAACAGATCTGACTAGAGAAGCGCAGTCAAATCGGGTGTAGCTGCCGGTGAAGACGACCGTCTTGTGAAAGCCCAGAGCAGACGCGAGACCCGGAAATCCCGAACAGCGGGAACACCATCACCTTCTACAAACCTCGTGTGCCCGATATGTAGCAGATGTTTTCGTGCCCGCATTAGCCTGTTCAGCCACAAGCGCACCCACACACAACAGGAGAATATGTGACAAGGATGATGTCGGCGGTCCTCATCGACAACGATGGACAGCTATTAGTGCGGTAATACAAACAGAAGAGTGAATCACTCGATATCATGAAGACTTAAAAGAAAGTCTGTTGACATCCGTGTCTGTGCCACACCCGGGTTGTCCATTTATGTGCGAGCATTCGTCGCTTCTTTCACCCCCCGCCTTCTCAACTGTAAATTCTCTATGTAACGCAGGTAAGTATATTTGCCTAGCCACCCCTTAAAGAGTGGATTGGATCTATATTTAAGATGAGAATAATCGAGGATATTAATCCGCTCAATGTTTATGTTGTCGATATAGATGTGTAGTTGGAGTCAAGTTTATGGAATGTGGTTTAGTCTGTATCAAAAATAACATGGCGCGTTAAAATTCTGAAGTAGCACACTTCTGATTATATTATCATACAAAATGAAGCCATGGTTTATTCTTGTCTCTGACCCACTATACTGTGTATGTGGCCGGCTGTGCACAACATGGCCGACAGTATACTATTGCATAGTTATGGGCGTGATGATGATTCACAATGACGTGATCGGATCTGTAACTGGGCATGTCCATAGATCAATTACGATACACCCCGATGAGACCGTATTCTACCTCAAATGGGCCCATAGAACTGATTTCATTCCATCTGCATGTGTCCAGTTACTTTCATTGCTGAAATGTCAAAGCACGAATTATGTGGCTGCTGGAACGGCTCCAAACGTTTTTTCCGACTTTGTCAGGTATCCATTTATAGCTAGGTCGACTTAAAGAATTACACGACGTGCTTTTAATACAATACAAGAGAATGGCGTTCATTCAATCAAGCAACAAGGAGACGGCGTAGACGAGTGGTTAAGTGACACGGCTCACAACCAGAAGGTGCTGGGTTCGATCCCCATCACAGCACCGGCCGTTACCCCGGGGAAGCAAACCCTTAGAAAATGCAGGAGGAAGCAGACCCTTACATAAAATGCATGCTGAAGTCGGATGCACTGGGCTGACAGGCGCAAAATAACAACCACAGTGCAACGCACACCGCCTTGGGGAATAGATAATTTATCGGCACACTCACAACTCGTCCTCAGTTCTGTGCATTCACACACAATCAGATCACCTTCAGTCAGGTGATCTGTACATCCACATCAGTCAGTTCACGTATGCTCAGGCGATCTGTGCACTCATGTGCAATTAGATCACGTCACTTATAGTATGATCACACACTCACTTGTGGTTACATACTCAGTCGATATGTGCATACACATACACTCAGTACACACATAGTTCCAAAAGTATCCTGCACACATCGCAGACATTCAGATTCCGTTCTTAGGCGATCTGTACATTCATAATTACTTAGATCACTTCACGTATTCTTATATTCATAAGTAATTAGATCACGCATCGTTCACTGGGTGTCCTGCACGTACGACACTCTTACTGTTCACAGTGTGTCCAACATAAACACCTATAGAGTGACCAATACTCGAGGTGTATACTAGTTCAGTCACCCTGCAAACTCACAAAAGCCTCTCAGACTACTAACAGCCTATCAGTCTCTCTCCTAGCCAGCCTGCCGAGTTCATCTTTGCCGAGTATTTTATAGTCCCAAGCAACATAATGGCTGTCCAATAGTCTCCTGTTGGTTGTCTGGCATAGTCATCACTCTAATATGTTACTACCCTCAACTAGTTGTTATTGGATGAATAACCTCGAATTCCTGTCACTCGTCGCAGCCGGTTGTGGCGGCATCTGACCATCACCAACCACCACTACACTATATCGGAACGCCAGAGTGGTCAGCTCCGAGAGACCCCCCCCCGACAAATTCGTCCACTGAAAACCTTCATTTTGTTTGGCGACGTAGTGTCGAGACGGTGCTTGACCATGTCACACATTCAGAGTCGCCAGCCCAATCTCCCCTGTCCCAGCTGGAACTGTTACACAGTATAATGCAGCTTTAACTAATTAAATATTTCTTTGGCGTTCGTCCTAAACAGGACATTATGATGCATTTTTTACCGGACACATCTGATTTCTGCTGACTTGTTTTTATTGTCCGGGTTTGCCTTCCTCCCTGTGATCCGTATTCTGTCTATCAGACTACACTAGTGTAGCCTGTTTCCGGCGGAATAGGGTCTTAGTCAGCTATGTTTCACTGACCCTGATTATAGCAGGCCAGTTTATAGTTTATGATTTCCATGAAGTGTTTAGAGACTTCACTGTACTAAATCACAGCTTTGTATGACGTGTGTGGCCAGTTCCCTTCCCCAAACTCCATTTACATTTTGGTGTCCTGAAGGGGGTATATAACGCAAATTAAACCGGGTTCCTTTCCTTTATCGCCAGAAAGCGAGCGCTCTACCACTCCGGCGTTCGAATACAGCAATGTGCAATTCCTGAGCGCGATGAGAGCCATTTAGCGAAATACCGTTAAACGAGGTGCTACATAAGCTAACTGGTATGACAGACAAGCTTCAAGATCTCAATTAGCATACACACATGACATGTAATACATCGCTTGTTGCAAACACCGTCTTGCTTGAACGTTACAGGATGCGTGTGCGTCAGAACACAATCGCAGCCATCCAAGTCAACGGTATGCATCACCCATTACTTACAAGTTTAATGTGTACACCAAGTAAAGCCAACGGTTTTTCTAGAATTCGAAAATGAGTCACAGAAATGTGGGGCGATGTACACTCACTGCCTTGTGTTTGGTCTAACGATCGCGAGCACGTTCGTCTACTCAACCCTCTGACACTACAATAAAACTAATAATAATATGGTCACCGCCATTTGCAACAGCGATTTTCCCAAACGCCGGTCCGCGGAAAACAGAAAATTGTTGATGAACCCAATATCTTCTATGTACTGCTCGAATTCTGCATATTTTAAATAGCTTTATAATTTTCATTTTATAATATTAGATTTATCCAATACACAAAATACTATCGAAATAATGGGATTGTCGGTTGTTGTTTTTTTTGGTCTGAGAAGTCTGCAAAAAAATGTTTCTTATTTTCACTGGTCCGCGAGTGCAAATCTATCTAAAAGACGTCGTGGGAACGCGTGACCAACTTTGTTTCATATTTTCATCTGCTGGTGACTTGCCTGGTCAATCCAGTATCTGTTACCAAGCGTTACATCGCCTATGTGTGGGACAAACATCGATTTACAAAATTCATAACTTTACAGCCGTGGTTCACTGACCGCGTGAGGTCGATAATTCGTCAGTGTAACGTGAAGTTAAAAACATGTGCACCAACAACTTCAATCCTAAATGTCTTGTAAATATGTGTTTACATGGTACCGTTCTCTTATGCTTATATTACACTTGGCTGCATCAACATAGAGCTAGCTAAGTGCAGGGCCTTAGAGAGGAATTTGATCAGGGGGTACAAAGTTTCTTTCGGCACGAATTACCTCCAGTCGTCTTGATTATGTCTTACCACTGGTCCAGGGACGAAGGGGCTAACGTTTGGTCAGGAAAAACACACGGATCAAACAATGTTAGCCAGGGTCAGGAGAAATATACTGGCCAAGTCCCTCGCCTGACCTTCTCGTTGGTCGTCCTGAAAACGGGCTGTTGTCGAGGACAACAGTCTGGCTAACAAGATTCAACATGATCCTTGTAGTAGTGAGCGACACGCAGATGAAGCCAAGCATAGCACAACCGCCTGAAGGACCAAGGCCCACCTTCATCAGCACGCTCAGGATGTGAGGAAAGCTACTGCAACCCGCCACTTAAGGTCCTTTTCAGGGCGCACAAAAAATTAACCTACTCATTGTAGGCATTTGCAAACAACGCCCACTGGTCCAATGTAGTTCGGTGCCACAGAGCGAGCTTGACCAGCGCAGCTTCTTTCTCACTATAATCCAAATACAGCGCAAGTGAGATCAACAAGACAAAAACTGTCTATGATAGCGCCATACATGCTTGCGATAGACAACTAACTTTATATATTCAGTATGGAAACCTCAGCTGTGACACACTGAATGTCAAGGTCTACATTATAAATACTTCTCTCGTTTTCTAAAATCACTTCCGCCTGCGTTTATACTTCGTTTCTTTCTGTTTTCTATTTCCATTATCTGTATCAAAATCGTGTGCATGATTACCCAAATGAACTGCTCCTTGTTTGAGAATGAGGTTCCCAACATTTTCTTCCTGCTTCATTGTCATAGGCGAATTCAATGAGACATATTTTAAACCACACATAATCCAAATCAAACATTTCCCTCTTGTGCTTTTCTGTGAGAATGCATTTGGAAAGATGGTTTATAAATTTAAAAAACCTGCTGGAGAAACTCACTGTTTATCCTCTCCAATGTTCATTTTGTTAAATACATTTGTAGGACTTTTCCATTCTCATTGTCTCCTAGCCTTATCGTCACCACAAATGTATGCTTCAGTTCAGCCAATCAATCCACCTGTTATATTTGTCTTTGCCATGTCCAGTGGCTCAACCTACACATACCCTGTTCACAAAGAAATTGGCCTATTGTTAATCTGTTCAAGCAGATTCCGACTGGCCTCACTAAGTCAACTCCGTCTACTGCTAATTTATTAATCCAGCGCCTAAACTAGTTCTCACATACTTATAGATTAATGAATATTCCTGCCTGAGAGAAGTCTTCCTACAAGAACAAAGCACCATTTGGGCATTGATCTTCTATAATTTTACTTAACAGACATGGCCCTGTTACAGCGCTAGTAGATCTGCAATGGCATGTAAATAAAGGTTACAGTCAATACAATGTACCTCCCTCACATTGGCCCTGGCTAAGCGTATATGTGTCATCTTGGCTGTAATAATGTTTGATTGATTGTTTTCTATATCTCCTTATATGTGATATGTTTTTAGTTTCTTTTAATAATTAATGTAATTTTAATTGTCGAGAAAATACTATTGTTTTGATAGGTACATTAGAATACAAAATTAACAACTTTTTATCAGGGTTAATCCCTGGTTCGCTGCCACACTATCAAGATGGTAAACATGCCTTGGTACGGCCAAAAGGATTTGGTTTGTAGTTGATATGGCGTGTCTCACTAGAATGAGACAAATTATCGAAATAACAGGTTTTGGAAACACTACTTTATAGGAACAGAACCACAGCATTTTGATGAACTAATTCAAAAAATAATAGTAAAAATGATGACTTAGATGTGCATAAATGCTTGGTGGAAAAGCACTAGAATGAATACAAGCAAGGTAAGAGAAAGTAAAAGGGAGATTTTAAAGGCCTTTCTTTAAAATGGGAATAGAAAAAAATATGGAGGTATTTAGAGTTTGAGAAAGAAAGAAAGGTTAAAGAAATTATCCACTGACAAAATAACATAAATCCAACAAAATGTCACAGGGAGCACTAAATCAACGTGAAGGGGACATAAATTAACACAATAAAAGAATTAGCATATGTTGCAATGAGGGGAAGATGATATAGTACTTTGTGGAAATATTTAAATTGATAATCTAAGGTGACAATGACAAATTGTGTCAGTACTTCTCAAGGCTAACAGGATGGAGAAAGGCAGCCTAACCAGACCAACAGAATCAGTCGTTACCAGGGAAAAACACTGCCGCCACACAATGAAGAAAGTAGAGATGCCCTGATATAAGCAAACATACTGTCCTGACTCTAACAAATGAACTTATTAGAAAATCTTTCTGATATAAGCAAACATACTGTCCTGACTCTAACAAATGAACTTATTAGAAAATCTTTCTGATATAAGCAAACATACTGTCCTGACTAACAAATGAACTTACTAGAAAATCTTTCTGATATAAGCAAACATACTGTCCTGACTAACAAATGAACTTACTAGAAAATCTTTCTGATATAAGCAAACATACTGTCCTGACTAACAAATGAACTTACTAGAAAATCTTTCTGATATAAGCAAACATACTGTCCTGACTAACAAATGAACTTACTAGAAAATCTTTCTGATATAAGCAAACATACTGTCCTGACTAACAAATGAACTTACTAGAAAATCTTTCTGATATAAGCAAACATACTGTCCTGACTAACAAATGAACTTACTAGAAAATCTTTCTGATATAAGCAAACATACTGTCCTGACTAACAAATGAACTTACTAGAAAATCTTTCTGATATAAGCAAACATACTGTCCTGACTCTAACAAATGAACTTATTAGAAAATATTTCTGATATAAGCAAACATACTGTCCTGACTCTAACAAATGAACTTATTAGAAAATCTTTCTGATATAAGCAAACATACTGTCCTGACTCTAACAAATGAACTTATTAGAAAATCTTTCCATATAAATTGAATCAAGTGCAACTGTTGGGATAGCAAATATCAGGCCTGTTTCGATAGAGGTGCAGCTGGCCAAGTTGTTTCATTGTTGGCACTCTCACCACGAGTACATGTGTTCAAAACTTAGATACAGCACAGGCTCTTTCATATCGAAGGTAAAATGGGACAAGCAACCTTTATTACTCAGCCACAGAAATCCTACTAGTGGACTGCAGCAATGGAAATAAATGCTATGATGTACTTATTCATCGACTTTGCCCTGTATTATTCGTGCTTCAGCGATTTGAAGTACAAAAGTATGGAGTGTTTCCAAAAAGGGTTCTTAATTCCTCTTTGTCTTATCCCTTCTGCTGCCCAGTGTGTAACTAAGACCCAAAAAGGGTTCTTAATTCCCATTTGTCTTACCCCTTCTGCTGTTCAGTGTGTAACTAAGACCCAAAAAGGGTTCTTAATTCCCCTTTGTCTTACCCCTTCTGCTGTTCAGTGTGTAACTAAGGCCAAAAAAGGGAGGAAAGAATAGTAACACTGTAACCTAAATGTAAAGAGATGGCTACCCCATTCTTAGAAGCTATATACGCCACAAGAAAAAGGAAAGACACATAGTCCAAATTAGAAGAATAATGACTGTCAAAGCAAAACCTATGAATAAATTCAAAATTACTTGAGGTATAACATGATAAGAGCAAAAGTAAACACCAAAGTTGTTGCCGTGAAAATAATTATGAAAGGTCAACATGAAGGGTGGTCTCAAGGCAAGGTATTTGCCTCAGGTGCTCATTCAAATTTATGGTGGAGACCAAGATTTTTTCAAGGGGACCATCCAGGTAACAAGTTACACTGATATCTGAGTGGTGAGATCAGACACCTGTGTGCAGTGGTGCGCACGTTAAAAATCCCCTGGCAGATGGAGATCAAAAAAGAGTGGTGGGCTCAATGACAGCTGCTCATGCAAAATTAAAATTCTCAAATTATTCTAGGAATTCTCACCCCATAGAGAATATGTAGCAAAAAGGGGACTGTGTGGTTATAACATCAGGTCTTAGTTATGTGGTTAGCGGAACAGCATAGATTGGAATGACAGGCTGCGGATCGACCTTGTTCTAATTTACGCTTGCTCCACTACCAGTCCCAAAGATAGACGATAGAATATTTAAAGGGGCTACCAACCGGTAGGTTGGTAACAGATAATGGGATTAACCTGGCAAGTCACCAGCAGATTTTCACCTGCCAATTTTGTTTGTTTGTGTTCGCCTTATTTCTATATTCCCCAAGGCAGTGTGCATTGCACTGCGGTTTTTATTTTGCGCCTGTCGGCCCAGTGTATCCGACTTCGGCATGCATTTTATGTAAGGGTCTGCTTCCTCCTGCATTTTCTAAGGGTTTGCTTGCCCGAAGGTAATGGTCGGTGCTGTGATGGGGATCAAACCCAACACCTTCGAGTTGTGAGCCGTCACCCAACACCTGCCAATAAAATATGAAACAAAGAAAGTTCCATGATGTCTAACAACACAAGTGAACTGAAGATAGATAAATTGAACAACCTCAAATGCAAGCAAAAAAAAAATTTATCTTGGACTTTGCAGGTGTCATAAATGAGTGTTAGGGAAAGCAACAAAAGAAGCGTAACAAAAAATATGAAAACTTAGAACAGGAAATGGAGAAAAATTTCATAGTGAATGGAGAAAGGTAAAATAAGAAAACTAACACAGACCGTGGTACAGAAAAAATTTAATCCCCAATTTAAGGAACGCCATAAGGAAAAAGTCCCTAGTGGTCTACCGGGGTCGCACCACTGCCTCACAGAGAGTATGTAATAAGCGGTGACTGTGTAACATGGCATAACACCAGCCATGGTTAGGTGGTTTGTTTAGAGAAGTATAGACGGTGCCCAACAGGTTG
Source organism: Ariolimax columbianus (assembly GCA_036924085.1). NCBI lineage: Eukaryota > Metazoa > Mollusca > Gastropoda > Stylommatophora > Arionidae > Ariolimax > Ariolimax columbianus. Next base: position 69,513,647 of record JAVGWX010000011.1, read on the forward strand.
CGGGTCTACTTTGCTCTAGTGTTTGAGTCTATTAAGATGGACTCGACAACAGTTAACCACTCTTCGTAAGCGCTTGCCCCAACGCAGCAGAGTATTTAGCTGCTCGAGCCTAACCCGCTAAGCAGGAATTCTTTCTCCCGACTACATCCAGCTCATACCAGAGCTGGGACCTGCCCCTGGAGAAGTACACGTCAACTAAGAACATGAGGAAAATAAAACCATTTTCAAGAGCACATCATAGTCAGCAAACATATCGTTCAGAATTAAAACACCAATATTCACATTAAATGCCCTACTGTATTCAAAACTAAATATCTTTGTAAGCAATAGAGACAGTCACACTATAATGTGGCAAGTGTGCTGAGAGAATGGATGCATGTACACAAGAATGAAGAGAGACACCATTACTTGTAGCTCACCTTGTATATGTTTTCCACGACCCGCATGGCTTCAATGTTAGGAGCATTCTTCCTCTTCAAATGTGGGCACTCCTTGTTAATGCTTTCAAATAACTGCTCCAGCTCTTCAAATGTGTCGCACTGCAGTCCACTCAAATCCTGTCCGGTCTTGCTTCTTCCTTCATTTACACAGACGACTGGGTACTTTTTGCTCCAGCCAGGAGCAAAGTTCTTGGGCGGGCAATCTACTTGAACAGTGAAAACCTTGAAATCTATGTCATCCTGGTTCTCTCCTAGGAGAAATGTCATCATGAAGAACTGCTGGCAGATTGGACATGATCCTTTTGTTTCTTTATCAATAGCTGATGCCTGATAACAATAAGTAAATTATGTTAAGATGCTGCCATTTTTTGTATTTGTATTATATATATGTGTATGGGTGCAAAGGTTTATGTCAGGTGCAATACAGTGACCAAGATACCACCTAGTGTATATGAAAATTGTATGTGTTACAGCAGTCTGGGCAATGACGTTGGGATGGACATCCTTGTAATAGTGAGACTACAGAAAGTCTTGTACTTCCCACCAAATATTGAAAATAGTGAACAGTAAAAAAATGTTACCTTTCTCTTTGTTACACTAAGTCATCAATCATTTACTTTAATACTGTGGTAAAATTACAATTTACTGTAATAATAATGTTGTTCGCTTAGGCATCTGAGGCCCGTTGGGTCGGCCAACCACATCCATGACCCGCTGCTACCGCATGGTTCCAGGCCTTGTCCAGAGCGGAGGTTGCTATCTGCTGGAGTCATACTATGCGGAGATGGCTTTTTCTGTGTCTCCAGCCGACTGAGGGAAGACTTTTGGCGCAGAGGAACGATTTGTGTAGTATCTAGTGGGTTGGGGTTTCCTGGTCCAGCCGTAAAGCAGGACTGGGACCAGGCAGGACTGCTAGATGCGGATTTTTGTTTCAAGCGACATCTTGCTGTTGCACCATACATGCCAGATGTCATGTATAGCAGATGCAGCTAGTCCGATCCGCCTTGACATATCGGATGACATCATGCTGCAGTTAGATGAATTTGTTCATGCCCTCCACAGTGTGACCTTGAGTTTCAATACCATGGGGTGCTGTGTCAGAAATGAGGTTCTGAACTTTGGTCTTAGCCCAAGATATTGACAGACCTCGGAAGGACTTTTCGATGTCTACAATTTCTAGAGAGTGTTGCAGTGCAGAGTTGTCTGTGCGGAAATGAACAATGTTGTCTGCATAAAGATCAGTGAAGATTGACTGATCAGTGGCGCCCTTTTGGTGCGTGCAGAGGCGGTCAAGAAGCCAGTCAACAGAATAGGTCGTGGGTTTGAACACATCCCTGCCTGACACCCAAAGTTGTAAGGAATCTGTCAGAGACAGTGCCACTCAGTCGAATTCTGGCATCAGTGTCCTCGTGTAGCTCCTTGGTCAAGTTTAACAGGGGTGACTATTCCCTGGAAAGCTTTAACTAATTAATTAAAAATAATTTAATTACATTTAAAATATATCCAAGTATATTAACATTTGATAAATGAACATATGCCTTATACTTTAAAAATATTAATGTCTTATCTGCAGTCCAATCACTTTTTTTTTATATAGCTGGTATTACTTCTCCAGTGTGATTTTTAAATCTCAGTCAGGTACAACTCTAATTTGTTCATCTCTCTTTTGCATAGACAATAATAACTGTGTTATTCCCTGGATTTTCTCAACATATTTTATTTTTAAAAATAATTATATTTACTCTGATAAATTACAAGTTTGCATAAACTGATAACAATACAATCTTTTTGATGAATGATTGGTAGCATTTACATAAACCAAACACAGGTTTCAATAATACACATTCACTGATTTATGAAAATAGGATTTGCTTATTGAGAAAGCATAACAGCAAACTTGTAAGTACTTGCCATGCAGATTACACAGTTCTGCTGACTGAAAGCGAACAAGAACTACATGAATTGGTGATTCAAACAAAAGTCAGGCGTATGGATTAAGCATTAACACCGAGAAAATGAAATCTATGATAATTAGCAAAGTAGACTATAAATACACTCTACAGATTAAAAATTGACTGTCCCGTGTCAAAAACTTATGCTATCTTGGAAATATGATCACAAAATGGAAATGAAGAGAGTAGGGACGACCAAATATCTTTTTCACCAACATGCATTGACTCAAACACTAAAAAAAGAGTAATCAGGTGTTATGTATACTCGTCTTTGCTGTATGGAGTAGAAAAGTAGACAATGAAGAAATGATCACAGCAGAGAATATAATTTTTATGTCTTTGAATCGTTGATATATAAAAAAATGGGGGAACATCTCATGAAAAGAAAACAAATAGTTAAGTCTTGGAGAGATTAGGGATGCAAAGTGAATTGATGTATGAAATCAGAGTTCCACAGCTTATATTAACACCTTGCTGAAAACAATATTGAAAGAACAAATGGAGAGCAAATACGCCAGTGGGAAACATTAATATAAGTGGGAAGATATCAAAATATGGACAGAGAAAAGCCTGGCAGATTGTTCCATCAAGGCAAGAGACAATGCACATTGGAGATCCACTGCAACCAACTTTGTTGTGGAGTTGGCACCAGAACTGAACTTTTAGCATAGGCCTGAAAGGATCCTAGCACCATAGACTCACTGGTCATGTTGGACCTGTCATATGGTTATATCAAGCCCATAGAAAGTGTTAAATTTACTTTATTTCTTTTACCTTTACAACTATCAATATGCCTGAATATTTTTTTTTTTTATTGTCAAATATCCCCCTCATCAAAAGAATGTGTGATTTGACAGCTTTGACATTGTCAACACATTTCTATAAATTGCATCAGAATGTGGATTTCATGTTTATTTGGAGTGGTGGTCCAAAAGAGATGCATAGAATAGTAACAGCGTAACCTGTCAGGCATGTCATAAGTAACAAATAAGAATGGTTGGGCATAGGGCTGACTAATCAATCCTGAAGAAACTTTAAACCACAAAAACTTCAACATATATAGATAGGGCAATGTTTGATGACTTGACATGCATTTATTGAAGACATATGCAATATGGAGACTGAATAGGATTGATTAATTCATTACTGATTTTTGTTTAACAAGTGTCCTAAAAATATAAGCCATAAAGGTGTAGCAATGAATATTTTAATACGGGTATACAGAATCTGATTATTTGTAGAACACTCGCTTTTTATGGTGAAGGTCCCATTGTCATGCTGGGGGGGGGGGGGGGGGGGGGGGATATACAACAAGAAGGGAAACTGACTACCCCACCTCATAAGCAAACTGTGAAGTCTAACACATAATCTCACAGCAGTGTCTGATATATGGACAGCCTTTACCATATTTTTATTAACACATAAAATGAGTGGAATACCCCAAAAATATAAAGACTCAACACATTACAATATACTGAAATGGAAACATATACTGAAGCAACTAAGTAGTAAAATTGTAAGTACAGCTGCTGAGCGCTTAATGTTCGACGTGCCACCTGAGCTGGCGATCCTTGTTTTACAGCAAACCATCTGTTGTGGTGACATGGTATAAGTCTTTATCAGTAAAGCTTACATAATTGTTTATGCTTTTGTCCAATCTGATGTTTTGAATTTGAATTTACCTTCCTATAGTCGAATCATTCAATTTTGCAAAGAAATCAACTTTATCTTCTGTAAAAAAAGGTTTAATTTTAAGACCTTTTTTTCATCAACTGATTAGCTCAAGCAAACTTTTTATGACCAAAATGACTCCTAATGATCGCAAACAAAGATAATCTGCAGAACATGTATTGCATCTTATCTATTCATGGATTGGAGATGATCAATGGAGCATACTTCAGATTATGATTGCAGGGTTAGTGATGTCATCACTGATGATTCTGACAACAGTAACATCTTTGAAGAAATAGCGTGTCCTAGCACTAATTCTATTACCAGTACTGGGAAATCCAGGCCTTAGAAAAAGCAACGGTACAACTAAATCCCCATTAAATAGAGATAACAGATCTAGAGTAGCAGAGCCTAGTGCATTTGATGTGTTTAGTATCCTTATTTCTCTATTCCCCAAGGTGTTGTACTATGTTTTTATTTTGCACCTATTGCTATTTATGTAGACCTATTCTTCTTTATGTGAAAACAGAAAGAGATTTGATCTATTAGGAGAAAAATAAGTTTTTTAAAATTTTAGACTAAATTTTAAAATTACCATAATGATTAGACTCTAGATCTATTGTTTATGAAGATCTAACATGTAACTGTAACGTAAGAGTAAGTGTACCACTAACAGCATCCTAACTTCAAAATATAATCCTGACAGATCATAAGAACTAGGGTTTTTGTATGCTATAGATTAGACTGTAGACCCTACTAAGAGTTCATCTTTATTATTTGTGTAAAAACTAGTAACAAATGTTTATTATATTAACTTAAAATTTTACTTGTATACCCTTATGCCTTTCATCTAGTACTACTAGTAGTAGTTTACCTGGTTTTTATTTACGTGAAATGGTTACGATTATGATGTAAAAAAACAAAATAGTGGCAACTCACCAGGCATATTTTTTTTCTTTTTCGTTCACCTTATTTCTCTATTCCGCAAGACGGTGTGTGTTGTTTTGCGCCTGTCAGCTCAGTGCATCCGACTTCAGCATGCATTTTATGTTTCGGTCTGATTCCTCCTGCATTTTCTAAGGGTTTGCTTCCCCGGGGTAATGGCCGGTGCTGTGATGGGGATCGAACCCAGCACCTTCAGATTGTGAGCCGTGCCACTTAACCACACCGTCCCCTACCAGGCATATAATATTCAATATGATATAGTCTAACTAGTACTTTACTCTAAAGCGAGTAAAGTGGGGCATTAAGCACCAGTGTTTTTGTAACTTGATATAATTTTTGTGATTTTTGCACAGCCCAAGCATGTGTTTGAGCAAATCAACTCAATACATCATAGAAACACCATTCACACACTATTACAAAGGTATTGTAAACTCAAAATATTTTTTATATAATATTATTAACGTTATACCAAGAAATGATAAAATGTTGCAACAGGCCGTGGGGTATTAAGCATCTCTCTTTACTATGTGTGAAAATCATAGATCCATTCTTGTCCTTCCAGGTCTTGAATGCTGGAAGCAATATCTAGACACTCTATATGGTACCACTTATCACACTGGACCCAATTCATGCCACCAGGTTGTCCACATCTGTAACCTTCCTACAAATCATCCTCATTTTGAGTTATTGTTCTCTGGCGTTGGGTTTTCCTTTTACCTCTTCCTCCCCCACGTCCTCTTGTTGTAGAAGTCTCATGAGCAGCTGTGTCTCTCAGATACTGCATGCACTCCTCTGAAGTGAGAGACTCACCATAGTGAAATCTCTAGACATGAGCTCAAAAGTCTTGTAATGCACCTGCACAATACCAGTCTCGTCATTATTGAAGATCTGTTCATACATATATTTTGCACATGCTTCAGTTAAGAATAAGTCCCCAGCACAATACTATCACTGGCAAGTAGTTTTGTGAAAAATGTTTTCTGTGGAGTTTGTAATCACACAAAAAGTTCTGAGGCATGTCAAAATGGCAAAAGCTGTGGAGGAAAACTGCTTCTTCGAATTTCTTCTTTTTATGCTTTCCCATTGGTTCATATGGTCCATGAGTGATATGGAATGGAGCCTCTGATTGGTTAAGACATGAAAACAACAGTGTCTAATTGCCCTATCACTTGCTTAATAATAATATAGAGGATTTTCAGATGCTTGTCAACTTATTGAAGCCTATACTATATTGCCCCTTGGTGCTTAATGCCCCGCTTTATTCTAGCTGCTGTTCTACTGTTACACTATCTAGTCTAGTCTACACTATAGACACATAAATGTTTTTAAAGAAGTCAAAGATCCACCGGACCTGATCCTGAAGTTTCAAAAGTTAATAAAGCAACCAAAAAGCTTAGTAAGTAAGTAAGATAGTTAGGTCTAGAGAAATTTGGACATTGGTGTAACTGTAACCTTCCCTTCCCCTGCTTCTGAATAACTTAGTGAATAAGAAACAGTCAGTCACATTGTCTTGTGACATTACATTTTATGATTATTCATGTTGTTGGTTTTAGTCGATCTATTAATAACAATTACTGAATTAGACCTAGATGATTTAGACTACAATATTGTTCATGCTTTTAGATCTAGTTAAACTAGTTTAGTTAACTTCAGGTCTACATTGAGTCTGACTACTCAATTTACACTAGTATTTTAGTAAGTTTATTAATATTAGACTACTTCGTCTTCAGTACTAAACCAGTACTAAGGTCTAAGTACTTCTACTTCACTTACTTATTCAGCACATTCAAAGTTGATAGCATTTTATAATATTATTAATAGCATTAATAGTCTACATGTATATAATTAAATATATCATTGTATTAATTAATTAGAATGAATGTGCTTTCTGTTTTGTTACGACATGTTGAGTAACATAGCAGCTAACAACAACAATAAATACTTATATTCAGTATCGGTATGTCTGCCCAGTTGGAAATGAACCCACTCCCAGTTTTGAGTTTTAGCTGACGACGATTTTTCTCAATATCTCGACTACTTTAACATTTATACGTTTACGGAATAATCAAATATGTTTCGTACCTTGATATATAGTTCGAATCTCTGCATTGGACTATCGCCATTTTCATTTGTAGACATTTTGAACACTTTCCAAACAGTTTCCAATGTGTTGGCAAGTTGAGATTTTGTTGTCTGGTGACCTGATGGAGAGACCTCGCCCTGTGACAAGTACGCGCATGCGCAGAGCTGGCCAAAAGAGAATGTCTGTTGTGTCGACCTCCGGCCGAGTAGTTAGAGCAGGAACGGGTCTCAAACTTCAACCACAATTAGGTTTACGTGATATCAAGTTCGATGACCCAGATGCGGCATTAGGATTAGCTCAACGGCTGCATGAAGATAATCACGATGGCACAAGGATCGCTTGAGGTTAAGCTCGAGGGCCAAATAAGGACAAGTTCGATTATCCAAGGGCCGGTCATAACAAGTTCAATGACCCAAGAAGGGTATGTTAGATAACACAAGAGTTTAATCAGAGTAAATCCTGTTTGAGATATATATATATTAGGACACCTATGTGCAACCAGCGGACCAGATTCCCCAAAAGAACTACAAATTTACTAAAATCAAGACGTACATAACTAATTTTTGGTATCGATTTCATGTTTGCCAATAATCTCATCAAAACTAATATTAGCATTTCCAATGTCAGCAGTTAGGTCCCCCATAGAAATATAAATGTTTTTCCTTTTTCTAATGATATTTTCGATATTTTCGATATTATCGAACAATCAGTCTGATAAGTCATCCAAGTAAAGTTCTCTTAAGGATATTACTTAACAGACTGAATCCTCAGGCGGAGAGTATCATTGCCGAAGAATAAGCGGGCTTTCGAGCGGGAAGGAGTACCATCGAGCAGATATTTAATCTTCGTCTACTGAATGAGAAGTACTCAGAGTATCCTCAACCACTCTACCATGCCTTCGTTGACTTTCGAAAGGCGTTTGACAGAGTGTGACATGCGGCGCTATGGTCAACAATGAGGCATTATACGTTCAACAGTGATATGGTGAGGGTAACTGCAAACCTTTATCAGCAGGCGACCAGCGCTGTCTCAGTAGAGGGAACGCTAGGCGATTGGTTCCGTACGACGGTGGGTGTGAGACAGGGTTATATACTCTCCCCCACACTCTTCAATATCTTCTTGGAGAGAATAATGGAGACGACCTTAAAAGGACATGTTGGCACGGGTAAAATAGGTGACAGGCTTATCACAAACTTCCGCTTTGCTGATGATATTGATGTATTGGCAGGCACAGAAAGGGAACTCCAGGAGTTGATTGGTAGATTGGATAGAACGGCCCTGAGTTTTGGTATGGAAATAAATGCTGATAAAACGAAGCTCATGACCGATACCGTAGCAGGGTTTCAATCTGTCATAGAGGCAAATGGGCAGGTACTTGAGGTGGTGAAACGTTTCAAATATCTTGGATCATTGATCAGCGAAGAGGGTTCGAAGCCAGAGGTAATTGCACAAACAACAGCGGCGCTGACTAGGCTGCAACCTATATGGTGTGACGAGCGCCTCGCCCTCGGCATAAAAGTCAGACTACTGCGCTCTTTGGTGCTATCAATATTTCTGTATGCATGCGAGACCTGGACCATTACAGCAGATATCCAGGGCAGGATACATGCAATGGAAATGCGGTGCTATAGAAAACTCCTAAATGTTACATATAAAGATCGTGTCACGAACGTAGACATCCGTCAGAGAGTTGAAGACACCATTAGTCCTATTGAAGATCTGTTCACAACTATCAAAAAACGAAAGATGGCCTGGGGCGGGCACGTCGCGAGGCCCAACGGAATTCCCAACTCGATACTCTTTGGACCCGTACCAAGACAGAGAGGTCGTGGACGTCCAAGGAAGAGATGGGTGGACAACATCACTGAGTGGTCAGGCCTTCGTCTCGGTGAGATACGTCAGCAGGTGACAGACAGAGAGGGTTGGCGTGGGATTTTCATGTCTTCGTGTGTGCCCCAACGACCTGATGGGTTACGGGATGAACTGAACTGAACGATATTTTGAAGCGTGATCTAAAATTCTTCTTTCACTTAGCCTTTATTGTTATTGGTTGATGCATAACATTGGATAATGTTTATCTTTATCTTCTGTTTGCAGTTTTGAAAGTAGCTAGTATCGTTCTGGGGCCTACTGCCTCCCATACTATAGGGCCATACCATCTCTATGGTGTGCGTCTTCTTCAGTGTGCCACTAGGACAGCAGCATTTTTTCTATGCGCAATGTGAACATTTCAACTCCTTTCCGTCTTGTTTCAGTCAGTCGCATGATATCAATCTTGTAATTTGTAATTGCCTCTGCGGTATGTGCAGACATGTGCCTGTTCTCATAAAGTATACCAAATCTGGACATTTTCCTAGAAGAAAACAGGTAAGACATCGTTGCAGATTCCTTGTGGGATTTTCTGCGTCGAGTATTTCCAAGAAATTAAGCATATCATATGTTTGAATTCTAATTGCTGTTAACCTTAGAAAAATAAACAATTTTCCTTTAAACTTTTTTCATTTTGAAAATATTGAAGACCTCACAGTTCCTGTGTTATGGGCTTAGCTGACAAAAGCTTATGGACCTCTGTCAGCTAGTGGGCCTTCAAAGATAAACGCATCTAATTTTTTTTCAATCAATTCAACTGCCGTCTCCGCAACGAAGATTGGCTGCAAATAATCTTCAATATCCCGGGTCTCTTATCTCGACGGTGCGCTCTGCCAGACTGACGTTAGTACATCTTTTGTTGCTGTTCTCCCACTCACAGCGCTGCCCACTTCTTTTCTTTCTTTAAACAAAATGTATGTCGTAAGGTGGGGCTTCGCGTTTTCTGTAGTACAGGGGTCTCCACAATTAATTCGCCATTGGTGGGTTTTTTCTTATACCCTGAGGTGTATTGAATGTGGCACTGTGCCTTTCTTTCTATAGTACAACGTTAGACTTCTCAGCAGGCTCGCCACTATGGGGATGACAGTTTTTAATTTGCCTTGAGGTTTTGGCCAATAGTATTTATCCCTGGTTTCCCGGGAAGGAGCAGGGTGGCCACCAGTAGCCTTGGGTGGGCCCTCTTCGAGACTTCTCAATTGCAAATATGAGATTTGTAGCCGCTAGCGAGACTAACATGCTGCAAAGATTATGATAAGCTCTGATGTGGTTTTGAAATATCATCCATTCTATACTGACAAGTCTCATCTACCAGAAACATCAACTTGGTTCTAGGGAACCATCTGCTCGCCCCTTTTAGACGAGCATCCTTCCTAGACTGACGAGTCTCATCTACCAGAAGCATCAACTTGGTTCTAGGGGACCATCTGCTAGCCCCTTCTAGACGAGCATCCTTCCTAGACTGACGAGTCTCATCTACCAGAAACAGCAACTTGGTTCTAGGGGACCATCTGCTAGCCCCTTCTAGACGAGCATCCTTCCTAGACTGGCGAGTCTCATCTACCAGAAACAGCAACTTGGTTCTAGGGGACCATCTGCTCGCCCCTTCTCCTATTAATATAAATAGACGGGCCACGTGAAGGCCAGAAGTTAGACATTGCTGCTGGATGTTATACGAGACGCACGTTGTAGGAGTATTTGATTGGAGTTTGAAAGTTTGTTTATCCATTAAACTCCCGATTAGGACAGCATTTACGACACGGGATCACAGCAAGATTCCACACCTCGCTGGGGTCTTTGGTCAGTACGTTGACCTGACCTGACCTGACCCATACCTCGAACTTGAGAAAAAAAAACATTACAAATTTGACACAGTTGTTTTCTCGTGTTAACGTTACGTGACAGATTATTCAATACTATGCATGTTGTCGTGAGAAACCCGAGACAGTCAGCCAAGCTTATGTAGGAAAATAGATGTGATTATTTGAGAGCGAACAACAACTATGAAGACCAAACGTTATTTTCCTACAAATTTTAGTGTGATCTTTCGTTGACACTCACATGTAGTAGTACATTAATCAGTTCAGTTCATCTCGTGACCTCTTGAGATCGCTGGGGCACCCTGCTGACAACTCCACAATCCTGCACCATCCCTTTTTGTCTGCGGTTGCTTTCTGTGCCTCATCGGGTCGCAGTTTAGTCCATTCATAAATGTCGTCTTCCCATAGTTTTCTCTGGCGTTCTTGCTTGCCTTGCACTTAACTTAACGTCTTTATACTGGTTTAGAAGACTCTGCAGTCTGTATACAACCAGTTCCAATTACATCATCTTGCTCTAGAAGCTGTACGCATCCAATGTGTTCTTAAATGCATTGACCGTCCCAGCCTCCACCACCTCACTTGGCAATGCATTCCAAGCATTCACAACTCTCTGGCTAAAGAAATACTTCCTAATATCTAATCTGGCCCTCTCCTTAGTCAACTTGTAGCTGTGCCCTCTTGTCCTTGTTGGTGGTTGTACTTTAAAAAACTTGTTATAGTCTACTTTATCCATTCCTCTGATCATCTTATCCACCTGTATTAAGTCACCACGAATTCTTCTCTCTTCGAGACACTGTAGGCCGGTTCTTTTTAATCTTTCCTCATAACTGTAATTCTGGAATCTCACTATCAGCTTTGTCGCTCTTTTTTGTATTCTCTCCAGCATGTCTATATCCCCTCTCTGATAAGGACTCCACTCCTGTACACAGTACTCCAATCTAGGTCTAACTAAAGCTTTATACAGTTTGACGATCACTTCCTTGCTCCTATGTTTAATATTTCTTTTTATCATACCTAACATTGCATTTGCCTTTTTTACTGCTACCTGAACTTGCTCCCTCACCTTACCTGTATGATCTATTATAACCCCTAGGTCCCTTTCTTTATCTATCTTTCTAATATTGTTTTCTCCCATTCTGTAATTATGTTCCATATTGGATCTACCCATGTGCATGACTGTACATTTATCTACATTAAACTCCATTTGCGAGATTACAGACCATTCTCGAATTTTATCTAAATCCGACCTCAATATATCCACTTCCGCTTTAGATGAGACACTACTGCATAGTTTTGTGTCATCCGCAAATTTTGCAATAATGGTTCCCATACCTATGCCCAAATCATTTATATATATCAAGAATAAAATTGGTCCCAAAACCGAGCCCTGTGGCACTCCACTTTTCACTTCACACCACTCAGAGTACTCCTTATTTATACCCACCCTTTGCCTTATTCCCGTTAACCAATTTTCAATCCATTTGGCAACTTCCCCACCTATTCCATGTGATTTTAACTTTCGAAATCATTTTTGATGAGGTACTGTGCCCTATATTATTTTTTTTTGTTGGTTGCGGTCGCCTATTTCTCTATTCCCCAAGGCGGTCTGCGTTGCACTGTGGTTTTTATTTTGCGCTTGTCGGCCCAGTACATCCGACTTCAGCATGCATTGTATGTAAGGGCCTGCTTCATCCTGCATCTAAGGGTTTGCTTCCCCTTCTGCTTGTGAGCCGTGTCACTTAGCCACTAGCCCACGCCGTCCCCACGTCCTATAGTATGATATGTGTAAGGCCCTTGTACCTCGACACATGACCATACCAAGTCAGCTTTCGCCTTTTGATCGTAGTGAGGAGGTCGTCATTCAGTCCACCTGCATTCTCGAATCTTCGTCGTACTTCATCATTTGTGTTACGATCTTTGTATGTGACATTTAGGAGTCTTCTAAAACATGTAAGCTCCATGACCTGGATTCTACTCTGGAGGTCTGTTGTAATGGTCCGTTTCGCAGGCGAAGATGAATATCGAAAGAACCAGTGAGCGTATTAGTATGACCTTTATAGCGAAGGAGAGTCGTTTATCTTTCCACATATCTTTCAATCTTGAAAGCGCTGCTGTTGTATGTGCTATTTTTGCCAGGACCTCTTGTTTTGATCCATCATCACTGATTGTTAGGGCCAGATATTTGAAACAGTTAACTATTTCAAGCTCTTGGCCCTTTGCTTTGATTACAGCGTTGATACCTTCAGTGTTGTTTGTCATCAACTCTGTCTGTTCTGTGTTTATCTTCATGCCATAACTCTGTACTGTTACATCCAGTCTTCGGATCAGTTTCCGAAGTTCTGTCTCCGTCCCCGCCAGCCCGTCAATGTCATCCGCAAAGCGTAAGTTGGTGATTGTTCTATCCCCTATCCTTACGGTGCCAACATTATCCTCAAGGGCATCACTCATAATTCTTTCTAGGAATATATTGTAGAGTGTCGGCGAGAGTATACTCCCTTGTCTACGCCGAAGGATGCGCGGAACTATTCACCAATTTTTCCATCCACAAAGAATGCGCTTGTTGCCTTATCATTCAAATCCTCGATAACTCTCACAATGTTACAGTTGATGTTATAATCTTCATGGTTCCCTATAGGGCATCATGCCAGCCTCTATCAAACGCAATTTTAAAGTTAATAAACACATGATATAGGTGTTGGTGTTACAAATAATTCTCGTTTAGTATTCGTAGATTGACGATCTGATTGGTGGTGATTCTTCCTATTTGAAAACTCGCCTTTTCTTCGACAATAAAGTTCTGGACTTGAGGTTTCAGTTTATCGAGAATTACTCTGAGCTAGACTTTGCTAGAGTGGCTAATGAGGCTGATTGTTCTATAGTTTTGGCTTAGCTTGTCTTCGTTCGTTCTCAATCTCCCGCTACCAAACCCTGAAAGGGCTTACTTTTTATAAGTAGCAGAATGTAGTCCAGAGAACGGAATGCGTTGCGTCGTAGTTTACAGCTTGACTGCGATATTTGCACCATTCGGCCCAACACATCCGACTTCAGCAAGCATCTTTTGAGTACCGGGTTAGAGATTCTAGTGTGACCTACGAAGAGTCCAAAAGGTTTATTAGGGTCAGATACATGGCCAAATGGGAAACAGAGCATACTGGCTACACAAAAAATGATGCATATTACCAGTTGAACAGAAGAGAGCAGGTCGTGGTCTTCATACTCCGCATAGGCCACAACAGACTGAGGTACCATCTATTAAATACACTGAAGATAGGTGGCACTGACGAATGCACCTGTGGTACAGAGAAAATGGCCGCTGAACATCTACCCGACATACGAGTACCAGAGAAAGCACATGTGGCCATCACCAGTGCCCACACTAGACAAGCTCTATGGCAGTGTCGACAGCCTCAGAATGACAGCTGCTTTCTTCGAACAAATTCAAGTTGACGCCTGACAGCGTACGAAGAAGAAGAAGAAGAAGAGTACCGGGTTAGCATTCCCTCTTCGATCCCTTCTCCTTAGCCAGTCTGCCCTGCTGCAGTCTGTTATCCAGGATCACTGCATGGAGGTGTAGAAGGGTCTTGGCAGCTCTAGTTCGCTGGCCCTGACGCTAGCAGCCAGCTATGGGTCACTGACCACTGCAGCTCAACATCTTGAACCCGTTCTATAGTTTTGACAAAGCTTTAGGTTTTCTTTAGGTACATTAATAAGAGTCTTTTGTTATGCTATCATCATGTCAACCTAGGCTCACATCCATGTTCTTAGAAACAGAACATTAAAAAAAACACACACTTACAAAGGTTTCGCTTTGTACAACACTTCCCCAGAATGCAGATATCTACTTGGTAAACAGCTGATTGGTTGGGTTCTTCAGCTTGCATGTCAGGTAAGTGCATGGTTCCCACCAATTAATTAGTCACTATATTAATGTAGGTAAATCACTTTCAGTAACTCTGAACGGTAGTTTCTCGTATTGTTTTCACCTGGAATTCATTACTAGACGTAACGGTGGTCCCAGTGATCTCCCATTTTTGTAGTGCCTGATGTTGGGTTATGTATACAACACGAGTAGTTTTCAGATGGATAGTTTTATGGAAAAAGATATCAGAGAGAGAGCGGGTGTGTGAGAGAAGGGTATTCAGAAACAAGTGTCCAACATTTTGTGACGACAGGTGATGAGAGAGAAGTCGGAGAAAGGTGACATCACACACAATCAATATTATTATAGTCTTTTATTTTAAAAGTGTTGTTAGTCTTCTTCGTTCGTTCTCAATCTCCCGCTACCAAGCCATGAAAAGGACTTTGCAAGTAGCAGGATGTAGTCCGGAGAACGGAATGCGTTGTGTCGTAGTCTACAGCTTGGCTGCAATATTTGCACCTTTCGGTCCGACACATCCGTCTTCAGCAGGCATTTCGAGTCCTGGGTTGCCTTCCCTCTTCGTTCTCTTCTCCTTAGCCAGTCTGCTCAGTTGCAGCCTGTTTTTCAGGATTACTGCTTGGAGGTGTAGAAACATCTTGGCAGCTCTGGTTCGCTGGCCCTGACGTTAGCAGTCAGCGTTGGGTCGCTGACCGCTGCAGCTCACGCGCTGCTATTATTAGTCTTACCACATTATACATTTTCGTATCTACGTTCTGTTACCAAAGTCAAACTGTGCATATTCAAGGCGCGGGATAGGACAATTGCAACGAGCGAAATGAAATCCCTGAGAGGGGCCAAGATACCGCAGTACATGAGCTGACAGCAGTCAGTGAGTCATAGTTGGCTGCTTGCATCAAGGTCAGCGAACCATTGGTGACCAAGACCCTATTATGCCTCTACGTGTCGATCCTGTAAACAAACTGATCACTAGTGTAGTCTGCTCAAGGAATATGGATCGCAGTGGGAAGGCAAACTTGGTACTAAAAAAAAAGACAGCTGAAATCGGATGTGTCGGGCCGAAAGGCGCAGATATCGCAGACTAAACTACGACACATCGTCTTTGTCAGAACTAACGCCGAAGAGAAAACTTATCTGAGAAAAGTGATCAGTGTCATAAATGACGTCATTTTAAACATTATGAGAGCTGCTGCTTATGTAGAGTACATATGAAGAATCACAGAAGGAACATAACATTCAAACCTCATCAACTACCCCTGGGAACACATAATACAAAAATACACAGGGAAGACAACATGGCAAATTGACTTACAACATAAGACATCATACAATGACCTACACAACACACTTAGCTAAGAGAGGAAATGTCAGCTCTCCGTGGCACTTAACGACACACGTGGATAGAAGAAGTAAATGCAACATTGCCAGAACAACACCAATTGAGTAGCCTGCATCCTGCCTATTTGTATCGGCACTATATAACTCCATAGTGCACACCTTATACGATGTGCGCTCAAAAAGTATCAGACTTTAATTGTTTTTCCCCCCGAAACAAATAAAGCATAGGTGTTGTCCTTCGGCAAGGAGGTATATGCGATCTTCATGCGCATGCGTAAATTTGTTCCCGCCCTCAGATTGCGCCAGTCACTGGCAGTCAGCTTTTCAGCGTTGAGTGTAGTGAGGATCCGTCGGATTTTCATTCACCACGAAATGACGGGAAGAATTGAGCAGCGGTGTTGCATTAAATTTTGTGAAAAATACGGTGATGTCCAAGTGGAAGCCATTCTGTAGATTCAACAGGCGTTCGGTGATGATGCTATGAGCATCACACAAATTAAAGAGTGGTACAATCGCTTAAAAGCTAGCCGTACATAGGTGAGGAGTGGATCATGTTCCGGTAGGCCCTCACCAAGCCAAAATGATGAAGTCATTGACAAAGTATGGACCTTGGTCTTACAGAATCGTAGTGTCGCCATCCGAGAATTTGTGGACGAAGTGGCGATAAGCATTTTGAGCGAGGATTTGGCTGTGTGGAGACTGTGTCATTCGTGCCGAGGCTGCTAACGAGCAGAATCCACTCTGCCTGGAAGTCTCAAAGCACAAGATCGACTGCGCTACGGAGACCCTGACTGTGATGAGTCGTTGGTTTATGGATATCACCGGAAAACAAGCTGCGATCGTCACCAGTAGAGACATTCATCATCCGCAAGGCTTAAAAAGCGAGGTAGGTGCGTAGCACTGTCAAAGTCATGTTGACCGGGTTTTATTGACTCCCGCGTGGTTGTGCATCATGAGTACTCACCACAAATTCATGTTGACCGGGTTTTATTCTTCTTCTTCTTCTTACGCTGTCAGACATCGACCTTTATTTTTTCGAAAAAAAGCAGAGGCTATCGACACTGCCATAGAGCTTGCCTAGTGTTGCCACTGGTGATGGCCACATGTGCTCTCTCTGATCCTCGTATGTCGGGCAGTTTTGCAGCAAATGCTCAGCGGTCATTTTCCGACCGGGTTTTATTGACTCCCGTTTGGCTGTACATTACGAGTACTCACCAGAAAGTCAAAACATGACCAAAGAATACTACCTGGAGGTCATCCGTCGCCTTCGTGATGCTTTTAGAAGCAAACGACCGGATGTGTGGACAGCTCCATTATGACAAAGCATCCGCTTATTCTTCGCATCTGATTCAGACTTTCTTAACTTAACTTAACGTCTTTATACTGGTTTAGAAGACCCTGCAGAGTCTGTATACAACCAGTTACATTTACATCACCTTGCTCTAAAATCTATGCGCATCCAGTTTATTCTTAAACGCATTAACTGTCCCTGCCTCCACCACCTCCCCTGGCAATGCATTCCAAGCAGACACCACTCTCTGACTAAAAAAATATTTCCTAATATCTAACCTGGACCTCTCTTTAATCAGCTTGTAGCTATGCCCTCGTGTTATTGTAGGTGGCTGTATTTTAAAAAACTTGTTATAGTCTAATTTATCGATTCCTCTGATCATCTTATAAACCTGTATTAAGTCACCACGAATTCTTCTCTCTTCGAGACACTGTAGGCCTGTTTTTCTGAGTCGTTCCTCATAACTGTAATTCTGGAATCCAACTATCATCTTTGTCGCTCTTTTTTGTATTCTTTCTAGCATGTTTATGTCCCCTCTATGATAAGGACTCCACACCTGTACACAGTACTCCAATCTAGGTCTAACTAAAGCTTTATACAGTTTGACGATCACTTCCTTGCTCCTATGTTTAATATTTCTTTTTATCATACCTAACATTGCATTTGCCTTTTTCACTGCTACCTTAACTTGCTCACTCACCTTTCCTGTATGATCTATTATAACCCCTAGGTCCCTTTCCTTATCTATCTTTCTAATATTGTTTTCTCCCATTCTGTATTTATGTTCCATATTGGATCTACCCATGTGGATGACTGTACATTTATCTACATTAAACTCCATTTGCCAGCTTACAGACCATCCTCGAATTTTATCTAAATCCGACATCAATATATCCACTTCCGCTTTAGATGAGACACTACTGCATAGTTTTGTGTCATCAGCAAATTTTGCAATCATGGATCTCATATCAATGTCCAAATCATTTATATATATCAAGAACAAAATTGGTCCCAAAACCGAGCCCTGTGGCACACCACTTTTCACTTCACTCCACTCAGAGTACTCCTTATTTATGCCCACCCTCTGCCTTCTTCCTGTTAACCAATTTTCAATCCATTTGGCAACTTCGCCACCTATTCCATGTGATTTTAACTTTCGAAATAATCTTTGATGAGGTACTCTATCAAAGGCCTTTGCAAAGTCTAGATAAATAACATCCACTGGCTCCCCTTTATCTATGATTTTAGAAACCTCCTCCATGAATTCTAATAGATTTGTTAAGCATGATCTCCCTCTAGTAAACCCATGCTGACTATTTCTAATTAGATTAAATTTTTCTAAATGCATTACAATGTTTTCTTTGATTATTGACTCTAACAATTTACAGACTATGCTCGTTAAACTCACCGGTCTATAATTTGCCGGATCTGATTTTTTGCCTTTTTTGAATAAGGGGATCACTCCTGCATCTTTCCAATCCCGTGGAACAATCCCTTTTGTAAGTGATTGAGAACATAATATAGCCAATGGTTTTGCTAGTTGGTTTCTAATTTCATACAGCAATTTTGGGTGAATACCATCTTGACCAAACACAACCTTCCTCTGGATTTTTGGCCGATTGCCATGTGTGCCTAATGTGTTGACTAATTCTTGGAAGTAATCTAATCCATTATTGAAGTAATTGTACTAATCCATCGCTGTTTTCTGACAAGATTCTTAAATATTAGCGATCCATTTTTATCTTTAATGATTAAAGTTCTCCTCTCTGGTATCTCATTTTACAAAAAAAAACAAACTCTCGGACGTTTTTGACAAATCAATGTTGTTAGCTATCATTTTTGACAAATCAATGTTGTTAGCTATCATTTTGACAAATCAATGTTGTTAGCTATCATTTTGACAAATCAATGTTGTTAGCTATCATTTTGACAAATCAATGTTGTTAGCTATCATTTTGACAAATCAATGTTGTTAGCTATCATTTTGACAAATCAATGTTGTTAGCTATCATTTTGACAAATCAATGTTGTTAGCTATCATTTTGACAAATCAATGTTGTTAGCTATCATTTTGACAAATCAATGTTGTTAGCTATCATTTTGACAAATCAATGTTGTTAGCTATCATTTTGACAAATCAATGTTGTTAGCTATCATTTTGACAAATCAATGTTGTTAGCTATCATTTTGACAAATCAATGTTGTTAGCTATCATTTTGACAAATCAATGTTGTTAGCTATCATTTTGACAAATCAATGTTGTTAGCTATCATTTTGACAAATCAATGTTGTTAGCTATCATTTTGATAGGATTATTCTTTTGATTGTTCATTTGGTATTATGTCTTGTGTTTGGTAGAAAATATCATTTTCTTCCTGGCGTCTAGTACTATTCCATCTGGTCCGCTTTCCCTTTCTTGAGTTTGGATATGGCCCTTTGGATTTCTTAGTTGGTGGGTAGCCGTTCAAGGTCAGGGTCTCTTCTGCTGGTAGGATATTTGGTGTTTCTTGTGGCGGAGGTCTGTTTAAACTTTCTTTGAAATACTCAACCCATCGTTTCTGTTGTTCCTCCAATGATGTCAATATCCTGCCTATTCTATCTTTGATTAGTTTGTCTGCAACTATATATCTATTTGTCATTTTCTTTGTTAATGCGTAGAGATCTCTCACATTTCCTCTCTCTGCTGCCTCCTGTGCCAGCTTGTCAATATATTCCCTTTTAGTTTTCCTAATAGATGTCTTGACCTCTTTGTCTGTAACAGTATAATTACTCTCTGCTTCTGCTTTGGTGGCTGGGGTTAGGTAATTGTTGAGTATAGCTCTCTTCTTTTTCCTTTCTTCTATTTTATGTAATGTCTCTGTTGTGTTCCATTATTTGTGTTGGTTTCTCTTGAATCCCACGGTTTCTTCACGTCGTATTACACATCTCTTTAGCCTGGTCCCACATGCTATTAATGTCCATTTCTTCATCCCCATATAGCTCTTGATATGTGTTATTAAGTTTTACGGTAAATTATGTCTTCTTCTCCTGGTGTTGCAATAAGTGTACGTTATATCTTGTTCTTCTTGAGTCCTGTACTGGGTACTTTTTTTAGTTTGAACTGCAAAATCCCCAGCATCATATAATGGTCTGACGCTACATCTGCAACTCGCTTTACTCTTACATCTTGGAGTGTAGTTCTGAACGCTTGACTGACACAGATGTGATCAATCCGATTTTCCGTAACATGATCCGGAGATCTCCGTGTGACCATATGTATCTTTTGTGTAGAAACATGCTTCCTCCAATTATCATTTTGTGTAAGGCACATAACTCTGCAAACATTTCTCCATTTTCGTTCATCTGTTTCATTCCTTGTCTTCCCATAATCTGTTCGTAACCAAGGTTGTCTGCTCCCACTTTAGGATTGAAGTCTCACATTAAAATTAAGATATCTTTCTTTTTCTGCATGTCAAGGATCTCTTCCAGATTGTTGTAGAACTCTTGCTTTTTATCATTGTCAGCCTCGTTAGTTGGGGCATGGCACTGAACGATGTTTATATTGATTTGTTTGTTCCTCATTCGAAAGTTTGAGCTCATAATTCGGATGGTAATATCCTCATTTTCATGAGCGCCAGCTGTGCTTCTCTGGAGAGCATCAGTGCTACTCGCTCTGTATGTTGGGCATCAGTTCCCTCGTTTCCAGAATACATTATCATTTCCCCAGTTGTCAGTCTCATCTTTCCCGATTGTGTCCATCTTGTTTCGCACAGTCCTAGCACTGCCAATTTGTAATTCCTTATGTCTTTAGCTATCTGGGCTGTTTTACCTGCCTGGTACATTGTTCTAACATTCAATGTCGCTATATTTGTTTTCTTCTTGATATTCAGACAGACAATCAGCCGTGGAGTTTTCTTGCAGCTTTAACTTGTTCTCTCCTATCATGTAATTATATTCCTTATTGGATCTTCCCATGTGAATGACTACATTTTTCTACATTAAACTTCATCTGCCAGCTCTCAGATCATGTGAATCGTCTCTAAATCTGATCTTATTAGATTCACCTCTGCCTGAGAAGAGACCCAGCCGCATAATTTTGTGTCATCCGCGGACTTTGCAGTTATGGATTTGAAATCACTATACAAATCATTTATCAAGAACAAAATTAGTCCCAACACCGATCCCTGAAGCACTCCACTTATTACATCACACCAACCAGAGTACTCCTTCTTTGTGCTAACTCTCTGCCTTCTGCCTGTTAGTAAATTTTCTATTTAATTGGCAACTCCGCCACCTATACCATGCGATTTAAACTTTCAAAACAATCGTTGATGAGGTACTCTATCAAAGGTCTTTGCAAAATTCAAATAGATAACATCAACTAGCTCTCCACCATCTAAAATTTTGGTAACCTCTCCCATGAATTCTTATAGATTGGTTAAGCATGATCTCCCTCTAGTAAACCCATGCTGACTATTTCTGAATAAATTAAACTTGTCCAAGTGCAGTACTATGTTGTCTTTGATAATTGACACACAAATTTTGCGGAGTGTGCTCGTCTATAATTGACTGAATCTGATTTCTTGCCCTTTTTGAACAAGGGAATCACACCTGCATCTTTCCAATCCCCTGATGGACATCACACAGAGAATACGGATGGCCAAATCAGTTCTCACCAACATGAGTCATATACTGACATTCCATAAAACAAGTAACTTGCAGAGTAAAAATGATAGTGATCAGGTTGTTATGTATTCTCATCTTTCTGTAATGCCTATAAACGTGAACAATGAACTAACAGCTACAAAAGACAATTGATGCTTTTAAAAAGTGGATATATATTGAAGAATGGAGTGCAAATATTTGGGTCACGTTAAAAAACTTTGCTGAAAACAGTGCTGGAAGGAAAGTTGGAGGGCAAACGTTTGAGAATTAAAGAACAACACTTTAAGTGGGAGGATAGCATCAAAAGACAGACAGGGAAAAGCATACAGATTACACCATCAAGGCAAAAGAGAGAGGGCGTTAAAGATCCATTTCAGCCGACCTTCGTTGTGGAGACAGCTTTTGAACTGAATTGAAGAACCTGTCTTGTCAAATGGAAGTGACAAATAGAAATCAACCCAACAAACAAGAAGATTACTGGAAGCTACAGAGAAATGGTTTTACATAAATCCAATGGACAGTCAAGAAGACATGAAAATGTAATGATGTGAAAATGTAATGATGGAGGCTCTTGAGCTAGTAACATTTTTTACACAGATCTGATCAGAGCAACCATCTTTTTGAGTTGTTGACATTTTATGAGAAGAGTAGAGTTCTAGCAACGAGGAAGGTTTCTGGGAAGAGAGACATAGGACTACAAAGAAAGACAATGTTGGATGATTGAACACCATGGCATGAAAAACAGACAATGACAGAACTGATGTAAACCATTCAGTACAGGAAGTTGCAGGGATCTATAGTGGGCATGGTACATGACGATGATTCCTAAGTTACTACCAACATTCTTGTAAATGATTTCCTCTCAGATTTTCTGGATAATCTACTTACCTATTCTTTACAATTTTTATAAGTTAAAAAAATACAACACGAAAACACAGATTAATTTTCAAAGATATTGCATGTAAGCAAAAACAAAATATTGGACTCCTTTTAGTAGCTACAAATATAATGAAGGTTAGAACAATCACAATATATTGACAAAGAACAATACACTAACAAAGTACAATACACTGACAAACTACAAAAAATTGACAAAAAACAATACATTGACAAACCACAATTCACTGACATACTATAAAACATTTGACAAAAACCAATAAACTGACAAACTACAATATATTGACCAAAAAACCCCCATTGACAGACTTGAAAACACAATAAAACTCTTCATGTTTAACACTTCAACAACATATGTAACCAATAGGCCACATCTATCTATTTATAGCCCACTTGTGTCGCTAAATGTCGTGGGGAGGTGTGACATCATTAGTTTGTCAGCCCCTGGAATATATACAATTGCCTATTTTTTGGACTCGTGGTGGTGGAAGTGTAAATTAGAGCAAGGCAGACCTGCAGCCTGTCAGGCGCATCTATACCGCTCCGCTAACCCCATAACCAAGACCTGATGTTATAGCCCCCTTTTTGTGACATATTATCTGTGCTGCGAGAATCCCTAGAATAATTTGAGTAGATTTTTAACTTCAATTTTGCACGAGAAGTGGCCGTTAGGACTACTCTTTTCTATTTCCAACTGCCAAGGGATTTTTAACCCCCACATACATTCTCAAATTAAAAATAATAGGATATAAAATACTTGTCCGGGGATCGAGATGCTGAACAGCGCATGAGCTGCAGCGGTCAGTGACACATAGCTGACTGCTAGCGTCAGGACCAGCAAACCACAGCTGCCAAGACCCTTCTACACCCCCACGTGGTGATCCTGGATAACAGGCTGCAACAGAGCAGACTGGCTAAGGAGAAGGGATCAAAGAGAGAATGCTAATCCGGTACTCAAAAAATGCATGCTGAAGTAGGAAGTGTTGGACCGAAAGGTGCAAATATTGCAGTCAAGCTGTAAACTACGACACAATGCATTCCATTCTCTGGACTACATTTTGCTACTTAGGCCCGTGTCAGAGTTTGGTAGCGGGAGATTGAGAACGAACGAAGCCAAGCCAAGCCAAGCCAAATACTTGTCCAGAATGACAAACACTTCAAATTTGAACACGATGAGCAACAACATAATTTAAAACAGTAAATGATCTGATAAGATCAGGATGCCTTGGATTATATAGCTGATTTAAACATGTTAGAACCAGGCTTTACAAAATAAACAATCTATGAAATCAATTATATATACTTACTTAGTCGCTCCTCTTCTACCGTGAGGTGTAGAGGTTTTCCAGAGAGAACACCACACTGCTCTATCTGTCTTCTTTTTCCTGGTCTCCTTCCAATCCATCCCTCGATCACTTAGGGACTTTCGTATGTTGTCTTCCCAACATACTTCTGGATCTCCTGAGGGTCTGCGTCCTTTACTTTTTATCTCCCATGACCGCTTTGGTATCCGATCTTCTTCCATTTCTACAGACATGGCCAAACCACTGTAGCTGGGAACTGCTCCACTCGTGTCTGCAGGGGTTGAACTTCGAGATTGCTACGCATTGTCTGGTTACGGATCTTGTCCCTTTTTGTCACCTGAACCGCCTTTCTTAGATATCTCTTTTCTGAATCAATGATATATCCTGACACAAAATCTATCACATCACAAGGAAGGATCAGAGCACTATATTGCAGTTCTGACCCTAAACTATCTTACATAAGAACCTTCTCTACAAAATAAAAACACAACACACCCCAGAGTGCTAATCAATCAATCAAAGCCCGCCGCTCCTCTCGGTGCACAGGCCATTGACAAGATCTTGTCAGCACTCATGGCCCTTGGCTGCTCTTTCTGCCTCTCTTCAGGTGTAATCATTTAATCTTAGTTCTTTCTGCCTCTCTTCAGGTGTAATCATTTAATCTTAGTTCTTTCTGCCTCTCTTCAGGTGTAATCATTTAATCTTAGTTCCTTCTGTCTCTCTTCAGGTGTAATCATTTAATCTTAGTTCCTTCTGTCTCTCTTCAGGTGTAATCATTTAATCTTAGTTCCTTCTGCCTCTCTCCAGGTGTAATCATTTAATCTTAGTTCCTTTTGTCTCTCTCCAGGTGTAATCATTTAATCTTAGTTCCTTCTGTCTCTCTTCAGGTGTAATCATTTAATCTTAGTTCCTTCTGCCTCTCTTCAGGTGAAATCATTTAATCTTAGTTCCTTCTGTCTCTCTTCAGGTATAATCATTTAATCTTAGTTCCTTCTGTCTCTCTTCAGGTGTAATCATTTAATCTTAGTTCCTTCTGTCTCTCTTCAGGTGTAATCATTTAATCTTAGTTCCTTCTGCCTCTCTTCAGGTGAAATCATTTAATCTTAGTTCCTTCTGTCTCTCTTCAGGTATAATCATTTAATCTTAGTTCCTTCTGTCTCTCTTCAGGTGTAATCATTTAATCTTAGTTCCTTCTCACATTCTCTTCTCCACGTATTTTTGGGTCTACTTCTCTCTCTATTCCCTTGAGGATTCCATGTAAAAGCCAGTCTGGCTATGTTGGACTGTGTATTCTGCATTGTATGTTCTATCCAGCCCATTTTCTTCACTTAATTTGTTGTTCCAGTGGATGTTGTTGTCTCCTTTACCACAGGTTCAGCTTTAGCTGTGTGCATACTCATAAGAAACCATTTACCATTCCCTACCATGGGGTAATCCCTCATCCTCATAGGTCATATAAATTAAATACTTTATATGCAACCAATACACAATCACAAACAGGTATCACAACATGGCACTGGGTTTATGGGTGAGAGCCTTAATTCTGCTGTATCTATAACAACAGAAAAATACATTAGGACATCAGGATGTCTTGGATTGTTTCTGTATTGAGTGAATGATGTTGTTTAAGCAAGTAATATCCAGGGATAGCAGGCAATGATCACTAGCTTCCCACCATTTTTTACCATCTGTTGTCTGTTTGTCATGAGCGTTTCTAAAACAGAAATTAGCAGAACAAAAAAACTTTAAAAAAAATGTTCAGTTATTGTCAATGATTGCATGAAACTAATAAGCTACATTAGACATATGGCAGAACATTTTCAATTTAAAACAGTTAGCAGAATTGTGAAGCTACAGTAGACATAAGGCAGAATGTTTTCCATTAAAACAGCCAAATAGGGGACAGGGTGACCTAGTGGTTAAGTGGCACGGCTCACAACCAGAAGGTGCTGGGTTCGATCCCCATCACAGCACCGTCCGTTACCCCAAGGAAGCAAACCCTTAGAAAATGCAGGAGGAAGCAGACCCTTACATAAAATTCATGCTGAAGTCAGATGCACTGGGCTGACAGGCGCAAAATAAAAACCATAGTGTAACGCACACCCGCCTTGGGGAATAGAAAAATAAGGCAAACGCAAAAAAAAAAAAAAAAAAAAAAAAGCCAAAGCAGAATTGTAAAGCTACAGTAGACATAAGGCAGAACGTTTTCCATTTAAAACAGTCAAAGCAGAATTGTGAAGTTACATTAGACATAAGGCAGAATGTTTTCCATTTAAAACAGTCAAAGCAGAATTGTGAAGTTACATTAGACATAAGGCAGAATGTTTTCCATTTAAAACAGTCAAAGCAGAATTGTGAAGTTACATTAGACATAAGGCAGAATGTTTTCCATTTAAAATAGTCAAAGCAGAATTGTGAAGTTACAATAGACATAAGGCAGAATGTTTTCCATTTTAAACAGTCAAAGCAGAATTGTGAAGTTACATTAGACATAAGGCAGAACGTTTTCCATTTTAAACAGTTAGTCAAAGCAGAATTATGAAAAGTCAAACCAGAATGTGGAGCTACAGTTGACATCTTAGAGCGTCTGATTAGCATAGTGGTAGAACACTAAATTTTCAATGTAAAGGTACAGGGTTCAACACCCGTGACTGGCATGCTCAAGCTATAAATGATTCACTGTTAGGGAAGGAGAGACAATGAGGAAGGGAACTGACCATCCCACCTAATAAATAAGTTGTGGCCTCATACAATGAAGTGGGATCAAGATGCTGAGCAGCGCATGAGCTGCAGTGGTCAGCGACTCATAGCTGAATGCTAGCGTCAGGGCCAGCGAACCAGAGCTGCCAAGACCCTTCTACACCTCCACGCGGTGATCCTGGATAACAGGCTGCAGCAGGGCAGACTGGCTAAGGAGAAGGGATCGAAGAGGGAATGCTAACCTAGTACTAAAAAAATTCTTGCTGAAGTCGGATGTGTTGGGCCGAAAGGTGCAAATATCGCAGTCAAGCTGTAAACTACGACACAACGCATTCCTTTCTCTAGACTACATTCTGCTACTTAAGCCCTTTCAGGGTTTGGTAGTGGGAGATTGAGAACAAGCCAAGCCAAGCCATACAATGAAGTCTCCAACACTCTATCCCCGACAGCAGTGTCTGCTATGAGACTATCTTTACCTTATGTAGACATAAGGCAGAATATCTTCCATTTCAAACAGTTAATCAAGCAGAACTGTGTACAGTTGACAGATTACCATTTTAAAATAGAAAGTTTTTTTTTTAACACAAGGCAGCTGGGAACATTTTTCAAACATATTTCGAAACAACAAATATATATCATTTGGTTGCCAAATGCAGACAACTGCAATAGAGACTAAAATACATGCATACATAAAAGCATATATACATATATTAGCAAAAAAAGAATCAAAGCTTTTAATCTTTGAAACATAAGTCGAGTCTTTCAGTCTTAAGGCTTGTAATTTTCTATAGGAATTATACTCAAGCAACTCAAACGATCTTGACTCTGAGTGGTACACCCAGACAATAGCTAAGTATCTAATTTAAAGCAGAGCATGAGCGCTTTATAATACTTGTAGTGCTTGGAATAGATAGTGTGCCCTTCTTTCTGTCCAGATTCTAAATCCTTGACTTTCATAAACTTAACAAGTTCAGATTGGGTAGTTCCCTTTTAAGACAGATGTGATCGGGTCCCATAAGCCAGCCTTATTGCACTTAGCTTTCGGTCGCTGACCAGTGCAGCTCATGCACTGCTCAGCATCTTAATCCCCCATATAATATTTTAAATAGTCAGCTGACAAACACACAAAAAATGCAACAATGAAATAAACAAGATTGTGTAAAGAGTCATTACCTGACTTCCTCCTGCTTTTCCTCTAAAACTGACTGCAAATTAGTGTCTGATAAGTCACACTGAATGCCTCTTTCCTGCAGCCAAAGCTTGGATGACATGTCTTTTTGATCATTTTGATCTTGCAATGCCATAGTTTTCAAATAATGGGCAAAGGCATTATCTGTAATGGTTTATAACAACACTGTCTGACTTTGAATTCACTAGTTACAGACACAAAAATGGGAATGTTTAATAATTTAAATTGTTCTTGTGTGTCTTCCAGTGTTAGACATTAATTAAGACCCTGAGGTACCTCCACGTGATGTATCTTGGAAGTAGGCAATCTTCTAGTATGAGAATTGATTGGCTAACTTTCAGGAATTAAGTAACTGCACCAGAGCAGTTCTACATTATAATAATGCATGTGGTGTAACATGTTGAGTACCAAGTATTGCACATTAAGTCTGGGGGAACAACATGAACTGCCATCTCAATTAGAATGGATGTATTAGGGAGGACAAGAAACTGGTTAGATGGCTGGGTGGTAGAGTTAGGAGGTGGCTGTGTGTAGGACATGATAATTCATTGGGAGACTACAGAACTAAAGCATAGCAATATAGCTCTGCTCTTATGGAGAACCTCTGAATGGCAGGGAATGTGCATTATTCCACCATTTTTCGTTCATGTGAACCTGACCAGACAGTCTTCTAGCTGCATGCCTAAAGAAGTAAGACATGACTTTAGTCTAAGAATAGACAGTCATCCAACTGCATGCCTAAAGAGGCAGAACATGACTTTAGTCTAAGACTAGACAGTCTTTCAACTGCATGCCTAAAGAGGCAGGACATGACTTTAGTCTAAGACTAGACAGTCTTTCAACTGCATGCCTAAAGACGCAGGACATGACTTTAGTCTAAGACTAGACAGAATCTTCCAACTGCATGCTTAAGAAGTAGGACATGACTTTAGTCCAAGACTAGATAGAACTTCCCATAGGCAGAATATAGTTCAGTATTACAACAAGTTGTGGATGTCCAGGAAAGACACAAAAACCCAGAGACATATGATGCTATGGAAACATCATAGGCTGTAAAAGAGAGAACACCTTGGCTGTTTTAGTTCAACAATAATAACAAATTCTTTTTAGCAAACAGTACAAACAAATGAAATGTTTGCAAAATTATAGAAATAACATGGAATTGTTATTGTTCAAAGCTACTCATGCTGAATTAACTCTTGACAATGTTTCTTTAGTGGCTCTCTTTACATCCCCTTTGGTGGCTCTTCTTACATCCCCTTTGGTGGCTCTTCTTACATCCCCAGGTATACTTGAAAAGGTACACACGGATTCTCCTAGCTGTAGTGCAATGCTAGGCTCCCCAGTAAGCTCATGACTATGGGGATCACAGTATCGATCTCCACCTTGTTGGTCAGACTTCTGTGATATAACTAGTTTCCGACATCATGAATTAGGACATGAAATGGCGTATTGATCAGCATGTTTCACCTGACTACTTGATTACTCTCTGCTCTCAAATAATGTAGAGGAAATATTCACAGATTATCTGTATGACAACACATTCACATAATAAGGATCAGATGGCATGGGCACAGATCTACTAGTAGCGTAAAAAGTTAAGATTCTGTCAACACACCAGTGTGGCAGAATAGGAATATGGTGTTAGGCCCAAATTATTCTTGACCAACGGCATACAAGGAGTGATGTTGCCAACATCATGACGGCCGTCTTTACTTTTCCAGATTATTCTTGTACCAAATTTTTAAAATCTGGGTCGACCCCAGGAGCTGTTTTGCAATTGAAGAAATCCTGTGCCAACTGGGGACTAAATCCTGATAGCTTAGCTGGAAGGAGCACTAACCACTGTGCTACTTCAGCTCTCTCTAGCAGCCTGGGCATACACCCTAATACAAAATGGAGGAAGACCAGACTAATGGCAGGGTCAGGTGAAACATACTGATTAATCCTCCCACTTCATGTCCAACGTGCATTTTAAAAAATGAATCAAAACATGCATGTTTCGATTGTGAGCTATGTCATTAACCATTTCTATACGCTACCCATACCTCAATTATTGATATAATTATAATGCAGCACAGTTAAAAGACAAAAAATGAAACTTACGAGGTTCCAGCTGTAAAATTAAGTGGCAAGAATTAAGCACTGATGACATAAGAAGTTTCTGGAAAGATGCCTGGGCCATTCTCAAGGCTACATTGACCACAAACTTCAGCCAGGTTGTTGGTGCTTGAGGCTCACAAGATTCTTCTAATTGTTCTTGTCTTGTAACTATATTAAATGGTTTTGAATCTGTTCCATCATTGTCCATCAGTTTGCACCTTTTGGATGATGGAGGGTAAATCGAGTCCAAAGCATTATCGTCTGGCATACAAATTGATGTTTTTGTAGAATCCATAAGTAAGTCGAGAGCTCTGAAAAATAATGTTGCAAAACAAACGAGAAAGGGTAAAATTGTTTTGATACCTTATGTGTTTCTCTGATATTCTACAATTCTAAAGTATCTTCCATATCACTTTGTATCCTATATGGGATCAAGATGCTGAACAGCACATGAGCTGCAGAGTTCAGCGATACATAGCTGACTGCTAACGTCAGTGCCAGCGAACCAAAGCTGCTTAGACCCTTCTACATCCCCATGCAGTGATCCTGGATAACAGGCTATAACAGAGCAGACTTGCTAAGGAGAAGGGATTGAAGAGAGGAGGTTCAACCGGTACTAAACAAAAGTGTGCTAAGTTGAGTGTGTCAAACCAAAAGGTGCAAATATCCAAGACACCCCACCTCGGTGTCCTTGCACCCCTCCCTGGAAATGGGCTGTTATCATGGCAGCCTGGCTAACAATGTGAGGGATCAACGTGATCCCCATAATAGTGAGTGACATGCAAATGAAGCCAAGCATAGCACAACCGTTTGGAGGACCCCGGTCCACATTCATCAGCATGCTCGGGATGTGAGGAAAGGTACTGCAACCTGCCACTTAATGTCCTTTTCAAGGAGCACAAATGAGTAATCCTACTCATTGTGAGCATTCGGAATAACAACAAAGCCTGACATCAGTCGGTTTTAGAAAGTATATTTGAGACCGAGTTTGTCTTCCTACTATGATCCCTATTCTTCTAGCCAGACTACACAAGTACAGCCTATTATCAAGTCCATCACTTGGAGACAGAATAGGGTCTTGGTCAGTTATGGTTCGCTGAACCTAATGAAAGCAGCCGGCCATGAGTTTCCAGCGGCTTAACATAGCTTAAAGTCTTTATACAGGTATAGAAGACTACGCAGAGTCTGTAGACAACCAGTTTCTCATTTCAGCCAGTAGTTTTGTCACAAAGTGACGATTTGAATGTTCATGCCAACCGAAGTCTCCCTTGCAGCTCATTATGGCGCTGGAAGGGTTTGGGCTGATGGGGCTTTGCTGGTCCCCCACAGCTTTTCGAGCATGGTCGCCCACCAGACCAAACTGCCTCTCTTTGGTCTGCATAGGTGGGGCATTATCATGTAGCATGTTCTTTGCAGAACATCACTCTCATGACAGCCTGTCTGTAGGAAACTATCTTTCGCCTATCTTTCCGGCCTGCCCCAAGGTCAAATCTAGCGTTTCCTTGATGTCCTGGGTCCATCGTCTTCTCGGTGGGCCCCTGCCTCTCTTCCCAGTGACCATACCTTCCATAACCACTCTCTCCAGTCTGTTGTCGTTTGACGTGTCCAAAAACCTCAGTTTTCTGGTCATTTCGTCATTTAAGAGCCAATTCTCCTCTACATTCAAGTCTTGCCGGATGGATTTGTTTCTTTCTTTCTTTGTCCACTGGATTTTCAGGACTCTTTGTAGCCCTGTGTTTCGAACGAAAGCACCGATCTTTACTCTTATTGCTTTTGCAATCATCCATGTTTCACATCCGTAAGTTGCCACAAGAAAAATGTGTGTTCTTAGAATCTTTATTTTCAGTTCTTTGTTTGTATTATGCCATAGGTTCTGCATACTCCAATCTTCTGCATTGCCATAGTCAGTCGTCTTCTTACTTTTTTTGTACAGTCTCCATTCTTGTTCAGTATTGATCCCAGATATTAAAAATGTGAAACATTTTCAATCTCTTTGCCAGCTATCTCAATTTTAGGTTGGAGTTTTGTCTTATCAGTTGTCATTATCTTTGTTTTCTTTGTATTCAGGTAGAGATTTTGGGTTTCACTTTATTTTTTTTTTGGTGTGGTTCGCCTTATTTATTTAATCCCCAAAGCAGTGTGCATTGCACTGTGGTTTTTATTTTTGCGCTTGTGCCCAGTACATCCGACTTCAGCATGCATTTTATGTATGGGTCTGCTTCCTCCTGGATTTTCTAAGGGTTTGTTTTCTCGGGGTAACAGTCGGTGCTGTGATGGGGATCGAATCCTCGGATTGTGAGCCGTGCCACTTTACCATGCCGTCCCCTGGGCTTCACTATGTTTCTGGAGTGATGTAATTATTTGTTCTAGGGTCTTGGCACTGTTCAAGAGTAAAACTGTGTCGTCAGCAGAAAATGTTCTGGTGTTTGCTTGGGTGCTCCGCAATTGCACGTGGCGGTGTCTCTTAGACCTAGTCTGTGGAGGTGGGCCTTAAGCCCACAATCTTCCGTTCGGAGTCTGAAGATCTTTGTCTGCCCATCTCTGCCAAGTTTGTCTATGCTGTCATTTTCTGACCTATATTCTTTGTGCTAGTCTCTCCATTCTCTTCTCATGGATCATTTGATGAGTATTTTTGCTTCTTTACAGATCTTGTGGTTGGGGCCTCTGCATGCCTCCACTTCTGGCTTTTGCGAGCTCATCTGCTTTCTCATTTCAAGGGTTCCCATAGTGGGCCAGAATCCATTGTAGGACTAAATCTGTTTTTTGAGACAGCAATTCTATGTTGTATTCTATTTCATGTGAGAGTCTATCTTGTTTGGGGATTGAGATGGTTTGGAGTACACTCCTTGAGTCTTAGAATGATCGTTTTCCTTGCTGGTATGGAGTGATTTTCTATGTCGCCATTGGAGTGTTCAATGTAGATTCCACTGCCTCCCCTTTTATTGCTCACCAAGGCAGATACTGGATGAAAGCGTTAACCTTTATAATGCTGCATTAATAAATTTCGCAATTTCCTCTGCAGATACATTATTTTTCAGCGCGTCACATTTTTTGTAGGGTTGTTGACTGAGAAACTGTAACTTTTTTATTTGACGGTCTATTTATGTAATTTGTTAGTAAATAGAGAAACAAATGAACAAAGAATTTGTTGGTGTTATTGTTTCTGTTGTGTGCGTCCCTTGGTTTAAAAAAAAATCACGAAAACTGGCTATCGATATTTACTCTAATTCCCTGTTAATGACCATGTCTGTCACTTTCGACTATAAACGTAATTATTCTATAAACAAACTAAATAGTTTTACCTCAGAAAAATCTGATGCACAAACTTAACTTCCCCATTTTCAATAATTCGTGAGTCTTCAAATTCAAGCAAAAAACACAAGAAATCGTTTCCAAAAGTCTAATACAAATGTAAAAATCGATATTGTTTGTATCTAACCATACAGGACGGGAGTGAGAACTCTCTACAATCAAATAAGCAGTATTGTTCAAACTATTTGGATCAACGCTAGTATCGTAAAGATTAAGCAGCCTGTAACACAATAGACCGGAAACCAACCTGTCAGATGTCAGCTCATTAACTGCTGCCTCATTGGCCCTCTATGGAAGTTTGTGAAAGATTATCAACAAAGAGAGTATAGCACAAGGTTGTAAGATCACTTATAACAAAAAGTACGTGAGAGATCTGAATATTTAAGAAACATGACCAAGAAACTATAAAATATCTCGAATATGACAGAAGACTAGAAAATACATGTTGAGACTCACTTTGTCAAGCAGCCCAAAGTCTCATCTGTATAGCCCTGGGTTGCAACCAAAACATCTGCCTTGCTCACCAACAATCTTACGGGAAGAGATTTTGACCACAAAACATCTTTTTCTTTGGAACACAAATGTGGAAATGCATGTTGATCCCCTGAGGATGATATCATTCTTTTTCTTGATAAGTTGCACAGGTTCCGCAGATATCTCAAAGCAGCTTCACCATTAACAGTTTCAAATTTGCTACAGTGTTGCAGCTTGGTTGATGAGAATGGAAAGCATGATGCTTGATGTTCAGTTGAAGATGTCATTTCATCAGCGGATTCACAATGTTGAGACTGACTGAAAAGGATGTGATGGGAATTATTCATGGTTTTATCAATCCTTGAGTTATTTGCAGAAATATCAGGGGAAGACTGCGGTGATAAATGAGACAGGAAGTCATCACTGGACACTATGGGGTAAAACTCCTCAAAGAGTAACAGACATTCGGTATTCTGCTGTGCAAGAGCCAGAGTTTCAACAGCTTCCACTACAATTTCCCTCAGATCAGTTTTCAAAAGTGGTCCATCTGAGGTCATTTCCTGAAATGTGTGTACAAATCAGAAACTGATATCTCTTGACACATATGTAATAGCATATATATATATGTCAAAGAAAGAAAAATTATAAAATTACCATTACAAAAATTGTTGTTTGTTTGTTTAGAAGAATTATATCCTAGTACAATATTCACAAACTAGTTTGACCCTGCACCACTATATCAATATAAACTAATTAACATGCACTCCCAAATAATATAAATATATTAATAAATAAGGGCTGCATGGCCTAGCGGTTTTCCCAATCCCAACACACCGGGTTCGATTCCCACTGTGTCCAGTTTAACAGACACTGGTTTTTTTCCTCACACGATTGCTCCCCCATGTACGAAAAGTACTGGCAATCTACCGTACTGCACACTTGCCAAGAAACTTATAACAGCCAAATAGGTAGCGGTTGTAAGAAGCGATGTTCTGTTAAGGATATGCTATTTACTTAATAGTAATAAATTGTATCTAAAGACGAATTTATACATAAAAACACACATATTTTTAATATACTAACCAATCTTAAAATTTAAATTCCATTAAAAAAATAGCATATCTAAACTGCCATTTATTTAATTAATACATTTTAAAATTATGTTACATTTTTCTTTAAAAAAATATTGTATCATTCTCCCATTTTTGAGGATGGATTTATAGGCCTAAGGAATAAAGGGCACATACAACAGAAATCCTCAAGGTGAAACATCATATTGATGGTGGTTTAATAGTCCTGATATTGCCATGCAGTTTGCAGGCCAGCTTTTTGTCATCCCAGATATAAAATCAAATCTAGTCCTTACCGGAGTTCAATTATGTGTCCTCCAGACTAGGAGACCGGTTTTGTATGGTCAACTTTTACATGGTGGGGTCATATGCTTGCCGTAATCATCTCATAAGCTTTACTGCTCAAGGGCCTGTGCCACTGGCAGGTTCAACCAAGCTAACAGGTCATTACATGGAGGCCAGACAAGATGGGCATGCCCAGTTATCCAGGATAAGGTCAACAGTACAAATCTAAAAAGAACGAACTTACTGAAACTACAATGGAAGCTGAAAAATATTCTAATATTGGCCGGGACCCTCAAATATTTTATCACAAATACAGGTCCATGATGAGACCTGATGAGATTCAGTTAATGGAAGTTAGGTCATTACAATGATCCACAAGGATCACATCATGGAGCCATTGTTATAGTCTCCAAATCATCTAATATAACCAGTGCCGGACATATAAAAACTGCATAGTGCTGGATATGGAAAAATCACATATTCACAAAACTTACTGATGTAAAACCTTCTACATGATCAAGCAGATGCAACAATCTTAAATAGTGACTAGCTGCTTCCTTGTACCTGCAAGGTAAAATAATTTCAAAGGATGATTCCATGCAAATGTGTTGGAAATGTTGAAAATATTTTTAAAGAGCGTAGATTATACAAATACATGTGGAGATAAAAGGCCCACATACACTGTTAAATTTATATATATATTTATATATATATTAGTGTTTTTTGTGAGTAATATGAAAGGATCCATGGGGTCCAAATGGGGTAGTGAAGTACAATACAAGACTTACATGTCTCAGCCTCTCATGTCCAAGTCTACCTCACTTACAGGGAAGAAAGACTAACGTCTGGTCAGGCAAAATATACTGATCAGGCATGTTTATCAGGGTCAGGCAAAATATACTTCTTATTCTGTGTTCGTTCCCAATCTCCCGCTACCAAGCCCTGAACAGGGTTTCGCAAGTAGCAGGATGTAGTCTGGAGAACAGGATGCGTTGTGTCACTAGTTTAAAGCTTGACTGCGATATTTGCACCTTTCGGTCCGATACATCTGTCTTCAGTGAGGAAAAATATACTGATCAGACATTGTGGCAGAGTGCAGATGTCATTGGGGTTTTTCTATCTAGAATGTTACTACAAGCATCCACATCATTCACGACCCAACCACACTCAGCAATTAACACAGCAACACTCTCCAGCAACCTGTGTCATTTTTAATACAATCCCATTCAATTAAAAATGAGATTACAAACTCAAGAAATACATCTTACTTAAATAATCATAATTTATCTATTAATATTAATAATTTTGGAGGTTGTAAGCACAAGCTTTTGAATATTGCCCCAAACTAATCTAACCCAGTTCTAGCCACTACACCTTCCTCCCCTTATCTGCACACTCACCAAACTCTCACAAACTTGTCATCACGATTGTATTCTGTGCATTCACTCATCCTCAGATCCGTATTATATTTTTTTAGTCAAGAGAGTGGTGAATCCTTGGAATGCATTGCCATGGGAGGTAGTGGAGGCAGGGACAATTAATGCATTTAAGAATAAATTGGATGCACATAGCTTTTAGAGCAAGGTAATGTAAATAAAACTGGTTGTATACAGACTTTGCAGAGTCTTCTAAGCCAGTATAAAGAAGTTGTTAAGTGTAGGTTGCAAATAGAACAGGGATCGCAATGGGAAAGCAAACCAGTTCCCAAAATAGCCAGCTGAAACTGGATGTGACAGCCCACATCGTCCTTTTCAGAATGAATGCAGAAGAAGCAGAAAAATAGGATTATAGCACAATGTATGTTTGCATTGAGACAAAGCGTTAACTAACTTATGAGTGGACCAAAAATTGTGTTTCTCTGCTACCTTGTTGCAC
Organism: Ariolimax columbianus; assembly: GCA_036924085.1. Classification (NCBI taxonomy): domain Eukaryota; kingdom Metazoa; phylum Mollusca; class Gastropoda; order Stylommatophora; family Arionidae; genus Ariolimax; species Ariolimax columbianus. The sequence continues at coordinate 69,550,783 of JAVGWX010000011.1, forward strand.
CAAACACAAAATATATGTTTTAGGTTTACCTATGAAGTTTAACACAACACCTAGCAAGCAGGTGAACAGCACATGGCAAGGTGACATCTAGTATGACTTGGAATACAGATATGATAACAGCCTCAATCTCTGTTGTTAATGGTCGTAACACATTCTTCACACCTTTATCAGTTAATACCTACAAGGAAAAAACACCCAATTAAATGTAGTATATGGTACAATTAATTCTGTGTAAATTAACAAAATGTTTGGAAACAAAATCACTAAAATAATGCATTTCAATTCACAAACATCTTAAGTTGACTTGAACTTAACGTCTTTATGCTGGTTTAGAAGACTCTGCAGAGTCTGTATACAACCAGTTACAGTTACATTTCCTTGCTCTAAAAGCTATGTGCATACAGTCTATTCTTAAATGTATTAATTGTCTCTGCCTCTACTACTTCCTGTGGCAATGTATTCACCACTCTCTGACCAAAAAAATATTTCCTAATATCTAATGTCAACCTTTCTTTGTTTCTTCTTCTTCTTCTGTATTCGATCTCAATTTCCCACTATCAAGCCCTGACCAGGGTTTCACAAGTAGCAGGATGTAGTCCGGAAAACAGAATGCGTTGTGTTGTTAGTTTACAGTTTAACTACGATATTTGCACCTTTCGGTCCGACACATCTATCTTCAGCAGATTTCGTTAGTTAATTTGTAGCTATGCTCTCTTGTTCTTGTAGAAGATTGTATTTTGAAAAACTTGTTATAGTCTAATTTATCCTTTCCTTTGATTATCTTATAAATCTGTATTGTCATCTCAAATTCTTCTCATTGGCTGGTTTTTTCTGAGTCTTCCCTCATAACTGTAATTCTGGAATCCCACTATCAGTTTTGTCGCTCTTTTTTTGTATCCTTTCCAGCAAGTTTATATCTCCTCTACGATAAGGACTCCACACCTGTACACAGTACTCCAATCTAGGTCTAACTAATGCTTTATATAGTTTGACTATCACTTCCTTGCTTCTATGTTGTTTGTTGTTTACGTTCGCCTTATTTTTCTATTCCCCAAGGCGGTGTGCGTTGCACTACGGTTTTTATTTTGTGCCTGTCGGCCCAGTGCATCCGACTTCGGCATGCATTTTATGTAAGGGTCTGCTTTCTCCTGCATTTTTTAAGGGTTTAATTCCTCGAGGTAACGGCCGGTGCTGTGATGGGGATCGAACCCAGCACCTTTGGATTGTGAGCTGTGTCATTCACCCACTAGCTCATGGCGGCCTCCCTTGCTCCTGTTTAATATTTCTTTTATTATACCAAACATTGCATTTGTTTTTCCCTGCTACCTGGACTTGCTCACTCACCTTACCTGCATGATCTATTATAACCCCTAGGTCCCTTTCCTTTTCTGTCATTCTAATATTGTTCTCGCACAAATCTAACAAATGTAGACACTCCACCTCCAAAAATCAGTAACTTTGAAAGCAACATTCAAGTTCCTCCAAAATAACAAAACATTTTATCTTACCTAACTAAAATCTTCTTCTTCTTCTTCGTACGCTGTCAGACGTCAACTTGAATTTGTTCGAAGAAAGCAGCTGTCATCCTGAGGCTGTCGACACTGCCATAGAGCTTGTCTAGTGTTGCTACTGGTGATGGCCACATGTGCTTACTCTGGTCCTCATATGTCGGGCAATTTTGCAGCAGATGTTCAGCGGTCATTTTCCCTGTGCCACAGGTGCATTCGTCAGTGCCACCTATCTTCAATTTATTGAATAGATGGTACCTCAGTCTGTTGTGGCTTGTGCGGAGTCTGAAGACTAAAATCTGAACTTAATCAAATCGGCGTGACCTAGAGGTAAAACTCGCTCGATTTTCACAATCCCAATGCACCAGGTTCGATTCCCACTATGTCCAGTTTGGCAGACACTGGATTTTTTCCTCAGGCGATTGTTCCTCCACATAGGGAAAGTAATGATCACCTACCGTACTGCACACTTGCCAAGAAATTTATAACAGCCAAATAGTTGGCGGTTGTAAGAAGTGACATTTTGTAGACATGCTACTTACTTCCTTACAATGTAAAATTGCAGGTAGGTTACAAGTAAATACACTTTTAGACATGTAAGGGTTAGGTTTATGTGGATATAATTATAAAACGATAACCTACGCTGTGATCAAAAAGTCCTTGTCAGCGATAGAAGACAACATATATGATACTAGCTAACATATCTAAACTGCTTATATAAAAACGATTAAACATATGTCACTATCCTAAGCAAATGATAGCACTAGATGATGATAGAAGATGTGATGTTAAACTGAGAAGTTATTTAATTATAAGAATTTGGGATAGAGAAATTTAAAGCTTTATAATATTAAAACCCTTTATACCTTAAGTCTCAAATCACGAAAAACATCCGTAACGCTAAGCATATGGAGATAACTTCCTTCTGCATTAATATTCAATTTTTTTTTAAATATTTAATATTTTAATGCATTTAAAAATACAAATAACAAGTTTAATTATAAAGAAAAATGGTTACACTTTCTGAAAAATATAACTCTATTGTTTTTTGTGATAAATAATGGACACGAAAAACACAGAAAAATGTGTTTTTCAGAAAGTATTTTGTGATTTTTACCTATTTTCCCCACATTAATCATGTTTGAATAGTCTTTTCTACAACCTTTACAATTCTGAATCAAAATGTCAAATGACAATGTTCCCATGAAAAAATGGAAGGAACTCAATAAGCTTCCACACATTCTTTTTAGAACACCAAAAACAGGCTTTCTTTATTCTGGAAATTGAACCAGACTATGGTTTTTTTAAAACAGGTCCTAGTCTTTGAGAAAAACCTGGAGAGTCTCCAGTATTTTATGTTGTTCTAGACTCTTGTAAGAAGCTCTTCATTAAAGACAGGCGAACATCTATTAGCTCCAGCATATGATCACATCTCTTTTGAGTTCGCCGAGTGGTTTAGTAAATGCAGTTTTTCCGCCGGAGCAAATCCTCATCAAGTTTTACGGAAGAAAAGTAGTTATCAAAGTAAATGCAGTAATATTTATTGAGGTAATCAGCTGCATTAATAACTACATTATGGCCAATGTTGTGCTGAAAGGCTAATTTATGTTTCCAGTGTACAACCTAAAATTCAGCATATAGCCATTCTTGGCTTCTACAGCACACCCCAATTTCAATCTCCATGGGGGTGACTTTCCATGAATATATTGCTTAAAATAAAGTCTGCGGGATCAAGATGCTGAGCAGCGCATGAGCTGCAGTGGTCAGCGATCCATAGCTGACTGCTAGCGTCAGGGCCAGCAAACCAGAGCTGCCAAGACCCTTCTACACCTCCACGCGGTGATCCTGGATAACAGGCTGCAACAGAGCAGACTAGCTAAGGAGAAGGGATCGAAGAGGGAATGCTAACCCGGTACTCAAAAAATGAATAAAGAACTACTTGGTGTTATTGTTTTTGTTGTGTGTGTATTAGTGTATGAGATACAAGAAGATGAATGTGAATTTTTTTGTTAAAAACCCAACATTTCGATTTTGCCCATTTCGCGGGGAATCGGGACCGTCAGAATGTGAAAATCGTCACTATAGTTTTTCTTACAAGATCGTCAAATCTGCTATTTTCCCTTACAAATATAGTTAATACTGCTAAATAAATAAATTAAACAGATCGAGCTCCCAAAAAAGATGTCGGAACAACTTACCTTTATCACCCGCAATAATGGAATAATCCCCAAGTCGTCCCGAAAACCCAAACACGTCGTTTCAAAATCGCTTTCAAAGTCACTTTATTGCCATTTTGGTTGTTTACAACGGCAATGACGGCATCCCTATATATAGATTCAAAATGGCCATATTTCAACCAGTGTTAACACACAGCAATGCTCTAGAATAATTTTTTGATGATGATCGGCAAATTTTCATATCGAGTGTCCCTTTAGGTAGACTGTAGGGGGACTTGGAGTATTTTTACTTGTCCACCTATGTGGACATTAGTGCCTTAAAGGTTAATAATTCAATTCTCTAAAACACACACTTACCTTTACTAGCAAGTTCAATGATTCAAGTTCCAATTCTGGCAGTTCCAAGATATTATACACATTGGCAAGGTGTAAAAAGACAGAATGGTGTCCCCTGTAAGTCTGTAAAGCATCCTTGTATGTCTGTATGGCCAGTTGTGGACATCCCTGATTAAATGAAGGACAAAAAAATAGAAAGCTGATATGTATTCTGTAATACTGGTTTCATCCTTTAAAGTCCTATTATTTAATACATTTATAGGGGGACAGGCGTAGGCTTGTGGTTAAGTGACACAGCTCACAATCCGAAGGTTCTGGGTTCGATCCCCATCACAGTATCGGCCGTTACCCCAAGGAAGCAAACCCTTAGAAAATGTACGAGGAAGCAGACCCTTACACAAAATGCATGCCAAAGTCGGATGCACTGGGCCGACAGATGCAAAGTAAAAACCACAGTGCAACGCACACCGCCCTGGAGAATCAGAAAAATAAGCCGAAAGCACCAACAACAATAAAAAATCCAGCTTCTATACGATTTCGCATCCGTACATTGTCGCCAGGAAGATGCACGTCTTCAAGATATTTATTTTTTTATTTTATTAGTGTTCTGCATTTGTTTTTCCTTTTATCTAACCTCTGTAGTGCCATGGCTATTATTCTCCTTATTTTTTTTTTTTGGTGACGTTCTGAACTTTTTGCTTCTCAAGGATAACTTTAGGTCTGGTTTTCGGCTTGTCGTCGGTGCTCATTGTTTTAGTCTTGCCAGTTTTTATGAATGGATGGATTTTGTAATTTATTGTGTCATTTAACCAACATGATCATCTGTTTCAGCTCTGCAGCGCTCTTCGAGAGTACAACTGTATCATCTTAGTTCTAGTATTTCATTTCCACCAATTATGAATTGGTAAAACTTTTTATACTCTTTGGGTGGGTTGGTTGTGTGTGTGTGTTTAGATTGCTATAGCTTAACAGTAAGCCGCTCAAGTTATAAACAAACGAAAAGTGGTGAGTGGTTGAATCCTTTAAGTTTGAAGCATTACCTGGTCTCAAAGAAGATGAGATCGGGTGCCTAATCCTATCGGAGATGGACTATAAACTCGAAAGTCCTGTGTACACACTGTGCACGTAAAAGAACCACTGGCAGTTAAAAATTTAGAAGAGTGGGCCGTTAGCTGCTGCCCAGGTAACATTTCTGAAGGTGATGAAATTCCTACCCAACAGAGGCCTGCATGAAAGCCATCCTTTCCATCATGCAAACGCACAAGAGGCCAATCAGCTGTTTGTCTGCACACTTGATTCAAGCATATACAAAAGGACCTCTACACTCACAGTTGCAAAAGGGTTGTGACTAAGAGAAAACAAATTTAAGTCTACATATATTGGATCTATGCAAGTCTTGGTATGTCTGCACATACAAATCTTAGAGGAAAATTGGCACTACTGATTTCATGCATAATCCTCTTACTGAGGTTGAAGATGAATGCACTAGACACAAGCATAACAGTAAGCTCAGGACCACACTACCACATATACTGCACCTGCTGTAGATAACAATCTGCAAACTGGCAAAGAAGCACAGACTTTTGTTCAGGATCCAATGTCTGTGAAAGTTCTGCCTCTAATTTTTTCATAGCTTTAAGATGCTGCTTCACTTTAATCAGTTCCTTGCCTGAACAAAATATGTAGAGAAAAATGGACTAAGCTTAAATAACATAATAACATATATCAGTGCAGATTGCAGATAACAATTTAAAAATGTTAGTAGCAGAAGTAGCCCCTTTCAGTCATGACTTATTATAGGATGATATGACTTGGAGTGGGGAAAAAAAATATGTATATTTAGCTTTTGTTATCTTTCTCCTTTCACTTCTCTGTGTTGCAAGAGCTTCACTTCACCAAGCATGAGATGGTCATTTAGGGTACATCTCCACCTGGATTGGTCTGCAGCTGTCGTCCAAGGATGTCAGATTCATGTCCAAGGCCTTCATATCATGATTACACACATCTTTGAATCTCAACTGTGGTCAGCACATCTTTGAACCTCAACTGTGATCGGCACATCTTTGAACCACAACTGTGATCAGCACATCTTTGAACCTCAACTGTGATCAGCACATCTTTGAACCTCAACTGTGGTCAGCACATCTTTGAACCTCAACTGTGGTCGGCACATCTTTGAACCTCAACTGTGGTCGGCACATTTTTGAACCTCAACTGTGATCGGCACATCTTTGAACAAAAACTGTGGTCGGCACATCTTTGAACTTCAACTGTGGTCGGCACACTTTGAACCTCAACTGTGGTCGGCACATCTTTGAATCTCAACTGTGGTCGGCACATCTTTGAATCTCAACTGTGGTCAGCACATCTTTGAACTTCAACTGTGGTCGGCACACTTTGAACCTCAACTGTGGTCAGCACATCTTTGAACCTCAACTATGGTCGGCACATCTTTGAACCTCAACTGTGGTCGGCCAACTGTTCTCGTGCCATTCACCAACTGTCCATGGAGGATATGTCCATGGAGGATATATTTGGGAATGTGACCATCTTCTATGTGACGAACATGACCAAGCCATAGTAGTCTTCGCTGCCTAAGTAGAGTGTACATGCTTGAAAGACCAGTGCGAGAGTGCACCTCTGCATTTGTCACTCTGTCCCTCCATGTAATTCCAAGAATGGATCGCATGCACATAGGTGGAAGGTGTTAAGCCTGTGCTCTTGTTTGGCATAAGTTGTCCAAGTCTTGCTGCCATATAGGAGTTTGATGACAACACATGCATTGTGTACCATGGCCTTGGTTTTAAACAAAAATGTTAATGCTACTCAATACCTTTCCAGCTTCTGATGGAGCATATACTTGAATCCTGGTATTAAATCGGGCAAGGTTGTCTGAATCCATGTCTGTCCTTCGCCATTGGGTACCACCATGGACGAAGAGCGTGATGCAGATCATCTCTCCATTTCGTTGATAGGTGGCCTCTGTGGCAGTTGCATGGACCCCCAGAAAGATACCCTCCTTGTTCATCTATTGTTAGTCATGTGGACCATATGGCCGGCCCATCTGTACTTTCCTAATGATGCAGTCGACCTCATCTTGGAACTGTTTGGTGGTGGATGTGGGTATTTCAGATGTGGCCTCTCAGGAAGATATTTAGGACTCTTCGCTCCATTGCTTTTTCAAAGAGTGGCATAACTGATAGGGTTTTTGTAGCAAAGTGGCTGGGTTCAATTCTCTCAGGTTTCAACATATAAGTGAACCCAGTTGTATGTGGGTACATGACCTATAGATAGGGAAGACAAGGCAGTGAGGGACGGAACTGGTCACTACGCCTCAGAAAACGCTGAGACTTAGTAAAATGAAGTCTCTACCATTTTACCCCTAACATGACGGTGTGTGACATAACACTACCAATAAATGAAATTTTGTTTTAATACTTGGGAAAAGATCCATGCATGGGCAGGACTATATGGTCATGTTTAATACAGAAAGTTTGAACTCTTTGCAGACCTATTCAATTGTGACTGGGGATGGGTAAAATCTCAGTTGCTGTTTGATGGTACCTAAATCAACATTTAACAAATGTGTTTTGTTCTGTTGCTTAGCAACAACTCTTATGTATTTAGAATGGCATGCGCAGCTATAACTAAATAAAGAGTTTTTCCTGTAAGGTCGATATTTTCTATTCTGGTAAATTTTTGAACTTCTAACATTTTGCGCAATGAAATTATAATTTAACAGCAGAGAAATGACTTATTTGATCATAAGTCTAGATAACACACGGATATTCAATATGTCCAATTTAGCCTTGACTGGGACACATAAGAATGTGAATGTGCTAATGCTATTGATGGATAACGCAAAAATACAAAAATGCAGTGAACAAAAATTAAAACAAATTAATTGGTATTCCATCTTTCACATTAACCCATTCAATCCCAGTTGATCAGAAAAACTCACAACTGAATTTCCAGGGCAAGGGGAATAGCTCCGCAAAAATTAGACGTGCTTGCGCAATAAAATTAATAACAAATACAATTTTAAATTCATTTGTGTGATTCAAACTCCAGTTCACAGATAAATGGAAGAGGTACTCTTCTGTGCACATGCTTTTTGTGAGTGTCATGTATGTTGGATGCAAAAAATTAAACAAGTGAAGAAGAACAAAAAAGTGTCAATAGAAAATGTCTGTTTCACTCTTGTCAATTTTGCTAATAAATGTTCAAGCGAAAAGCAATCTCCCTTGGTTCATTGCAACTAGTACATCTTTCATCTTCTTGTCCAATGTCTGACTTTCCAGTATACACCTCAAAGTTATAGAAGTATCTATTATGGGGATCTGCGGCCCACCAAATTTTAATTTCTCAAGGATCTTTTTCCCCTAAAATTCTGATGCAGGCATATGCATTGGTTTGCTCTGCCAAGTACTCAAAAATGGTCTGAAGTAGAAATGATGAAAGTGAAAGGTAATCAAAAGCAGAGTAATCTGAATCTATGTCATCTGCATGACCTGTTCCCTCACTAAATCCTTCAATGATATTACCCCGTTGCTTTGACCATTCTCTATCACCACTAGGGCCTGCCTGTGGGATGTGTCACGTTGTTACCGGCTTCTACCCATAATTCGTCATCACTACCAAGGCCAGTGTCGCTACTTTCATCTGCTAAGTCCTGAACTTATTCCTTATCAACGTCCGATTCATTCTCATTCTCTTTAACTCCATCAACAAATTCGGAACCACTACCATCTGACTCATAAGTATCTTCAGGGCGCACCAAGTTTTGAAGAAAATTGAAGGTCATTTTTAAAAAATCACGGCTCGAACACCATACGTGATAGAAACGATCTGTAAACTGCAATGGGAGCCGTCATTACCTGTAGTCACATGAAGGCTAAATTTAGCATGTCTATTCACAGGTAAAACGTAAGAAAAAATAATTGAAATCAGTATATCCACGGCGGCCATCGCCGGCCGGTCTGGGAGCGAGTCGATAGTGGCCGTCGCCGGCCGGTCTGGGATTGAATGGGTTAATGACATTTAACACTTGCAGCTCTTGACATGGGCTGTAAGACACATATGTTATATGTTATAATGTTATAAGTTTCTTGGTAAGTGTACAGTACGGTAGGTTGCCATTACTTTTTGTACGTGGAGGAGAAAAAAAAACCAGTGTCTGCCAAACTGGAAATAAGTGGGAATTGAACCCAGAACGTTGGGATTGTGAAAACCGAGCGAGTTTCACCCTCAGGCCACACAGCCTTCTACTAGGCTGGACTATAAAAATGGTTATTGTACTCAGAATTAAGAATAAATGTACAAGATACTATTTTAAAATTACTCACATCGCAAAAATGTATCTAACCACTGCCACTGCTTGCACTTCATAGAACCAACCTCAGAAGTCATGTGACAAGACAACAACACTAGCCTGGTGACATCACCCACACACAAGCTAGTTTCACCCCCAACATCTTCAATGATATCAGGCTTGCACATTATAAGGCCTTGCCGATAGGGAAGTACTTCCTTGGAAAATAAGTTCAATATAAATTATATATTTTACACATTTATATAATATTTATAACATGGAGAATAACCTGGAACCTGAACTTACAAGACATTGCCGCGCAGGTTGGGCAGCCTTCTTGTCCATTAACACGGTCCCGGTAGGTTGCGAAGACCAGAACCTACAAGCCTCTCTCTTCAATTCCACTGTACTCCTTGCAATGTGCCTTGGTGCTAAGATACGAACACTTACAAAATCACTGGAGGACAAATTGAGAATGACCCAGGCTTCTCTTGAGAGACGCTTGGTCGGAATCACTTTCCGGAACCGTTAAATGCAAAATCTCCACAATTCCAACATACAGTGATTGTCCTTTGTGAATGACACGGTAATCTATGCAGACAAGGCAAAACATAGATGGGCAGATCATATGTTGCGACGAAATAATGGTCGATGGAGCACTGCAACAGCAATCTTGTACGCCCGAGGTAAAAAGAGACCCCAAATGCGTTGGTCAGACTTCCTTGCTGTAAGCAACAACATCTGAGACGCCTCTGGACTTCCGTGGCACAAGACAGGGTTCGCTCGAGACAAAGTTGGGACCTGCAGCTGCGCTGAGGAACTGGTCATCAAGATTATATTATATTTATATATGTTATCTATCATTTGTATTAATTTTATATACATATTATTGACCTTATGGAATGCCTTAAAACAAGTGGGAGTTCCCAGTACACTGCAACAGCTGAGCAAGAATCTACCTGGGTCACAATCCCTTCGATAGTTTCTGGCAACGATGTGTCCTCTCCCCAGCATTATTCTGCTGTACCATGGACTGGATCCTCGGTCAGCTGGAGATGCACAATCCAGGAGTCACCATCGAACAGCTGCATGCAACTGACCACACCTGCGCAGACTACGCTTCAGGGGTGAAGATGCATCACAGTGAATGAGCTGATAACAGCCAGCAACTCATAGCCAGCTGCTTGCATCAGGGTCAGCTAATCAAAGCTGACCAAGACCCTATTTCGCCTCCATGTGGTGGCCCAGGAAACAGGCTGTACTACTGTAGTCTGGCCAAGGGATATGGATTGCAGTGGGAAGGCAAAACCAGTACTAAAAAAAGCCAGCTGAAATTGGATGTCATGTCGAAAGAGAAGATATCGCAGCCTCGCTGCAAACTACAACACAATGTTATTTTCAGGATGAACGAAGAAGATACCTCTGAACTGCCGCAGCTGCCTTAATCTAGATTCTCATGCTGGCATGTATACTATGTTCCCCTACATTTGCCATTCACTCTAGCACAGTAGCACCACACTGATTTTACAATATGCAACACACATCCATTGGTATATACAAGCGAGTTATCCAGAGTATTGTCACTCATCAGCATTGATTCCTTTTGCTGTCTGCTTAAAGAGGAAAAGGTCACATAAGCTGGTCCAGATTCCTGTGATGTTGGCTCTGCTATACAACAAACATTGTAATGTCGTTTTTACAGTAGCAAGTGTGCTTGAATAATTTTACTGGCAGTTCAGAGAAAAAAACAACCCAATGTAGCAACTAATAAGGAAAGGTAGTGTCACAGAAGACTGTCATCAGGGATAAAGTATTAGAGAGTTTATTATGTCTCAGCTTTTTAAAAGATGAACTGACCAGTCTCCTTGCTTGCGAACGTGCCTTCCCTATTTGCAATTGGGCAGACTGGAATCGTCGAGGCTAGGTAGAAAACTTGGCTCCTTTTTCACATGAGGCAAGTGCTCTAGCCATTCAGATGTTTTCAATCTTCTAATGTATTCCCATATGGAAGTAAAACTGAACAACAGTAAAAGTGATAAATAATGGACTTAGTCACCTGCAAGACTGACTGTCCAACTGTCGTTATTAGGTGGTTCAGAACGACCAACAACACCATGGTCTTCTCTGGCCCATCTCGTTGCCTTTTGTAAATGCAGCATAGGCAACAAAGAAGCGCAAGCTGGCCAAGAATATTCAGTACTGTAAAACAAAGCAAAAAGAACATCTATATATAGTTATTGACATCATTAAATACTGGTATTCCTGAACTTAATGATTTAAGAGCAGTACTCTGTCAACTATGCCAGCAGGCCGCACCAAAAAGGGTAGTGGTGCAGTGGGTTCCATCCCACTGCAACATCCAAGGCAACGAGGAGGCAGACAGACTGGCAAAAGAAGGTGCAAAACTACAACAACCAGATACTAGTATGACATACGAAGAGTCAAAATGGCTTATTAGAGCTAGATACATGACCAAGTGGGAAAGCGAACATACTGGCTACACCAAAAACGATGCCTATTACCAGTTGAACAGAAGAGAGCAGGTCGTGGTCTTCAGACTTCGCACTGGCCACAATAGACTGAGGTACCACCTATTCAACAAATTGAAGATAGGTGGCACCGACGAATGCCCGTGTGGTACCGGGAAAATGACCGCTGAGCATTTGCTGCAAAACTGCCCGACATACGAGGATCAGAGAAAGCAGATGTGGCCATCACCAGTGGCAACACTAGACAAGCTCTATGGCAGTGTCGACAGCCTCAGGATGACGGCTGCTTTTTTTGAAAAAATAATGGTTACTGTCTGACTGCGTACGATGAAGAAGAAGAAATACTGGTATTCAATCAGACAGATCAGCGCTTGATGCTAGGTAGCCAAAAGCTATCCTTTTAATTCTACAAAGCTGTCTGGTTGGCCCCTAGAAAGTGCCATCCCATGTCTTCCCTTATTTGCCTTTCAGACTCACATTTGACTATTAGTAATAAGTTTGGGTGATTTCCTTTTTGTGGCTTACGGGGCATGAGGAAGGTGCATCTCTGGGGTATTCAGTCTTCAGGTTTTTAACTGTTGATATTTAGCCCAGCCCCCCCCCGATGTATAGGACCTGGTCTCTGCCTCTGGTGGTGCTGGTAACCACTAAACTACAAGGGATGTTCAAATGAAACCAGACCGAACGGCAACAAGTGAACATACATACAATGCGCATGATGACGTCACTCATGTATACAGGACATACCAACCGTCAAGTTTGCAAAAATTCATTATCCTCCAACTCATAGTTTCCTCAGCAGACTATTGAAAACTTGGCGGGTGTGATACAGAATCCATCCAGAGTTGATCAGCAAGCGGTGATTCGGTTTCTAACAGCTGAAGGATGTCGACCAGTTGACATTCATCGCAGAATGCAGGCAGTGTATGGTAACAAAAGTGTGTCAAAGACAACAGTGGAGAACTGGACAATGATGTTTATCCTTTAGCACACTGAACAATAAAAGTACGGAAGTGCCCACAGAAGCTGAATTATTTTTCAGCACGTCACATTTTTCTAGGTTGTTCACTTTGAAAATCTGTATTTTGTTTGTTTGTTTGTTGTTGTATAAATATGATTTGTTTGTGTGTAGAGACATAAATGAATAAAGAACTACTTGGTGTTATTGCTTTCAATGTGTGTATATGTTAGTTTATGAGATACAAGAAGATGAATGTGAACATTTTTTTAAACGGCAACATTTCGATTTTGCCCATTTCGTGGGGAATCGGGACTGTCGGAATGTGAAAACCGTCACAGAACACCGATAGTGTTTCTTACAAGATCATCAAATCTGCTTTTCTCCCTTACAAATGTAGTTAATACTGCTAAATAAACAAATTAAACAGATCTATCTCCAAAAAGTATGCCGCAACAACTTACCTTTATTACCCGCAATAATGGAATAATCCGCAAGTCGCCTCGAAAAAGCTACACAATAGAACAAACTTTACATTGGAGTTGAATATTTGTATTTGTGTTAGATTTAATTCTAGAGTATTTTGCCTCATTTTCGCAAGCCCCAGAGTTTGATTTCTTTTGTATTTTTGTTAGCCTATTTTCTGTATTCCCCAAAGAGGTGTGCATTGCACTGTTTTTATTTTGTGTCTGTCGGCCCAGTGCATCCTTCTGCATGCATTTTATGAAAGGGTCTGGTTCCTCCTGCATTTTGTAAAGGTTTGCTTCCCCGGCGTATCGGCCGGTGCTGTGATGGGGAGCAAACCCAGCATCTTCGGGTTATGAGTCATGTCATTTAACCACTAGCCCACACCGTCCCCCTATTTCTTTTGTATGAAAGTAGGTTCACTATCTTGATAGTCTGGAATACGTCCTTGGATTAGCCCAGTAAATGCTGAAATTCTATAATGTACATGTCAGAGCATTTGTATTATATGTATAAGTAGTATGAGGCCCTATATTATTCTTAGGAATGTAATTCATTTCAGTTGTAATTGTGTAAAAGCGATACTGCTAATATAGTTTTTGCTCATGAACGGCTGTTGTTGTTATTGTTTGCGAATTACCCCAAAGAGTAGGTTACTCTTTTGTGTGCCCTGAAAAGGACGTTAAGTGGTGGGTTGCAGTAGCTTTACTCACATTCTGAGAGTGCTGATGAAGGTGGACAGTGGTCCTACAGGCAGTTGTGCTATGCTTGGCTTCATCTATGTGTCACTCACTACTAGGGAATCACGTCGATACCTCACCTCGTTGACATGCAAACAGCCAGTTTCCAGGGAAGGCTACTATGAAGCCGAGGTGAGGATCTTGGCCATCCTGACCCCGACTAACATGTCTGATCAGTATATTTTGCCTGACCAGACGTTAGTCTTCCTCCCCTCATGAATGGCTAAATGATATTTCATTTAAGCTCAAGTATGTTATCTAGGTCAACCAACAACTTACTTACATCTAAATCTTGCTATGGGATCTTCAACAGTTTTCACAACCTTCTTCATCAGTGTTTCAATATCAGTATCTTTCTCATGAGTGGTATAAGGCAAAACAGGTGACTTGAATGCAAACAGCAATACTAGAAGAACATTTATGAAAAGTATTAGGTAAAAGAAATATCAACAAATAAGTTGAAACAGGTAATGCATTTTGTGAGCACCAATAATTTAGACAAGGAAAGACATCAATATTTAAATAGACAAATGTTAACATTCAGAATGATTGAAAAAAATGGTACATAATTAATTATCATTAACATTAAGAGAAGAAAGGTATACATATAGGTAATGTGAGGCCCTGAGTGTACACAAATGATTTGTTACGGGGCGTTGACAAACATATTTTATGGTTTCACAGTTATACAAAAAATATTTGCAACAATATTCGTTTTTTTTATTCAAACAATTAAAAGCATATACCACTTTAATTATTTTGTAACTGATTTGTACAACTATTGATCAATTTATAACTATTAATCAAGCTATAACTATTAATCAAGCTATAACTATTAATCAAGCTATTGTAACAGTTCCAGCCGGACCAAGAGAGTTTAGGGCAGGGGTGATGTGGTTGACGACTCAGAACAAAGGTACCTGAATGCGTGCCTAGATCACTCACCATCTCAACAAAGGAAAACAGAGTTGGGGCAAAGAATGTGGACAGGTGGGAGCTGACCACTGGCGTTCCGATTTTGGTAGGGGGAGAATGAGTGACAGACAAGATGGTAGCGGAGCTTGCTGCTATAGATGAGTGATAGGTGTGCAAAGTATTTCGTTCCAATGGCGACTGAGTAGAGCCATCCCCCTGAGATACATAGGTCAGCTTTGATACTGCTTTAGTGTATATAAGACTAGTTAAAGTTGAGCTCAGGAGGCTGGATGGAGAGGGGAGGAGAGCGAATGATTGACTGTAGATAGGAGTCCGTTTAGCTCACCGATTTGATAGAGGAGCGATTGAGAGACTGTTGGACGAATGTTAGTGATAGAACAGGATCGCTCAAATAGGTGTGTGAGTTTTGTATTAATAGATAATCTGAACATATGTTGTAAGCAGAACACATTGTGAACGAGGTATGTCCAGATCGCCCGCCTGAGGGGATTTGAGTGGGGAAGTTTTTGATAAGGTGTGTTGAGGATGCAGTTAAAGAGATGTGTGTGTGATGTGTGTAGGCAATAGAACCAGGTTTTAGATAGTTTGGAATTCCATCAAGAGCTAATGCTTAAAATTTCCGCTTTAGTTAATATTTATATTAACATATATATAATATAGAAATACTTAGTTAAGATGATATGTATTGTATTGTGTTTGTAATTTCACTACTGTTTTTCTGGTATTAGTATTATATAATAAATATGCCATCTGCTGTGTGCTATATTATTTGCATTGTGTGGTCATGATTGATGTGGATGAGTGTGATAATGTTCTAAGTTAGAATAACCCTAGGGCAAACAGTTGGATCTGCTACACTATAACTATTGATCAAACTATAGCTATTAATCAAGCTATAACTATTAATCAAGCTATAACTATTGATCAAGCTACAACTATTGACCAAGCTGAGGGCATAGCTACAAATTAACTAACGAAAGGTCCAGATTAGATATTAGGAAATATTTTTAGTCAGAGAGTGGTGAATGCTTTGAAGGCATTGCCACATGAAGTGGTGGTGGCAGGGACAGTTAATGCATTTAAAAATTGATTGAATGCGCATAGCTTTTAGAGCAAGGAGATGTAAATAAAACTGGTTGTATACAGACTGCAGAGTCTTCTAAACCAGTATAAAGAAGTTAAGACATTGTTTTAGGAGATCCTAACTGTTGAATTGTCAGTTTGTCTATAAATGACCACCAGTTGGATGATGATAGTGCAATTGATTAATTAGCAATTTACAGACTGCAGAATTTTGAAAACAAATGAAAGTCAAGTGGAGTGAGGTGCATGACAGGATGGAGTAGTGATGTGTACAACCAGCGAGCTATAGGAACTATTAGTATCGACACCCATCACCTTTTGGCAAAAGAGACTAAGCACCTATATGTGTATATAGAGCGCAGTCAAGTTGCTTAATAGGAACAGAAAACAAAGAACAGAAAGCCAGTATACAATCATTTGCAGTTTTAATACCAATGGTTTTACACAGAGAGGGTGTCAGCCACATGTACAATCTTCTTTAGTAATTTTTTTACATGTTTGGAAGGTTACAGTAGCCCTATTATTTTCCACTCAAATACCACTTGGTACATCTAAGGTTAAACTAAATAATCAAAAGAACATACCTCTTGTTAATGTTCTACAGACCAAATAATCAAGATTTGTGGAAACCCCAGCAGACTTGGCACCATTCTGTTCTTTCTCTGCGATATCAACTAAGATACAGTTGCAAACCAATGTCAGCTCTGGATATAACCAGTTTCCTGATGGCGGCCATACTGTTAAAAAGATAGTATTTCATATGTGAAATTGCCTTTATTTATAATGTTAAATGTATAGCGGTATACAGACTTTCCGCACCCTCTCCATCAACCGGTTGATTGTGTGGTGGTGGTCATTGGTTGAGTAACTCTTCCTGAAACCTACCTGTTATCGTGGTTGGTTCTCATCCAGTTGCCTTTCTAATCTGCAGTTACTTACTTTTGTGAACAGTTTATAAATAGTTTACAGCAAGGAGATTGTGTCCCTATGCATTTGTATACTACGAAAAAGCCTTTGATAGTGTGAAAAAAAATGCCTTGAGAAACCAAGAAATTTATGTAAAGTACGCCCAGCTTATAGAGAAGATAAACAAAGTCCGCTCATCTAAGATCACTATTTTCCACAAGCCTCTTTCCATACCTATATACTGAGGAGTACGACAAGGAGATACCATCTCTCCAAAACTGTTCACAGCTGTCCTTGAAGATGTTTTTAGGTCCCACAGTGAGAGGGTAGCCACTAGAGGCCAACCGTTGAGGTCCTTTGCATAGTGTTAGTCAGTAAAGAGAACAATCTTGACTGGTGATTGCTCATTGTGTATGGTAAGGATTCTCAGTGCCTGGAGAGGTGCCATGGATTCTGCCCTAAATAACCCATTGAAAAAACTTTGTGGGCTATCCATCTAATGTTGTATATTATTTTTACACCTTCTCCACCATTCTTCACCGCTTCTTCTGCGGATCCATTTGTGTAAACGTGCGTCGATTCCTTGGGGTTGTATTTTTCTTAAATCATCTCCTGAATCAAGACTTTTAGCTGGAGAGAGGTTTGGTGGTGTTTTTTTTTAACTCCAGAGATCTCTAAGATGACTGAGGCATTCTCATGGCAGTTGTCCCACGCCTCGTAGTTAGTTAACATTTCCTCTATCTATCTATACTACAACATTTGAAAGTTTGACTTTTATTGTGAAAGTGTACTAGTCATTTATTTGACACAAGGAGAAGATCATAGGCTATTTATTTGAAATACATGAAAGTTCATTGGATTATTTATTTCCTTGATATTAGAGGATGTTCGTTGGTTTATTTACTTGATATTAGCTGAAATCAATTCGTCGTTTATATAATTATTCTGGTAATCAGAATTGAAAACTTTGTTTTGCTTTCGCCTAATTTCTCTATTCCCCAAGATGGGTGTGAGTTGCACTGTGGTTTTTATTTTACGCATGTTGGCACAGTACATCCAACTTCGGTATGCATTTTATGTAAAGGTCTGCTTCCTCCTGCATTTTCTAAGAGTTTGCTTCCTCGGGGTAACAGCTGGTGCTGTGATGGGGAACGAACATAATCAGAATAATTGTCTAAGCAATTATGCTTTCAGCAAACACCGAATGAGTCTTGCAAGAAGTATCTCATAGCCAGCGCTAATGACCGTCAGCTAGATGACGACACTGCAATCTATGAAATGGCGATACACAAAGTACAGAAGTTTGACATTAAATGTGCAGATGACAGGATGTAGCAGGAGTGTTTTAACCAATGTGCTGTTGGAACCATCAGTATTCACATCCTTCATCATTTGCTGACAGGGTTTGAGCACATACAGAAGTACTTCAAGCACTGTGACTTCTATTCTGAATAAATCAATCAATCAAAACCTTTCAACTCCCTGTGAAGCACAGATTTTTAACAAATATATGTCAAATCCTTCTGTTCTGTGCCATCCTTTCTAACTCATCCTTGTCTTCCCTGATTCATCCATGTTTGTCACAACCCCTCTTTTCCATGTGTGTTTTGATCTACCTCTAAGTCTTTTGCCCTGGGAACTTCAGAACAGAGACTGTCTTGTAATACTATCAGCTGGTCTACTGAATGTAGTACTATCCAACACCCTTTCTTCGAGTCAAGTGCTACTGATATATGTCCATTGCACGCATACACACAAACAAAACAACAACAAAAACCCAAATAATAATTGAAACTATACAAGCTCACATGCTTGCCATTAACCATTATTAGATCTTGAAATACAATGTTGTGAACATCCCTGAATTATTCTGGAATGTTCTCAATTAGTTATTATTTCACATCATGTATTCTTAAGATAATTGGTACCTCTAATTTCATCCAAAAGCTTCAAACATTGCCTGCGAGAATGTGCCAGATTTTCAAACCCTGTAGCAGAGCAATGGGGTGATAACTGTGAATGCCAATACATATTTTATATTTAAATATAAACGTCAGTGATAACATGTATAACACTACATAGATCATCATATAGCAACTCATGTATAGTGCTCTTCATTTACTTAAACTTAACTGAGTTAGTGTTATTAAGCTTGACTGAGTTAGTGTTATTAAGCTTGACTGAGTTAGTGTTATTAAGCTTGACTGAGTTAGTGTTATTAAGCTTGACTGAGTTAGTGTTATTAAACTTTACTGAGTTAGTGTTATTAAGCTTGACTGAGTTTGTGTTATTAAACTTTGCTGAGTTTATGTTATTAAACTTTACTGAGTTAGTGTTATTAAACTTTACTGAAATAGTGTTATTAAGCTTGACTGAGTTAGTGTTATTAAGCTTGACTGAGTTAGTGTTATTAAGCTTGACTGAGTTAGTGTTATTAAACTTTACTGAGTTAGTGTTATTAAGCTTTACTGAGTTAGTGTTATTAAGCTTGACTGAGTTAGTGTTATTAAGCTTGACTGAGTTAGTGTTATTAAACTTTACTGTGTTAGCCATATTTTATAAAGATATGATTCATTACTTTTATAAGTACAAGTCTCTCTCTATTTCTCACGCACACGCACAAAACACTACTTTTAACAGTACCATCTCTGACCGAGACGACAAAGGTAGACCTAAAATACACAGAGAAGAGAAAGTGAGAAGGAACTACGATTCATCTTCTGCTTGAGCATTTATCCTAAAAAGGACGCTTATGATGTTGTGTAATTTACATTGAGGCTGTGATATCTGTGCCTTTTGGCCAGACACATACGATTTCAGAATGGCAGTTTTAGAAAGGGTTTTCCTTCCCTCTTCAATCTCTAAGCTAGGTTGCAGTCTGTTTCCAGGGCCACCACTTCAAGGTGGGATTGGGCCCTGGTCAGCTATCTTTGGGTTGTTGGCCTCTGTCATCTCATTCACTGCTGCAACTTTGGCCTCAGAACTACAATTAAATGGTTACATCTTGATTGAGACAGAAAGAGTACCACAGGCCTATATATACTGCAAAGATATGGTCAACGGCCTTTGCACCAGGAGCAGCTATGGGCTGATTTGATATATCTCTGACAGAGAACACACTACTTCTCTCAGTGCCACTTACATTATTGTAGACACAGAACACATTACTTTTCTCAGGGTCACATTCATCTTCGCAGGCACAGAACACACTACTTCTCTCAGTGCCACTTACATCATCACAGGCACAGAATTCACTACTTCTCTCAGATCCACTTACATCATCACAGGCACAGAACACACTACTTCTCTCAGATCCACTTACATCATCACAGGCACAGAACACACTACTTCTCTCAGATCCACTTACATCATCACAGGCACAGAACACACTACTTCTCTCAGATCCACTTACATCATCACAGGCACAGAACACACTACTTCTCTCAGATCCACTTACATCATCACAGGCACAGAACACACTACTTCTCTCAGATCCACTTACATCATAACAGGCACAGAACACACTACTTCTCTCAGTTCCACTTACATCATAACAGGCACAGAACACACTACTTCTCTCAGTTCCACTTACATCATCACAGGCACAGAACACACTACTTCTTTCAATTCCACTTACATCATCACAAGCACAGAACACACTACTTCTTTCAATTCCACTTACATCATCACAGGCACAGAACACACTACTTCTCTTAGTGTAACTTGTCACTTACATAAGTTGCTGAATTTTGTGTACAATCCCTTTATCATTTTTGTTATATAGCTATTTTGTTAATCAATATGAGTTTTGTATTTTGCAGTTGTTAGCTAAGTGTACATTAAATACCATCTTAACCATGAGCAATCTGTATCTGAAATGAGGAAAGCTATTTGGATATAGAATAATTACACAGTGCAAGACAACTAGTTGTAAATTTAGTTAAAAGAACTAAATATAATTACCTGCATACCTTTAGGAGACTTGAATGTATATAACTATAATGTTAAGAGGTTCCACACATATACTTAAGCATTGCACTGCAGATTTGGTTTATATGCAGTATTCACTTAAATCAACTATATATGAGTATGTTATAGTCACTTATTAGGACAATCATATCTTGTGAATCATTAAATAAATTAATTACCGGCTTTAGAACTCAGAACTCATTAAATCTGTTAGCGTTGTGGAGAAATTTAAAAAATGCATATGCAATTTCTCCCACTGATATCTTCTTTAGAAATGAATGATTACACTTTAAGGCACATTTTTTTTCACAGTTGTATTATTATCATACTTTTTTTTAATGCACAAAATTTTAATTACATTCTGTAGGGCTGAAGATGCAGCACAGTGAATGAGCTGTGTGACAGTAGCCAACGACTCATAGCTAGCTGCTTGCATTAGTGTCAGCGAGCCAGAGCTGACCAAGATCCTTTTCCGCCCCCAAGAGGTGGCCCTGGAAACATGCTTCACTAGTATAGTCCGGCTAAGAGGATAGGGATTACAGTGGACTGTGGGAAGACAAACCCGGTGCCCCAAAAAGCCAGCTGAAATCAGATGTATCAGTCCCAAAGGTGCAGATATCGCAGCCTCGCTGTAAACAATGCAGCGTCCTTTTCAGGATGATGCTGAAGATGAATTAAATTCTGTGACGAACAATATGAAAGTCGACTTAAGTGATCAAGCTAATACCTCAGGTTGTATGGTTATGTTATCAATTTTGACAAAACCTTTGAACATCAGAACACAGTCAACAGATATGAGATACTCATCATGATCAGATTTAGTTTACAATTCAATCAATTATCAAATTACAACAAAAACGTCCGTGCAGATTAGTCTGTAAAAATTACCTATATTTGTACCTTTTTAATCAAAAAGAGTAGGCCTAACGGCCGCCCGGACAAAAATTAAGAATGTTCTTGCTCACTCTGAGAATGGACTATGGTCCTCATCAATGTTGTGTGTGTATCATAGTACCATGTATGACATGGGAGTGATATACGGTAAATTAATTCACGTTCTTTTATCTTACTCTTAGCTTAATCAATTGTATTTGTGCGTCCCTATATTAATATAACTCAAATGATTTAACTATTTTTAGTATTTATTATTAGTTTATATCATCTATATTTTCGCGCGATCTTATTTATAGTTTTAATAGCTAGTTTAAGTTTTAAGTCACAAGTGCTACGACTCGACTGCTTAGGTAAACGCGTATTTACAAAGTAACTGTGCCAGTGTGCCAATCTAACCTTCTGTCGATTAATTGAATTCATTAGTTCATCCATCTTGCACATGAACTGACTACAATTGTCAGTGAGTACAGTAGTATTTCCTGGGAGATCACTGGTTTTAGTAGACATCATCACTGGATCATAACAACTCATCTGCTGCTACAATTCTGCGTTAATAAATTCTTCGTTTCGTTTCCTGGCCTTGTCCACCAATGGATAATTCAAAGGATTTTTTTTTTAAAAACATCACGGAACTATTTTAATTTCCTTCGCATTTTATATTAATAAAAATAATGTTCAACTTATAGCTAACTAGCATTTGTCTAAAATAAATGTTATGTAAATATTAAAGTACTTTTTTAATGCTACAGTATATGTATCAGATGCATGAAAGATAGTCATATAACTTAATATAAGCGAGCCGTGGTACAAAGTGTAAGAAATAACAATTTATAATGTATTGTATCCCTGTACTACTCACTCCTCCCCCCCCCCCCATCAATTCCTAATTGACTTAGTAATAGTTAGTTAGTAGTAGTAGTAGTAGTAGTAGTAGACCTGTTTTGGACCCAGTGTACAATGTACCACCTGCGCCCCTCCCCTCATAGGATCTGCCTTCACCTTTTCCATCCAGTATTGTTTTCAGCATGTGCAGAGCCGTGTTGTGATTTTGGATGTGACCTAAATATCGAATCCCTCCGACTGACTTCTATCATCAGTTCTCTTTACACCCCCACATTTCCCACATATCTTATTTATTTTCATTTCTTTCCACGAGATACGCCCCATTCTTAAATATATATATATATATATATATATATATATATATATATATATATATATATATATATATAGGAACAAACAAATCCATCTGACAAGACCTGCATGTAGAGAAGAATTGGCTCATAAATTACGTAATGACCCTAAAAGTGAGGTATTTTTTGGACACGTCAAACGACACAACGGACTGAAGAGAGTGGTTATGGAAGGCATGGTCACTGCAAAGAGAGGCAGGGGCGACCGAGAAGACGGTGGACTCGGGACATCAAGGAGACGCTGGATTTGACCTTGAGGCAGGCTGGAAGACTGGCGAAAAATAGAGTTCCCTACAGATAGGCTCTGAGGCTGTCATGAGAGCGACGCTCTACAAAGGACATGATGATGATGATATATATATATTCACATTTCAAAGGCATTAATTATGTTCTTAAACTGTTTTGTCCACATGTGTACACAACGCAGCAAAGACGTGTGTATAGGGGCACCGGCGTCATAATTCGACTACGACTAGGTGGTACTCTCTCTGACAGATTCACCACGATTTCGGGTGTCAGACACGGATGTGTTCTAACCCCGACCCATTCTGCCGGGCAGTCGACTGGCTTCTTGACCTCTTCAGTGCGCATCAGGAGTGTATAGCTATTGATCAGTCAATCTTCACAGATCTCGTTTACGCGTACGACATTGTCCTGTTAGGCACAGACAGACCTGAGCTGCAGCGCTCTCTGAAAATGTTAGGCAGCGAAACGCCCTCCCTAGACCTGTCTATATCCTAGGTCAAGACCGAAGTTCAGAACCTCATTTCCGATACAGCACTCCAGGGCATTTAAACTCAAGGGCACACTGAGAATGGCACCAACGAATTCATCTATTTCGGTAGCATGATATCATTCGATAGGCGCATCGGTCCCGATATGTCAAGGCGGATCGGACTAGCTGCGTCTGCTATACACGACCTCCAACGTGTGTGGAGTAATGGCAAGATCTCCTTTGGGACAAAAATCCGCATCTACCAGTCCTGCGTGATCCCAGTTCTGCTTCACGGCTCCCAATCTCAGAATCACTTGAACGACGCCGATTTTTTTTTGCTCGGTCATGTTGTATGCCTGGACCAGGAAACCCCGGCCCACAAGATACTACACAAGTCGTTCATCAGCGCCAAAAGTCTTCCCCCGATCGGCTGGAGGCGCAGAAGAGACCGTCCTAGCACAGTATGGCTTGAGCAAATAGCAACCGCTCCTCTGCCCAGGACGAGACCTGGAACCACGCCACAGCTGTAGGTCATGGATGTGGCTGACCGACGCAACTGGCCTCAGACGCCTAAGCGAACATTATTATCCATATACTGGCGATTACGTCCTGAAATAACCTAAAAGACTGCGGTCTGGGGTTGAAAATGGCGTGCTTTCGCCAGTAGAACGCAGAAAGGCAAACCTTTAATCAAACAAAATAACACCGTACTTCTCCAAAACATCCCATAATTTACTCCTGACTCTACCAAAGGCTTTCTTTTGATCAATGAAGGCCACATTTAGTTCTTTATTATACTCTTGATTTTTCGGTCAGCTGTCTCTAAGTGCAGATATCACGTCCATGCATGCTCTGCATTTACTAAAGCCACATTGTGATTTACTGAGCATATGCTTTACCCTAGCTCGGACTCTTTTATAAGACCCTGGCGTATATTTTACCAACGTGACTAACGATGATTTTTCTCTGTATAAGCTGCAGTCTTTTCTACTGCTTTTGTTCTTCTATATGTGCACAACTACCGCTCTTTAGCAATCCCTCGGCATCTCCCTTTCTGGCAACGTCTGCTGGACCATCTTAGTTAGTCACCCAATCCCCCCACCTCCTGGAACACCAATATGGCATCCACCGGTATATTGTTATCTCCGGGGGGGGGGGGGGGGGGGGGGCCTTGTTTTTAGTGCATCTCCTAATGGTCTCTGACTTCCTGTTATAGAATTGTTCTGTTGTTGTATACTGAATGATCAGGGACTGATTGCAATGATGGTCTGGACATCGTCTTTTGTGTTACTATAAAACCACAGGGCGAAGTCTATTAGTAGGCTCCTTTGACAGACATGAATTTTATTC
Source organism: Ariolimax columbianus (assembly GCA_036924085.1). NCBI lineage: Eukaryota > Metazoa > Mollusca > Gastropoda > Stylommatophora > Arionidae > Ariolimax > Ariolimax columbianus. Next base: position 69,575,813 of record JAVGWX010000011.1, read on the forward strand.
ACAGAATTATGTAGAATAGCTTTTGCATTTTAATAGGTGCAGTACAGGTTATCTGTAAATGCTAATTGCCATCAAATTTCTTTAACATGAATCTAAATAGTGTAGTCCTTCTGTTCGATGTATGAACAGAGAGAAATGAAACTTTGACATGGTGTTATTTCAAAATTCGGTTGCATTTCCTTATTTTAACTTCTGTCCAATATATCTTCTTCTTCTTCGTTCATTCTCAACTCCCGCTACCGGGATCAAGATGCTGAGCAGCGCATGAGCTGCAGTGGTCAGCAACCCATAGCTGACTACTAGCGTCAGGGTCAGCGAACCAGAGCTGCCAAGACCCTTCTACACCTCCGTGCGGTGATCCTGGATAACAGGCTGCAGCAGGGCAGACGGCTAAGGAGAAGGGATCGAAGAGGGAATGCTAACCCGGTACTAAAAAAATGCTTGCTGAAGTTGGATGTGTTGGACTGAAAGGTGCAAATATCACAGTCAAGCTGTAAACTACAACACAACGCATTCCGTTCTCTGGACTACATTCTGCTACTTAGGCCCTCTCATGGTTTGCTAGCAGGAGATTGAGAATGAACGAAGCCAAGCCAAGCCAACTCCCGCTACCAAGCCCTGAATGTTCTCAATCTCCTGCTACCAAGCCCTGAAAAGGGTTTTGTAAGTAACAGGATGTAGTCTAGAGAACGAAATGCATTGTGTTATAGTTTACAGCTTGACTACGAAATGCACTGTTTGGTTCTACACATCCGACTTCAGCATTGCATTTTTGGGTACAGGGTTATCCTTCCCTCTTGAATCCCTTCTCCTTAGTCATTCAGTCAGCCTGCCTGTTGCAGCCTGTTATCCTGGATCACCACGTGAATGTGGAGAAAGGTCTTGGCAGGTCTGGATCGCTGGCCCTGACACTAGAAGTCAGCTTTGGGTCGCTGACTGCTACAGCTCATGCACTGCTCAGCAGATTGATCCCTGTCAAATATATGAACAGAGAGAAATGACACTTTGGCATGGCGATGTTTCCACATTCTATCAAATTTCCTTTTCAACTTCTGTCCAATATATGAACAGAGAGAAATGACACTTTGGCGTGGCGTTGTTTCCACATTCTTTCAAATTTCCTTTTCAACTTCTGTCCAATATATGAACCGACAGAAATTACACTTTGGCATGGTGTTGTTTTAACAATCTTTTATATTTCCATATTTTAACTTCTGTCCAACATATAATCAGAGTGAATTGACACTATGGCATGACATTGTTCCAACTTTCTGTTGTATTTCTTTGTTTTTCACTGACTCATCCCAAGGATAAAGTTGGAAAAACTTAACACTGTTTGACAAATGCACCCCAGTGTGGTAGATTAAGTATTAGCATGCATAAGTATAAATGTATTGAGTGTTTTCGTTTAATTTACGCTGATTAATTCCAGCAGTGGACAGGATACCAAATCTGGAACATTATGCTGGTTATATGATATAATGACCACCAAAACAAAAAAATACACAAAAAAAATACTTACTATAAAAGGTATTTTTAAGTATTTAACTAAATATTTTGTGATCAGCAAAGCTTATTTGGGACACAGTAACATCTTTTACAAGTTAAAGACTTACGACAACAACATGATGTGTATAAAGGGTTTGTGTAACACATGTAGGTAGAAATAATAAATACAAAGGATAAACAGAAACACTGCAAGTCCAATGTTCACATTTTACATATATGGTTTTCATTTGATAGAAAGCACACCAAGAAAATACCCACATAGTTCCAGCATAAATGAAAACTACAAAATGTTAAAAATATAATAAAAATAAGCAGTTTATTTAAAATTACTCTTTAAAATGTAGTTATTTATTGTACAAATGTAAATCATAATTTTGGTTGTCTCACATTAAACTGACAATAACAAAATTAAATCTATATTGTTCTTAGTGAAGATAATTTAAAAAAATTGGACATATTAAAAACTATCCAGTTTATGGATTTTTGTGTCCGCTGGAAATGTTGCAGCAGTGTGCAAGTATTCAAAGGGTAAGCACCAAATGGAGAGCTTAACTTGATGCATTCCATTTAGCTTCCAAAGGAACATAGGGTTGCAATTGTCATTTTCTTCTTCTTTTGTCCTACTAATCTTGCTTTGTGGTGTCGCAAAGAGGAGGTATGCTTAGACTTCTGGTTTGCACTAGGTGGGAGGCTTGTGTTGCTGACATGTTGAACTTCATGTGGTGTGATTTCATGGCAGGTCTATCATACTGCATCTTTGTCAAATGACCAAACCACTTTTATCTTCTGTCAGTCGAAATTGTAGTAAACAGATTAGTTTCCACCATATTTCTCAGCGTGCTGTTGCGAATTTTGTCGCAAATTGTCCTACTTGCTGCACTTTGTACACAGCGCATCTCACAGGTCTCGATCTTACATTTGTGCTTGTCTAATAAGGTCCATGTTTGATATTGATAACATAACGTAGGTATGATCAGCATGGTTATCAGCATCTGTTTAGTGGGTATATTTACACTTAGATGTTCCAGTATCAGTGTTAGCAGAAGTAACTTTTTATAGATTCATATTTATGTCATACTTCACGTGCTCCATCCATAAGACTTCAGCGAGCCACATTATACTGCAATTGTGATTCTTGTCAATTCAGTAAATTCAATGTGAAACTCATGTTTCATCAGGTATAATATGGTCGAGAAACTATTCTGAAAGTGGAGAAATGCATCTTACAAATTGTTAAATGTAAACATGTATCTATACAAAATATCAATACAAGAAGTCAGTTATCTGTTCAATTCTTTATTAACATCAATCAATCAAAACTTTTTCATCTCCAAATACTTCCACAGGTATGGACATGCCAACATTTGATGACCTAGCATTTATTTGGTGAAGACCAATATTCCACAGGGAGCTAAACAAGTTTTGATCAATTTATTGACAATGAAAATCAGGCAGTTGAACAATAATGTTCTTCTTCTTCTGCGTTCGTTCTCAATCTCCCACAACCAAGCCCAAGAACAGGGCTTTGCCAGTAGTAGGATGTAGTCCGGAAAATGGAATGCATTGTGTCGCTAGTTTACAGCTTGACTGCAATATTTGCACCTTTCGGTCTGACACATCCATTTTCGGCAGGGAACAATAATGTAAATGTTGTTATACTATGTGGCTCAGAAGCATGGCCTGTAGGCAAGGATAGAATGTCTAAACATCAAGTCTTCACCAACATATCTCCATTGCATCAATAATATCAAATGGGCAGGAGTAGTAGCAAATAAATACCATGTTAATGTGACCAGACAAAAACAAATTTATCTGGAGATTCAGTGAGATAGTGCAGATGTATATTAAATACCTTTATAAAATAACCAACCAGTATAACCAGCCAGTATAACCAGCCATGCACTCAGCTAAAATCCACAGAAAATAAGTGGTATGTCAAAATAAATATAGAGAAGAATGCACAAATAAAATACCAAAAACAGCTGAAACCCCATTGGCAGCGGTAAATAACATAACCCAAAAATAAAATAAGTGATGATCAACAGTTAGTACACTATAAGCTATTCAGAGACGTGCATGAGTGGATCAAGCTGTTATCAATTACAACTTTCAATGGGCTATTTAGATTTCACAAAAAGGACAAGTGAATCTTTATGCTTCATTGAATATGCATTACTAAAAGTAAAAATGTTAATTTTATACTAAATGTCATTCCCAAAATAATATGATCACAGTTAAGTTAAAGCCACGAGGGATTGTAAAATTGGCACAAACATTTGGTTTGATCAAATACATTGTATTTATGACCAGCAAATTGAGTAGACTGATTAAAGATGGTTGATCAGCGTGGCAATCCATTAAATACATAACATATTTCTAGTATGTCATGTGCATGAATATGAAGTATATACTTTTCAATAGCACCTCTAAAGTTACAAGGATGCTTTTTTCTTTGTCTTGTGAATTTGTCAATAATCATTTGTATTAAGCAAACTGAACAATTATAAATTTACATTATATATATATATATATATATATATATATATATATATATATATATGTGTGTGTGTGTGTGTGTGTTTGTACACATGCATGCATGTGTGTATCCTCTTGTAGTTGACCTGTCAGTATCTCAAGTTTTACATACATATTATGATTAACACTTGAGCAATGTCTCTCTCTCTCTTTCTCACTCTCTCTCTCTCTATATATATATGTATGTATGTATGTGTGTATGTATGTATGTATGTATGACATGACATAATATATGAAATAAAAAGGCACACCATTAAAGTTTCTAATATAAAAAGTAAATATGTATGTAAAAGTAATACACATATAATAGTTTATATGAAAATTATGTGGCAATTTTGAGTAACAGTGTAATAATAGTGATATGGAACACAAAAATGTACTCAGCAGTTGTATGAATTTATATAAGAAAGTCACACAACAAGGGCCGATTGACATTGAAAGGACAGAAATTAACAACAATTTATAAATTTAAAAGCAATGTAAAACAGAAAGAAGTGCAAATGGAATGCATTAATCACATACACAAATTATGATAATAAAAGAAATAAATACAAATAAAATATGAGGTTATAAATATAATAATAATGAGAAATAGCTGTATTCATACAGAGAAAATGTGAGGATATAAACAGCTGCAAAACTTACTTAGTAGCTCTTCTTATACTCTGAGGTGTAAAGGTACAACAGTAATCATTTAAGAAAAACTATGAAGATATAAACAGCTGTTACCATAAAGAGAACACTTAAAGATACAGCATCAGCAAACACAGAGAAAAACAGCAGATAAAATGTCAGTATACTGTTGGTTATTGATCCAGCAGCTTATGGGCTCCTGCCCTTTGGCCTAATGCCATATAGTGGTATTTGCAAGTGTTTGTAAGCTGTTGTTTAGTTCTGTACAAAGTGTTCCATTTGTCTGATCTCGGAGGAAGAAGCTCTTTCATCATACTGGCAAGTGCCGAACATTCAAAAAGATGATGTTCAACAGTTTCATAGGAATATGTGCACAGCCGGCTATCTGGAGTATGATCTGGTTAGACTCTGTTCAAGTGGCTGTTAAGTTGTATGTGTTTACGAAGTCAGAAAATGCTGCTTTGGTCTTTCCTTTTCAGGAAGCTGATGTTGTCTTTGGGATGGCCATATGTTTGTAGATTTATACTGTATACTGTAGTATACTGTACAAACAGCAGCAACCATATAGACAAAAATGTTAGGGTAGAAACAGAAGTAACCACATAGATAAAAAAGAGAATAGAAACAGTCTAAATTGTAATAATTGCAGACAAATTAAGGCTACTATTCAAGAACATGACAATGCATAGACACATGGAAAGACTTTACATGAAAAAAATGTCTGAGACTAGGTCTGTTTTTAAAATAAAACTAAACAAAAAATCCCTGTTAATTAGGGAACAAAAACAATTAATAGGCTCAATTTATTTCTCTAAGGAATGTTACATTCAATGATACTATAATGTGAAAAATTAAACATGTTCAAAATAAAACCCAGTAGAATTAAAAACAAAAATGACCATTTAGTTAAATGAAAGCTCACCATAAATATTACATTCAAAATAAAACAAATAATGTTTGTCCATCCTACAAGCAATATTGATCACTGATGTCTATGATTTACAAGTTTGTGCATTCACGTCCTTCATCAATATTCTAAAATAATTGTTTCTTAAATGTAATCAGCCACCTGAGTGACACCTGGGTTGTGAAGAATAAGACAGACCACTGCACCCTTTTATGCATGGCATAATGTAAGGGATAAGTGAAAAGAGTTGAGCATGGGGCCAGCTACCCCATTCTGCAGAAACAGTAAGCCTCAAGAAAAATGAGATATATCTAAAACGAGCATGGAGCAATCACTACAATTAGCCTTCAAGCAGGAAGCCTGTGAAAGTGTTTCAATAATCTCCATTTGGTGGTTTCTACAGCACAATGAGTGAGCTAGTCCCATGTACAACACCCTTTAGTTCTATTCTTTTATCCGTGAGGTTCCCAGTACAATAGTAACACACTAAAGACATTCATGAAACACGTAAAACCCAATTTGAATCACAAGTTTATAAAAGCAGTATTCACATGAAAGTAATATATCATACAATGCTGACAAAATAAAGTTGTTTAAAGTGACTCAATTTATAGAACATAATTTTGCAGATGAATGTTGAAAATAATGGAAATCTGGTTTTTTTTCTTTCTCCATAATATATAAATATTATATAATGTGGTTATTAAAAAAACTTCATAAATGGAATGTTGTATATTTGTTGTGAGTAGATTATTAAGGATAACAAATTGTTAGATTAAACAGTTTTATACCATGCAGTACCTAAATAACTAATATGAACGCATAACCAGTCACTTGAATATGAATTATAAATTTTTACAAATTTGCCTTTAAATTATCTATTTTTACATATGTGCCTTTAAATTATAAATTTGTACAAATGTGCCTTTAAATTATCTATTTTTACAAATGTGCCTTTAAATTAAATTATCTAGATTGCTTACAAGTTAAGAAAATAATAAATTATATTAAAGCAACAGACAATGATGTTGATGAAAGTAAAGAAAAAAAACTAAGGAGGCACAGAATAGGTGGTTTTATATGAATACAGTTACTAATAGTGAGTAAATGTTTGGCACATTTGGCATAAAAACTTGTGTTCAGTACATTTTCCTACATTTCCTACAGTTATAGTACCTTGAAATACTTTGAATCCTGGTATTCAAACAGGCATGTTAATGTATGTTGCCAGGTAGCCAAGGCTTCGGCTAAACGTAGAAGGTATATTAAAACTTCCTGTGGTTTACTAGGCCTGGGGGAAGGTACAAATAATTTTGGTAGATTTATAACTCAAATTTTCTAATTTTGTTCAGGCAGTGACCGTTAAGCCAATTTTTTAAAATTTCTTACTGCCAAGGGATTTTTAACGTACTCAACAGTGAACATGGGAGGAGTTCGATCTCACTATCCAGAGATCAGGGGAATTTTTACCAGAAGATCCACACGAAAAATACCCGGTTTCCACCGTGATTCAAACTCGTGACTTCCGGCACCCGCTGCGGACACCTACCTCGAGACCACTGTGCCCCCTATAAAGTACCGGTAATCAACAAAAACATATGACGTTTAAAAATGTTACATCGTTGCAAAAATGGGGCAAATATCTTAAAGCTATTTAATGTTATGAACTAATCATTGAACATTAAAAAAATTCATTTCAAAAGAAACTGTTGCATAAAATATGTATTCGCTTTTAAAAATACGAGTCTCTCAACATTCTCCGTCAAAAAACTACATCTGTTGTCTGTGAAATATGTTGCGGGCATTGCTGAACAGAAATTCACTTGAAACATTGTTGGAGGCATGGCAAGATATTGTGCACAGTGATGGAGAATAGAGAACTTATCAGTGTTGTCCTGCCACTATTACATTGAATCATTGCCCACAACTCATTAAAAACATGTTCAGCTGATCTTCAATAAGGTTTGAGGTACTGGTATCTGGCTGGTTGTTGCATGTTTGTGCAGAATCCCATAAGCATCAAAGACCATTGGATGTGATTTTCATATTTCATTTGCATACTGTTGTCATTGACAGTGTTGATGTCTTGTCTTTGACGACAGAGCAATTAATATTTCTACTGTCTTTTACTTTTTTTTTTTCAGTTAGGAAGTTAAGTTTAAACCACGGATCTTTTTTTTCTTCGACGATCATAGATTGGGACGCAATACTGCTGTACAGTTTCTTGAGTGGAGTGGGCAAGAGCCACATCCTTCTGAAATCTGTGTGCTGGGGGACACACTGAAGTGCATGTGTTGCTGCCATGTTTGCCAGGCTGCAGTAACATAGGCTGGCGGCACCTATCTTGAATCTGGTATACAGGTGGTGTCTCATTCTGTTGTGCTCAGTTCAGATATATAGTATGATAACTTGGTCTTTGCTGGGCAGTAGGTAGTATCCGCCATCTGCATAGTGTTGGGGTGTTCTTTCTACCACTTTACCTTGTATTGCACTTTTATTATGGCTTTTGCTTCTTTGTAATTGACCAGTTATTCTTCCTGTACTAGTTTCACTTCCTCTTTTACTAGTTTGTCTGTCTTTTCATTTCTCTTGGTGCTACAGTGTGATGGTACCCACTGAATCACTGTTTTATGGAACCCTTAAGATAATTTTGCTTTTTCATTTCTCTTGGTGCTACAGTGTGATGGTACCCACTGAATCACTGTTTTATGGAACCCTTGAGATAATTTTGCTTTTTCATTTCTCTTGGTGCTACAGTGTGATGGTACCCACTGAATCACTGTTTTATGGAACCCTTGAGATAATTTTGCTAATGTTGCAATCAATTTGTTTAGTTCAGTGTTCTTGTGAGATTTGAGTGCTGTTATGGGCATCATTTAGTATCAAAATTTTGCCATGCATATAAAAAGTTGATCTAGTCCTACAGGTTCAACAAACAATTCATGAATAGGCAGACCAGGAACTATCAAAATTTCCATAAACATATTTTTTAATGACATAACATGCATTCATCTGCAGATACAGACGGCAACACCGTTGACAAACATGCATTTGTTCTGCTAATCTCACCTATAAGTTGTTCAAAAGGCTTAAGTAATGTGACAACAAGAATTAAAACTGAAACTATTCCAACTTTTGGGTCTAAAATTATCATGGTGCCCTTTGACCTACTCATTTACAGGGTATTATTCAGATGAATACGAATACTCTATAAAATACACTTTTCGCACCGAATTGAATACAAATTGGTTATTTGGCGCATCTCAAGAAAATACTAAAGAATTATGTAGCAAAACAATGAAGATATTTCAGTAAGAGAATAGCTAAGATACAACAAAACAGAAAATAAACTGAAGAAGGTAAGATATAAAGACACAGGTACTTAAGTACAAGAAATGATTAAGTTGCAGAAAAAGATACCTAAATGAAAGAAGTAGCAAAGATAATATAGATCAGGTAAGGGAAAGGTCAGGATGGTTTCATATCAGAAACTGACATCTGGGATGAAGTATTAGAGACTTCATTCTACTGGACCTCAGCTTTATATTTATTTTTAGAGTTCGTGACCTTCTTCGCTGTCATGCCGTTCCTAACAATTTAAGCCAGGTATCCATTTACAGCTAGGTAGACTGAAACATGTCAAGACTAAGTACTGAACCTGGTATCTTTGATGTGCAAAGCAATTGCTGTAATCTCTCTGCAAGTCAGACATTACAGAAACAGGTCATCTTCATCATTAGGTTAGCCAATCCGGAGACTGGTGTTGAAGTCTTCTGATCATGTCACACTACTGTTCTCTGTTAGTCAGTCCGGAGACTGGTGTTGAAGTCTTCTGATCATGTCACACCACTGTCCTGTCTTAGTCCAGAGATTGGTATTGAAGTCTTCTGCTCATGTAATGACATGGTCCTCTGTTGCCAGCAGATCTCTTCAGCTCAGCATAAGTCTGCACTCCTGTGTTCTTGTAAGCCTGTGTGATGTAATTGTTTCTTGGACGTCTCTTTCTTCTTTTTCCCAGAATTTTGACTGCTAGTATTTTCAATAATAAGCCTCCATGTCTCATGTTTGACCAAGTCAAGACAATCTACCTTTCTGTATACTCGCCATTAGTTGTCTATATGACCCTATATCTTTAAGCACTTGTTAATTTGACCTTTTTTTCTGTCCAGTTCACTCTTTACATCCTGCGAAAGCATCTCAAAAGCTTCTAATATTTTAAAATATTTTTTGTTTAGAGTCCATGTTTCTGAGCTGTATAATGTGATAGACAGATATATGGAGTGATTATTCTTTCCTGAAGCTCAATATTGATATTATTTGTTATTACAAGTTTTTGTTTATCATGGAATGACTTTTTTGTTACTGCGATCCTAGTTATAATTTCAACCTCAGAGCAAGCATTATCTGTAATAATTTGTCCCAGAATGGGTGCTAAAATGAAATCTCTTTTGTACAGAGATTTCCATGAAAGTAAATGAAGTATCAGTTAAATGTTAAAAGCCTCGGATGAACAGACCATTACATTCATTTGCTGTGGTCATAAGAGATGCTGTTAGATTATTCAGAAAAATAGTATAGAATGGCAAGTAAATAAACCTGTGTGCAGAAAGGCTGATAAATTGGGGCAAGCATGAAAATAGGACCACTGTCACACTGAAAGTCTAGGTGTGGAATGGTCATATTCCCATCTCTGTCACAAAACAATATGTTTTAGTAACACATGCTGACTCACATGGTCAGCTGTTTCATAAACTGCTTTGCTGCCGCCGAAGTCCCATCTAAACTGTGTACTAGTGCTTTAATTTGTTTTATGGAAAATGCTGTGGTTAATAATTTTAGTATATTCTATATAAACAATGTACAATTTGTATATTTTCGTGAATGTTATTACCTTTACCACTCTGCATACAAAATTCACGCAATTTCTCCTGCCACGGCATTATTTTTCTTGATGTCAGGTCGTTTAAACCTACCAGACCGCTGTCCCCATTTTTCGGTAATTTCCTTAACTGCCGCTAAACCGCTGGACCTAATTTTCGGTAATTTGGATAGTACGTCATAAAATGCGTCAGAATCTAAAAATAACCAACCAATCGTGGTCAATCCTCGTGATTAGTCATTGCAAATGGCTGCCCCCATGTTTGAATTGATTTTGTGGGGTTTAACGTGAACAAATTCGGAAAATTGACAATGAAACGAACGGCTGATGAACCAAGCACTTAAACAGGAAAGCAAAGTAAGTCTAGGCTTATGACAGTGAAACAGGTGATCAATAATTTGGTTGATTCAGACTCTGTTCAAGTGAAACAGACAGTGAGAGCTCGAGTGATGAGATGAAGGCTTTTCTTGGACTGAGGATCTAGATGGAATACTCATGTATAAAGCCCAGCTATCAGGATTATTGGACAAATGAGGGCTCTTTGTTGTGTTTACTCCCGGATTTTGAAATGTTATGACTCGAGACAGATTCTTTGCCTTTTGCTGGGTGGATTGGCACACAAAGGTGGAATATTGACGCTAGATGAAAGGTAAACCTATTTTCTACAATGTCTCCAAGTTACATCTTATTCTAACCACTTGTTTGCATGTAACTAACATTTTTCTATATCATGTTGGTTTTTTCTCTTTAATGCTCTGGAACCCAGGAATGGGGGACAGTTGGGTTCAGGGCCTTAGGTCTGGTAGGGTTAACTATTGTTGCTACTTTGAGAGCCTGTAACATTTTTATTTAACGGATTGGATGAATTGGTTCAGTTTTATAAATAGATGCTGGAGCAAATAATAAATGGTTATAATTCCGTTTTGATATCCATCTTCTAGCTGATTCTTCACCCTGAATAAGACGGTTTTGCCAAGCTGATGGAAACTTCTATTTCTCGAAAGCAAACATGTAGGTTAATTTTTCACTTAATCGTAGTTGGATGATTCCAACACATTTATGACTGCTCTCGAAAGAAATGCTTACTTTAGTTCTTTCATATCGCATAGTTTGAAAGTTTTATTTACAGCTGCTACTTGTCCTTTAAGGAGTATCACCTAGTGAGAGGTATTATTTTTATAATTATTGTAACTTTATTAAAAATTGATATATCCATATACAAGTTTGGCAGGTGCTATAAAGATGATCACCCTTCTTTATGATATCATTTATTCTAATGTAGCATTCCACATGTTAATTTTAAACGTAACTAAACAAAAACATTCTGAAAATTTATATTTGATAAAATGGCAAAACTCTGCATGTAATTTCTCCTGTGTCTTTGATCGTACACACTTCATTGTTTCTTATGATGCTGTTCAATACTGTCCCTTCATTATAGACTACAGCCAAAGCGACATATTTTACGATTCTGTTCTTATGAAATTCAAATATTTACTAAATTTTTTAAACAAATTTGATACTCCAAATTATAATAACTCTTACACATTGTAAGATAGCTTGATTTTCATAGTTCACAACTAAGTCGTGTTTTTTTAAGAATATCTGTGCAAAGTTATATGACAATTGCTTTAAAAACAAAAAAAGTTATCACACATTGCGGTTTTCTGCAAAAAGTTAAGGACACTATTTTTTACCACTTTCTGATGATTAAATACCTTGATTTATTTTTTACCACTTTCTGATGATTTATACCTTGATTTATTTTTTACCACTTTCTGATGATTTATACCTTGATTTATTTTTTACCACTTTCTGATGATTAAATACCTTGATTTATTTTTTACCACTTTCTGATGATTTATTTTTTACACTTTCTGATGATTAAATACCTTGATTTATTTTTTACCACTTTTTGATGATTTATACCTTGATTTATTTTTTACCACTTTCTGATGATTAAATACCTTGATTTATTTTTTACCACTTTCTGATGATTTATACCTTGATTTATTTTTTACCACTTTCTGATGATTTATTTTTTACACTTTCTGATGATTAAATACCTTGATTTATTTTTTACCACTTTCTGATGATTAAATACCTTGATTTATTTTTTACCAATTTCTGATGATTAAATACCTTGATTTATTTTTTACCACTTTCTGATGATTAAATACCTTGATTTATTTTTTACCACTTTCTGATGATTAAATACCTTGATTTATTTTTTACCACTTTCTGATGATTTATACCTGGATTTATTTTTACCACTTTCTGATGATTAAATACCTTGATTTATTTTTTACCACTTTCTGATGATTAAATACCTTGATTTATTTTTTACCACTTTCTGATGATTAAATACCTTGATTTATTTTTTACCACTTTCTGATGATTTATATCTTGATTTATTTTTTACCACTTTCTGATGATTAAATACCTTGATTCTTATCAATGACCCCCAACCTTATATATAAACTTTTCAGTAACTGCCTGCCAATCATTCAGTCCAATCTCCTCCTCTTTTTTGCCCTCCTGGCATCATAGGATGCCTTAATAGCTTTTCTCTGAGTTTGTTTTTTGCGACAAAATGTTCTTGTGTTCACAGGACTTTCTCAGATACGTGCAAGTATGTAATTCCATTTCCTCCATTACTAACAGAGATTTAGTCCCATCATTATGTACAGAAACTGCAACAGCAACAACAGCTTTCCCAATAGTTGGACCAGGATTCTTATTCTTGGGACATAATTTCAAGATAGCACTGTTCAGTCAATCATTGACATTTTGTGTATTTCCTTCAAGACACTTTTTTAGTGGTTCATTCCTGTCGCGGTCCTAAAATACTGGTTTTATATTAGTCATAACAACAGCAGGTAGATTACTGGTGTGCTTGTATGAACAGTTTCATCTGCTTCAGTTTTCTTATATTTGTTGTGGCTGTTTTTCTAATTTAACTAACTTAACTTAACTTAACGTCTTTATACTGGTTTAGAAGACCCTGCAGAGTCTGTATACAACCAATTACATTTACATCACCTTGCTATAAAAGCTATGCGCATCCAGTTTATTATTAAATGCATTAACTGTCCCTGCCTCCACTACCTCCCCTGGCAATGCATTCCAAGCAGACACTACTCTCTGACTAAAAAAATATTTCCTAATATCTAATCTGGACCTCTCTTTAGTCAGCTTGTAGCTATGCCCTCGTGTTATTGTAGGTGGCTGTATTTTAAAAAACTTGTTATAGTCTAATTTATCAATTCCTCTGATCATCTTATAAACCTGTATTAAGTCACCATGAATTCTTCTCTCTTCGAGACACTGTAGGCCGGTTTTTCTGAGTCGTTCCTCATAACTGTAATTCTGGAATCCCACTATCATCTTTGTCGCTCTTTTTTGTATTATTTCTAGCATGTTTATGTCCCCTCTATGATAAGGACTCCACACCTGTACACAGTACTCCAATCTAGGTCTAACTAAAGCTTTATACAGTTTGACGATCACTTCCTTGCTCCTATGTTTAATATTTCTTTTTATCATACCTAACATTGCATTTGCCTTTTTCACTGCTACCTTAACTTGCTCACTCATCTTTCCTGTATGATCTATTATGACCCCTAGGTCCCTTTCCTTATCTATCTTTCTAATATTGTTTTCTCCCATTCTGTAATTATGTTCCATATTGGATCTACCCATGTGGATGACTGTACATTTATCTACATTAAACTCCATTTGCCAGCTTACAGACCATTCTCGAATTTTATCTAAATCCGACATCAATATATCCACTTCCGCTTTAGATGAGACACTACTGCATAGTTTTTGTGTCATCAGCAAATTTTGCAATCATGGATCCCATATCAATGTCCAAATCATTTATATATATTTGGTAGTGACAAGTTCATAACACCACAGATCATCTGCATGTCTGCAAGCCCTTTTCCAACACATCTCAATACTAATACAGCCCACCTGTTTATTGAATTCACATACAGATTACCCATATTTATATTTGATTACATGAAGAGAATTATGTATATTATAATTGTTTCTGCTACATTGAAACTCAAACTCACTGCCTAGACCCTTTAATTTTTTTCTCTAGTAATTGTGCTTTGGAATAACAAAAGTGACAAACAAGTTCTATAACTATTAAAAAACAAATTTAGTATTCAAATGCCACTTATTTTACTGTCTAGCTCTTCATGAACATTGTCATTTTCACTTAAAAATTAAATCTGATTCACAAGGTCATTCGATTTTCATCTCTTTATTTCTGACCGAGTGAACTTTTAAAAGATTCAATGTTGATGTTGTTAAGTTTACTATTTAATGGAGCTTGAAAACCCCTCATTGTTTGTTGTGATAACTAAATTCAAGGGGAGTAATAATTTGAAACTAATAACTGGCAGCTATTTTGAGTTTTTTTTCTTGATTTTTTTGCGACTGACCCAACGCTTGTTTGACAGTCTATATCTTAAAAACTACTAATGATATATATATATAAACTTTTACTGTCCCCCAATGTCCAAAACGTAGCTACCTGAATTTGAGCCTTCGTTGTTGCAGGAACTTGACTTAAAACAGAAGAAATCATTGTGAAATGCCTAAAACTAATTCCATGATCGCTGTTGCTGGAAACTAACTGTACATTATGAAACATTATGTACATTATACAACTAAAGAACAGTATTGTTCAGATTATTACTACGTAGCCGTTCATTTTTAAGTTTGATTAGAATGGCTGATCGCTATGTAACAGCAACGTAAGTCGGCCAAACCCGACGTCCAATGCTCGATTTACATGACGTCAGTTGGCCAGACTCGTCGGGCATGTGGTAAAGGTTAACAGCAGTTTCAATTTAATCTTGAAAATAATTATTTTAATTAACAAATGTAATTTCCAGGTCAATCGGCTGTAATTTTAATATTGAGATGCTTCGCTGTTTGTCTGTAACATTTCATACAAATTTGACCATTATAAATATTTGAACATGGGCTGGCAATTTTGAAATGAGTTATCAATTCTCAAATATTGCCTAGCTAGCAACTTAAAGGAACCTGTATAAGGCTAAAGTGTGAATCGCTGCCAACATTGTTATCAGATATAAGCTGCATCAATTATAACAATTAAGTGATCTGAATAAAATTATTTCAGAATGCTGGAAGGTGCTTTATGGTAATTTATAAGAATATATTCTTGAAAATGCTGAAATAAACTAAAAGAATAGAGTGAAAAAAGTAAAAGTTAAATGGACAAATCTGAAATGTAAAAATTAAAAAACTTGTGGCACAGAATATTCACAAATTAAAGATGTATACGAGAAACAAAAGGTCTACCCAAATCATGTATAATGAAATACTGTTGTTAATTTGGTGACACAGTTTTTCTTAGAAGCTCTCCTTGTTGTAGTAGAACTTGGTCTTGTCTGAAGAATTTGAAAATCTATTGCACAGTTTATGGAGGGTTGTAGACAATGGCCTGGGACCACAGAAAAATACTCCAGTCGAAAGCCTGTTTTTGGAGGGCGATAAAAAGCACGAAAATTAATGCTCAATAGCATATTATCATTCTTTATCACCATCATGTGAGAGAAGACTAATGGCAAAACATACAGATCAGACATGTTAGTCAGGGTCAGATTACATATACAGATCAGACATGTTAGTCAGTGTCAGGTTAAATATACAGATCAGACATGTTAGTCAGGGTCAGGCAAAACATACAGATCAGACATGTTAGTCAGGGTCAGGCAAAACATACAGATCAGACATGTTAGTCAGGGTCAGATTACATATACAGATCAGACATGTTAGTCAGTGTCAGGTTAAATATACAGATCAGACATGTTAGTCAGGGTCAGGCAAAACATATAGATCAGACATTCTAGTCAGGGTCAGGTGAAATATACTGGTCAACACCCCAATCTTACTTCCACACAGTTCTCTCTGGAAACGGGCTGTTTTCATGGCAGCATGGCTAATGAGGTGGAGGATTGATATGATCCCTGCAGTAGTAAGCGACACAAAAATGAAGCCAAGCATAACCCAACCGCCTGGAGTATCACTGTCCACCTTCATCAGCACGCTCGGGATGTGAGGAAAGCTACAACAACTCGTCACTTAATGTCCTTTTCAGGGCCCACAAAAGGGTAAACTTACTCATTGTGGGCATTAAACAAAACAACATCTTCTCATCTTCTTGTATCTCAGAAACTAACACACACACACACACAACAAAAACAATAGCACTAACAAGTTCTTTATTAATTTATATCTCTACATACAACAAAATCATATCTATAGACTAACAAATAAAAAAGTTAAAGGCTCTCAAAGTCAACAACCATAGTCAAACTGATGTGCTGAAAATGTACGTGGATGTAGGGGAAATTGAGTAAATATTTAGTATGGTAAAGTAAAGGTTAATAAGATTGACACTGTATTATAGATAGATAATTCTGATTATGTTTGGTTATGCGATGACAGCATTATGAAATATAAACAATATCAGCAGTATGAAAACATGCAATGGATGATACTGCTCAGAGGCAGTTCCACTTTATAAGATATGTGGCTAGTTTACTACTTGTTCTAATGATGCTAGAGTTTGATGGCACTCACAATAAATTAAGCCTCACCCTTTGTTGGTATCTGCCAACTCTTTAAAGATTGTCTCCCAAGGAGGTCTGCCGTAGTGAGTTTTGTGGTGAAGTCCTGTGACTACATCATAATCTGATTCTTCATCATGAAGCATGATGTTCCTGGCCTGAAGATTGGTAACAAAGTATGATAGGTTTGGTTACAAAAAATAAACAAGGGAACGAAGAGTAATCAGGGATATGTGAAACATACTGATCATGTCTTTGTTTGTGTTCCTGGATATAGTATTAACTTAATGTCTTTATACTGGTTTAGAACTATAGTCTGTATAGAACCAATTTCTTGGAGGGTGGTTTTTACTGATGTGCGAGTCCATCGTAATAGACTCAAACACTAGCGCTAAGTAGACCCACAACCAGTTAGGCACCATCTATAGCTGCTCTTAACAAACCACCTGGGGAAAAGTACAAATAGCTTGGGTAGATTTTTAATTTTGTTCGGGCAGCGGCCGTTAAGTCTACTCTTTTCTATTTCCGTCAAGGAATTTTTAATGTGCTCGACACGGAACACAAGAGTCTGATCTCACTACCCAGAGATCAGGGAAATTTTTACCAGAAGATCCCCGTTAAAAAATTCCGGTCTCCACCATGATTCAAACCCGCGACCTCTGGCACCAGAGGCGGACACATTACCTTGAGACAACTGCGTCCCCTGTGTCACAGTAATCTGATAAACGAGGTGGGGATTTACACTATAATGGTGAGGTTACTGAAGAGCCTTGCATTGTACTACAGTTAGAGGGACCATGGTACACCTTCTTAAGTACACCTTGGGATTTAAGAAAAGCCAATGTGACGCTCTATCAAAGAAAATATTGTAAAGAGCTAACTCAGCCCAGGATGAATAGCTTTGAATGACAACAATAACAACAACCAAATAGATCAACATTATTGTGTTCTAACCCTGACCTAGACCTATACCAACAAATGTCTCTTTCATATATTTTATCTTGGTTGAATAGATATTCTTTCTTTCTTTCTTTCTTTCTTTCTTTCTTTTTTTTCCTTTTACTTCCAAATTGCCATGTTTCAGAGTTCAGGGCAGTGGAAGAAGGACTAGAGCAGTGCAAGAGAATGTCAAAGTAGTGCAAGAGGAGGTCAGATCAGAAAAATTGAACAGAAGGTCAGAAAAGTGGGAAGAGGAGGTTGTTGTTTGTGAATGCCCACAACGAATAATTTTACTCTTTTGTGCGCCTTGAAAAGGACGTTAAATTGCGGGTTCTAGCTTTCCTCACATCCCGATTGTGCTGATGAAAGCGGACTGAGGTCCTCCAGGGGGTTGCGCTAAGCTTGGCTTCATCTGCGTGTCACTCACTACTACGGAGATTATGTCGATCCCTCACCTTGTTAGCCAGCCTATCATGAAAACAGCCCTTTTCCATGGAGGGCTTCTGGGAAGCCAAGGTGAAGGTCTTGGAAGAGGAGGTCAGAGAAGTGGAAAAGGAGGTCAGGGTAGTAGAAGAGGAGGTCAGATATGTGAAAGAGGAGGTCAGAGTAGTGGAAGAGCAGGTCATCTTCTTCGTACGCAGTCAGACAGTAACTATTATTTTTTCTAAAAAAGCGGCGGTCATCCTGAGGCTGTCGCCACTGCCATAGAGCTTGTCTTGCAGTTCCACTGGTGATGGCCACATCTGCTCTCTCTGATCCTCGTATGTCGGGCAGTTCTGCAGCAGATGTTCAGCGGTCATTTTACCAGTACCGCACGGGCATTCGTCGGTACACCCTATCTTCAATTTGTTGAATAGGTGGTGCCTCAGTCTATTGTAGCCAGTGCGAAGTCTGAAGACAACGACCTGCTCTGGAAGAGCAGGTCAGATATGTGATAGAGAAGGTCAGAAAAGTGGAAGAGGAGGTCAGAGATGTGGAAGAGAAGATCAGAGATGTGGAAAAGGAGGTAGAGTAGTGGAAGAGGAGGTCAGATATGTGAAAGAGGAGGTCAGAGTAGTGGAAGAGGAGGTCAGAGATGTGGAAGAGGAGGTCAGAGTAGTGGAAGAGGAGGTCAGAAAAGTGGAAGAGGAGGTCAGAGATGTGGAAGAGAAGATCAGAGATGTGGAAAAGGAGGTCAGAGTAGTGAAAGAGGAGGTCAGATATGTGAAAGAGGAGGTCAGAGATGTGGAATAGGAGGTCAGAGATGTGGAAGAGAAGGTCAGAGATGTGGAAGAGGAGATCAGAGAAGTGGTAGAGGAGATGAGATAAATTGAACAGGAGGTCAGAGATGTGGAAGAGAAGGTCAGAGATGTGGAAGAGGAGATCAGAGAAGTGGTAGAGGAGATGAGATAAATTGAACAGGAGGTCAGAGATGTGAAAGGAGCTAAAAAAGACATCCTAAAATAAGAGGAGTGCTTTTGTTACAGTCTTAAGCTCCAAGTGAAACCAGAATTTAGGTGTACAAAAATCGAGACCGCACACTGCCAGGAAACAAAGTGTAATAACGAAAGACAAAGTATGCCACTGCCATAGAGCTTGTCTTGCAGTTCCACTGGTGATGGCCACATCTGCTCTCTCTGATCCTCGTATGTCGGGCAGTTCTGCAGCAGATGTTCAGCGGTCATTTTACCAGTACCGCACGGGCATTCGTCGGTACACCCTATCTTCAATTTGTTGAATAGGTGGTGCCTCAGTCTATTGTAGCCAGTGCGAAGTCTGAAGACAACGACCTGCTCTGGAAGAGCAGGTCAGATATGTGATAGAGAAGGTCAGAAAAGTGGAAGAGGAGGTCAGAGATGTGGAAGAGAAGATCAGAGATGTGGAAAAGGAGGTCAGAGTAGTGGAAGAGGAGGTCAGATATGTGAAAGAGGAGGTCAGAGTAGTGGAAGAGGAGGTCAGAGATGTGGAAGAGGAGGTCAGAGTAGTGGAAGAGGAGGTCAGAAAAGTGGAAGAGGAGGTCAGAGATGTGGAAGAGAAGATCAGAGATGTGGAAAAGGAGGTCAGAGTAGTGAAAGAGGAGGTCAGATATGTGAAAGAGGAGGTCAGAGATGTGGAATAGGAGGTCAGAGATGTGGAAGAGAAGGTCAGAGATGTGGAAGAGGAGATCAGAGAAGTGGTAGAGGAGATGAGATAAATTGAACAGGAGGTCAGAGATGTGGAAGAGAAGGTCAGAGATGTGGAAGAGGAGATCAGAGAAGTGGTAGAGGAGATGAGATAAATTGAACAGGAGGTCAGAGATGTGAAAGGAGCTAAAAAAGACATCCTAAAATAAGAGGAGTGCTTTTGTTACAGTCTTAAGCTCCAAGTGAAACCAGAATTTAGGTGTACAAAAATCGAGACCGCACACTGCCAGGAAACAAAGTGTAATAACGAAAGACAAAGTATGCTCTCTCAAAGATAGCACAGAAAAAATAATAATTGAGAACAGGGATGCTGCTAATCTACTCAAACAGTTTTGTGGCCTAGTCTACACAAAAGAAGACTGCTCCAAGATCCCATAGATATGGATCGAAAGCGACACGGATATAGAGCAATTAAGATCAATCTGTATCATGGAGGAAATGGCTTTTAAACAATTTTAGGGGCTGAAAGCGGATAAATGTCCAGGTCAAGATGGTATTCATCCAAAATTGTTGTTTGACATTAGAGACTTGTTAGCAAAACCATTGGCTGTATTATGTTCTCAATCACTTCCAAAGGGGATTGTTCCAGGGGATTGGAAAGATGCATGAGTGATCCCCTTGTCCATAAAATCAGATCCAGCAAATTATAGACCGGTGAGTTTAATGAGCATAGTCTGCAAAATGTTAGTCAATAATCAAAGAAAATATTGTAATGCATTTAGACAAATTTAATATAATCAGAAATAGTCAGCATCCTCACTAGAGGGAGTTCGTGCTTAACAGATTTATTAGAATTCACGGAGGAGGTTACTAAAATGATAGATAAAGGGGAGCCAGTGGATGTTCTTTATCTAGATTTTGCAAAGGCCTGTGATAGGATACCTCATCAAAGATTGTTTAGGAAGTTAAAATCACATGGAATAAGTGGCGAAGTTGCCAAATGGATAGAAAATTGGTTAACGGAAAGAAGGCAGAGGGTGGGTATAAATAAGAAGTGCTCTGAGTGGTGTGAGGTAAAAAGAGGACTACCACATGGTTCAGTTTTGGGACTAATTTTGTTCTTGATGTATATAAACGATTTGGACAATAATATCGGATCAATGATTGCAAAATTAGCAATAATCAAACAAGTCTACCATATGCTAACCTTCCCAACATTGCTCATGTTGCAGCGACTGGGTCTTCAAGCAAACCAAGGTCTGCCCCCATGTCTCGTATCATCGGAGTTCTAGAACAAAGACTATCTAGGAATACTATTTAGAACATTTCCTCAAAGTTTGACCTACCCAGTTCTGACTCTTTACTTCATGTGCAGCTGACAGATCTCATGCCCCAGGCCGATATAGAGACCTTGTCATAACATTTCAAACTTTGTATATGTCGCAGGTATCTGATTACAAATGTTTGCACTTCACTTGATAATGCCATTGTCATTTTCAAAGTGTCTGAACCTTTAAGTAGCACTATTTTTACAACTGAGTTGAAAATTTGAAATTTCCATCACATATCTGATTTTCCTAGATTTCCATAATATCTGCCCATAATCAATTTTCCATAATCAATAAAGGCCCCTCTTGTTTTCTGGATTATTGTTGTTGTTTGTGAATGCCCACAATGAGGTTACTCTTTTGTGTGCACTAAAAAGGACGTTAAGTGGCAAGTTGCAGTAGCTTTCCTCACATCCTGAGCGTGCTGATGAAGGTGAACCGGGGTCCTCCAGGCAGTTGTGCTATGCTTGGCTTCATCTGCGTGTCACTCACCACTATGGGGATCACGTTGATCCCTCACCTCGTTAGCTAGGCTGCCATGAAAACAGCCCGTTTCCAGGGAGGGCTTCTAGGAAGCCGAGGTGAGTGTCTTGGCCAGTATATTTTGCCTGACCCTGACTAACATATCTGATTAGAATATTTTGCCTAACCAGACGTTAGTCTTCCTCCCCCTTTCTGGATTCTTAATTTGATATCATTATCGATCGCTGTGAAAAAGAGTTATTGACTCTTTCATTTCTGAGAAGTCAATGCCCACAACAGTCAGGTTTCACCGTCTGTCGCTCCACCATTGTTGAACTCCACCTCCTTGTGGGAACACACCATGAATTTAATTATTCTCTCCACGTTGCTTATGCTGAGTTCAGGGCTGCCTTTGACTCTGTGGATAGATCTGCTCTGTAGGAGACCTTGAGATGTCTGGGAGTCCCCTACCTTAATTGGGTTAGTAGATGAACTTCACCGCAACACCGGTGCAAGAGTTCTCCTCTGCCAAACTTACACATTTTCAACATCGTCTGGCATCATCCAGGGATGTGCTCTTGAACTATCGCTGTTCTGCTGAGCTATGGATTTGGATCCTTGCACATATGAAAACGCACAACCCAGGAGTCTCTGTGTGACACTTTCATTTGACTGACCTCGATTATGTAGATGATGTCCTCATACCAAATTCAGACTCTCAGACTTTGACAGGTTCTCTGGAGCTGTTAGAACAGTCATCTTCAAATTTAGGACTGGGGACGTCGTCGTCTGGTGGTTAAGTGACACGGCTCACAAGCCGAAGGTGCTGGGTTCGCTCCCCAATCACAGCACTGGCCGTTACCCCGGGGAAACAAACTCTTAGAAAATGCAGGAAGAAGTAGACCCTTACATAAAAAAATGCTGAAGTCAGATGCACTGGGCCGACTGGCGGAAAATAAAAATATAGTGCAACGCACACCGCCTTGGAGAATAGAGAAAAAAGGTGAACGCCAAAAAAAAATTATTTAGGACTGCACATTCCCTGGGTGAAGGCCAAGATTCAAAGCCTATGGTGGGAATCGCTGTCAACGGTATATCCCACCAAGGAATTCATCTACCTGGGTAGACTATCTTCTGATACACGCAGTGGCCAACAAATTACTTAGAGGACTGACTATGCTGGTGCATTATCCATGAACTCTGTGTACAGGACTCAGGTCCCAGCAGAAGATCTACCTGGAAACCTGTGAGAGCATTTCCTTCCTCAAAGCAAGATTGATGCCACCTCGATCTTTCTTCGGCCATGTGACCTGCCTCTCTCAGGATTGCTTCTACATCTGTCCCTGGATATCAATGGTGGGAAATAACCATGCTCCTCATGGAGTCGTCTACAGGACCATCTGCAAAACACTAGAGCAAGACACATCGCCTCCACTCTATCTGCCCTGCATGCTATTTGTGACTCTGCCATCCACTGTGGTCATGGACGGTCAGCATGACGGTCCCTGGCTGCATAGTAAGCGGCTTACTACTTACTTAATTCCTGTTGTCAATAACAACGTTATACAAACAGTAAAAGTAATATTGTCTGCATATAACCACCTGGTTAGCATTCCATCCCCTAGTCAAATATAGGTAACATTTAAGAAAGTTGACAGTGTTCCTCTGCCTCATCTGTCGCTCCAGTTCATGAAGAAGTCCCTGGAACCACTCAAATGCACTAGTATCAGGACACACCCAGTATAAGTACACAGACTTGAGTGGTATGGTTCCTGTTGGGTTGCAGAATTTATGCCTAGGATGAAATAAGAAGCATAAGTTGGTAAGATTACTAGAACAATTTTCGAACTGAGATCTTAATTCAGACTGGGATATAACTAACACTTTTATCAGAGGTCACAGAAAGCAGAAAGACTAGCAAAACTAGGAGCAAGTATGGTTCAAATAACAACATCAGCCAGCAAAACAAATACTTGAAAATAACTTCAAAGAGGATTGCTGAACCTATAGACAGAAAAGTGTACTGCGTGCACCATATATAAAGAAATGACACATACAAACAAAAATGACAACAACCTACTGTGACACAGAGAACAGAGCATAATCTTCCAACTTAGGACAGAATATATCAAGCTTAACAAATACATAAGCAAGTTAGACCCTGCACATGAACCTAATGCGCAACTGTAAAATTAAAAAAAAACTATCATCATGGTATTTGCCCCACTGCTTGTGTTAGTGGGGTAATGTATAAGGCTGAGGATATAAGCCATTTAGCCCAGGCATGATGTGCTTTCATTTAGCCACCTGTAGCAAAAAAAGCTTTTTCCCTTACTGACGTGCAACTCCATATAAATCTGACTAGAAGGCTGGTAGTAGCCTAACCACTCTGCCACCAGCTCCTCAATAAATACATATAATTATAAAATATAAACTGTAACAATGATACAATTGAAGACTAAAATTACTGAACAAATTAATATACCAATACAACATCATCTGTGACAGTGGTGAAGCTAACCAAGTTATGATTCCTCCATAGACACAAGCTGTGATGCTTCCACAAAGGTAGGATGCAAATCAAAGGTCATAGGTGTGATATCAATGAAAACCCCTACAATTTAGGATTCATATGTGGCTATGCAAATGTGTATCTTAGAAGGATTAACAGATGACACAGGGATAAGTTTGTTTTAACATATACATCACTTACAATCAAGAGTGGTTTATTTACATAGATGGTACCTAACAGGCTGCGGGTCTACTTTGCTCAAGTGTTTTTAAAAAAACATTATTTTTTTTGGCGTTCGCCTTATTTCTCTAATTCCCAAGGCGGTGTGCGTTGCACTGTGGTTTTTATTTTGCATCCGACTTCAGCATGCATTTTATGTAAGGGCCTGCTTCCTCCTGCATTTTCTAAGGGTTTGCTTCCCCGCAGTAACGGCTGGTGCTGTGATGGTGATCGAACCCAGCACCTTCTGATTGTGAGCAATGTCACTTAACCACTAGCCCATGTCGTCCCCGCTCTAGTGTTTGAGTATTCAAATGGACTCACTCATCGGTTAACCACTCTACATGGTACTTGTCTCAACGCAATGGAGTAATAACTGCTCGAGCCTAGCCCACTAAGCAGGAAATCCTCCTTCCAGCTACATCCAGAGCTGGGACCTGCACAGGGGCATCCATTCCTTTAGAAGTGCAGGTCGACTAGCACTAAGACAAACAAGAAGGCTACATCCGTGTGTAAAATCACAATGTTTTATTCATGTTAACATTAACAAAACTTAGCTTAACATATTTGTAAAAATCTGTGTAATCGTAATGTTTTGTGTGTTTTTGTTTTTGTTGTGTTCACCTTATTTTTCTAATCCCTAAGGCGGTGTGCGTTGCGCCCCCTCAAACGTCATTTAAGTGCCACATGTTTTAACATCATGCAAATCATTGTATGTTACATCTGTATTGCTGTAGATTAACTTACTCTGCCAAGCTGTTCGCCCTTTCGTAGTTGACACCAAGTTGAAGAATTTTGGGTGTTTTCGTAGCTGGTGACTGGAGCCGTATAAGGTGTTAGTGATTGTTGGGTGTGCCCAGCAATAACTTTTCTCTTTCTGTGGTGAGTTCTAGGCAAGCAACACATGTTGTACTGTCTCATATGAATGGGTGCAGATGTAGCAGTTAGGTTCATCTATGGGTCTAACTTATTTATGTATTTGTTAAGTCCAATGTGTTCTGCCCAAAGTTGAAAGAAAATGCTCTGTTCCCTATATTACAGTTTGTTGGTGTCATTTTTGTTTGGGTATGCCACTTCTTTATAAATGGAATGCCCAGTAGACTCTTCTGGCCATTGGTCAAACTGTTCTTCTATGAAGTTGTTTAAAGTATTTGTTTTGCTGTCTGCAAGTTGGGATGTTTATTTGAACAATGCTTGCTCCTGGTCGTGGTAGTCTGCCTGCTACATCTGTGTTAGCATCACATCTGCAACTGTGTCCTCACAGCTGTGTAAATATTATGCAACATCCCATTCATTTTTATTCATTCACCTTGTTTCTTTAAGGTGGAGTGTGTTATACTGGGCTTTTTGCACCTTTCGTCCCAGTACATTGGGCTACAGAAGACAATTAACAAAACGGATTTACTCGCCATTGGAGTTGCTGGTTCAGAACATATGCATGTTTAGGTTGTGAGTCGTGCCACTAACCACTTAGTTATGTAGTCCCCACTCATTACATGACATAGAACCATCACGGAAAAGAAAGGTCCAGAAAACAGATCACAAATAGATGAGATGAAAAGATGTACTAAAGACTGGACATTTGGAGGCATTAGAGAGCTACAGATGATGAAACACTTAACAGATACATTAACACATTAGACATAATATCTCTTACCAAACTGATTTAAGCACAGAGGCAAAGGGGGTAATACCAATACCACAGCCAATCAGAACTGCTACATCATAGGCAAAAACATCCTGGCAAGAAAAGTAGACATTTCACTCAAATATTCAAGGCTGATGAAAATGACAGCTTACTGTTAGGGATATAACTTTATGGCTATAACAGTTTATTATAAGGTCTATAACATCATGGTTATAACAGTTTACTATAAGGTCTATAACATCATTGTTATAACAGTTTACTATAAGGTCTATAACAGCATGGTTATAACAGTTTACTATAAGGTCTATAACATCATGGCTATAACAGTTTACTATAAGATCTATAACATCATGGCTATAACAGTTTACTATAAGGTTTAAGACATCATGGTTATAAAAGTTTACTATAAGGTCTATAACATCATAGCAGACCACTATTCTTATTCTTAGTCAATCAGTACTTCTACAGGGATGAATGCCCCTGTGCAGGTTACTGCTCTTGCGTGAGCTAGATGTAGCTGGGAGGAGGATTTCCTGCTTAGTGGACTAGGCTCGAGCAGCTTATTACTCTGCTGCTTTGGGACAAGTGCCACAGAGGGTGGTTAACTGATGTGCGAGTCCATCTTAATAAACTCTAACATTAGAGCAAAGTAGACCCGCAGCCTGTTAGGCACCATATATGCTGCTCTTAACAAACCACCTAATTATGGCTGGTGGTATGTCATGTCACACAGTTAGCTGTCTTTTACAACATGCATTCTGTGGGGCTGCGGTGTTATTCTTTTCCTCGTCATACACAAAGACCCCGGCAGACCACTTGCCTATTTAGTTCAAAACCTGATCTCCTTCTATGTTATAATAATAATAACTGTCCATCGTAAGTGATGATGACAACAGCAGTCAGACATATTGTGTTGCACCTCACCAGTGAGTTCGGAGGTGGCTGTATAGTCCAATTCTGGCACGGAAATTCCTTCCACATACATAGATTTAATGTCAGAATTGGACATGTGAGTGTCAGTTGTTTTGTCTTTTCTTTTCGCAAAGTGCATTTTTTCTGTGCTTCGGAGGTCCGACGTTCCTCAGCAATGGAGGTGCCTTTGAGGGTAGTTCTACGCCAAGTCTTGCAGTCCTGTGCGAGACATTCCCATGCGTTTGCATCGATGTTGAAGCGTGTCAGATATACTTTGACGGAGCCTTTAAAACGCTTCTTTTGGCCACTTAACTTAACGTCTTTATACTGGTTTAGAAGATTCTGTAGAGTCTGTATACAACCAGTTTAATTTACATTACCTTGCTCTAAAAGTTATGCGCATCCAATGTATTCTTAAAAGCATTAATTTTTCCTGCCTCCACTACCTCCTGTGGCAATGCATTCCAAGCATTCATCACTCTCTGACTAAAAATATTTCCTAATATCTAATCTGGACCTTTCTTTAGTCAGCTTGTAGCTATGCCCTCTTGTTCTTGTAGGTGGTTGTATTTTGAAAAACTTGTTATAGTCTAAATTATCTGTTCCTCTGATCATCTTATAAACCTGTATTAAATCACCTTGAATTCTTCTCTTTTCTAGACACTGTGGGCCAGTTTTTCTGAGTCTTTCCTCATAACTGTAATTCTGGAATCCCACTATCAGCTTTGTCACTCTTTTTTGTATTCTTTCCAGCATGTTTATATCTCCTCTATGATAAGGACTCCACACCTGTACACAGTACTCCAATCTAGGTCTAACTAATGCTTTATACAATTTGACCATCACTTCCTTGCTCCTATGTTTAATATTTATTTTGATCATACCTAACATTGCATTTACCTTTTTCACTGCTACCTTAACTTGCTCACTCACCTTTCCTGTATGATCAATTATAACCCTTAGGTCCCTTTCCTTATCTATCTTTCTAATATTGTTCTCGCCCATTCTTTAATTATGTTCCATATCGAATCTACCCATGTGGATGACTGTACATTTATCTACATTAAACTCCATTTGCCAGTTTACAGACCATTCTTTAATTTTATCTAAATCCGACCTCAATATATGCACTTCCGCTTTAGATGAGACACTACTGCATAGTTTTGTGTCATCAGCAAATTTTGTAATCATGGATCCCATATCAATGTCCAAATCATTTATATATATCAAGAACAAAATTGGTCGCAAAACCGAGCCCTGTGGCACTTCCACTTTTTACTTCACACCACTCAGAGTACTCCTCATTTATGCCCACTCTCTGCTATCTTCCCGTTAACCACTTTTCAATTCATTTGGCAACTTCCTCACCTGTTCCATGTGATTTTAACTTTCGAAATAATCTTTGATGAGGTACTCTATCAAAAGCCTTTGCAAAATCTAGATAAATAACATCCACTGGCTTCCCTTTATCTATCATTTTAGTAACCTCCTCCATGAATTCTAATAGATTTTTTAAGCACGATCTCCCTCTAGTAAACCCATGCTGACTATTTCTGATTAGATTATAATAGCTGTCCATAGTTGTCGATGAGGACCGCCGACATCATCCTTGTCACAGATTTCCCTGTTGGGTGTGGGTGCGCATGTGGCTGAACAGGCCAATGCGGGCACGAAAACATCTGCTACATATCGGGCACATGAGGTTTGTAGAAGGGGATGGTGTTCCCGCTGCTCGGGATTTCCGCGTCTCACGTCTGCTCTGGGCTTTCACAACACGGTCGTCTTCACCGGCAGCTACACCTGATTTGACTGCGCTTCTCCAGTGAGATCTGTTTTGTGCAAGACATTCCCAGGTGTCGATGTCTATCTGACAACTTTTCAGTGAGTCCTTCAGAATGTCTTTAAAACGTTTCTTTGGGCGCCCTCTCTCGCGCCATCCCTCTCTCAGCTCGCTGTAGAGAAGCTTTTTTGGGAGCCGCTCGTCTGACATACGGATGAGGTGTCCGGCCCATCCTAGTCGTGCTTTCTCTAGCAGTGCATGTATGCTGGGCATGTTAGCCCTCGAGAGTACTTCGATGTCAGTGACACGATCTTGCCATCGGATGTGGAATATTCGCCTCAGGCAACCTGTGTGGAAGTGGTTTAACCTCCTTGCATGTCCAGAGTATACAGCCCAGCTTTCGCAAGCGTATAGTAGGGTTGGAATGATGGTTGCACGGTAGACTTTGAGTTTGGTCTTGACGCTGATGCCACAACATGCCCAGACCATCGAGCGCATTCTACCAAAGGCTGTGCTGGCCTTTGCTATTCTGCTTGCCACCTCATCGTCTAGGCTGACAGATCTCGACAGCGTGCTGCCCAGATATGTGAATTTGTCTACGGCATTCAGCGTCTGCCCGCTGACTGTAGTCTCTGGTTTTGTGTACGGCATGCCTGGTGCTGGTTGGTACATGACCTCTGTTTTTTTGGCCTTTATGGTCAGGCCAAAATTTTCACATGCGGCAGAGAACTGGTCCATTCCAACCTGCATGTTCAGTTCTGAGTTGCTCATTAGAGCACAGTCGTCAGCAAATACAAGTTCCCTGATTATGTCGCCAGCCACTTTGGTTTTGGCCTTCATTCTTCTGGGATGGAGTAACTTGCCATCTGTGCGGGGTACTTTATGGGTATTCCAAGCTTCAGTGATCTGAAGGCGTCTATCATCGTGGCCTCGAACATCATGCTGAACAAAGTTAGGGCGAGGATGATTAGATTAAACTTGTCTAAATGGATTTCAATATTTTCTGCCAAAGACGGATGTGTCGGACAGAAAGGTGTAAATACCGCACTAGAGCTGTAAACTAGCAACACAATGCATTCCGTTCTCTGGATTACATCATACCTGCAAAGCCCTGTTTATAGCTTGGTAGCAGGAGATTGAGAACGAACGCAGAAAAAGAAGAAGAATAACATAATTGGAAGGTTACAGTGGTTCTACTCTTTGCTCAGTAGAGACTCTAGCTGAGTGCTGGAGCCCACATGAGAAGCAGCAAATTAATTAAATATGTATATACTCATTAACAAAATAGAAATGTATTGTACATCTGATTTCTCTGTTTGCAACATGAATTTGATTTTGCAAAAAATGGTAAATAAAATAATAAAATATTTGACAAATTATTTATTGACTTCTTCTCCCTTTGTCATGAAAAGGACATTATGTCATAGTTTACAGTGAGGCTGCGATATCTGTGGCTTTCAGTCCACACATCCAGTTTCAGCTGGCTATTTTGGGTACCGGGTTTGCCTTCCCACTATGATCCCCATCCTCTTAGCTAGACTGCACTAGTGCAGTCTGTTTCCAGGGCTGCCCCTTACAGGCAGAATGAAGTCTTTTGATGCAAGCAGCCACCTATGAGTTGCTGTCACTTCATTCACTGTATTGCATCTTCAGCACCATCTATTGATATGATCTATATCAATCTGCTGATAGAGGAGGCAACCAATGAATGAGGCAGTCAGTGTGATAAATAAGAACCCAATTTGATTACAAAGTATTAACTGAAAAAAATAGAAAGCTTATCTAATGACAGAGAAAATTATTCTGATGACTGAGAGACTGAATGTATATCTTCTTCTTCCACATTCAGTGTCAGTCCACAAACACCAATGACTCTAATAAATTCAGCAGTTTGCTTATGGTCCTCGACATTGCCATACAGATTTTCATAGAAGAATGCGGGGTTTTAACCACATGTCTCTCTTTCACACGGGATGCTGGGAGCACTGCAACAAGTGTTTGCTCGACATGTAACTGAAACTACGCACACAAATCCAATGTGCCAATCTGTAATTTCATTTGACAATTCTGTGAGCAGCCTGAAGATCTAGAGAACTGATGGCAGATTTAATTCTTTTAAATGACTTAGCTGGTTTGTCTCCTATGCTGGTCGAAGAACAACTGTTATTGTTAGTTTTGCATCACCATATGTTGTCTAAAGGTATATTAAAGATATTACCTTTCAGAAACTATTTAATAACAATTCAATCCAGAGTATGGAACTGAAGATGCAGAAGGGACAGTTAATGGATTTAAGAATAAACTGGATGCGC
Source organism: Ariolimax columbianus (assembly GCA_036924085.1). Taxonomy (NCBI): domain Eukaryota; kingdom Metazoa; phylum Mollusca; class Gastropoda; order Stylommatophora; family Arionidae; genus Ariolimax; species Ariolimax columbianus. The sequence continues at coordinate 69,607,107 of JAVGWX010000011.1, forward strand.
ATAGCTTTTAGAGCAAGGTGATGTAAGTGTAACTGGTTGTATACAGACTCTGCAGGGTCTTCTAAACCAGTATAAAGACGTTAAGTTAAGTTAAGTGAATGAGCTGACAGCAGCTAGTGACTCATAGTTGGCTGTCTGCATCAGGGTCAGTGATCTATAACTGACCAAGATACTATTCTGTCTCCAAGTAATGGCCATGGAAACAGATTGCAACCATGCAGCCTGGCTAAGAGAATATGGATCAAAGAAGGAAGTCAAACCCAGTCTAAAAGGTGTCTTGCTGAAAGCGGATGTGCCGTGCCAAAAAGCACAGATATTGCAGTCCAGCAGTAAACTATGACATGCTACAAACGTTTTTTTCTTTAGGACAAACGCTAAAGAAGAAAAAATAATAATTCAAAACATGTAGATAAAGAGCTAAACTGACCTCTGTGGCTGTTCCAAATGGTCCATCAACATATAATCTGAAAATGAAGAAAATGATATATTTCAAAATTTATGGATTAATATAACTAGACGGTTTGCTAAATTGAAACTTACAATGGAAAAGATGCGTGTGGAGGTTGAAGACCATCTGACACAGAATGATGCTATATGAAGCTAGAGAAGCAAAAGCCTTGCTAGTTGTACTCTAAATAATGACCCAAAATATGAACTGCTTGAATGTTTTATTCTTAGTCTTACAGTCTTAGTTGACCTGTACTTCTGTGCAGGTCCCCAGCTCAGACATGAGCTGGATGTAGCTGGAAGGAAGATTTCCTGCTTAGTAAGCTAGGCTCAAGTAGCTTATTACTTCATTACATTGGGACAAATGTTGTGGAGGTTGGTTAACTGATTTTGAGTCTATCTTAAACACTAGAGCAAAGTAGACCTGTAGCCTGATCTTAACAAACCACCTAACCATGGCCAGTGTTATGCCATATCACACAGTTAGTTGCCTCTTTCGACATGCTCTCTGTGCTATTTTCTAAAGGACCAAAATGAAAAAGAGCAGCAAAGATGCGCCATAATTGGCTGCAGGTCTACATTGCTCTTCTGTTTTAGTTCATTATAGATGCCGCCAGATAATGGATTTGCCAGGAATTCACACTAGTCGACGGCTTACACTTGTGTTCACGGAAACGTGTTGTTGTTTTCCATTTGAACTGGTAAATTCATTCGTTTTGTGTGTTTTCTTCCATCCGATTATCCTGGAATGAACATCAGCTATACGAATAGCACTACGCTTAAATATATGTCATATTTCACGGTCTAGTTCACGAGGCTGAACTTCACGACATTGGCGCCCTTCACCCTAGCTGAAGACAGTGTCAGCTTTGTTGTATGAAACTTAGACACAACCATAATGAACTGCCATCTGTCCTGTTTACAGATGCCCTGGCCGTGGTTACAGCACTAAAAAGCCAGAGAAATACTGAACTTAATGATTTAAGAGCAGTACTCTTTCAACTTTGCCAGAAGTCCGCACCAAAAAGAGTAGTGGTACAGTGGGTTCCATCCCACTGTAACATCCAAGGCAACGAGGAGGCAGACAGACTGGCAAAAGAAGGCGCAAGACTACCACAACCAGATTCTAGTGTGACCTACGAAGAGTCTAAAAGGCTTATTAGGGCCAGATACATGACCAAATGGGAAACAGAACATACTGGCTACACAAAAAAATGATGCCTACTACCAGCTGAACAGAAGAGAGCAGGTCGTGGTCTCCAGACTCCGCACAGGCCACAACAGACTGAGGTACCATCTATTCAATAAACTGAAGATAGGTGGCACTGACAAATGCACCTGTGGTACAGGGAAAATGACCGCTGAACATCTGCTGCAAAATTGCTCGACATACGAAGACCAGAGAAAGCACATGTGGCCATCACCAGTGGCAACACTAGACAAGCTCTATGGCAGTGTTGACAGCCTCAGGATGACAGCTGCTTTCTTTGAACAAATTCAAGTTGACGTCTGACAGCGTACTAAGAAGAAGAAGAACTGCCACCTGGAGAGAGATGGGCTCTGTTAGGTGTGTATCAGCCCAAGACACACTGTTGTTGTATGGCGCGAGCTGGTACTACAAACTGCAATAACGGTGCCTGAACGACCTTCTAGGTTATGGCACTGATAATGATGAGTAAGTGAGTAAATTTAAAAATGAAACAGGAACAAAATAATGAAAATATATTGAAGTAGATAAAACTAAAGCATTCATATTGATCAGTGGTGATTGGTAGACTCTGCAGTTATACAACAACTTTGAAAATATGGTCAGGGATTGAGGGTGTGTCGGTAAAAATGCTCTATGGTCTGTTTTGATTCAAATTTTTTGGCTATAAATACTTTTCAAGTATTTTAAAATCCTGGTAGGATTCTATAAAATGTATATTATAGTTTTAGTACACACTTGCTGCCGAAGACGAATGTGTCAGACTGAAAGGTGCAAATATCGCAGTCAAGCTGTAAACTAGTGACACAACGTATTTTGTTCTCCGGACTTCATCCTGTTACTTGCAAAGCCCTGTTCAGGACTTGGTAGCGGGATATTGAGAACGAACGCAGAAGAAGAAGAAGTAGTACACATTAATATGGGTTATATATAACACAAATGAGCTATGAACATTAATTTTTGCTCTTGAAAGTACACAAATATGGAGTGTTAAAAAAAATTATTTCATATTTCATAAATGAAAATTATTTATTGACTAAGATATTACTAGAAACAATTTTTTTTTAAAATACATAAAAAAAATATTCATTTACTTGTAGGTAAAAATCTAGACTCTACACAAATTCATCAATAACAAAGTCATAGAAATTTACCCAAATCACTGAATCTTAAGCAGTCGTTTTTCTATCACAATTCTTCTTCTTCTTCTTCTGCGTACACAGTCAGACAGTAACCATTATTTTCTCGAAAAAAGCGGCGGTCATCCTGAGACTCTCGCCACTACCATAGAGCTTGTCTTGCAGTTCCACTGGCAATGGCCACATCTGCTCTCTCTGATCCTCGTATGTCGGGCAGTTCTGCAGCAGATGTTCAGTGGTCATTTTACCAGTACCGCACGGGCATTCGTCGGTACACCCTATCTTCAATTTGTTGAATAGGTGGTACCTCAGTCTGTTGTGGCCAGTGCGAAGTCTGCAGACAACGACCTGCTCTCTTCGGTTCAACTGGTAATAGGCATCGTTTTTGGTGTAACCAGTATGTTCGGTTTCCCATTTGGACATGTATCTGGCTTTGATAAGCCGTTTTGACTCTTCGTACGTCATACTGGTATCTGTTTGTGGTAGCATTGCACCTTCTTTTGCCAGTCTGTCTGCCTCCTCGTTGCCTTGGATGTTGCAGTGTGACGGAACCCACTGTACCACTACCCTTTTTGGTGCGGACTGCTGGCACAGTTTGCAGAGTGCTGCTCTTAAGTCATTAAGCTCAGTGTTTTTCTGGCTTTTTAGCGCTGTGACTACTTCGAGAGCATCTGTCAGCAGGACTATATGGCTCTCATTTTCACTGTGTGTTACCATTTCTTCCACTGCCGCCCTCAGTGCCTCTGCCTCTGCTCTGAAATTGCTTGTGTACTTACCAGTAGCGAATGACAGTGTTATTTTTCTGCCATTTGGTAGGTTCAGGAATGCTCCTGCCCCTCCGTTCTGTGTAGTGTTTGTTACAGAACCGTCGGTGTATGCATGGGTCCAGTCCATGCTTGGGTAGCTTTTCGTTATGAAGCTTAGGGTAGTGTCTCTCCTTTCTTTTTCACTCTGGCAGTTTTTGTTTGCAATACCTGGTATATTTTCTACCACCTCTGGAAATATATCCTGCCTCCAAGTAGGTTTTCGTACAGTAGTGATGGGTTTTGGTGTTGTTAGTGCGTTTATGGGATCTTCGTGCATCTTTGCTTTGGCTATTTCTGCAAAGTTTCTCCGCTTTAGTTTCCCATTTCCCAAATTGTTTAGTCTCTGGTACATTGGATGGTAGGATCCTGGTAGGATTCTATAAAATGTATATTATAGTTTTAGTACACACTTGCTGCCGAAGACGAATGTGTCAGACTGAAAGGTGCAAATATCGCAGTCAAGCTGTAAACTAGTGACACAACGTATTTTGTTCTCCGGACTTCATCCTGTTACTTGCAAAGCCCTGTTCAGGACTTGGTAGCGGGATATTGAGAACGAACGCAGAAGAAGAAGAAGTAGTACACATTAATATGGGTTATATATAACACAAATGAGCTATGAACATTAATTTTTGCTCTTGAAAGTACACAAATATGGAGTGTTAAAAAAAATTATTTCATATTTCATAAATGAAAATTATTTATTGACTAAGATATTACTAGAAACAATTTTTTTTTAAAATACATAAAAAAAATATTCATTTACTTGTAGGTAAAAATCTAGACTCTACACAAATTCATCAATAACAAAGTCATAGAAATTTACCCAAATCACTGAATCTTAAGCAGTCGTTTTTCTATCACAATTCTTCTTCTTCTTCTTCTGCGTACACAGTCAGACAGTAACCATTATTTTCTCGAAAAAAGCGGCGGTCATCCTGAGACTCTCGCCACTACCATAGAGCTTGTCTTGCAGTTCCACTGGCAATGGCCACATCTGCTCTCTCTGATCCTCGTATGTCGGGCAGTTCTGCAGCAGATGTTCAGTGGTCATTTTACCAGTACCGCACGGGCATTCGTCGGTACACCCTATCTTCAATTTGTTGAATAGGTGGTACCTCAGTCTGTTGTGGCCAGTGCGAAGTCTGCAGACAACGACCTGCTCTCTTCGGTTCAACTGGTAATAGGCATCGTTTTTGGTGTAACCAGTATGTTCGGTTTCCCATTTGGACATGTATCTGGCTTTGATAAGCCGTTTTGACTCTTCGTACGTCATACTGGTATCTGTTTGTGGTAGCATTGCACCTTCTTTTGCCAGTCTGTCTGCCTCCTCGTTGCCTTGGATGTTGCAGTGTGACGGAACCCACTGTACCACTACCCTTTTTGGTGCGGACTGCTGGCACAGTTTGCAGAGTGCTGCTCTTAAGTCATTAAGCTCAGTGTTTTTCTGGCTTTTTAGCGCTGTGACTACTTCGAGAGCATCTGTCAGCAGGACTATATGGCTCTCATTTTCACTGTGTGTTACCATTTCTTCCACTGCCGCCCTCAGTGCCTCTGCCTCTGCTCTGAAATTGCTTGTGTACTTACCAGTAGCGAATGACAGTGTTATTTTTCTGCCATTTGGTAGGTTCAGGAATGCTCCTGCCCCTCCGTTCTGTGTAGTGTTTGTTACAGAACCGTCGGTGTATGCATGGGTCCAGTCCATGCTTGGGTAGCTTTTCGTTATGAAGCTTAGGGTAGTGTCTCTCCTTTCTTTTTCACTCTGGCAGTTTTTGTTTGCAATACCTGGTATATTTTCTACCACCTCTGGAAATATATCCTGCCTCCAAGTAGGTTTTCGTACAGTAGTGATGGGTTTTGGTGTTGTTAGTGCGTTTATGGGATCTTCGTGCATCTTTGCTTTGGCTATTTCTGCAAAGTTTCTCCGCTTTAGTTTCCCATTTCCCAAATTGTTTAGTCTCTGGTACATTGGATGGTAGGATCCTGGTAGGATTCTATAAAATGTATATTATAGTTTTAGTACACACTTGCTGCCGAAGACGAATGTGTCAGACTGAAAGGTGCAAATATCGCAGTCAAGCTGTAAACTAGTGACACAACGTATTTTGTTCTCCGGACTTCATCCTGTTACTTGCAAAGCCCTGTTCAGGACTTGGTAGCGGGATATTGAGAACGAACGCAGAAGAAGAAGAAGTAGTACACATTAATATGGGTTATATATAACACAAATGAGCTATGAACATTAATTTTTGCTCTTGAAAGTACACAAATATGGAGTGTTAAAAAAAATTATTTCATATTTCATAAATGAAAATTATTTATTGACTAAGATATTACTAGAAACAATTTTTTTTTAAAATACATAAAAAAAATATTCATTTACTTGTAGGTAAAAATCTAGACTCTACACAAATTCATCAATAACAAAGTCATAGAAATTTACCCAAATCACTGAATCTTAAGCAGTCGTTTTTCTATCACAATTCAATCCAGGCCAGTTTGTTTCTCCATACTGTTGCGTTTATAGTCTTTTAATTTTTCTTAAGCCGAAAAATTGCATTCGGTGCTTAGTGTTGTGTTTGTCAATGTATCAATTAATGCACAGAGCTTCAAATCAGTAGTTCACGTCATCCCGTAACCGGTGAGGTCGTTGGGGCACACATGAAGACATCCTCACAATCCCATGCCACCTCTCTCTGTCAGATGCCACTGCCTGTGACTCTTCTGGTCGGAGACTGATCCATTCTTTTATGTTGTCCTCACATCTCTATTTGGGACGGCCTCTTCATCGTCCACCATGCACCTTTCCATGGAGGATTGTATTTGCAAGACCATTTGATCTCGATATGTGACCGTACCAAGTGAGTTTTTCCTTCTTTTGACAGTTGCCAAGAGGTCTTCGAAAGGCCCTATTGCTGTTGTAATTCTATCTCGTATTTCCTCATTTGTAACTCGATCTTTGTACGTGACATTTAAAAGTTTTCGGAAACATCTCATCTCCAAGGCCTGTATCCTTCGTTGAAGGTCAGCTGTAACTGTCCATGTTACGCATAGAGGAATATTGACAGGACCAGTGTACGCATTAATCTGATTTTCGTGCGTAGTTCTAACCGTTTATCTTGCCAGATTTTGTTAAGCTGTGCAAGCACCACTATTGTCTGTGCTATTCTGGCCAACACCTCACATTTTGATCCTTCATCACTGACAATCGACCCTAGATATTTAAAATGGTCAACCACTTCGAGTTCCTGACCGTTAGCTTTTATCTTGCTGTTGAAGCCTGTGGCGTTGTTGATCATTAATTTTGTCTTTTCAGCGTTTATCTCCATACCATAGTCAAGAGCTATTTCATCGAGCCTTCTGACCCATTCCTGAAGTTCTGCTTCTGAACCCGCCAACCTGTCGATATCATCTGCAAAACGAAGGTTGGTAATCGTTCGGCCCCCTATCTTGACAGTACCAACGTGACCTCCAAGTGCCTCACTCATAATTTCTTCAAGAAATAAATTGAAAAGAGTTGGAGAGAGTGTACACCCCTGTCTCACACCAACTGATGTGCAAAACCAGTTCCCTCGCCTCCCATTCACAAGAACTGCGCTAGATGCCTTGTCATACAAGTGTTCAAGGACCGTTATAATATTTCCGTTGATATTATACATCCTCATGGTTGCCCAAAGCGCTTTATGCCATACCCTATCAAACGCCTTCTTAAAATCCACAAACACATGATACAGTGTTTGCTGCTGTTCTAGATATTTCTCGCTTAGCAGCCTTAAATTAAATATCTGTTCTGTAGTGCTTCTTCCCTGTCTGAACCCTGCTTGCTCCTCGGCAATGATGTTCTCTGCTTGGGGTTTCAATCGGTCAAGGATTAATCTAAGCACGACCTTGCTAGGGTGGCTGATGAGGCTTATTGTTCTGTAATTTTGGCACAGCTTTAGGTTTCCAGACTTATGTAATGGTATAACTATTGATTTTGTCCATAAGTCCGGCCAGTTTCCTGTCGCCCACATTTTGTTGCAGATGTGTGTCAGGCCTTCCACCACTACCTCTCCACCTGCTTGTAAGAGCTCTGCTGGTATATTGTCTACGCCGGCCGCCTTCCCTCTTCTCAATGTCTTTACCGCTGCAATTACCTCTTCCTTCGTTATCAGTTGGTTATCCTCTATATTTGTTGGTGTTGGGGGGATTGTTTTCTCAGGTTCGTTTCACCCTTCATAGTTATATAGCTCGGAACAGTACTCTGTCCATCGTGCCAGTACGTCATTTTCCAAAATAAGGCACTTGCTGCTTTTATCATGGATCATAAGGTTCCTGCCTTGTCTTAATGTTACCAGTTCTTTGATAACCTTGAATGCTCCTTTAGCATCATTTCTGTTTAGTCTCTCTTTGATGTTTGTGCATTGCTCACATATCCACGCTTCTTTCGCCTTTCTCATCTTTTGTTGTATGGCTTTCGTGACCTATTTATAACTGCCGACCTCCTCTGGTGGGTGATTGTGTTTTTTCAGTGACCTTCTTTTATCCCAAAGGTTTAGAATGTCTTTGGTCACCCATGGCTTCTTTTTTTGTTTGGTGGCATCCCAGGATCTCTGTTGCAGTATCTATGAGAGCTGTGTTAAGAGACTCTGTAACTGTATCCAGTCCCTCTCTGAGAGCCAACTTCTGTGATTTTTGGGTCCATTAGTTTGTCCAGGTCAAACTTTAGCCTGGTCACGTCCTTCTTTGCGACTTCCCTCAATCGCAGACGCATGGTCATCATAACCAGATCGTGGTCGCTTCCTATATCAGCTCCGAGGAAACTTCTCGTTTTGTCGGTGTTGATGCTCGATCGGAATCTCCTCTGGGCCAGTATATAGTCAATCTGGCTGTGCACTTCCTTGCTTGGGTTATGCCATGTCCAACGTCTCAACGGCTTGTTTAACCCAAACGTATTTGCCACCAACAGCTGGTTGCATCTTGCAAATTCTAGGAGTCTGAGACCCCGGTCATAGGTTTCTTTATTTCCGAATGGGCCACATGTTCCCCTCCAGTCATGGACTGCATCTTCTCCAATTTTTGCATTCCAATCCCCCTGGACTACCAATATGTCTTTTTTTCGTGTTTCGTGTATCAGACTTTGAAGTTGATCATAGAATGCCTCTATTTCACAATCTTCGTAGTCTGCAGTGAGTGCGTAGCACTGTATTATGGAAATATTAAATGGTGCTGCCTTTAGCCGTAAGATGATAAAACGGCTAGATATTGGGCGGCAACCCAATATGCATCTGGCTGTGTCTTTATGCACCAGGATCCCCACTCCATGTAAATGTTTGTCCTCCCTGCCACTGAAGTAGAACTTGTGGCCCTCCTCCGTGGTAAACTCTCCAAAGCTTTTCCATCGTGCCTTGCAAATACCAAGGATATTCCATTGGTAGTTCTTCATCACGTGTGTTAGCTCATTGATTTTGCCACATGGGTTCAGTGTTCTAACATTCCATGTACCTATTGTGAGCTTGTCTTTCCTCAGTTTGATGGTTCCACCAGTAGCACACTTATCGCCTCCGACCTGGTGTGGACGGCAGGCACGGTTATTGTTAACCTGGGCTGCGACCGAGCCGGTATTTTGTTGTTGTTTTTTTTTGTTTTTGCGTTCGCCTTATTATTCCCCAAGGCGTTGTGCCTAGTGGTTAAGTGGCCCGACTCACAATCCAAAGGTGCTGGGTTCGATCCCCATCACAGCACCGGCCGTTACCCCAGGGAAGCAAACCCTTAGAAAATGCAGGAGAAAGCAGATCCTTACATAAAATGCATGCTGAAGTCGGATGCATTTGGCAGACAGGCGCAAAATAAAAACCATAGTGCAACACACACTGCCCTGGAGATTTGAGAAATAAGGCGAACGCACACCAAAAAAAAAAAAAAAAAAAAAAAAAAGTCTTAATGCATTTCAAAATTCAAATGAGAACATTTATAAAAAAAATTGTATATACTTTCAATCCCAAAAAATAATAGCTTTACTGTTATCTGTGATATATAAATGGACAATACAACGAATGTGAAGCACAGAAAATGTGCTTTCTAGAAAGTATTTACAGTATGTGTTCATTATTTCCACCACATATGTCACGTTTGAATGGTCTTTTCTATAACAATTACAAGTTTGAATGAAACGTCAATTGACATTGTCCCTTGTACAACTGGACAGAGCACAATAATAATAATGTTCGCCTAGGCATCTAGGGCCTGTTGCGTCGATCAACCACTACCATGTCCAACTGCTGAATCGTGTAGCCAAACCTCATTCAATGTCGAAGGAGAGACAGCTATCTGTCGGTGTCATTTAGAACAGGGGATAGCCCCTCCCACGCCTCCAGCCGGTGGGAGACAGTTGTTACATTTAGCTGACTTAGACATTATCTGGTTAGCCGGAACTTCCCGGTCTGATCGGACCACATGACCAAACGCAGACAGGCGGTGGCGGACCAGAGTGTCCGAGATGGAGAGAAGATTCACCTTTGCAGACACCTCGACATTACAGACGAGATCGAGCCATCGGATACCGAGGATGCAAACATAAGCATCCACAAATTCTTTTTTATTTTAGTGCACTTCAAACAGGCTTTCTCTCTGCTGGGAAATGAATCAGATCGTGGTTTTTCTGAAACAGGTTCCGGTCTTCAAGAAAATCTTCAAGGGTGTCCAATATTTGATATCATTATGGACTCTTGTATAATGCTCTCCAGTAAATATAGGTTAAATAAAACATGGTTCAGGGCAGGTGAATGCCAACAGGCACCAGAGTAAGATCTCCATCATCTTTGAGTTGGCCAAGTGCTTGCATGGATGTAGCCTTTACACTGGAGCAAATCCTCAGCAAGTTTTACAGAAGAATAGTTATCACAGTAAATGAAGTGATATTTATCAAGGTAATCAGCTGCACTATTGATAACTAAATTATAGCCACTGCCATGCTGAACAACTCATTAACATTTCTACTGGAGAATGTAAAATTCAGCAATTAGCCAGTATTGACTTTCGCAACATACCAGACTTTGATTTCCCATGGGGTTGACTTGCCACGACATATTGCTTATAAGAAGCCTGCTATTTAAATTAATGACAGTTTCAACACTTAAGTGTCTGTCGGACTTCAAAACAGAAGAGCTAGTAGCTGCTAGACCTAACCACGAAAATGTAAATATTACCCATTTTTTACAAATCTGTCGCTCCAGGCTCATTAGTAATGGTCTCATATTCGATATCCTTACCAGAATTGCCATCATATCACCACTTTTTATCCCAATAACATCAATGTCAGATTCAGAATTACTTTGTTCATCACAACTAGGATTTCTGCCATTATTAACCTTTTACAGCTTGTATCACTCAGCACCTGCCATCCACAAGATGCAAATTTCCATACAATCAGACAGACACCGACTTCTAACACATGGATTACCTTCTGTACATTCCATTTTGCTAATGCTTTGTTTGTGCATGTCTTAATTAGTCCCCTTGATATTTCTGTATTTCAGAGCACATTTTAATTGTTATTTTTTGTTGAATCACGTTACATTTTTATAGAATAATCAAAATTATGAAATAGAATATTAGACTCGTTTAACATATGGAAAAATTATTTGATTCTTGATCAATTAAAAATACTACACATACTTTGGCATTTTCCATGCTTCTTGAAATTCTCCTTCATTCACATGACAGAGTTTGGCCACACCATTTGTCCAGTCTCCCACTTGACGGATGTGGACAGAGAAGTAATTATCACTGGGCCCCTGCAGTGAGATTTTAAAATATAAGTACATTTTAAAGTTCACTTGTTTCTGATATGAAGATACTGTAAATAAATAGGAGATGTCAAGTTCAAGTGAACATACCAGATGTCAGCTGCTATAGAATAAGGTGGCCAAATGTCTAATTTTCCGTAAACTGGTAATTGTTTATACACTCTGAATGAGCCCCTTGGCAGCTTTTTTTTTCAGATTCATACAAGGTGTTAATGAAGTCATGTTGAGAATATTTCATTTTTTTAAAAAATACTGGCGCTTCCTGTGTATGGTTTAATACATTTCAAATATAATCAAAGACACTGTGTGCCAAAAGGCGGCACAATTTTACGTAACAAAAATAGTCTATGGGCAGTGGATCCCAGCCAGGGTCCACAAAAGGTCTTGCAGGGGCCTGCAAATCAAATCAAAATTTTAAAATAAGTTCTGTATGTGGGTCATTAATATCATTTTGTACGGTGGAGGAGAGTAGGGGTCCGTGGTGAATTATTGGCTTCATGTGGTCTACGATTTAAAAAAAAGTTGTGAACCACCGGTCAATTGTATTCTAACTAAACTACTTGCTAAACAATCCTACTGTTTGCCAGTGTTCAGTCCTGGATACTAATTATTTATATCCTCAATATGCCTTAGCAGTAGTCTTTTTTGGCAATGACTACCTATAGAATGATATGCCCTTAAAGTAGTAATTCTCTACTGAGTTTTTGGTTTTCCTTTTCCTTGGGTCATTGTATTTTTACTTTTGTGTGTTGCAAGAGCTTCCTTTCGTTTAGTCTGACATGGCACTTTAAAGTACATCTCCACTTGGATCAGCAGCTTCGTCTTCCCAGAATGGTAAATCTAGGTTCCACTTATACTTTGAACCTCAGCTGTGGTTGAATGATTGCTTTTTTGTCATTTGTCAGTTTTCCGTAGAGAATATATTTAAAGATGCAACAAATTTACATGTGCTGAATTTGAGCAAATCGTTGTAGTATTTGCTGCTAAGGAGATCGGTGCACGAGTGCGCCTCTGTATATGTCCATTCATGAAACACTAAAAATGGATAGCAGATACCGTAGACGGAATGGGTTAAGCTTCTGTTTGTTTTGCATAGATGGTCCACGTTTCATGACAATATATGAGCGTACATGCATCATAACCTATGGCCTTGTTCTCAGTTGCAAGTTTGGGGTTTATCCAGACACATGCTGTGATACGGGCAAATATGGTAGCAGCTTTGCCAATGTGACTGTCAATTTCAACATTTGGAAAGAGCTTGTCATTGATGATAGACTATAGGTGCGTGAACTGGTGTACAAATACCAATTCACAATTATCAATGGCAGTGATTGGAGTGGCTTCTACTTCTTATCCCAGTATATTTGTTTTGCTTAGACTTATGGTGAAACCAAAATCTTTGAATGCCTGGGAAAAGCAATCTATCAAGCTCTGAAGTTCCTGCTGACTCTGGGTGACAATTACAGCCCCATCAATGAAATTGCAAGTCCCTGACATTGCCCGTATTGATCTCCATTTTTTGCCTTGAGCCTCGCAAGATTATCTGACCATCAGATCTAGTATGAAGGCAAATCCATTTCACTGTGTTACAAAATGCATGCTTCAGTAGCGGAACAAATAAGATACAAAATAGTGTCTGGGACAAGACACACTCTTGCTTGACACCCATATGAGTACCAAATAATTGTGATAGAGGCTTAAAACCTTAAAATTGTGATAACAATTCTAAACACTGCGCCATTGTCATGTAAATTTGTAGTATTGCTGCTAAGATCTTCAAGCCACCCCACCAGTGACATGCACCAAAGAGGAACTGTTTTGTTATCAGGTTTTTTTAGGAGCAAAGGGTGAAATCTATTGAAATTCAGCAACGTATTTAAGGTTTAGTGTGGTGATGCATGCTTGTCACTCCAGCAAGTGTACCCTTGGAGTAGGAAGTTCTGAAACAGCATGAGTTCTGTGACAGACTGTTCTCAACTGGGTCAAACACAGTAGTGACACTAGAGTCTATTGCAACAGTTGAACATATTGTGACGTAAATTTGCATAGTGACTGTGAATGAAATAGCCACACTTCTGAACACCAGTCAAGGTTCAGCACAACTCATCATCCATGATGTGCCTCAGTTCTACAAAGTGTCATCAAGGTGGGTGTCACAGCAGCTGACTCCAGAGTTGAAATAACACATTCAGCAAGGTGGGTGTCACAGCAGCTGACTCCAGAGTTGAAATAACACATTCAGCAAGGTGGGTACCACAGCAGTGACTCCAGAGTTGAAATAAGATACTCAGCAAGGTGGGTGCCACAGCAGTGACTCCAGAGTTGAAATAACACATTCAGCAAGGTGGGTATCATAGCAGCTGACTCCAGAGTTGAAATAACACATTCAGCAAGGTGGGTGTCATAGAAGCTGACTCCAGAGTTGAAATAACACATTTATGCCTGTCAAGAACTTTTGGGTGCTTTGTAGCAGAAGATCATGATTTTCTAACCAAAATTGTTCATGGAAATGAAACATGGGTTCACTATCACAAACCAAAACCCAAGAGAATAAGCAAGGAATGACACCATCCTTTCTCATCAAAATTGAAGAAGTTCTGGATGAAACCATCTGTATGGAAGGTTATGCTGGCTCCTATTGGAAAGAATAAGTCGCTACATGCCCAGGTCAGGGGAAACACAGATTTCCTTAGGAATAATAATCATCTTTGATGTGCAGTCAAATCCAAATGATTCTGTTCAGAGTAGAGCCATCTTGCTACAACATGACATGACGATGATTGGTCTCATATTGCCCGTACAATGATTGCAACAACCAAAAACATATACTTTGAGTGTCTTCGCCATCCACCGTACCCACCAGACCTCACCCCAAGTGATTACCACTCAAAGAGTCAATGAGAGAAAAGACTTAGGTCTGATGAAGAGACGCAGCAGATGGTGCATGAGTAGTCAAACAAGCAACCAAAATATTTTGTCATAGAGGAATCCATGCACCCTACAGATGTTGGGGGACCTGCATTGAAGACTTCCTACTTCACAAAATGATAGTTTTGTGTGCACCTTTACTTAATAAATTTGGAGGGGAAAAAACTTAAAAACTTAAGGTTTTTATTTGGCACCTTCTTATATTACTATCGAACTGGGTTGTTATTTTAATGGCCTCACCGAACAATATTTATAGCTGCAGCTATGTCTTATGATATATATTTTTTCAGAGGACTTTGAAGAGTCCGTCCGCGCTAATAAAATAAAATGCATTTGTCAATATGTCATTACATATCCAAAAAGACTGCTGTTTCATGACTTTACTACCACTTTCTTTTATTTCCTTGAAAGTTGAAGGCAGTTTCACAAACTCAACTAATCCCCCCCCCCCCCCCCCCTCCCCTTCAACGAACTGACAATCTGGTTGATGAAGAGGGGATGGAGCAGCATGGCAAAGTGGTTAGTGTCATGACTGTGCTGAAGTTTGATCCAGTCAGCCAACAGGTGCAAAACACAATACAATGCAGTTCGTCTTAAAGAACAAGGCAAATGAGAACATTAAAAAAATACAGAACAAAAAAAAATGTACCGATGTGAGAGTAAAAGGATGCCATTCAAGGTGTGAAGCTCCAGGACACTGTATCAAGATGTACTGTCCAGGTGCAGCATGGAAACCCTTCTTTTGCATCTGCAGCTCAAACACCCCAGATTGATGGCTAACTACCTGAAACAAACATGTTGTTCATAATTCTGTCAAATGTCTTGGTTATAATCTGTTACTATTGTTATTGTTGCTGCTGTTGTTATTGGAAGCTATTCATGTTGAGTTAGTTTAACTCTTGACAACATTTCTTGTGTGGTGGGTTATGGTGGCACTTCATACATCATGAGGCATACTTGAGGTGGTGTACCTGGAGCATCCTGGCTGTAGTTTTGTTGTTGTTGCCTTATTTCTCTATTCCTCAAAGCGGTGGGCGTTGCACTACAGTTTTTCTTTTGTGCCTGCCGACCCAGTGCATCTGACTTCGGCATGCATTTTATGTAAGGGTCTGCTTCCTCCTGCATTTTATAAGGGTTTGTTTCCCCGGGGTAACGGTCAGCGCTGTGATGGCGATCGAACCCAGATTGTGAGCTGTGTCACTTAACTACTAGCCCACGCCATCTCCCCCGGCTGTAGTGCAATGTGAAGTTCTTTAGTGAACTCACCATTATGGAGATCACTGTGTCGATATTCACCTCATTGACCAGACAGTTGTGACACATCCTTGTTTCCAGGAGTGTAACATGGTTGTGAGGAGAGGTCTTGCCCAGCATGTTTCATCTGATTCTGATGTTACAATTTGCTATTATCCTGTGATGCGAAACCGCATTTCACAACAAAGGGGGACTCTAAATTATAGTTATCAGGAAAGACTTAGAAAAACGACCTTACATTCCAAGAAAGAGCAGACTTCAAGGTGATTTAATACAAGTTTATCAGATAATCAAGAGAAAGGACAAATTAGGCTACAACAAGTTTTTCAAAGTACAACCACCTAAAAGAACAAGAGGTTCAGCTACAAATTAATTAAACAAAGGTCCAGATTAGATATTGAGATATATTTTTTTAGTCAGAAAGTGGTGAATGCTTTGAATGGATTGCCACAGGAAATAGTGGAGACAAAGTCAGTTAATGCACTCAAGAATAGATTCGATGCGGTGAATACTTGGAATGCATTGCCACAGGAAAGAGTAGAGGCAGGGTCAGTTAATACATTTAAGAATTGATTGGATGCAAATAATTATTTTTATGGCATGATGCTCTATGGGCAGCAATGAAGATATATAACATCAACAGTAACATTGTGAGAGTTATCGAGAATTTGTATAAGGCAACAAGAGCAGTCTTTGTGGATGGAAAATTAAGTGAATGGTTCCGCACATCCGTCGGCATAAGACAAGGATGTATACTTTCCCCGACACTCTTCAATATATTCCTAGAAAGAATTATCACTGATGCCCTTGAAGATCATGTTGGCACCGTAAGGATAGGAGATAGAATGATTACCAGTTTACGCTTTGCGGATGACATTGACGGGCTGGCTGTACATGAGGCAGAACTTTGGGAATTGATCCGAAGACTGGATGTAACAGCACAGAGTTATGGCAAAGACATAAACGCTGAAAAGACAAAGTTGATGACCAATAACACTGAAGGAATCAACGCTATTATCAAAGCAAATGGACAAGAGCTTGAAACAGTGAGCCGCTTAACACAATCTGGGCACAACAATCAATCATGGTGGATCAATACCAGAGGTGCTGGCCAGAATAGCACAAACAGCACTTGCACAATTAATGAAATCATTTCACATGACTGGGACACACAAGATGAAATCATTTAATATGACTGGAACACACACAAGATGAAATCATTTAATATGACTGGAACACACACAAGATGAAATCATTTAACATGACTGGAACACACACAAGATGAAATCATTTAATATGACTGGAACACACACAAGATGAAATCATTTAACATGACTGGGACACACACAAGATGAAATCATTTAATATGACTGGGACACACACAAGATGAAATCATTTAACATGACTGGGACACACACAAGATGAAATCATTTAACATGACTGGGACACACACAAGATGAAATCATTTAACATGACTGGGACACACACCAGATGAAATCATTTAACATGACTGGAATACACACAAGATGAAATCATTTAATATGACTGGAACACACAAGATGAAATCATTTAACATGACTGGAACACACACAAGATGAAATCATTTAACATGACTGGGACACACAACCTAGACTAAAGATCATATTGTCTGCCTATTCCATGATACAAAAGATTAAGACAAAATAATATATAAAGTGTATGCTTACTTTTGAAATAACAACCCTTTGCAGACAACTCACAAGTCTTGCTATTCGTTCAATACAATAGATTATGGCGGGAATTAGAAGCCATATCCAGCTCTGATGAAAAGGAAAACAAAGCATCTAAGATAAGGCACAAGTCGACATAGCTATTGCCCCTTACATCATCCTCAAACAATTACAGTTTCTATCCACCCCTCTACCTTATTCTTCTTTCTTTTGCATTTATTCTGAAAAAGATATTGTCACATTGTGTTGTAGTTTACAGCGAGGCTGTGACATCTATTCCTTTCAACCTGACACATCTGGATTCAACTGGCTTTTGTGGATGTTGTTGTTGTGACTGCCCATGATGAGTAGGTTTACTCTTCTGTGCGCCCTATACAGGACATTTAGTGGCGGGTTGCAGTAACGCTTTCCTCACTTCCTGAACGTGCTGATGAAGGAGAACAGGGGTTCTCCAGACGATTGTGCTATGCTCAGCTTCATCTGCGTGTCACTCACTACTACAGAGATCACGTCGATCTGCCACCTCGTTAACCAGAGAGGTTTCAGGGAGGACTACGTGGTAGTCGAGGTGGGGGTCTTGGCTCGTTTATTTTTCCTGACCCTGACTAATGGGCCTGATCAGTATGTTAGTCTTCTTCCCTGACTTTTGTAGATATCGGCTATGTCTTCGTACTGTAATCCCCATTCTCTTAGCCATGCTACACTGGTGCATCCTGTTTCCAGTGCCGTCACCTGGAGGTGGAACAGGGTCTTGGTCAGCTCTGGTTCGCTGACCCTTATGCAAGCAGCTGGCTTGCGGTCAGATCATTTACTGTGCTGCATCTTCAGCCCTCCCTCACTTACTCATTCACAAGTATATAGAAATTGGTGTGGCTGTATGTTTTTAAACATATCCAGAGAAATTGTTTTTTAAATAGTTTGTTACTATTGATATTACAAGCTCTCTAAATGATGACAAAATAATTCATTTCTATCTGTCTCCATCGACTATTCTTAATTAACTTAACTCTACTCCCAGTTCATTCAATTGCTTCAAGGGATGCAAGGAAGAATATCCATAGTTTCCATATAAGTGTGTATTCAAATATGATTTAATAATGATGGGACAATATGCTGGTAATAGCATATTTAAAAAAATAGCTTACAGAAACAGACAGCTACAGTATTATAGACTGACAAAGTTGGAGATAGACAGTGAAACCAGTGGCTAGGCTTTGTGGAGAGGTGCGGCTCTGTTGCATTCATCCATAAGTGCAATAAGGGCTAATAAATTTGACATGAATACATCTTGATAAGAAATACAAACAAGCATATTTAGCCATCACCAGTACCATTCCTGAACAAGTGCTAAGGAGATATAAAAGACTTCAGGTTGACCACTGCTTCTTTTTTATATATTCATGTTGATGTCTGAAAGTGTAAGAAAATGTTTCTTGACATTAATCTCCTCTCCAAACACTTCCTATGTTTATCATCTCTTGCGCAACCACTGTAGAGTACAATGAAATATGTTTGGATCTGAATGAGTTAGTTGCCCTTTTCAGTCATGGCTGACTATAGGATGATAAGACCTTGGAGTGGTTAAGAAAATTCTACGGAGCTTTTTTGTTTCTTTCTCCTTGCATTGTCATTCCACTTCATTTTGCTAGAGTTTCTTTTCACCAGGTGTGAGGTCGCCCTGCAAAGTGTATCTCCACTTGGATCGGTCTGCATCTTTGTCTTCCCAGAATTACAGACTCATATCTAGGGCTTTTATATACAGCTTACACACATCTTTGAACCTCAACTGTGGTTGGCCAACTGTTTTCTTGCCATCCGCCAACTGTCTATAGAGGATATCTTTGGGAATACAACCATCTTCCATGGAAACTATCCCTAACATTACAGAATGAACCTTTTTGATATTTTAACCTACTTTTCTTACAACAATGCGGTTTTAGTTTAAGCAGTCAGTTGGTGAATGATTGCATTATGTAATGTATGTTGTACCCTTTAACAATATTTGTACACACCCTAGGAGCAGAGCCCTCAAACTCTGGCACTGCACACTGAGGTTTACCCCACAGCTCGGTATTATGGGCACATTTAGGTAGCGGATGTGCAGTTAAATTGATCTGACCATGAACAATCATTCTGAAAATAGATGTAACAATATTCAACAATCTGCTTCAATCTTCTCACCGTAATTTGTAAAAATAACAATTTTTAACTAACAAGGTTTGTTACCTGGACCTGAGAGGAAAGCGAAGAATGGGAACACTGTAACATGCCAGGCATGTCATAAGATGTGATTAAGGAGTGTTTTGGCATGGGACAGGCTACTTTGCCCTGGAGAAACTAGAAAGCACAAGAAAAAGAAAACACCTACAGCCAATGGTAGCAGAGGGGTGACTGAGTCAAGTCAGTGTTAGAAGAGTGACTGAGTCAAGTCAGCGTTACAGGACTGGCTGAGTCAAGTCAGTGTTAGAAGAGTCACTGAGTCAAGTCAGTGATACAAGAGTGACTGAGTCATATCAGTGTTACAGGAGTGACTGGGTCAGTCAAGTCAGTGTTGTGTTACAAGAGTCACTGAGTCAAATCAGTGTTAGAAGAATGACTGAGTCAAGTCAGTGATACAAGAGTGACTGAGTCAAATCAGTACTACAGGAGTGGCTGAGTCAAGTCAGTGTTACAAAAGTGGCTGATGGCTGAGTCAAGTCAAATATTACAGGAGAAAGGGAAGCAAAGAATAATAGAAATGTAATCTGGCCAACTCATTTCAGCTGATGGGAAATGTTTTTTTTTTTTTTTTGTTTTTGTTTGCGTTCGCATTATTTCGCTAATCTCCAAGGCGGTGTGCGTTGCACTGTGGTTTTTATTTTGTGCCTGTCGGCCCAGTGCATCTGACTTCAGCATGCATTTTATGTAAGGGTCTGCTTCCTCCTGCATTTTCTAAGGGTTTGCTTTCCCGGGGTAACGACCGGTGCTGTGATGGGGATCGAACCCAGCACCTTCTGGTTGTGAGCCGTGTCACTTAACCAATAGCCCACGCCGTCCCCTGATGGGAAATGTGAAAGGAAGATCATTAGATAATAATTGCAATGGCCAAAAATACATTTAACAGCATGAGAGATACACTTCTGTCAAAGCAGATATCTCAGATCTTAAAAATGAGAATCATAAAATGCTATGTGCATTTAGTTTTATTACATGGACCTTGACAAAGAAAATGGAAAAGCAGATATCTCAGATCTTAAAAATGAGAATCATAAAATGCTATGTGCATTTAGTTTTATTACATGGACCTTGACAAAGATAATGGAAAAGCGTATTGAAGCATTTGAAATGTGGGTATTCGGAATACTTGGACAGAGTAGAGGACAAGACAGCCAAAGGGCAACAGAGGTACAGATGGACAGACAAAATCAGGATGTGGTCGGGACACAGTTTGACTGTGTGTACCAGCCTGGCGCGAGACAGAGACAGATGGAGATCCATTACTGTCAACCTCAGCTGCGGAGACGATACTTGATAATGACGATGAACCTAGCAGGCATGACTCAAGTAGCAAAGAGGGTTAGACATATAGAGACTTGAAGTCTCAAAAAAATGAACAGATATGGAGGACCTGTGCATAGATATAGAAAAATACAGTAAAATTTAGTATATATTTGTTGATCACATTCGGTTCATATTGATCTAAAATGCTTTAATTGATTGATTGACTTCTTGCAACTCTTTCTCACTCCCTTCTCTTGAATCTCTTCTTCACCCCCTTCTCTTGAATCTCTTCTTCACCTCCTTCTCTTGAATCTCTTCTTCACCCACTTCTTTTGAATCTCTTCTTCAACCCCTCTTGAATCTCTTCACCCCCTTCTCTTGAATCTCTTCTTCACCCCCTTCTCTTGAATCTCTTCTTCACCTCCTTCTCTTGAATCTCTTCTTCACCCACTTCTTTTGAATCTCTTCTTCAACCCCTCTTGAATCTCTTCACCCCCTTCTCTTGAATCTCTTCTTCACCCCCTTCTCTTGAATCTTCTTCACCCCCTTCTCTTGAATCTCTTCTTCAACCCCTCTTGAATCTCTTCACCCCTTCTCTTGAATCTCTTCTTCACCCCCTTCTCTTGAATCTCTTCTTCACCTTCTTCTCTTGAATCTCTTCTTCACCCCCTTCTCTTGAATCTCTTCACCCCTTCTCTTGAATCTCTTCTTCACCCCCTTCTCTTGAATCTCTTCTTCACCTTCTTCTCTTGAATCTCTTCTTCAACCCCTTCTCTTGAATCTCTTCTTCACCCCCTTCTCTTGAATCTCTTCTTCACCTCCTTCTCTTGAATCTCTTCTTCACTCACTTCTCTTGAATCTCTTCTTCATCCCCTTCTCTTGAATCTCTTCTTCATTCCCTTTTCTTGAATCTCTTCTTCACCTCCTTCTCGTGAATCTCTTCTTCACCCCCTTCTCTTGAATCTCTTCTTCACCTCCTTCTCTTGAATCTCTTCTTCACTCACTTCTCTTGAATCTCTTCTTCACCCACTTCTCTTGAATCTCTTCTTCACCCACTTCTCTTGAATCTCTTCTTCACCCACTTCTCTTGAATCTCTTCTTCACCCCCTTGTCTTGAATCTCTTCTTCACCCACTTCTCTTGAATCTCTTCTTCACCTCCTTCTCTTGAATCTCTTCTTCACTCACTTCTCTTGAATCTCTTCTTCACCCACTTCTCTTGAATCTCTTCTTCACCCACTTCTCTTGAATCTCTTCACCCCTTCTCTTGAATCTCTTCTTCACTCACTTCTCTTGAATCTCTTCTTCACCCCCTTCTCTTGAATCTCTTCTTCACCCACTTCTCTTGAATCTCTTCTTCACCCACTTCTCTTGAATCTCTTCTTCACCCACTTCTCTTGAATCTCTTCTTCACCCCCTTGTCTTGAATCTCTTCTTCACTCACTTCTCTTGAATCTCTTCTTCACCTCCTTCTCTTGAATCTCTTCTTCACCCCCTTGTCTTGAATCTCTTCTTCACCCCCTTCTCTTGAATCTCTTCTTCACCCACTTCTCTTGAATCTCTTCTTCACCCCCTTCTCTTGAATCTCTTCTTCACCCCTTCTCTTGAATCTCTTCTTCACCCCTTCTCTTGAATCTCTTCTTCACCTCCTTCTCTTGAATCTCTTCTTCACCTCCTTCTCTTGAATCTCTTCTTCACCTCCTTCTCTTGAATCTCTTCTTCACCCCCTTCTCTTTAATCTCTTCTTCACCCCCTTCTCTTGAATCTCTTCTTCACCCCCTTCTCTTGAATCTCTTCTTCACCCCTTCTCTTGAATCTCTTCTTCACCCCCTTCTCTTGAATCTCTTCTTCACCCACATCTCTTGTATCACTTACTAAATCTGTCCAGTATACTTCTTCATTCACATCTCTTTTCCCTCACAGGAGTAGTTTGAGCAAGTTGCTGAAGTATTTCTTTCAATTGTTCAACTTTCTCTCCTCTGAACACCATGTCTTTATGTACAATCATGTCTTGTACTAAAACTTCCTCTAACCTGATCTGTGATTTGCAAGGTATTTTTAATGCCAAACAGCTATCTCTGCCATCTCTTTTAGCCTAATCATATTGAAAAGTGTAACTTGCCCAAACGATTTTTTAACTGTTTACAAAAATACTATGTACATATTCCTTTGTGATTTGTTCCCGTAGCCATATTAATACTGTATTTAAGAAATGCTCTGCTCTTACTCTGTTGTAATGGTTCTATATTAATTGCTGAACACCTCTTATTTGTTCCTCTGCTGGGATTCTACTGGATCTTCAGTTCAATTGTATTAAACTGGAGCTCCATTTTAATTGTCTACTTCTTCTTTTTTCAGACAGTACAGTCCATATGAATTTGTGAATACCCACTGTTGGATGTTGGATCCTTAGCAAGCTCAGGTAATACCTTTCTCTGTTAATGTCATTTACTTTAATCATAATAGCCTACTTAAGAAATGGGGAGGACGACTAATGTCTGGTCAGGCAAAATATACTGATCAGATATGTGTTAGCCAGGGTCAGGCAAAAACATACTGATCAGATATGTGTTAGCCAGGGTCAAGCAAAAATATACTGATCAGATATGTGTTAGTCAGGGTCAGGCAAAATATACTGATCAGATATGTTAGTCAGGGTCAGGCAAAATATACTGATCAGATATGTTAGTCAGGGTCAGGCAAAATATACTGATCAGATATGTTAGTCAGGGTCAGGCAAAATATACTGATCAGATATGTTAGTCAGGGTCAGGCAAAATATACTGATCAGATATGTTAGTCAGGGTCAGGCAAAACATACTGGCCAAGACCCTCACCTTGGCTTCCTAGTAGCCCTCCCTGTAAACGGGCTGTTTTCATGGCAGCCTGGCTAACGAGGTAAGCGATCTACGCAATCCCCATAGTAGTGAGTGACATGCAGATGAAGACAAGCATAGCACAGCTGCCTGGAAGACCCTGGTCCACCTTCATCAGCACGTCTGGGATGTGAGGAAAGCTACTTTAACACAGCATTTAATGTCCTTTTCAGGGCGCACAAAAGAGTAACATACTCATTGTGGGCATTCGCAAACTACAACAAAATTGAGGAAATTGCCAGTTTCAACAATTGTTGTGCTGCTAATTATTTAGTCATAATTGTTACTAAAGAAGGATCATAGAAAGTAATTTATATTTATTTCTTTAAAATTTCATTTTCTGAACCCTCTTTTAATATAATTATACACATTGCATAAATCTCTATGTCACAGTCTGTATAAACTTTACATTTTGATTGAGTGAAAGAAATATTAACCTTACATTCTGAGAGATTGAATGACATGTTAACTGTACATTTTTATGGATTGAAAGAAAAATTAACCTTACATTTTCTATGGATGGATTGAACTCTAATAAACTGAAAGAAATATCATTTTGAAAGAAATACTCACATTATGGAAACTTTAATTTAACATTTTTAAGGAATGAAAGAAATATTATTAAGCTTAAAATTTTTCTGAATTCAATGACACATTTAACTTACATTTTGATGGAATGAAAGAAACATTTATATAATATTTTTGTGTACTAAAATAAAGTAATACCCTTACATTCTGACAAATTGAAAAAAAATATTTATTCAATTTCATGGACTGCTAATTTTTTTCCCCCATGTTTATTTTAGAATATAAATAATTTGTACATTTTTCTCATAATAGTATGAAATAAATTTGCATTTCTTGCTCATTCTGATCTGAACACAATATTCAACTTCATTGTTCATTATGAAAGTAAAAAACAAAACTGTCACCTACTATTGAATTAAAGAAATCAAAATATTAAAAGCCACTTACTGAGCTCCATGAATAACAAATGCAATGAAGAAAATGATAAAAGCATGATGAGTGAACCAGAACACTTCAAAATATGAACGCCTGAAAAAGAAAAGAAACTACTCTCAATGTAATAAATATAATACATTTATAAATAAATCAAATGGTAAGCCTGGTAATGCAATTCATAACTTGTATCAATTTCTTTACCTATTTACTTTGGTTCTCTGAAAACATCAGACTGCAACGGTTACTACAACTCCATCCTGAGTCCCTAATTCCCCTTCTGTTATTCTTAAAAAGTGGTCTTGAACCTCCCAATTTGTTACTATCCCTGTAGGTTCCAAACCAGTATTTTATTTCACTTAGTTGGTTGTCTTCTACCCCAGGGTGCAGGAAACTGAGATTGTAGTCCAGTCAGCCACTGACCAGGACGTGGCGTCAGGGTCAGGCACAATCCACTGACCAAGACCACAATCTTTCTTCCATGTAGCGTTCCCTGGAAACAGGCTGTTTTCAAGGCAGCCTGGTTAATAAGATGTGGATTGATGTGATCCCTGTAGTAGTGAACGCCACACAAATGAAGCAAAGATAGCACAACGGTCTGGAGGACCACGATCCACCTTCATCAGCATGCTCGGGATGTGAGGAAAGCTACTATAACCCACCACTTAGTGTCCTTTTCAGGGCATACAAGCTGCCAAATACGGATGTGTCAGACCGAAAGGCGCAAATATCGCAGTCAAGCTGTAAACTAGTGACACAACGCATTCCGTTCTCCGGACTACATCCTGCTACTTGCAGGGCTTGGTAGCAGGAGATTGAGAACGAACAAAGAAGAAGAAGAAGGAGGGCACACAAAAGAGTAAACTTACTCAATATGGGCATTAAACAACAACTACCTCGGGTGCAGAGGATTGCCAGATAGAATGTCAGACTGCTCTTTCTTTTGGCATGGTTGACAGTTGTCCTCCCAGTGAACCCTGGGTCATCCTGGAGGTCTGCATCCTTGGCTCTTGACTTTCCATGCCTGTCACGGCAGCCAGTCCTCTACTATTCTATAGACATGACCGAATCATCGCAATAAAGACTGTTGAACGAAGGTATGCAAGGGTTGGGTTTCAAGATCATGATGTATTGTCTGCAGACCTTGTCCCGTCTTGCCACTTAGACCATCTTTCTTCAATACCTCATTTTTGAGGCTTGAAGCTGGCTTCTCTGGACTATGGTTAGTGTCCATGACTCACATCCATAAGCCAGGACTAGCATATAGATCAATAATGACACAAAACAAATATGTTTGAAAGAGGCTCCACATTCTGTCAAAGTTGAATTCTTTCTTTGGCGCTCATCTTGACAAAGACTTTGTGAAGTTACGCCATATTTTACAGCGAGGCTGTGATATCTGCACCTTTCAGCCCAACACATTTGGTTTCAGTTGCCTTTTATTGTGTGCTGGATTTGTCTCCCCACTGCGATCCCAATTCTCTTAGCCAGACTACACTAGTGCAACCTGTTTCCAGGACTGCCACTCGAAGGAGAAATAAGTTCTAGGTCAATCACTAACCCTGATGCAAGTAGCCTGTGTTGCATCTTGAGCTCTGAGAGTGGAGTTGACGATGACCTCTAAATTATAACTAAATTCTCCCAATCCATGCCAAACACACAACCTCCCTCTGATAGCACAAGCCCAGCGTAACTTTCCTCCAGCGGAAATGTTCCTACTAACAGAAGGAGTGGGCTGTGAGTCTCTGGTGATCTAATACTTGAATGACTTGTGTAGATGAAGGCGGTATACCATCTAAGCTAAAGAAAGTTAAAACTTCTTATCACTTGCTGTCTAGCAGACACACAAATGAAAGCCAAAGGTTACGGTAAGTTAGCTCAAAAAAAACAACAACTTTCAAAAAAATAATTTTACTATCTAATAATTGGTATAGTGAAAAAGTTCTAGAATATATCTTATACTTAACTAAAATGAGCAAGAAAAGAAGTGTTTGTGACCGCTTAACATAGGCACAGTTATACAAACAATAACTTGTGTTGAGTTGACATTTCTTTAGTAGCAGGTTACAACAGCTCTTCTTGCATCCCAATGCATAATTGTGATGGTGGACATGGATCCTCTGGCTGTAGTGCAACGTGTGACTGCTCACCAAGCTCATCGCTAAGGCAATAGCAGTGTCAATCCCCACCTTGTTGGAAAGACTGATTCCAGGACCACGGTAAGGATGTGAGGTGGGGGTGTTGATCAGTATATTTAACGGAACCCTGATCTTGGTTCCCTAATGGCCGCAAAGATTGTGCTAAGCAAATCTAAATATTTTCCTAATGACTGCAAGTGATTTGCACTTAATGAATAGGTGTTTATCTATTTCATCAGTGTGAAAGCAGTATCTGCACAAGTGCAGGTGTTGAGAGTTGATGCATTGTAAGTGACTATTGACTCGAGTGTGTCCTTTTTGGCACTGAAAGATGAGACTTTATTCTCCTCAATGTAGTCTATTTATATTATCATCAATTTTTAGTGGTAACATTTCGCTAATACACTTATGACCTGATGTCCCAGTCGGCCCCCCCCCTGTAGATCAAGATTTTCTTGGTACTATTTCTAAGGATTTGTACATAGCAGCTACATAGTTGCTAAAGGGTTTATACTTTTGTTGTTTGGAGGTTCCTATATTTGCCAGTCTATTTGCCATTTTATTTGATCTCACTATGACCATGGATCCATTACAGGGCAACATTAATCACTTGGGATGTCATTATATTGTTGATTATCTTTGTTACTAAAAATTTATCTTTTTTTGTTGTTTGAGGTGTGCTTCAGTGTGGCCAGTACTAACTTGGAGTCACTAAAAATCATTTTGTCTGGCTGTGCTAATTCCCTCAAGCCCAGCTGTTAGTACAAAATATCAATGGCTGTTTTGATAGCCTCAGCGTAGACTTTTGAACGGTTTCTGCCACATGAATCACAAAACTCATATAAGATCCATCTGTATATTTCATATAGATAACCTGCAAATGAGATAGATTTTTTATCAATCAATACTTGAGCTATCTTAACTGTACATTAGTTAGTTATTTTTATTTGTATTGTACTTAGATCATGACAAAAATCTTTTGGTTATAATGCAGATTGTTGTTTTTCTAAACTGTACACATGTAGAACATATGTTTTTCTAAACTGTACACATGTAGAACATATGTTTTTCTAAACTGTACACATGTAGAACATATGTTTTTCTAAACTGTACACATGTAGAACATATGTTTTTCTAAACTGTACACATGTAGAACATATGTTTTTCTAAACTGTACACATGTAGAACATATGTTTTTCTAAACTGTACACATGTAGAACATATGTTTTTCTAAACTGTACACATGTAGAACATATGTTTTTCTAAACTGTACACATGTAGAACATATGTTTTTCTAAACTGTACACATGTAGAACATATGTTTTTCTAAACTGTACACATGTAGAACATATGTTTTTCTAAACTGTACACATGTAGAACATATGTTTTTCTAAACTGTACACATGTAGAACATATGTTTTTCTAAACTGTACACATGTAGAACATATGTTTTTCTAAACTGTACACATGTAGAACATATACATACTTATTTCTGCTATTATTGCCATTCAACATTCAGCTTCACTATACTTACACTAAATAGGGCAAATCTTTTTCTCTGGGAGGTGGCGTAGTCTAGTGGCTAACTTTTATTGAACTTTTGGCAAAAAAATTCACCCATATACTCACCGGTGTATTCGTTGTGTTGACACCGTTTTGTGCTACAGAAGCAGCTGAATAAAAAACAAGGCCACTTTCTATCATCTTGAAAACAACAAGATGGCTAGATTGACTTTAAACAATTTTTAAACTACTTTTTTCTCTGTTTCACATGGATTTAGAAGGTTATTCTATTATTGATTGTGATGAAGTTAAGTTGTTGCAACATATTTTTCTGAGGTAGGTCTGTTTAGTTTGTTTATGTAGATGTTAAAAATATGTTTGTAGTGGAAAATAACAGATATGCAGATCTGGTTAGGAACACTACCAGTGCTTTGTGGCGATTTCATGGATTGACAAGACAACTAGTGCACCCAAAAATGGGTAAGTCTAAATGTTTATGATGTAATAAAAACAATGTGGAAACTAGAAGCTTAATGGCAAGGCTCACAAACCAAACTTGCACAGGTCTAGGTTCATGAACCAGTAAGGTCATAACCCTATTGAAAGCTAACATACACAAAAATGTATGTTGAAGTCTGATGCACTGGGCCGTAATTTGCAAAACACAGTACAACAAACTCCACCTAAGAGAAAAAAAAACCGCCAAAAAACTCCCAATAATTTTCTTTTTCAGATTACTATTTACTTTTCCATCCTTTTATGCTGTTAAGTATTGTCAAAAGCCGAAGCCACCTTTCTTGGGTCAAGTTATGTCACATACACATCTGCCTTGTAGTCTTCCTAGAGGATATAATCAAATCTTCCATTTCTATGTATGTCCAATGGTAGTTGATCACTGAGTGGTTTGGATGTTGGCCTTCTGATCAGGAGGACATGTGTTCAAAACCTTAGAGGTAAATTAAAAACCTAGCCTGCTGAGTGCATGGCAACTGCAGAAACATGCAGCTTTTATTTCTCACTTGCATAAAACCTCAGCAATGGGAATAAATGTGGTAATAATAGCTGATAGGTAGCTGATAAAATTGCATTCTCATGAGATGACTGAAACATCTTATTTCCGCCTTGGGGATTAGAGAAATAAGGCGAACGCAAAAAATAAATCTCATTTTTTGCAGAAGGAGAAGATCTCATCAACTATTTCTCCCGTTGACAGTGATGAATTTATTCAGACATTTCATTCCACATGTAATTTTCCTGTCCTCTACCTTGAATAAAGACCAAGTTTTCCACTAGTAGCAATGAGTTGGTATAAATATACATTAATCAGTTTTATTCCTGTATCATTTTTGGGGATTGTTTTTAGAGCTTGCTTTCAAAACCAGAAGGCTATTACAAACTTCACAGGCATTTGACCCGTGAATAATGGAAGATGCAATGCCATAAGTTGGAAAGTATTCTGTAGACAGCCACAGAACACAACAAAATGGCTACATGAATTAGTGTGTTTCCTTGATTCTAAAGACACACATTTGTTCCCACTTAAACGTTTCTAAAATTGGGATGCGTCTTACAATTGCAGCCAAAAGAAAGTTATATGGTATTATTGGATGGGACTTCAGGGGGCATTGTCATTGCCTAACGCAGAAACAAATTTGGTAGTGGAGCTTCCCGTGTTTGTCTTGTTATAATTTTGTTGAATCAAGTTTCATTCATTTTATGTTTGTCATTCAAAATGTTGTCAAAACAAATGCACGACAAACCTGTGTTGAAAAGAAAAATATTGTGTATGCAGAAAAACATGGAAATAGAGTGGTAAGGTCAACATTTTACATTGGTAAAGCAAATGGAGAAATGACAACAATTTTATATTTTTGTGTAAAGCTCTCAGTGACTCAGAGGGTGAAACATTATAGGACAGTGATTGGAGTATGCTATAGATGTCCATCAAGTCAAAAAGAGGAAGATAAGGAGATGTTTATTAGCATAGCAAAGGCAAGTGGAGGGACATTTTTTATTAATGGGGGATTTCAACTTTCCAGAACTAAAATGGGATATGGCAGAAGCACTTGCAGAATCAAAACCTTTTGTTAAGTGCATAACTGACAATTTTTAAATTCAACATGTAGAAGCAGCCACTAGAGGCAAAAACACACTTAAATTAGGTTTTACTACAGAGGAAAATATGATTGAAAACGTTACTGTTGGGGAACTGTTTGGCTCAAGTAACTATCAAATCATCCGTTGGGATCTTATAGCAGGGAAAGAAGTAAACGTAAGCACGCGAACATACTACTACTCTAAGGCAGATGTTCAGAAGATGAAAGAGGAGGTGAGCCATATAATCTGGAAAAATATTGTCGGAGCAACAGATGATGAACCAGAGTGGGAGAGTTTTAAAACAGTTCTAGAAAAGCTAAAAGTGGAATGTGTACCATGTAGGGAGGTAAACCCAAAGCGTAAAAGGTGGATAACTAGATTTGCAGGGAAATGTAGAAGAGCTAAAAATAAAGCATGAAATATATATATAAAGGCATGTAAATCAAAAGAAACATATTTAAAATATTTGGACAAGCAAAACATAGCTCAGAAAGTGAACAAAGCAGCAAAAATAGACTTAGAAAAAAACTTGCTAATAGGATCAAGACTGATAGTAAATGCTTCTTTTCTTATGTTAGAAATAAACAAAGAATGAAAGACAAGGTAGGCCCTCTCATAGATAGCACAGGTAAAATAATAAGAGAAAATAGGGAGACAGCCAATCTACTAAATCAATACTTTGGCACAGTCTACACAAAAGAAGACTGCTCCAAGATCCCAGGGCCTATAGATATTTTCAAATGTAAAATGGATACACTGGGATTAAAATCAATATGTATTACGGAGGAAATTAAAAAAAAATTGGAGGGATTAAAAGTGGATAAATGTTCATGTCAAGATGGTATCCATCCAAAAATGATATTTGAAATGAGAGACCAACTAACAAAACCATTGGCTATATTATGTTCTCAATCACTTGCAAAAAGAATTGTTCCAAGAGATTGGAAAGATGCAGGAGTGATCCCCTGATTCAAAAAAGGAAAGAAATCAGATCCAAGAAATTATAGATCGGTGAGTTTAACGAGCATAGTCTGTAAAATGTTAGAATCAATAATCAAAGAAAACATTGTAATGCATCTAGACAGGTTTAATCTAATCAGAAATAGTCAGCATGGGTTTACTAGAGGGAGATCGTGCTTAACAAATCTATTGGAATTCATAGAAAAGGTTACTAAAATGATAGATAAGGGGGAACCAGTGGATGTTATTTATTTAGATTTTGCAAAGGCTTTTGATAGAGTACCTCTTCAAATATTATTTAAAAAGTTAAAATCACACGGAATAGGTGGGGAAGGTTGCCAATGGATTGAAAATTGGTTAATGGGAAGAAGGCAGAGAGTGTGCATAAATAAGTAGTACTCCGAGTGGTGTGAAGTAAAAAGTGGAGTACCACAGGGCTCGGTTTTGGGACCAATTTTGTTCTTGATATATATATATATATAAACAATTTGGACATTGATATAGGATCCATGATTGAAAAATTTGCTGATGACACAAAACTATGCAGTTCTGTCTCATCTAAAGCAGAAGTGGATATATTGAGGTCGGATTTAGATAAAATTCGAGACTGGTCTGTGAGATGGCAAATGGAGTTTAATATAGATAAATGTACAGTCATCCACATGGGTAGATCCAATATGGAACACAATTACAGAATTGGCGAGAACAATATTAGAATGATAGATAAGACAGGACCTATGGGTTATAATAGAGCATACAGGTAAAGTGAGTAAGCAAGTCAACCAGTCGAAAGGGCGCTCTGCCAGACCTCGTCTAAAGCAAAGGGGTGAAGTTGCGAGCTAGTTGGATACCCTTAGAACTTTGAACTGTTTTGAGAAGGATCTGGTGAGCTGGAACTTCCTGATCCAGTCGGATGACATGTCCAAACAGGGAATGGCGACGATGGTCTAGAACTTCTGATACAGTTGGGAGGGGAGGTTAGTCACAGTAGAGACCTTGACATTTCTTATGAGATGGTATCAACAAATTCCAAGAACACGCTGCAGATTGTGCACACAAAAAAAACTCGAGTCTTGAGATGTCCTTTGTCAACAGAGTCCATGTTTTGGCTCCATACTTTAGCACTGAAATCACACACGACTGGTAAATATGCAGCTTTGAACTCAGGGATAATCTACTATTGCTCCACACTCGGTGGAGATCGTTCATCACCGAAGCCAATCTGTCTTGACATATCTGGGCTACTGCATCCGTCAGATGACATTGTCCTTCCGAGCAAATTGTGCTTCATTTTTGCTCGTGTGACCGCGAACTACTATGTTCTGGGACCTTGTATCAGAGCCAAGATACTGAATTTTGGTGACAACACAAAACAGTGATGTATTTGGCTACAACACAAAACACTGATGTATTTAGCTACAACAGAAAACAGTGATTTATTTGGCTACAACACAAAACACATGTATTTAGCTACAACAGAAAGCAGTGATTTATTTGGCTACAACACAAAACAGTGATGTATTTGGCTACAGCACAAAACAGTGATGTATTTGGCTACAACAGAAAACAGTGATTTATTTGGCTACAACAGAAAACAGTGATTTATTTGGCTACAATTCAAAACAGTGATGTATTTGACCAAACCACAAAACAGTGATGTATCTAGTTACACCTTATCATGTAAAACAAATTAATATAGAAACCACCACCACAACAGCAGACCAAGTGCTTTGGTGCAGGGGTCCATCTATAGTGGTGAACTTATGATCCGTATGGAATAGGATCACCACTACAAAATGGGTTAGAAGATATAGAACACATGATGGATAACTGACCTGATAACTTCTGTAGATGATGACACAATGAGCACCAGACACAAGGTTATGATGACACCAGTAACTCCTGCCACAGTTTTAAACATCTCCTTTGTAGGATCCTATGTAAGATAAGTTGGAGCGAAGAATCAAAATAATAACCATCTATTGCAAGAGATGGCTTGGCTTCGTTTGTTCTCAATCTCCTGCTACCAAGCCCTGAAAGGGCTTAAAGTAGCAGAATGTAGTCCAGAAAAAGAAATGCGTTGTGTCATAGTTTACAGCTTGACTGAGATATTTGCACCTTTCGGTCCAACACATCCGACTTCAGCAAGCATTTTTTTAGTACCGAGTTAGCATTTCCTCTTCGATCCCTTCTCCTTAGCCAGTCTGCCCTGTTGCAGCCTGTTATCCAGGATCACCGCGGGTCTTGGCAGCCCTGACGCTAGCAGTCAGCTATGGGTTGCTGACCACTGCAGCTCATGCGCTGCTCAGCATCTTGATCCCAGAAGTTCATATAAGTAAGTATACATTTTCTGAAAGCATATTGGACAAGGAATCTTATGGAATGAATTTCGCATGCTTGCACATTATGTACGGTGACTTTTTTTTGGGGTAATTTTTGTTTTGTTGCGGTCACCTTATTTTTGTATTCCCCAATGTGGTGTGCGTTGCACTGTGTTTAAAAAAATTTGTTGCGCCTGTCGACCCAGTGCATCTGACTTCGGCATGCATTTTATGTAAGGGTCTGCTTCCTCCTGCATTTTCTAAGGGGTTGCTTCCCCGGGGTAACGACCTGTGCTGTGATGGGGATCGAACCCAGCACCTTCGGATTGTGAGCTGTGTCACTTAACCACTAGCCCACGCTGTCCCCTGTACGGTGACCTTGACTGCTTTCAAGCTACCCTCACACTTACTGATTAATTTAATTTACTTTTGTAATTAGTTTTATTAAATACCGCAAGCTGTTTTATTTTAGAAAATGTATACTTATGTGGACTTGCATACAAAAGTAATTTATGTTAATTTTGGGCCTTGAAGTCTACACATTTTTATAATCAAGACAACCTGGAAATACAACCATGACAATATTAAGACAAAATCCTTAGATAATACAAACTACACATCAACATGTTGAACACTATACAGGATCAAGATGCTGAGCAGCGCATGAGCTGCAGTGGTTAGCGACCCATAGCTGACTGCTAGCGTCAGGGCCAGCGAACCAGAGCTGCCAAGACCCTTCTACACCTCCACGCGGTGATCCTGGATAACAGGCTGCAGCAGGGCAGACTGGCTAAGGAGACGGGATTGAAGAAGGAATGCTAACCCAGTACACAAAAAATGCTTGCTGGAGTCGGATGTGTTGGACCGAAAGGTGCAAATATTGCAGCCAAGCTGTAAACTACAACCCAACGCATCCCGTTCTCTGGACTACATTCTGCTACTTAAGCCCTTTCAGTGTTTGGTAGTGGGAGATTGAGAATGAACGAAGAAGAAGAACACTATACAAGGAACACTCACAGGATCTGGTACTCGCATTGGGTTGATCCATGTTCCATTTGGTGTTGTAGGGAGAAGACTGAGTCTGGCGATTAAGTTATCTCCCTTGATCCGCTTAGCTTCAGCAAACCTTTCAAAGTTGAAGCAGTGAGCACTGATGTGTATAACTGTAAACAGATAGTGAGAACATATAAAACAATCTCAGGCTGATGTGAAATTAGTGAGATGAAATCGTTTTTCTTTCATTTTTAGATATTATGAGAACATGCAGCTGACTTTCTTGTAAGTAG
The DNA here is from genome assembly GCA_036924085.1 of Ariolimax columbianus. NCBI lineage: Eukaryota > Metazoa > Mollusca > Gastropoda > Stylommatophora > Arionidae > Ariolimax > Ariolimax columbianus. The sequence continues at coordinate 69,642,003 of JAVGWX010000011.1, forward strand.
TCTATGCTCCTTCTTCATCTTGTCTGATCATTGGGGAAATTAGATATTCCCTCTATTATTCCTGTGTATTACATCTGGAGTTGCATCTAGAGCTTTCTTGCAAATCCAACAGGCTAAACACTAAGTAGGCCCGTGGGAAGGGTGGGTGTGAAAAACCAGAAGTTGGAGAGTCGTCTACCCTAGAGGGATTAGACAGCACGAGATTGCCTCTTACAACCTGAGACAGAAGAATTATCAATGTTCTCAAGACAGGAACAAACAATAACCCACACAAACACTAGTGGCCTATAAGGCATGAACAATGCATTATAGTTGTCCTAAGCACATTTACAAAGTAGACAGACGACATAAAAAAAATTATCCTTTTCTGGAATGTCAAGGTAATAGAAAAAAAGAGTTACAGACTTATAACTCCAGAAGAAAATAATAATAATAATATTTGCTTAAGTATCAGTGGCCCAATGTATCGATCGACCACTACCATGGTCACGTGATGCAGCAAAAAAGGACAATCCAAGTTGCAATTCTCATTGAACTGCCAATATCTGAAAATGAAGCCTTGTGGTTTTATGGCAAGTGTGTCGACTGAGGTCCTTAATGGGAGCCGAGTACTCCACTGATTTGGTACAGGGCTGCAAGAATTAAAGGCATCACCCAGCATGTGAACGGTGTGCCTTGGGCATGTTGGTAACCGGTCAGGGCCTTATCTCTCAAGAGCGATGTGTTGGACAATTATTGGTCCATGTATAACATACACACATCAAAACTGGCACTGTCAGCAAACAGGATGAAGTCTGCAAATCTCATGAAGTTCAGCCGCGTGCACTTGACCGTGGAAATACGATACAAGGTGGCCAAAATACTATTTAAATAGCCAATGATTATGCCAGGATAATTGGAGGAAAAACACCACAAAATGAACTATAATTAATCCAAATGGAAAACCACAACACAATTCTGTGGATACAAGTGTAAGTCGTTGATTAGTGTGAATTCCAGTCAAATATGTGGCCTAGTGACATCCATAATGGGCTAGCACAGAGAGCAAAGTTAGACCCATTGCCTGTTAAGCGCCATCTTTGCTGCTCTCTCTCTGAAGAAAATGCAAGACAGAAATCACAACTATTCTTTATATGCTTTTAGATGCCAGGTTGTACACTCTAAACAAAGCAGAAATAGGTCTGAGGTTATTTTTACTCTACACAGAGCTTAGTACTGGCGATGATCATATAACTTTCTCTATTTCTCGTATGTTGGACAATTTCCAGCAGATATTAAGTTCTTATTTTATAAGTGACACAATGAAACTCATCAGCAGTTTCAACTTTAGTTTGTTGAACAGATGGTATCACAATCTGTTGTGCGCTGTGCTTAGTCTAAAGAATCACCACTTAACTTAACTTAACGTCTTTATATTGGATTAGAAGAATATAGATTCTGTATATAACCAGTTTCTTGGAGGGTAGTTTTTACCGATGTGCGAGTCCATCTTGATTGACTCAAACATTAGAGCTAAGTAGATGCGATGCCAGTTAGGCACCATCTATAGCTTCTCTGTCAAGGAATTTTTAACATTAACACAGGAGTTCGATCTCACTACCCAGAAATCATTAGAATTTTTACCAGAAGATCCACGTGAAAAAATCCCAGTCTCCACCGTGATTTGAACACACGACCTCCGTACCCGAGTCGGACACCTTACCTCAAGACCACTGAGTCCCACTTGTTCACTATTAATAACTTGAATGTTCTGTATCCAACATATTCCTGTATCTACTCATCAAAATGACAGGGTAAACATAATACTAACTTGCACAGACTATACAAATCAGAGCAGCCAGGAAAAAATTGGTTGGAGGCTATAGAGTGATTAAAAATGCATTATATTTTTATATTAAATAAGTGACAAAAATGTGTTGATACAAAAAAAAGGCAAGGTGTGGGTGCTGAAAATATTACCTGTCTGAAGGCAGATCATGTAAGCAAAATACTTGTGATATGTTATATTCTTGTCCAGGTGTCGACGTAGGAATCTAGGGCAGCACTTAAAGAAATAACAAATAATATTATTACCACTATGTGATTATTATTCCCAACTACAACATATTAAAACATTTTTTCTAAAGCAGGGACATGATGGGAGATTTGAACTAACAGTTTTGTTTTTGCGTTTGCCTTAATTCATTCTCTATTTCCCAAGGCAGTGTGCGTTGCACTACGGTTTTTATTTTGCGCCTGCTGCAATTGTTCTTCTACCTTATTTCAGCTTTACATACACTTTGTAAATACCATGTTGGCAGTTCTGTTGTTCTTCTACCTTATTTCAGCTTTACATCAAAAGACAAAGGCAAAAGCCGCCATCCATCGTAGACGATGACATAATTAATTTTGCTAGCGCTATTTTTAGTAAGTACTAACTGCTTTTTATCCTCACTCTCTCGTCTCGTGCCGCCCGACCCCAGTGGAAAGTCAAGGACAAGACGACTAGGGGGCGACAACAAGATGCGGGGGACTCCACATCAAGCACACGCGAAAAAGACGGTGGAGTCCGGAGTCGAACCCACACCACCTGATCACGAGGCCGACAGCTTAACCCCTTCGCCACGGAATCCCCACCTTTCAGCTTTACATATACTTTGTAAATAACATATTGGCAGTCTTGTCGTTCTACTACTTTATTTTAGCTTTACATCCAGTTTGTAAATACTGTGTATGCGGTCCTGTCGTTCTTCTACCTTATTTCAGCTTTACATACACTTTGTAAATACCGTGTTGGATTGTTCTGTTGTTCTTCTACCTTATTTCAGCTTTACATACACTTTGTAAATACCGTGTTGGATTGTTCTGTTGTTCTTCTACCTTATTTCAGCTTATGTAATACTTTTTACATTCTTTAAAAATGACCAGACCATATATACTTACCCCGCAGGAACCTCTAATGAAACTGATAACTTTGCGGCAGACAGGAAGAAGAATAAGCATGATATTGAAATTCAAACATGCAGCACTTGCTCTGGCCCAGCAAAGGGAATTCTATTGAGATGTACCAAACAAAAAATAATTTTGTAACAGTGAAGACAAGACAGCATTTATAATTTTATAATAAAGTTCAAGCCAACTTATGTTTCGACAAAAGTGTGCATGCATAAACGATCTTATTGCACTGAGCTACAATAATTAATTAACATACGTATCCATGAGCGAGTCTGAGATTTAAAGTAAGAACATGAAATAAAAGATGAGCAATTATTTCTTTTCTTTTATTCCTTTTTTTCTTTCTGTAACAAGAAAATTAATTTAAAATATATATTATAATAGTTGCCCATCACAAGCGAAGAAGGCAACAGCATCAGACTTGTACTGTGAGATGTGATCTCACATGACTGTAGAGTTCTATCTTAGCTCATCGGTCTCTGCTGTTCGTGGAACATACATGTAAGCAATCGACCGTAGGATCATCACATGTTCTGTGCGTGAGTCTCCCAGGGGGTGACATCGACGTTGAAACTTCTCAGAGACATTTCTAAAGATTCTCTGCAATGTTTCTTTTGTCCTCCTGATGAGCAACTGCCTGCTCACAGCTCATCTTACAGCAGTTGCTTTGGGATGCGCTTATTGGACAACATGTCCTGTCTACCATATATGAGCCGAAACGTACAGATGCTCAATAATCTACTTGCTGAGGACTTTAGAGTTAGGTACTCTGTCCTGCCAGCCAATTCTGAGCAGCCTGTAAAGACATCCCATATGGAAATGATGGAATTGCCTAACATGTCTGCTATATACTGTCCATATTTCACAGAAAAATAGTCAGCACTACACACCTTTAACCTGATGTCGACATTGATTCCCTGTCAATTTGCTCAGTCTTCCAAACACAGTGCCTGTCACGGCAATCCCGTAATTTACCTCAGAATCAGCATTGGCTGTTCTGGCAAGGACACTGCCTAGGTAGGCAAAGCCATCGACCGCCTAGAGACGTCAATTTTGAACATTGATGTCAAAAAACGATGCCTATTATCAGTTGAACAGAAGAGAGCAGGCCGTGGTCTTCAGACTTCGCACTGGCCACAATAGACTGAGGTACCACCTATTCAACAAATTGAAGATAGGTGGCACTGACGGATGCCCGTGTGGTACCGGGAAAATGACCGCTGAGCACTTGCTGCAAAACTGCCCGACATACGAGGATCAGAGAGAGCAGATGTGGCCATCACCAGTGGCAACACTAGACAAGCTCTACGGCAGTGTCGACAGCCTCAGGATGACCGTTGCTTTTTTTGAAAAAATTAAGGTTGATGTCTGACTGCGTACGATGAAGAAGAAGAAGAACATTGATGTTAGGTTTGCTTAAGGCTTCCTGGGAGCAAGCTGGAAGAGTATCTCAGTCCTCCCAGTGTTGACTGCCAGACCAAAATCAGTACACACCTGTGAAAACCATTTCATGGTTGCCTGCCCATCCTGTACTGTGTTGCTAGTATGGCACATGCACTAGCAACAGTTAATATAAAGAGACAGGCACTAGCAAACAGCAAACCCTAAAGATGCATGCTTTGATTTATGTTGCAAAAAAGAGAGAATTTTATTAGAAATTAGCATGTAGGAAAATTAAATAGAAAACTGTGATGATGTAATAATGAATAGTAAGGAATGAGAAAAAATTATATACAGAAAATATATCAGAGCACTGAAGAAAAAGAAGTAGAAGAAAGATGGCAAAAGGAAAACATAGGAAAAGAAAAAAAAACTTGAAGAAGATTAAAACACGATACCATAATGAATGATTAAAAAGAGTAAGATACAATACATGGTAAATAAAGTTTCTAACATTTCATCTCTGACAGCATTATCTGATACAGCACTACCTTTCTTTTAGTTTTGCATAGTAAAGGTAACCCTCACAACAGACACTGCCGTCAGGGATAAAGTGTCAGGTGGGATTACGAATTCTTTTCCTCGCAACCTTGGCTTTCCTTATATCATGTCCATTTTTGTAAAATTATATAAACATAAAACACAAAATAATTGGCGAAAATAACACCATTAACATTTATAATCTGTGCTCTAACTTACTCCAATAAGGACACGTAGATAAAAATATTCATCTGCCTCTTTGTAGCTAATGAATGTCACAGCAAAGATAATTGCATTAATGATCAGCCAGAAACCCTGAAAACATATTATAAGATCTCATATTATCAATCATCAACCAATCAAAACCGTTTTAAGCACCCTGAGGAGCAAAGGTCTCCATCAAATACATGCCAATCATCAGACATTGACCTGCCCATATCTATTGAAGCTTTAGTGGCTTCAAGTTTCTACAGGATGGAGCAGTCAGCCCCATGCCCAACCCTCTTTAACTGCCTTTTACGATATGCTTTCAGGTTACAGTGTTAATATTCTATTATTCCCTTAAAAGCCTTAGTTACACTTTGACAATCTCATAACGTAACTAATTAATAGCAAATGAACTTGTACATACAACATTATATAAATACATTCAGTCACTAATAAATTAATTGTATCTGACTCCAGTCTTGTCTTGGGTTTGGAAGATTTAGGAACACTGGCTACATCATGAGTGATAGCAGACATAAAGACCTCAAAGACTTGTGTGAATCTAATATTCTGGATGTGATGAGGTTTCTGTCAATGAAAGAGCTAACCACATAGAGACCACAAAACTTCAGGCACTTGTGTGAATCTACTATTCTGGATGTGATGGGGTTTCTGTCAATGAAAGAGCTAATCACATAGAGACCACAAAACTTCAGGCACTTGTGTGAATCTACTATTCTGGATGTGATGGGGTTTCTGTCAATGAAAGAGCTAATCACATAGAGACCACAAAACTTCAGGCACTTGTGTGAATCTACTATTCTGGATGTGATGGGGTTTCTGTCAATGAAAGAGCTAATCACATAGAGACCACAAAACTTCAGGCACTTGTGTGAATCTACTATTCTGGATGTGATGATCTAATATTCTGAATGTAATGGGGTTTCTGTCAATGAAAGAGCTAATCACAGACATAGAGACCACAAAACTTCAGGCACTTGTATGAATCTACTATTCTGGATGTGATGGGGTTTCTGTCAATGAAAGAGCTAATCACATAGAGACCACAAAACTTCAGGCACTTGTGTGAATCTAATATTCTGGATGTGATGGGGTTTCTGTCAATGAAAGAACTAATCACATAGAGACCCCAAAACTTCAGAGACTTGTGTGAATTTTCTAGTGTAAATGTGATGTCATTTCTGAAAAAGCTGGTGATTGACATACAAAAAAAAAGGAAAAATCCCATTTACTCATGGCACATTGAAAATATGTGTTTGACCTTCAACAGCATACTGGGGCTGATGTGGTCAACATCATGTCGGCCGCCTTTACTTCCCAGACTTGTTCTGGTACACAATTTTGTAGGGTGAATCAACCCCGAGAGCCATTTGTGATAAAAAAATATCCCGCAACAATTTTGGATTGAACTTAGATCGCTCAGCAAGACAGCTAATGCACTAACCACTGCACTACAGTGGTACAATAGTAGACATAGAGATCTAAAATATTTAAGGACTTGTGTGAATGTACTGTTTTTGATGTGACGGCATTTCTGGCAATGGATGATCCTGGTATCGGATACAGCCATATTGGACACATTAGTATATGGATATGGAGAGCATTTGTCAATCAATAAATGATCGCCTGTTTAAAGATGTCACAACAATAGATGAATCTAGCAAAATATATGGGCCAACTAAAACCAGTTGCTACTAAATGCGGAATTATACAAGTTTACATAAATAATTATATTACAAAGGCGAAACAGTATAAGATTGATTTGAAATAATAAACAAACTAAGGGTGCATGATCTAGAGCATACATGCCTACTTCTACTAGATGAAAACATGTACAGTAATTCAATATAAACTGTGCTAGATGGCGGAAAAACTGTACACGTCTGACTGTGACAGGGTCACAGATCTGAGCAGGGATCCCAAACCAAGGGGCCATTGAAAGCAAATTGTAACTGTCTTTATTTTGATTCAAATAGGTGACTGCTAAACCAGACAGGTAGGAAATGAAGATATGAGTGAGAAACAATGACTAATCGAGAGTTCAGACAAAGTTTAACTGTATCTCAGTCATTTCGAACAAAACCTGGTCTTGTTCATAATGTAACTCCCCATCGTCCGAAATCAGGTCAACAAAAAGTTAATAAGGTAACATACTAAAATAACTTGCTTTTATTATCTACTCTTTTTATGAAGAGTTTATTACGGTTGTTCTAAATGATGGACATGTGAACCTCACGTGTAAACTTGGGAATTATTCCAAGACTTCTAGCTGAAATTGTTGGTAGGGGTTTGTTTTGGTGATCATCCAGAAGGATGGCTGGGGAGATAGCAAAGCCAGATCTAGTGGTATTCAGGCTGAAATAGGACAATTGCACTTCGTAGCACGTCTAGCTGGAGGATAACAAACATAAGATGTCAACTTAGGGCCTGTTCTAAATCCACCAATACTGTAATGAGTTGTCCAAAGAAATGTACGTAGGAAATTGTTGGAAGGAATGGGGAAGTCCAGAATTGAGCTCTGAAGTATTTGCGGCCAGATCATTCATGCAGTAGGTAAATTTAGAATCGCGTGATTAACTCTCATCAGCAGCCATGGAAGGAGAGCAAGCTTAGGAGGCAGATAAAAAGTGATGTTTCAGAGATTAAAGACCAGATTTGACAGAAAGGCAGACCCAAAATGTTTGTTGCATTAACACTACAAGTAGACATTTTTTGTGAGCCTGACAGAACTTATGGTGAAATTTTAACATTCGTGAAGCTGAGACAAGCACCCAATTGTCACCAACACTGATAAACTGACTTTAATAAGTATGTATCAAATGTGAGTGTGTTTCAAGTTAGGCAGAAATAACAACTGTGATTTAAGTCAGAAAAGGGTGTGTAAAACACAAGTCTCATAATCCTATGACCGAAAATATCACGTTATGCAATAAAATTCATTCATTGTTTTTATTTTCAGAAATAATTAGTTTTTGAGTTGAATATGTTTTTGTGATAGAGGAAGTAGTTCAGGGGCAATTAATTAGGAAGATAACCTGATACATAATTATAGACCATACAAACTCTTAAAGACATCAGTGACTAGCAGCTGATTTTTAAAAATGAGTAAAGTGTGCTCATTGCATAATACTGATTACCCATTTTAAATAACAAGACCAACAAGATTGTTTTCAATCCCTTACAGAAATATAAACTTTTGATTAATTGGCTTAGGAGCCCTAATGGATAAGACATGCAGCTCAGACACTTGGCATTTGAAAATTAAAACAAAAATTTACATCATTTGCAATAACAACACTCTATATAGAAGAAACCCTGTATAAAACAGTATGCTGCCATCACACAGATGAACATGTGAAAACCTTGTAAATATTATTGATAACCCCATACAACCCAGACATCTATGGAAGAGGGCAACAATAAGTAAAATGGACCAATTATAAGGGAATAAATCTGACTGAACTGGAACAGTAAACTCTGAGGATGCAAGGAACACAACAGAATGCAAAAAGAATTAGTTAAAAATAAAAAAAAGGGAAATCTCAAGAATGATGAAATAAAATAGAAGCTATAAATGATAAATTTTAGCATGCTCAATGCACAAGCAATTAACACATTCTTCTTCGCTCAGGCTTTTTGGTCATGTTAGATTTGTAATCCCCTTGCCAGGACGAAGTCCACAGTCCTCTCCAGATCTGGTTGACAGCCTCATTGCTTCTGCATCCCCATGACTCCCTCTGGTCAGGTTTGACATCGTAGGTCTCTGTATATTTGGCAGTCTTGTAGGATGTGTTCTTCTTCGTACGCAGTCAGACAGTAACCATTATTTTTTCGAAAAAAGCAGCCGTCATCCTGAGGCTGTCGACACTGCCATAGAGCTTGTCTAGTGTTGCCACTGGTGATGGCCACATCTGCTCTCTCTGATCCTCGTATGTCGGGCAGTTTTGCAGCAAATGCTCAGCGGTCATTTTGCCGGTACCACACGGGCATTCGTCGGTGCCACCTATCTTCAATTTGTTGAATAGGTGGTACCTAAGTCTATTGTGGCCAGTGCGAAGTCTGAAGACCACGACCTGCTCTTTTCTGTTCAGCTGGTAATAGGCATCGTTTTTGGTGTAGCCAGTATGTTCGGTTTCCCATTTGGTCATGTATCTAGCTCTAATAAGCCGTTTTGACTCTTCGTATGTCATACTAATATCAGGGGATGTGTTCAAGGGTCTGAACTCTGGTTCCATATGGGGAGTCACTTGTGTGTGATATCTTGAGCCGATGTAGGTGACCCAATAGTCTTTGATAGTTTTTGCCTCATGGAAAGACAACACATTCTAATTGACTTAATAATAATACAAGTATTCACTAGTTTGAGATAATCCACTGTGTTATTGCTAAAAATAGATCTTAAAAAATTCTTGAAAAGCAGCATTATAATCATTTCTTTGTCAAGTGTGTATTGCAGTGACTTTTAAAGCATTAAAAAGCATTGAATTAGGTCTGACTCTTCAAATAGCTAGATACATTGCCCATACATTGACACAATTCTTACGTTATTTCCACAGCTGTTGTTTCATTCAACTATCATCCACTTATCCCATCTAGAGTCACTTTTACCCTCAAACACTCATACTGAGATAAACACCTACCATTTCTAACTCATTAATCTTACTATTCATATCTGAAATACGAACCCAAAAAAACAACAGACTTTCAGAAAGGGGTGACTTTACAGAAAAGAAGCACTGTAGTAGTATGGTAAGATAGCTTATGTGGAACTGTTTGAATACCCAGACAGATAACAATGGAATTTGAGATGAGGACTGACATTGGGTAGAACAAACATTAAGGAAACCAAATGATAACATTACAAGACAGTATCTGTTCTGGAACACCCAGGACAACAGAGGAAGATCAAATACGAATGGAGAAGAGAGTTCCTCTTTGTTCGTACTGAAAACTACGTTTTGTTACATTGTGTCATAGTTTTACAGTGAGACTGCGGTATCTGCACATTTCAGTCAGACACATTCGGTTTCAGAGCAACATTTTTGGGACCAGGTTTCCCTTTCTTCTTTTATTCCTATTGTCTCAGCAAGGCTGCATTCTGTTTCAGGGGACACCACTTGGAGACAGAATATTATCTTGGTAAGCTCTAATTTGCTGACCCTGGTACAAGTAGCCAGCTATAAGTTGCTTGCTGCAGTCAACTCACTCATTGCTGCGTCTTTGGCCCCTGAAGAGTATTTGAGACAAACATAAAGTAAACAAGCAAGACATGTACAGAGTTGGAGTAGAAGACTCAGGATATGACTTAATGACTGTTGACTTCATCTAGCAACGGGATAACAGGTTGAGCATGACCAAAAAAGTCTTAAAGCAGCAGCAGAAGAAGAAGTTGAAGACCTGTGATCCACAGTGAGAAGAAAAGGCTTTGATCGGTTAATTGAATACCCACAATATACAATAAATTCAAATTACTGATATGTAGTAATCCACTGTTTAGATAACAAACAGCTACAAATAAGACTACTGTAGCCTCCACATATGTTGTTGTGGAAGCCACTTGTGCTCAATTAATTTAAACATTTGATGATGTTTCTTTTGTGGTAGATTACAGTGGTTCTTCTTACACCCTACACCTACTTCGGAAGATGGATCATGATCCTCCTAGCTGTAGGGCAATGCGCGTCTCCTCAGTAAGCTCACCACTATGGGGATTACAGTATTGGTCACCCACCTCGTTGGTCAGACTGCTTTGATACATCTTGTTTCCAGGAACCATAAAGTGGACGTGAGGTATGGTCTTCATACATTGTATGGTGTTTCATCTGACCCTGAGGCTAGTGTAAATACCCTCAAATATGTTCTGAATGGCGACTCTCTTGGTTGTGCATGTGGGTAGCCACCTCATCATATAAAACAACATGCTAGAGCTACACAAACAATTAATTCAAGACTCAGACTGCACAGAACTGAAAAAGTTCTTTGAGCAGACATCCTTAACAAACTAGAAGCTAATTCAACTAACTGAGTAACTCAACTGCGAAAGTGGTACTATGCTTCATAAGGCGGGCGAACACGATACAATAAAAAGTTAGCCCCTGAATGATGAACAGACTAGTTACTCATTAGGCATGAGCTAATCACTCAGTAAGTAGTGTGAGTTTCACTGGTGAGACATAAATTACAAATAAATAAGTTATCTTGGGTAGTAATTAAAAGTAAACTTCTTATCTTAGAATTAGTCTTTAGAGTTTCAAGTTTAAGAATTAAGTTTAGGAACCTGAGAACAAATTCTTTGAAAGTTTAAATCTAGGGTTATGTTTTGTTCAATTTTCTACATACGACAACAATCCACTTGGGAGCTTCGTTTGTGATCCAATCAACCATTGCTACGAAGGGATAGCAGACGCCTGAGTGAAGTGTTAAATTGGTTAATGAATAGGTCTACTGAAACTCCCACTCAATAATTCAATCATCGTTTACTTCCGTATACAAGAAAGCAAAACAAGAAGTTACCTCCCTGAAATAGACAATTTAAAAGGTATTATATCAATGTCAACTAAGGAATTATGGTCCAATTCAATTCAAGTGGTGCCTTCACAAAGAAAGTTGGCCTCAATGAATATCCAACATTTTCTATCTCTCGCTATAGTGGTACACATAGAGATACTGCTGCATGTCCATTGTTTGATGTTATTCTCCTTCGTGTAATGCTACCTACCTTCTGCTCGACTGCCTTCAACCTTTCCCCCTTGCATGTTTTCTTTTGTTTGTTAATGAAAGGTTTGCCTTTCTGGATTTTACTGACGAAGCCACGCTGTTTCATCACCCGACGGTAGTCTTTAGTTTTAGGTTATATCAGGAAATATTGGCCAGTGTATGGATACGTATGTGTGTGCATCTGTTTGTCATGTATTTTAATGTGACCAGAATATATGATTTGTGGGCTCTGTATGTCTTTCATCAGCAGTACTCTGTTCCCACCTAATTTCCACAGGACCTATTCATTTGTTAGAACTTGTTCCCATGAAATCCAACCGCAATCCCTTGTACATTTACATCTCTAGGAACTCTGTTATATCTTCTAGCTGCTTGTTCATTGTCCAAGTTTCCGTTTCACACATTAGTGTTGAGTTTATATACCACTTGATCACTGTTATTTTAAAGTTATAGCTTAGTTACAAATGAAATTATCCTCTTCAGTCTGTTGAATGCATGCTTGACTATGCCTATTCTCCTCCTGGTTTCAGTTTCCTATTTGCTATTATCGGTTATTAAATGTCAAAGGCATGAGAAACTTGTCACCTGCTCCAGTGTCTCACCACTTACTCTGATGTAAATTGTAGGCTTTTCCTTTCTACTGCTAATTACCATAGTTTTTGTAGTTTTGTGCATGTTAATGTATAGACGACACTTTTCAATCACTAATTGACTTACTCCACAAGGTCTTGTCATTTTTCTTCACTTTCAGCCAACAATATTGTGTTATCAGAAGATTATTTATTAATCTTCCGTTCACCGTTACTTAGTCCAGACATTTCTTCGACCTGCCTGAAAATATTTTCAGTGTGCAGGTTAAAGAGACAAGGTAGATATTTCACAGCCCTGCCACACTTATCTTTTGGGACACAGTGAGTATTTATTATGTAGATAGATAGCCCGCTTAGGTGACAAGGGCCCGTCGAGTCAGCCGTTAATGACTACGATGAGTGACTGAGTCCCAGGCCGCTTGCAGTTAGGATGTTTTTCCGATTTGACCCAACAAAGTGTTTCGTGGACGGCCGAGGGACCATGACTGAGAAGGTCACTGTTTCTTCAGCGCCCACTGCTTATTTAGACTGGGACCCTTGATTCTTCATTTCAATCTGCTGTCTTTTTTGAGGGTCTCAATACAACGTGTACCTCGACGGGAGTAAGCGAGGGTAACATCCTTTTGCTCAGATTGTATGCTGGAGGCAGTCTTGAAATACATGCCCTGCTGTCATATTTGCCAGGCCGTAGTAATATAGGCTGGTGTTACCTAGCTTGAATTTGATGTTCAGGTGGTGTCTCATTCTGCTGTGGCCAGTTCGGAGACGTAGTATGATAACATGCACTTTTCTGGATAGTTCGTTGTATACGTTATCTGCGTGGTATTTTTGAGCGTTTTTTCTGTCACTTTACATTATATTACCATTTTATTATGGCTTTTGCTTCCTCATAGTTAGCCAGATATTCTTCCAGTATCAGTTTCGCTTCTTCTTTGGCTAGACTGTCGACCTCCTCGTTTCCTTTGATGTTGCGGTGCGATGTTGCCCATTGCATCGCACTGTATGGGATAAAGATGCTGAGCAGCGCATGAGTTACAGCGGTCAGCGACCCATAGCTTACCGCTAGCGTCAGGGCCAGCGAGCCAGAGCTGCCAAAACCCTTATACGTCTGCATGCGGCGATCTTTGAAAACAGGTTACAACTGAGCAGACTGGCTAATGAGAAGGGATCGAAAAGGAAAGGCTAACCCGGTACTAAAAAATGCTGCCGAAGACAGATGGGTCGGACCAAAAAGTGCAAATAATGCAGTCAAGCTGTAAACTACGACACAACACATTCCGTTCTCCGGACTTCATCCTGCTACTTGCAAAACCCTTTTCAGGGCTTGGTAGCGGAATATCGTTGTTTGCGAATGCACACAATGAGTAGGTTACTCTTTTTTGAGCTCTGAAAAGGACACAAAGTGGCGGGTTGCAGTAGCTTTCCTCACATCCCGAGCGTGCTGATGAATGTGAACTAAGGTCCTCTAGTTGGTTGTGATATGCTTGGCTTCATCTGCGTGTCACTCACTACTACGTGGAGCACGTCAATCCCTCACCTCATTAGCCAGGCTGCCATAAAAACAGCCCGTTTCCAGGGAGGGCTACTAGGAAGCTGAGGTGAGGGTCTTAGCCAGCATGTTTTGCCTGATCCTGACTAACATGTCTGATCAGTATATTTTACCTGACCAGATGTTAGTCTTCCTCCCCAGCGGGATATTGAGAACGAAGGAAGAAGAGAAGTATCCAAAGCATCACTGCTTCCTGGAACCCATGAGACATTTTCGACAATCTTGCAGAGGATCACTTCTCACACTAGATCGGCATTAAGAGCTGGTGGACGGGATCGTCCTCGCCAAGGCGGGCCTCATGTCTAAATAGGGCCAAACGTTTGGCATGGTGAGTGTGCTCTTGTGGCCTATTCGTCGTTTGAGACCTGGTAATATAACTCATGGATCGAAAGAATTCGCCTCTGGCTGCAAATATAGAAGGTTTCAAATCGCTTGTGATCGCACTGCAGTGTAGCCCAGGTTTCGGAACCGTATATCAGGAGAAGGACAAGGTTACGTAGATTTGTAGCTTGGTTTTCAGTGAAAGTCTGCTGGTTTCAGACTTCAATACAAGACGTTCTTAGAGTGAGCAGCCATACCGACTTTTCGAACGATTTCCGGGTGGTTTCATACGTCGGAATTTGTGTTTACTACTAAGGTTGACACGATTATAATCGACAGTAATTTCTGCTGCTGTTGGATTGCAGTGATGACTTTGAATCTTGGTTTTTTGTCCACGAGATGTGGAGGCCTAACCTAGATGCGAGGTCTTCTAGGCATTCCAATGATTTTATCAGTGCCTGACTCTCCATACATAAGTCTACCCTGCCATGGGGGAGGGCTTGCGCATCCCAAGGCGCTATGCCAGAGGGAGTTTTACTCCTGGCAGGGTCATCCAAGCCGGTGGTCAGGTCCTTGGAGAGGGGCCAGACAAAAGGGCCGAGGAGCAGGTAGAGCTGCAGAACCCAGCTTCAGGTGGTACATGCTCTGGGATGCACTAATCCATCTCCACTTCATGGGTGAAATGCATTCTTGTCTTGATCTTTACTTTTTGTTATCTATCATTTATCCCCACGGATGACCAAGAGATGCAGACCAGCGGACATTGCACCTCGGCCCCTTTGTGATGATCTTCCAGGTGGCGGGGAATGCCACAAATACCATCACTACAGATGGGCTGGCAGGACGTGACGATCTTCAGGTGGCGGGGATGCCACACACACCATCACTACAGATGGGCTGGCAGGACGTGACGATCTTCAGGTGGCGGGGATGCCACACATACCATCACTACAGATGGGTTGAATATGATATGTCCCAGGCAGGACGTGATGATCCTGGACTGCCTCCCTTCGGGGATACTCGAACGATGCGTCCATAACCCCCTATTCGCAATCATGATGTCTCTAAGACAGCAGACTTTATACGAGATTAGACGTCGCCTCAACAATTGAGGAAGTCTGTTTTTTCCGGGGGGCATTGGGCTGTTAAGAGCTGCCAGCTCATAGCTAAAGGGATTATATCATCAGTGCCTGAGGATGGGAG
Organism: Ariolimax columbianus; assembly: GCA_036924085.1. NCBI lineage: Eukaryota > Metazoa > Mollusca > Gastropoda > Stylommatophora > Arionidae > Ariolimax > Ariolimax columbianus. The sequence continues at coordinate 69,657,465 of JAVGWX010000011.1, forward strand.
CCTGGTGTGACGACGTCAGATGTCTAGTACATGTTGATTACATGCAGTTGTCAGATGGTGACTCCCAGGTTGTACATCTCCAGCTGATTGAGGATCCAGTCCATGGCACGAGGACACAACCCTGACTGACACCAGATGATGTAGAGAACATGGTGACTAAGACAGACTATTGCTCCAGTGAGAGAACATGGTGACTAAGACAGACTATTGCTCCAGTGAGAGAACATGGTGACTAAGACAGACTATTGCTCCAGTGAGAGAACATGGTGACTAAGACAGACTATTGCTCCAGTGAGAGAACATGGTGACTAAGACAGACTATTGCTCCAGTGAGAGAACATGGTCGAGAAATGTTGACTCTGACAGACTTTTGCTCCAGCATTGCTGCTCTATTAGCCGTTGCAGTATGTTGGAAACTCTCACTTGTTATAAGGCATTCCATAGGACAGATATGTCCACAGAATCAAATGTAGCCTTGAGGTCTATGTAAGCGACGTGAAGGGGGTTGTTAATTCCTAGTTTATATTCATGAGCAGACAAAGAGCAAGGAAGGCATCGATGGTGGATCGGCAAGCGGTGAAGCTAGACTGTTAGGGGGATTGATTTCTTTTAAGCAGAGGTTGAATGCGGGAAAGAAGTATGTAGGCAAAGACTTTTCCGATGACAGACAGTAATGTGATGGACCTGTAGCTGCTACATTCAGAGCAAACCAAGATATAAGACTGCACACTTATCTGTGTTTTATTGTTTAATAACTGGAAGAATGCGTAAATCTTGTTACTAATGTATACTCGCGCAAGACCCTAGCGATTTTCATTGTATCACATTTACTGAGTGTATTCTTAAAATCACATTTAAATAGTAAAAATAGTCAAGATCCCATCACGCCATGCAGAGCATATGGAATATGGTGTTAGACCCAATTATCTTGTAACCCACGGCACTTAGTGGATGATGTGGCTAGCATCACGCCTGCCGTCTTTACTTCCCGGACTGAATCAGTACCCATTTAAGCCTGGGTCGACCTGGGAGCCATAGCGGTCTGAAAAACCATTTCTGCCTCAACTGGAGAATGAACCCAGGACCACTCAGATGCGATGCCAGCGCTCTAACCCTTGCGCTCCGTGTGTGATTGTAAATGTCTAATTATTGTTCAAGTGTTGAGATTTATAACACAAATTTGTTTATTAAAACAAATTAATATTGTGTTTTCTTATTTTTATGTGAATCATCCCCAGATCAAGGTCGTGGTATCTCTTACTAAGGCTGTTTGTAAAGCGTAACATCTCTGTACAGTTTTGATCTCTCATCTATCACGATAGGCCAGTTTTGTTCCTTATCCTGTATGAGTGCAACTTTGTAGGAAGTATTCCACGGATCACGGTATGCTTCCTACATGGACACATCTAACCCAATTTTCATGTTGTTGTAAAGATGACCCATGTTCAGTTTTTAATCTGAAGATGATGACTTGCTCCTCTCTAGTTTAATTTATGGTAGTACAAGGGCAAGTAAGTAAATAGGTCACAAATCACTATTAAAGAAAATCAAACTAAATGAGATACGAACTTGGGATCAAGATGCTGAGCAGCGCATGAGCTGCAGTGGTCAGCTACCCATAGCTGACTGCTAGCGTCAGGGCCAGCAAACCAGAGCTGCCAAGACCCTTCTACACCTCCACGCGGTGATCCTGGATAACAGGCTGCAGCAAGGCAGACTGGCTAAGGAGAAGAGATCAAAGAGGGAATGCTAACCTGGTACTTAAAAAATGCTTGCTGAAGTCGGATGTGTTTGACCGAAAGGTGCAAATATCACAGTCAAGCTGTAAACTACGACACAACGCATTCTGTTCTCAGGACTTCGTTCTGCTAATTAAGCCCTTTTAGGGTTTGGTAGGGCGAGATTGAGAACGAACGAAGCCAAGCCAAGCCAAGATACGAACTTGAAAAGGTAGCACGAGATTGAGAACGAACGAAGCCAAGCCAAGCCAAGATACGAACTTGAAAACCATTTATTATTATTGCACTTACATTGTCCCTTATTTCTCAACATAATTTCCACCAACTGACTAACTTCAGTGCACTAAAAACCTGCAGAAAAGAAGACTTTGATCTGCTGTTTCAACCACAAATTTGAGAAACTGTACACTGGAAGAGTGAGACCAGTTCTCGAGTATGGCATTGCGGAATGGGCAACAGCAGCAAAGGCGAACTTTGATAAATTATCAAACTTCAAAACCAAGCCATGAGAGTTATAACAGGAGGCATGAAGTCAACGCCAATTGTAGAACTTGAAAAGATTACAAATCTGCAATCCATGACCGACAGATAAGACTGCAGAGCCCAGCAGCAAGCAGAGAAACTCAGAAGACTGACAGACCATCCAATGCATCAGAGACTAAATAGATTTGGAAAAGGGAAACTAAAGCGGAAATAGCCAAAGCCGGGATGAGCGAAGACCCTATGAACACCATTACAACACCGAAGCCCATCCCTACTGTACGCAAACCCACATGGAAGCAGCATATTATTCCAGAGGTGGTAGTAAATATACCAGGTATTGGAAACAAGAACAGCCAGACTGAAAAAGAAAGAAGAGACATAACCCTGAGATACATAGCTGAAAACTACCCAAGCATGGACTGGACCCATGCATACACCGACGGTTCTGTAACAAACACAACACAGAATGGAGGGGGAGGGGTATTCCTGAGCCTAACAAATGGTAGAAAAATAACACTGTCAGTGGCAACTGGAAAATACTCAAGCAATTTCAGAGCGGAGGCAGAGGCACTGAAGGCTGCAGTAAAAGCAATGCTGACAGGCGAAAGCAATGAAAGCCAGATAGTCCTGTTTACAGATGCCCTGGCCGTGGTTACAGCTCTAAAAAGCCAGAAAAATACTGAACTTAATGATTTAAGAGCAGTACTCTGTCAACTTTGCCAGCAGTCCGCACCAAAAAGAGTAGTGGTACAGTGGGTTCCATCCCACTGTAACATCCAAGGCAACAAGGAGGCAGACAGACTGGCAAAAGAAGGTGCAAGACTACCACAACCAGATTCTAGTGTGACCTACGAAGAGTCCAATATGTTTATTAAAGCCAGATACATGGCCAAATGGGAAACAGAGCATACTGGCTACACAAAAAATGATGCCTACTACTAGCTGAACAAAAGAGAGCAGGTCGTGGTCTTCAGACTCCGCAAAGGACACAACAGAGTGAGGTACCATCTATTCAATAAACTGAAGATAGGTGGCACTGACGAATGCACCTGTGGTACAGGGAAAATGACCGCTGAACATCTGCTGCAAAATTGCCTGACATATGAGGACCAGAGAAAGCACATGTGGCCATCACCAGTGGCAACACTAGACAAGCTCTATGGCAGTGTTGACAGCCTCAGGATGACAGCTGCTTTCTTCGAACAAATTCAAGTTGACGTCTGACAGAGTGCGAAGAAGAAGAAGAACCACAAATTTGGGAAATTCAATTGATTATGCTGCAGGCAAAACCTTGCAAACTCTATGTCAGTTGCTATACTATCTATCATTACTAGCCTGTCTGCTCGTATTATCTCCCTCACTCACTGCTTATGTTGCAATCTGAACAGAACGACCAGAAATTATTGAGTGTCCTTGAGAAAATTGATCGACCTAGTTATGTACCGCTTTATATGACAAGTAAACGGGAAGTGTTTTCTTATGAATATCCTTAGCTAAAAGTTCTTTTGACCCCAAAAACAGCATAACTGCCCAGCTATTCTTTGATTGTACACTCTGTGAGCAAGAACTCCACTTTTGATTGATCTACACAAGTGCATGGGACATCTAGTGTGTGCTCCTTACAATAATCACAAAACTGGATGTTGCTGCCACCTAATGACACCTTTAGAAACTACCAACTACATTTTTTCTGCTATTTCATATCATTTGTGACATACTTACTGAATTATCCTCATATACTATTTAAATTCTCATAGAATTAATTTGTCTGTATCTAACCTCACTAGAGTTGAAGACCCTCCAACTCATTCACAAAGGCCAAAAGCTTGCATGTGTTAAGGTGACATTTTATGTTTTAAAGAAAATTCTAGATACATTACCCCATTTATGATATAACAAAAAGAGTAAATATCTAGTTTTTCTGTGAATCAAAAGAAGAAGTTTCTATTGCACTTTGATGAGGCTACCAGCCTCATGGAGCCCCTATGAGAGCTTTTTGGTCACACACAGCTTGTAGTCTACCCCCTCCTCCCCCCTGAAATGGAAGTGTTTTTAAGAGACTAGTCTGCTGACAATTTAATATGATGATGATGTTCATCCACTCTGAACAGCCTTGTGGACAATATTTTCTCTTGCTGTGTCCGCTGAAATGGGTGACTTGCATTAAAGTGAGAAAAAAACTGCGTCATTTGTCAACCTCACTCTCTCATCCTGAGCTACCTTTTGCCAGTGGCAAGACATTATCGGGACGACTAGAGATAGCAAAGGATGCAGATTATATTTTAATATACATTTAATATAATACAATTTAATATATATACATTAGATAGAAGTAGATCACATTTACTTGGCCTGTTGAAGACCAGATAAGTTAGAATGTATTATGACAAAAGACCAGGTAAAACTGATTTTTGTAAACAGACAAGAGTATGATAAAACTAGAGAAAACTTAAAAGTTTAACACTGCATACAAGAAGGGAGACAACAGAATAATTTAACAGAAATATATACCAGATGTTGTGAAAGATATCACACAAAACGTGAATTCTAAGTACTAAATAATCATGCAATTAGCAAACATGTAAAGACACACATCTATAACAGAAGATATTAAACATAAATCATACACATCATTGAGTTCAAAACAAATTAATTTAATGTGACAAATGTAAAGATGCAAAGGACACAAATTGGAATCATCTGAATTTAGTTAAAAAAAATTTTTAAAATTGTTCAGACTTTGCAGTAAATAAATACTTTAGCGTAATTCTAAAACAAAAAATATTTCAACATTTAAGAATCCATGAAAATAAGCAGCTTTAACTGACTCCAACACTACCAACAGAGAATCCTTATGTTGGTTAACAAATGAAGTGACTCCACCACTACCAACAGACAATCCTTATGTTGGTTAACAAATGAAGTGACTCCACCACTACCAACAGACAATCCTTATGTTGGTTAACAAATGAAGTGACTCCACCACTACCAACAGAGAAACCTTATGTTGGTTAACAAATGAAGTGACTCCACCACTACCAACAGAGAAACCTTATGTTGGTTAACAAATGAAGTGACTCCACCACTACCAACAGAGAAACCTTATGTTGGTTAACAAATGAAGTGACTCCACCACTACCAACAGACAATCCTTATGTTGGTTAACAAATGAAGTGACTCCACCACTACCAACAGACAATCCTTATGTTGGTTAACAAATGAAGTGACTCCACCACTACCAACAGAGAAACCTTATGTTGGTTAACAAATGAAGTGACTCCACCACTACCAACAGAGAAACCTTATGTTGGTTAACAAATGAAGTGACTCCACCACTACCAACAGACAATCCTTATGTTGGTTAACAAATTAACCAAAAAAAATAAACATATAACAGAATTATACAAACACCAGCTTCAACAAAATGTACTCAAGTACAGCAGTTACCACAAAATCCAAATAATTTTCTTAAACATTGTTTTTGGCTAAAAAAGAAATTCAGACAAAATTTGCACGAAAATTGTAATGTACATTGAATTTGAAACATATATTATGACTAAAAAAATAATAATTGTGACGCAGCATGGCCTAGGGGTGAAATGTCTGTTTCACAATCCCAATGCACCGGGTTCAAATCCCACCATGTTCAATTTGGCAGACACTGGTTTTTCTCTCTCTTGATGCAACTGCTCCTGTGTACAGAATGCAACTGCAACTTACTGTACTACACACCTGCCAAGAAAGATATAATAGCGAAATAGGTTTCTCGGTTGCAAGAAGTGACACTCTGCAAAGGATATGCTACTTACATTTTTAGAGAAAATTATGAATTGATTTCTTAAACATAACACTGCCTTTAGAAACATATATCTTAAGAAAAAAGTTTACAAAACTGACAGGAAATGAAAACAGTTGAAGCTTGGTTTACCACAAACTAATTTTTTCAAAAATTTAAAAAACAATCTTTAATTATATTTTATCGAATCAACATAAAAATAATACGCACAACCTAGTTACACACAAAATTACTGGGTAACATAAAAAAAAACAAGCGGTGAATGAAAATGGAAAATAATTAGATAATAAGAATGAGCTTGATGAAAACGTATGTGATTACGTCATAACATATGATTAACATGAACTGTTTATGCCATCGAAAACAACAAGTTTAAATTAGTGACAGCTTTAAAATATCCGACACAACATTACAATGGAAGCAATTTGTTTAAACAAGCATATTAATACGAACAAGCACCTGAGTAGAAGAGTGGTATAGTGTTCACTTCTCATGGCAATGGTGGCGGGTTTGATCCCCGCTACCGACATGCTAGTTGAGCCAGCTATAAATTGGTACCTGATTTGCTAATAAAGAAGGAAAGGCAGGGAAGGGAACTGGCCACCCACATCATAACAGCTGAGACTTAACACAATGGAACTTCTTAACACTTCACCCCTTACAGCAGTTTGCTATGGGACTACCTTTCTCCATATTACTTTTAAAGTGTCCTAAAAACTCCCCAATACACAAAGAGCCAAGAACTAGAGTAATGTATGTATGAATCATTCAAATTATTTGTTCTCTAAAAATTACAAAACCTTGATTTGAGACATCATGAGGAGATCAAAAACAAATAAACAAAATAATTTAACATTACAATCCATCAGCAACTCCCTGTAAGACACATCAGGTCCTCCTGTCCTAAACCAATCAATCTAGCATAGTCCACATCTTCCCTCTACGTCGGTCTTGAGCTCTCTTTTCCATCTGACCTTTGATCTACCTTTCCAGAACAGAGAAGGCCTTATAATAGATATCAGCTGGTTTCTTGAATGTGTATCTAATGCTAGTATCAACTCATCACCTCATGTTCCACTGATTTCTCCCTGGTTCTTTCCAGAAAATACTTGCAGTAAAAGTAAACAATTAAAGATGGTTCTAAGAATTATACTATTTTATACATGAAGAAAGACTAGATGTCAGGAAGACGTACCAGACCTGAATGAATAGATCGGTTCTGTATCTAATGAGTCTATGGATAATACTCTAACTGCCTAGTAATCAGCAAAGGAAGATGAGATTCACTGGCAGAGTAGCTTCTGCTTGAAATACAGATGCGGATCAAGATACTGAGCTGCAGTGGTCAGCAACCCATAGCTGACTGCTAGTGTCAGGGCCAGCGAAACAGAGCTGCCAAGACCCTTCTACACCTCCACGCGATGATCCTGGATAACAGGCTGCAGCAAGGCAGACTGGCTAAGGAGAAGAGGGAATGCTAACCCGGTACTCAAAAAATGGTTGCTGAAGTCAGATGTGTTGGAACGAAAGGTGCAAATATCGCAGTCAAGCTGTAAACTTCGACACAACGCATTCCGTTCTCTGGACAACATTCTGCTACTTAAGCCCTTTTAGGGTTTGGTAGCGGGAGATTGAGAACGAACGAAGCCAAGCCAAGCCAAATACAGAATGAATTTGCAAAATGGGCACACACAAAAACCAAAACTTGCAAATATTGTGTCAGCTGAAGTCTCAGTCTGGTTCAGCACATCTGAGCTAGTCCTAGGAACATTTGATATAAGTTATTCGAGATTCTACAATAAGAGGATGTGCCGGGAACAAAACAAATGCAAAATACACGAAAGGCCGTTTCTAATCTTTAAATAAAACTCAAAATAAACAAATTCAACCTGTAGAGATTATTTATACAAATATTGTTCTTTTGTCATTATTATTTTTTCCTCTTTACACCAACAGGAGCATACCGCCATCACTGCAGCCGGTCCATATATAGAAGTCTGTGTAAAATCATTTATGTTCGCTAGCAGTAGTCGATTCTGTGTGTTACATAATGAGCCTCATGCATAACCCTTCTTAGTTACTTTTTATGCTAGGTAGTGGTCCCAGAACCCTCATGGGGAATTCTGTCACAGATTAATCCTTTATCAATTCATCACATTAATATCAGGGCATTATACAAACACAATGCCTGAAATGTAAGACAAAAGAGGTCCCACAGCATACACTAAAATCCTGATTTACATTTTTAAAAATGCTAAAAATTTTCAAAAAATTATGGAAGCGTGCTAAAGGTTTAGAGACTTCACTACACTAGGTCTCAGCTTTTTCTTTTGTTGAGAAGTTGTGACCAGTTCCCTTCCTTGCTGACTTTTCTTTAATAGTAAGTCTGGTACTTACACCTTCTGTTTCGGTTGTTTGAAAAGAACGTTTGTGACATAGTTTACAGTAAGGATGTGATATCTGCCCCTTTCATCCGCGTAGCGCAGTGGTTAGCGCGCTGGCTTCGCATCTGAGTGGTCCTGGGTTCATTCCCCAGTTGAGGCGGTAATGTTTTTTTTAAGACCGCAATGGCTCCCGGGTCGACCCAGCCTTAAATGGGTACCGGTTCAGTCCGGTAAGTAAAAGCGGCGAGGGAGAGGAGATGGCTACCGCCCTCATATAGCCGAGCCTTTGAAATGTGAGATCGCTAACACCTCACACCCCTACGGCAGTAATGCTATGGGATACTTTACTTTACATCCAGACACATCTGATTTCAACACAACATTTTTGGGGCTGGATTTGCCAGGCGTGTTCAATTTTAGTTCACTGGCTCATTCCCTGCTACATCTTTGGCTTCTAGTCAGACACAAATCTACAGCTAGCAAGACTAGAGCAATTCAAGACACAGGATTAAATCCAATAACTTTGCAGAGTGAAGCAAGTACTCTAACTACTCTGCTACCCAGACATTTTTTGAAATGAAATAAAACACATCATTATTTTCCTAACAGAAACAACAACAACAAATATGATACAAGTCACACATGGAAGCTAGAAAACTACCGTATGTACAGAAACATTCATAGTTGTAGGTAAGCACATAATGAATAGGTCCTAGTTAACTGAGTTTATTTTAAATACCTTAAAGTAACAAAATAATTTTTTCTAAAAATGTTCAACGTTCACTCAATAATGACATTTCTACTTTCTAGATGAGGTACTTTCAATCAATCATATTGTGGACTGTATCATGTGACAAAGCTACATTATACAATAGCATATATGCTTTCTAGATCTGATGTGCTATTGGTCACCATGCTGTTAACAGAATTGTATGATAGAATCATTTTATTATTAGTGTACATATAAAAATGTTTGTGTCTTTATATCATGTATTAAATCATTCATAATTTCAGTATCTTAAGCAGTATTTATGAAATGTGACTATTTTAAGACATTAACATTTGCATACTGCCATTCATCAATAGCAATAATGGCACGCATTGTAAAATGTTAATTGTTGCAAGATAATGTTAGACTAGACACCAAAAATACACCAATATTTCTCATCATAGGCATATCAGTCTCTGTAGACCATGCGTATGGTGTCTGTGAGTTTTGTCCAGCTCTGTCTTCTGTATCTGGACAATATCTCTAGCAACTTGTAATTAAGGTTAACATCTTTTGTATCCTGTTTTGTAAAAATTAAAGCCCCCATAAGTGACTTCCATTTATTTTTGATCAATCTAGATTCTGGTTAATAAGACATTTGAAAATATATGAATATTTCAATAATCTAGTTACAATTCCCTGTGAGGATCCGGTGGTCAATTATCAGGGAGGAAAGAATAAGCCCATCTAATTTACTATGCATGCCATAAAAGGTAATGACAAACTAGGGAACTGCAAGGGGCTGACAGTCTCATTGTGTAAAACAAGGTGTCAAAGAAGTGACCTCTACAAGAAGACATAAATACTGTGAAGCATATACTTTCTGCAAGAACGTCAACTGTAGAAGTGGTTTCATGCTCCTATTGGAGTGAAGAAGGGCAAATAATAATGAGATGACTAGTTCAAATGACCAGCTACCAAAGTGCCATGACAATAGTACAAACAAACTGATACAATACTGAGATGATGTGTCGAAGTGAGGCAAATGTCTAATAAAGTACACAGGTAATATTGCAACAATAAATCTCTATTAATATGAAGGATGTGTATATGTGTCTGCAAAGCAAAAGTATGCGGCTCATACATGACTGCATCTTGGGTACCAGCTGTCCAAAAGCTTGCACTTTTGATCCATGTAAGCTTTTTACAAACTCCACATTAGAACCATAAATTCACAACAAAAAGTTTATACGAATTAGAAAATTGTTTACAAAGACAGTATATATAAATATAAATACTGCTCAAGACCACATCTCACTTCCAAACAGTGTTCCCTGGAAACAGGCCACTTCATGGCAGTTGGGATAGTGGGTTGAGGTTTGGCACTTTGATCCCCATAGTGGTAAGCTTACAGAGGAGCCTCACATACCACTACACTCAGGAGGACACCCTCACATCCCACTACACTCAGGAGGACACCCTCACATTACACTACACTCAGGAGGAAACTCTCACATTCCACTCAAGAGGACACCCTCACATTCCACTACACTTAGGAGGAGACCCTCACATTCCACTACACTCAGGAGGAACCTCTCATATTCCACTACACTCAGTAGGACACCCTCACATTCCCCCTCCCCTCTCCAGTACGCCTGGGATGTGAGGAGAGCCAATGTAACCCACCATCAATGAAAGTCTCCAAGAGTACCTAACTCAAGTACGAGTGGCATTAACAACAACATGTTCAAGTTGTCAGACCCACACCCTTCTTCTTAAATCCTTGGTCACTGACCGACTAATCGATCAGTGACCATCATGCTTGTTGGTATCTTCAACAAACTCCCACCACTTCACCAGGTCTGCAGCAATGCTTCGTATGGTGTCCCAGCTCTGATTCATGACTTCTATGGCTCTTTGCCAAGTTGTCTTAGGTCATCCTCTCTTTCGTCTTCCCTTTGGAGTCCATATAGCTGGCTCTTTTAGTGACAGCATCAGGTTTACTACCCAGGACATGGTCAATTCAATTCCAACATAGACCCATTATGATGATGTGCAGATCTTCTTGGCTACTCCAGACAAGGAGTTCTTGGTTGGGATAATATTTGACCAGAAAATTATATTAATCTTCATTTGACAGGTTGTGTCCCTTCTTCATCAGCCATTTTTTTGGTCACAAGTAGAGTGTATATTTGGCCTTATTCGTACCTCTCCAATTAAGGGGCACAAGGTTCACATAGAAGACATGGCATTATGGTACCATCATCATTTTTAAACCAGAATGTTAGAAAGATAACAGATGTATATGGAACATAAAATCATGACACAGTTCATTCTCTAGACTATGTCAAAATACATTGTCTCTTAGACCAATGTGTTCATACAGTGGTCATTGTAACATGCATAGCTCAAATGTGGTCAACTACCTTTTTTATTTTAGCTTTTTCAGCTTGTCTTGTTTCCTAAGGTGGAGTGCATTGTACGGAGTTTAGTGTCATACTGTGCAGTACACCCGACAACAGTACACATTTTTTATATGGGCTCACATCCCATGGGAGTACAGCCTTGCAGGTTCACGAATTCGAACATATGCAGTTTTGGTTTGTGAGCTGTGCCACTAACCACTTAGCTACGTCACTCTCTACACTTGCATTGAAAAACATAATCACACATCATCATGTAGCATGTCGTTTGCAGAATGTCGCTCTCTTGCCAAATTTCCAGCCTGCTCCAGAGTCATATCCACACATCTCTTGACATGTTAGTGCCATCACCTTTTCAGTCTGTCTATGCCTCTCTTGCACGACACCATACCTTCCATTACCGTTCTCTCAAGATTGTTGCATCTTTTTAAGTGGCCAAAGTATTTCAATTTTATTTTCATGACGGCATTTGAGAACCAGTTGTACTTTATGCCAAACTATTGTCAAATGTCTGTAAATTTCTTTTTATTTTGGGCCATGGTTCACATAATCACACACGATTATGAAAAGTCTGCCATCATTTCATCTCAATATGCGTGGCACACAGGACAAATTTAATAAGAAGAAAAGATGTACACTCTTCATTTTATCCTGACTGCATTCAGAATGTAGGATAGTTAATACTCTCACACATACATACAAGTTTATATAGTTTTCCATCAAACAAATCATCTGTCTTGATTTGAGAAGTATTGAATGCTTGATCAACTGAGACAATGAAGTACTGTTGCTACACTGAGAGACACAGATACAAATATATTTATACATATATGAAACTCACCATCACACCACTGATGTGGATTGCAGGTCCTTGCTAATATTGAATAATATCACACACCCTACCAGAATGTGAACTAGCCACTGCAAACATGTGCCCTTGTGGTGAAAACAGACAAACAGTTGAACATTTTTTACAGGTCTGTCAACTCCATGAGAGGAGAGGAATGACAAAATTGCCCTCTCCGATCACAGTAAATGAATAAATGTATGATGACAAGAAAAACCTGACGTAGACCACCAGGTTTATGAGGAAGATAAATTTGATTATTTGATACAAAACAATGAAGAAGAATGAAGACTGATTTCAAGAAACATGATATAAATGGCAACTAATGAGGTTTGTGCGTGTGATTAGCAGTCATCAAAAATAATTTGCTACCGAAACTACCATTTAAAAAACACACGAAGTGGTATTGGTTCAGTTTTTCTACAAGTGAAGTCAACTGAAAAAGTATTCCCTAGCTTCCCCATCAATTTTTACAGTAGAATAAAAATACAGAGCACTTTACCACACTAACATAAAAAGCAAACAAATACAAATAAACTCTTACAGTATTGACTAGAAAAGTGTGAAAGAATACTAACAATATTATGTATTAAATATAAAAATCAAACATACGAAAGACAAAACTGTAATTACAAATAGTAACATTTATGTAATATCTGAAATAAAATCTGCCTACTTTATCAGATTGGATCTTGTATTGCAGACACATATTTTTTCCCTCCTCTTCTTTCATATTAAAAAAAAAATGTATCTTACAAAATAAGTGATCAATGCTTTTGATTATTACATAATTGACTCCTGAATATTTTGGGCTTCTTTTATATGTAAAACTCAAACACAATTTGACATACATGTGACTTATTTATCTTAAATTATATTTCATTGATATGTCACATTTGATATAGTAAACTTCAGGATCTAATGTAGAATAGAATGGGATGATGACATTTGATGTAGAATAGAATGGGATGATGACATTTGATGTAGTTTAGAATAGGATGACATTTGATGTAGAATAGAATGATATTAGATGTAGTTTAGAATGGGATGACATTTGATGTAGAATAGAATGGGATGATATTTGATGTAGTTTAGAATGGGATGACATTTGATGTAGAATAGAATGGGATGATATTTGATGTAGTTTAGAATGGGATATGACATGATGTGCAATAGAATGATGACATTTGACATAGAATAGAATTGCTGCTGAAGACGGATGTGTCAGACCAAAAGGTGCAAGTATAGCAGTCAAGCTTTAAATAAGCAGCAAAATGCATTTCATTCTCCGGACTAACATTCTGCTACTTGCAAAGCCATGTTCAGGGCTTGGTGGCGAGAGATTGAGATTGAACGCCGAAGAAGACTGGGAATGGGAAGATAATTAGCAAACTTCAAAACCAAGCCATGAGAGTTATAACAGGAGGCATGAAGTCAACGCCAATTGTAGAACCTGAAAAGATTACAAAACTGCAATCCATGACCGACAGAAGAGACTGCAGAACCCAGCTGCAATCAGAGAAACTCAGAAAACTGACTGACCATCCAATGCACCAGAGACTAAACAATTAGGGAAATGGGAAACTAAAGCGAAGAAACTTTGCAGAAATAGCCAAAGCAAAGATGCACGAAGATCCCATGAACACACTAACACCAAAGCCCATCCCTACTGTATGAAAACCTACCTGGAGGCAGCATATATTTCCAGAGGTGGTAGAAAATATACCAGGTATTGGAAACAAAAACTCCCAGACTGAAAAAGAAAGAAGAATTACTACCCTGAGCTACATAACGGAAAACTACCCAAGCATGGACTGGACCCATGCATACACTGACGGTTCTGTAACAAACACTACACAGAACGGAGTGGCAGGAGCATTTCTGAACCTACTAAATGGCAGAAAAATAACACTGTCATTCGCTTCTGGAAAATACACAAGCAATTTCAGAGCAGAGGCACTGAGGGAGGCAGTGGAAGAAATGGTGACAGGTAAAAGGAATGAAAGCCATATAGTCCTGCTTACAGATGCTTTGGCCGTAGTCACAGCGCTAAAAAGCCAGAAAAATACTGAACTTAATGATTTAAGAGCAGTACTCTGTCAACTATGCCAGCAGTCCGCACCAAAAAGGGTAGTGGTACAGTGGGTCCCATCCCACTGCAACATCCAAGGCAACGAGGAGGCAGACAGACTGGCAAAAGAAGGTGCAAGACTACCACAACCAGATACTAGTATGACGTACGAAGAGTCAAAACGGCTTATTAGAGCTAGATACATGACCAAATGGGAAACAGAACATACTGGCTACACAAAAAACGATGCCTATTACCAGTTGAACAGAAGAGAGCAGGTCGTGGTCTTCAGACTTCGCACTGGCCACAATAGACTGAGGTACCACTTATTCAACAAATTGAAGATAGGTGGCACTGACGAATGCCCGTGTGGTACCGGGAAAATGACCGCTGTGCATTTGCTGCAAAACTGCCCGACATACGAGGATCAGAGAGAGCAGATCTGGCCATCACCAGTGGCAACACTAGACAAGCTCTATGGCAGTGTCGACAGCCTCAGGATGACCGCTGCTTTTTTCGAAAAAATTAAGGTTGATGTCTGACTGCGTACGAAGAAGAAGAAGAATGGGAAGATAACATTTGACGTAGAAAAAAATGATAACATTTAATGCAGATTTGTAAGAAAATCAAATGTTGGTGATATTTTTGTTCATTTCAACAAAAAAAAGAAAACCAATGTTGTTCATTAGTCAAATATTCAGTTACACACTCATATATGAATGCAATTTCAATAGTGTTTTTCTCATGAGGGAATGTATATATTAGCATTTGAAAATAGTAAGGTAGACACACTGGATGATCTTAAACTAATTAGTAAGCTTCACGTTTGAATGAAGAAATAGAAAGTTGAAAAATTCAATTTATCTAAAACCAAATGGGAAATTATCACATTTTTACACATAATCCACACTGGCATACATATTTTAAAAAATACCCTGAGCAAATTAACAAAACTTTTGGAATGATGCAAGCCAATAAATTTACGAAAGCTTAGTGCAAAGAAATAAACCATAAAAGCAGATGTGAAGGGTTGATGGACTGCATGAGTTAATTGTATCACTGAATCAAGAACTAACATAGTTAGTACATGTAATTAATCCTTCTAACAATTATTTTTTTCCTTCACAAAATGTGTCAGAAGACAGTCAATGCTAACTGAACATTCTCATTTGTCCACTTATATTATTAGATGTCTTGGGCATGTGCAATCTTCTTTCATGTGTCAGTTGTATGGATGTTATCAATTCATGCCTCTGTAGTGTTTCTTTAATACTGTCAATCTATATTTTACTTGGTCTTCTTTGTGCCTCAAAGCCTGCTTTCTGTTGTTATTGCTTCATGCAAAAGACAGGTTTTGAGGCAGTCTTGTTAACCACTTAACTCTACATATGTATGTCATGATTCCCTTTTGTTTCTCAATGAACCTGTTCTCGTGACAGTAACCACACCTAAACTTGCATCATCATCATGTAGCATGTCCTTTATAGAACGTCGCTCCCATCACAGCCTGTCTGAAAGAAACTTGTTCCCTTGCCAAAACTCCAGCCTCCGCCCCAGTCATACCCAGACAATTTTGGTGCCATCGTCTTCTTGGTCTACCCCTTCCTCTTTAGCCTGGCACCATATCTTCCATCACTGTTCTCTCAAGACAGCTGTGTCTCTTGATGTGACCAACGTATTTGCGATTTTCTAGCATACAATATAAATAAAACTGATTGAACATGAGTTAATACATGTATGACATTTGCTTGCATGAATAGTGCATATGAATATTTTATGGTGAAAAAAGTATGACAATTTATTCATGAAATCATCAAACAACAAAGATGTGTGCACAATTTCATAACATTCACTAACTAATACCAGTTTAACACTAATAATTCCATAGCACTACTTACATCCATATAATAGTATATAATAAAACACGTTATTAGACACCAGACATACACTGACATATAATATATAACTTAGTGACATTCACACATGTTTACAGACACCAAACAACCATTGACATTCATTTCTTCACAGTCAGAGATCACTGATCCTTCTTGTCATTCACTCTATCTGAAACAGGCTCAGCTTGTGGCTCGAGCTGACTATTTTCAAACACAGACTTGGGCTCTGCTGCAAGGCTTTGAAGGAAGATGACAAGTCTGCAAACTAGCAATAGTGCAAAAACAACTGCCGGGCTCATTTTGTCCAATCCCTCATCAAGTGCATAATGAGCGTAGATGTCGTTTAGTGTTATTACAAGCAGGCAGATGTTTGCAGCTTCTTTCAGAGGACCTATAGATAATTGTAGGTTAGCAAATAATATCAAGCAAGAAATTATTTACAAATAAACAGAATGTAACATGTTTGATAAATTGTAACTTTTATCAATGTGCTTGGCCTGTTTGTTTTCCCAGACAAACCCCATGACATAAAGCTAAGTTTTCATTGTATCATATGTAAGGAGCTTTGGTGACCATGTCATAAAAATAAAGGTTAAAGGCAAGGGCGCTCAACTTCATTGCCTCGGGTTTCCCCATATGGCTCGGGCTCTCTCAGCAGAAAGGTATCCCGCCTGCTGAGAGCATCACAAAAAGCACGAGCTCCGTAGCTCCAGGGATGAACCCAGGTTATCTGGGAAAATTCTGCTTGTAATAATACTTTGTTGCCCAGGATTCACATTGGTATCTAAGACTACTAGTTTTTCTATTGCAAATTTGTCTAAAGTATGACTTAAGGTAACTGAAGATAGGTCAACAATCATGTTCCTCTCTTCTTCAGCAGTATAAGCTCTGAAAGTTGTTGGCTGCAAGCAATATCTATTTTGCATTCTTATTTATTCGTTGCAGTCACTTTCAGGTGGCTTTTCTCAGACTTTTGTTTAGCCTGTTCATTATAACTTCTTCAGGTATATCTGCAGGTCTTGTATACTCAGTCCAAGTCGTTACAAGAGAAACAATAATAAGTCATTACAAGTGAAACAATCAGTCTTTTTCAAGGCTAACAGACAACAAATGCCACCTAGTCCAGATCATCAGCCACCTTAAAATTAAAAAGAATCAGCTACTTACAGGATAATACTCAGGTCGATTGCCACACAATCTAGAAGGCAAAGATATCCTCATGTAACCAAAAAAGACTGTCCATAAATGAAAATGGTATGTCTCATTAATTGTAGACAAAAACCTAACAAAAAACACCCTCGGTTTTCATGAGCACACCTTAATGTTTGTCTCTATTAGCCTGCATCTTTATGATGAGCATATATCCTCTGTCTGCTCAATCTGATGACGACAATTGTGAGAAGGAATCTATAATGTAAGCACATTTCTAATTTGTTTTACCCCCTACTTATCAGTACCAACAGTACCCCATGGGGCTGCTGCAGCTTTTTTTCTTGTCTAAAATGCAGTTATGCTATATCTTGAGTTGTCTGCTCCAAGCAGTCAGCCATACTCCATTGAAAGATTAAACTTCGAGGTGACTTTACAAAAGTATAAACAGATGCACGTAAAGATGAAAAATTATGAATAGATTTACTCTAAAGTAAGATATAGTGTGTTAGAAAGGAAGACAATGTTTGAGTCTCACCTGGAAGGAAAGCAAGAAAAGCACCACATATAATCTCTGAGGAACCAATAGTTTTTCTATATGTATGTGGGTTTGGTTTCCATCCTGTTTGCTTCACCAGTGGGAACACTTTTGAATTACGAATGTATGTCTTTCTCTGCAGTGTGAAAAAAAAAAAAGACAAATCATGAATGTTCATTACTAATTGAATAACAATTCAGTGCTGTAAGTGAGAAACATGGAAACTTAACAATCTGCAAGACCTAACATTTAGATAGATTGATTTTTTTTACCATAAACATAGAGGGGAAAAATGTACATGCATAAACTTTTTAGTAAATTTATATCTGGAACTATAAAGACCAAATGAAAATATACATTTACATTTTTATATTGATATTAACACATCAACAATAGTGTGACATGTAAACCTATGCTTCTAATATAAATCTGACTTGTGCTTGATAGGTGAGACCTCTGCTTTACTGATTCTATAAATTCTCAACACTTCAGCTGCAGACATTGTTGCCTGACACTGATATCGAAACTGTAACCAATTTGTTAGATGAGAAGTGGAATGCAAAGCTGATATTAATATCTTCTAGCCTGTGATTCTCATGATCATTATGTAAATCTAAGGTCTGTGCACGAATTAGAGGTTTTGGTCTATGAATCAAATCATTTGTTACTCAATTAGAGGTCTTGGTCTATGAATCAAATCATTTGTTACTCAGCTCAAACAAATTGCAATAAAAATACTTGCTTGTTTACATTAAATTTCAATATTCATAGGGACAGAATTTGCACTGAACAAAACCACAAATTCTGTCCAAAACTAAAAGTTTTATACTGGTTTTGAAGGCTCATCAGAGTCTGTAGACAACCAGTCACATTTGCATTACCCTGCTTTAAATGCTATGCACATCCAATAAATTCTTAAATGCATTAGCTGTCTCTGCCTCCACCACCTCCTTGGGTAATGGATTCCAAGCATTCACCACTCTCCGACTAAAAAAAATCTGGACCTCTCTGTAATTCTTCTTTTCTAGACACTGTAGGCCGGCATTTTAGTCTTTCCTCATAACTGTAATTCTGAAATCCCACTATCAGCTTTGTCGCTCTTTTTTGTATTCTTTCCATCAAGTTTAAATCCCCTCTATGATAAGGACTCAACACCTGTACACAGTACTCCAATCTAGGTCTAACTAATGCTTTATAGAGTTTGACTATCACTTCCTTATTCCTATGTTTAATATTTCTTTTTATTATACCTAACATTGCATTTGCCTTTTTCACTTTTCAACTTGCTTACTTACTTTACCTGTATGATCTAATATAACCCCTAGGTCCCTTTCCAATATTGTTCACACCCATTCGGTAATTATTGGATCTATCCATGTGGATGACTGTACATTTATCTACATTAAACTCCATTTGCCAGCTTACAGACCATTCTTGAATTGTATCTAAATCCGGCCTCAATATATCCACTTCTGCTTTAGATGAGACACTACTGCATTTTGCAATCATGGATCCCATATCAATGTCCAAATCATTTATATATATCAAGAACAAAATTAGTACCAAAACCGAGCCCTGTGGCACTCCACTTTTCACTTCACACCACTCAGAGTACTCCTTATTTATGCCCACCCTCTGCCTTCTTCCTGTTAACCAATTTTCAAGCCATTTGGCAGGTTCCCAACCTATTCCATGTGATTTTAACTTTCAAAATAATCTGGTACTCTATCAAAGGCCTTTGCAAAATCTAGATAAATAACATCCAATGGCTCCCCTATATCTATTATTTTAGTAACCTCCTTGGTGAATTCTAATATATTTGTTAAGCACGATCTCCATCTAGTAAACCCATGGTGACTATTTCTGATTAGATTAAACTTGTCTTGTCTAAATCAGTAAATGCATTTCAATGTTTTCTTTGTACCTACTACTACAATTACTAGAGACTTCACTAAATAACCTGGTAGTAAATAATTAAGTTACTAGATTCAACTAGAGACTAAACTTCTACATAACAGATAACTACTTACTACTAAACTAGAGAAGTTCAGTTACTATTAGTCTTACTATAGTATTATAAGTATAGCTATAGCCATGCATAGGCACTATAGTATATAGCCTATAATTTTAATTAGTATTAAAAATTAATAGACGTCTTACTCTTACTCTAGACACATACTCATAGTCCATACTGCTCTTACTAATACTAAGGCTACTAATACTATAAGTCTTTTTTAGTGAAGTAAGTATACAACTGTACTCAGTGTTGTTTGTACTGTAGAGTGTAGGCACTATAGTGTAGTCGTGTACTCCAGTGTCAGTGTAGTCTGTAATTTACATTTAATCATTTATTTATAAAATTATTTAAATATTTACTTTAGACCGGTTGACGGCCGTTTCCCTGTTTTGGTGCCGCCCCGAGCGATGCTTTATGCAAACGCAATTTACGATGTACAATTTTACTATATAAGTATCTCACCATTTCTTTGTATATGTCACCATTAACGGAAGGTGTGAGCTTGATAGTTCCTACAAAAATGAAAAATAGACCTAACGTTAGACCTAACACCTTCAATACAACAGACGCCATGGTAAATCTGTAGCCGTTTAGAATTCTTCAGTATTGAAGTTTAATGTCAGTTTCTGTTTATTTTTTTATTCTACCCTGGACTGCATTAAAAATTAAGAAATGTAGCAAGAAACAAAACAATAAGTAATGGTTAAGTAAAATTAAAACGTCTTCTTCGTTTGTTCTCGAATTCCCAATTTCAAACCCAAAAACCTAACAAAAAACACCCTTGGTTTTCATGAGCACACCTTAATATTTGTCTCTATTAGCCCGCATCTATATGATGAGCATATATCATCCGTCTGCTCAATCTAATGCAAGTAGCAAGATGTAGTCCTAAGAACGGAATACGTTGTGTCGTAGTTTACATCTTGACTGCGATATTTGCACTTTTCGGTCTGTCATCCTTCAGCATGGCAATTTTGGGTACCAGGTTAGCCTTCCCTCGTCGATCCCTTTTCATTAGCCAGTCTGGGTACCAGGTTAGCCTTCCCTCGTCGATCCCTTTTCCTTAGCCAGTCTGGGTACCAGGTTAGCCTTCCCTCGTCGATCCCTTTTCCTTAGCCAGTCTGCCCTGGTGTAAGCCTGTTATCCAGCTTCCCCACGTAGATGTGTGGAAAGATCTTGGCAGCTCTATGTCACTGGCTCTGACACTAACAGTAAGCTTAGGATCGCTGACTGCTGCAGCTCATGCACTGCTCAGAATCTTCATTTTAAAACTTGAAACCGAGGGACGTTAATTACCACATAACATCAATCAGTCGCGATGGCAGGGATCCCCTCTACTCGAGGGGCCCGATCGGAGAGCGTTATTATGAATACTTCCATGACCTTATTAATCCAAGTGGTACGGCGAAGGAAGTAATATTCGTACCTCGCAACACGGACCACCAAGAGTCGGACATACAAAAACAGTCAGAAGAACAAGTCTACAGGTGAAAACGGCATTCCTACTGAGACAATCCAGGCGTGTGGGCAGACAGGAATAATGTAGCTAAAAAAAATATTCACAACGGCGTGGAGGGAAATAAAGTCCCAGACGACTGGCAAGGTGCTACAATAGCACCCATGTGGAAAGGAAAGGGCTCGAATCGGACTTGTAACACCTATATGGATATTTTGCTGTTAAGTCATGCAAGAAAGATATATGTAAAACTTCTTAAACAAAGAGTGCGACCGATTGCTGAAAGTTAGCTCAGCAACGCCCACTTCGGGTTCCGCAAGGGCATGCGGTACTCGATGCATAATTTACCCAACGGCGAATGTGTGAGAAAATGGTTGGAAACGACGAGCATTTCAACTAAGCATTCATTGACTAACAGAAAGCTTTTAACAGAAGTGACAGAAATAGACTTTGGACAGTGATGGAGGACTATGGGATACGAGACCAGTTGCTTGACAATGAGAGAGTTCTTTACCGATGCAACGAGGGTGTGGTAACTACGAAGGGTGATGTAATAGAGGCTTTTCCAATCACCAAGGGTGAACGTCAGGGATGTGCTCTGTTCTTGCTGCTTTTAAACATGTTATGGGCACAGTTGTGTCAGATGCCTATCAGGCTGCGATACACGATCCAGATTATAATTCCATATATGAAATGCTATTCGCAGATAATCAATGTCTTGCAAATACAGACGAACAGAAACTCCAAAATCATTTGGAACATTGGACACAACCGGCGAAAAGTACGTTATGCGCATCAGTACTGCTAGGACGATAACTCTGAAGATGAGCCAGAACGCAGTGGTCGTTTGAGCATTCAGAACGTGACTCTCCAGTAGGCTCAGGAAGTCAGATACCTGGGTAGTATATTCGCAGAAGACGGCAGAGAGATTGAGACCAGATGTCAGAAAGCAGCAGAAGTGACTTAGCAACTAGGCCACTGCTCAAACATCGTCACATTAGTTTGGCAACACAACAGTGACTGACCCCCATCATCTTTCTGTCAATCTTGTGCTACAATAGTAAAGCGCAGGCCATGTCCAACGCGGGCGAGACAACGGGAAAAATCAAATGAGATGTCTGCGAATGGCCGCCGGCGTATCCTGGAGAGACAGATTGAGAAACAAGGATATTCGGACGATCCCATGTGCTGAATACGTGTCTAGATAAAAGGTGCGCTGGTTCGGTCATCCCATCAGCTTCCCCCGGGAGGTTACAATTCCCAACGGTCCGGCTGCCGAGCATGAGGGTGACTGTGTGGAAGTTGAATAAATGACTTTAAGACGATTTTCAATCGGAACTAGCATTTGCAGACGATGTGGCCCTGATCACGAAAACCGAAGCACATCTCCAGATCAACTTGCAGGTCTGGGAAGAAGAGTTGAAGAAGAGAGGAATGCACATCAGTAACTCCAAAACAAAAACCATGGTGATCGCCAGAGATGAAAAGAGACATCAGATAACCATGGGAACACGAGCACTGGAGCAGGTCAGCAACTTTAAATATCTAGGAGTGGTAATAGACATCAGGGGAGGAATCAAAGAGGAGTTAACTGCACGAACGGCAGCAGCAGGTAGACTGTTCCGTGCAATAAACCGAGGTTTCCTCAGTAGAAGAGAAATAAGCAGGAAAACAAAGATGGATGTATACCGCTCGACCTATGTGCCTGTCCTGACATATGGATGTGAGTCATGGGCAATGACTACAGCCCAAGAAAGGCAATTACAAACTTCAGAAATGAGGTACCTAAGAAAGGCGGTTCAGGTGACGAAAAGGGACAAGATCCGTAACCAGACAATACGTAGCAATCTTAAAGTTCAACCCCTGCAGACACGAGTGGAGCAGTCCCAACTACAGTGGTTTGGCCATGTCTGTAGAATGGAAGAAGATCGGATACCAAAGCGGTCATATGAGATCAAAAGTCAAGGACGCAGACCCCGAGGACGTCCCAAAGTACGTTGGGAAGACAACACACGACAGTCCCTAAGTGATAGAGGGCTGGATTGGAAAGAGGCCAGGAAAAAGACGGCGGATAGAGCAGTGTGGCATTCTCTTTGGCAAACCCTCTACACCTCACGGTAGAAGAGGAGCGACTAAGTAAGTAAGTAGGACGATTTTCAGTGACACGATGCATCTAGCCCAGGAGAGGAGACTAACGCTTCCCACAACGCTCATCATTGTACAAGTGGACCGATAACTATGCTTATCAAATAATATTTGCATTTACACTGTTGCTGATTCATAATTATTTATACCTTCCCCGAGATGGTTTGTTAAGAGCAGCATACATGGCACATGACAGGCTGCGGGTCTACTTAGCTCTAGTGTTTGAGTCTATTAAGATGGACTCGCACATCGGTTAAACCACCCTCTGCGAGACTGGTTGTATACAGATTCTGTAGAATCTATTAAACCAGTATAAAGACGTCAAGTTAAGTTTTCCTATTTATTTCCAAACTGTTTAGCTTTTGCAGATGATCATAAAGGATCTAGAAATAACATCATCATTATAATCAGGTGGCGTTGGCGATCATATAACTCCATCCACTTGATTGATGATTGTCGCCCGTGTCTCAGGCTGTCCAACATCTTCTCTCCCTGCCTTACCTGCTATCTTTCTTGTTGTCACAAAGTGCTCCAAGTCGCCAATTAATATTCCTGACATTGTCTGTATGTCTCTCAAGATAAACACGCTCTATAAAGAGAACAGTTCAAGGGACCAGAGGACAGAACATAACCTTGCCTCACTCCCCTTTTTATAATCTCTTACTTGATTGTCAATTCTTATAACCGCAGTCTGTCCCCAATACACATTTTGTATGATCCTTTGATGCTTGCCATCGACATGCAGACTTTTCAGCATTTTGGTGTTTTTCATGTTTCACTCTGTCGAACGCTTAGGAATAACACCTAAACCATGTTTAGAAAGATGTTTGAAAATTACTGATTTCATATTAACACGAAAACTTTGTCTTGTTAAAGTAGTTTATAATGCTTCTTGCTTTGCTTCTCTGCGATTTATTTAATATTTAATTTAAGGGATAAATGGGCTGAGCAAAGCTGACTGCTTACGTCAGGGCCAGCGACTTAGAGCTGCCAAAACCCTTCTGCACCTCCCAGTGGTGATCAGGCTGCAACAAGGTAAACTGGCCAAGGAGAAGGATCGAAGAGGGAAGGCTCCTCCAAACTTGACCCACGCCTGGTTTTAAAATGTTGCAGTCTTGAGTCTGTTGATTGCTGGTTCATTGATTGCGGATTGCAGAGTGGCTGAACGCTAGAAAGAAACGACTTATGGATACTGACAATGTTGATGAGATGAATGAGAAAAAAAAAAGAGCCACCAATTGTTTGAAAGTCTTAGCGAGGGAATAAAAAAGCGAGAGCTGGGAGGAGTTTATGACAGTTGGTTATCGGTCAAGTTGTACCCTGGTGGGAAGCCTAAATCTCCTCTCCTGGGCCATTAGTGGGGCGTCTGTCGTGGTCAACTCGTGTCGCTGGAAAATTGTCTTTACGTCGTCTATCCACCTTCCCCTCAGTCGTCGTCTTGGCCAGAAGCCGAGCCATCGGGTATTGGAAGCTTGTAGGGAAAGCTGATTAAGGGATATTCTCATGAAATGACTGAACCAGCACACACTCTGTCTGGTCGGCACATAGGATCGAACCGACCCTTTTGAGTGTATCCTAGTTTCTCAATCTGTCTCTCATGGAGAAGCCCGCGGCCATTCGCAGACATTTCATTTCGAATGTGGGCCATTTTGTTCTCCAACTCGAGAAATTTAGACTTGCAATGAAAAATAAAGTTGCCTAATTTATTTAACACGAAGCATCAAACTTGAATTGTACGGGGCTCATTACTTGATTTTCTTCATCGTGTAGCATGTCCGCTGCAGAACGATTTTTGGCCAGCTCATCATGAGAACCTCTTCAATGTCTCGTCAATCTCTTCCTCGGTCTGCCTCTGCCTCGCTTGACAAGTAACATACCCACACCCCCCTTTTCCCCCATCCAGCATCTATTCTTTCTAGACCACTGTTGCGTTTGGTGTATCCATAGTATTTTAGTTCTCTCGATGTAATAATGCTAACTAGCCAATTTTGTTCTATATCCAGCTTCTTTTGAATCTCGCTATCCAATGTATTTTGTGCACTTTTCTGCCGCATTTTCGCTCGAGCGATTCAAACGTATTTCTTATTGTTTTTGTGGTTGTCCATGCTTCACATCCGTACTTTACAACTAGAAAGATGCAAGTCGTCATAAAAAATAATTTTGGTCATATTGTTAATGTTCCGCTGTAAGTTTTTTTATTTTAGTTAAAATCTGTGTTGTAATGCTCATTCCTCTTCCTACTTCCTTTTTGGTAATCTCCATTGTTGCTTATAATTGAACTGAGTTATTTCAACAAACGATGCCTATTACCAGATGAACAGAAGAGAGCAGGTCGTGGTCTTCAGACTTCGCACAGGCCACAACAGACTGAGGTACCACCTATTCAACAAATTGAAGATAGGTGGCACTGACGAATGCTCGTGTGGTACCGGGAAAATGACCGCGGAGCATTTGCTGCAAAACTGTCCGACATACGAGGACCAGAGAAGGCACATGTGGCCATCACCAGTGGCAACACTAGACAAGCTCTGTGGCAGTGTCGACAGCCTCAGGATGACGGCTGCTTTTTTAGAAAAAATAAAGGTTGATGTCTGACTGCGTACGATGAAGAAGAAGAAGAACTGAGTTATTTAAAACGTGGGACATTCGTAACTTGTTGCTTCTCAATGGTAACTTTAGGTTTGGTTGTTGCCTTTTTGAATGTGTGTAAAAGGTTTGTCTCTCTGTATTTTACTTGCTGAGACACGCTACTTTCCACCCCGGACCCTAGTCTTTTAGGCGATATTAACCAGTGCTTGGATACGTGTGTAAGTCTGTATGTACCTATGATACTTAAGGCGATCTCAGTGGTCAACCCCAACCAAAGTGCAATGGAAGGACCTCACCTTGAGGGTGCATATTAATGTGTCTGTATATGAAAGGTTATAAACCCTGTCAAAGTGAGGGTCTGGTTGTTGCCTTACCATTGCTCATGATCTTGGTCTTGCAGATGTTAAGTATATATTTTGTTTTAAACCTCTTTGTTTAACCGACAGGATCATCTGTTAGACACGCAGTGCTTTTCCAAAGGACAAACATATCGGCTGCAAATCTTAGTTCTGGTATTTTTCTCCAGCCGATTTGGAACAGGACGAACATTTCCTACGCTTTGTCATGTTTGCCATTTCCCGTAATGTTGTCTGCATAAATGTTCAAAGATAAGGGGAGAGCATGCATCCTTGTCTTACTACCTTTTGCACCCGAAAGCAGTTCTTGCTCTCTCGTTAGTCTCACGCTTGATTATTTTTTCCTGATACAGTGTTTCTATATATATTTTTTTCTTTCATGATTTTTCATAGCATGTCATATTGCACACAGACAAGAGCTTTGATGCAATCTATAAAGCAAGTTTGTAAGTTGATATGGTACTCACTGTTTTCTTTTACAATATTGAATGAAAATTGTTTTGTTATTTGAAATTTACTAAGTTTATTTTTTATTGAATTTTAAATTTTATTTCGGAACTTTCTTGACAATGTCAGTTTTAAGTTTGCCGGAGATTTGGCCACAATTCTTTAGTCGTTGGCCACTTCTGGCCAATGGCCGCTGCTGCCGATTCCTGGACTTAGAGGTAACCATTGAATGATTTTAATATGTACCCCCCCCCCCCCCACACACACACAACACAACAAACACAACACTAACACTAACACCCACACCAACACACCCTCACACACCCCCCACATAACCCCCCCCCCCCCACACACACACAACAAACACAACACCAACACCGACACCAACACACACACCCACACACACATACACACCCCTACACACCCACACACACCTACACCCCCCCCCACACACACACCTACACCCCCCCCACACACACCTACCCCCCCCCCCCCCCCCCACATACACACACACACTTTCCCTACATGATTCACATCCGATGCCCTCACTGTACATATAAGTATATTAGGTAAGTCCATGTACACATAATTGTATGTCCTTGTTAACTTCTTTGTGCAGCTTCACAGATCACTGAAGTTTCTTTAGCATCAATCAGCTTCCTTTCCACCGCTGTTACCAAAACTTTATGTTTGTAATGGGAAATATGACTCGATTTTGTCGCTCCTCTACTACCTTTTAGTGTAGATGTATTTCCTTTTTCTTGTGGTTTATTTTCTCTGCAGGATGGGGTGACCTGCCCAATATCCAACCCTAGCCAGTCACCTCCTACGTCAGGTCTGATATAATACAGTATTACTACAATGTGCTCTCCTTTCGCGCCCTGGTAACACATATGCATCAATGGAGAATATACTTACTTCTTTTTCTTTTAAGTTTGTCTATTGAAACACTATCTTAGCAAACTTGTTCGCCATGCCCAAAGGACATCACCTTATTTGCTGGCAGTCAGTCACTTGATCTTATCTTAATGATGATTTATTTTAATCCCAGGATTACCATAATGTTATCACAATTACCGTTATCATCATCACCATCATCATCAGCATCATCATCAACACCATCATCATCAGCATCATCATCATCATCAGCATCATCATCATCATCATCACCATCATCATCAACACCATCATCATCAGCATCATCATCAACACCATCATCATCACCATCATCATCAACACCATCATCATCAGCATCATCATCAACACCATCATCATCAGCATCATCATCATCATCAGCATCATCATCATCATCATCACCATCATCATCAACACCATCATCATCAGCATCATCATCAACACCATCATCATCACCATCATCATCAACACCATCATCATCAGCATCATCATCATCATCATCATCATCAACACCATCATCATCACCATCATCATCAACACCATCATCAGCAGCATCATCATCAACACCATCATCATCAGCATCATCATCAACACCATCATCATCAGCATCATCATCATCATCATCACCATCATCATCAACACCATCATCATCAGCATCATCATCAACACCATCATCATCACCATCATCATCAACACCATCATCATCATCATCATCATCATCAACACCATCATCATCACCATCATCATCAACACCATCATCATCAGCATCATCATCAACACCATCATCATCAGCATCATCATCAACACCATCATCATCACCATCATCATCAACACCATCATCATCAGCATCATCATCATCATCATCATCATCAACACCATCATCATCACCATCATCATCAACACCATCATCATCAGCATCATCATCATCATCATCATCATCAACACCATCATCATCACCATCATCATCAACACCATCATCATCATCATCATCATCATCACCATCATCATCAACACCATCATCATCAGCATCATCATCATCACCATCATCATCTTCATCATCAAAGTACATTGTTTTGGGCTTCAATATGAACATGGGGTCACCACTGCAGTTGACCTGTTTGCAAAAAGCCTGTGCCAAATCACGTATGTGCTCTAGTAGTGGTGGTTTCTGTAGCGCTTCGTGTGTACTTGAATGTCTAACTGCCAGAGTGGTTAAAGTGCTTACATTTCACGACAAAGGTACCATATTCACTCCCTGTAGCACCACGATTCAGTAAAACCGAGCTGTTAGTGGGTGCATGAACTTCAGCTAGAGAATGCAAAGCAAAGAGGTCGGAAACTGGTTATCCCATCTCACCAATTCTGAGAAATCCAGTGAAATTATACACAGTTCATCCCTGAAATGTCTGCTATGCGAAAACATTTACATGATGATGTGATGAGGTCGGCAGTCTCATTCCCAATTTTCATAAGTCGCATTTTGCCACTCGAGCAGTTGTTGTTGTTGATCATGTTGATGATGTTGAATGTGCACGATGAATTACTTCCCTCTTTTGTGCGACTCGAAAAAAGTGTTAGCGTGCTGATGAAAGTGGACCGAGGTTTTCCAGACGGTTGTGCTATGCTTGGCTGCATCTAAGTTTATCTCACTACTACTGTGATCACGTCGATCCTGACCTCGTTAGCCAGACTGCCAGGAAGCAGCCTGTTTCAAGAGACAACCGTATTATTAAGATGTATAGGTCTTATTCAATTATACTCAGTAAAAGTCTCAGGTCCCATGGGGGAGAGGAGAGAATACGATTATCACAATCAAAACAAAATAGACAAATGCAACAAAGACATGCCTACTTATACAGACGTCACTGAAGGTTGGAGGTCACTGAGCCTGTTAGCCAATCACATCATGACCATCCGTTCTGTGTCTCATACAGCAAAGAGGAGTTCACCCTGACTTACTTGGATACTTTGAATCTGGGTATTCAAATGTGCAGATTATGCTTTTTGCAAAGTAGCCGATGGCTGTCCTTAGTGCGTTCTTAATTTTGCAATGTTTACTTCCTGTGGCGTATTAGGCACGGTGGAAGGTAGAATGCGTTATTGCGTTTGAATTTCACTTTTTTAGAATTTGTTCACGGACATCTGCTAACAGCATATTCTTATTGATTTTCTAATGTCAAGGGTTATATTATGTGAACATGGGATCACCAAGGTTTTCGGCAATCTCCAATACGGCTAGACTCTGATCTCACCTTTCTTGAGGCCAAGGGAAGGTTGAAACCTCCACTGTTTCGCGCTTTCTTTTTTTTGAGAGGCAAGCGCCTTTACCTCTCAGTTTTAATGAGGTCCCAGCCACATCATAGCTGAATTCAGTGCCTCAATCCACATTCTCTTACTTGAGGTAGGGAGGAGACTAACGTATGGTCAGGCACAATATACTGATCATACATGTAAGTCAGGGTCAGACAAAATGTGCTGGTCAAGACTCATCTCGACTTCCCCGTAGTCCACCTTGGAAACGGACTGTTTTCATGGCAACCTGGATAACGAGGTGAAGCATAGACGTGATCCTCGTAGTAGTGAGCGACACTCATATGAAGCCAAGCATAGTACAACCACCTGGAGGACCAAGGCCACCTTTATCAGCACGCTCTGGATTTGAGGAAAGATACTGCAACCCACCACTTAACGACCTTTTCAGGGCGCACAAAAAGAGTAAATCTACTCATTGTGGGCATTCGAAGCAACTTATTTGAGAAAGTTGTCATGTGTGCACCGATCGGCTCTGCAACAACTTTCCTCTCTGTAAGAAAAGCCCCATTATGATTATCCACCAAGTAGTACACATTCATTACGACACATTACTTTTAGGAGCTAGGTAAATAGGGATGAAGTGATGGAGGATATTGCTCTAGTAAATGCGACAGTGGTCCTGAAATGTCAGGCGTCACCCAGCGCCGTTTCTACCATTAGGCAAGACTAGGCGGCAACATTTTAGGGGCGGCAAAAGGGATGAAACAAATTTTAATTTGAAATAAAACAGCGAAAAAATTGTGTAAATTGGGAGGGAAAAAAATGAAATAGAGGAAAAATGGTTGTTATATTATAGAAGTTGAATACAAGTTGAATACAAGTTTTTAAAAATATCTAATACATGAATTCTTCTAGCCCGGATGACAGGGGAAGATAGTGATATTAGTAAAAGGGAGGGGCGGCATTTTTCAATTCCCGCCTAGGGCGGCAAAACACTTAGATTGACCTAGAAACAGTTCTGGTGCCACGTCAACATTTCTATGCGCCATGGCGACCAGGATTTGTTGTATCCTGGTGTCATTTACATCGTTATCATTGCGAATTTTCTCATACAACATTTTGTAGTGCCTATGCTTTCTCTTGTCAATTTTCTGCACCTGGCAGCAGGTAATGTTAAGCGGTCTGTTAATGAGGTTGAGACCGACACGGTGATCCACGTAGAGTCGGACCTGCTTGGAAGCCTTACACTGCGCAATAACGAGGAGGACTCCAAAAAACCTGCAGCACGCCAAAGAATGTAGGACGAGCCATTGCAAATCGCCCACCTGAGACAATTCATCAAGATTGAAGAACTTAGATATGACTATCATCAAAATGAACGTAAGATATTTCTTCTTCATCTTCTTCGGCGTTCATCCTGAAAAGGACGATATGTCGTAGTTTACAGCGAGGCTGCGACATTTGCGCTATTCGGCCCGACACATCCGGTTTCAGATGACTTTTAGAGGAAAGGTTTGCCTTCTCGTTGCGATTCTTATCTCTTAGCCAGACTACACTAGTGCCACCTATTTTGAAGGTCGCCACGTAGAGGATAAGAAAAGTCTTGGTCAGCTCTGGTTCGCTGAACGTTATGCAGACAACGAGCTATGAATTAACGGATGCTGTCGGCTCATTCGCGGCACTGTATCGTCAGCCCCACATAATTTATATAACTTGAAAGTATCGGACCTAAGACGTTAGTCCGATCAGGCACAACAATATGACCAGGAAGTCGCGTCAAAGTCAAGTACAATATACTGACCATAACCACAATCTCTCTTCCATCCCTCTTTCACTAGAAACAGGCTGATTTCAAAGGCAGCCTGGCTGATGAGGGTGTGACTAGACGTGATCCCGGCATTAGTGAGCGTCACACAGGTAAAACCAATCATAGCACAATCGCCTGGAACACCGTGGTCCATCTTCATCAACACGCTCGGCATGTGAGGAACGCTACTACAACCCGCCACTTAACGCCCTTTTGAGGCTCACAAAAGAGTCAATATAATCACTGTGGGCATTAATCAACAACAACAACAACTTTTAAGGAATGAAGCTACCATGCAACATAAACGACTGCCACAAATATGCAAGCTCACATAACACTTTTTCAAAATGAAGTTTCATGTATTGACATGTGCAGGAAAGTGCAACTATTTTCTGAAGTGTCACTGACATGTCAAATGCCAGCACCAAATTGTACAAGGAATGACATTTTAAATACACATTTTTCACACGTAGATAAATGTAATGAAAGTGTCAAATCTTATGAAATGGTTTACAAAACGAAGATTGAAGTCATTCTATTAGTGTTGGTGTCAGGTTGGGCCAGGCTAACTATTTGCAACGCGCACACATAAGTGTGGTTGATTACATCAGTTCTATCAGAAACTTCATTTGGACAGGAAACTAAGTCACAAGAGTTCAAGATAGCCAGTGACGTAAGACAGGGCGACTTGATATCGCCATTTCTTTTTATGATGTCATCAAAGCCTGTAAGGAGAGGACCAACAAATACTCAACAGGGCGCTGAAAGATGAGACCAGTCTATATGCAGATATGGCATTTACCGATTATGTGGTCCTGGTTACCAAATCACAGGAAACATCTCCAGGCAAGCCTTCATAAATGAAAAGAAGGACTGGCGAAGAGAGGTATGACTATTAGCATATCAAAAACAAAAACCATAGTGGTCTCGAGAGAAGATACGAGAAATCACATTATGTTGGGGCAACAGATCAAGCAGTTCAAATGCTTTGGAGCGTGGATCAGTTGGCTCAAACCAAGATAATGAGAACAGATAATACAAATACCAAACCTAAAGTTAGTCTACAACAACAGGGGATTGAGAAAGTCACACGTTTTGAGTACATCGGCTCAATTATACGCAACAATAGTGATTGCCTGAAGGAAGTTAGAACGGAGAATGGCTATGGCAATGCAGGGGTTGAATAAAATGAGAAATGTATGACAGCACTTTAATGAAATGAACATAACAATCCGAATGGTCTGCCGGGGTCTTTGTGTATGACAAGGACAAGAATAGCACCACTGCCCCACAGAGAGCTTGACGTAAGAGGCGACTAACTGTGTGACATGGTATAACACCTGCCATGGTAAGGTAGTTTGTTTAGAGCAGCATAGATGGCGCCTAACAGGCTGCGGGTCTACTTTGCTCAAGTGTTGGAGTCTATTAAGATGGACTCACACATCGGTTAACCATCCTCCGTAAGCGATTGTCCCAACGCAGCTGAGTATTAAGCTGCTCGAGCCTAGCCCGCTAAGCAGGAAACCCTTCTCCTGGCTACATCCAGCTGATTCCAGAGCTGGGACCTTCGCAGGGGCATTTGCCCATGTGGAAGTACAGGGGGACTAAAATAAAAGAACTAAGAACATAACAATCCTGCGAACTTGCATCTTCCAAATGGCAGCGATGTGAAACGTGGACCACCACACAAACACTAAAGAAAAGGATTCAATCGTTTGAATAAAATGCTACAGAAAGGTGCTCCAAATACTATGGATAGCGAAAAGTAAGAATGCAGATATACTATAAGAACTGGATATCGAGGAAAATTGGCCGGTAAAAGATGTCTTGTCTAGAAAGCTAAAATATTTTAGCCTCATGAAACGCCATAATGGCCTGGCGAAAACGATACTGCAGGGTATGGTTCATGGATAGCAGAGCAGAGAGAGACTGAGAAGAATATGGGCACAAGACATCAATGAGGTTCTGAAGATGACAGCAATAGAGGTGGGAGTTCTGGCTAAAGATCGAGAGTCCTATTATCGGCTGTTGTAAGAGTGATGTTCTGCAGAGGACATGCTACATGATGGTGATGGCTACGCAAAGTGCAGTAAATGCTAAGCTTTTTTTTATTTCTTAAATAGAAGATTACACCGATAAAGGAGAATCTGGCACCAAAAGAAACTAAGATGGTTGTACACCACTCCACTTTATGTAACCAGTTTCGACTTACTGGTGTGAATTGTGATCAATGATCGCATAACAGCAAAGCTAGCTTCAAACCATCAAAATAAGATATCTAAGAAAGATGGGCCAAGTGACAAGAAGAGACAAGGTCCGCATTAAGACAATACGGCACGATCTCGACTCCCCCCCCCCCCCCCCCCTTTCCTGAAGACTCGAGGAGCAATCTGAACTTCCGTGGGGTTGTCTGGGTCTACAAAATGAAAAGAGATCCGTTTAAACGGAAGTCACTGAAAGCAAAGCATCTTTGGCCGAGACCTCAAGGACGATCAAAGTCCACGAGGAAGACAATATAAGATAACCAAGAGACCGAGGACTGGACGAAACAGGTCAAGAGAATTACAACATGTATAATAGTCTTGCGTTCTTACTGACAAACATCTACATCCCAGGGTAAAAGAGGAGCGACTAAGTACGTATTAACTTAACTAAACTAAAATTAACTCAATGTCTTTATACTTGTTTAAAAGACTACAAAGTCTGTATACAACCAGTTTCTTGGAGGGTGGTTTAACCGATTTGCGAGCCCATCTTAATAGACTCAAACACTAGAGCTAAGTAGACCCGCAGCCAGCTAGGCGCCATCTGTAGCTACTCTAAACA
Organism: Ariolimax columbianus; assembly: GCA_036924085.1. Taxonomy (NCBI): domain Eukaryota; kingdom Metazoa; phylum Mollusca; class Gastropoda; order Stylommatophora; family Arionidae; genus Ariolimax; species Ariolimax columbianus. Next base: position 69,692,310 of record JAVGWX010000011.1, read on the forward strand.
AACCACCTGGGGAAAGGTACAAAAACTTAGGTAGATTTATAACGTGAATGTTATTCGGGCAGCGGCTGTTAAGCCTACTCTTTTCGATTGCCAACTGTCAAGGTTTTTTAACGGGAGTCCGATCTTACTACCCAGAGATCATGGGAGTTTTTAACAGAAGTGCTACGTATTAATCGTCTTTTCTTTCTTTGCATGGCCCATTTAAGTTTTCAACAAATATTAATGAGTGGCTCAGTGAAAAAAACAACCCCAAAAAACCCACTAAAAGACAAAATAGCACATAAAACATTGTATATTTGTACACAAAATTATAACAACTTTATGAACAACTTTAAACACGTTTAATTGCACGAAGGACTCGTGATTTCGAAACAGAATGTTAGCAATCACATCTTTGAATCCCCTGGGTCCCAAGCCGCTTGCGCTATAAACAAGAGCCACATATTGACCAAGACCTCATGACCAGGCGGTTCACATGAAAACATACTTTGTTAGAGAAGCTTGTCTAACGAGGTAGTAATGGACGCTGTGATCTCCTTTGTGACGAGTCTACTGAGAAGTCTAGTTTTGCACGACATCTACGAAAGTTCAATGTCTACCTTCTTCAGTAGGCACTTTATTTACACGATGAGAAAGCACAAAAAATCCACCAAGAGAGAGTGAACATCACAGCAACAGTAACTTAGAACAACAAAAAACAAACTTCTTCCTCTGGATAGTGACGATGTCAACTGCTTTGATCTGATTTTAAAAAAACACGTTAAGTGACTGATCTTTCAGTGCATGCAACCACAGATCCAATATCTTCATCTGTGTGATCAGTTTCAGCTGTTGGTATGTAAACCTTCAGCTTTAGCCTCTTGTCCAGGTCACTATCATCGCTGCCTTCCCCGTCATGTTTATTTGTGACAATCCAACTGTTGCAGATAGCTTCGTGATGAGAGCGTTTCATTGCGTCACACATAGTGTGTCCTGCGCATCCACGTTCGTTGCAGTTCTGACGTGCGCATATTTTTTGGCTATTGCTAATGCGGCCGGAAGTTGTTCTTGACGACTGCACAGATAAAACAGCAAAATCATCCAAAGCCCAATTTAAGAGAACGGGGACACCTCTAAAATATGATTTTGTTGTAGCAATGTGGGACAATCCGTGTCCCTGCTGGTTGCCTGCGATGATTTGTTCATGGTTTGTGTTGTGAACTGTCATGTTTTCAGGTGAGTCCAACGGCAAAGTTGTCTTCGTGTGAAGAAGCTTGCCAAACAAATGCTGTTGCTGCATCCATTTACACACATTGGTGTGATCTGGTGTGCTAGGTGGAGCAGAGGGGCTTTCGTCCCTATAATGTCCTTGAACTTCATCCATCATCGTTCTTTTGGCCAAACTCTGCGCGTCTTGATTTGCCTGACAGATGACACAAGTTAGAAATGGAAGTATGGCGGATGAGTTTTGTACTTTAAAGTCCATACTGCTCGGAGCTCTGTTATACGACGTATCTTCACATCTCCACTCGCCACTGTTAGAAGATATGGATAACTTGTCCATATGTAGATGACAACACGGTTTGAGCGGTTTTTCGTCAATTTTCACACCCTTCAATATAATTTTACCAAGTCCTAGGTTTCTGTAAGGACTTTTGCCAACATACCAGGCATCTTTGTGACTTTTCACCTGAAATTTTGACCCACCAATTGCATCTCGAGCAATAACATCTCCCCTGTTTTTGAAGATTCCTTCAATTATCTCCCTTTCACCCCTGGTGAGCGTTTTCTTGTCTCTGACAAACATCCTCCCATTGTTCATATCATACAGTTGACTGCTAGTTCCCGGCGAAGGTGGGATGTCTGTTTCTTTTGTGGTCGTCGAAATAGTTTGGAATTTTGAGCGAGTGTCTGGCAGCGAACGTGATATGCTAGCTAATTCTCTGTATAGCCTCGAGGCAGAGATGCTACTATCAAGATCTTCGGACCAATCGTAGAACCTAGCAATGTTCACGTCTCTTCTCTGTTTGTTGACTTGATCTCCAGATCTTTGACGAGCGTACTTTGTCCTGATCTGGTCGTTAGATTTACTACGTGCCGGGAGTTCTTCAGAGGTCGTAACAGATCGTCCAATGATGAAAGGTCTTCTAGGAAAAACAAAAATGAACTTGGATAATTTTTCATTCAACTTTTAATTTTGAAAATCTACCCCCCCCCCCTCCCTTTCCACCTCGTTCCACCCACCCCCTCCCCCACTCAAAAGAATATCTTGCAACCAAGTTTGTCTGCACAAAGGAAGACAAAAAAACACATTGCCTGCTAATATAGTTTTAAATACGCAATATAATTTGCAAGGGCTACAGTCGTGGTCAAGTGCGACATACTAATATCCTGCTTCAGATCAAAATTGTTTACACTAAATACAATCTATTTCATAGTCTGTCTACACTAAATATAATCTATTTCATAGCCCGTGTACACTAAATGTAATCTATTTCATAGTCTGTGTACACTAAATGTAATTTTATTTCATAGTCTGTCTACACTAAATGTAATCTATTTCATAGTCTGTCTACACTAAATGTAATATATTTCATAGTCTGTCTACACTAAATGTAATCTATTTCATAGTCTGTGTACACTAAATGTAATCTATTTCATAGTCTGTCTACACTAAATGTAATCTATTTCATAGTCTGTCTATACTAAATGTAATCTATTTCATAGTCTGTCTACACTAAATGTAATCTATTTCATAGTATGTCTACATTAAATGTAATCTATTTCATAGGTCAAGGTCAGGTACAACATACTAAGACCCCCACCTCACGTCACACATTGCGTAATAAGCAAACAGGCTGCATTACAGCAGCCTGGCAGTGTGGAAGACTAACGTCTGGACAGACAAAGCATACTTATCGGACATGTTAGTCAGGATCAGACACAACATACTGATCGGACATGTTAGTCAGGGTCATGTAAAATATACTGGACAAGACCCTCACCTTGACTTCTCCGCAGTCCTTCCTGGAAACGAGCTGTTTTCATGGCAGCCTGGCTAACAAGGTGAGGGATTGACGTGATCACCGTAGTAGTGAGCGAAGTGCAGATAAAGCCAAGCAAAGCACAACCACCTGGAGGACCCCGGTCCACATCATCAACACGCTCAGGATGTAAGGAAAGCTACGACAACCAGCCACTCAACGTCCTTTTTAGGGCGCACAAAAACAACATCAGAAGCAGCCTGGCCAAAGAGATAGGGATAGACCATATTATCCCCTTCATGATGAACGTGATAAGAAGCTTTGCATTGCACTACAGTAAGGGTGACTCATGTTCACCTTGTCCAGTACTTCCCACACACTCATAACACCAGCAGCTATGGATGCAGGGCACGAGAGAGACTGCAAAGAAGATGGATATATGAAATAACAGTGGGATCAAGATGCTGAGCAGCACATGAGCTGCAGTGGTCAGCGACCCATAGCTGACTGCTAGCGTCAGGGCCAGCGAACCATAGCTGCCTAGACCCTTCTACACCTCCACGCGGTGATCCTGGATAACAGGCTGCAGCAGGGCAGACTGGCTAAGGAGAAGGGATCGAAGAGGGTTGCTAACCCGGTACTAAAAAAATGCTTGCTGAAGTCGGAGTGTTGGACTGAAAAGTGCAAATATCGCAGTCAAGCTGTAAACTACGACACAACGCATTCCGTTCTCTGCTAAAGCCCTTTCAGAGTTTGGTAGTGGGAGATTGAGAACGAACGAAGCTAAGCCAAGCCAAAAGGGCGTTAAGTGGCGGATTGTAGCAGCTTTCATTTGATAAAGAGGCTGCTGACGAAGGCGGACAACGGTCCTCCGGGCGGTTGTGCTATGCTTGGGTTTATTTGCGTATCGTTCACTACTACGGGGATAACTCCCATTCACATCTCGCCAGCCGGACTGTCTTTAATACATCCCGTTTCCAGGGAACGCTACATGTAAGAATGTAAGAGAGATAGTGGTCTTGGTCAGTATATTGTGCCTGGCCCTTACGCAACGTCCTGGTCAGCATATTGTGCCTGGCCCTTACGCAACGTCCTGGTCAGTATATTGTGCCTGGCCCTTACGCATCGTCCTGGTCAGTATGTTGTGTCTGACCGGACTGCCATCTCAGTTTCCCTACGATGCTGGCAAAAGAAAGATGGCTTGAGTTACCCACATCACTCACCAGTACATGTGTCCGGACAACTGAACTGAGGTTAACATCGCCAGGGACAGGAAACACGAGCCAAATCCAGAATAGAACATACCAGAAACAAGATATTTCCTACCAAGATAAGATCTAATCATTGTGTTTCGACTGCACACCGACCAACAGCCTGAAATAGCATCTGCTCAACAAATAGACACTCATGTATTGGTCGGTTTCGCTCCAGGAGTATAGTGACAGCATAGAGCGACAAAGAGAGAAACGTGAGACAGATAACCACAAGTTAATGTCAGTGACATTTCATGTCATATGTCCTCTTATGTCATTATACATCCTGTAGAGGTGGAATCTACATTCGTGTGCTATCTGTGTGCAGATATTTAAATCTCTATATTGTTTCAAAAACACTTTCAATCCGTAGTCTTTCTCTTGATCTGCAGTTCTGCTGGCTGGTAATGTAAACTCGACTTGTGTCCGAGTAGATTTGTAGGCATTCATGTTATGTGTCCAAATATGTTCATTCGATCTCTCTATCTCTTCCTCCTCGACCACACACACACACACACACACACACACACGCACGCACGCACGCATGCACGCACGCACACGCACACACACACACACATACACACATACACATATACATACACGTAATATATGACTCTGCTCCAACTTTCTGCCCCATATCTCTCACCCTGGTTTTTTTTTCTAGACGATAACAGATGATTAGGTAATGGTATAGTGCCCGCGCCATGACAATAACAAAAGGAAGGTCTGGTGCAGTCACTGAGCCATTACCTGGAAATGTTTTTAATCGACTGATAGCCATTAGGACCACTGCAGCTTCGATTTATTTATGCTTTTTTCTAGTGACATTGAATGCCCTTTACAAGCACCCCATTTCAAAAGTTGTGATCTTTGGTTCACGTGCTTTGGTTTAAGGCTTTGGTTTAAGGCTTTGGTTCACGTGCTTTGGTTCACGTGCTTTGGTTCACGTGCTTTGGTTTAAGGCTTTGGTTTAAGGCTTTGGTTCACGTGCTTTGGTTCACGTGCTTTGGTTCACGTGCTTTGGTTTAAGGCTTTGGTTTAAGGCTTTGGTTCACGTGCTTTGGTTCACGTGCTTTGGTTCACGTGCTTTGGTTTAAGGCTTTGGTTTAAGACTTTGGTTCACGTGCTTTGGATTGAGAAATAAATATTTGAAAACGAATGAGAAGAATAACTCCCAGACGTTCCTATGGGATTATCTGGAAGTCGGTGAAGAGCAGGGAAACAAATATATTTGATAACGAGAAGAGACCCCATCTAAGATATCCAAAGTGCCTACCGGATGTGGCTGCTTAGTTTCTAGTGTAGCATTGGAAACACATTGGCAGTAACAATAATTTTAATTGATCATTTCCACGACATCAATGCACCAAACACCACATCAATGCACCAACAGCGCAACAATGCACCAAACACCACATCAATGCACCAACAGCGCAACAATGCACCAAACACCACATCAATGCACCAACAGCGCAACAATGCACCAAACACCACATCAAAGCACCAACAACTCACCAAAGCACCAACAACGCACGAAAGCACCAACAACTCACCAAAGCACCAACAACGCACCAAAGCACCAACATAGCATCAATGCACCAAACACCACATCAAAGCACCAACAACTCACCAAAGCACCAACAACTCACGAAAGCACAAACAACGCCCCAAAGCACCAACATCGCATCAATGCACCAAACACCACATCAAAGCACCAACAACTCACCAAAGCACCAACAACTCACGAAAGCACCAACAACGCACCAAAGCACCAACATCACATCAATACACCAGAACGACCTCTAGCACCAACAGCGCACTAAAGCACCAAAACACACCGAAAGCACCAACAACGCACCAAAGCATCAACATCACATCAATTAAACAGCACGACCTCAAAGCACCAACAGCGCACTAAAGCACCAAAAACACACCAAAAGCACACCAAAAGCACCAACAGCACACCAAAGCACAAACAGCGCACTAAAGCACCGACAACACATCAAAGCACAGACCCCACTAAAAGCACCAACAGGCGCCACAACTCACGAGCATTTGAAAAAAGTTTAGTTGACATAATGGCCCAAGAGACGAAGCTCCGAATTTTCAATCTGTACGGACCACCAAATAGAGACCTATCGCTCTCGAGTATGGAGGTCAGAGACTCCAACTGCATAGTAGTTGGAGATTTCAACAGCCACTCGGAGAGATGGGGATACTCTGACACAGACAGCAGAGGTGACGAAGTGGAAGATTGGGAGATAGATGCAAATCTCTCCCTAATCAATAGGCCGGAGGATAGCCCTAGCTTCTATTCAAGAACATGGCATACCACCTCGACTCCAGATTTGGCCTTCTCCACACAGGACATACACCATAAAATAGACCGCCAGGTGCTAAAGCAACTGGCAGGTAGCGACCACAGGCCGATCAGACTAACCATTGACATGGAAGTAGGCCCACAGGAAACAAAACCGCTCCCACGTTGGAATTACAAACGAGCCGACTGGGACAGATTTGCAATCCTGACAGATGGGCTGTGTGAAACCATCAACACACGACACTCAAAAATGAAGCCCATGGTAGAGAGCCTAAGCAAGGCAATAATGCAAGCCGCCACTGAAACTATCCCAAGAGGAGCTAGGAAAAACTATAAGCCCTACTGGAATGATGAGTTGCAGAAAGTGGAAGATGCAGTAACAAATGCTAGGAACATGGCAGAGCGAGAAACATCCATGGAGGCAAACATCGCCCTCAAAGCCGCCGCGGCGAAGTACAAACACACTCTCAGGCAAACAGCAAGAGAAAGCTGGAAAAATAAAACGGAAAGTCTAAACCTGGACAAAGACGGGAACAAGCTATGGAAGCTAGTCAGAGCCATGAACGACGAAACCCCGTCAAATAAACAAATTACTATCAAGCAGGGCGAGAACTTGATCACAGGTAAGAAAGCCGCAAACGCCTTTGTCGATCACTATGCCAGAGCAAACCACATCGAGGTCCCTGCAGATAAGCATACAGACATTAGCGAAGAGCTAAAGGGACACGAAAACATAAATACGGCTCCTGAAGAGCACATGATGGCCAAACTAACAATGCGCGAAATGGAAGAGGCTACGAGAACACTAAAGAAAAGGAAATCTCCCGGAAAAGACGGGATAACAAACGAAATGCTGATGGGGCTGGGCCAAACAGCGAAGAGGAAATTACTATCAGTCCTGAACCAAAGCTGGAAAAGGGGTATTGTACCCCAGGCATGGAAAGACGCAATACTGGTACCAGTACCAAAAACAGGAAAGGACAAAACAGATCCAAATGGATACAGGCCCATAAGCCTACTGAGCTGTGTCGGCAAGCTGATGGAACGGATGATAAACACCAGACTGATGTGGCATCTGGAAGAAAAACGAATACTAATTCCACAGCAAGCCGGCTTTAGACAGCACAGATCCACTGAGGACCAGGTCATCCTCATAGCCCAGGAGATAGAAGATGCCTACCAGGCACAGAAACACACAGTAGCTGTTTGGGTGGATCTGGAAAAGGCATTTGACAAAGTCTGGAAGGATGGACTTAGAGTCAAGCTAAGAAGAAGTGATGTCTGTGGGAAGATGTACAAGTGGATCAACCACTATCTCAAACAAAGAACGGCCAGAGTCCAAGTACAAGGGCAGATGAGCAAAAAGGTGACACTCGAGCAGGGAGTACCCCAAGGGGGAGTATTGTCACCCACACTCTTCGTGGTATATATAAACGATATTACAGAGAATATACCAAGAAGAGTCCATAGCTCAATGTTTGCAGACGATCTGGCTATGTGGACCTCTGAAAAGAATCTCACCATAGCAAGAAATCGGATGCAGACGGCCCTAACATCGCTGGAAGAGTGGGCGAACTCATGGCTGGTCAAAATAAACGAGGAGAAAACCACATGCACAATATTCTCGCTTTCATTAAAACCCCAAAGTACCAAATTAAGTCTAAATGGCAAATTCCTGCAGCCAAACGACAACCCAACCTATCTGGGAGTCACATTTGATCGGCGCATGACATGGAAAAGTCAGATTGAGAGAAACCGAATGAAAGCCAGAGAAAGAATGGCAATCATGAGGAAACTTGCTGGCACAAGCTGGGGAGCAGACGAAGGCATACTAAAGAAACTGTATACTGGAAGAGTGAGACCAGTTCTCGAGTATGGCATTGCGGCATGGACAACAGCAGCGAAGGCGAACTTCGATAAAGTTAACAAACTTCAAAACCAAGCCATGAGAATTATAACAGGTGGCATGAAGTCAACGCCAATTGTAGAACTTGAAAAGATTACAAAACTGCAATCCATGACCGATAGAAGAGACTGCAGAGCCCAGCTGCAGTCAGAGAAACTCCGAAGACTGACGGACCATCCAATGCACCAGAGACTAAACAATTTGGGAAATGGGAAACTAAAGCGGAGAAACTTTGCAGAAATAGCCAAAGCAAAGATGCACGAAGATCCCATAAACGCACTAACAACACCAAAACCCATCACTACTGTACGAAAACCTACCTGGAGGCAGGATATATTTCCAGAGTTGGTAGAAAATATACCAGGTATTGCAAACAAAAACTGCCAGACTGAAAAAGAAAGGAGAGATACTACCCTAAGCTTCATAACGAAAAGCTACCCAAGCATGGACTGGACCCATGCATACACCGACGGTTCTGTAACAAACACTACACAGAACGGAGGGGCAGGAGCATTCCTGAACCTACCAAATGGCAGACAAATAACACTGTCACTCGCTACTGGTAAGTACACAAGCAATTTCAGAGCGGAGGCAGAGGCACTGAGGGCGGCAGTGGAAGAAATGGTGACACACAGTGAAAATGAGAGCCATATAGTCCTGCTGACAGATGCTCTCGCCGTAGTCACAGCGCTAAAAAGCCAGAAAAACACTGAGCTTAATGACTTAAGAGCAGCACTCTGCAAACTGTGCCAGCAGTCCGCACCAAAAAGGGTAGTGGTACAGTGGGTTCCGTCACACTGCAACATCCAAGGCAACGAGGAGGCAGGCAGACTGGCAAAAGAAGGTGCAAGACTACCACAAACAGATACCAGTATGACGTACGAAGAGTCAAAACGGCTTATCAAAGCCAGATACATGACCAAATGGGAAACCGAACATACTGGTTACACCAAAAACGATGCCTATTACCAGTTGAACCGAAGAGAGCAGGTCGTTGTCTTCAGACTTCGCACTGGCCACAACAGACTGAGGTACCACCTATTCAACAAATTGAAGATAGGGTGTACCGACGAATGCCTGTGCGGTACTGGTAAAATGACCGCTGAACATCTGCTGCAGAACTGCCCGACATACGAGGATCAGAGAGAGCAGATGTGGCCATTACCAGTGGAACTGCAAGACAAGCTCTATGGCAGTGGCGAGAGCCTCAGGATGACCGCTGCTTTTTTCGAAAAAATAATGGTTACTGTCTGACTGCGTACGAAGAGGAAGAAGAAGAAGAAAAAAGTTTAGAGAAAAATTTAATTGAACAATAAACACCATCGTCAGAACCAAACTAACTAACTCATTAGAAAATGGAAGTGGAAATTAATTAAACACTCTTCTTTAAAAAATAAAAAATAAATTATTGCTCTGTAGCCTTTCACAAGTGCATTGTTGAATAATGAACTTGATTGTGTTTTTACGCAACTTCCTTTTCAAATGGTTTATTAATTCCGTTATTGTTTTTTCTAATTTAAAAGCCTTGGAATGCTCACACTGGTCACATTTTTTTCAATCCTTTCCTCATTTGTATTCTCAGAAGTTTTGCATGTTGCAATAACTATTGTTTTCGTATAAGACCCTGTAAACGTGGAATGATTCCTACTGATGAATATTATCAGCTTTATTTCATTTTGTGCTGTTCATAAGATTCATACAATTAAACTTAAAAATCACATCTGCATGCACTCCAGCGATCTTCATTTTTTTGGTACTCTGTCTATGATTCGCTTTGTTTTTTAATACAAAAACTGATTGTTTATAACACTGAGTGGCTGAAGATTTCACTTTCCTTGACTAATAAAAATTTAGGAATTTTATGTAATGTTTTGTTAGGGTGTTAAGTTTTTCGCATTTTGAGTGACATCTTTTTGATGAGGAAACGCTGAGGAAAATGTTTTGACACTCATAATCTATGAAATTATGTCTACATAAAGGATGATTTGCCTTCTTTTTTTGTGTATGGCCTTTATTTATAACGTAATATACACTATGCCTTTTATTATGGAGCAACAAAGGTGGCGCCTAACCGGCTACGGATCCATTTTCACTCGTGTTTAGTTCTATCATAGATGCCGCCGGGCCACGTATTTGACTGAAATTCGCACTTATAGTAGCCAATCGAAAGCGAATTTGACGACAGCATCAGACTTTTGCTGCGAAATGTGTAAGACCAATCGTGATACAGTTCTTCATTGTTGTCTTCGACACACTTTTGTCAACATACACTGCCTGCATTCTGTGACGAATGTCAACTGGTCTACATCCTTCAACTATTAGAAATCGAATCACCGCTCGCTGATCAAATCTGGACCGATTCCATATTACGTCTGTCATATTTTCAACGGTCTGCTGAGGAAACTATGAGTGCTAGGATAAAGAAATTGTGCAAACCTGACGGTTGGTATGTGCTGTTTACACCAGAAGTGACGTATTCATGTATGTTCACTTGTTGCAGTTTGTTCCGGTTTCATTTGAACACGCCTCGAACATGTTGTTCGTCCATCGTAATCGATGAGAACCACTCTGTCAGCATTTACTGTTTTCATGAATTCGAAGATGGCTTAATAAGCCAATGTGAGCCCTGAACTGTCTGCTGCACTTGGTGCAATGAAATATGACACCCATTCCACCAGGGTAGAGGATATTTTGCACACGAACCATGAAAGTGCGAATGTTCCAGGTTCCAAATATAAAAGGCACTTATGTTTTACACTCTAAAGTAGACAGTAGTGTAACGGACGTGAAATTAAAACAAAATGACTGGCGTGTGAATTCGATTAGTGAAGTCAGCCTCTCTCTCGTCCTCAACTACCCTGATTCTGTGGCAGACACATTCACGACGTCTGAGAGCAGAAGGGGATGAGAATTTCTGTTTGGGGTTTTTTTCCGAAGCCTTTCCTGCTATCAGATATCCGACAAAGTAGGGAGGAAGGAAATGGAACGGCATAGCTCATAAACTTCTTCTCAATTGAATCATACGTACATAATTCAGAATGCATGAAATCTGCTGGCGGTAGTCCAATCAAATTGTTATGATGTACGCGAACCAAAAACTAAGTTAGAAGCAGTTATGTAAATGGAAAGATACTAGACATAAAAAATTCGTGACCCAAATTCAAATTAAAGCTATAGATATAGAGATGTTGGGGATTGCTTTATAAACTATTACATTTCTTCTCAAGTGCACAGCTCTTTGGAAGTAGTTTTATAGAAGATTGCTGCGGATCTCGTGAACTGTAAGGGTGACTCGTGATATAGTTCTCTAAGAGGCCCAAACACAAAGACAGGTCATTGGAAGGATCAGAACAAGGCAGTCATTTTTCTGGCATGTTATGAGAATAGGTGGTTTGGAGCACGTTGTGACAATAGGAAAGATAGCAGGAAAAAGAGACCGATTAAGTCAGAAAAAAGATGTTTGACAGCTTGACAAAATAGCACGGATGATAATCAACAACAGAGTTGGTAAACGACACACGTGATAGAAGCGGATGGAGGTCCATGATCGCCAATGCTAACCGGCAAGGCACCTAATGATGATTATATTTCTTAAATGTCTTTGTTGTAATAATATGTAATCAATTTATGATGTTATATCTAGTTTTCTTTAAAAAACCAGTACCACATTTTGATATGGCTTATTCAGTGTTGAAAGATGGTACTTGTTATAGATAAACCGCTCTCAGAACATCATTTCATAAGCTCTTCCCCATTACTGTTCCGCTTCAATGAGGTGTCAGTGAATATTCATAAGGAGCATTCATATGATGATTGCATTTGCCCCATTCTTTCCTTAAAATTGACGATTACGATCAGATCATACTTCGCATTGACCCAATTGACAGCATCTGAAAGACACTACCGGAAGTCTCTTGTTTTCCTCATTCCTGCTGTCCTTGCATGTGGCATAGACTTGGATCATTGCTGCTTTTCCACTTCTGCTATTTACAGGCGTATCAGTCATTCACTAATGTAGTCTGTTACTAAAATGAACTTCGCCTGGCTCTGAATGCACAAGGAAACCTACATCATGTTTGGCACTTTCATTTATGTCGACAGCTCTCCTTACCAATACATAATTTCTAATGGCTCTCTTTGATGTTCTGTCTCTTTGTTCTTATATCTGTTAGCCTTGTGAATCGCATCTGAGTTTTTTTCCCCTCCCCGTGTATTCTGTTACGTCTGGCTTCTTTTCACCACGTTAATTAACATCTACTGTTGCTTGAAAAAAAAAAAAATTGTCGTCTGCTTATTACGTAGTCCTTTCATGTTTCATGCACCAAATATCAAAGGCACTTCCATTTAGCACTTTACAGTAAACAGTGGTACACCGAACGTGAAATTAAAACAAAGTCACTTTAACGTTTCCAGTCCGTAACCCGTCCGAGTAAGCTCCTTTAATGGTTTCGTAGCAATAATTTACTGATTGACGTCTTGTTAGGCCAGCGGTTGTGCCATTCGCCAACATCTTTTCTGGTAAAACTCTTATTTTGTGCTGGTTAAACGTCCTACCATGTGAATGCCAGATTATACTTCAGAAGGTATAAATATATATATAAACCTCTTGAAGCCTGACCTCATTTGACCTCTTTTATAAATATATATATATATATATATGCTTGAGGGAAGAGCAGCACCTCCTACCATGTGGACATGAGGTCAGACTTTATAAGGTATATATATATATATATATATATATATATATATATATATATTTATATATAAATGCGTAAGGGAAGAGTCTTAAGTCCTACCAAACGCGTCAGTTGGATTGTAGATAGCTGAATGACTTCTAGATGTGTATGCTAGCTGTTAATATTCAATAGACAGCAGTGAACTAATAAAGATGGTTTGCGTGGAGGCCAAAAGCACACAAAGGTAGAACATGTCAATTACCTGTTTGTCCACACACCTGATTACAAACCTGTACACAAAGAAGCGCAGACACACATTAAAGGCCAACACACAAAAAACACTCACACGAATTACGGACTCCAGTCTTTGGTATATCAAAGTGAAGAATAATTAACTCATGGAAGAAATGAAGAAAGGAGGTGGAAATCATAGGTCGCACACAAAATAAGAAAAAGAGGACTAGGAGTTGTGGATCTAAAGGGAAGTATACTTCTCTACAGCGGAGTTCCGACTATCGACATAGTCAAATAGGGTTGGGCTCTATTGTGTTCAGGAGTTAAAAGAACATCACTAAGGGATGAACAAGAACGCATTATAGTGCTGGACCTCACAGAAAAAGGTAATATAGCCATCGGCTGATTATCCATCGAATAAAAAAGTTATACCAGATGCTAAAGAAGAATTTTTTGATCTGTTGGAAAAGACAGTACACATTTGTCACATAGACATTGTTCGTTTTGGAGATTTCAATGTCAACGTACGAAATAATTCTAGCAGGGATTGGGAGAAACGGTGAAGATGTTTCAAATGACAATAGAAGACGATTACTGCTGCGAACAAATCTTATCATTTCAAATACAAAGTTCCCTCACATACACGATGTGAACAGAGTTTCACATTTATTATTAATGATGTCACTGTGAACATGGATTAATGATGTCACTGTGAACAAATCTTATCAGCTCAAATACAAAGTTCCCTCACAAGCACATACACATACACGATGTGAACCGAGTTTCACATTTATTATTAATGATGCCACTGTGAACATAGATTAATGTATTAATGATGTCACTGTGAAGATAGACTAATGTATTAATGATGTCACTGTGTGCATAGATTAATGTATTAATGATGTCACTGTGAACATAGATTAATGTATTAATGATGTCACTGTGAAGATAGATTAATGTATTAATGATGTCACTGAAGATAGATTAATGTATTAATGATGTCACTGTGAACATATATTAATGTATTAATGATGTCACCGAAGATAGATTAATGTATTAATGATGTCACTGAAGATAGATTAATGTATTAATGATGTCACTGTGAAGATAGATTAATGTATTCAAGGTGTCACTGAAGATAGATTAATGTATTAATGATGCCACTGTGAAGATAGACTAATGTATTAATGATGCCACTGTGAAGATAAACTAATGTATTAATGATGTCACTGTGAAGATAGATTAATGTATTAATGATGTCACTGTGAAGATAGACTAATGTATTAATGATGTCACTGTGAAGATATATTAATGTATTGAAGATGTCACTGAAGATAGATTAATGTATTAATGATGCCACTGTGAAGATAGACTAATGTATTAATGATGTCACTGAAGATAGATTAATGTATTAATGATGTCACTGTGAAGATAGATTAATGTATTAATTATGTCACTGAAAATAGATTAATGTATTAATGATGTCACTGTGAAGATAGATTAATGTATTAATGATGTCACTGTGAAGATAGATTAATGTAAGTATGTGATATATGTCAGAGCCCGGAGAGGACCAGAGATCAAAAGTGACCACGCGATCAAGACGCTGAGCAGCGCATGAGCGGCAGCAGTCAGCGACCCATAGCTGACTGTTAGAGTCAGGGTCAGCGAATCAGAGCTGCCAAGACCCTTCTACACCTCCATGCGGTAATCCTGGATAACAGGCTGCAACAGAGCAGACTAGCAAAGGAGAAGGGATCGAAGAGGGAATGCTAACCCGGCACTCAAAAAATGTTTGCTGAAGTCGGATGTGTTGGACCGAAAGGTGCAAACATCGCAGTCAAGCTGTAAACTACGACACAACGCATTCCGTTCTCTGGACTACATTTTGCTACTTACGCCCTTTTAGGGTTTGGTAGCGGGAGATTGAGAACGAACGAAGCAAAGCCAAAAGTGACCATTCCTAGCAACAGTATCGAGACCCGAGAGTGTGGTCTCCCCAAAACAAGATCTACATTCAAATAAGAAACCAAACATCAGAGAATGAGAAGCAAGAATAAAGGCAAACAAGTTAAGAGAGCCAGAAGTTAAGACAATACACCAGGGGATTGTGTCGATAGCAGTTAGAAGTGCGGTGAAACCATCCCATGATTTAGAAGTTCTACAATTACAATTCAAAAGTAAACTTAAGACAGCTGCATCAGAAACATGCGATGCAGTCAGAGAAAAGAAGGATAAAAAGAGGACATCCTATTGACAGAAAGAGTCAAAATGATAAGAAGGGAAAAGACAAAAAGACATTGAGACAATACTTGGAAGCCAAACACAGCACCCTAAAAAAAATTAAAAAATTTGTAGCACTCAGGACGGAAGCCATGAATTTAGCGCTGACAGCAAAACAAAAATCGTGCGAGGACTTTGAAGACAAACTGGAAAAAAAAAACAACCAGGAGAAAGCTAGTAACTATTCTACAGAAGAACAAAGAGCATGAGGAAAGAACTCATTTGACATTTCAATTTGTAACGACAAGCCAAGTGCTTTGCTTACTACCCCGAGGGAAAATAAATGAAAAGAGCTGATCAAATCATCTTCAGGTCATGTAGGCACCTCAAATGTACTCGGTTCCTTCCCCTACTGGAGACAAGGGCACAAGCACGAACTGTTGTGGCGGCTCCGGATTTTCTCCCACTCTTTGCCAGCGGTGAGAGGAATAGGAAAAACTATTTCTTAGGGATCTTTTGTGGGGAGAACGACCAAGTTTCAGGTACGATCGGCTCTGATACACAGGAGGAAATCAATCATAAGAAAAACAGCATAATGAAGGGGATGAAGGTAGCACTGGAGAAAATAAAGGTTGGCAAGGCAGCTGGGCATGATGATATAACAACATTATTTTACATGGTAACTGCAGGTGAACTGTTTTTCTTGAAGGTTATCCGGACAGCTAGACGCTGCAATTGATTGCGCGATAGCCATCGTCATACCAATATTAAAAAAGTGTGAGAACTGACAGTTTGAAAACCATAGAAGCAACCCCTCGTTAGAAATCCTGGCAAAGCCTACTCTAGGATACTGGGGCAGAGACTAAGACAACCTTCTGAGCCACAGAAAGACAAAGCCCAATGCGGTTTCAGAGCAAACCGAAGTGCTCAAGACCTCATCTTCATACTGAGTAAAACGCTCGGAGCATACAGCCCTGTTTCTTGAAACTGGAGACGACATTCGATGTGGTTCCTTTGAGCAGGCTCTTGGAATGCCTGGAAAGGAAGTACATCTCAGTACCGTTTATCTGTGTCACACTTTCTATGACTTGTAGAAACTATATTATGACAGGAAACCAACAGTCAGAGGAGTTGATCACCAGTGGCGTAAGACAAGTCGACATTATATCAGTATACCTTTTAATTGAGCCGCGTAGCGCAGTGGTTAGCGAGCTGGCTTCGCATCTGAATGGTCCTGGGTTCACTCCCCAGCTGAGGCGGAAATGTTTTTTTCAGACCGCCTTGGCTCCCGGGTCGACCCAGTCAAGGAGACTAACATACTGATCGGGCATGACATACTGATCGTGCATGTTAGTCAGGGTCAGGCAACATTTATTGGCCAAGATCCACACCTAGGCTTCCTCGCAGTTCTCCTTAAAAATTGGCTGTTCTCATGGCAGCCTGGCAAACAAGGTGGGTGATCGACGTGTTCTCAGTAGAAGTGAGCTACACGTAGATAAAGCCAAGCATAGCCGTGCCTTTGAAATGTGAAATCGCTAACCCCTACGGCAGTAATGCCTTACTTTACTTTTTCATGAATGATGTCATCAAATCCTGTAAGGTGAGAACCAAAAAGTACGCATTGGGGTACTGGAAGATTATACCAGTTTACATTGCAGAGCTGGTGTATGCCGATGCTCTGATAAAGAAGTCAAAGGCACATCTCCAGGTCAGCCTTAAACTATAGAAAGAGGAGCTACAGAAGAGAGATGATCGTTAGCAAATCAAAAACAAAAACGTGGTGGCCTTGTGAGAATATAAGAGACATCACATTTCTGTGTTTGAAACAGCCTCTGTCTAAAACAGATCAAACAGATGAAACACCTTGGAGCTGTAATAGGCCAGAACGGAGGTATAAAAAAAAAGAAGTGGCTACTCGAAGAGGGACAACTGAAATATTTTTTCTTGCTATAAATATTTAAAAAATTTTATAAATTAAATTCCGCGCAGTATGAAAAAAAGTGTAGCAAGGTACCAATGCAAGGTACCAATCCAAGGTACCAATCCAAGGTACCAATGTAAGGTACCAATCCAAGGTACCAATGCAAGGTACCAATTGAAGGTACCAATCCAAGGTACCAATGTAAGGTACCAATCCAAGGTACCAATCCAAGGTACCAATCCAAGGTACCAATGCAAGGTACCAATGTAAGGTACCAATGCAAGTTACCAATCCAAGGTACCAATCCAAGGTACCAATCCAAGGTACCAATGCGCAACCTATGCATACATTTGGACTTACTGATGTGAATAATGAGCAATGACCACAACACCGAAAAGGCTTATCCAAGCCCCTTCAATTAGATTTCTAAATAAACAAGATAGTAAAAGTAACAAGAAGGTACAAGGTTAGACGATGCGACACGAAACTCAGACCTTGCAGACTCGCGTGTGGCAATCTAGACTTCGGTGGTTTGGTCATACCTGTTGATTGAAAGGTGAACAAAGAATCAAGAATCCAGAACACCAAAACAGCCCAATATCCGCTGGGATGATAACATAAGACAGTTTATTTCTGCCGAAGATGGATGTGTCGGACCGAAAGGTGCAAATATCGATGTGAAGCTGTAAACTAGCGCCACAACGCATTCCGTTCTCCGGACTACATCCTGCTACTTGCAAAGCTCTGTTCAGAGCTAGGTAGCGGGAGATTGAGAATGAACGCAAAAGAAGAAGAATAAGAAGACAGTTTATAAGAGGCCGAGGACTATATTGGAGTCAGGCCAAAAGGAGCACATCGGGTAGAATAGTCGGGGGTCTATTTTTTTTAGCAAACCTCTACACTCTAGTTGTTAGCAAACCTCTACACTCTAGTTGTTAGCAAACCTCTACACTCTAGTTGTTAGCAAACCTCTACACTCTAGTTGTTAGCAAACCTCTACACTCTAGTTGTTAGCAAACCTCTACACTCTAGTTGTTAGCAAACCTCTACACTCTAGTTGTTAGCAAACCTCTACACTCTAGTTGTTAGCAAACCTCTACACTCTAGTTGTTAGCAAACCTCTACACTCTAGTTGTTAGCAAACCTCTACACTCTAGTTGTTAGCAAACCTCTACACTCTAGTTGTTAGCAAACCTCTACACTCTAGTTGTTAGCAAACCTCTACACTCTAGTTGTTAGCAAACCTCTACACTCTAGTTGTTAGCAAACCTCTACACTCTAGTTGTTAGCAAACCTCTACACTCTAGTTGTTAGCAAACCTCTACACTCTAGTTGTTAGCAAACCTCTACACTCTAGTTGTTAGCAAACCTCTACACTCTAGTTGTTAGCAAACCTCTACACTCTAGTTGTTAGCAAACCTCTACACTCTAGTTGTTAGCAAACCTCTACACTCTAGTTGTTAGCAAACCTCTACACTCTAGTTGTTAGCAAACCTCTACACTCTAGTTGTTAGCAAACCTCTACACTCTAGTTGTTAGCAAACCTCTACACTCTAGTTGTTAGCAAACCTCTACACTCTAGTTGTTAGCAAACCTCTACACTCTAGTTGTTAGCAAACCTCTACACTCTAGTTGTTAGCAAACTTCTACACTCTAGTTGTTAGCAAACCTCTACACTCTAGTTGTTAGCAAACCTCTACACTCTAGTTGTTAGCAAACCTCTACACTCTAGTTGTTAGCAAACCTCTACACTCTAGTTGTTAGCAAACCTCTACACTCTAGTTGTTAGCAAACCTCTACACTCTAGTTGTTAGCAAACCTCTACACTCTAGTTGTTAGCAAACCTCTACACTCTAGTTGTTGATGCTGAATGCCAACAATGATTCAGATTACTCTTTTGTTCGCCCTCAAAAGAGTGTCAAGGGGCAGGTTGCAGTAGCTTTCCTCACAGAGCGTGTTGGTGAAGGTGATCCGTTGTCCCCCAGGCGTTTGTGCTATGCTTGGCTTCATTTGCGTGTCGCTCACTTCTATTGGGATCACGTCGATCACCCATCTCGTTTTCCAAGCTGCCATGAGAACAGCCCGTTTGAAAGGAGAGCTGCGAGGAAGCCTAGGTGTGCATCTTGGCCAGTAAATTTTGCCTGACCCTGACTAACATGGCCGATCAGTATTTCATGCCCGATCAGTATGTCATGCCCGATCAGAATGTCATGCCTTATCAGTGTGTCATGCCCGATCAGTATGTCATGCCCGATCAGTATGTCATGCCCGATCAGTATGTCATGCCCGATCAGTATGTCATGCCCGATCAGTATGTCATGCCCGATCAGTATGTCATGCCCGATCAGTATGTCATGCCCGATCAGTATGTTTTGCCTGGCCAGTGGTTATTCTCCTTTCTCCACCTTAAGGTAGAAGAGAAGCTGCTAAATAAGTACTCGTATACATGTACATACACACATACACAGACACACACACACACACGCACGCACGCACACACACACTTACACACATACCCACACACACAAACACACACATCGGTGACTTTACATTTTTGTTCAAGCAACTATCAGTTCTAATTTATTTATCGATTACCTTACCTCGCTTGTCTGATTAACAAGGCACGCGCATCCCTTCAGTGAAATGAATAACACAAATCACTGGATACATTCACGTACCGTAGCTACTTTACTTTTCGTGTCCACTTGTACACGTCATGGTGGGGGCTAACAGATTCCATTGTTGAGTCAAGCGTGTTGCGTTGAGCCCATTTTACTGTAGAATGTATGTTTATCATCTATCCGTCTGCGTCGTGGCCTTCTCTTGTTACAGCTATTCTTATATCCAGTCTATACTATTTATGTCATATGCTGTTTCTAAACGATGCAATATCACAGTGTTTACAGCTTGCGTGTAGAAGATAGCAAATCATGCGAACTAATTAAATACATTTCCCAGCAATAAAAGAAGAAATTTAAACCGCGGAAAAAAAATAGATTGGCTTGCAAATGAATGTGTCTGCATTGACTTTCCGCGGTGTTTTTTGGATTTAAAGTGCACAAGTTTTAATGCAGATGAACTTTTTAGCTGCACCAACTGAAATACTTAACCATTGCTAAGATTAGTACAGCTTTAGACAGAAATGCCGGTCTTTATAATCGCTGCTGCTACCGAATTTTCGATTCTCCAGCCTCGTATTTTACCACGTTTCCAAACGAACTCAACAAAGTACGTAACACTTATATACATTTTCTTTATAATGCTTGCTAAGTGAACAATAATAATAAAACTTGAACTGCCGGGTTAGATAAAAAATCAAATAGCAATAACAAATGCATTAAAAAACGGAGCTCATCAGCGCTCGACCGAAAATTGGAAATGGTATAACAAATGAAACAAAAAATTGTTAATGTGTTTAAGATAGTTGAACTCATTTCTCCCGACTCACTGCATTATGTAGGAACAAAAAAACAATTCCAATGGATATCGATTCACATTTGACGACTTCAGTGACATCAAATGATAAAGTATTGAAGCAAAATACAAAACAATACATGCCAACAAGATGTAACGAACTGAAACTTAGAGGAAAATAATAAACACCGGGCATTTACCAATTTCTCTTCTGTTAACTGGTGTGTATGTTTTTCTTAGACTGCACTTTTCTTTGCGATGTATGTCACAACTTTTTAATGTGGATGAAAAAGATAGAATGAAGACAACGTCCCATCCTTGATAATAGCCTCACCGTATTATGTACGAATGACGTGAGTATCACGTAAAATCAGATAACAAGTACATGATTTTATACATAGTCGTGTGCTTACTTTCCACTCTCTATTCCCAGGGGCATTTGCGGTTGACTCATTTTTACAATCACGAAATTCACGGTCGTTAACATTACATGCATTTTATTCTGAGCGCATTTTGATTTTTTAAAATACATTCCTGGCAAATACTGAAAAATGTAGATCGATTTAGAGAAGTCAGAAACCAGGCCTAAAGCTGTTGACAGGAAATAGGAGTGGAATTAATTCCAGATACATTTCACTGAATGGAAAGCATGAACATTCATGGCGTACAAGTGCTAGAGAGCTGAAGCGTAAACAAAATCGCGGATCGATCTCAAAGGAACGAAACAAAGAAAATTGAAAAAATGTAAATCAACTACTGTAATTAATAAGACATAAATTTTGATCAGCAAGAATAAAGAACTGTATATGTTATACCTTCTTAGATAGGTGAGGGCGGGCGGGATCGGTAGTTGGCAATGGTATATGTTGAATATAGTGTTTGAGAGCATAGCAGATTCTGTTCTGTTTTGTTCCTAAGAGTCGACGTCACTGCACTCTAGGTATACATATAGGTACTCAGTGTCTCTTAGTAAGTGTCGAACGGTGTGGATACTGATGGTTCCTGTAGCTCGTTAGTTTTACACACTTTTGCTTCGTCCCCTCTGCGCCCCATATCGCTCTACCCTCTCTTTCGCCCCATTCCGCTCGAATCTCGTTCGATATTAGAGATCTCCAGTCTGTGAAATGCAGATTCATCTATTGTGGTATCAACATCTAACAGGCGGATATGTGAAAAAATTCAAAATATCACTTCAATCCAAATCAAATATATCCGTAATTGGTACACGTGAAGCCAAGATGTCAGCTCTTTCGTTGTCCTGAATCCTAGAACGACCAGGAGAGTAGATCCACATCAGATTCTCCAGGTTTGATGCCTCCACGGCGGTCATCAACTTATGCTTTATCCAGCCCCTCTGTACTTTCCGAAACAAGGATTGGGAGTCTGAAACGATGACTGCCCCTGTTAAAGAGGTCCCGGATAGCCATCTTATAGCTGCTGTCACTGTTTCCATATCAATTCTCGTACAGAAGGTTGCTGATCTGTATGGATAGCTCTGATAAGTGACAATCAGCCCTCTCTCTCTCTATCCCATAATCCCCAACCAGATATCTCCCTGAGATGCCTTGATCCATCGGTATATATGATGGCATCACTATACTGTATGATATTTATCAGCGTGTTAACTTAGTGCTCTGCCCTCCCGTTGTACCCCTCTCCGCATTCACTGCCTAGGGTTATGATGGCTCTGTGGTAATCTCTCATTCTATCACTACTGTGAAGCCATCCTTCTCCCGTAACCGTGTCTCAACTGTAATCACCTATTCAATTGTTCTCTCCACCTGTGCCACCCCCGGTGCTCCTCTCTGGATTCTTAGTTTTTAATTTCGTATACACATTTGATAAAAGCAGTGGTATAACGCATACAGAAAATGTATGGGGTTCAATTCCACTTACCGACACGCTTCTGTAGATCCAGCTGTAAATTGTAATAGGCAACCAAAGACGCGGGAATTGAGCTGCCACGCCAACTCATAAACAAGCTGTGGCCTCATACAATAAAGTCTCTAACACTTCCTCGCTGATAGCAATGTCTGCTATCTGACTACTTTTACCATTATAAAAATTATAAATGCCAAAATAGTCCGTATCAATTCTCATTAAAATCACTGTTTTATAAGGAAAGTACAAATTAGTCTCTAGGAAAAGAGTTATATTTTGCGTTTGAGTAAGAAACAGTACAAGTACAGTAGGCACGCAATAGGTCGAGAAAAGTAAGTAATAAACGTTGTTACAACAGGCACAATTTGCTGCGAAAACAGATTGACACCAATAACGAAAACTCACTAAGTATGTTCTAGATTAACACCAACAACGAAAACTCACTAAGTATATTCTAGATTAACACCAACAACGAAAACTCACTAGATTGACACCAACAACGAAAACTCACTAAGTATGTTCTAGATTGACACCAACAAAGAAAACTGACTAAGTATGTTCTAGATTAACACCAACAAAGAAAACTCACTAAATATATTCTAGATTAACACCAACAATTGAAACTGACTAATTAGGTTGGACTGCATCAGATAGTATTTGAATCTGTTCGTAGGATTATATTTCTTTCTTTAACTCATTCAATCCTGAATACTTTAGGAATCTAAAAACATGTATCATCTTCCTTTCTTCTTCCTTTCTACTTCCTAAATTCTTCGTTCTTTTCCTTTTTCTTCCATTTCTTCCTTCTTCTTCTTCTTCTTCTTCTTCTTCTTAATTTAACGTTTTTATACTGGTTTAGAAGAATATGCAGTCTGTAAACAACTAGTTTCATTTACATTTCCTTGCTCTAAAATATATTTGCATCCTATCTATTCTTAAATGCATTAATTGTCCCTTCCTCCACTACTTCCTGTGGTAATGCATTCCAAACATTCACCACTCTCTGACTAAAAACATATTTCATAATAACTAATCTGGACCTTTTGTGAACTTCTTCTCGTTGGTCACGTTTTTAATGACATCTACACGTGAAGTCAAATTCTCCGGATAAAGGTTGCTGTGTCAAGGTTTCCAAACAGTTTTGTGTGGATGTTCGTCTCTGTGGGCCAGCGCTCAGTACGCAACTGTATAAGCACATACCAGTCTTGGATATGTTTGGCTGTCTGTGCTGCTTGTCCGGACGTACACATGTGTGATGGAGCCAATTTAATCATGTGTAATTGGTTATTCAATCTGTTCTGTCCCGTTCTCATGCGT
Organism: Ariolimax columbianus; assembly: GCA_036924085.1. Classification (NCBI taxonomy): domain Eukaryota; kingdom Metazoa; phylum Mollusca; class Gastropoda; order Stylommatophora; family Arionidae; genus Ariolimax; species Ariolimax columbianus. The sequence continues at coordinate 69,716,418 of JAVGWX010000011.1, forward strand.
AACAGTTTTACTTGCTTTGATCGACTAAGGCAGTGATAGTTGTCTCCCGTTTGGTCAGCTTTCCGTATGGTTTGGATAAGGGTCTTCAGTTCTTGGAATGCGATTGTTTGTCCTTTTTGTTCTCGTGTCGCTCCTTCCCTTGCTAACCTGTCTGCTGTCTCATTTCCTGGTATGTCACAGTGTGATGGTATCCATTGTAGCACTAAGCTTTTCTTGGCTTTTTGTTCGCCCAGGTTTTTTTAAGCTCTGACAGTTCTCGATATGATGTATATGTATATATGTAGTCTACACTTTCTAACCGAGCACACAGACCTACATCATTTGACGAGAAGCGGAATGACAAGTGTTGGACTTGTGAACATTCCGTACTAAAAGAGGTTCAACGGAGAGAAAGAGAGGGGGAGAGAGAGAGAGAGAGAGAGAGACAGAGAGGGAAAGAGAGAAATAAAGAGAGAAAGAGAGACACAGAGAGAGAAAAAGAGAGACAACGACAGAGAGAGAAAGAGTGAAAGAGAGAGAGAGAGAGAGAGAATGATTAATTGATTGAATTTCATCCACATCATTAGCATAGTCGTATTCCGCGCCGTGGAGACCAGGAAACATGAAATAAGTCAAGGGCTAAATACACGTGCAACCTTGATAAGCTATTGATCGGAAACTCTGATGTATGGAGCATTCAAGTACGTGCCGTAAATATTAGCCTGTTAAACCTTTTCTTGTCATTTCCCTTATGTCATCTAGCATGCTGACGATAAAACATTTACAAGAGTTAATTAATAAAAAAGTTGAACCTGAAATGTAAAGAAACTATTTTTATTATTCAGAGAAATACCCCTTATAAAAAAAAGCTGTAAAAGCTTAACACACAAAGTTCGAGAAACTATTTTTATTGTTTGGCAGTTAATTAGCCAGGTAACTACACTTATAATAACAAATTTAAATTAATAGAACATAAAAATATAGGGACCAATTTTAAATTTGTTTTGCAGTAACCTAAATTAGCCACTTATAATCTGCCGAAGATGGATGTGTCGGACCGAAAAGTGCAAATATCGCAGTCAAACTGTAAACTAGCGACACAACGCATGCCGTTCTCCGGACTACATCCTGCTACTTGCAAAACTCTGTTCAGGGCTTAGTAACGGCAGATTGAGAACGAACGCAGAAGAAGAAGCCACTTATATTAAACGCTTTAACAATATTTGAAGAATAATTTTCGTACTTGCTTATTTAATTTGACACTTTGACTGTATGGGAATGATTTCAAAATCAACTACTATAAATACACATCGACCGCTTTAAATCAGGCGTATCGTGTTCTAGAATTTGATCACGTGATTGGTTCCGATTTGTAATTGAATGTACGAACATATGAAAGTTTATATGCGCACATAAACCGTACTTCCACCTAGGTGTCATCAACAAATGATATCAATGAAATTGTAAATATAAACGTAAAGACGAGAGCCGAGACTAATGCCAGGGTCGTGTGAAAATGGTCAAGGCCACACCTCATGGCCTTGAATAGCTCTTGGACACATGTTGTATTTTAGCAGTTAAGCCTGCTGGAGGAGAATGGAAACAACTATCTTCACAGTGGTCAGTCTGCTGGAAAGCCTGCTGGAAAGTATGAGGGAAGGCCTGCTGGAAAGTATGAGGGAAAGCCTGCTGGAAAGTATGAGGGAAAGCCTGCTGGAAAGTATGAGGGAAGGCCTGCTGGAAAGTATGAGGGAAAGCCTGCTGGAAAGCCTGCTGGAAAGTATGAGGGAAGGCCTGCTGGAAAGTATGAGGGAAAGCCTGCTGGAAAGCCTGCTGGAAAGTATGAGGGAAGGCCTGCTGGAAAGTATGAGGGAAAGCCTGCTGGAAAGCCTGCTGGAAAGTATGAGGGAAGGCCTGCTGGAAAGTATGAGGGAAAGCCTGCTGGAAAGCCTGCTGGAAAGTATGAGGGAAGGCCTGCTGGAAAGTATGAGGGAAAGCCTGCTGGAAAGCCTGCTGGAAAGTATGAGGGAAGGCCTGCTGGAAAGTATGAGGGAAAGCCTGCTGGAAAGTATGAGGGAAGGCCTGCTGGAAAGCCTGCTGGAAAGTATGAGGGAAGGCCTGCTGGAAAGTATGAGGGAAGGCCTGCTGGAAAGCCTGCTGGAAAGTATGAGGGAAGGCCTGCTGGAAAGTATGAGGGAAGGCCTGCTGGAAAGTATGAGGGAAAGCCTGCTGGAAAGTATGAGGGAAGGCCTGCTGGAAAGCCTGCTGGAAAGTATGAGGGAAGGCCTGCTGGAAAGTATGAGGGAAGGCCTGCTGGAAAGTATGAAGGAAAACCTGCTTGAAAGTATGAAGGAAAACCTGCTTGAAAGTATGAAGGAAATATAAGGGAAAGCCTGATGGAAAGTATGAGGGAAAGCCTGCTGGAAAGTATGAGGGAAGGCCTGCTGGAAAGCCTGCTGGAAAGTATGAGGGAAGGCCTGCTGGAAAGTATGAGGGAAAGCCTGCTGGACAGTATGAAGGAAAACCTGCTTGAAAGTATGAAGGAAAACCTGCTTGAAAGTATGAAGGAAATATAAGGGAAAGCCTGATGGAAAGTATGAGGGAAAGCCTGCTGGAAAGTATGAAGGAAAGTCTGCTGGAAAGTATGAAAGAAAGTTTGCTGAAAAGTATGAGGGACATATAAGGGAAAACCTGCTTGAAAGTATGAAGGAAAACCTGCTTGAAAGTATGAAGGAAAACCTGCTTGAAAGTATGAAGGAAAGCCTGCTGGAAAACCTGCTGGAAAGTATGAGGGAAATATAAGGGAACGCCTGCTGGAAAGTATGAGGGAAAGCCTGCTGGAAAGTATGAGGGAAAGCCTGCTGGAAAGTATGAGGGAAAGCCTGCTGGAAAATATTAAGGAAAGCCTGCTGGAAAGTATGAAGGAAAGTCTGCTGGAAAGTATGAGGGAAATATAAGGGAACGCCTGCTAGAAAGTATGAGGGAAAGCCTGCTTGAAAGTATAAAGGAAAGCCTGCTGAAAAGCCTCCTGGAAAGTATGAGGGAAAGCCTGCTGGAAAGTCATCGCCTCCTCATATTTTTGTTGTTCTTGATGAAGGCTTTTTGGTTGTAACGTAGGTTTTGTTTATATATTTGCCAGTTTAGTATCTGACGGCACATACACATTTTTTTTAACATTTCATCTACAGTGATGCCACAGCTTCGCCTTATTTTTAATTAAAATACGTGATGACTGCACGGCTAATTATTCCTGTTGTAGATGAACACCTTTCTGTCTCCCTGTGGAAAACACCCTTCTGTCTCCCTGTGGAGAACACCTTTCTGTCTCCCTGTGGAGTATGTCTTCAACTTAGTTACGCCAAGTCATCAAACGCTGACTTCTATTGTATCTGTTAACAGTTTTATGGCTTCAGCTTTCTACATAATGGAGTAGACTTCTTCCTTGACAAACTCTCCTTAGTCGCCTATTACAACATGCCTGACAGTCTACAGTGTTAGTATTCTTTGCGCTCTTTCGGGCCCCGATAGCACTTATAAGGTTTTGAAATAACATGTGTAATCACGGGAGTCCAAGCTATTTTCGTGTCAAAGCTGCCATGTTCCGTTTCCCAGTTGTAGCCTTGTACGGCCCACCACTCTGTAAGTCAGTACATGGCTCCAAGGGCGTATCCTAAACTAACTGGCACTGAGGCGAATGTTCTTTGCTATCCCACTCAAACCTCCCCCTCCCCCCTTCCACATATACAGTTAAACAGGTTAAGGGGAAAACAATAATTGCAGCCTTCACTTCCATTGCTGGGTCGTGCGGGAAAAAGGTGGTGCACGGGACTGATAATTACAGGTTGTTTGTCCGCTGCAGTGACCCCGCAGTGTGTAGATACAGTTCTTATTTCGCCCCTATATAAAAAAAAGCCCTACCTATGATTTCTTCTTCTTTTATCCTCAGGTCAAGGTCCTAGTGTCTCTTAGAAGAACACAATTGTTTGTAAGGATGTTCCATCTCCGCACATCTGTTGTCTCATGTATGTCTCGCTAGGCCAGTATTGTTATCTCTCTTACTGTGTGAACTTGCAGCTTTGTAAGATGTTTTTCATGGTCATGGTATGCTCCTCACAAGGACACCTATTATGTATGCCAATCTTAATTTAGTTGTAAAGTCGACAATTGAAGTCAATTATACACAGTTCTCAGTCTTAGAAGACTGCTCGTCCTTCCATAGTAAATCACAGTAAATCTTCTTTCCTGAAGTGGGGGTGTTGATCAGTTGTCTTGAAGGTCTTGGCCTCTTTACACGTGATGTTCAGGTCTGTTTTGGGGAACGTTTTCAATCCTTTGTTAAGTCGCTCTGTAGCTTCGTTGCCTTATATGCTGCACTGGATGGGGATCCACGGAGCGATACGACTCAGGTGTTCTGCTGAGAGATGTTTCAGGGAGTGCATACATTGCTCAAGACATATATTTATGTTTTATTAAAGCTGATACTACTGACAAGGCATCCATCATGAATAGTATGTTTTCTTGATATTTTTTAAATGTTTTCCTGGTGGATATAATTTATTTATATGAAGAGCAGTATGGGTGAGGGTAATCTACTATGCGGAACTCCCCTTTTAATCTTTTCGATGAGATGTCCTTGGACATGTACTCTTGATGTCCAGCTATCCAAATAATTCTTTATCTATTTATAGATATTCTTGGTTACATCCATTTGCAGTTGTTTGCGTGTGAGTTTGTTCTACCACATTATATGAAAAGTTATATTTTATATATCTATCCAGACTGCTAGAGTGATTTGAACCAGATGCCCTTCACCAAGAAATCTGCATTCAAACCGCTCCAAGTTCAGGGTAACAGGTACAAACACAGATCCAGAGTTCCCACCAATGGCTCGACATGACTTTCATCCCAGACAGGCCGCACTACAACCTCTCCCCGTTATTTGTGCATGTTGGACTCTATTCGCGATGAGGTACAATAGAAAGAACACATCTCAGTCCATCTCACAAAACGAGTTATAGTACAGTAGAAAGAGAGCATGTCAACCCATCTCACAAAACGAGTTATGGTACCATAGAACGAGAGCATGTCAACCCATCTCACAAAACGAGTTATGGTACCATAGAAAGAGAGCATGTCAACCCATTTCACAAAACGAGTTATGTTACACTAGAAAGAGAGCATGTCAATCCATCTCATAAAACGAGTTATGTTACACTAAAAAGTGAGCATGTTAACCCATCTCACAAAACGAGTTATGGTACCATAGAAAGAGAGCATGTCAACCCATCTCACAAAACGAGTTATGTTACACTAAAAAGGGAGCATGTCAACCCATCTCACAAAACGAGTTATGGTACCATAGAAAGAGAGCATGTCAACCCATCTCACAAAACGAGTTATGGTACCATAGAAAGAGGGCATGTCAACCCATCTCACAAAACGAGTTATGTTACACTAAAAAGGGAGCATGTCAACCCATCTCACAAAACGAGTTATGGTACCATAGAAAGAGAGCATGTCAACCCATCTCACAAAACGAGGTATGGTACCATAGAAAGGGAACATAGCAACTCACTACACCAACACCAAAACGAAAATATTCTAGAACGACTATTAAAGGAAGTGCGGACCAGTGGATTTCAGCTCATTGTAATCTCCCAGACAATTGTGGAGGGGGGGGGGGGGGGGGGGGGGGTTGCAGACAGATTTGTTACAGAGGGAGGAATACTGCAACAAAACGAGACAGCAACAACCTATGACGAGACAAGGCAAGTATTAAGGTCACGTACAAATCAAAATAGAAAAGAGACCACCCTGGCGTACAGAAAGTAACGTCTACCATCAACTCTCCAGATAAGATCAGGTGATCATCTTCCGGATGTGCACAGGACAAAACAGACTGTCATCTTCATTACAAATTCAAAGTTGGTACTACGGACTTTTGTACCTCTGGCACAGTTCCCATGACAACGGAACACCTATTGCAGATCTACCCATCACACACTAGTGACATGAGTAGCACGTAGCAACAGCCTGTGTCATTTCATGAAAAACTGTACTTAAGTGTACAGAGCCTCAAGTTAACTGATGGTTTGTTTAGAGTCATTGAAGTCCAAGTCTGAAGAAGAACGAAGATGAAGAAAAAGAAGAAAAAGAAGATATGTCAATTAACAACAGTATCTGATGTTGGACTACTATTGTAAATTGGTGAATAGAAGCGAATGAATATAAAAGTACCTCATCTGAAATTCTGTTCGATCCTCAACACAAGACTTAGACCTTTCAAAAGCGAACTCCGACCCAAACATTGACCTTGACTTTCCTCCATGATTTATGAAAGTGGCAGGGTCATGGTCGATGCCGGCTGCTTTCCTCTTTATGTTCCCAGTTATTACAGGCATCGCGGTATTGTTCTGTACACCTGTGTAAGAGAATCCATGTACAAATTGTTAATATAACCAGAAATGCTGATTTTACTGCAGGTGTACGGCAATTTGGTCTAAGTGCAGTAAATGTCAGCATTTGCTAGTGGGAGCAGCAATATAAACAGAGCAGCAATATAAACAGACTTGAGTCCATTGTTTGTCTGTCGCAAACACACTCGATGATGCACGATCTTTGCTTTCCATTCGTTTATTCGCTAATCGCCTTCTCGCTTCAAATAAAGCACGGGTTCACACTATAGCTATCCAGCGGCTTTTACACGAATACTTTATGTGAGAATTGTGGTGGTGATTTCAATAGCAAATGATTGACATGTTGACGTTGCTAGCCCCATACTCAATCCTCTTTCTCGGCCATCGTCAACGTTTCGAAAGTTACATGGGTTCTGCTCTGTTTCATCTGGATACCACTCGGGCGACAAGTGATGATAATAAAGTTAGAAAATACATATAGTAAAGACGATTTAAAAATGTATGGATTGAAACTAGGTTTATTTTCCATATCTGCAAATTGTGGAGTTCGCTCAAAATGAGATGCTCGCTTTTCAAGATGCGAGAGAAAACGAGAAACGGTGGATATTTGGAATCTCACAAGTTTTTAAGTATCTATTGGTCTCAATGGAGGTGAGATCGGTGCCTAGTTCTATCGGAAATGAACGATAATGCTTAGAGGTCCCATGCACATATTGTGGACATAAAAGAACCCTTGGTAGTTGAGAATCGAAAATAGATTGTTAGCCGTTTTCGCGCGGACACTTCTAAAGATAACGAAATCGTTTGCCAATAGTGGCCGAAGGGAAGATCAGGAAAGGGGCTCTCTCTCCATCATACAAAACCACGACAGGACAATTACCTGTGTATCTGCCAACTAGATTAACAAATATTAAAACACCTCTAACACCCCTTTCTTTCCCCACAGGGGTAGGACAGGAGTGACTAAGTGAAGCGAGGTTACAAGTTTTACCCGAACCCATGTTTTGGGGTGTTTATTTGGCCGAATCTGTTAACTAACTGGTCTTGTTATTGCAGCGGAGTGCTATCGCCACTTTGAGAACCGTGTTTGACTATGTAGTGTCTGTAACTTATCTTTCTCTTCCGTTTTTTAATGTATATGTTTCGCGAGTGGACAAATACTTGACTGGGATTGTTGTGTTCAATTTGTCAATAAAGATAGGGGGTCTAGTTTTGGGTTATAAGGTGAGAATCTGCGCACTTAAGGTTGAATGTGTTCATATTCGTGGGCCGGCAGTCGTACCCATTTGTGATGTAAACACATTTTACAGATAATGCAGAGGTCTGATGTGCTGGCCCGTAAAGCGCAAACTCACAGTACAACCCATTTTCACTAAGGAAACAATGCGATGCAGATATACAAAGAAAAGAAAGTAGTGCGTCAAAATGGTAATTGTTGTTGTTGTTGTTGTTGTTGTTGTTGTTGCTGTTGTTGTTGTTGTTATTGTTGCGAATGCCCACAATGAGAAGATGTACTCTTTTGTGTCTTGATAAGGACGTTGAGTGGTGGTTTGCTGTAGCTTTCCTCACATCCCGAGGGAGCTGATGAAGATGGACCGGGGTCTTCCGTGTGGTTGTGCTACGCTTGGCTTCTTCTGCGTGTAGCTCACTACTACTGGAATCACGTCGATTCCTCACCTCGTTATCCAGGCTGCCATGAAAACAGCCCGTTTCCAAGGAGAACTACAGGGAAGTCGAGATGAGAGTTTTGGACAGTATATGTTGACTAACAATGACTAACATGTCTGATCAGTATGTTTTGACTAACCCCGACTAACATGTCTGATCAGTATGTTTTGACTAACCCCGACTAACATGTCTGATCAGTATGTTTTGACTAACCTCGACTAACATGTCTGATCAGTATGTTTTGACTAACCCCGACTAACATGTCTGATCAGTATGTTTTGACTAACCCTGACTAACATGTCTGATCAGTATGTTTTGACTAACCCCGACTAACATGTCTGATCAGTATGTTTTGACTAACCCTGACTAACATGTCTGATCAGTATGTTTTTACTAACCCTAACTAACATGTCTGATCAGTATGTTTTGACTAACCCTAACTAATATGTCTGATCAGTATGTTTTGATTAACCCTAACTAATATGTCTGATCAGTATGTTTTGACTAACCCTAACTAACATGTCTGATCAGTATGTTTTGTCTGACCAGACGTTATTCTTCCTCCCCGTAAAATGGTAATAGATGTAACATACCAAGTTATAGATTGGTATATCTGAGTAGCAGAGGGATTGAGTGCTCGCTTCTCGTGGCAAAAGGTAGGGTATTCAATTTCCGTTATTGACTGCCCCAGTCGACCCAGCTGTAAATAAGTACCAGGCTAACTGTTAGGGGAAGAAAGGCAGTGAGGACTGACCACCACACCTCATAAAATGATAAAGTCTAGTACAACAAAGTATCTAACACTTCATCCAAAACAGCGATGCCTGTTGGGGAATTACCCAACAGGAAGAAGTAGGAAACTGTATGCAGAGCAAAGTAGCAGGAGGCAATCTGATCGTCAGAGGTGGCCACCTTGTCTAGCATGTGCATCGGACTCTTTCAGCTCATTGACACTCGGTCATGACTTCCTAGGGCTGTTCTCTAATTGATGGTTTTTGTTTGCCTCTTATTGATGGTTTTTGTTTGCCTCCTATTGATGGTTTTTGTTTGCTGTTATATGCGTGCTAAACCGAAGGTTTGGTGACACATTAATCACAAGGGATCAAGACGCCGAGCAGCGCATGAGCTGCAGTGGTCAGCGACCCATAGCTGACTGCTAGCGTCAGGGCCAGCGAACCAGAGCTGCCAAGACCCTTCTACGCGACCACGCGATGATCCTGGATAATAGGGTGCAGCAGGGCAGACTGGCTAAGGAGAAGGGATCGAAGAGGGAATGCTAACCCGGTACTAAAAACATGCTTGCTGAAGTCGGATGTGTTGGACCGAAAGGTGTAAATATCGCAGTCAAGCTGTAAACTACGACACAACGCATTCCGTTCTCTGGACTACATTCTGCTACTTAAGCCCTTTCAGGGTTTGGTAGCGGGAGATTGAGAACGAACGAAGAAGGAAGAAGAAGATTAATCACAACAAGAGCGTGCTTAGGGTGCCAAGAGAAAATGGGTACCCGTAACAACAAACAATTAAAAATAATAGTCATAACAACTGTTTTCAAAGTTACACGTTTACAAAGATTTACAAAGTTAAACGTTTACACGTCTTAACAAAGTTACACATTTACATGGCTTTACAAAGTTCCGAATTTACACGTCTGAACAAAGTTACACATTTACATAGTTTTATAAATTTACACATTTACACGTCTTTACAAAGTTACACATTTACATGGCTTTATAAAGTTATACATTCCCATGTCTTTACAAAGTTACATATGTACATGGCTTTACAAAGTTACAGATTTACACGTCTTTACAAAGTTACAGATTTACACGTCTTTACAAAGTTACACATGACTTTATAGAGTTACACGTTTACACGAATTAAATGGGCATTTAGAAGTGCCATCTTAGAGACATTTGTCAGAGTTCAAGACCTTGGTGATCCTTGTCCAAATAAAGTTCTTAACTAGTATAGTAGCTTGTAGTTTCGCGAATAAAACCTGGGCTTCATGGAGTGAAACTTGAAAATAGGGTGGCGATACCGAAGCTTGCATTTGTTTAGCTCACCAAGTGTAATTTATCGACCATTGGATTGAACCCAATACCTTCTGGTTATCAAGCCGGTGTCACACCTATCCTGCCTGCTTGAAACTAACATTTTTTATGAAACCCCTGCGCGAGCTGACATAACATGAGGTCAATATATTAATTATTCTTGGGGGACTTATCTGGCACTTTCTGGATATCTTCTACGTACGAGTAGTAAGGACACGATACCAGGTTTAATCCTCGTTTAAGCTTCAGATAACCCAGCTGGAAATGTGTATCTGACTTAAGGGCAAAAGAAAGGGGATTGGTACACCCACCACGTAAAAAACTGAAACATAACGCAAGGACATCTCTAGCATTTCATCGCTGATGGCAGTGTTTTATATAAGATTTCCTTTCCATTCACTTTGTTACATTCTATTTTATATCCACTATTAGTAGAAACTGTGTGTGTGTGAGTGTGTATACACACACGCACGCGCACACGCACGCGCACACGCACGCGCGAGACGTGTTCAAATGAAACCGGACTGACTTCACCAAGTGAACATATGTACGATGCGCATGATTACGTCACTTCTGGTGTAAATAGCACATACCAACCGTTAAGTTTGCAAAATTTCATTAAATTCAAACTCATAGTTTCCTCGGCACACCATTGAAAACATGGCGGTCGTGATACGGAATCAGTCCAGAGTTGATCAGCGAGCGGTGATTCGGTTTCTAACAGCTGAAGGGTATCGACAAGTTGACATTCATCGCAGAATGCAGACAATGTATGGTGACAAAAGTGTGTCGAAGCCAACAGTGAAGAACTGGCCAACGATGTTTAAAGAGGCACGCGAGTCAACGAAAGATCTTCCGAGACAAGGTCAGGTGCATGTTGTTGAGTCAGAAGATGTCATCGCCAAAATGTATTCAGCGATTCGGGTTGACCGTGGCCGGAATTTACGTTTGCTAGCAGAGGAATTCGATGTGTCGCTAGGGACAGTTCAAATGGTAGTTAGCAAGAAACTGAAGTATAGGAAGGTGTATACACAACAGGTACCTTGGTTGCTAACCAACCACTATAAGGGAGAACACATGGGATGGAGTTTGAACCACTTGCTGCGATACAAAGAGGAGGGCCATTGATTTTTTTTGGCGCATAGTGGCAGATGATGAATCGTAGTGCCACCACTTTGAGCCGAGCAGCAAAACTGCTATCATGCAACGAAAACATCCCGGATCACCGAAACAAAACACAAAAATTAAGTCACACATTTCCGCTGGTAAGGTTATGCTGACAGCGTTTTTTTTAACATAAGGGACTTTTGTTGGTAGACGTTAGAGAGCCTGGTGTGAACATCAATGCCATCCGCTACAATGACACATCAGGTAAGCTGCACAGCAATAAAGAATAAACGACCCGGCATGATTTCGCGTGGTGTGATACTGTTGCACGACAATGTCCGTCCACTTGACACAAACATTGTTCAGAAAGCGTTAACACGGAAAAGGTGGGAATTACTGCCACACCCATTCTATAGCCTAATATGTGACTTCCATTTGTTCAGACCCTTAAATTTCTGAAGGGACAAAGATTCGACTCCGATGCAGACGTCATGGCCTCGGTGACCAAGTGGTTCAAAGAGCATGCAAATTCATTTTTTTCGGACTGCATCCGCCGTCTACCCAAGCAGTGGGATGGATGCGTGTCTGAATACCTATGCCGACTTTTTCTAGTTAACCCTGGGGCATGGTCGCTCCATAACAATTGCTATATTTAATTCTGTCACACCAGATGATGTAACTTTCATATGTTTGTTATAAAGCCACTAGGTCCGGTTTCATTTGAACACGCCTCATGTATATATATATATATATATATATATATATATATATATATATATATATATATATATATATATATATATACACACACACACACACATATATATGAGATAAAAGAGATGTAACGAAAAACGAAAAATAATAAAATTTGATGTGAAAATACCATTGCCAGAAATTTCAACTGATTAACTCATTTGAGCCAATATATTGGTTCACAACCTTTCTTACAATGCTGTAAAGCTAATATACCGATTTGAGCTTGGGTCGCCATGTAAACATATTTCTCTAACTAAGTTCCTCTAACTAAGTTTTCCTGAACGAATAATTGTTTCTATACTTCCTACTGATAGTTTTATATTGCAAAATTAACGTATCTGCTGACCTAATTAAATCGTTATCGGATAAAGAACTTGTGAAAAACAAAAAATGGATGGCAGATGACGTCTTAATTAAAAGAGTTGATAGAAAGAAGGCTAAACACCTTACTGCATATTCGTGACTAGACAAAGAGATACGTACAATGTGCAGGCTGGAAATAGAATGATGGGAAGAGAAATGCATGTTAATGACATTTATAATGATAAAATAGGGTCAAAAGATCATACAACTTCAATATTAATTACTTTCCAAAAAGAAAACAAAAACAAATGCAAACAGACTGCGGTCAATTCCGAACGATAAGCTCGATAACACATGCACCTAAAATTATACTGAAGATAATTAAGATGAGAATATGTAGAAATATAGAGGCGGTACTGAAAGATAACCAGTTTCGATTTTGCAATACCAGAGGTACACGGGATACCATCGGATCATAGCGGCTTCTTGCAGAATTAATGATCAAACAACGACGACCACTATGTATCTGCTTTATTGAATACGAGAAAGTTTTAGATCGAGTCCCCTGGAGCAAAATAAAAATTTTCAGATGCTGCAACAAAAAGATATAGAAAGACCGCTCAAGTTAATTCAGAACCTGTATGCAAATCAAGAGACGATTATTTAAATCACATGTCTCACGGATCCAGTTTCCATAAACAGGGGGTACGACATGGTTGCTTGCTTTCGCCAAGTCTCTATAACGCATATTCTGAGATGATGATGGCCAAAGTTATGCGGAGTAATATGGGTGTCATAGTTAATGTTATGAAAGTTAATGGTGTGAAAGTTAATGTTATGAAAGTTAATGGTGTGCAAGTTAATGTTATGAAAGTTAATGTTATGAAAGTTAATGTTATGAAAGTTAAAGTTATTAAAGTTAATGTTATGAAAGTTAATGGTGTGAAAGTTAATGTTATGAAAGTTAATGGTGTGAAAGTTAATGTTATGAAAGTTAATGTTATGAAAGTTAATGTTATGAAAGTTAATGGTGTGACAGTTAATGTTATGAAAGTTAATGTTATGAAAGTCAATGTTATGAAAGTTAATGGTGTGACAGTTAATGTTATGAAAGTTAATGTTATGAAAGTTAATGGTGTGAAAGTTAATGTTATGAAAGTTAATGGTGTGAAAGTTAATGTTATGAAAGTTAATGTTATTAAAGTTAATGCCATCAAATTTGCCGATGGGAAAGCGATAGTAGAAGGATCAGTAGCAATGTTGCAAATGCTGTTAAAAAAAATTAATAGCACCGCCAAAAAGTTTGGCATGAAAATAAACACATCGAAGACAGAGATTTTGGTAATATCCAAGCAACATAGGCAAATGAATATTAGCGTCAATGGTAAAATAATTTAACAAGTACATAAATTTACATATTTAGGGCAAACAATAACAGAATATGCCCGCAATGTGACAGAAATTAAAACAAGAATTGAAATGGCAAGAAAAGGTTTCAGAGAAAAACAAATTGTTAACCTCAAAAAATATCAGGATAGAACTGATAAAAATAATAATCGCCACTCATATCTGTGGAGTTGTACTAGATGAGGCTGAAACACGGACTCTAGCAAAGAAGGATGGAAAAAGATTGGAAGCGTTTGAAATGTGGTGCTACCGTAGAATGGAAAGAGTGAGTTTGGACAGAAAGAAGATTCAAGGACAATGTACTCATTGAAGTGGGTGCACAAAGGCAAATATTACATATGATAGAAAAAAGTCGGTTGAGTTGGCTGGGTCATAATATGAGGCATGCAAGTCTTCTACAGAAGATACTAGGGGGCAAGATTCAAGGGAAGAGAGGACCAGGGCGACCAAGGCTGACCTTTACGTTTCAGGCATGCAGGGACATTAAAGTACCAACTCATGCTGCAATGAAGAGAGCTGCAAGGGTAGCGTCGAATGGAGAGACATACCTGCAACCAGTCAGGGGACTGATCAACCAGAGGATATGGTCAAATGGAGAGACATACCTGCAACCAGTCAGGGGACTGATCAACCAGAGGATAGCGTCGAATGGAGAGACATACCTGCAACCAGTCAGAGGACTGATTAACCAGAAGGTAGCGTCGAATGGAGAGACATACCTGCAACCAGTCAGAGGACTGATTAACCAGAAGGTAGCGTCGAATGGAGAGACATACCTGCAACCAGTCAGAGGACTGATTAACCAGAAGGTAGCGTCGAATGGAGAGACATACCTGCAACCAGTCAGAGGACTGATTAACCAGAGGATATGGTCAAATGGAGAGACATACCTGCAACCAGTCAGATGACTGATCAACCAGAGGATAGCGTCGAATGAAGAGACATACCTGCAACCAGTCAGAGGACTGATTAACCAGAAGGTAGCGTCGAATGGAGAGACATACCTGCAACCAGTCAGAGGACTGATTAACCAGAGGATATGGTCAAATGGAGAGACATACCTGCAACCAGTCAGATGACTGATTAACCAGAGGATATGGTCAAATGGAGAGACATACCTGCAACCAGTCAGAGGACTGATTAACCAGAAGGTAGCGTCGAATGGAGAGACATACCTGCAACCAGTCAGAGGACTGATTAACCAGAGGAAAGCGTCGAATGATGAAGAGACGTACCTGCAACCAGTCAGAGGACTGATTAACCAGAGGATAGCGTCGAATGATGAAGAGACGTACCTGCAACTAGTCAGGGGACTGATCAACCAGAGGAAAGCGTCGAATGATGAAGAGACATACCTGCAACCGGTCAGGGGACTGATTAACCAGAGGATATGGTCAAATGGAGAGACATACCTGCAACCAGTCAGAGGACTGATTAACCATAAGGTAGCGTCGAATGGAGAGACATACCTGCAACCAGTCAAGGGATTGATCAACCAGAGGATAGCGTCGAATGATGAAGAGACATACCTGCAACCAGTCAAGGGATTGATCAACCAGAGGATAGCGTCGAATGATGAAGAGACATACCTGCAACCGGTCAGAGGACTGATCAACCAGAGGATATGGTCAAATGGAGAGACATACCTGCAACCAGTCAAGGGATTGATCAACCAGAGGATAGCGTCGAATGATGAAGAGACATACCTGCAACCAGTCAAGGGACTCATCAACCAGATGATATGGTCAAATGGAGAGACATACCTGCAACCAGTCAAGGGATTGATCAACCAGAGGATAGCGTCGAATGATGAAGAGACATACCTGCAACCGGTCAGGGGACTGATCAACCAGAGGATAGCGTCGAATGATGAAGAGACATACCTGCAACCAGTCAAGGGACTCATCAACCAGAGGATATGGTCAAATGGAGAGACATTACTGCAACCAGTCAAGGGATTGATCAACCAGAGGATAGCGTCGAATGATGAAGAGACATACATGCAACCAGTCAGGGGACTGATCAACCAAATGATGAGACTATAAGAAGACTTTTGACAGTCCAACATGGGAAATGTATTAAATGTCTTCAAGAAATAGGTCTGGATGGTAAAATCACAAGACTGCTCAGTAATCTGTACTGGAACACACTGTTACAGTAAATTCAGGAAATTTATGCTCTCCAAGTTTAGATGTAAAAAGAGGAATGAGACAGGATGTTTATTATCACTTTATCTTTTTAATATATACATATAATAAATATTCAAACAGATAGAGGTGATGCAGGTCTTGTCATTGGAGGAGTGGCAATGACTAATCTTAGAAATGCGGATGATACAGTGCTGATGGCAGAAAGGGAGCAAGAATTACAGGAGCTTGTGACAACAATATACAGAATAAGTCAAGAGTCTGAATTAGACATAAACATAAATAAAACAAAGACTATGATAATTGAGAAACGTGACAGAAACCATGTATGCAGATGAAAATAAAAGATCAACTACTTGAACAGGTACAGAGTTTCTCCTATCTAGGTCATATAATAACGGAAGAAGGCAGCTGTTAAAAAGAAATCAGAAAGAGAATAGGTAAGGCCAAGATGCTATTCGATAACATGCGACACATACTGACATCCAAACAGATAAATCATAATTTAAAAATGAGAATTGTCAGGTGTTATGTATACTCGTCACTACTTTATGGCGCAAAAACATGAATACTGAATAACAAGTTGGAAAAGAGTATTGAAGCCTTCGAAATGTGTGTATATAAAAGAGTGGGTCGCATTTCTTGGTAAGAGAAGAAACATATGTGAAGGTATTGATAAAGTTGGGGATGAAAGAAGAATTTGTGACCGAAATCAGGGTTAGACAGTTAAGTTATTTTAGTCAATTAACAAGACTTGTTGAAGACCATACTAGAGGGTAGAATGGGAGGCAGTCGCCAAAGAAGCAGACAATTTTTTAAGTGGGTGGATAACGTCAGGAGATGCACTGGAAAAAAAGACTGTCAGAATGCACCATTACGGCAAGAGATAGAATACACTGGAGATCCATTGAGGCAAGAGATAGAATACACTGGAGAACCATTGCAGCCGACCTTTGATGCGGAGATGAACTGAACAGACCTAAATATTCTTCAAGGAATAAGTTAAAAACCTGGATCCATAACAAAACAAGTAATATTTATTCGGTACAGCAATTGTATTTTTGAATTTTTCATCCATTTATTTAAAAAAAATTTGATGGTGATATGACGTCTAATATAGAAGTAAGGAGTTTAGACAAAACGGTTGAAAATGGATGAACGTATACCATAAACTATACTTTATGGTTGCGACTTTTCAAACTCACAAGTTTATTTTTTTCTCTATAACCTTTTTGCGGATTTTGAAGCACACAAAAATATGGGGAAGGGGTGGGTTAGTAGTTAAGTGACACGGCTCACTCCCCAATTACAGCATCGTCCATTACCCCAGGGAAGCAAGCCCTTAGAAAATGCAGGAGGAAGCAGACCCTTACATAAAATGCATGCCAAAGTCGGATGCACTGGGCCGATTGTATGCAAAATAAAAAACCGTAGTGCAACGCACACCGCCTTATGGATTAGAGAAATACGTAATTTTGTTGTTTTTGTGGGGGTTGAAGTAGACACATGGTTGACATCATTGAATTGCATTTTTTTTAGGTTTTTATGGCTATCTAACTGTTGTATTTATAATGCTATGAAGTTCATTTGACATTTTACTGAGTTAGGCTCAGGATTTATAGAATATATATATCAAGTTAGAAGGATAACAGCATTAAAAGAACATTTAACAAAAATTTAACCTGTTAGCAGTTTTTAACGTTGCTTTATCTGCGTTATAAAAATGAAGTTTCAGTTGCTAGTGAGTATTTATGTAAAAAGCGATACAGTTTATGAAGCTAAAATAAACTGCGATAAATAATAATCTATAAAATCAATAAACGCTGAGCGTAACACATACATACCTCAATAACACATGTGGAAAAGAATGTGCTGGAAGTTAGATAAAAAAAATATTGACACAGTTAGCAATAAACTGAAGACGATTTAAATACCTGACGAGATCGGGCCCACGCCACAGGCTCCACAGACAGCTGGAAACATAAGACAGTTTATATCCTCTTTAACAAGTTCAAAATGAACAACCCACTGCCCCACAGGCAAACACATAAGAGGCAATGAACTGGCGTATTGATAACTTCAGAGATCTATAGATCAGAAGATGTCACAACTTTGACAGGCCAGTTCTTGAACCCACGAACAGGTGTTTGCGATTCGGAGGTTGTGTATTACATAAAGTCACGTGAGACTGGTTAGTCTACTCCTACTTTATTAAGCTGTATATCAAATCAATTGCATACCAATAAAGAGTCAATATGACAAACAGACATAGCAAAGAGAGGCCACGACGATCAAGTGTACATGTAGCAATAAATGGGATAGTTAACAGACATCCTTCCAGGATAGAATTAAAGCACTTCCAACATTTAACGCATTTCTTGCATGGTTTTTTAAAATTACTGCGTTAATATTATAGATTTGTAAACACTAATAATTTACTATCTCCAACACATAATGATTTGTTGCAATCTACCTACCAATCTATGTAACATATTCTCAACAGTTCTTCTTCTTCTTCTTCTTCTTCTTCTTCTTCTTCTTCTTCTTCTTCTTCTTCTTCTTCTTCTTCTTCTTCTTCTTCTTCTGCGTTCGTTCTCGATATCCCGCTACCAAGCCCAGAGCAGGGCTTTTTAAGTGGGAAGATGAAGACCGGAGAGCGGAATGCGTTGCCGTTATTGTTGAATGCTCACAATGAGTAGGAGCCCTCTTTTGTGCTCCCTGAAAAGGACGTTAAGTGGTGGGTTTTCGTAGCTTTCCTCACGATCCAAGGATGCTAATGAAGGTGGACCGGGGTCCTCCAGGCGGTTCTGCTATGATTGGCTTTATCTACGTATCGCTCACTACTACGAGAATCACGTCGATCGCTCACCTCGTTAGCCAGGCTGTCATGAAAACAGGCCGTTTCCAGGAAGAGCTACGGGGAAGCCGAGGGGAGAGTCTTGACGAGTATATTTTTCCCTGACCCTGACTAACATGTCTGATCAGTATATTTTTCCCTGATCCTGACTAACATGTCGGACCAGTATGTTTTGCCTGTCCAGTCGTTAGTCTTCCTTCCCTAACGGAATGCGTTGTATCGCTATTTTACAGCTTGACTGCGATATTTGCACCTTCTAATCCAACACACCCGTCTTCGACAGCTATTTACAGTTAAAAACATGTACTTTGCTTATTGAAAATATCCACGTAAACACAAACAAAGGCAGCTTAATCTTACAAGACACTGTTTACTGTTTAAACAAGACGTTTCCAGCGTTTAATGGTTACGGTAAAGGATTACATTAATTACGGGCTGCATCCTTTGGTTATGGAATCTGAGTAAACATGAAAAGCTTAGAAACAGCTTTCCGGTTCTAGGAAAGAGTTTCTTTCTCCGAGGCCAGACAAACGGAACACTTTGTACGGAACTAAACAACAGCTTTTTAACACTGGAAGTTACAACTTTATGGCTTCGGTCCATAGGGCAGATAACCCACAGGATCAATAACCAACCAAACCAGCGCTCTTATATCGTGATAGAAATTTGTCATTTTATGATGTGTTGGTAACATACGGACGATTATTATCTACCGATGTGTAAGACAGAAAAATATTTTTTCTTCACTAAAGAATTCATGTATTTGATCAATTACATTGGTAAAACAAGAACTTTTAGTATTTACTGTTTTGGTAAAACAAGAACTTTTAGTATTTACTGTTTTGGTAAAACAAGAACTTTTAGTATTTACTGTTTTGGTAAAACAAGAACTTTTAGTATTTACTGTTTTGGTAAAACAAGAACTTTTAGTATTTACTGTTTTGGTAAAACAAGAACTTTTAGTATTTACTGTTTTGGTAAAACAAGAACTTTTAGTATTTACTGTTTTGGTAAAACAAGAACTTTTAGTATTTACTGTTTTGGTAAAACAAGAACTTTTAGTATTTACTGTTTTGGTAAAACAAGAACTTTTAGTATTTACTGTTTTGGTAAAAACAAGAACTTTTAGTATTTACTGTTTTGGTAAAAACAAGAACTTTTAGTATTTACTGTTTTGGTAAAACAAGAACTTTTAGTATTTACTGTTTTGGTAAAACAAGAACTTTTAGTATTTAATGTTTTGGTAAAACAAGAACTTTTAGTGTCATTTGGTAAAACAAGAACTTTTAGTATTTACTGTTTTGGTAAAACAAGAACTTTTAGTGTCTTTTGGTAAAACAAGAACTCTTAGTGTCCTTTGGTAAAACAAGAACTTTTAGTGCCTTTTGGTAAAGCAAGAACTTTTAGAATCTACTATTTTGGTAAAAAAGAACTTTTAGTGTCTTTTGATAAAACAAGAACTTTTAGTGTCTTTTGATAAAAAAAGAACTTTTAGTGTCTTTTGGTAAAGCAAGAACTTATAGTGTCTTTTGGTAAAGCAAGAACGTATAGTGTCTTTTGGTAAAGCAAGAACTTTTAGTGTCTTTTGATAAAACAAGAACTTTTAGTGTCTTTTGATAAAACAAGAACTTTTAGTGTCTTTTGGTAAAGCAAGAACTTTTAGTGTCTTTTGATAAAACAAGAACTTTTAGTGTCTTTTGGTAAAGCAAGAACTTATAGTGTCTTTTGGTAAAGCAAGAACTTATAGTGTCTTTTGGTAAAGCAAGAACTTTTAGTGTCTTTTGATAAAACAAGAACTTTTAGTGTCTTTTGGTAAAGCAAGAACTTTTAGTGTCTTTTGATAAAACAAGAACTTTTAGTGTCTTTTGGTAAAGCAAGAACTTATAGTGTCTTTTGGTAAAGCAAGAACTTATAGTGTCTTTTGGTAAAGCAAGAACTTATAGTGTCTTTTGGTAAAGCAAGAACTTATAGTGTCTTTTGGTAAAGCAATAACTTTTAGTGTCTTTTGATAAAACAAGAACTTTTAGTGTCTTTTGGTAAAGCAAGAACTTTTAGTGTCTTTTGATAAAACAAGAACTTTTAGTGTCTTTTGGTAAAGCAAGAACTTATAGTGTCTTTTGGTAAAGCAAGAACTTATAGTGTCTTTTGGTAAAGCAAGAACTTTTAGTGTCTTTTGATAAAACAAGAACTTTTAGTGTCTTTTGGTAAAGCAAGAACTTTTAGTGTCTTTTGATAAAACAAGAACTTTTAGTGTCTTTTGGTAAAGCAAGAACTTATAGTGTCTTTTGGTAAAGCAAGAACTTTTAGTGTCTTTTGGTAAAGCAAGAACTTATAGTGTCTTTTGGTAAAGCAAGAACTTTTAGTGTCTTTTGATAAAACAAGAACTTTTAGTGTCTTTTGATAAAACAAGAACTTTTAGTGTCTTTTGGTAAAGCAAGAACTTATAGTGTCTTTTGGTAAAGCAAGAACTTTTAGTGTCTTTTGGTAAAACAAGAAGTTTTAGTATTTACTGTTTTGGTAAAGAAAAACATTTAGAATCTGCTGTTTTGGTAAAGAAAAACATTTAGAATCTGCTGTTTTGGTAAAACACGAACATTTAGAATCTGCTGTTTTGGTAAAACACGAACATTTAGAATCTACAGTTTTGGTAAAACACGAACATTTAGTATTATTTGGTAAAACGAGAACATTTAAAATCTACTGTTTTGGTAAAACAAGAACTTTTAGTATCTACCGTTTTGGTAAAACAAAAAACATTTAGAATCTACTATTTTGGTAAACCACGAATCTTTTGAATCTACTGTTTTCATGAACTATGAACGTATTTTATCTGCCGTAATGATTGATTGATTGGTTCATTCTTGATTCAAGCTTCTAGTGCTGAGTTTATTCTTGACATATCTTTGGTAGCGGGTCACAGTGGTTTTTCTTATATCCCGAGGCCTACTTGAGAAGGTGAGCATGAGGCATGCTGGCTGTAGTGCAAAGCGAGACTTCTCAGGAAACTCACTGCTATGTGGATCGAAAGAGTCAATCCCCACCTGGTATGCTAGACTGCCGTGACGAAACCTGTTGTCAGGAGACCGGCTGGGACATGACGTGAGATCTTGATCAGTCAGTATGTATCATCAGTCAGTATGTACCATGTGATATTGACTTTATTTTCTATCCCGAGCATTAAAGTGATTGACTACTCACGTTTTTCGAAGCCATCGTATCATCCCATCACATAACTTCTTTCTTTGTCGCTTTCCAACGAATGGGACTAACAAGTTCTGTTTGTGTCCAGTAGAAGAAAAAAAACCTCAATTAATTTGTGATTAACTTATTTCAACATTTGACATATATGATATGTACAATTATATGGTCTTACCTATAGAGAGCATCCCTAATGAAAACACAAGTGGAAGAACACAACGTTTAAGTGTAATGCTGGGAAAACAATCTTCTAATGTCGACAGAATGAAAAAACAATGAATCAAATCGTTTCTGACTGCAAAGTCATGCGTCCACTGTACACACCAACACACATACACACACATACAACAGAGAGAGAAAGAGATAGAGAGAGAGAGAGAGAGAGAGGGATAGTGAGATCGCGAAGAGAGAGAAGGGGGAGATACTACGGAAGATAAGAACGGCTGACTATGAACAAAGTTATGCCCATATATTATTGGACAAGAACTCTCACTACACGAAGTTCACGTCATGAAGATTGCAATCAGAAATGAAGAGAGAAACCTAACACCCACTCCCGCATTGAATAAATTATATTTGCCCCATTCTCTTCTTCTGATCCCCAGGTAAACGAGATAATCTCACTTTTATTCCTGTATAATATATGTGATATTGTTTCTAGAGCTGTCTTGCCAACGTTAACTAATACTAAACAGTTTTTTTGGAGTGTGCAATATCATGGGCTGAAGGGTATTCTCCCCTGTGAAGGGTTAGACCGCCCTGTTAGTCGCCTCTTGTAACATGTTCTAAATTGGGTCAAGGTGATATTCTCTGTAATGTACAGACCCTGCCGGAAACAAAAACTCTAACCAGGTCGACTAAGGTTATAAGATTAACTTAAGTCAAAGCAATATGTTTCTCGAAACAACGAAACAATCTAAAATCAAATTGATTGTTGTCTAAATCTGCGTGGATTTGTACAGATTTACGCAGCAAAGACAAACCAATTTTCACATAATCGAAAGTCTAAAGAAACAGAAATACAGATAGGCAAATAATCTGGCAAACAATCTAATAAATACTGTTGTATGTCACACCAATTTAGTGGTACATATAAACGGACTGAGTTATCAATGCGTGTCTGTTACCCACTGGCTGTGTTCATCATACGTTCACAACAGAACACTGAATGAGCGATCACAAAGGTAAAACTTCGGGCTATAAATATAGACTACTTTAACTTTTGCTGAAAGAAATAAGTGCCATAATCTTGGAAAGACAAGCATTTTCGCTTCACGAGAGGAAGAATAATAAATTTCAGTTGTTGTTCTTCTTCTTCTTGTTGTTGTTGTTGTTGTTGTTGTTGTTGTTCTTCTTCTTCTTCTTCTTCTTCTTCTTCTTCTTCTTCTTCTTCTTCTTCTTCTTTCTTCTTCCTTCTTCCTTATTCCTCCTTCCTTCCTCCTTCTTCCTCCTTCCTCCGTCCTTCTTCCTTATTCCTTCTTCCTTCTTCTTCTTCTTCTTCTTCTTCTTCTTCTTTCGTTCGTTCTCAAACTCTCGCTACCAAGTGCTGAAAAGTGCTTTGGAAGTAGCAGGATGTTGTCCGGAGAACGGAATGCGAAGTATCGTAGTTTACAACTCGAGTACGATATTTGCACTTTTCGGTCCGACACATCTTACTTCAGCAGGCATTTTTGGGTATCGGGTTAGTCCTCTCTATTAATTTCAGTGACACTGCACAGATTCCAACCCGGCACGATTTCAGCCTTCAACATCGTCCATCGTCTTGTCAATAAGAAATGGATCAGTTTAGTGGCCTTATGTTGCTTCTGCTAGCGTTAGCACAGAGGTGTTTTGTTCAATTCTCAGAGTATGCAGTAAGCGGTAGCACTGCTAGGACTGTCTAGTGAGTGCTAAGTTGAAGTTTGGTTAGAAACTTCCAAGGTGATTGAGGTTGCAGATTTTGGTTGAAGACACTCAACCAGACATTTCTTATTGGCGTGACCGTGGTGTTGTGCAGTCGGAGAGTGAAGGGTTTCAAACCGCTGTCTTCTCCTCTCCCACATGTGTTAATGCAGGACATACATTCATTTTAAATAATTGTTTAAGAAAACTAGTAAAAATTGACTAATAAGAACTCAAGACCAACAAGCTAATACAAGAAAACATCAACCAGCAAAATGTTTCTACCATCATAAAAAAAACAGACCAGTAGGCACACATCGGGCATGTGGTTAGATTTAACAAGAACGTACTCACGTTACAATCAGTTGTGTGGCCTCCAGTTCGCAACAGAACGAGGGGAAGGCCAACAGAGACTCTTAACAGAACGCGGTGTCTAACAGGCTGCAAGTCTACTTTGCTCTAGTGTTTGAGTTTATTAAGATGGACTCGCACATTGGTCAATCACCCTTCACGAAACTCGTTGTATACACTCTGTAGAGTTTTGTAAACTAGTATAAAGACGTTAGGTTAAGTTGTGTTTCGTTTCGTTTCTGTCCTGATGCTGTCAATGAGCCATTACCTACATATACCCATACCCTGCTGAAGACGCATGTGTCGAACCGAAAGGTGCAAATATCGCAGTTAAGCTGTAAACTAGCGGCACAACGCATTCCGTTCTCCGAACTACATCCTGCTACTGGCAAAACCTTGTTCATGGCCAGGTAGCGGGAGATTGAGAACGAACACAGAAGAAGAAACCCTTACCAAGAATAGAAGTGACAATATTAAGAATGCGAACTAGCCACTGCAGACTTCGGTACTTAAATCTTAAAATCCAGGTATTCAATCAAGTGCATGTGGCTGATGCCAGGTAGTCAAATGTTGAGTAAACTCATTTCACTCTTTTGCCTTGGTGTACCATGTTAGGACCAGGGTCTCCATTATGCCATCTCTCCACCTCAACCTCGGTCGCCCGCGAGGGCAACTAAAGTTGCCAGGCGACTATGACGTTCCTCTACGTATCCATCTGTTATCCGGCATGAGCACCCCATGGCCGGTCCATCTGTTATCCGGCATGCACACCCTATGGCCGGCCCATCTGTTATCCGTTATGCACACCACATAGCCGGCCCATCTGTTATCCGGCATGCATACCCTATGGCCGGCTCATCTGTTATCCGGCATGCACACCACATAGCCGGCCCATCTGTTATCCGGCATGCACACCACCTGGCCGGCCCATCTGTATTTTCATAACAGCGCGACATCTATGATGTCTGAGAAGGAAATTCGACGTCTGATCTCTGCCTAGAGGATTTGGTCTTGAATGGAGATCTTCAATGATCTTCATCTGTATCAGCTTTCCGTGGGTTCCACACCTCACAAACATAGGTCTTTCATCACCTGCTGACTGCGCCTGATAGGAGGTAGATTCCTCCCTAGGAAACAATTTTAATATTGTAAATAATAGCACAAACAAGCATGCGTTAATTGTAAGTAACCAAAGTACTAAAACAAAAACAAACAATACAACTAAAAAGTTCTCATCCTGGACTAAAGACAATAGCAACTACAATATCCGACGAAGATGGTAATAATATTTTTTTTTAAAACGTCACTTACATAAATACTAGCTGATCTCGGGTGAAAATTTCGAACAAACAGACACTGTTGTAGCTAATCGTGAATGTGAGGTCATGCCCATGGTGAGTCGCTGCGTGGTGAGCGAAGTGTATTCATTGCCAGATGAAACGTACTGACCAAGATTCATCTAGTGCTCCTGTAATCAGGGTCAGTTGAAACACACTGACCAAGACTCATCTAGTGCTCCTGTAATCAGGGTCAGGTGAAACACACTGACCAAGACTCATCTAGTGCTCCTGTAATCAGGGTCAGGTGAAACATACTGACCAAGACTCATCTAGTGCACCTGTAATCAGGGTCAGGTGAAACATACTGACTAAGACTCATCTAGTGCTCCTGTAATCAGGGTCAGGTGAAACATACTGACCAAGACTCATCTAGTGCACCTGTAATCAGGTTCAGGTGAAACACACTGACCAAGACTCATCTAGTGCTCCTGTAATCAGGGTCAGGTGAAACATACTGACCAAGACTCATCTAGTGCACCTGTAATCAGGTTCAGGTAAAACATACTGACCAAGACTCATCTAGTGCTCCTGTAATCAGGGTCAGGTGAAACATATTGACCAAGACTCACCTCAATTCGTCGTTTGTGCTCCTGTAATCAGGGTCAGGTGAAATATACTGACCAAGACTCATCTAGTGCTCCTATAATCAGGGTCAGGTGAAACATGCTGACCAAGACTCATCTAGTGCTCCTATAATCAGGGTGAGGTGAAACATACTGACCAAGACTCATCTAGTGCTCCTATAATCAGGTCAGGTAAAACATGCTGACCAAGACTCACCTCAATTCGTCGTTTGTGCTCCTATAATCAGGGTCAGGACACATACTTACCAATACTCATCTAGTGCTCCTATAATCAGGGTCAGGACACATACTTACCAAGACTCATCTCGTGCTCACGGAATCAAGGTCAGGTGAAACATACTGACCAAGACTCACTGACGTCATCGCTCGTGCTCCCTGAATCAGTGTCGGTCACAGAAGCCTCGTCAGTGAGGTAGGGGATCAACACTGTAATACCCATAATGATGAGCTTACCGAGGTGCCTCGCATTACACTACAGCAAGGAGGACCTCGGTGCACCTTCACAAGTACCGGGAGGTAAGATAAGATACTATAACCTGCTACCAAGCAAACGTTGTCAAGAGTTATCTCAACTTAGCACGAGTAGCTTCGAACAACAACAACAACAACAGCAACAACAACAACAGCACCAACAACAACACCTACAAGATGCCTCTAATTACCTGTCCTATTTGCACTACAGTACATTTTCTTCTTCCATCTTTCATTTCTATCGGGTAGTTTTTTTCAAGACAAAACTAAAGAGGTTCAGAGGGGTTTCGCCAGTGGGGTTCAGTGCGTTCGCCTTATTTCTCAATTGCCCAATGCTATGTGCGTTGCACTGTTTTTATTTTGCGCCTGTCGGCATAGTGCATCTGATTTCGGCATGCATTTTATGAAAGGGTCTGCTTCCTCCTGCATTTTCTAAGGGTTCGCTTCCTCCTGCATTTTCTAAGGGTTCGCTTCTTCCGGCATTTTCTAAGGGTTCGCTTCCTCCTGCATTTTCTAAGGGTTCGCTTCCTCCTGCATTTTCTAAGGGTTCGCTTCCTCCTGCATTTTCTAAGGGTTTGCTTCCTCCTGAATTTTCTAAGGGTTCGCTTCCTCCTGCATTTTCTAAGGGTTTGCTTCCGCGGGGTAAAGGCCGGTACTGTGATAGGGAGCGAACCCAGCATATTCAAGTTCTGAGCCCTGTCACTTAACCACTAGACCACGCCGTCCCGTCAGTGGTGTTTGACTTGTTTCTTATTCTACTCATAAAATTGTATATCCTCTTCTTTTTTTCCTCGTCCTCGTCCTCCTCCTTCTTCTTCTTTTTTTTTCCCCTCCTTCTTCTTCTTCTCCGTCTTCTTTTTCTCCTCCTCCCCTCCTCCTTATTCTACTACCCCTCCTTCTTCTCCTCCTTCTCCTTTTTCTCCTCCTCCTTCTTCTCCTCTTCCTCCTCCTTCTTCTTCTTCTCCTCCTTCTCCGTCTTCTTCTTCTCCTCCTTCTTCTCCTCTTCCTCCTCCTTCTCATCCTTCTCCTCCTTCTTTTTCTCCTCCTCCTCTTTCTTCTTCTCCTCCTCCTCATTCTTCTTCTCCCCGTCCTTCTCCTTCTTCCTCTCCTTCTTCTCCTCTTTCTCCTTATTCTTCTCCTCCTTGTCTTCTTCTCCTCCTCCTCCCCCTCCTTCTCTTGCTCCTCCTCCTTCTTCTTCTCCTCTTCCTTCTACTCCTCCTCCTCCTTTCTTCTTCTTCTCCTCTTCCTCCTACTCCTCTTCCTCCTTTCTTCTTCTTCTCCTCTTCCTCCTACTTCTCCTCCTTCTCCTTCTCATCTTCCTCCTACTTCTTTTCCTCCTCCTTCTTCTTCTCCTTATCATCTTCCTCCTTCTTCTCCTCCTCCTTCTTCTCCTCCTTCTTCTCCTCCTTCTTCTTCTTCTCCTCTTCCTTCTCCTCCTCCTTCTTCTCCTCCTCCTTCTTCTCCTTCTCCTCCTCCTTCTTCTCCTCCTCCTTCTTCTCCTCTTCCTTCTCCTCCTCCTTCTTCTCCTCCTCCTTCTTCTCCTCCTTCTTCTTCTCCTCCTCCTTCTTCTCCTCCTCCTTCTTCTTCTTCTCCTCTTCCTTCTCCTCCTCCTTCTTCTCCTCCTCCTTCTTCTCCTCCTCCTTCTTCTTCTTCTCCTCTTCCTTCTCCTCCTCCTTCTTCTTCTCCTCCTTCTTCTCCTCCTCCTTCTTCTCCTCCTCCTTCTTCTCCTCCTCCTTCTTCTCCTCCTCCTTCTTCTCCTCTTCCTTCTTCTCCTCTTCCTTCTCTCCTCCTCCTTCTCCTCCTCCTTCTTCTCCTCCTCCTTCTTCTTCTTCTCCTCTTCCTTCTCCTCCTCCTTCTTCTTCTCCTCCTTCTTCTCCTCCTCCTTCTCCTCCTCCTCCTCCTCCTTCTCCTCCTCCTTCTTCTCCTCCTCCTTCTTCTCCTCCTCCTTCTTCTCCTCTTCCTTCTTCTCCTCTTCCTTCTCCTCCTCCTCCCTCTCCTCCTCCTCCTTCTCCTCCTTCTTCTCCTCCTCCTTCTTCTTCTCCTCTTCCTTCTTCTGCTCTTCCTTCTCCTCCTCCTCCTTCTCCTCCTCCTTCTTCTCCTCCTCCTTCTTCTCTTCCTTCTCCTCCTCCTTCTTCTCCTCCTCCTTCTTCTCCTCTTCCTTCTCCTCCTCCTTCTTCTCCTCCTCCTTCTTCTCCTCCTCCTTCTTCTCCTCCTCCTCCTTCTCCTCCTCCTTCTTCTCCTCCTCCTTCTTCTCCTCCTCCTTCTTCTCCTCTTCCTTCTTCTCCTCTTCCTTCTCCTCCTCCTTCTTCTTCTCCTCTTCCTTCTCCTCCTCCTTCTTCTCCTCTTCCTTCTTCTCCTCTTCCTTCTCCTCCTCCTCCTTCTTCTCCTCCTCCTTCTTCTCCTCTTCCTTCTCCTCCTCCTTCTTCTCCCCTTCCTTCTCCTCCTCCTTCTTCTTCTCCTCCTTCTTCTCCTCCTCCTTCTTCTTCTCTTCCTTCTCCTCCTCTTCCTTCTTCTCCTCTTCCTTCTCCTCCTCCTCCTCCTTCTCCTCCTCCTTCTTCTCCTCTTCCTTCTCCTCCTCCTTCTTCTCCTCTTCCTTCTCCTCCTCCTTCTTCTCCTCCTCCTTCTTCTCCTCCTCCTTCTTCTCCTCTTCCTTCTCCTCATCCTTCTTCTCCTCTTCCTTCTCCTCCTCCTTCTTCTTCTCCTCCTTCTTCTCCTCCTCCTTCTTCTCCTCTTCCTTCTCCTCCTCCTTCTTCTCCTCTTTCTTCTTATTCTCTTCCTTCTTCCACTTTTTCTTCTCCTGCTCAGTCTTCTTCTTCTCTGTTTTCATCTTCTTCTTTTCGTTTTCCTATTCTTCTTCTACTTTTTCTTCCTCTTCTTCTTCTTCTTCTTCTCTTTCGTCTTTTTCTCCTCCTCTTCCTCCTTTCTTCTCCTACTCATTCTTCTTCTTCTTTTTCTTTTTCGTCTTTTACTTCCTCTTTTTTTTCTTCTTCTTTTTCTCTTTTCTTCCTCCTCTTTCTTCTTCTTCGTTTTCTTCTTTTTCTCGCTATTCTTCAATTTCTTCTTATTCTCCTCATCCTCCTCTTTCCACTTTTTCTTACTCTTCATCTTCTTCTTCTACTTCATCTTCTTCATTTTCTTCTTCTTCTTTGTTTTCTTTGCCCTTCTCACCTTGTTGTGCATTATCTCCAAGCAGACCATGTTCTGTGCTATTTTCTCCTTTTCTATTCTCCCTGCTCTCTTTGTACCATCCTCTATGTCTCTTCTCCGTGTGTTCTGTGGTCTTCCATTGTTTCTCTGTCCCTGTGGGTTCCATGTTTGTGGATACTTGAGGTTATCGCAGCGCCTGGCCTATTCATCATCATCTTCTTCCTGAGATATCTTATAGTCTGCCTCCGTCCTGTTTTCTCTCATAGACTTTCATTTGTAACCAAATCGAACCATCACAGTCCAAGAATCTTTCTCATTGATCTATTGGCAAAGTTTTGAAATCTATTAATATAAATATATTATTAGTCATCCATTATGTTTGGGCTCCATATAGCAGGACCGACATATTAGAATTGAAAATCCTTATTTTGGGATGCATCATGATCATTTCAGTTCCATGTTCTTCCTGACCTCTCCGCCATCGTCTATCACTGACCTACAGACACACACAACTACCTCCTTTACCTTTCTCATCTTTAATTTTGCTGTGATTAGATCCCAGCTGCTTCGCCTTAAAAGCTGTTATTACCGCCGCCCTCCAGTGTATGGACGTCTTCAACCCTACCACCACCCTCCCCTCCCCCGCCCCTCCCTCCCCCACCAGGCGTTTTCACCCCTCCCACTGTTCTCCACCGTATCGATTTCATCACTTCCTACCGCCCTCCAGAGTATGGACGTCTTCATCCCTTCCGTCGCCTTCGAGAGGATGGACGTCTTCATCCCTTCCCACCGCCCTCCAGAGTATGGACGTCTTCATCCCTTCCCACCGCCCTCCAGAGTATGGACGTCTTCATCCCTTCCTACCGCCCTCCAGAGTATGGACGTCTTCATTCCTTCCCACCGCCCTCCAGAGTATGGACGTCTTCATCCATTCCCACCGCCCTCCAGAGTATGGACGTCTTCATCCCTTCCGCCGCCCTCCAGAGTATGGACGTCTTCATCCCTTCCCATCGCCCTCCAGAGTATGGACGTCTTCATCCCTTCCCACCGCCCTCCAGAGTATGGACGTCTTCATCCCTTCCTACCGCCCTCCAGAGTATGGACGTCTTCATCCCTTCCCACAGCCCTCCAGAATATGGACGTCTTCATCCCTTCCCACCGCCCTCCAGAGTACGGACGTCTTCATCCCTTCCCACCACCCTCCAGAGTATGGACGTCTTCATCCCTTCCCACCGCCCTCCAGAGTATGGACGTCTTCATCCCTTCCCACCGCCCTCCAGAGTATGGACGTCTTCATCTCTTCTAACCACCCTCCAGAGTATGGACGTCTTCATCCCTTCCGCTGCCCTCCAGAGTATGGACGTCTGCATCCCTTCTACCGCCCTCCAGAGTATGGACGTCTTCATCCCTTCCGCCGCCCCCCAGAGTATGGACGTCTGCATCCCTTCTACCGCCCTCCAGAGTATGGACGTCTGCATCACTTCCACCGCCCTCCAGAGTATGGACGTATTCATCCCTTCCGCCGCCCTCCAGAGTATGGACGTCTGCATCCCTTCCACCGCCCTCCAGAGTATGGAAGTCTTCATCCCTTCCGCTGCCCTCCAGAGTATGGACGTCTGCATCCCTTCCGCTGCCCTCCAGAGTATGGACGTCTTCATCCCTTCCGCTGCCCTCCAGAGTATGGACGTCTTCATCCGTTCCCACCGCCCTATAGAGTATGGACGTCTTTATCCCTTCCCACCGCCCTCCACCTGAGCGCGTGAGACTAATTCTTGCTTGTCATTCTAAGATCCGCCATGTTCCCCTGTCCATAAGGTCATATCTCGCCATCTAATCATCCTTTATTCGGATCTTCCTAATTTTGTCATTTCATGATCCTCAAAGAAACCTGCGTCAACTGACAATCAGAACCCACTCAACTCTCAACTCACTGACCACCACAGTACCTTGCCCTGAAACATCTAGTGTAAATATCCCATTGAGACACTCTAGTCGATTTGCTTAATTCAGTGTTTGAAATGAAGAGGGGTCTAACTTAATATATGATAATATTTGCAGCTGTTGCCAGAACACATATTTCAAGGAGACTGACCTTCAACTTCTTGCTCGTTTTTGCCAAAACACACACACATACACACACACGCGCGCACACACACACACACAAATACACACACACGCACACACACGCACACACACATGCACACGCACGCGCCCGCACACTCGCCCGCACACGCGCACGCACACGCGCACGCGCACGAACACGCACGCGCGCGCACATATATATATATATATACGAGGCGTGTTCAAATGAAACCGGACCAAACTGCAACAATTGATCATACGTACGATGCACATGAAGACATCACTTCTGGTGTAAACAGCACATACCAACCGTCAAGTTTGTAAACTTGCATTATATATGATGCATATGCATTGACGGCATCTTGAGTTGCATAACTATACCAGATGGAAAATCTACAATTAAATCCCATTACTTTGTGGCAATACACAAGAATGTACAGAAGAAAGAGGCACCGGTTGAGATCAAATCAGATCATACATCACTTAAAACATACAATCACTGTTAGTAGCTCGTGATGTAGGGGGATGAACCTAATTATCTTCACCTGCAGACACTGTCCGCAGATTGTCTGACGATAGTAAGAGAGGACTGATCATTGGGCAGAATGAAGGAGAGAGCGAAAAGAGCGAAAGAGAGAGAGAAAGAGAGAGAGAGAGAACGATAGAGAGAGAGAGAGAGAATGGGACATAAAGAGCGAAAGATAGACGTGAGCGAAGAGAAAGTGCGAAAGCTAACATAACACTTTCGTGTTCAATCTAAACTTATTGATCCTTGCTCACTTTGCATACAAATTTGACGCAGAAATATAAAGAAATGTGAGCTTTTAATTGGAAATGTTGCTGAATTAGGAAAAGAGGAAATGTCAAAGATCAGGTCAGTAAATGTCAAAGGTCAGGTCACACTATCTCAGGAAGTTATCGATTCCAACTGGTGATAACAGATCGAAAGCAAATTGGAGAAAATGTACTGAATAGAGCAGCAACACGAGAGAGAGAGAGAGAGAGAGAGAGAGAGAGAGAGAGAGAGAGAGAGAGAAAGGTGAAAGAGAGAAATAGTGAGTGGGAGAGTGAGAGAGAGGGACAGAGCGAGAAAGATTCAGCTTACCAGACAGAAATGACGAGAAATGTATAGCAATACAACGTCAAGGGAAGTAAACATATTAAAACAAAGAGGAGAGAAAGCATACACAATACGTTTCGATAATATACAAGTTGGCAGCTAGTGGCGTTGACCATGTTGACAAGTCAACACATTTATAGTAGTGCGAGGGAGTGAACATATACATAATAATAAAATATTCATACATTACATACATTAAATACATTTCATGCATTACATACATACATACATTACATACATACATACTATACATACATACATACATTACATACATACATACATACATACATGCATTACATACATTAAATACATTACATGCATTACATACATACATACATTACACACATACATACACACATATACACACATACATACATACATACACAAATACATATACATACACACATATACACTATACACACACATACATACATATATACACACATAAACATATACACACTCATATATACACACATACATACAAATATATACACACATACAGACATACACACACATAGATAGAGACACATGCGTGTGTACACGCACAGCTACACACATAAGTAGAGCGATGTACTTAGAGATAAGCAGACAGACACGCAAGCAAGCAGACTAAGAACAGACAGACAGAAAATAATACATGCCGTGATACACAGAGACAGACACGCATGTGAACAGACATACATATATATATATACACACATACAAAATACTAAAGCCAACTGAACCAGAAAACGAAAAAAATGCTGTTCAATAGTTTAAAAAACTAATGGTATTCCTGTAACATTCGTTACTGTCAGTGTTGATGTGTTAGAGGCTTCAATGCACCAGGTATATGTTACATAATTACACCATATAAGGTGGCACATATTGTCAGTCATGAGTTTCTAGCCGGGACATAAATCTCCATAGTTTCACATTTGTTATTGTCGATGAAGACTCAGATTTCGCCTGAATTGTCGATACACTCCAATTTCCTGTAGCACTTTTGTGTATCAATGGCGCGAACGAACCACTGGAATCTGATTCCCGAATGGGACGTGATGAAAGTGAAATGCCTCTGAGGTGGTCACGTTTGCTATATGGATGCTGTATAGGTCAAACGTGAAATTGATACAAAGTATTTATTGAGATAGCGTGCAACTCCGATCAATCTGTCCCGAGTATTTGAAGCCATGATCTTAGGCAAAGTATGAGAGCAAGGTCGAGAAGAAATTAAAAAGGCTTGGTGTTTATACACCACATACAAACAAAACAGCTAATATTATAAGAAGTCACGAAATAAGTCGGACAATCGGTCCTAAACAGGTTATAAATTCTTCTATGGAATGTCTCACGTGATGATTTTAAAGGAAAGAAACGGCAGAGAGAAGAGAGGAAATGTATCTGACAGCTTAGTAAATAATATGAATAATATGCACACGACAATTACAAACATTCAATCATATATATATATATATATATATATATATATATATATATATATATATATATATATATATATATATATATATATATATATATATATATATATATATATATATATGTATATATATATATATATATATATATATATATATATATATATATTTCGTGGCAAAGTAGTTAAGCCGTCGGCCTCTCGTGATCAGGTGGCATGGGTTCGACTCCGGACTCCGCCGTCTTTTTTCACGAATACTTGATGCGGAGTTCCCAGCATCTCGTAGTCGCCACCTAGTCGTCTTGTCCTTGACTTGCCACTGGGGTCGGGCGGCTCGAGACGAGAGAGTGAGGATAACAAGAAGCGATGTTATTCCTTACTAAAAATAGCGCTAGCAAAATTAATTATGCCATCATCGTTTACGATGGCGGCCCTTTGCTTTGATCTATGTGTGTGTTTGTGTGTGTGTTTGTGTGTCGCTTATCGAAGAATTACGATACCGCGATGGCGGATGTGTTTTTGTTCAGTTTTTCGAAATGGAGTAAAAATATATTGAATTATAGTTTTTTGTGACAGTAATTAACAAACTTACCTCTGAAATTGTTATAAATAGCATCATTCAGCGTTTAGTGTTATAAAAGAACTGGTCACATGAACTGCAAATTGACCGTTCAGACATGAGAGCTAAATAGGCTTTAAAAAACTGTTTTTGTAAAAAAATGTTCACCCACTATCTTGTGGGATACCTGTTCGCAAGAAAGGCTTCGGGAGTAAACCGTGAGAAAAAAATCCGGACTGGTGTCCTTAAGGCAATATAGTGGTGGTTCCATCGCTATTTGGGCAACTCCTGCAACGTCGCTGATTTCAAGTTGTGTCGGCTAATGCTGGCCCACTGTATCAATTAGTTACGTGTGTGGCAGAGTCCAGGTTTCACTGAATAGTTATTTATCTAAAATGTTGCAACATGTATCCGTACTACGACACGACTACACACAGTAAAACAACACAGTAAAATAACACAGTAAAATAACACAGTAAAATAACACAGTAAAATAACACAGTAAAATAACACAGTAAAATAACACAGTAAACACTCTCCAACAAACTTGGGCATATTTAATAAATATCTACATCAACAGTATTAGCCAAAATCAACAAATTACATCTGAACTAAATAATAATTATATAGAACTATAGCGGAGGTTGTAGACACTAGCTTTTGAATATTTCCTCCAAATTACCTAACCCAAGTATTCGCGCCACTACTCTTCCCTTATCTGCACACTCAATGCACTCTCACAAACTCGTCTTCATGATCGTTGTATTTACTCTGTCGTTCTGTGCACGCATACACACTCATATCCCTTCAGTCAAGTGTTCTATACATTCACAATTACTTTCCATTCACAATTACAATCAATACATTAACATCAGGCGATCTGTACATTTACAAATACTTCGATCACGTCCTTCTAGTCGGAATCACGTACTCACGTATGGTCACACACTCTGTCGATCGGTGCATACACATACTTTCGAACACACACCGTTCACTCGGTGTCCTGCACACACCACAGATATTCAGATCTCTTCTAGTCACAGCGTGTCAGACAAACACACTTATAGAGTGACTAGCCGAAACTGGAAAGTGTATGCTGGTTCAGTCACCCTGCAACTCATTCTCTCTTTTACAAACTCCTAGCCTGCTAGCTAGTCTCACTCTCTCCCCATGCTAGTCTCCTCCAGCAACTTCATTGCTGTCCAATGAACTTTTGTTGGTTGTCTGACTTAGCCATCACTCTAAAATTGATCTACCTCCAACTAGTTGTCACAGGACGAAAAAAATCAGAATTTATGTCAATCTAAATGTCACAGCAGGTTGTGATGGCCTCTGACTGTCACTAACCCGCCAGTACCCAAATCTGAACGCCAGAGTGGTCAGCTCCTAACCCCCACCCATACCCGACACATTCTTCCCCCTAATACCTCGTTTCCTTTGTCGACTTAGTGTCGAGACGGGGATTGACCTTGGCACACATTCAGGTAAACTTTGTTCCCAGAGTCATCGGCGCCATCACCCCTGCCCTTAACGCCGATGCTCTAGCTGGAACTGTTACACGTAGATAGGGTGGACCTGCTGCATGGACAACATCTTGTTCTTTATAGAAAGATGACCAAGTTTATAATCTGGAGATGCCTTCCAGTTTCACCCTCCGGTGTCGACACAACAAGTGCATCAACAGTTAACCTGTGATCTTGGAATGTCCGCACCATGCTGTTTGGGTTTTCTGAAAACCTGCAAGATATAAGCGATGCCAAAAAGACACGCATAATCAATGACGAACTGAAAAGGCTTTCGTCAGGTCACAACAAAAGTCGTGCACAGATCACGGTTCTATTCCTGACATTTTTCTTGGATTTGACGAGCTGCAAAAATCCTGGCAACAGTCCCTAGACCAGTTCTGAAAACAGATTGACTGCAGGAGTAGCTTCTGCTCGAGATGAGCTGTTAAGCTGCTAGCAAGACTCGAGCTAGAATTTTTTCCAGTGATCGACAGGAGGGAGATTCCCCTGTGGTTATCACAAGATTGAGGGAGGAAGACTAACGTCTGGCCAGGCAAAATATACTGATTAAACATGTTAATCAGGGTCAGGTAAAGTATACTGGCCGAGATCCTCACCTCGGCTTCCTAGTTGCCCTCCCTGGAAACGAGCTGTTTTCATGGCAGCCTGTCTATCGAGTGAGGGATCGACGTGATCCCCAAAGTAGTTAGCGACACGCAGATGAAACCAAGCATATCACAATCGCCTGGAGGACCCAGGTCGACCTTCATAAGCACGCTCGGGATGTGAGGAAATCTACTGCAACCAGCCACTCAACGTCCTTTTTCAGGGCGCACAAAAGAGTAAACCTACTCATTGTGGGCATTCGAAACAACATCTCAAAATGGACGATTCCCCACGTGTTTCTTGAGGCATATGACACGAATTCCAAATTGAATGAAAGAGATCTGTTTGCTTGTGAAACAATACAGGGCTTCTTGCTTTGTAGAGCTCAACCGGAATGTTATTTGACCAATGAGCTTTGCGAGTGGATATCAAGCTGATTGCTCTCTCAGCCTCATCTGTACTGGGCGGGATACGCAGTCATTGATTTCAACTTGAGACATGTGTGTTATGGCTAATTCACTGTTGGGGAATGGACAGTTTAGTAAGGAACTGAAGAGATCTGATTATCGTTTCAGAATAGCACCTTTGTCGCTCATCAGTGTCGGGCCGTCAGTTTAAGAATATGAGATAAATTATAGGACATGGAACCATAGACCGTCTTCAGGGCATGGTAAAACCGCTTTGAGTCATTTGTGTCTGCATACCGCTGGATTGCATCTGCTTTGCTGTAAAGTCATGCATCATGCATAGTTATGAGCTGGTACTCGACAAACCTGCGAATATTGGTGACGCGGACTTTTTGGAAAATGAGGACGGATCGTCTTGGTGAAGTCTTCTTAATAAACCAATGTTTTCATTCAGCAGTCTTAATAGTCTCATCATTGTCATTACACCAGTATTGGTTTATGCGAGCTGCATGACCCAATTACTAAAAAGCGATAGACTAGACAGCGTACTTCAGAAAGGGCCATTTAACCTCCCCTGATTCTATTTAGATCTGTGTGTCCATCAGCCGGCTGTCCAGAGCCCATAAAAACCCTTCCTCGTGGTGCTGACTTCGCAGTTTGGAAATGTTAAGTCTCTTCACATGTTTCCTACACTGATGGCGTCGCCAGGGCTTTACGTGGAGGATCAAATTTGACGTAATGTCTATGATCTGTCCAAAACTCGGCACCACATGTAACATTTTTAGCTCGCACATCTCGTCTGTCCCTCCTTCTAGTGAGGACATAGCCAATAAGATGCAGCTGCTTGTGAACGGGAACGCATCCAAAGCGTCTTGTTGCGCGTGGACAGCTGTAACATGGTTCTGGTTATGGAGAAATCATGAGTGGCACAAAGGCCCAGCAGTCACAACCGGTTGCCGTTGGACTTACTTACCTGTACCATATACCACAAGTACACCTCCCCATGACTGAAGGTTGACCCTAATCTGGCATTGAAGCCAACAGGTTCAGAGATTTTATATCCTCATAGAAGTTATCCCGAATATCCTCAGGATTAGTCATTGTCGAGACATATAAGCTGACCACTGTAACATTCATGTCCAAGTGAGAGTTGAATAGTCATTCGTTGGTCATTGATTCCCTGTGAGGTCTTCAAATCGAGCGGACTACATAGATGAAACCTAATGGCGACCACCAACTCCACGCTTTTCTGTGCTGACACAGAAAACATATACAACTTACTTCAACAGTAAAATGCAATAAATTGTTCTAACATTGTTTGGTAGCCGAGGAATAGACGAGGGCCCTGTTTTTAATCTGGAATGAGAATATATTGATCGATCCATTTCGCTACAGACAATTGATTAGCTTTATACACGTTTTCGAATTCAGTTCTGAGATTTACACCTGATCAATGATTGTTTTGTTTCAGTAATGTTGATTGGTTAAAAACGGTGCAGGTTTAAGGTGACGAATGTTGATTGGTTAAAAACGGTGCAGGTTTAAGGTGACGATTGTTTTTGTTGTTACACAAAATCTACAAATCGGGTATGTGTTCCTTGTACCTGAACAGCGCCCATGCAGGAGAATGTATGGTCTGTCAATAATATTGTAAAAACAAATAAAAAACGATAAAGATGGTCGAGAATGGCACTATTGCACTCATCAAAACGAATTGTTACAGAAATCCAAGTTACAAGTTGTCAGGATATGCTCTGACTGCTACAGAAACCTAACTTACGTGCTGTCAGGATGTGCTCTGACCGCTACAGAAGCCCTAGTTAAGTGCTGTCAGGATGTACTCTGACTGCTACAGAAGCCCTAGTTACGTGCTGTCAGGATGTGCTCTGACTGCTACAGAAACTCAAGTTACGTGCTGTCAGGATGTGCTCTGACTGCTACAGAAAGCCAAGTTACGTGCTGTCAGGATGTGCTCTGACTGCTACAGAAACCCAAGTTACGTGCTTTCAGGATGTGCTCTGACTGCTACAGAAACCCTAATTACGTGCTGTCAGGATGTGCTCTGATACATACTTCCCATAAGAGACTATCGGCTGTAGGGGTCATATGTGTCACGTGCAATTAAATGGAGGCTAGAATTGTTTCGAGATTAAATAAAATTACAACTAATAAAGAGTTCAGAAGAAATATAGAAGTAAGTAGGGAAATGTTCGAATAAGATTGGGGACATTAAGTTAAGGACATTAACAGATGAGGAGCAAAGAAAAGAAAGAAAGACAAGGAGTGAAAGCTAGAAATGAACACTCCCTACAGAAGCACGCAGTTGTAAAACGGGAATAAGGTGAAGCAAAGAATAGGAAGTATAGAGATTAATGTTGTTGTTGTTGTTGAATGTCCACAATGAGTAGGATTACTCTTTTATGTGCCCTAAAAATGACGTTAAGTGGCGAGTTGTCGTAGCTTTCCTCACATCCCGAGCGCGCTGATGAGGAGGCTATGCTTGTCCTCATCTGCATGTCGCTCCATACTACGGGAATCACGTTGATGCCTCACCTTGTTAGATAAGCTGCCATGAAAACAGCCCAATTTCAAAGAGGGCTGCGGGGAAGTTGTTGTTTGTTTGTTTGTTTGGTTATGTTTTGCGTTCGCCTTATTTCTCTATTCCCCAAGGCGGGTGTGCGTTACACTGTGGTTTTTATTTTGTCCCTGTCGGCCCAGTGCATCCGACTTCAGCATACATTTTATGTAAGGGTCTGCTTTCTCCTGCATTTTCTAAGGGTTTGCTTCCCCGGGGTAACGGCCGGTACTGTGATGGGGATCGAAGCCAGCACCTTCGTGTTGTTAGCCGTGCCACTTAACCACTAGGCCACGCCGTCCCCTACGGGGAAGTCAAGGTGAGGGTCTTGACCAGAATATTGTCCCTCACTCTAACATTGATCAGTATATTTTGCCTGACCAGATGTTAGTCCTCCTTCATAAGTATATCGATAATTGAGAGCAAAGAAGACAACGATTAATATTAGGATATAGAACGGTGCAGCAGGAAGAGGAAAATACATAATTAGAAAAAGAAAATATGCCAATGAGCAGGAGAAGGGAAGCATCATAATGTAGATTCGAAGAATAAAAACAATTAATAACGAGCAATTTGTATGCACAGAATCAACATAATAATAATAACAACAATAATAATTACAACAACAGTAATACTGATATTGATATCGTACTATTAATTTTACAAGGAAGGCATAGAAGTAGTAATGACAAACATTTATTTTACCTTGGCGCGTGTGGTGTCTATTCCCGCGCACGTAAATCCACTACAAACTTCATAAACCTTCCCTTTTGACACGTACCGAAGAAAAAAAAACACGCCAGGAGGTTTGCAGCACTTTGGGCACAGATAAGAGTTTATAACAAGGTCAAACTTACCACACCAAGAGTAACAATCACATTTCCAAAGGCGTTTAACTACTAGAATGTTAATTATTGAGACACCAACATACCTAGGCTAGTTTAAGCGAGAAAAATATTAGAATTATATAAAAGGTACGGGACCTAGGGGTTATAATAGATCATACAGGTAAGGTGAGTGAGCAAGTCCAGGTAGCAGTGAAAAAGGCAAATGCAATGTTAGGTATGATAAAAAGAAATATTAAAAATAGGATCATGGAAGTGAAAGTTAAACTGAATAAAGTATTAGTTAGACCTAGATCGGTGTACTGTGTAAAGGTGTGGAGTCTGACAAAGCTGATAGTGTGATTCCAGAATTACAGTTATGAGGAAAGAATCAGAAAAACCGACCTACAGTATCTAAAAAAGAGAATAATTCGAGGTGACAATACAGGTTTATAATAAAATCAAAAGAACGGATAAATTAGAGCATAACAAGTTGTTTTTTGTTGTTGCAAAATACAACCACCTACAAGAACAAGAGGGCATAGCTTCAAATGAACTAAAGAAAGGTCCAGATTAGATATTAGGAAATATTTTTTTTAGACGGAGAGTGGTGAATGCTTGGAATACATTACCACATGAAGTAGGAGAGGCAGGGGCAGTTAATGCAGTTAAGAATAGATTGGATGCACATAGCTTTTAGAGAAAGAAATCGTAAAAGAAACTGGTTGTGTACAGACTCTGCGCAGTCTTTTAAACCAGTATAAAACGTTAAGTTAAGTTTACACACTGGTGTAGTTTTGTTCTCTGTGACATCGCAAAAGCAAACTGGTTTCTCATAATGAACACGACATATTGTGCGTAGACGTGCGGAAATACGAGGTTATCAAAGTATAAACACCAGGTATGTAACGTTAACGAGCGTACAGCACAGCAATTGTGAGAAGAAATTAAACAATAACATCATAGGGTCGAACTGTCATTCCATTATTAGTACAGTCAAACATGCTTGGATAAAACATGAATTGAAGGAAACAAGACACTGAGACCTCGAACTTTCGGAAATATCTGGATCCACCCGTCCCGGACATGATGGAGTTTATGACTTTGGAGAAACTGATGACAATTTCGAAAGCACCTGAAATGGGTCCATTAGAAACCAGGTGGTTTTTTTT
Source organism: Ariolimax columbianus (assembly GCA_036924085.1). Lineage (NCBI taxonomy): Eukaryota > Metazoa > Mollusca > Gastropoda > Stylommatophora > Arionidae > Ariolimax > Ariolimax columbianus. The sequence continues at coordinate 69,758,351 of JAVGWX010000011.1, forward strand.
CTAATCCTCTTCCTTTAGCGATTATCCATTGTGGACTAGAAATAACGAGGTGGAAAACACACACGCACACACACACACACACACACACATACACACACATATATATATATATATATATATATATACACACATACACACACACACACAAATGGGCACCTTGTAGTGACGCCACTGGGGGCAGAATAAATATCGAGTAATTGGAGAACAGTGAAGAGCTGACGATGATGGTTTTAGTATAAGATTATTCACATTTTGTTGTTAAAATGTTTCATTGGTTTTTTTTTCGTTTTTTTCCCAGAAAGGCAAATGATACTTGCGTTTACATTCGCAACAAACAAAAGAAAGATATATTTTTAGCACCGCATTTGAGATAGTGACGTCACAGAATAGTCCACTTGTTAACTGTTGGGGATGTCAACATCGGCGACAAAGAGGGCACACGACATGGAACTGCACCTCCTCACGACGTCTAACGACACAAGTGAATAGCGAATTAAGTTGATGATGTCACACATTCTGCGAGAATAGACATGAATTTCTGCTTTCGCTTCTACTTGCTCTTGCCGTCTTAGGAATTAATTTATTGTGTTCTGATCAGAGTTAGGCAAGTGTTAGGTTAGAGTTAGGTCAGGGTTATGTTTATGTTAGGGTTGGGTTAGGGTTTGGTTAGGGTTAGTGTTATGGTTAAGTCAGGGTTAAGCTAGGGTTAGGGTTAGGTTAGGGTTAGGTTAGGGTTAGGGTAGGTTATGGTTAAGGTTAACATTAGGGTTAGGTTAGGGTTAGGTTAGGGTTAGGTTAGGGTTAGGTTAGGGTTATGTTAGGGTTAGGTTAGGTTAGGATTAGGTTAAGCTTAGTTTAGGTTAGCGTAAGAAGGTTAGGGTTAGGGTAAGGATAAGTGTTAGGGTTGGGTTAAGTTAAGTTAGGGTCAGGGTAAGGTTAGGGTTAGATTTAGGTTAGGTTAGGGTTAGGGTTAGGTTAAGTTAGGTTAGGATTATGTTAGGGTTAGGTTAGGCTTAGGTTAGCGTTGGGTTAGGGTTAGGGTTGGGTTAAGGTTAAGTTGGGTTAGGATTGAGTTAGGTTAAGTAAGGATTAATGTAAGGGTAAGTGTTAGGGTGTGGTTAGGTTACGGTTAGGTTAGGGCTAGGTTAAGTTAGGGTTACGGTTAGGTTAGGGTTAGGGTTATGTTAGGTTAGGTTAAGACTACGTTAGAGTTATGTTAGGGCTAGCATTAGCATCTTTTCCGCATTTTTATCTTTATCTGAGTCTTTTCTTTTTAAAAAAAAAATGTATGTCGACATGTTCTTTCCTTAACCCGAAATGCATTGTCCCGTTACAGTCGTCAGCTGTCAAGTATGTACGATGGGTACCCACGGAACTTTGTTTGGGATTAATTAAGACGCAAGTACCGGCATCTAAATGGTTTGTGAATGGAAATAGCAGCTCGTGGTGTAAAACAAATTGATACATAAATCACCACTGTAAGATTGCACACAGTGCTTTGACGCAGCAGTTCTGTAAGGAACCATCTACAGTGATTAAATATCTGCTGTAGTCAGATGTGTCGAACCGAAAGGTGTAAATATCGCAGTCAAGCTGTAAACTACTTCACAACGCATTCCGTTCTCTGGACTAAATTCTGTTACATAAGCCTTTTTCAGGGCTTGGTTGCGGGAGATTGAGAACGAACTAAGCCCAGCCAAATTGTTCATGCTATCTTTTCGACTGAGTTGATACACTCGTAGAGAGCATCACCAGGTCCATTGCCGGTTGGGGATCATGGTTCTCCATCCCCTTCTATCACATGTGTCGTTAACCAACTCTGTTGTTAATTGTCGTCCGTGCCATTATCTCAGGCTGTCCAACATCTTCTCCCTCTCTCTCTCTCTCTCTCTCTCTCTCTCTCTCTCTCTCTCTCTCTCTCTCTCTACCTTCCCCTGTCTCTCTTTCCTGCTATCTATCCCGTTGTCACAACGTGCTCCAAACCGCCTCTTCTCATAACATGCCCGAAAAAGGATAACTACTTTGTTCTGATCCTTGCAATGAATGTGTTTGTTCCTCTTCGAGTACCGTATCACTAGTCCTCCTTGTAGTCCATGAAATCCGCAGAATTATTCTGTAAAACCACAACTCCGTTACTTCCAAAGATCTTCTGCTCTTGCTTGCTGATTGTCCACGATTCACTGCCATATGTCAGTATTGGTTCCACGTACCTATATGAGGTGTTTTAAAAAAAAAAAATCGACTTCCACCTTCTGTACCTCCGCAGCTTCGATCTATTTATTTTTCGATCACCTGTTTATGTTTGTAAAACAGTTGAGTCCAGGAATGTTTGATTTATTTTGCCACCATGTTAATAAATTATGTTACTGATAAGAGAAAGTGTCCATTGTCTGCTTATTATGACCTTCAACTAGTACTAAGTAATTGTGGGCCAGATAAACGTTCCAGGTTTGATGGGGTCCTTAAGAGACAATTTCAGCTACATGACAGGTTGTAAATAACACCGATGTCGCTATGAAAAAGCGTAATAGAGATCTGTGAGGCGTGTTCAAATGAAACCGGACCACACTGCAACAAGTGAACATAGGTACGATGAGCATGATGATGTCACTTCTGGTGTAAGCATCATATACCAACCGTCAAGTTTGCAAATTGTCACTATCCTCTGACTCATAGCTTCCTCAGCAGACCGTTGAAAACACGGATGATGTGATTCGAAATCCGTCCAGAGTTGATCAGCAAGCGGTGATTCGGTTTCTAACGGCTGAAGGATGTTGACCAGTTGACTTTCATCGCAGAATTAAGGCAGTGAATCGTGACAATAGTGGGTCGAAGAACTGGACAACTATATTTAAAGAAGAACGTGAGTTAAAGAACGATTTTCCAAGACCAGGCCAGGCACATATTGTTGCGTTAACTCACGTACTTCTTTAAACATCGTTGACCAGTTCTTCACTATTGTCTTCGACACACTTTTGTCACCATACACTGCCTTCATTCTGTAATGAAAGTCAACTGGTCGACATCCTTCAGCTGTTAGAAACTGAATCATCGCGCGCTGATCAAATCTGACCGGATTCCGTATCACGACCGCCATGTTTTCAATGGTGTGCTGAGGAAACTATGAGTCGGAGTATAATGAAATTTTGCAAACTTAACGGTTGGTATGTGCTGTTTACACCAGAAGTGACGTCATCATGCGCATCGTACGTATGTCCACTTGTTGCAGTTTGGTCCCGTTTCATTTGAACACGCCTCGTAGTTATGTTTATGACACAAAAAACTCATTCTAACCTAGTTGGTGCCTGTATTTTATCATTGTTTAGCGTCGGCACTTGTGTCATGGTTAGTTAGAATCCAGAGGTGATTGTTATCCAGGCTGTTGTTATGCGATTATCCCGGCTGTTATCAGACATGACTGTAATGTTCATTTTTATGCGTGCCGAAACCTGGACTCTGCTTAAAAATGACATTTCAAGACTTGAGTCCTTTCATATGCGCAATGAACAGCGTATTCTTGGAATTCGTTGGTACGATCTCGTCCGTAATGTGGAGGTCTCTTAAGACTAATCACTCAACTGTATCGCAAGTCCTGGACCGTCGCCACCTTTCCCTGTTCGGACATGTTGTTCATCTGGATCAGGAAGTTCCAGCTCACCAGATCCTTCTCAAGGCAGTTCAAAGTACTAAGGGTGTCCAACCAGTCAGCTGGAAGCGCATGAGAGACCGTTCGTAAGACACGTGGCTTCAACAGATATTAATTCCTCCCCCTCCCGCTGCTGTAGAAGAGGTCTGGCGGAGGTCCGTTTTGACTGGGCATGGTGGCGTTCGGTCGACGCCACAGATACCTAGGTGAACATTTATTATATGTTTTGATTTTTAAGAAAGGGCTGTTTGCTTTTCAAAGTTCGTGTCACGTCTTTTTCCTTCGTGAACGTTGCGGTCTGTTTCATTCATCTTTCTTCGTCATTTAGTGTGTCTCTTAATTGAGTTGGGTGGGGTAGGCCATGTTGTCACTCTGCTCACACCATGAGGCCGCTAGACCTGATTAAAACGGACTGCTATTTGTTTATTCTTTGCACATGACAATATATTTGTGTGACCATTAGATAAATTGTATTGACATTCGAGTTTCAGCCTGCAATGGCCTGTTTGTATTCTCAATATAGTCATTTGATCTCTTTGATATGGATTATGCAACGTATGCAAGGTCTCCACAATTCTGAAACAAAAGACGATTGTCCCTGGTGAAGGATGCGGTAATCCTTGCAGACAAAGCAAAACATAGATGGGCTGGTCACATGCACTTTTGTATCCCTGAGGTAAGAAAAGACTGCGGATGAGACCTCCATTGCGTTGGTCAGACTCCCTTGCTGTCTGATGCAACATCCGAGAAGCCTCTAGAGGAGCACTTTCCACGCACAGGACTTATGTGGCCCAAGACAGAGTCTACTGGAGACGAAGATATGGAAGAAAACTGACTTATAAACCACGAAACTGAGGTTTTTCGGCCACGTCAAGCGCCACGACGGACTGGAAAAAGCACTTCTGGGGGGCATTGGTCCAGCAAGTCGAGGCAGAGGTCGACCAAGGAGTAGATGAATACAGGACATCAAGGACACCCTAAACTTGAACGTGGAGCAGGCAAGTAGACTGATTGCTGATCGAGATTCCTATCGAATGGCTGTGATCAAAGCAACGTTTTGTCATGGACATGCAACATGATTGTGATGATGATGATAATATATATGTGTAGACATATAACAAATATAGATGAGCATATAGACATATATTTCTGCCGAAGACGGATGTGTCTAACCCAAATGTGCATATAACGCAGTCAAGCTGTAAACTAACAACACAGCATATTCCGTTCTCCAGACTACATCCCGCTACTTGCAAAGCCCTGGTAGCGAGAAATTGAGAACGAATCCAGCAGCAGGACCACCACCAGCAGCAGCAACAGAAGAATAAGAAGAAGAAGAGGAAGAAGAAGACATATATATATATATATATATATAAAGAAAGATGTATAAATAAATGTGTTGTTCGTCCATCGTAATAGATGAGGACCACTTTGCCAGCATTCGCTGTTCGCATGCTATCGAAAATGGCTAAATAGGTCAATCGGGGCCGGGATCCAATAATTGTCTGTCACGTTTAGTACAAGGAAATATGACATCCTGTATCACCGGGGTAGAGGAAGAGTTGATGTGAGCCGACTTGCGAAGCAATCGTCTCTGAATATCCTAATGTATTCTTGATGCCCCATGTCTCTGAACACCTTCAGCAATAGTGCTGTGCAGTCTGTGCGATTGGTAGCAATTATTTCCCAGTCGTCATGGTTAATACCGCACTGGATCAGTGATTTCTTAAGCGTGTCTTTGTACCGTTTCTGCTGCCTGCCCACTGCTTACTCTCTTGCCATTTTGCAGTTTACAATAGAACAACTATTTTGGTAGACGTTGAACCGACATGCGTAACACATAGCCAGGCCATCTCAGCCTTGCTGCAGATGTCATGAGGTCTATACTGAACACATACGATCGATTGCGCTAGCACATCTGTATTTGGCCCCATGTCCTGCCATCTACTGGTCAGAATGAATGTATGAACATTATAAGATGAATGTGCGTAACGGTATGGCATATTTTGACACAGTTCGACTAAAGGCATCCCAGGAAGAAGATCGGCTATTGCCCAGCTCAAGTCACAAAAGCAAGTCGAGTGTGGAAGTTACTATCAGTGTTTGAAATAAGATTTATAAAGAGTGCCCTACATATGATTCAAACATAAAACGCGAATAATTCGTTTCTCTGATTTACGGCGTATAACCGTGGAAGGGTCGTCGTCAGTGTGTCTTCCCTACCAACAATAACGTTATTCTTCGCACCAAAACTATGTTTAACATAGCATGATAAACCCACCGCCTTTTTTCGCGTAGCGCGCTAAATTGGATATTTCTTAAAAAAACGGGAATATCGTTAAGTGCAAGCAACATAAACTGTCCTGCACAGAATATGTTCATCATAAGAAGACTGCATAAAAAGGTTGCGATGTAGACTCCTGAAATAAGCAGATCATTGAAATATAACATTAATATAAGGAAGACATAATGTCAGATTATTTGGTGCAAAGGTCTGCTGTTCAAGATGCTTCTTTCGTTTAGACAAGGTACGTAGCTGTTAAAGGATGTAACTGAAAAACAAATCAGATCATTGAATCGATATAGCTGTCTCTCTTCACCATGGAAAATGGGTTGAACAAGGTCTTATATTTCTTGCTTTGTAGATGCAATCTGGCTGGTCTTTCTCTGAAAATAACTTACTTACTTAGTCGCTCCTCTTCTACCGTGAGGTGTAGATGTTTTCCAGAGAGAACGCCACACTGCTCTATCCGACGTCTTTTTTATGGCCTCTTTCCAATCCACCCCTCCATCACTTAGGGACTTTCGTATGTTGTCTTTCCAACGTACTTTGGGGCGTCCTGGAGGTCTGCGTCCTTGACTTTTTATCTCCCATGACCGCTTTGGTATCTGATCTTCTTCCATTCTACAGACATGGCCAAACCACTGTAGTTGGGACTGCTTCATTCGTGTCGGCAGGGGTTGAACTTCGAGACGCACATATATAACAAAGACAGCTTTAAACACATATGCGCGCGCCGAACGCACGCACTCGAAAACACACAGGCATATGCATACATACACACAAACACAGACTCACGTGATATGCACAAACACACACACAAAATAAAGACTCTTACAAACACCCACACATCCTCATGTAGCATGTTCGTCGCAGAACGTTGCTCTCACAACAGCCGATCTGTAAGACTCTCGCTCTAGCCAGAACGTTGCTCTCACAACAGCCGATCTGTAAGACTCTCGCTCTAGCCAGAACGTCGCTCTCACAACAGCCGATCTGTAAGATTCTCGTTCTAGCCAGAACGTCGCTCTCACAACAGCCGATCTGTAAGATTCTCGCTCTAGCCAGAACGTCGCTCTCACAACAGCCGATCTGTAAGATTCTCGGTCTCTAGCCAGAACGTTGCTCTCACAACAGCCGATCTGTACGATTCTCGCTCTAGCCAGAACGTTGCTCTCACAACAGCCGATCTGTAAGACTCTCGCTCTAGCCAGAACGTCGCTCTCACAACAGCCGATCTGTAAGACTCTCGCTCTAGCCAGAACGTCGCTCTCACAACAGCCGATCTGTAAGACTCTCGCTCTAGCCAGAACGTCGCTCTCACAACAGCCGATCTGTAAGATTCGCGCTCTAGCCAGAACGTCGCTCTCACAACAGCCGATCTGTAAGATTCTCGCTCTAGCCAGAACGTCGCTCTCACAACAGCCGATCTGTAAGATTCTCGCTCTAGCCAGAACGTCGCTCTCACAACAGCCGATCTGTAAGATTCTCGCTCTAGCCAGAACGTCGCTCTCACAACAGCCGATCTGTAAGATTCTCGCTCTAGCCAGAACGTTGCTCTCACAACAGCCGATCTGTAAGACTCTCGCTCTAGCCAGAACGTCGCTCTCACAACAGCCGATCTGTAAGACTCTCGCTCTAGCCAGAACGTCGCTCTCACAACAGCCGATCTGTAAGACTCTCGCTCTAGCCAGAACGTCGCTCTCACAACAGCCGATCTGTAAGATTCTCGCTCTAGCCAGAACGTCGCTCTCACAACAGCCGATCTGTAAGATTCTCGCTCTAGCCAGAACGTCGCTCTCACAACAGCCGATCTGTAAGATTCTCGCTCTAGCCAGAACGTCGCTCTCACAACAGCCGATCTGTAAGATTCTCGCTCTAGCCAGAACGTCGCTCTCACAACAGCCGATCTGTAAGATTCTCGCTCTAGCCAGAACGTCGCTCTCACAACAGCCGATCTGTAAAATTCTCGCTCTAGCCAGAACGTCGCTCTCACAACAGCCGATCTGTAAGATTCTCGCTCTAGCCAGAACGTCGCTCTCACAACAGCCGATCTGTAAGATTCTCGCTCTAGCCAGAACGTCGCTCTCACAACAGCCGATCTGTAAGACTCTTGATCTCTAGTCAGAACGTCGCTCTCACAACAGCCGATCTGAAAGACTCGATCTCTAGCCATAACTCCCACCTCTGTCGCTGTCATTAGCAAGATCTCCGTGATGGCATGTGTCCATCTTCTCAAAGATTCAGTGTTTGCGTGGTGGCCCCATGTTTCACAGCCATACGTTGCCACCGAGTAGATGCAAGTTCGCAGGATTTGTATGTATAATTTTATTTGTATTTGCCATAAGTTTCTCATATTTTTCAACCTCTGCATTGCCATAGCCATTCTCCGTCTGACTTCCTTCAAACAATCTTCGTTGTTGCCTATATTTGAGTCGAGGTACTCAAAACTTGTGACTTTCTCAATTTCTTGTTGTTCTAGAATAACTTTAGGTTTGGTTTTTGTCTTGTCTGAGCTCATTGTCTTAGTTTTACTTATATTCAGGTACAGATTTTGGTCTTTGCTGTGTTGTTTTACTGACAGGGTCATCCGTTCCAGTCCCGCAGCTCTCTTTAAGAAAACAACTGTGCCATCTCAGCTCTGGTATCTCGTTCCCACCGATTGTTAAAGGCTAGAACGTCCTAATTCCCATCGCTTTTGTCGTTCTTCGTCATAGATCCAGCAATTACTTGTATAATGAATAGATAAGGGGAGAGTATGCATCTAACACCCAAACACATATTCACAAACACAAAGATATACATGTATAACATTGGTAATCAAAGAAGAAACATCGTGGTCTATACTCTGTGAAACTGTATTTTAGCATTTGAGTTGTTAATCACCATTAAGTCTCCAGCTTACTGGGGCCTGTTATAAATACATTGCCAGTAGTAGTGCACTGCCCGAGTGACGTGCCGTGACGTGGCCTGGCGCTATCTTATTCGCACTTAAGCATAGATTTGATAGATACCTTATTCGGTTTAGTCCTCCGGGTGCTGGATACAGTGCTACCCTCCCCTGGAAAACAGGAACGTGAATTACTAGGCGAGTTGGTTCGTCCACTCAAGGAGACAATAGTTGTGGCTAGCCATTCTTCTCTCTCTCACACACACACACACACACACACAATAACACACACACACACACAATAACACACACACACACACACACAATAACACACACACACACACAATAACACACACACACACACAATAACACACACACACACACAATAACACACACACACAATAACACACACACACACACAATAACACACACACACACACAATAACACACACACACACACACGCACAATAACACACACACACACACACACAATAACACACACACACACACACACAATAACACACACACACACAATAACACACACACACACACAATAACACACACACACACACGCACGCACGCACGCACGCAAAATATACCGGTCACAAGACAATGATGCACTCATACTATGGTATCCGATTGCGCCAGGACGTGTTTAACTCGTATTTTGTTTTCACGGAACATTTCAGCAGTTTCACGCTGACATATATATTTCTAAAGTGGCCTGATAGGTCTCCGGGGAGGGCTTTGTGTGTGTGTGTGTGTGTGTGTGTGTGTGTCTGTCTGTCTGTGGGAGATAGAGAGAGACAAAGACGAGAACAGGTCAACTGCAGCACTGAAAGCATGTTGAAAACGGTGATAAAAAGTGAGGTAAATCACTCCCCAACACAGGACATTCCTTACACAACAATTTACAAATGTTAAAAACATGTTTAGTTTGTAGCAGCCACCCCGCTTTGAAAGAAAACGTAGAAACTAGTCGTGTCGCTCAAGTAGACGCCATCTGATGACTATTAGAATATCCGCAACATTTCCTATCTATTTAATTCTCGGAAAACCCGAACGCGTGCGTTATAGGTGCACAGTGGTAGCTGGTCAGGTTGCATACTCATTAAGTGGTCGATCCATTTTATTCTTTCCTCATCAATATATTCAGTGCATGATCTTGCTTCAACTATTCCTTTCTCATCTTTGTTGCACATTCTGTCTCTCCTAGTTACGTTGATTGTTATCCGAAGGTATCTCATCTAGCATATCGTGATCTTTCTCTCTAAAGACGTTGTAAAAGTCCATGTTTGGCACTGGTAGCAGAGAGTTGGCATGAATATACTGTTGATCATCATTCTTTTTGTAGACATGTTTATGTTAGGGTGTTTCAATAATGGTGACAGCTGGTATGACATGTTTATGTTAGGGTGTTTCAATAATGGTGACAGCTGGTATGACATGTTTATGTTAGGGTGTTTCAATAATGGTGACAGCTGGTATGACATGTTTATGTTAGGGTGTTTCAATAATGGTGACAGCTGGTATGACATGTTTATGTTAGGGTGTTTCAATAATGGTGACAGCTGGTATGCAATTGCATTTGTTTCAGGCATCTGGTTGACATTGTTTCTATCTAAACCTCCACATCATGTGTGAAAACACTGCCCAAGTACTTGAACTTCTGCACTTGTTGTTTGATCTTGGTACCGTTGACCATCTTATTTAGAAATAAAGAAGTATATTCAGTTTTTTCGAGTACCGGAGAAATAAATATATGTTGTAGAAGTCATGTGTCATGTTTGCGGGTTTCATATGTTCTAGAAATCATGTGTCATGTTTGTGGGTTTCATATGTTCTAGAAATCATGTGTCATGTTTGTGGGTTTCATATGTTCTAGAAGTCATGTGTCAAGTTTGCGGGTTTCAGTAAAATAATGAGTTAACTTTCTAACATCTGATTTTTAAAATATTTTTTTGGAAATGTAATTCGGTGTCACAGTCGAAAAAATGAATTGTGTATGATCAAAGACACAGGAGAAATTACATGCAGGGTTTTGCCATTTTTTAAATTATAAATTTTCAGTATTTTATGTTTACGTTTTAAATTAACATTTGGAAAGGGTACATTAAAATAAATACTATCATGTTGTAGGGTGATCATCTTTACACCTGCCCAAATTGTATATGGATATATCAACTTTTAATAAAGTTATAACAATTATTAAAATAAAACCCCTCGCTAGGTGGTTCTCCTTAAATAACAAGTAGCAGCTGAAAATAAAACTTTCAAACTTTGCGATATGAAAGAATTAAAATATGCAGCCTTCTCAAATATAGACAAATATTATTGGTCTAAATGTGAGGACCATGTCTTGAAAGAGGAAGAGGGAAATTGAAAAAAGGTGGACTGTCGTTCTTTCTTAAGAGAGTAATCATCAATGTGTTGGAATCGCCCGATTATGATTAAGTGAAAAATTAACTTGAATGTTTGCTTTTCGAGAAATAGAAGTTTCCCTCACCTTGGCAAAACGGCCCTTTTTAGGGCCACCCCAATCATCTAGAAGACGGATCTCAGAACTGAATTATATCCGTTTATTGTTTGCTCCAGCATCTATTAAAAAACTGAACCGATCCATCTAAAGTATGAACTTTATATGTTCTATATATCGTGTGCTTTTACATTTTCTCACATTATTTTCTACGAAATGCCCAGATACTTCTTACATCTCCTAAAAACCCGAACTACATAAAAAAAAAAGGGCATTATGTGGAACTCAATGAATAAAATCTATTTCGAATTGGAGAGACGCCTATGCCTAAGGAAAGACATTTTAAAACAAAAATTGAGTAAATTAGTTTCTAAAAGGACAAAAAATTCCTTTGCTAACAAATATCAAACAAGCTAGCCCCTTTCAGAAAATGGCACTACCTGACACAATGTAAATTATTAAGTCATTGGGGCATTGAAAAGATAAGTTCACGTACAAACAAATCACGCATATCGGTGTAAGGGCTATTAAGATATTAGGCGGCAATTGACGGCAAGCATTATGAAACGGACAATAGCTGATACATGAAAGTTTCGTTATTTAGTCGGTGGTCTATCAATGGGGTTTTCCCGTGAGTCCTATGGCCTTCTTTGGTCTAAAGTTGGCCGTGCCGTAACCTTTTACTACTTAAAATAATCATTTGGCATCTTTTCAACTCGTCTTTCCCGCTCTCACAACTTGTCTCATCTATATGGTCGATGAATTGTCTTTTAAAATTGTATATCAAACTTGTGATATATCATTTCTGTAATATCCCCTTTGTTATTTTTTGTTGTGGTTTCCATTTAAGATACGAGCCTCATTCTTCTGAGCAAACACATTTTCTTTAATGTGATACATTTTTCCATTTTATTATTAACTGTCCAAAATTGACATTAATACAAAAGTTATTGTTTGACCAACGATTTGAACACATTCAATCCAAAGTGATAGATGTCACTGTATCCAATATTCTTATCTGAAACTTACATTTTATGACAGCAAAACACGGACACAATCTTTAACACAAATAGCAATGTGAATAATGAACACATTAAGTTATCGCAAAGTGCAATGTAACATCATAGCTTGTTCGATTGTTTGTCTTTGACTAGCTCCATTTCTTTTTTTAAACTACATTCTTCTTCTTCTTCTTCTTCTTCTTTTTCTTCTTCTTTTTTTATCTCTTCGGAGAGGAAGACTAACGTCTGGTCAGGCACAACATACAGATGAGTCATGTTAGTCCTGGTCAGGCAAAATAGACCCTCGCCTCAGCTTCCTCGTAGCACTCACTGGAAACGAGCTGTTTTCATGACTGCCTGGCTAACGAGGTTATGGTTCGGCGTGATCCCCGTAGTAGTGAGCGATATAGATTAAGCCAAGAATAGCACAACCACCTGGAAGACCCCGGTGCACCTTCATCGCAGGCTCGGGATGTGAGGAAATGTATCTCAACCCGCCCCTTAACGTCCTTTTCAGAGCGTACCAAAAAGTAACCTGTTCATTGTGGGTATTCAACAACAACAACTTCTTCGTTCTCAATCTCCCGCTACCAAGCCCTGAACGTTCTCAATCTCCCGCTACCAAGCCCTGAACGTTCTCAATCTCCCGCTACCAAGCCCTGACCGTTCTCAATCTCCCGCTACCAATCCCTGAACGTTCTCAATATCCCGCTACCAAGCCCTGAACGTTCTCAATCTCCCGCTACCAAGCCCTGAACGTTCTCAATCTCCTGCTACCAAGCCCTGAACGTTCTCAATCTCCCGCTACCAAGCCCTGACCGTTCTCAATCTCCTGCTACCAAGCCCTGAACGTTCTCAATCTCCTGCTACCAAGCCCTGAACGTTCTCAATCTCTCGCTACCAAGCCCTGAACGTTCTCAATCTCCCGCTACCAAGCCCTGAACGTTCTCAATCTCCCGCTACCAAGCCCTGAACGTTCTCAATCTCCCGCTACCAAGCCCTGAACGTTCTCAATCTCCCGCTACCAAGCCCTGACCGTTCTCAATCTCCTGCTACCAAGCCCTGAACGTTCTCAATCTCCCGCTACCAAGCCCTGAACGTTCTCAATCTCCCGCTACCAAGCCCTGACCGTTCTCAATCTCCTGCTACCAAGCCCTGAACGTTCTCAATCTCCTGCTACCAAGCCCTGAACGTTCTCAATCTCCCGCTACCAAGCCCTGAACGTTCTCAATCTCCCGCTACCAAGCCCTGACCGTTCTCAATCTCCTGCTACCAAGCCCTGAACGTTCTCAATCTCCCGCTACCAAGCCCTGAACGTTTTCAAACTCCCGCTACCAAGCCCTAAATATTCTCAGTCTCCCGCTATCAAGCCCTGAACGTTCTCAAACTCCCTCTACCAAGCACTGAACGTTCTCAATCTCCCGCTACCAAGCCCTGACCGTTCTCAATCTCCTGCTACCAAGCCCTGAACGTTCTCAATCTCCCGCTACCAAGCCCTGACCGTTCTCAATCTCCTGCTACCAAGCCCTGAACGTTCTCAAACTCCCTCTACCAAGCACTGAACGTTCTCAATTAACCGCTACCAAGCCCTGAAAAATTATTTGCAAGTAGCAGGATGTTGTCGTGATAACGGAATTACTTGTGGAGTAGTTTACAGCTTGATTGTGATATTTGCACTATTTGTTCTGCTACATCGAACTTGAGTAACGGGTTTGTCTTCCATCTCGTTTCTTCAGCCATTCTGCTCTGTTGCAGTATGGCCCATGGTTGCAGCCTGTTATCCAGGATCACCACGTGGAGGTGTTGAAGACTATTGGCAGTTATGGTTCGCTGGCTCTGATGCTAGCAGTCAACTATTTTTTTAACTACATTCAATTTTGTTTAGCTTCTGTTGGTTTGGATTTGTTAACGCATCTAAACAAAAGAGCTTTGCTTACCAGCATCCGGTGTAAAGCGAATATTGTAGAAAAGGGGAAAACATAATTTCACTTGTGAATACTTATGTTAAGTTGCAGACCAGTAGTGTGGTTAGATACCTGGTTTCTAACAGAATATGTGACTAGCTCAAACCTCAGACATCACACGCACCAGTCTACCCGATTGTAAATATTCACTAAACTTGCAGGAGGATAAGGACAATCATCGAGAAAGAGGACTGAACACCACTCATCAAACTATACACACACACAAAAAGGAAATAATAATAATACACATTACGTGCCTAACACTTCATCCCCAGCGGTAGTGGCTTTTAGGGAACGATATTTAGCTGTATTTAATCTCTATTACTTGATTATTTGTTCATGTCATTAGTTTACTTTCTGTTCATATCATTAGTTTACTTACTGATCATGTTTTTACATTACTTACTGTTCATATGATTACTTACCTTACTGTTCATGTCATTACTTACCTTACTGTTCATGGCATTACTTACCTTACTGTTCATGTCATTACTTACTTTACTGTTCATGTCCTTACTTACCTTACTGTTCATGTCATTACTTACCTTACTGTTCATGTCATTACTTACCTTACTATTCATATCATTACTTTACTTACTGTTTGTGTTATTACTTTATGACTGTTCATATCATTTCTTTACTTACTGTTCGTGTAATTACTTTACTTTCTGTTCATATCATTACTTTACTTACGGTTCGTGTTATTACTTTATGACTGTTCATATCAATACTTTACTTACTGTTCGTGTTATTACTTTGTTACTGTTCACATCATTACTTACCTTACTGCTCATCTCATTACTTATCTTATTGTTCACCTCATTACTGACCTTACTGTTCATCTCATTACTTTATTTACTGTTCGTGTCATTACTGACCTTACTGTTCATCTCATTACTTACCTTATTGCTCATCTCATTACTTTACTTACTGTTCGTGTCATCAATTACCTTACTGTTCATCTCATTACTTACCTTACTGTTCATCTCAATACTTACCTTACTGCTCACCTCATTACTTACCTTACTGTTCATCTCATTACTTACCTTACTGCTCACCTCATTACTTACCTTACTGTTCATGTCGTTACTTTACTTACTGTTTGATACAAATATAAATAAAGTTCCATCACGTCTGACTTGCTCTTCTTGTGTCCTTCAGTGCGTCGATTACGGAGATCCGTAATGGCGTTCGTCTTCTTGCTGTCGTTCCTTATCATGTACATAACATTCATGGCCTCGGTGGAGAACGGAAGCCAGAGAACGCAGATCACCTACTTTCCTATCCATGATACGGAAGGTCTGCATGCGTACAAGAATAAGTGGGTTGGGTTCCCAGAGCTTCGCCATGTGCAGTGCACCAGTCTGTTCCGAAAGTCAACAAGGAATAGTCTCTACCCGAGGTTCCTTGATAGAGTCACGACCTCTCAGTTGGCTACAGAGAGTAAGAACTGCAGGTGGTTTCTGACAAAGTATGGGTTTGATCGTTACACCCCAGTAACGCCTGAAGAGAGGGCGTTCCCTCTTGCTTACGTCATACTTTTCCACAAGGACATTCATCAGGTATGGGCGTGTACTAAGTGTACACATGCTATAAATAGATTCTGTTTTTATGTTTCTCGGGGCTGAGTTCTGAAGTCTTGAAGAGTTTTCTTTGGTATAAATTTGGCATTGACTGTTTTTACATCCATGAGCGTACTGAAGAAGGTTAAACTGGACTATTTGATGCTGTAGTGCAATGTAAAACTCATGAGCAGTTTTTCGACTATGGGGAATACAGTGTTAGTCTCTACTTTGTTTGTCAAGATGATGTTTCAAAGATCGCTGTGTGGACATGGGGAGGATTTTGGGCAGTATGTTTTGTGTGTTTTGTGTGTTTTGTGTGCACAGAATAACACATTGATTTTATGAAATGTAGACATATTATGATATATATTGTATTTTGTGTAACAGACTGAAATAGCTAGTGTCTCTAAATAATGTTGACACTATTTGAACGTTAATATCAGAGAACCCATTCAAGATAACTTGTATGGACTGTTTGTATTTGGCATTGTTTTGACTACGTTGAGTGTGTGCGAGCGCGTGTCATCAATTCTGCTGTACTTAGTTTCCGGGCGAAGAACTGCATTTTCTATTTCCAAAGTATTCTAGCACGGATGTACAATTTACGTGCCACATAACTAGATGAGCCTAATTTAATAAAAGACCGTATGTTTATGAATGTTACCGTTATTTTAGAAAAAACATTTTAATTGCATTAATTAAGAAACACATATTTGCCATTTTTCCCGCCTTTGTTTATTGTTTAGGAATGATTCACAATTCAAATCTGGCATTCCTTTCTGAAGTGATGCATGAACAGAGTTAGTTGATTGCTGTTCTGATCCCCCTAAGCTATTCCAATATATGGAACAGTTTGACCCCACGGCGCACTGTCAAAGTAAGTACAGTTTGAAATAAATTAAAATCTGTACGTGTCATCTTGAAGGAGTACGACATACAGATCACATCACATCAGCTATCATCCCTATACTAAAAAACGCGAAGGCGATATCGTTTAATAAACCTAATATCATAAGATTGGAAAATTCTGCTAGACCTGAACTGGAGAATGACAGAAAGGGCACCTCAAGACGGATGTTGCTGGAGGAGGATTGTCAAAGACCTTTGCCCCGAAAGGAGCAACGGACATTTTAGGGTAGATTGAGTAATAATTACACTAATGCATAACCTATAGGAAATCGAGGAGGGGATAACAAGCGCAGTCTCTATTTGACAAGGTGTAAGACACGGTAGAGGTGTAAGACACGGCAGGTAAAAGGTGTGAGAGAAACGGTCTAAGAAACGGTAGGGGTGTTAGACACGGTAGGTAAAAGGTGTAAGACACGGTAGGTAAAAGGTGTAAGACACGGTAGGTAAAAGGTGTAAGACACGGTAGGTAAAAGGTGTAAGACACGGTAGGGGTGAAGATCAGCGATACTACCAATGTCCAATGCATGTGGTATTTAAAAACAACATTTTTTTTGTTGCCGAAGTCAGATACACTGGGCCAACAGGCGCAAAATAAACAAGCGTAGTGCAACGCACACCGCCTTGGGGAATAGAGAAATAAGGTGAATGCAAATTTAAAAATTTTAAAAATTAAAAATTTCACTATTCCCAAACGTGGTGTGCGTTGCACTAGTTTTTATTTTGCACCTGTTGGCCCATTGCATCCGACTTGGGCATGCATTTTATGTAAGGGTCTGCTTGCTCCTGCATTTTTTTAAAAGTTTGCTTCTCAGGCGTAACGGCCGGTGCTGTGATTGGTATCGAACCTAGCAACTTCGGGTTGTGAGCCGTGTCACTTAACCACTAGCCCCGGCCGTCTCGGGTATGTGGTATAAAGATTAATGTTAGACAAACTATAGGACGAGACAAACAAACCCAACAAATAAATTTCAGCTTAGAGGTTTTCATTTTTGCGACAAATAATTACAGAGGGTGACCGTTGTAATGATGAAAACAAAAATAGGATCATATTCACAGTTACAAAAATAGGATCATATTCACGGTTACAAAAATAGGATCATATTCACAGTAACAAAAATAGGATCATATTCACAGTAACAAAAATAGGATCATATTCACAGTAACAAAAATATGATCATATTCACAGTTACAAAAATAGGATCATATTCACAGTTACAAAAATAGGATCATATTCACAGTTACAAAAATAGGATCATATTCACAGTTACAAAAATAGGATCATATTCACAGTAACAAAAATAGGATCATATTCACAGTAACAAAAATAGGATCATATTCACAGTTACAAAAATAGGATCATATTCACAGTTACAAAAATAGGATCATGTTCACAGTTACAAAAATAGGATCATATTCACAGTTACAAAAATAGGATCATATTCACAGTTACAAAAACAACTTTACATGAGAAGGACAGCTTTCTAACTTCAAGGAACATCAATATTGAGCTGCGTAACACAATACACGCCACACATGTTTGACCTGTAGCACTGTACCGATCTTAAAAATGGATTTAAAAACAAAAATATTTCGCAGAATACAAAGAGTGTTGTCCAGAATAAAAGTTCAAACTATAATGTTAAAGGGGCACGTAGACATCTAATGAAAAATATATACAAAGCTAGTAATTATTGACTTGGTCACAATGTAAGACCCAGAGGTCTGCTATTGAACAAAACTTGGAAGCAAAATTAATCCGAGAAGAAGAATTAGAGACGTTTTTAAAAATTGTTTGAAGATTAATTTTGCATTATAAAAATCTGTCAACCTCGTTGTGAAAATATTTTTCAGAAGTCAGAAATACACAGCTACCCAGTGTAAGAGATAACCCAGAATCGTGGCACTTTCAATTATGTCATTTGTCCAAGTCATTTTTAACTGAGAAATAAAATGATTGAATGGGGTAACGCTATCTTTATCTGCTTTATTAGGTATTAAAAGGCCTTTCACAGTGTGCCGTGAAACAAACGTTCTTTATGTTGGCACAGCTTAGGGTAGATTGAGCAACGATAAACTAAGGCAGGAAGAACTTTTGACTGCCAGAATATTAGCAAAAGTTCACCAAAGCCTGGACAGTGACATCCAACTAAAGAAAGCCGCAGCAAAGTATTTTTGTGAGGCAACAAAAAACAGCTTGAAAGAATATACCCAGGGATTCACCCTATTTAAAAACAATAGTATAAAACTACGGAAACTTGAAAAGTCACTGAAAAATAAAACTGGAAAAACAGCACATTTCACACTAGAAACAGAAATTAAAATATGGTAACAGTAAAGCATGCAGCAAGAATATTTATTGCAAAAATACACAATGATTAGCAGAACAAACATAACAGCAAAAAGAAAGAATTAAATGAAAAAGTACATCACATTAAAGAGAGAAATGCCAATTGTAGAATAGATGCATATCGTGACAACATTTACCAAGCAAGAATTACAGGATGCACTAAGGCAATTAAAAGACAAGAAATCTCTAGGAAAGAACGAAATTTGAAATCAAATATGGAAGAAGAAGAAGAAAAAAAGAAACAACTAGAAATCATAAACTCATGCTGGAAAGAAGGGACAGTGTTAGATACGTCGATGGAAGCAACAAGAACTCGTATAATAAGACACGATAAAGACAAAACAAAAGCTGACAGTTACAGACTCATCAATTTGCTTAGTTGCCAAAGTAAACTGATGGAAATAATTGTAAATACCAGAATAATGCGGCATCTGTAGATGAACAAACTGTTTCATCACAACAAGCAAGCTTCAGACATCACAGGTCAACATAGGACCAACTAGCGCATATCCCACACGAGATCGAAAGTATATTCCAGAAAAAGAAACATACCGGCAGTCTGGTTAGATATGGAGAAAGCCTTTTACAAAGTGTGCAGATCTGGAAAGAAAACAAAAACTACTTAAATAGGGAGTCTTTGGGAGCATGTACAAATAGATAGGCCAGTTTCTCCATAACAGATACGAAGGATTGAAGGTAAAGTGGACTAACATCCGGTCAGTCAAAATATACTACCCAGACTGTGTTAGTCAGTGTTCAGATGAAACGTGCCGATCAACATATCTCACTTCCAAGCAGTTGACCCAGAAAACAGGCTGTTACATAACAATCTGGCTAACAAGGTAGTGATCGGCACTGTGGTCTCCATAGTGGTGAGCTTACGGTGGAGCCTCGCATTGTACTACAGCTAGGAGGATCCCACTCCATCTGCCAAGTACGGCTCAAGCTGTGAGTAGAGCCTCTGTAACCAGCCCCAAAAGAAAGTCAGGTACGTGCTTTTGTAATTCATCCCAAAGAATAGAAAAAATATTGTTAGCACCAAATTTGAAACTGTGACGTCACATAAAAGTCCACTTGTTAACTGTTGGGGGTGTCTAGCATTCTGCGAGAATAGCCCATAATTTCTGCCTCCGCTTATTCTTACCGTCTTAGCAATCCTTCTTCTTCGTCGGTGAACTAATGCAATGCTTATAATCTGGTGAGGTTCACGATGGAGACTGTGCCGTTTCAGGTCTTCACCGGTTCCCCACAGCTTTTCAAGCATGGTCGCTGCCGCAGGCCAGACTGCTTCTCTTTGGTCTGCATAGGTAGGGCATTCTTACAGATTATGTTCTAGTATTTGTTTGGGTGCTCCACAATTACATGGGGCAGTGACTCTTAAACCCATTCTGTTGAGATGAGCCTTGAGTCTACAGTGCCCCATTCTGAGTCTGAAGATCTGTGTCTGCCCATCTCTGCCATGTTTGTCTATGTTGCCGTTTTCTGGCTTGAATTCTTTGTGTTGGTCTGTCCATTCTTTCCTCATGGATCGTTTGATGAGTATCTTTGATTCTTTATAGCTATGTGGATGGGGAGTCTGTATGATTCTACTTCCTGCTTTTGCGAGCTCATCTGCTTTGTCGTTTAAAGGGATCCAACAGTGGGCCAGAATCCACTGTAGGACTAAATCTTTTTTTTTTGAGACAGCAATTCTATGTTGTATTTAATTTCATATCAGAGTCTGTCTAGTTTGGGGCTTGAGATAGCTTGGAGTGCACTTCTGGAGTCTGTTAAAATGACCGTTTTCCTTGTAGTTTTGGCTGATAGGAATCTGAGTTGCTGCATGAACAGCTCTTGCTTCAGCTCTGAAATTGGTACAAGGCTCTCCTGCTGGTATGGAGTGATTTTCTATGTCGCCATTGAAGAGTTCGATGTAGATTTTACTTCGTTCCCTTTTATCGCTCATCAAGGCAGATCCATATGTGAACACGTGTGTCCAAGAGTTGCTAGGAAACGGTTTCATGAGCTCATATAGAACGTGGATGTTGTGCTCTGTTGCCGGCTCACTTGTCAATCTATTCCCCTTGGAAACAAGCTGTTTCATGGCAGTCTGACTTACAAGGTGGGGACTGACACTGTGATCTCCATGTTGGTAAACTTTCTGAGGAGGCTCACATTGCACTTCAGCGAGGAGGACTCCTGTCTACTTTCTCAATTAAAATGTGAAAATAAGTGAATTTATAGATTCAACAGTAGAAAATGTAAATAAGTGAATTTACAGATTCAACAGCAAAAAATGTTAAACTGGGTTACCTAAATAACAAAGCAAGAATTTAAACTTATATTTGAAAATGACAATTATGTAATCGTAATGGTTGGGTCAATCCGTACCATCCATGACTATTGAAAAAATGTTATGCAATATCAGTGTTGAAGTTGGTGTATCTGTTAAAATTACTAAATCTCTATACAAATATGTATGTGATTGACATGATAGAAAAGCATCCCGGAAATAGTTGATCAAGACGAGATATTGACATTTCTTGATGATACAGAGACAGGTATTTGTCGATTAAATGAGTTTGATATGCCATAAAAGTCATATGCTGTAAAATACGATTAGCGTTTATTTGAGACCATGCAATGAAGAGGAAATCGATTATTTGTACTAAAGAGTACCATTGTTCACTATTTCTATTAATTTGCATTTTATAAATGACTTTAATTCCTTAGACTTTCCTTATGAGTATATCTTTACATTTAACACTTTTACAATTAAGTAATGTATACTTTGAAGGTCTCCCCAATTTTGATATAAGACGATTGTCCCTGGTGAAGGAAGCGGTAATAAATGCAGACAAGGCAAAAACATGGATGGGCAGGTCACGTGTTGCGATGAAACGATGGTCGATGGAGCACAGCGACAGCAGTCTGGTACCCCCGAGGTGAGAAGAGGCCGTGGGGAAGACCTCCAATGCGCTGGTCAGACTCCCTTGCTGTACACTGCAACATTTGAGATGACCCTAGAGTAGCACTTACCACGCACTGGACTTCCGTGCCACAAGATGGGTGCGCTGGATACTAAGTTGGACCCGCAGCTGAGGAACGGGTCATCAAGATCAAGATGCTCTGAATTGACCATCGTGTTTGATTATAGTATAACATTCTGTTAAAATGTATTACATTTAAGAAACAGAAATCAGTTTTTCTTGTCATGATACCGACCATTGAACATTTAAAACATGACAATAATCAATGTTTGTAATAATAACTCAGCTTCGATTATTGAAATACTGTTGTTTTTGTTGTTGTTGTTGTGTCTTTCATTTTGTAGAGTTCAAATGATGGTCAGATGTTCTGCACGGATCAGCTAGTTTTACATTCTGTCTTAGTCGATCTGTACTTCTACATGATCGGATGCCCTTATGCAGGTCCCAGTTTGCCCGTATGCAGGTCCCAGTTTGCCCTTATGCAGGTCCCAGTTTGCCCTTATGCAGGTCCCAGTTTGCCCCTATGCAGGTCTCAGTTTGCCCCTATGCAGGTCCCAGTTTGCCCTTATGCAGGTCCCAGTTTGCCCTTATGCAGGTCCCAGTTTGCCCTTATGCAGGTCCCAGTTTGCCCTTATGCAGGTCCCAGTTTGCCCTTATGCAGGTCCCAGTTTGCCCTTATGCAGGTCCCAGTTTGCCCTTATGCAGGTCCCAGTTTGTCCTTATGGAGGTCCCAGTTTGCCCTTATGCAGGTCCCTGTTTGCCCTTATGCAGGTCCCAGTTTGCCCTTTTGCAGGTCCCAGTTTGCCCTTATGCAGGTCCCAGTTTGCCCTCATGCAGGTCCCAGTTTGCCCTTATGCAGGTCCCAGTTTGCCCCTATGCAGGTCTCAGTTTGCCCCTATGCAGGTCCCAGTTTGCCCTTATGCAGGTCCCAGTTTGCCCCTATGCAGGTCTCAGTTTGCCCCTATGCAGGTCCCAGTTTGCCCTTATGCAGGTCCCAGTTTGCCCTTATGCAATTCCCAGCTCTGGCGTCAGCTGGATGTAGCCGGTGGAGGATTTTCTGCTTGGTGGGCTAGACTTGAGCAGCTTATTACTCCGCTGCGTTTGGACAAATGCCGTGTAGGGTGGTTAAACGGTGTGCAAGTCCATCTAAATAGACTCAAAACACTAGAGTAAAGTAGACCTGCAGCTTGTTAGGCGCATTTATGCTGCTCTTAACAAACAACCTAACCATGGCTGGTGTCATGCCGCCTCTTACGACATGTTCCCTGGGGGGCAGTGGTGCTATTCCTGTCCTTGTTATATACACAGATCTAAGTGGTCCACTCGGTTAATATATATTGAATTTAATGTTAAAAGACCGTTATCCCTAGTGTATTTAGTGCAAATAGACTATGATATATATATTGTATTTTGTGTAAAAATGCTAACATATATATATATATATATATATATATATATATATATATATATATATATATATATATTTAGAGTAAACAGATTATGATATATTGTATTTTATGTAAATTAACTATGATGTGCAGTGTCCCAGAATAATGTTTACACTTTTTGAACGCTAATAACTCGAACATAAATAACAGGAAAAATACACTTTAAAAAAATGTCATTTAAAGTAAATCAGTAAAATTGTCATTGTTGCACCTGTTCACAAACCCCCCTCACAAAATTTATAGCATGAAGGAGCATGAGCATGTAGAGCTGACTCTTTGATAGCACTAAAATGCGATGGGCAGTTCATTTGCTTACATCTGACATGCGAAACTTGCTGTATGAACTTCCGTGGGGGTCGTGTGAAAGTCTGCAACATATCCTCCGCACTTCTTTCCTTAGAATTCGTTCTGTTCCTGCCGCGACGTCCTTTTATCACTACAGACACAGTTCCTTTTCTCTCAAACTAGTCGCGTAAGCTGGTAATTCTTACACACGACGTAGGTGCAGTATAGAATTAAATCCGCTGTCGTTTCTGCACCTCAATCACATTCTCATTTGTTTCCCAAAACGCTTGATAAAATCCACTTACGTTGCTCGAAAGAAAACTTGTTCACCTCTACCATTTTGTCAAGTACACTTATCCCCTTCGCCTTGAAACTAAACACAGCAGAATTACTACACGCATTCGCACACATAACGATAACAGCGCCAAATACAAACAGCCCAAACAGGTTATCTCTAATTTGTTCCGTGATATTAACGTTCAAATAGTGTAAACATTTTTTGAGGACAAACTGATTATTGTAATTTGTGAAAATAGACTGATATATATATATATATAAGTATTAAGCGTACAAACTGATCATACATATCGTTTTTTTGTGTAACAGGACAATGATATACACTGTATTTAGTGCAGAAAATACCAGGTTTTAGAGATTGTAAAAATATTATGCTTTCAGCGTGCATACTCTAGGACAAGACTATGAGCCGGTCACAAACTGATATGGGATAGCTAAAAAAGGACATTAGGTATCATTGACAGCATCCAGCTTTGTGATAACTGGAGGTAGCAGACGTCAGGTGCCGCATGCGAAGCTTAGATACGAGATATACAATCAAAGAACAATGTTCTGTTGGGCGCTTTTTGTGGTGGTGGGATGTGGTGATTGAAATGATTGAAATGATTTTCTGTGAAGGATATTCATAAGAAACGGCTTCTTGTTTACTGTGAGAAGTGGTTGTTGCGTAAAGATGTCCATAACTGAATGATACATTTTCTCAAGGGCACTCACAAATTGCTGATGAAGTTGGACCTGTTCGCTTTGTTCAGATTACAACAGTAGCATCTATTCGGCGGATGGGGGAGGTGATTTGAACTGACAGGCGAGCAGCGATAAAAAGTGAAGTAACTGTAATAGAGTGCTCGCATGGTTTAGTCTACAGGATAATGCATGACCCCAGCTTGGCGGGAGACGTGGCTGAGACAGCAGACCTAAGAATTTTATGCTGAGGTTTTAGTGTACTAATAAACTAATGGAATAAGTGTATCAATGTTTGTGGAGATTATGTTGAGAAATAATGGACAATGACATTGCAATGATAAATAGTTTTCAAGTTCGCATTTCCTTTAGTTGGTTTGGGACCTATTTACCTACGTGCTCTCGTATTATTATAAATCACAAGATGTAACATCAATACATCGTGTGTGCATAGTAACAGCCGATGATACTTAGTGCATTATTATGTAGTTCTGTTGTTGTTCAAAGCTACTCAAGCTGAGTTAACTTGATATTTATTTGGCAGCAAGTTAGAGTGACCGTTCTTGCATCCCGATGCGTACTTGAGACGGTGGACCGGATTCCTCATCACTGTAGTGCAATGCGAGTCTCCTCCATAAACTCACCACTATGGGGATTGCAGTGTCGATCCCCACATCTTTTACCAGACTGCTGAGAGCCAGCTCGTTTCGAGAAGCACGAACGAGGACATGGGAGTTGGGGATCTTGATTAGTATGTTTCACCTGACCTTGATTACTCTTAGCTTCCTACATAGTGCACTACATGCATATTGACCACAATTTATAGTGTAATGCATTATTATCAGGGGACGTTAATCGTCTGCTTCTTTCCTGTAAGGGTGAGGGTCGCTGTAGTCGAGAGGTAAGACGATCTCCTTTCAAAGCGATTAACGAAAACGATGGACAAGGGAGGAAAGACCAGAATATATTCATCCTGAGTTACCGCCAGCCGTCTTGCCACTGATCCAAGGTGCTCGGAACAAGAGAGTGAGGTTGACGACCAGCGCAGTTTTCACCCTACCTATGATCAACATCAAGACAAAAACCGCCTGGTAATTTCGCATCATCTCTTGCGATTGGCAACTAACATCTGTAACGTTTGTAACGCACTCACATCTCTCGTGTTGTTTTTAAAAACCTTCAGTTATACGGAATTTTTGCGATTGGAGCTTGAATAACCGTAATCAATCAATAACCGTATCGGGAGCGAAGAGTAATCAGGGTTTGAAATTGTCAAATCTGTGGGTTTCGAATCTCATATGATTTAATGTACATCATACAAGAGACAAGACCCAACTACACTTAATACAGCAACCCACTTCACATTTCACATTTTCTTGACCGAATACAGGTGCTGTTTCTGCTGAGAGCCATTTACAGACAGCACAACGTGTATTGTCTTAACGTTGACCTTGATTCCGGACCCACGTTTATTAACGCGGTCAAGGCTATCATACATTGCTTACCTAACGTGTTCTTGACCAAGAAGATCCAATCTATCGTATACTCGGGATTCAGTCGGTTCATAGCTGACGTAGACTGTATGGAGGAGCTGCTGAAACATGATGTACACTGGAAGTACCTGCACAACCTACCTGGACAACAGTTTCCACTAAGGCAAGATTCGTTCATATATCTTTCTCAAACCACAACATTCCCCCTCTCACTTTGTAACTTCCTCCTATTCTCTCACTAACTCTCATTATTTCCCTCACTATCATTCTCTCTGATATTCTCTCTGTTTCTCATTCCATGTTTTCTTTTTCTTCTGTACATCTCTCATTCTCCTTCCCTTTGAGTCTGCTCATTTATTTCTCTCATTCATGGTTTCTAAGAGAGCTCGTGAAACACGTCCTCAAATATTTATTTGATATGTAGCATGCAAGAGTGAAACATTTTCTTGTTTGTTTGGGGCTACTTGGAGAAGAAGTACGTGAGGCTGTCTGCTTCATGCATAACAGTACTGTGTCTATTTATACCATGAACATTACAGAATGGAATGATTCTAGTCTTTCCTCCCAGATAAGGGGCCATAGAATCCACACGGTGACTAATACAGGATCCACACGGTGATAAACAATTTACAATCCGTGATATCACTTCTAAAAGAAACTCCCAGTTGCTCGAGCTTATAACACCGGACAGCAGGAATTCAGAATAAGTGGAAGACCAAGTAAAAGATTGACTGACTGTGTAAAGGAAACATTATGGGGCAAATTTTGAAAAATATTAACGGGCACACAGATTGACACGGAAGAATGTTGCACACTTCCAACGCAATTATGCAATGTTAAGAGACGATTAGGGTAAAATCAAATGAGATAGGATGTTTGTCCTATTTTCAGACACGCTGATGATTACACTTACAGACTCACATCTATCACCATATACAACTATTATTTCTGCAGAACAAACTTGGAAATTGTTAAAATAATGAAGATCTACAACGGGGCAAATGATATCCTTGGCTTGTCTGGCAAGATGTCTCTCCCTAAACGCTACAAAAACAAGCATCGCCTAATCTTCCATAACGTAACAGGTTATAAACATTTATATACACTTGTATTGTCTTATATGTCAGTCCAACATAACATCTGTGTCCATATATATATATATATATATATATATATATATATATATATATATATATATATATATATATATATATCAAATCATATCATTTAAAAGATAAAATACTGCAAAATTCAACATATTTGGTAATATTTTGCCAATAGAACGAAAAAAAAACATTAAAACAGGGCACGACAAAGAAGTGGAGAAAGTGGATACCTTGACCTATTTAGGCAGCACAATAGACACATCAGCAGGTACAGATGCAGGTATAAGGATCAGAATTGGAAAGGCACGAGGGGCATTCCTGACAGTAAACAATATATGGAGTTCCAGAAATATCAAGATTCACACCAAAATCAGAATATTCAACGCAAATGTCAAGTTGATGTTTCTGTATGGAGCAGAGACATGGTGAACGACCAATATCATACAACAAAGACCCCAGTCCTTCGTTAACAGATGTCTACGAAGGATAATGGGCACACAGTGGCAGGACATGGTGAGGAATGAAGACTTGTGGGAAAGGGGCCAATAACAGCCATTGGGACAACAAATTAAACGAAGAAAATTGGACTGGATATGACATACACTGCGGAAGACACAGTCTAACATAGCCATACAGGCTCTCACATGGAATCCTCAAAGGAAAAGAGAAAGATAGACCGCAAAAATACGTAGAGAAGAGAATGTGAGAAGAAGTTTCAATGAAATAATGACACCTGGAGAGAGGACACCTGGAGAATTCATGGAGGAGGTTACTAAAATCATAGATAAAGGGGAGCCAGTGGATGTTATTTATCTAGACTTTGCAAAGGCCTTTGATAGAGTACCTCATCAAAGATTATTTCGAAAGTTAAAATCACATGGAATAGGTGGCGAAGTTGCCAAATGGATTGAAAATTGGTTAACAGGAAGAAGGCAGAGGGTGGGCATAAATAAGGAGTACTCTGAGTGGAGTGAAGTGAAAAGTGGTGTGCCACAGGGCTCGGTTTTGGGACCAATTTTGTTCTTGATATATATAAATGATTTGGACATTGATATGAGATCCATGATTGCAAAATTTGCTGATGACACAAAACTATGCAGTAGTGTCTCATCTAAAGCGGAAGTGGATATATTGATGTCGGATTTAGATAAAATTCGAGAATGGTCTGTAAGCTGGCAAATGGAGTTTAATGTAGATAAATGTACAGTCATCCACATGGGTAGATCCAATATGGAACATAAATACAGAATGGGAGAAAACAATATTAGAAAGATAGATAAGGAAAGGGACCTAGGGGTTATAATAGATCATACAGGAAAGGTGAGTGAGCAAGTTAAGGTAGCAGTGAAAAAGGCAAATGCAATGTTAGGTATGATAAAAAGAAATATTAAACATAGGAGCAAGGAAGTGATCGTCAAACTGTATAAAGCTTTAGTTAGACCTAGATTGGAGTACTGTGTACAGGTGTGGAGTCCTTATCATAGAGGGGACATAAACATGCTAGAAAGAATACAAAAAAGAGCGACAAAGATGATAGTTGGATTCCAGAATTACAGTTATGAGGAACGACTCAGAAAAACAGGCCTACAGTGTCTCGAAGAGAGAAGAATTCGTGGTGACTTAATACAGGTTTATAAGATGATCAGAGGAATCGATAAATTAGACTATAACAAGTTTTTTAAAATACAGCCACCTACAATAACACGAGGGCATAGCTACAAGCTGATTAAAGAGAGGTCCAGGTTAGATATTAGGAAATATTTTTTTAGTCAGAGAGTGGTGTCTGCTTGGAATGCATTGCCAGGGGAGGTGGTGGAGGCAGGGACAGTTAATGCGTTTAAGAATAAACTGGATGCGCATAGATTTTAGAGCAAGGTGATGTAAATGTAACTGGTTGTATACAGACTCTGCAGGGTCTTCTAAACCAGTATAAAGACGTTAAGTTAGGACACCTGGAGAGAGGACACCTGGAGAGAGGACACCTGGAGAGAGGACACCTGGAGAGAGGACACCTGGAGAGAGGACACCTGGAGAGAGGACACCTGGAGAGAGGACACCTGGAGAGAGGACACCTGGAGAGAGGACACCTGGAGAGAGGCAGAAAGAGCAGCCCAGGACCGTGCACGTTGGCGAGATGTTGTCCATGGGCTATGCACCGAGAGGAGTGATGGGCTTTGATTGATTGAGTGACTCAGCGCTAAAAAGCCAGAAAAACACTGAGCTTAATGACTTAAGAGCAGCACTCTGCAAACTGTGCCAGCAGTCCGCACCAAAAAGGGTAGTGGTACAGTGGGTTCCGTCACACTGCAACATCCAAGGCAACGAGGAGGCAGACAGACTGGCAAAAGAAGGTGCAAGGCTACCACAAACAGATACCAGTATGACGTACGAAGAGTCAAAACGGCTTATCAAAGCCAGATACATGACCAAATGGGAAACCGAACATACTGGTTACACCAAAAACGATGCCTATTACCAGTTGAACCGAAGAGAGCAGGTCGTTGTCTTCAGACTTCGCACTGGCCACAACAGACTGAGGTACCACCTATTCAACAAATTGAAGATAGCGTGTACCGACGAATGCCCGTGCGGTACTGGTAAAATGACCATTGAACATCTGCTGCAGAACTGCCCGACATACGAGGATCAGAGAGAGAGCAGATGTGGCCATTGCCAGTGGAACTGCAAGACAAGCTCTATGGTAGTGGCGAGAGTCTCAGGACGACCGCCGCTTTTTTCGAAAAAATAATGGTTACTGTCTGACTGTGTACGCAGAAGAAGAAGAAGAAGAAGAAGAAGAAGAAGAAGATTGAGTGACTGACGACAAAGCCAGGGCGCCATGTCGTCGTGTAGCACCGAAAGTATCCTGAGTTGCCCAACATTTCAGGACCAGTATTGTATTTACTCGCACAAATCCCTTCATCGCGTATTTTAAGGGACATCTATAAATATTTTTCAGCGTGATTTGCTCTCCTTCACGCCACGTTTAATACCAGACTGTTGCAGTCACATTATACACAGCAGCTGTTAGCGCCACTCGGTGAATCAACTTATCAAGATCAATCAATGTTTAATATCTCACTACTTAATATCATCTTTTAGGAAGATTAAGTATTGATTCACTCTGTTAGATATTTATACAAATTATGTGCAGATACCATCGTTGAACTCGAGCAATAGATTTTAAAGAAGCTACAACACGACGCATACATCCTATATTCATTGCATCGACCGTCATAACATCTGTTGGCGATTCATAATTGTTTTTATTTTGTTTATTACTATTATTTTTATTATTATTATTATTATTATTATTATTATTATTATTATTGAGATTATGATTCAAATTCTAAATTTTATCAGTTCTTGTGCAAACTACAGTAATAAATATATTATTTCTATCAAATAGCCTGTAACGCTGGTGTCTATTCTCCATGAGTAACATGCAATTACAAAGCAAATTTTACATTTTAAAAAGTGTTACAACCATTATACCGTTGTGCAAAATGAAGTTTAAATAATCTTGTGATAACAAATGTTCGATCTCAATGCCAGAGGAAAATGTATGTGAATTTAAAATGACAACATGAACAAATTATGAAAGAATTTGATCGTGGTGGGAATGCAACAGCAAAACCACAAGACATGTTCATAACCAACTAAGGAGTTATCCGTCAAAGATGTATTTTTCCAATATTCCCCTCTCCATATACATCTTTGTCTACTTCTGATTGACTCCACCCTTCATTGGGCCGTCCACCACTTTAAAATGCCATTATCTCCTACTTATACTTAAGACTTAGTTCAGTTCTTTACAATGCATCATGTGTATACACGTAATTCAATTTATTAATCTGGAGCTTGTTACTAACTAGTGTATACATTGTAATGCTCATCTCCGTGCTCAGAAGAATTACAACAGTTTTAACTTAATATATTGCAGTAAGTCAAACATCAAAGCTATGTGTGATAGAGCTAGGATTTCTAACGGTAATGCTAAACATCAAAACATTTAATACTCTGACATTAAGACTAAACATCAAAACATTTAATACTCTGACATTAAGACTAAACATCAAAACATTTAATACTCTGACATTAAGACTAAACATCAAAACATTTAATACTCTGACATTAAGACTAAACATCAAAACATTTAATACTCTGACATTAAGACTAAACATCAAAACATTTAATACTCTGACATTAAGACTAAACATCAAAACATTTAATACTCTGACATTAAGACTAAACATCAAAACATTTAATACTCTGACATTAAGACTAAACATCAAAACATTTAATACTCTGACATTAAGACTAAACATCAACACATTTAATACTCTGACATTAAGACTAAACATCAACACATTTAATACTCTGACATTAAGACTAAACATCAACACATTTAATACTCTGACATTAAGACTAAACATCAAAACATTTAATACTCTGACATTAAGACTAAACATCAAAACATTTAATACTGTACGTTAAGACTAAACGTAAAAGACTCTAAGACGATTCGAAATAACACAATAAGCAATTCATTTATTACACACTTTGTTGCTACAGCAATATAAAAAAGAAACTAACTAATCTACACTTACCAACTCTATCTAACGCAGGGGATATAAGCCTAAGCTATTGATGGAACCCCTGGAAACTAATTGACCCAGATTCTCAGTCTTCTATCTTAACTACACAATTCAATCAACTTGTTCTATACAAATCTTGTATTACTATTTAGTGGCTAACCAACTAGCTAACTCGTTGTCTCTGACATTCTTCCATGCCGTCGATGTTGTGATGAATCTGCCGCTCTCTTGTTGACTGAACTATGATGTAAACAAAACCTTGTCTCATGGGTTAGAATGAGCTCCCTGGGGAGACTTAAGTACAACTCATTCTTGGGCCAGAAAATGATTCCCAAACGTTAGGATTGTGTCCCTTTGGTGCACGTTTTGAGAGAATGTGTTACACCCGTTCTGAGAGAATGTGTTGTCTGATGTGCCCGTGTTATACCAGTTTTGAGAGAATATGTTCCCTGAGGTACCCGTGTTACACCCGTTTTGAGAGAATGTGCTCCCTGAGGTGGCCGTGTTACACCAGTTCTGAGAGAATGTGTTCCCTGAGGTGGCCGTGTTACACCAGTTCTGAGAGAATATGTTCCCTGAGGTGGCCGTGTTACACCAGTTCTGAGAGAATGTGCTCCCTGAGGTGGCCGTGTTACAGCCGTTCTAAGAGAATGTGTTCCCTGAAGTGCCCGTGTTACACCCGTTCTGAGAGAATGTGTTCCCTGATGATTCTTATGGATCACCTCCTTTCCAACACAGACATTGAGCTTGCCTAACCGCTTTCCGACACTAGACTTTGGGATGGTATCCCATGTTTCACAGAACCTTTTCGACACTAGACTTTGGCATTGGTATCCCATGTTTCACAGAACCTTTTCGACACTAGACTTTGAGATGGTATCCCATCTTTCACAGAACCTTTTCGACACTAGATATTGGGATTGGTATCCCATGTTTCACAGAACCTTTTCGACACTAGACTTTGGGATTGGTATCCCAGAGATCACTAGACTCCTTCGACTCAGACATTCAGTTCACCAGACAATTTTTTGTACAGACAGACCTTCTCATCCAAAGTAATCATATTTCTCGTTTCGCTTATTACAGGAAGTCTACCTTTCGCATCAATGGGCAGTAGTGCATTATCCCTGATGTACAGTGAGATGACGCCCTGTAAAACTCCGTCCCCAATTCCCAACTTCTATTGCCTCTTTAGCTCCACCTAAACAAAGATGGCAGTAGTCACGTGGTATCTATGTCCCTTCTCTGTTAACCGGTCAGCAATCAACTAATCACTGCTGTGTCTGCAACCCTTGTCATTCTTACACGTCTCTCCCACTAAACTTATTTCCCCCAACTGACTCTTCTTGTTATCCCTGTCAATATGCCAGAGCCAGTTAATACAGGGTTACGTGGGCTGTTCTATAGCCCCACCCCTCTCTGACAATTGTCTCCAACTGGAAGTAAACACTAACTGCCTCTCTCTCGTGCTGCTAATCCAAACCCAGCCCTAATAATGGACACATGTCGGTTTGTGATCTTCTATTTACCTAATTTTGTGTAAGTTGAGATATCCAAATACTTTCTCAGCCAATTTTGGATCTCCGAGAATATGTTTCCAGCTCAATCTCTTCTACTCTACATAAATATGACAAAACTATGCATGTGCATCATTTAAACAGTATGTTCCATAAGTTTAAAACATTGCCTAAAATGGCGCAATCATAATTTTGTATTTTAAAGCGGTCAACCAAGAATGTTTTGACAATTAATGAGGCAAAACAATTATGTGAAAGTAGGAAGCTTTTAAAAAAATAGTTCTTTCAATTGTTATATGTATCAGTGCGCACGAATTACTATGAGGACAAGCACTTATAACCTAAGTACCGCCTGACCCTTATGTTCACATCTGTCTAATGCTTACATACTCCACCCCTACCCCTCCACTATTGACGTCATGCATGCATAGTCGATGACGGAAATAACACACAAAAATGAATAGCGGACATAGGTTAGTATTACTTTTAAAATAAACTTAGATATGACCATTTATAACTCAGATTTTCAAGAACATTTCACCCATACCCTCCGGCACGTTGTGCACTCCAACGAATAACCCTTCATCTGTCACTCTGCCCGGCTGCTACATTATTTACTTGGTGTCTATTTCATAAACAAAGTTATCAGCAACCGTTGAAAGACACATCACCCTTACTAATAGTTTACACTAAAATACAAAATATTGTCAAATACATTACATTTGCTTATAGTTTGTACGCAGGATAAGTTACTGTAAAATAAATTAGTCACAATATAAAATGATGTACATTTTCCACAATATAAAATAATTTCTGCCGAAGATGGATGTGTCGGACGGAAAGGTGCAAATATCGCAGTCAAGCTGTAAACTAGCGACACAACGCATTTCGTTCTCCGGACTACATTCTACTGCTTGCAAAGCCCTGTTCAAGGCTTGGTAGTGGGAGATTGAGAACGAACGCAGAAGAAGAAGAATAATAAAATAATTTATTACCCACAATATAAAATAATGTCAATTCATCACAATACAAAATAATGTTCATTACATACAATGTAAAATAAGGTCAATTCATCACAATACAAAATAATGTTCATTACATACAATGTAAAATAAGGTCAATTCATCACAATACAAAATAATGTTCATTCATCACAATATAAAATAATGTTCATTCCCCACAATATAAAATAATCTTCATTCCCCACAATATAAAATAATGTTCATTACCCACAATATAAAATAATGTTCATTTCCCACAATATAAAATAATGTTCATTACCCACAATATAAAATAATGTTTATTACCCACAATATAAAATAATGTTCATTACCCACAATATAAAATAATGTTCATTACCCACAATATGGAGGAAGACTAACGTCTGGTCAGGCACAACATACTGATCGGACATGTTAGTCAGGGTCAGGCACAACATACTGATCAGACATGTCAGTCAGGGTCAGGCCAAACATACTGATCAGACATGTCAGTTAGGGTCAGGCACAACATACTGATCATACAGGTCAGTCAGGGTCGGGAACAGCATACTGATCAGACATGTTAGTCAGGGTAGGGCAAAATGTTTCCTTGTAGCCATCTCTGGAAACGAGCTGTTTTCATGGCAGCCTGGCTAACGAGGTGAGGTATCGACGTGATCCCCATAGTAGTGAGCGATACGCAGATGCAGTCAAGCATAGCACAACCGCCTAGAGGACCCCGGTCCACCCTTATCAGCAAGCTCGGAATGTGAGGAAAGCTATTGCAACCAGCGACTCAACGTTCTTTTCAAGGCTGACAGAAGAGTGTTCATTCCGCACAATATGAACAACAGCAAAAATATTTTCCCTCACAAAATAAAATGCTTAACAATGAGCTGACAGTTTCGCAACAGAACAAAACACTGTTATGAATGTTCCCCACACACAAAAATGTACAATTAAATACTTTTTCATTAATGGAACTAATAACAACCATTTCATATTTATATTTTATATATAAAACTGACGGAAGCTGAGCATTTGTTGTCAGAGTCCTTGTGCGCGTGTCTTGTGTTGCATAAACGTGTACTGTATGTGTCTTGCGATGTACGAGTCGTATTCAAATGAAAGCGGACCTAACTGCACCAGGGGAACATACGCACGTAGATCATGATGACGTCAATTTATGTGTAAATGGCACATAACAACCGTCAAGTTTGCAAAATTTCATTATTCTCTGACTCATAGTTTCCTCAGCAGATCGTTGAAAACATGGGGAGTGTAATACAGAATCCGTCCAGAGTTGATCAGCGAATGGTGATTCGGTTTCTAACAGCTGAAGGATGTCGACCAGTCGACATTCATCGCAGAATGCAGGCAGTGTATGGTGACAAAAGTGTATCGAAGACAACAGTGAAGAACTAAACAACAATGTTTAAAGAAGGACGTGAGTTAACGAAAGATCTTCCAAGACCAGGTCAGGCGCATAGTGTTGCGTCAGAAGATGCCATCGTGAAAATGGATGCAGCAATTCGGGTCATCATACACTGCCTGCATTCTGCGATGAATGTCAACTGGTCGACATCCTTCAGCTGGTCGACATCTTTCAACTGGTCGACATCCTTCAACTGGTGGACATCCTTCAACTGGTCGACATCCTTCAACTGGTCCTTCAGCTGGTCGACATCCTTCAACTGGTCGACATCCTTCAACTGGTCGACATCCTTCAACTGGTCGACATCCTTCAACTGGTCGACATCCTTCAACTGGTCGACATCCTTCAACTGGTCGACATCCTTCAACTGGTGGACATCCTTCAACTGGTCGACATCCTTCAACTGGTCGACATCCTTCAACTGGTGGACATCCTTCAACTGGTCGACATCCTTCAACTGGTCCTTCAGCTGGTCGACATCCTTCAACTGGTCGACATCCTTCAACTGGTCGACATCCTTCAACTGGTCGACATCCTTCAACTGGTCCTTCAACTGGTCGACATCCTTCAACTGGTCCTTCAACTGGTCGACATCCTTCAACTGGTCGACATCCTTCAACTGGTCGACATCCTTCAACTGGTCGACATCCTTCAGCTGGTCGACATCCTTCAACTGGTCGACATCCTTCAACTGGTCGACATCCTTCAACTGGTCCTTCAACTGGTCGACATCCTTCAACTGGTCGACATCCTTCAACTGGTCCTTCAACTGGTCGATATCCTTCAACTGGTCGACATCCTTCAACTGGTCGACATCCTTCAACTGGTCGACATCCTTCAACTGGTCGACATCCTTCAACTGGTGGACATCCTTCAACTGGTCCTTCAACTGGTCGACATCCTTCAACTGGTCCTTCAACTGGTCGACATCCTTCAACTGGTCCTTCAACTGGTCGACATCCTTCAACTGGTGGATATCCTTCAACTGGTCGACATCCTTCAACTGGTGGACATCCTTCAACTGGTCGACATCCTTCAACTGGTCGACATCCTTCAACTGGTCGACATCTTTCAACTGGTCGACATCCTTCAACTGGTCCTTCAACTGGTCCTTCAACTGGTGGACATCCTTCAACTGGTCGACATCCTTCAACTGGTCGACATCCTTCAACTGGTCGACATCCTTCAACTGGTCGACATCCTTCAACTGGTCGACATCCTTCAACTGGTCCTTCAACTGGTCGACATCCTTCAACTGGTCCTTCAACTGGTCGACATCCTTCAACTGGTCGACATCCTTCAGCTGGTCCTTCAACTGGTCGACATCCTTCAACTGGTCGACATCCTTCAGCTGGTCAACATCCTTCAACTGGTCGACATCCTTCAACTGGTCGACATCCTTCAGCTGGTCGACATCCTTCAACTGGTCGACATCCTTCAGCTGGTCAACATCCTTCAGCTGGTCGACATCCTTCAACTGGTCGACATCCTTCAACTGGTCAACATCCTTCAACTGGTCCTTCAACTGGTCGACATCCTTCAACTGCTCGACATCCTTCAGCTGGTCAACATCCTTCAGCTGGTCGACATCCTTCAACTGGTCGACATCCTTCAGCTGGTCGACATCCTTATATCCTTCAGCTGGTCGACATCCTTACATCCTTCAACTGGTCGACATCCTTCAACTGGTCGACATCCTTCAACTGGTCGACATCCTTCAGCTGGTGGACATCCTTACATCCTTCAACTGGTCGACATCTTTCAGCTGGTCGACATCCTTCAACTGGTCGACATCCTTCAACTGGTCGACATCCTTCAGCTGGTCAACATCCTTCAGCTGGTCGACATCCTTCAACTGTTAGAAACCGAATCACCGTTCACTGATCAACTCTGGAAGGATTCCGTATCACACCCGTCACGATTTCAACAGTCTGCTGAGGAAACTATGAGTCGGAAGATAATGAAATTGTGCATACTTGACGGTTGGTATCTGCTGTTTACAACAGAATTGATGTCATCATGCGCATCGTACGTATGTTCACTTGGTCCAGTTTGGTCCGGTTTCATTTGAACATAATTGTATATGTCTTGTGATGAATATGCCATGCGTTGCATTTGCCTTTACTTGCATATGCCTTGTGTTGCACATGCCTTGTGTTGCACATGCATTGCAACCATTACGTTAGAGCAGGGTGTCCCATCCTAAATTATACAGCCGTCTTTAACATCCGTTAAGACCACATGCCGTGATATAGCTAAATTGGTTCTCCTATAGTTAAAAGTTGCGTGTATTGACCATAAAGAAGGGTTAACGTTATTTAAAACAAAAGCTGCTTTTAATTAAATAATCCTATTTGTGTTTGTGTATTTTCACCTTAAAATCACAAACCTACAAATCTATTACTTACAGGTAAAAATATAATTGTGGAAGCAGCAGGCAGAAAATCCCCACCACCTCATAATTTTAAAATCATTAAGGGGAGCGCATATGGGTCGTACTCCAGAGAGTTTGTGAAGTTTATTCTGGAGAACGACAAGGTTCATGACCTGATTGAGTGGTCCAAGGACGTTGAAAGTCCAGACGAGTATGTCTTCTCCACTGTGCATCACACGTACATAATGGATGTTCCCGGGGGATACAGAGGTCAGATTTGTGTGCGAAATGAGCATGAATTTTAATTTCGATGCTTGGTTTATTTTGTTCGTAAATTATGCAAAAGACCTGTGGCTTTACTCTAGATGAATTATATACATCCATGACCAGCAAACACGACACATTAGGATGTGTAGAGATTGGTCCAGTGAAAGAGACAATTTAATACTTGCATCAGAGTAACACAACATTCTTGTTTGGACACGGTAAAGGAAGAGTAGGTCTGTAGTATACCATAGCACATGTGGAAATTACTGAAAAAGGAATAAATATCGACAAAGAAAGATAATGGGCAATTTAACATCCTGACTTAGATTGTTCCTTTCACTATTGTGCACAAGTGGGCTGAACAAACACACTGCTGAGGATGTGGTACAATTGGTATATGTATGCCTATTTAATGGTGATCATTCTCATTGTGGACATTCAACAACAAGGAAGACACACCAGCCCAACAATTCAGCACTAAACTCAAAACTAGTGAGATAAAGTGGAGTTCCAAACATCGGCGAGTTCGTCACGGAACTCGTCTCGCGATATGTGAACATCATAGATGTGATCGCAAGAAGCACAGTAATAATATCCTGGCAAGGAAGACGGCCAACAGTATCATTGATAAACACCACTTGTGACTGTTAGTTGTGAGGGATCCATACTCTTCTGTACCGGTAAGCACGGCACATGGCAGTGATGAAATACTGCTCAATCGCACTTGTACACACATACACACACACACACACACACACACACACACACAGACGTGCGCGCGTGCGAACACACACATACATATATCTTTATATACAATTGGACTTCATCATTTTGACACAACTAGAATCAAAGGGAACTAATCATTTGAATGTTTTGTATACATACTCGTATTTCCACTCAAATTAATTCAAGGGCCGATTACCAAAACCTCCAAAATTAAAAATTTTAAAAAAAAGATAAATTATCAAGTGGTTCGGACATCTTTGGTGTGACAGTTTCATGTAAACATCGAACGCTGTAAGGGAGTAATTCCTGGCAAGTGTAACACACCATAATTTCTAAAACTCACACATGTCGGCTACTGAAGTGATGTGTGACCATCACGGGCATTGATATAAACCTGTCAATGTTGTCTCTTGATGGTGATGTGTGACCATCGGGGTCATTATTATAAACCTGTAAATGGTGTCTCTTGATAGTGATGTGTGACCATCAGGGTCATTGATATAAACCTGTAAATGTTGTCTCGTGGATAGTGTTGTGTGACCATTACTGGCATTGATATAAACTTGTAAAAGTTAACTTTCAACCAGCTGAAAGTGTGATGGTGGATCGCCTACAACTCCTGCTGCAGATTTTGAACCGGTTAGAGCCACCAGCTGGTGAGTGATTTCATTTACTGATCGTCCAAAGACTTCCAAGAGATGCTCAATTGTGTTGAGATTAGGAGAGCGTGATGGTTTGTCCATGCAGGTCACATACTGTGGCTGGAGGAAGTCATAAGTAATTCGAGCTGGGTAGAGATGGACGCTGTTATATTGGATCACAGCAACTTGCCACATTGCCTGAAGTGCTGAGAGTACAAGATGCTGATAAATATGATCTCTATAGATAATGTGTGTGAGGTTATCCTCGATGCGATGCAGTAGTGTTCTGTACTCCATGTCATAGCCACCATAGACAATAGTTGAGCCATCTCTACAGCCATCATGCTCCCTAACTGTGCCATCTTAGAAGTGCTCTGCGGGCCGCCTGCACAAATGAATTATGCTTTCGTTAAACGACTTTGAGAACCTTGGCTCAACTGTAAACTGTACCATGGACCATTACCGATGGGTTCATGCCAGATGGGAGTCGAGACCATGGAAGCTGATGGACGTGTTGGAAGCGAGGGCCTACTGCAAGGAAATCTTAAGTGAAGATTTGCCTAACGAAGTCGGTTGTGAATCGTTTGGTTGATGATAGTGACTTTACATGTTGCTCTGATTTGCGTTCAGATTGCGTCCCTCAGTCCCTCTAAGACGACGCAAGAATCTTGTGGCACATTTGTTATTCCTGGACACAGAGATTTTAGTTTTTTCACAGTTCTGGTGTTGATAAAACGATCTCGTATGAATGACTGAGTGGGCGTCTACAAAGTCGTCTGGTAACCTTTCGTATTGCCACACTTTAAGCCATTCATAGGCACGCAATATATCAGGAACAATTAGTGGTCGTATCTCAGGCATTGTTAAACAGCCTCCCCAACACGCCCGTTGGTGTCCCAACAAAAGGGACTGAACTATGTCCATGATACACAAGCTGCACTGCAAGACATTTTTTGTAGTTGTGTGCATTGCGGGAAATATATCATTCCTAAAGAGAACGGTGCGAATCATTTACATATTACCCGATGTTGTTGGAGCTCAGAGTGCCTATAACAGCCGGATTTGACCTGGTACAGCTGAAGAATGTGTCCCTGTCATGTGCCTAACCGTACCAATCACATGTTACGTCAATCATGTGCCTAACCATGACAATAAGATGTTAGGCCTGTAAACATTGTAAAATCTAAAGTGGATGTGGTCCTTGAATTATTTTGAGTAGTAAATTATTCCTAGAAAAGTTATGTATTGACTCTTTTTCATATATGTGGTATTATTTTTTTAAGCATTCTTTTAAATTCAGAAGGCTATTCCACACTCGGTAGAATTTTGGCCTGCGTTAAACAGGAGGCGGGCAATAGTTGAAACATCTTCTACCCTAGGAAGTTAGACCGCACCGTCAGTCATTCATTAGACCATGATCTGAAAATGACAAGTCCTAAATTCGTCTATTTCATTCACTACTCTAAGTCCAGTCTGTGTGAAATTGAGGGGCAGTGTATGCGAGTCTAAGTCTGTCTCGTGTGTGTGTGTGTGTGTGTGTATGTCTGTGTGTGTATGTATGTATGTGTGTGTGTGTGTGTAAGTGTGTGTGTGTGCGCGTGCGTGTGCAACAGATGAAAGTTCAGCTGGCTGAGAAGGTACTCACAAAATGTAACAACATTTCCTTCAGGTGTGCCAGAACAAAAGCGATTTGTTGCCTCGTTTTCAGCCTGGGAAAACGAAACACCTTGTGCCTCCATGTATGTCAGATGGATCTGTATTTTCACACCTGCAGGTTTGTCGTCATGTCTTTGTTGACTTGACAGCTGTTATGTTGACCAATTTCGTTTTAATTTATTAACTTTGTTGTTCACTTTGTAAAAAAAAAGGAAAGTAAAGTAACCCATAGCATTTATAAACCCGTTTGTGTGTGAGGTATTTAGCCATCTCATATTTCAAAGGCTCGGCTTTAACTTCCAGGTCTGAACCGATACCCATTTAAGGCTGGGTCGACCCGGGAGCCGTTGCCGTTTGAAAAAAACATGTCCGCCTCAACCGGTTAATGAAACCAGGACTCCTACACTCGGATGCAAAGCCAGCTCGCTAACCACTGCGCTACACGGCTCCCAGACTTTGTTTACACGAAGTGTGTATATATGTCAGCATCTACTATATGATCTGCGTGTGCTTACATTTCGTCTCAGCCTAAAGAACATAGCCAGACCACAACAACCAAGGATCAGATACGACCTTGATAGACTGAAAGATCCACTAACCGTGGAGGGGTTTCATGATAGCCTGAGGAACAATCTTAACCTAGCAGCAAGCACTGACTCAGATACAGAACGTCATGATGCACAGTTTATGTTAGAAGCCTTCAACACTATACTCAAGTATACGGCCGAGAAAATACTGGGAAGGTATAAACGGAGGTCTAAACCCTGGGTCTCGTAACACAAATTACTACTATGTGACACTAGGAGAGCTCCCAAAAATGAGAAAACCACTACAGGCGCAGAGGGAAACTACAGAGCTATAAACAAGACTATAAGAAAGGACATGGCAAGAGCAAAGGAGGAGTGGATACTAGATCAGTGCACAAAAAATCAAGACTGCATTGGGAAGAACAATGGTAGAACAGCTTACCAACCATTTAGAAATCTGACAAAGAAGTTGACGCACCCAATAAGAACAATTCAAGATGAGGCAGGGAATACCATGACTGCGGAAAAGGATGTCATGCAGAGATGGACGGAATATTACTCTCAGCTGTACAATATGAAGTCCACTAGGGATCCTAGAGGTGTAACCCCAGCAGACCAACAAGAAGAGGAAGATAACTTTATCATCATGCGTGAAGAAGTTGAGGTGGCCGTTAGATCTCTTAAAAAGTGTAAAGCGGCCGGAGTAGATAACATACCAGGTGAACTATTAATTATTGGAGGGACAGTGGTGATAGATTTTCTAACAAAAATCTGAAACATGATATAGAAGACGGGAGAATGGCCCACAAGCTGGACAGAATCATTGATCATAGTGATACCAAAAAAAAAAGGGTAACCTCCAACGGTGTACAAATTACAAAAACATCAGTCTGATTAGCCACGCCAATAAAGTCATGCTCAAGGTCATCCTTAACAGACTGCAGCCACCAGCAAAAGAAATTGTTGCGGTAGAACAAGCGGGTTTCAGAGCTGGTAGAAGCACAATAGAACAAATGTTTAACCTGCGCTTGATCAGTGAAAAATACACCCAGCTCAAACAGAAATTGTACCAGGTCTTCATTGACTTTAAAAAGGCTTTTGAAAAGGTGGGACATGAGGCGCTATGGGAAACTGCGCAAGTACAAGATAGGATGGCGGCTCACCCATGTAATTGAGAAACTATACTCCATTGACTTTAGTAAAAACACGAAAATTGACATGGTACGGACATATATTACGATCGGTGGGGGCTGACCAAGACCGTCCTGCAAGGCGCTGTGCCTGGGAAGCGTGGGTGAGGGAGACCAAAAAAGAGATTGGAGGACAATATAAAAGAGTGGACGGGAAGGTCTATAGCTGAAACTAATACCCTGGTGAAAAATCAAGACGTATGGCGTGAACTGGTTCGACAAATTGCAATAATGGTACCTCAACGACCTTCTAGGTTAAGGGACTGATGATGATTATATATTATATATATATATATATATATATATATATATATATATATATATATATATATATATATATATATATATATGCGTGCGTACGTGCGTGCGTGTGTATGTGTGTGTGTGTGTATTTACAAGCCGGGTACTTATTTACAGCTGAATACGCTGTAGCGTGTCAAGATCGAAAATGGAACACTTTCCCTCTGTTGCGAGAGACAATGAGTGCACCTGTTCTGCCACTCATACCACCAGTCTGCCCAGCTATAAATGTGTTACTGAATGCAACTGGATACCATATGCGCCCACCATCTCACAAAACACTGAGACCTCGTGTATTGAAGTCCCCAGTACTTTATTAGAGATTACAGTTCGTGCTATGCTATTGTAGGCATTGTTTTTCAAGTATTGTTGATGGTCTCCGTATACCTGTGAAATACGGACGCTAATTGCTGCATTAGAGCTGAAAATACAGGCAATGGATGTTTCAGAAGGGTCTTGGGATATCGTATAGAGTTCAGGTCACTAATGTTAGTATGCGCAGTCATTTCTGTGTCTATCGGGGCGAATCCAGACCACATTTTAGCTGTTAAATCACGAAAGCTCTGCTGATATGGCCATGTGATACTGTTTCGTGGTTTGCCCAAAGTGATACTCCAAGGTCTGGCAATGGAAGAAGAGGTCACTCTAAGATACGATGGACAGTGGCTGGGCGT
The DNA here is from genome assembly GCA_036924085.1 of Ariolimax columbianus. NCBI lineage: Eukaryota > Metazoa > Mollusca > Gastropoda > Stylommatophora > Arionidae > Ariolimax > Ariolimax columbianus. The sequence goes on from JAVGWX010000011.1 coordinate 69,802,594, forward strand.
GACGTTGATTGAAACATCAACGTTCGCAATGGATAGAGTGTAATAGCGGTTAGTGATGGGATGAGACGTGATGCCCACACGACCACCTTTAGGTTACCGGAGAGATGAGGGGAGACAACATACACCGACCACAGTGACGTTACTGCCCTTCTGTGGCATTTTTGCTATGGAAATGATTGCGACTGAGTGGGTTATTGTTTCTCGTCACAAAAAGACAGGTCCCGACTAGCTCTAGTCAACAGAGCTGTAAATGGATACTGATGTACATTTATGGAGACAAGGCGGTGAGAAAAGGCACTATCCGCCAACAGAAAAAAACGGAGACTTATTACAATGTAATCTAACGTTTCATTCCATGAATGGCTTTGTGTTCTGAGACTACATTTACCTGTTTTATGTATCTTTACAAGTATAGACTACATTTACCTGTTTTATGTATCTTTACAAGTATAGACTACATTTACCTGTTTTATGTATCTTTACAAGTATAGACTACCTTTACCTGTTTTATGTATCTTTACAAGTATGGACTACATTTACCTGTTTTATGTATCTTTACAAGTATAGACTACATTTACTTGTTTTATGTATCTTTACAAGTATAGACTACCTTTACCTGTTTTATGTATCTTTACAAGTATAGACTACATTTACTTGTTTTATGTATCTTTACAAGTATAGACTACCTTTACCTGTTTTATGTATCTTTACAAGTATAGACTACATTTACCTGTTTTATGTATCTTTACAAGGATAGACTACATTTACCTGTTTTATGTATCTTTACAAGTATAGACTACATTTACCTGTTTTATGTATCTTTACAAGTATAGACTACATTTACCTGTTTTATGTATCTTTACAAGTATAGACTACATTTACCTGTTTTATGTATCTTTACAAGTATAGACTACCTTTACCTGTTTTATGTATCTTTACAAGTATAGACTACATTTACCTGTTTTATGTATCTTTATAAGTATAGACTACCTTTACCTGTTTTATGTATCTTTACAAGTATAGACTACCTTTACCTGGTTTATGTATCTTTACAAGTATAGACCACCTTTACCTCTTTGCTGTGGGACGATGAGGCTAACGTCTGGTCAGGCAAAACATACTGATAAGACAATGCTAGCCAGGGTCAGGTGAAATATATTGGCCAAGACCCTCACTTGACCTCCTCGTTGGTCGTCCTAGAAACAGGCTGTTGTCGAGGACAACAGTCTGGCTAACAAGGTGAGGTTCGATGTGATCCCTGTAGTAGTGAGCGACACGCAGATGAAACCAAGCATAGCACAACCTCCTGGAGGACCCCGATCCACCTTCATCAGCACGCTCGGGATGTGAGGAAAGCTACTGTAACCCGTCACTTAACGACATTTTCATATCGCACAAAAGAGTAACCTACTCATTGTGGGCATTCGCAAACAACAACAGCAACCTGTTTGCTGTATCTAACCGTATAGTCAGCCTTTACATGATTGCTATATTTACACGTATAGATTACCTTTACCTGTTTGTTGTATCTATACGTATAGACTACCATTACCTGCTTGTTGAATCTATACCTATATACTACCTTTATTTGTTTTCTGTATCTTTACACCTATAATCTACCTTTTGCTATATATATATATATATATATATATACACGTATAGATACCATTTACCAATTGCCAGTGTATATTTATACACGTATCTTCACCAATTGAAAACGTGCACTAACAAAAATGTGTGATTTCAAAACCAGATCTGCCCTTGCTTATTGAACGGCCAGAGCTTTTCGCCAATAAATTCTACATCGATCATTACCCTGCTGCTTTACATTGCCTTGATCAGTACCTATACAACTTGACTGTTGGTGGAGTCACGCGGAATCTCGATTTTTATCGAAATCTCAGTTTTGTGAGAGAAAAGAAAACAACTTTGTGAGCTTTGCAGACATCTTCAAAGTGGATAAATCTTCAAGATAACTAAAAACATCATCAATTTATTATTTTTGAGAGACCTTATTAATATATCAACATTAATTTGCAGGGACTTATTTGTAAACTTGTTCTGTTGCCTTAGTTAATATCTTAAATGTAGATTTTAATGCTTTTCTGAACAAAAACACATTTACATTTGTTGATTTTTAAAGAACGTCGTAAAATCCTTCAAAGTAAATTTTTTTGTGATATTTAATAGTGTGTTAATTATCGATAGGATGCATCTTCAATATTATTGTATTTGAGCTACTAAATTATTTCCAATGCCAAGTTTTGAGAGATATGTAATCATCTCCAATGTGAATTTTTGTGAGAGCTATATGCACATATACAGTTATGGTTATTGTTTGAACTCGGTCAATGGTTTGATATCCCTGCTATTGGTTTTTTTTTTCATTTGGTAACTACCCAGCAGCCTGCCGCTACCAGGTTGGGGTACTCTTCTACAACTGAGCTTTTTGGTGTATCGTAAACATTTAAATGCCTGTGATTTCTTATTATTTTTGGTTATTTTGATATTCATTTATCAATCAACTTGACGAACATTATAGCCGGCATCTTCATAGAAAGAGTTGTCTTTCATTGAAACGTAGTTGTCTTTTATTGGAACTGTGTTGTCTTTCAGTGGAACTGTGTTGTCTTTCAGGAAACTTGATGAACATCAAAGCCGGCATCTTTATAGAAAGAGTTGTCTTTCGGTGCTTGGAAGAGTATAAGGACTTCAAGCTGCACAAACAATCTACTGGTTAACGTAAAAGAGCATCCGTTCGTTTTAGTATTTACTACAGAGTTACAACAAGACGTCAAAGACAATGAGTGGAAAAATACTGCACCATTGATAAAGAAATGCATTTGTCTGTAAAGCTGATCTAGATATTTGATTGCATTTTTTACATCCCCCAGCACCGTATTTCACCCTCTTGCAGAAATCCTGTATTCAAAGTCTCGATAAGATCTTGTGGTTTGCTCTACTAAAGAGATTACTAGTGTATAACTCATTCTGAATCACTTCTTACTGTTTATAATGTGTTCAACTATGGCAGTTTTGTAGTTGAGTAGTTTTGCCAATCCTTTCTGAACATGAAGGACTGGTCATACCAAGAAAAATACCCGACATGCCTCAGTCAAATTGGACACGAACCCAGTATGTTGGGCTTTCGCTCTTTGTAACCGTTAAACCCCTACACCACGCTTGATCTGGTCCAGCTTTGCTCGTTCGATGTACACCCCTAAACCCCTACACCACGCTTGATCTGGTCCAGCTTTGCTCGTTCGATGTACACCCCTAAACCCCTACACCACACTTGACCTGGGCTAGCTGTGCTCGCTCGATGTACACCCCTAAACTCTTACACCACACTTGACCTATTCCAGTTGTGATCGCTCGATGTACACCCCTAAACCCCTACACCACGCTTGACCTGGTCCAGTTGTGCTCTTATTTTCTCCAAAACTCCCAAATCTGTCTCTGATGATAACTGTGGTATTTAATAAGCGCATAATCAATTTGTGATAGCTGACATTTTTTTACAAGATGATGTTGCCTACATCCACGCTATATTGAGATTATAGTGAGGAATAAACTGCGATTGTCATGAACCTCACTCTCTCGTCCCGAGCTACCTGTGACCAGTGACACGACGAGACGTCGAGATGACTGGATATAACTCAGGATGCAGATATTTAAACCAGGAGTTTCTTGAAACTTATGAGATTCAATTGCATGCCATTTACTTCATCAATTTGAGAATTAAGTGTATTACCTCTCAACTATAGCGACCCCACCAACACGTCATCACCAACAGCAGTGCCTGTTATGTCGCTACTTGTACCTTTCATTTGCTAAATACCTGATACTGTCAATAGTTAATCATCAATTTTCTGAGGGCTGTCAAATTGTATCTCATTCTATTGTATATCACATGTATATTTGTGTTATTCATCGGCTACTTACAAACATTACAGTGTTGTAGTAATCGCAGGATCTGATCACCAATTATATCATATTATGATCTTTAAACAATCAGGACACTTGTCATTGCTATTCATTGATCGTCAACGAATGTAACAAATGGTGGTGTGATCTGAACAAATATACAACATTGTTTGGGTACACAAATATTATTTGGAATACATTTACTAAATACTCAAATGATTTATTTTTCAATAGTTCAGTTAGAAATATATGATTGTCTGATAACAAAGTAGTAGAGTACTCGCCTTTTAAGGTTAGGTAAAGAGTTCGATTCCCGTTACCAGCACGTTCCAGTAGAACCAGCTGTAAATGGACACTGTCTTACTTTTAGAGAAACTTAAGGCAGCTAGGTAAGGAACAAGGTGGTTTCCTAGACAGCAGTGTTTGTTATAGGAAAATCACGAATCTCTTCTGGCCTTAACACTATTTAGAAACAAGTCTTCAGTTTGTAAATCGGTAATAGAAAATAAGAAAACCCATACATGTTACCCTCTTTAAAAAATGTATAAGTTCAAGGCCATTTTACGAGTGGTTAGCGTCACTGCCTGTTCTTCTCCATCTGTTTTTTTAGAACAACACTTATGTTAATACTCAAACAAAAAGAGCGATCTTTCTGTTGTTGCTGTAAGATACTGGTGCTGAGGTGAGATAACTCTTGTCGACCCGAGAAGGTGGACCGCATCCTTCTGCCTGTAGTGCAATGTGTGGTTCTTCAGTTAGCTCACCACTAAGGAGATTTTAATGTCGATCCCTGTCTCGATTGCCAGACAACTGTGACACATCTGTTTCTAAGGAGTCTGCGCCGGATGTGGGTGAGATCTTGGTCAGTATATTACGATTGGTCCGATGTCAATCTTCGTTTCCGATCTTCTTACAAATGAAACAAGTTACATAAAATATGGCTTTACTACTATTTTTTTTTCAATAAATACCCTAGCTATATTTTAAAATACAGTCTTACAAATGAAACAAGTTACATAAAATATGGCTTTACTACGATTTTTTTTCAATAAATACCCTAGCTATATTTTAAAATACAGTCTTACAAATGAAACAAGTTACATAAAATATAGCTTTACTACGATTTTTTTTCAATAAATACCTAAGCTACATTTTAAAATACACTTTTACAAATGAAACACGTTACATAAAATATGGCTTTACTACGATTTTATTTCAATAAATACCCAAGCTATATTTTAAAATACAGTCTTACAAAAGGAAACAAAAAATATTTTAAACGTTTGAAAACGACACATACACAGATGAAGCCAACTTTTGTATCTTGTTTCATTATTATAAAATAATGAGTTCTCGCGTTCTGATAACAATATGTTAGGGTTTCTTCCATATTCTGATCTAGAGAATGCGATTTTGACCCATGGATGGTATTCACTGAAAAGTCTTTGAGTTCTTATTAATCTGGGTGGTTGCCATGTCTTTAGGTTATATGTACACATTCTGTGCGCCCCAATATATTAATTATTTGTTAAGACAGAGAAAAGTGTTGAATATACTATTCTTGTTCTTCGTTCGTTCTCAATCACCCTCTACCAAGCCCTGAAAAGGGCTTTGCAAGTAACATAATGTAGTCCGAAGAACGGAATGCGTTGTGTCGTAGTTTACAGTTTGGCTGCGATATTTGCGCCTTTCGGTCTGACACATCCGACTTCAGCAGTCATTATTGAGTACCAGGTTGCCTACATTCTTCAATGCCTTCTCTTTAGCCAGTCCGCCCTGCTGCAGCCTATTATCCAGGATTACCGCTTGGAGGTGTAGAAGGGTCTTGACAGTTCTGGGTCGCTGGCCCTGACGCTAGCAGCCAGCTATACGACGCTGACCGCTGCAACTTATGTACTGGTCAATGTCTTGGCCCCTATTGAATATATGAATTAGCAAAACTGAATTTTGTTACATACTTGAGAGAAACTATTGCACCTTTTGTTGTTGTTCACCATTTCTATTTATAAATGATACTGATGATAGAGTACATGTTCGAGACATGTCATAAGCCAATTGTGAAATATATCAGAAAAGTGATGTGACGTATTTTGTTGAAGACAATATTGTTCAATGTTGTGGCCTAGATATAGACAACACGTTCCGTATTTTCATCTGCTGGATATAGCCATATAGTCCTGTTTACAGATGCCCTGGTCGTAGTCACAGCACTAAAAAGCCAGAAAAATACTGAACTTAATGATTTAAGAGCAGTACTCTGTCAACTGTGCCAGCAGTCCGCACCAAAAAGAGTATTGGTACAGTGGGATCCATCCCACTGTAACATCCAAGGCAACGAGGAAGCAGACAGACTGGCAAAAGAAGGTGCAAGACTACCACAACCAGATCCTAGTGTGGCCTACGAAGAGTCAAAAAGGCTTATTAGAGCAATGGGAAAAAACATGACCAAATGGGAAACAGAACATACTGGCTACACAAAAAACGATGTCTATTACCAGTTGAACAGAAGAGAGCAGGTCGTGGTCTTCAGACTTCGCACAGGCCACAATAGACTGAGGTACCACCTATTCAATAAATTGAAGATGTTTGGTACCAGGAAAATCACCGCTGAACATTTGCTGCAAAACTGCCTGACATACGAGGATCAGAGAAATCATATGTGGCCATCACCAGTGGCAACACTAGACAAGCTCTATGGCAGTGTCGACAGCCTCAGGATGACCGCTGCTTTTTTCAAAAAAATACAGGTTGACGTCTGACAGCGTACGAAGAAGAAGAAGAAGAAGAATAAGAAGAAGAAGAAGAAGAAGAAGAAGGATGTAGTTTGGAAAGGACAATATTAACATATAGGTTTTGTGGAGAGTTCAACCCCTGCACACAAGCAACACCTCACAAAACGACAGCTCAGCTGTTACCAGGTAAGCTAGACAGCAACAGGATAAAGCTTAGAGGCTGTCACCTTGATCAGGACTAGAAAGCCGCAGGAAGGAAATCGTTCACAAATTTGCTACTAATAGCCAAATGAAAGTCCAAAAGGCAAACAATGAAAGACATGGGACTGCACCTTATAATGGTCGACCAAATGAATTTGCAGAACAAAAGGAAAACGTTTGACTACCTGACGTCTGGTACTGACCTAGATTTTCAGTAAAACAGTATTGTCTCACACCTACTACTTTTCTCTCACTCTTTTTCTATCATGTTTTGTTTGTCGATGCCTAAGATGCCCTATAATCCTCCAGGCATGCACGCAACAATGGGAATAAACGTATCAATGAAATCTTTATATTGATAATGAAAGATACAATAGGTCGACTGTAACTAGTTCAGTTTAGTTTAGTTTAGTTTAATTGAAGAATCAAGGTCATTGCACACGATTTAACCCATACGTGCTCTGTTCTCCATATTTTTTGGAAAATCTCAGCACAATGCACGAACTCCGTAGAGGCGGCAAGGATCCCATAATAGATTGGGCAGATTCTAAACATAATTTTGAATCTTACTCGGGAAGCGATCGTTAAGCCTACTCTTTTCGATTTCTAACTGCCGAGTAATTTTGAACGTGCGTGAAACTGCACACGCGTGTCCGATCTCTGCTATTCAGAAATCCGGGGAAATACCAAAAAGTCCATGGGAAAAAAATACCGGTCTCCACCGTGATTTGAACCCGCAACCTCTAGCACCAAGGCCGATGTTATTACCTCGAGACCACTCAGTTCCCAACTGTAACTTCTAAAGCATATAGGAAATGGGACTAACAAGGGCAGGTAATCAGACTCTCAAAGAACATCATTGCAACAAAATCCACCACCCAAAGAGCGCACGCAAGTACTTTCACGCATGCCTAATGTAAGACGGTCAACTATAGTCGTCACCTCATGCTTAGCAGGGGGCGAATAAGATACAAGATGGAACTTTGACCAGTCAGTGCAGTTTTGATGTCTTTTTCACTTCATCAATAATTTGATTGCTAGTCCCAGACACATCCCTCTACAGTCCTCTATCATAGCAATATGTCTACTTCTTATCGTCATTGAGTTCCTTACGAACCTTACTACCTCCACTGCAATTGGCTCCGTACTGAAGCCTGCGACAAGCACTTTGTGATCCTTACTACCTCCACTGCAGTTGGCTCCGTACTGAATCCTGCGACAAAGCACATTGTGCGTTCCATCAATTACAGTTTCTGTAGCAATTTATTTGACATGATGAAGTTGCTGAATCCATTCAGAACCCTTCATTTACAGGCTTTTAAAAATGTTTGGAAAGATGCTGTATTCATATGTTTTGCTTTCCAGTTTCGAGGAAAACGTCGCATCGAACAATAGAATAGATTGAGACAAATCCTGTGGATCGATCTGCGAGAGAAACCTACCACTGGATTATCACTTGCCTAACGCAACATGAGAGTCACTATACTCTGAGCAGGTGTATCATGATGCAGGAAGAACTTCAAGAGATGGGGATACAAGGATGATGAGACACGCGACTGTGTAGCAGCACAAGACACAACAACCTGATTTATTTTCTTCCCAAACCTTCTGGAAACATGAAATATGGATGACATCTTGAGGGAGAACGATAAGGCAATCACTGGAAATATAATGGATGACGTCCAAGACACGGAAAGTGAGTAAATAAGATCAGGCGTTTTGGTTCCTTCGTCTTCCTAGATCATTGGTTAATTACTAACAAAACGAACTTGTGGTTTACACGCTGTTAAAAAATAATACCTGCCTAAGTCGATCTAAAACATATGAGTGGTATTTCCGTTTCAAAAGTGGACGGCGATTCTTTGATGATGACCACCATCAAGGTAGAGCATCCACCTTCTACATCGACAAGATATGATATATCTATATGTGATATATCTATATATGATATATCTATATGTGATATATCTATATGTGTAAGAAATAGTACGTGCTGACCGACGTCTGACTATCAGAGAGGTTGCTGAAGATATTGAAATATCAATCAGTATGTGCAGTAAAATCGTAAATAAAGATATGCACACGTGACTGGGGACAGCAAAACGCATGCCCAGCTTCCTGGCTGAGAACCAGAAGGACGACTGGTTGTCCATTTGAACTGCCATTCGGGAGCAAGCAAAAAAAAACCACGCAAATGGCACGTCCTCTATAATCACTGGAGATGAAATGTGGGTGTACGGATATGGCCTGGAAGCAAAGCAAATGTCCTCCCAGTGGCAAACGTCATCATCTCCTTGATAGAAGAAGGCGCGGTAAGTCAAGTTCAATGTCAAGGCCATGTTCTTCGACATTGCTGGGCTAGTTGATCATGAATACGTCCCTAACAGTCAGTGTGTCAATGCTGGATTCTACAACACAGTCCTGCAATGCCTCCGCCACGATGTAAGTAGACATCGACCCAAGAACTGGCACAGACAATTGGATTTTGCACCATGACTACGCCCCTGCACACATGTAGCAGACAGAACTGTGTTCTGCTGTTTTTTTTTTTTTTTTTTGCTTAGATGTTTGCCTCACTAGTTTCTACTGGCGGAGGCGCGCCATTTTCCACCCCAGACCGTAGTCAATTGGGCGATATCAGGACGCATAAACCAGTGCTTGGATGCATGTGTGCATCTGTATGTACCTATGCTAGGTTTGTGCGCCCTCAGAAGCTAGCCCAACCAAAGTGCTATGGAAGGGCTTTACCACGAGGGCGCGTGTGAAAGTTGTGCAAGGGTGTGACTGTAGGACAGAGTCAAATGAAACAGAGTGAGGTGAGAAAAGAGAGAGTAATCGAATGTGTTCTGCTGTTCTGACTCACTGAAGCCTTTTATTTACTTTCCACTTCTGACTCACTGAAACCTCTCCTCTACTCTCCTGACTCACTGAAACCTCTCCTTTACTCTCCACTTCTGGCTCACTGAAGCCTCTCCTTTACTCTCCTTCTGACTCACTGAAGCCTCTCCTTTACTCTCCTTCTGACTCACTGAAGCCTCTCCTTTACTCTCCTTCTGACTTACTGAAACCTCTCCTTTATTCTTCTGACTCACTGAAGCCTCTCCTTTACTCTCCTTCTGACTCACTGAAACCTCTCCTTTATTCTTCTGACTCACTGAAGCCTCTGCTTTACTCTCATTCTGACTCACTGAAACCTCTCCTTTATTCTTCTGACTCACTGAAGCCTCTCCTTTACTCTCCTTCTGACTCACTGAAGCCATCCCACTGCAACATCCAAGGCAACGAGGAGGCAGACAGACTGGCAAAAGAAGGTGCAAAACTACCACAACCAGATACTAGTATGACATACGAAGGGTCAAAACGGCTTATTAGATCTAGATACATGACCAAATGGGAAACCGAACATACTGGCTACACAAAAAAACGATGCCTATTACCAGTTGAACAGAATAGAGCAGGTCATGGTCTTCAGACTTCGCACTGGCCACAATAGACTGAGGTAACACCTATTCAACAAATTGAAGATAGGTGGCACTGACGAATGCCCGTGTGGTATCGGGAAAATGACTGCTGAGAGACCGGAGAGGGGATGCGCTCAACCGAACTACATAAATAAACCATCGGAGTGCAAACCCTTCGCCATTTACATAAATAAATTGAGCACCTTTTGGTATGCCCCTGATGCAAGTGAAGTAGATTCATAAGTAAGTTATTGCCCATCCAAGCGATGATGGCCACAACATCAAACGGTTTTCTCTTAATAATGTGATGTGCGCTGTATGAGGATTAGTTTAGTCGAGGAATCAACGTCATTGACCACGGGAGGACAATAAAAAGTTATCTTTGTGAGCGTATCCAATCAGTTGACCAGAATGACGCAGCTCGGGCTGAATCAGGTAAAACATCACCAACAGTACCACCATCACAAATATTATCACTACTTTAGTTATCATCATTAAAAGCATCAGTCTTCTAGATCATGAGCTTCTTCTTTACTGCGATATCTTCTGATTTATTCTTACATGCTTTTTCTCGTTCTGCACCCATACTGTTTTATTGTCCTAATTGAATGACCGATATGGAACTATCAGTTCAGTTCAAGTGACGTCTTCGTATCGAAGGTCGGCTGCAATGGATCTCCAGTGTACTTTATCTCTTGCCGTAATGGTGCAATCTGAGAGGCTTTTCTCAGTCCATCTCCTGATGTTATCCACTCACTTAAAACAGTGTCTACTTCTTGAACAACTATATTCCACCCTACTCTCCAGTATGGACTTCAACAAGGAGGTATGGCTTGCTATATGACCAAAATAACTTATCAGTCTGACCAAGGCCAGCTGTTATCTAAAGTAGGTCATGGTCTGATCCAGATGTCGGTCATTCCCCGAACTATCAGATACTTTAATTTGTATTCGAACATTGCAATATTGACACTTTCAGCGTGTGGTTTGTCTAGCATTATACACCGCACATTGCCTTTGTAATTCTTGTCTGTCATTTCTCCTTGTGATAACATAGTAGAAAAGGTGTTACTGTGTGAAGCGAGGATACATGCCTGGTGTTTTCTTGGAATTGGCTTCGCATTATATTGTGTTTGTTATAGATTAGTTTGGTATATTAGGCATTAAGCCTAATATACTAAACTAATCTATAACAAACACAAAATAATGCGAAGCAGTTGGTGGTTCGATGTTTGATTTGAAGTAAGCGATGTTTTATAGCAACTTTTCTAGCCCCTTTACTTTTGCTATACACATAGGGCTGCTCAGTCACTCACGTGATTGCCGAGCTCTGTTGCTGGTTCGAGTTCCAGTAATAAACTGTCTGTGTGTAGGGTTGTAGGTCCAGTATCTTTAGTACTCGTATTTGCTGTTTTCGCAAATCTCCACAAGGCTTGTATTATAAATACAAATAATTTTTTGCAAATTAATTTTAACTCTTTTTTTTTTTTTTTTTAGATTAAACAAATAAATTAGTTCAGAAGAATGGAGCCGTTGCACAAAGTGACACAAGAAGAGTTACCAACTTTATTTGAATGGACAGCGAAGTACCTACCACATACTTATAAGGTTAGTAGATTTATGCATTCGTTTTCTTCTGGTTATGTTTCATCCTTTTCTAAAATATATTCTCCATTTTTATCTGACAATTATATTCTGAATTATTGTATTGTATATATACACGAGATGGGTCATACTCTTTTCTTGTCGTAATTTGCAAGGAGAGAAAAATTACGTTATTTTGGGTGGGGGTGTTTTATTTAAATGAACTACAACCAACCACTTATCATTAGAAATCATGGCACACTCTTAATTATACAGATGTAACAATATATTATAATTTATAATGTAATTATAGTTACTGTGGTGCCATAACAACAGGTCTTGGTTATGTGGTTAGCGGAGCGGCTTAGATGGGGTCTGACAGGCTGCGGGTCAACTTTGCTCTAATTTACTCTTCCACCTTCACCAGTCTCAAAAATAGGCGATCGTATATTCCAGGGGCTAACAGATGCTCGTATTGACCTGTCAAGTCACCAGTGTATTTTAACCTGCCAAAAAAGATGAACCCAAGGAGGTCGCACCTCCCCACGACGTCTAACGACATAACTGGACTGAAGATAGATAGAATTATAGTTACTTAACATTAAAATTGTAATGTAATAATGTTTTATACTGCTTGTGCCGAATGATATGATCAAGTTACTAATATATAACTGTGTCAAAGAATGAGACAGATGCCAGTAGAACTAGACGTAAAGAGATGGCATTGGCCATGGATAGGACATACATTACGGAAACAATCTGATAACATTACAAAACAGTCAACGTTCTAGAATCCTCCGGGCAAAATGGTTGGAGCACAACTAAATTCTTGGAAACTAAAAGTCGAGACAAACCTTAAAACAGCAGGAAAGACCAGAGGGAAGCTGGAAATGGTGGCGCATGACAAGAAGACTTGGCGAGAATTTGTTGAGAACCTATCTGCCACTGGGAGTTGACGAGTTTTGATTTGATTGATTAATGTATTAAGATGTTCCTTCACTAACCAAGAACTGCTTACATAGGGCAGCCAAGCAGATATTCACACCGATTGAAGGTGTCTTTGAAGAGGGCCTCATGCGCACCGATCACTTTGTCAGTCCTAAATCAAGAATGTAAGAAGTGGATGGGATTTGTTGTGCCATCAATCGCTGTGGCTGCTGGTCACTCTGTGAGACATTGACCAAGAATCTCACAAGTAGAGGACGTTAGTTGTACCTTTACAAATGCAATCAGGTATGATTGTCACTGATGGCTGCTGTGTCAGTCACTGATTAAACGTTTAAGAAGACTGACTAAAAGGAAGAAAGTACACCTGAAGGACAGACTTAATAAAAGCTACAGCTGCAGATAAATCAAACTAAGATGTGTGTGTGTGGGTTTTCTGGTGGTTGGGTGGGTGTGTTTTTGTTTTGTTGTTGTTGTTTGTTTTTTTGGGGGGCGTGGGGTTATCGATGTACACTTGTGTAGCGCTGTGACGAATGAAAAACAAAAGAAAACGTTCAATATTCCTTTTTACATTTTAAAATACTAAGACTTGGAACGATATATAAAGAGATTGAATCAATGCTGGACAATCTTAAAACGGCACTAGATAAAAGAGCAGCTTCATTAATGGTTCAGTTTTTTTCTGCAGTCAATGACTTTGCAGTTTTGTGCTGCAGTTATGTGTCGTTGTGAGCCCGTGTCATTGCACAATCATTCTAATGTCATATATCTATCTACCTGTCTCGCGGCTGCTTTCTTGTTCTGCAGCCACATCTACCCCTGTTGCAAGCCATCAGTAATATTTGATGAGGGCTATTCTCTAGAGATGACTGAACCAGCGCATTTTTTGCCGACAAATTTACTCTTCACAAGACATAGTGCCGGCCATACTTCGAATGTCTTCTTTTCGTATTGTCTTTCCGAGTAACACCGATTTCCTTCCTCAAACACGTTTAATTTATGCCCTCAAGCGCCATGGATAGTGGCCATGTTTAGCTCTGGTAGCAAAGAGTCGGCATAAATATACTGTTTATCAGCTGTTGCTTTGTTGCCAAACTAATGTTTGAATGTCAAAGCTGTTGTGACAGCTGGTGTCACAGTAGATGCTTGCTAACACCTAGTCTTGATTTCTCTGTGCAGCCTACAGTCTACCGAAAAATACTGTAAAATATCTGATCTCATGGCCCTGTTAAAGAGCAATATAATTTATACTTAAGTTGAGTGGTCAATTTTGTTCTGTTGATCCTTAAAGTTTCTGTCTTCGTCTAATTAATTTGCATGTTGTAATTTGACACTGGTAGTCACAGTATAGCGAGATCAAGATACTGAGCAGCAGTCAGCGACCCATAGCTGACTTCTAGCATCAGGGCCAGCGAACCAGAGCTGCCAAGACCCTTCTTCACCTCCACGCGGTGATCCTGAATAACAGACTGCAACAGAGCAGACTGGCTAATGAGAAGGGAGCGAAGAGGGAATGCTAACCCAGTACTCAAAAAATGCTTGCTGAAGTCAGATGTGTTGGACCGAAAGGTGCAAATATTGCAATCAAGCTGTAAACTACGACACATCGCATTCTGTTCTCTGGACTACAATCTGATACTTAAGCCTTTTTCAGGGTTTGGTAGCGGGAGATTGAGAACGAACGAAGCCAAGCTAAGCCATTATCGTACAACAGACACTGATATTCTATAAAGATCAATTTGTGTTTTGAATTCAGTTCTGCTTCCGCGGTCTCAGTTTGGCTGATCTCTGCTGTGATTTTGTCTACGTAAGTGTTGAACAGCGAATTATATGGTGTGTATGGGTGTTTGGATGTGTGTGTGTATGGGTGTTTGGGTATGTGTGTGTGTATGGGTGTTTGGATATGTGTGTGTGTGGGTGTTTGGATATGTGTGTATGGATGTTTGGATATGTGTGTATGGGCGTTTGGATATATGTGTGTATATGTGTGTGTGTGTCTATGTGTATGTGCGTGCGCCCGTCCGTCCGTCCACGATCGAGCGCTAGCCACCATGAACGCAGTGTGTTCGGGTGAGCACCGGGTCTCAAACGATGAAGCCATCCGGCAGTCAGGCCTCAATCGCACATTTTTAACCCTATTTGGACATTTAGCCCGTCCTGGCGAGAACGTCATCGCCCACCAGTTCTTAAGGTAGGACACGGAGATCAAGGATGGAAAACGACCCTCTCCATCATGGTCCCGCTCATCTGGCTAGGTCAAATCAGAAAGACATCATCCTCAATGCATGTAGCCTTAGACTTAGCCACTCGTCGTGTTCATTGATGGTTTTCGCGATAGATCCTAGTCGCCTAAGCGGGCTACCTACCTACATACCTATGTACATATATATATAAATATCACAGTGATTTATACACTGGCTGTTTAGCCGAGCGGTGTAGGTCCAATCTTTAATTGATTTGTGATATTTTTGGTTCGCACATTACTCCACGTGGCCTCAATAATTGGCCTCCAGAAAACGTCTGGGAAGTAAGGACGGCCAGAGTCATGCCAATCACCTTACCCTCAGTGTGCCCTTTGTCAAGAGCTGCAGAAGCAGCGTCCTACAACAGTAACTGTATTTACATTTGTGTATTGGTGGCTGTGTCACTTGGGAGAGAGAGATTAAGAGAGAGAGATTTAATTGCTCCAGTATGCCCCAAAGAATATGTATCATTTCTTGAATTTATGATTGTTCCTTATTGCAATGCACAACACATGTAACGTATCGCCAAGTGACACATTAGACTGATTTTTAGATAACGTGTTTATAACTTCACATGCTAGAGTTCAGCCTAATGTTAAATTCAATGGCTGTTATTTCCTTGCATGTAGCTCTATGAAACTATCCAAGCTGAGCTTACGGGGCTATGGCAAGGACCGACGTACTTCACAATCGGATGGCCAGATATACTAGCTGTAGGCGAGGGACCGGTAGATCCTACCAAGTGCAAGGTATAAATGATACATTTATGACTCTCTCTCTCTCTCTCTCTCTCTCTCTCTCTCTCTCTCTCTCTCTCTCTCTCTCTCTCTCTCTCTCTCTAGCTTTCCCTCACGCCATCTGCTATTCCTCAGTACTATTTCCGTAAGTCTCTCTATATATTCTCTATAAAAAATATTTTGTCGCTAGAAATCCCTGAAATAATATTAGTCTCAGACATCCTTTGAAATAATGGTTATGGTAGCAGGCAGCTCTTTAAATAATGTTACGATCTCAAAGAGCCCTTGAAATAATGTTACAGTCTCAAATGACCGTTTTAACAATGTTAAGATCTCAGACAACCCTTGAAATAATGTTAGTCTCAAAGGATCGTTGTAACAATGTTAAGATCTCGGACAATTCTTGAAATAATGTTACGATCTCAGAGAGTCGTTGAAATAACATAACGGTTGTAGAGAACTCTTTTATAACCAGTTAATTTGTAGTATCTCATGTAATGTATTCATTCAAAATAGGGGCAATTTTAAACGGTTTGTTAACTTGTCTGCTCTGTTATCTCTTGGTACGCCACAGTGTGGTTGTATTACCTGTTACACTAACGAGGTACGGTGTCCGACTAACTAGGGTGGGGGACCCAGTGGTCGCGAGGTACGGTGTACGTCTAGGGTGGGGGACCCAGTGGTCTCGAGATAAGGTGTCCGACTAGGGTGGAGGACCCAGTGGTCTCGAGGTAAGGTGACTAGGATGGGGGACCCAATGGTCTCAAGGTAAGGTGTCCGACTAGGGTTGAGGACCCAGTGGTCTCGAAGTAAGGTGTCTGACTAGGGTGAGGGACCCAGTGGTCTCGAGGTAAGGTGTCCGACTAGGGTGGGGGACCCAGTGGTCTCGAGGTAAGGTGTCTGACTAGGGTGGGGGACCCAGCGGTCTCGAGGTAAGGTGTCCGACTAGGGTGGGGGACCCAGTGGTCTCGAGGTAAGGTGTCTGGCTAGGGTGGGGGACCCAGTGGTCTCAAGGTAAGGTGTCTGACTAGGGTGGAGGACCCTATGGTCTCGAGGTAAGGTGACTAGGATGGGGGACCCAGTGGTCTCGAGGTAAGGTGCCTGGCTAGGGTGGGGGACCCAGTGGTCTCGAGGTAAGGTGTCTGACTAGGGTGGGGGACCCAACGGTCTCGAGGTAAGGTGTCCGACTAGGGTGGGGGACCCAGTGGTCTCGAGGTAAGGTGTCTGGCTAGGGTGGGGGACCCAGTGGTCTCAAGGTAAGGTGTCTGACTAGGGTGGAGGACCCTATGGTCTCGAGGTAAGGTGACTAGGATGGGGGACCCAGTGGTCTCGAGGTAAGGTGTCCGACTAGGGTTGAGGGACCGAGTGGTCTCAAGGTAAGGTGTCCGACTAGGGTGGGGAACCCAGTGGTCTCGAGGTAAGGTGTCTGACTAGGGTGGGGGACCCAGCGGTCTCGAGGTAAGGTGTCCGACTAGGGTGGGGGACCCATCGGTCTCGAGGTAAGGTGCCTGGCTAGGGTGGGGGACCCAGTGGTCTCGAGGTAAGGTGTCTGACTAGGGTGGGGGACCCAGTGGTCTCGAGGTAAGGTGTCCGACTAGGGTGGGGGACCCAGTGGTTCGAGGTAAGGTGTACGTCTAGGGTGGGGAACCCAATGGTCTCGAGGTAAGGTGGCTAGGCTGGGGGACCCAGTGGTCTCGAGGTAAGGTGTCTGACTAGGGTGGGGGACCCAGCGGTCTCGAGGTAAGGTGTCCGACTAGGGTGGGGGACCGAGTGGTCTCGAGGTAAGGTGACTAGGGTGGCGGATCCAGTGGTCTCGAGGTAAGGTGTCTCCTTGGGTGCCTCAGGTCACGTGTTGGAATGATGTTGGAGACGGAGATTTTTTCATGTGGATCTTCTAGAAAAAGTTCCCGTGATTTCTGGGTAATGAGATCAGATTCCCGTGTTCAGTGTCGAGCACGTTAAAAATTCCTTGACATTTGGAAATCAAAAAGAGTAGAGTAAGCTTAACAGCCGCTGCCCGGACAAAATTCAAGCTAAAAATCTACCTAAATTATTGGTACATTTCCTCAGATGGTTTGTTAAGAATAGATATAGATGGCGCCTAACCGGCTGCGTGTCTACTTAGCTCTAGTGTTAGTCTATTAAGATGGGCTCACACATCAGTTAAACTACCCTCCAAGAAACTGGTTGTATACAGACTCTGTAGAGTCTTCTAAACCAGTATAAAGACTAAAATTTAAGTTAAACTAAAACTTCTCCAACATGTGTCCTAATCTTAGAGATACAGATACATCGTAGAGGTCTCATTACATGAAGACTATCCAAATCCATTGTACGTTGTCTGGAAGTGCTGGATTCTGTAGCAGTTAGTTTTACCTGATAATGTTGTTGACTCAACATATCTCTACAGTCATCTATGACGTCATGCACGGAAGGTACAGGTGCCCTATGACGTCATGCACGGAAGGTACAGGTGCCCTATGACGTCATGCACGGAAGGTACAGGTGCCCTATGACGTCATGCACGGAAGGTACAGGTGCCCTATGACGTCATGCACGGAAGGTACAGGTGCCCTATGACGTCATGCACGGAAGGTACAGGTGCCCTATGACGTCATGCACGGAAGGTACAGGTGCCCTATTCCTTTCTCCTGATTAGCGGAGATGGGAGGAGGGGGGGGGGGGGGGTGAGGGTGGTCACGGAACAGCAGTCCTCCTAGATGGTTAGAGATATCTGCTTCTTCTCATCGGAGTTCGTACTGAAAAGTGAAAAGCACGTTATGATGTCGTAGCTTACAGGGGTTCTGCGATATCTGTGCCTTTTATATTAGACATATATATGTTCTTGTACAACTGTCACCGTCCACCGATCCCTGTTTTTGAACAATATTTTAGAAATTTGCCTTCGAGACTCGTAACTTTTTCTTGCTGGTCCCCTCTTCTTCATAGACTTATCTGTTCTTCTGATTGAACTAATAAAAATGTGAATATAACGATATCTTGATATCACAGTTGTTGATCTAGTGTGGCAATATAAAAGTACATCACACCTTGCTGTAAATAATACTGGAAGAAAAATTTGAAACGAACGGAAAAGAGGAAGTGGGAAGGGGATAAGGGAATGGACAGAAAGAAGTCTGTCAGCAGAGTACACAATCCAGACAAGAAATAGAGGGCATTGGAAATCCATTGCAGCTGATCTTCATTGTGAAGATGGGAAATGGTCTGAACTGTTATTTGTGAAGTTTCTTCTTCTTCTTCTTCGTACGCTGTTAGACGTCAACCTGTATTTTTTCGAAAAAAGCAGCGGTCATCCTGAGGCTGTCGACACTGCCATAGAGCTTGTCTAATGTTGCCATGGTGATGGCCACATGTGCTTTCTCTGATCCTCGTATGTCGGGCAGTTTTGCAGCAAATGTTCAGCGGTCATTTTCCCGGTACCACACAAGCATTCGTCAGTGCCACCTATCTTCAATTTATTGAATAGGTGGTACCTCAGTCTATTGTGGCCTGTGCGAAGTCTGAAGACCACGACCTGCTCTCTTCTGTTCAACTGGTAATAAGCATCGTTTTTTGTGTATCCAGTATGTTCTGTTTCCCATTTGGTCATGTATCTAGCTCTAATAAGCCTTTTTGCCTCTTCATTTGTGAAGTTTGAACTTGGGGAGACAACGGCTTGTTAAATAAGTGTTGCTCGGCTAACCTTAATCACTAGATCACACCTTCTTACAGCCAGGCGAGGGTGTCTCCTAAATGACTTCTTTCAAATCATCTAAATGGCTTTTATCTTTCATTTCTGCTGACATGCATAACCTTTCTCCGACCACTTATACCACAGGAAACCTACGTCATTTCGCTGTGTCATGTTTGTATGTGGCAGCGCAAGCTTGCCGACATACCGTAGCAGACGGTGAAAGAGGCCTGCACTAACTATATTCACACTTCACCCGACTCAAACAAATTAACTTCGACACTAATTGAAAGAAAATACAATACAATGAAACTTGATTACTACTCGTTCACAAATGATTCACCAATCTTCACTCAAAACAAAATCTGTCTCGCTGTAAGTAATTATGTGAAAATTAAACTATAACTAAGCTGAACTAAAAGAAACTTGATTAACGAACTAAAACTTGATTAACGAACTAAAACTTGATTAATGAACTACAACTTGATTGACGAACTAGTTGCGGATTGCCACAGACGGATGATTCGTGTTAGTTCTCAAAACCAAGGTAACGTATGTGGTCCTGTTCTCTTCATCGGTGGTGGCTCGAAGTGAACGCTGAAGAACGTTATTCAGGTGATTGTCAAAGAACTGGATCACTGTGATCGTTAAAGAGCTGGATCGACGTGAACGTCAAAGAACTGGTTCGACGTTATCGTTAAAGAGCTGGATCGACGTTATTGTCAAAGAACTGGTTCGCTGTGATCGTTAAAGAGCTGGATCGCTGTGATCGTTAAAGAGCTGGATCGCTGTGATCATTAAAGAGCTGGATGGCTGTGATCATCAAAGAACTGGATCGATGTCAAAGAAATGGATAACTATGTGATCAAATGAAGGCTGGTTCAGTGTGATCATATACGACTTGATCTTCTTCTTCTTCTTCGTACGCAGTCAGACATCAACCTTTATTTTTTCGAAAAAAGCAGCGGTCATCCTGAGGCTGTCGACAATGCCATAGAGCTTGTCTAGTGTTGCCACTGGTGATGGCCACATCTGCTCTCTCTGATCCTCGTATGTCGGGCAGTTTTGCAGCAAATGCTCAGCAGTCATTTTCCCGATACCACACGGGCATTCGTCAGTGCCACCTATCTTCAATTTGTTGAATAGGTGTTACCTCAGTCTATTGAGGCCTGTGCGAAGTCTGAAGACCACGACCTGCTCTCTTCTGTTCAACAGGTAATAGGCATCGTTTTTTGTGTAGCCAGTATGTTCGGTCTCCCATTTGGTCATGTATCTAGATCTAATAAGCCGTTTTGACCATTCGTATGTCATACTAGTATCTGGTTGTGGTAGTTTTGCACCTTCTTTTGCCAGTCTGTCTGCCTCCTCGTTGCCTTGGATGTTGCAGTGGGATGGAACTCACTGTACCACTACCCTTTTTGGTGTGGACTGCTGGCATAGTTGACAGAGTTTGCTAATTTTGTCAAAGTTCGCCTTTGCTGCTGTTGTCCATACCGCAATGCCATACTCGAGAACTGGTCTCACTCTTCCAGTGTACAGTTTCTTTAGTATACTTTCGTCTGCTCCCCAGCTTGTGCTAACAAGTTTCCTCATGATTGCCATTCTTTCTCTGGCTCTCATTCGGTTTCTCTCGATCTAACCTTTCCATGTCATGCGCCGATCAAATTTGACTCCCAGGTAGTTTGGGTTGTCGTTTGGCTGCAGGTATTTGCCGTTAAGACTTAATTTGGTGTTTGGGTTTGTTTGATAGCGAGAATATTGTACATGTCGTTTTTTCCTCGTTTATTTTGACCAGACGAACTTGATCGATATCTGATCGATGAACTGGATAACTATATATTTACCCTTCTTGCTGCTGGAGTCTAATGTTGGCCTACAATAGTGAATCGACTTATTATCACTTCCTACTCTCTATGTCGGTTCTTCTGTCCGTTCTTTGTCCTAGAGATCTCCCACTTATACTCTCCTTTCCTTTTAACTTCTGTCCGTCCTTCGTCCTGGAGATCTCCCACTTATACTCTCCTCTCCTCTCAACTGCTAACTCAAGACTGACTGTTTAAGGATCTTCTAGGTCCCAATATGCGGGACTTGTCCCATGTCATGTGGTCTGCTAACGACGCGGGTATTCTGATCTCGTTCCTTTGTTTATTCTACCCGAGATTTCAGAAAAAAACATGTAAATGGTTGTCCGGTTGTCAACTTTACTACTGATCATGCGGTAACCGGTGTCTAGGGCGTTACGCAAAAACGTGTCATGCCACGTAGGTCAACACCTGAGTGGCCTTGAAAAGGACGCCAGACATTACTATGGCGGGATTTGAGTACATCTGCACTGGCTCTGTTACTTAGTTCAAAACTATAAGAAAATGAAAGGCTACTAACTATCAATACTCTACTCGCAACCTTTCTAACTTTAATAACACATGTCCCTAAAATCATTTCTCTAATAAACCTACACAGCTTAGATCTGTTACATGTGTCTTATCTCAAACTCGTAACCTACATCATATCGCTTTGTCATTTCTGTGTATCATCTCACACTCGCTTCTCATCTCATCTCACTGTGTCGCTTTGGTGTCTTATCTCCAACCCATACCAAATCGCTACATTAAATGCTACTGTGGCAGTTAACAGCACAAAATTCAGGTCCACAGTTCTCAGAATGCATCATATTAGTGAAACATAATATTAATTTGAAAATTGTTATGCAACACACACAAAAAACAGCAAAAGGAAACTGGAGTTATTCTGCTTCGAGATTTTCTTTCAAATAATCTTGCCAATTTTCCTCGTAAAACTGATGGTTTATCTCAGCAGTCTCTTGTACACACGTTATCTCTCACCTGGGTCGATAGTGGTCATGCTGTCGCTTTGTTCCTCACGTGGATTCAGCAAACTTGGAGAATTTATTCTACTGTTAATATGTCCAGCCAACATGAGCATATTCTTAATTTGTTGACCAGATGGTTTCTGAGTCCACAGTTTGCCGGTAACAAATACTCAGTAAAGAGTAGATGTCTTTGCTTTATCATACTCTGGGAGCTACTTGTGCCATTTGTCTATAAGGG